>CM035842.1:5170371-6540371 GCA_020510985.1 Pholidichthys leucotaenia
GAGGACCTCTGTCGGACGTAATGTCCGACGGGACTCCAAAGCGCGCCACCCATGCCGTTAAAAACGCGCACGCCACCTCCTCGGCTGTGGTTGATGACAGTGGAACCACTTCCGGCCAGCGCGTGGTGCGGTCTACCATTGTCAGAAGGTGTGTGCACCCCTGTGACGGCGGGAGGGGGCCTAAGAGGTCCACGTCAACATGATCGAACCTCTTAGCCGGGATGTGAAACGGCTCCAAGGGAGCTCTCGTGTGCCTGTGTACCTTGGCTCGTTGGCAAGCCATGCAGGCTGCTGCCCACTCCCTAACTTGTTTGCGCAGGCTCGGCCATACAAATTTCTCTCCTACCATTTTGACCGACGCGCGCACCCCCGGGTGTGCCAGAGAATGGATCGAGTCAAAAAACGCGGCAGCGCCACCGGGCGCGGTGGTCCCGTGGAGACATCGCAGATTGGGGGGGCATACCATCCTGCAGCACCCTGTTCTCCAGCCTTAACCCTGTTGGTCCAGACTGGAGCGCGCGCACGTCGGCGTCGCTAATCTGATCCGCGGCCATGGCTGCATAATCTATCCCTACGCGGACTGGGGCCGCGTGCACTTCCGCGTCGCTAGCCTGCTTCGCGGCCATGGCTGCATAATCTATCCCTACGTGGACTGGAGCCGCTACGGCGAGTGAGAGACAGTCTGCCACTACATTCAGTTTACCCGCTACATGCTGAATATCAGTAGTAAACTCTGAGATTGCAGCCAGCTGTCTCTGCTGCCGGCCTGACCACAGTTCTGAAACCTTGGCCATCGTGAAAGTCAGCGGCTTGTGGTCGATGAACGCGGTGAAACGGCGTCCCTCCAGCCAGAACTGGAAGTTGCGAATGGCCAAGTGGAAAGCTAACAACTCCCTATCGAATGCGCTGTATTTTCGCTCACTATCGCGCAAAGTCCTGCTGAAAAAGGCGAGCGGATGCCAAGCCCCGGCTACATGCTGCTCCACGACTGCCCCTATGGCCACATCTGACGCGTCAGTAGTGAGCGCTATGCGGGCCGTTGGGTCTGGATGTGCTAACAACGCAGCGTTTGCCAGGGCTGTTTTGACCTCCGAGAATGCCCGCTCTCGCTCCGGAGACCATTCGATTTTATTTGTGGGTTTTTGTTTTTTTAGCGCGGCATACAATGGTTGCATGAGCTGCACTGCGCGGGGGAGGAAACGGTTATAAAAATTCACCATTCCCAAAAACTCCTGTAACGCTTTGACCGTTTGTGGCTGGGGAAAATTTGTTACTGCGCACACTTTGTCAGGCAGAGGAACTGCTCCTTCTGGAGAGACGCGATGCCCCAAAAAAATCAATCTCTGTCACCTCGAACTGACACTTCGCTGAGTTGATTATTAACCCGTGCTCTCCCAACCTCCGGAAAACTGTCGTGAGGTGATTTTCGTGTTCGTCTTCGGATGCACTGGCTACCAAGATGTCGTCCAGGTAGACGAACACGAAGGGGAGATCGCGCAACACCGCGTCCATCATGCGTTGGAACGTCTGCGCAGCGCCTTTAAGCCCAAACGGCATGCGCAAAAACTCGAATAGGCCAAACAGAGTTATTACCGGTGTTTTTTTTTTTGTTTTTTGTTTTTTTTGTTACTTATTTGTACCCGTAGGTAGATTTGGTTTGCAGTCTGGTGACAAGCCACTGGCTGCCGGTCGCTGCGTGCGTGAGCGCCCTAAACCTACATGTTTTTGGTATGCGGGAGGAAACCGGAGAAATCCCGGAGTAAACCCACGCAACACGGGGAGAACATGCAAACTCCACACAGCTCACTGTTGGGGCTGGGATCGAACCCATGATCTCATGATCCCCGCGATCCCCCGGCCGAGGGTAAAACTGTGCTGTCACAGTGCTAAACCACTGCGCCACCGTGCAGCCCTAGGACATTTTGGGTATGTCCTCAGCGTGCACTGGGACTTGGTGGTACCCGTGGACCAAGTCTATCTTAGAAAAAACGCACGTCCCCGCCAAATGAACGGAAAAATCTTGGATATGCGGGATTGGGTAGCGGTCGTGCGCTGTAGCGTTGTTCAACCTGCGGAAATCTCCGCAAGGTCGCCACGAGCCGTCAGCTTTAGGGACCATGTGAAGCGGGGAAGCCCATGGGCTTTTCGAACGCCTGATGATGCCCAACTTTTCCAGGTTGGCGAACTCCTCGCGCGCTATGGTCAGTTTAGCTGCATTCAAGCGCCGAGCTTTTGCAAAAACGGGCGGTCCGGTGGTAGTAATAAAATGTTCCACTCCGTGTTTAGCGACAGCTGCTGAAAATGTGGGAACCGTGAGTGCTGGGAACTGAGTGAGTAGTATGTGGAACTTACCGCTTGCCGTTGCGACGTTGGCTTGTGCTGTGGGCGGGGTCACTTGGGCTGCACAGGGAATAGAATAAAAAGAAAGTGCATTAACCAGGCGCCTATTAGCAAGCTCAACCAACAAACCATGCGAGCACAGAAAATCAGCCCCCAACATATTGAAGCTCACTGCTGCTATAACAAAAGTCCACTCAAATGTACGGCCGTGTAGAGACAGAAGCAGAGTCCTCTCACCAAAGGTACATTCTCGAGCCGTTCGCTGCTGACGCTCCGAGGCTTCCGGGACCCGCCTGCCGGTCAGCATAGGTAGGCGTTATGAAACTCATTTGGGAGCCTGTGTCCACGAGGAATTGCCTCCCGGAACGCGCATCCGTCAAGTAGAGCAGCTTGTTCTCTTCCCCGAGGGCCGCGGCTGCTACCAACCCCCGGCCTTGGCGTTTCCCAAGCGCTTGAACTGGCACGGTGTTATACATTTGCATGCCCTCTCTGCAAAGCGGCGATGGTAGAAACAGAGGTCGTCTCCTCCGCGATCCTTGGCCCTCGCCGCCGCCGTTGTCGGTGGGTCTGCTACCGCCGCCTCTGGCCCCCTGCCATCTCCGGTCGTCGCGCCGAGCTCCGTCGCTGCCGAGGTGGCTGTGCGCTGTTTGCTGACGTTGAGAATCCGTTGTGCCTCCTGGGCCAGCGCGCGGAAGTCCTGCTGGGCCAACAACGGTGAACTGACCAGGGTCGCTCTTGTGGCCGACGGTAGGGTTCTCAGGAAAATGTGGGTGAAGAGGAAGCCATCGCCATCTGAGCCCCTCAGCCTCAGCATGTCCTCCATCAAGTCGACGGGCGTGCTATCTCCCAAGTCGTTCAGAGCCAGGAGCCTCTCCGCTCTCTCCTGGACTGAGGGAGTGAAACGCTGGATGAGTGCAGCCTTCAACCTGCCGTATTTGTCGTCGGCCGGTGGGCGCTCCAGAAGGCTCTGCACATGACGAGCCGTGCGGTTGTCGAGCTTGGCAATAACATGGTAGAATTTCGTGTCATCTACCGTTATCCCCCGGAGGGCGAACTGTGCTTCGACCAAGTGGAACCAGGAGCACGGGTTGTCTTGCCAGAAGTTTGGTAGCTGGACTGTGGCTGCATTCGCATGGCTGGCTCCTGACGAGTCCGGCTCGGGGGAATTTCTTTCGCTCATGATACGTCTTAGGGTCACCAGTGTGGAGACTGTGGAAATGACGAGGCTGAATTTATCTCACGAGTCAGGTTTATTCACATTCTCCAACATCATCCAAAAACAGAAAGAGAAAGAATCCCCCAACATCTGGCCCTTTTATACCCCAGGAGATCAAAGCACACAGTCACATTGTACTTAATCCCCAGTAACAATGCATCTTCTTCCCGGTCTTAACATCCCCCACCTTCAGTCTCTGGCCGCTGGGCGAAATCCCCCAAGGCCATCTCTTTGCCTGCCAAAGACCAAACTTTCACATCCTCGTGTTATCTCCAAAGAAGCTCAGTCCTTTGTTCCGTCTCAGATGTGAAGCCTAAGGTGGTATATGTATAAATCATACAGTGATATACATATGTGCATATATGTGCTCAAGCTCCTGGATCTAGCGTTGGCTTTTTGAGTAAGGGTTTAATTACAGCTGTTTTAAAAGCCTGCGGTACATGGCCTAAAGTTAATGAAGAATTGATTATATGAAGAATAAAGCTACCAATAAGTGGGAAGACTTCTTTAAATAACCTGGTAGGAATAGGGTCTAAAAGACAAGTTGAAGGTTTGGATGAGGAAACTATTTTGTCTAACTCACAAAGGTCGATTGGAGTAAACTCATCAAGACAGACATCAGTTGAAGGAGTTGTAGTAGTTACAGTATTTAAGTTAACTGTGGGAAGAATCTGATTGATTTTATCTCTGATGGATGAAATTTTATTATTGAAAAAGTTCATAAAGTCCTGACTAGTAAGCTCTAAGGGAATGCTAGGATTGACAGAGTCCTGAATCTTTGTCAACCTGGCTACAGTGCTGAAAAGAAACCTGGGATTATTCTTGTTCTCTTCTATTAATTTGGTTCCAAGGTTGTCATAGCCAGGAGCGGCACTGGGGTTAAGCTCCCAGTGCTCATAAAATGCTCCTTACGGCGTGCGTCTCGAAAAGCCTCTGACAACTAAGTCCAACTCCTAGCCTGCCCGTGTGGTTTAGTCTCTAAGCCCGGCGGAACTGCTTTTACTAATAGGAGAAGGGGCGAGGGCGGATCTCTGGCGCCTTAAAACCAGATGCTTCGGGTAGATGGTGGCTCATCAACCTGGGAAGGTAGCCCATCTAGAGGAAGGTAAACCCTGATTTCAAACCTCCGCTGCCTTGCGGCACACCCGGTCACGGGAAAGGCTTCGGGAGTCAACCCTGAGGAAAAATCCGGAGTCTGAGCCCATAAGGCAGTTCTCTGTTGTGCTCAACATCGTTCTGGCAGCTCCTGCGACGGCGCTGGTGCCAAACTATAGCAGCCCTGCTGTTCCTTTGGATTCATCAGTGACGTGGAGAGGGGGGACATGCTACATGGGTAACATCTTGTCCTCCATATCTTCCTGCCCAGGCTTGAATCCTACCAACGCCCAACGCTGGAAGGTAGAACACCGGTGCGCATCGGCCTGTTCCAGCAGAGTAGACGTTTAGGATTCTCTTCCATGGTCATCATAGACCGACGGACGCCACCGCCTTCTATTAATGCAGAATAATAACTCGTTCTAGCTTTTCTAAGAGATTTTTTGTAAATTAAAAGATGATTTCTCCAAGCTAAATAGATTTCATCTAAATTAGTGGAGCGCCATTTTCTTTCTAATTGACGAGTCTTCTGTTTTAAGCCACGAGTTTCTGTGTTGAACCAAGGAGTTAGAAATCTCTGATTAGACTTTTTCTTTTTTAAGGGGGCCACCAAGTCTAGAGTCTGATGCAGAGAAGCTCTAGATCAGATTTCAGCACTAAATCAGCTAAGAAATCAGCAAATTTGGATAAAAATTCTGAGTAGGTTGATGGGGGACGATAAACTATGGCAAATAAAATTGGGTTTAACCTAAAATTGCTAAAGTGCCCAATACTGAGGACCAGGCCCTCAAAGGAATTATAACATGTTTTTTGCTTTACATTAACTAGTAATTTGGAATGGTAAATTGTTGCTACTCCTCCTCCACGACCAGAACTTCTGGGATTTTGACAGTTTAAATAACCAGAGGGAGTTGATTCATTTAAACCAACATAATCCTCTTGTCCTAACCAAGTCTCTGTAAGGGAAATTAAATCAATCTGATGATCAATTAACAGATCATGGACTAACAGAGACTTGGGAGTTAGAGACCTAATATTTAATAAACCACATTTAATTTTTAAATTATGAGGAGGAACAGAGGCCAAATCATTCAATTTAGAGGCTTTATGTTTAATTTGAGTTTTACCAATATTTTGCTTAATCACTTTTGGATGCTTATATATTATATTTTTATTTACTTTGGAGGGGGCAGACAACGATTCTCTGATGGGGAAGACAGGGGCTAAGTTGAGGGGTGGCGGATGATGAGGAGCTGCAGAGAGGCGTGTAAGACTGCGACTCTGCTTCCTGGTCCCAACTCTGAGTAGTCATGGTTTTGGAAATTTGGATAAAAAAGATGCCAGATTGTTAGATAAATGAGAAGCACCATCCAAAGTGGGATGAATGCTGTCTCGTCTCATAAGACCAGGTTTTCACCAAAATGAGCTCCAATTGTCAATGTAGCCCACGTCATTTTTAGGACACCACACAGACAGCCAGCGGTTCAAGGATGACGAGCAGCTAAACATGTCATCACTGGTCAGATTGGGGAGGGGCCCAGAGAATACTACAGTGGCAGACATCGTCTTTGCAAAGTCACACACCGATTCTATATTAAGTTTCGTGACTTCCGACTGCCGGAGACGGATATCATTAATGCCAGCGTGAATAACAATTGTGGAATATTTACAGTTACTTTTAGCCAGCATTTTCAAATTTGACTCGATGTCGCCTGCTCTGGCCCCAGGAATGCATTGGACTATGGCCGCTGGAGTCTCTAGGTTCACGTTTCTGACTACAGAGTCACCAATGATCAGAGTTTTTTCCTCAGCGGGTGTGTCGCTGAGCGGGGAAAAACGATTAGAAACGTGAACAGGTTGGTGGTGAACCGGGGCTTTGCGACTAGGCTTCCTTCTCACTGTCACCCACCCAGTCTCCTCGCTGCAGAGGAGAGCCGGAGGACCGCTAACAGGGTTAGCTATGCTAGCTAGCTCCGCTGCAGCTAAGGGGCGTCCGTCGAGATTAACTGGCGCAGACGGTGTTTCAATGCAGCGGAGCCGGGATTCCAAATCAGACAACCTCGCCTCGAGTGTCTCAAAAAGACAACATTTATTACATTTACCGTTATCACTAAAAGAGGCAGAGGTGTAGCTAAACATCTGACAGAGAGAGCACACCAGAGGAGGAGAAGAAAGAGAGCTAGTAGCCATTGCTAGTGGCTAATCCAAAAGCTCAGGAGAGTGAGGAGAGCAAACCACACAGACAGACAGCAAAACAGGAAGTGACGATACGTTACCACAAGGAAGTGACGATCAATTGCAAGTTGAAAGGCCAATACAGAGAAGTTCCACTGGCAGCCAACCTCTCTTTTTCAAGGACACCCTGTTCACAGCAGGAAGCTCCCAGTCCAACCACAGACTGATCTGTGGCCACTGAGTAGCTCCACTGGGGCAGTTAGGTTTAACGGCCTTGCTCAATGGCACCACAGTGGGGTTAAGGAGGGTGGGGAAAACACTGTTATGTTATCTGTCCCACCCAGATCTGATCCTGGCGGTCTAGAGATTGAACAAGCAACCTTCCACTCATCAATCCAAATCCCTAACCATTAGGCCACCACAGCCCATATATACTGTGTGTAAATGTATACTGTTTTGATATCCAGTTTATTTTCTTATTATCTTATTTACTATTGCTTTGAGTGCTGCTATTCCTTTGCTGCTGCAATCCTATAATTTCCTGATTGTGGGACTAATAAAGGTTTATCTTATCTTACAGTGTCTTATTAAGTTAAGATAAGTGGTCATTTGCATACGACTCAAACTACACAAGTGAATTTACCAATAAATGTAGTGGTGCATTATTAAAACTACAGGTGGCCGTGGTTGGTTTTGCACCGTCCCTGGGAAGGAACACTGACTGTCAGCGTGATCAGTGGTAGATAGAGGAGTACTGGCCAAGGTGTTGTTCCTCACCGCGGCACCCTTGGTGACAGTTTGAGCCGGTCCTCTCAGCTCATTATCTCGCGGACTCACTGAGGGCCCCATTCAAGCTGGGTCCCCCCTCTCCCCTCACTGCCTCCTCTCTGCCTCTCATCTGCTCTCTCCCCCTGGGGTAGTGAACTCAGGTCTGTAGCCATTCCCAGTGCTTAGCCTGATTGGTTAATGTTATAACCAGTCGGGCTAAGCATGAATACTTATGTAGCTAAAAACACTCTGACCAAAGTCACCGTTTTTTTTGTTTTTTTTGTTGTTTTTTTTGGGGGGGGGGGCTTAACTGAACATTCACAGAGGAAAAACAGACGTGAGACAGAGGGGTGACTTCACTCTTGATTTGTCACAAAAACACGTTACAGACCTGTTAACAACAGAAAAAAAAAAAGATTTTTGCCAGAGTGTCACTTTAAGGAAAATAGATATACCAAGCAAGTATATAAAATTTGCACTACTGTGTGTAACTTTACTTTTATCAGTATTTAGGAGCCCTCCCACACACACACAAAGGTGTCTGTGCACGTGTCTGGCTGATATATATGTGCACCAATGTACTGATGCATAGCCTAGGAAGAGGTATGCACTCTCTGACTTCCCCTCAGGGTATCAGTACCATCACTCATTACTCTTCCATTATTCCATTAATGTTACCGCTCTGCTGTCTGGCAGATAATTTCAAAGCTCCTAATTATAAATTCATGTGACTTTAATAGAAAAACGCAGATTGCTTGACATCATTTTATTTTGTCTCAAAGTGCACCTATGATGTGTCTGCGGTGCGTGGGCTAATCGCTCCCCCCCCCCCCCCGCTCCCCCTCTCCTCCAGGATAAACACTTATCCCTCCATAAACGTCCTTTGCTGCACAGACTAGTACGCAGTCGCCAGGCCGATGCGCCACAGCGTGGAGAAGCGGCCCAGAGGCAGCGACGGCTGCGTGGGGAGGGAGTGGTGTGGATGTTCACGACCAGCGATAGCAGCAGAGAGATGCTCCTCTGCGCCCTGACGTAATTACAGTAAAGCAAAGGCGTCACAATGTGAGCTGCTGGGCTGTTTAACGGAGCCGCGTCTCCCTCTGTTTACCAGCGCGCACGGCGGCAGACGCCGATGCGGCGGAGCGGTGGGTGTGAGATCCCGAGGAGCCGCACAAGCGGAGCGTTCATCCAAGCAGCAGCAGCATCTCTGGCGACGATGAGGAGGTGTTTCTCCTCCCTGCCCTCCTCCATCCTCTCCCGCTTAAAGTCGACTCAGTCGTCGGCGAGGAACCCAAGACGTTAAAGAGTTTTCTTCCCACCGCGCGCAGCTGGAGACCCCAAGAGTCAAGATGAAATTTCCCACCGAGAATCCAAGAAAACCCGGGAACATGAACCCCCCGCCAGGTTAGTGGCTTTTGCTGTTGCTGTTGATGCGGATGCGGTGTGTGCGTGCGTGCGAATGTGTGTGTGCGTGAGTGTGTGTGTGTGAGAGAGAAGTTGTGAACGTTCATGGTCATTTTACGCGCCGCAGTATTTGCAGCCTCTCACCTGCTCTGCAACACACCGCTGTCGTCATGCAGCTGCTGCAGGCGTGTGCATGAAACATTAACGCTGACCAGAATGTGACTTCCCGAAGAACGACGGTGCTGATGCTGCATGCACAAGTTCACTGTTGGTGGAGGTGGGGTGGGGGGGGGGGGCACTGCTGCTGCTGCAACTGTGGCGTCTGTGTCTGTGTGAGAACACCTGAGAAAACATCCAGAAGCCCTCAGGGAGAGGAGGAAAAACCCTAGCCTAAAGCTGTTAGTCAGCAGCAGCAGTGTGTGTGTGTGTGGGGGGGGGGGGAGTGTTGCCTGAACATGACTTCCTCCACAGGGTGCACCCCCCCCCCCTCCAAAATTCTGCATGAGTGTCACATCCACCACATCTGCACAGGTGCTCTCCAGCCCTTCATTCCTCTGCTCTGATGTGAGCTGATTGCTTACATGAATCGAAGTCGCTCTTTTAAATCGCTGGCAACAAGTGTGCTTAGGTGTGGGGGAGACGGTGGCACGGTGGTCACGATTCCCCAAGCAGCCCGCTGTTGTATAACACCGCTCAGACAGCAGACGGCCAAATGTAAAAAAGACACCAGCGGTTCATCAACACTCCCACGGTGAACATCAGTTTATCTCACTGGCAGCACACCACATTCAGCAATATGTTTATTTTTTACAGTTGGTAGGTGAGTTCACGCCAACAGCCTTTGTATGGCTTCTAACAGGGGCCACCAAAATTCACTGTGGAGCTATTTTTTTGTATCTCGCTGGCAGAATTTGAAAACAATATAAACAACATCACAAAAAGCAGATTATAAAGGGATTTTCAGTAATAAATCTATATATTAAATAACAGATTAAAAGCAGCAGGTATGCAAGCAAACGTGGCAATGAGTGGTTCAGTATCTAAAGACTTTCCAGTAAGCAACGGGGTGAAACAAGGGTGTGTGCTGGCACCTACACTCTTCTCACTATATCTGGCAGCCATGCTTGAGGTGACCTTCAAAGACACTTCAGAAGGAGTATACATTCAAACAAGGAAAGAAGCAGACTTGTTCAATGTGGCACAGTTTAAAGCCAAGAGTAAGACATCGATAAAGATAGTAAGAGAAATGCTCTTTGCCGACGACAGTGCTCTAGTTGCACACAGCGTGGAAGATATGCAATCTTTAGTGGAGAAATTTGCAAGAGCAGCTAGCCAATTCAGCCTCCAAATCAACATCAAGAAGACAGAGTGCCTTTATCAACCACCAAAGTTCCAATTATCAACATCACTACCAGAAGAGATCAGCATTGGTTCAGAGCCACTAGTCAAGTGCAAGACTTTCAAGTACCTAGGGAGTACTGTTTCAGAGAATGCTAGACTGGAGGATGAACTATCTCTCAGAATGGGAAGAGCGAGCGCTGTGTTTGGAAACTTGAGGAAGAGACTGTGGAACAATCAACATGTGTCTATCCGTGTGAAATGCAAAGTGTATAGAGCGACAGTACTGGCTACTCTATTGTATGGTGCTGAAACTTGGACTGTCTACAGAGTGCAGGTGAAGAAACTCCACGCGTACATGATGAGACACCTTCGAGCCATAATGAACATCTCATGGAAAGACAAGATAACCAACATAGAAGTGTTGAAACGAGCTGGTCTACCATCAATGAAGGACATGCTAATACAGATGAACCTGAGATGGCTCAGACATGTTGAGAGGATGGACCACCAACGTCTCCCTCAGCAGTTACTCTACTCACAGTTATGCAAGGGCAAACGCAATCAGGGTAGACCAAGGCTCAGATTTAAAGACACTGTAAAAAGAAACTTGAAGAAGTTGGACATAGACAGGAGTTCCTGGCAGCAGAAGGCTAAGGACAGAGCTGTGTGGAGGAATCTGATCAGACCTAAATGAAACAGTCATTGTCGCCCACAACAGACTGCTATGATGATGAAAAGCAGCGTGTGCATCAGCTGGTAAAGTGCAGTGTAGCAGTATCAGCGTACAGTCTGTGTGGACTTGTTGTTTATTAGTCTGATGGTCATTGCACTGATGCTACACAGCCCAGTAGGTTGACTCTCTAATGATGCAGGCTGCCTCGTCCTTGCATGTGTTGGTGTACAGTAGATGTACACCAGCACATGCAAGGTGTACAGGGGTGGTAAACTGTACCTGAGCCTCCTTCTCTGTCGCTGTGCAGCTTCCATACCACACAGTGATGCAGGAGGTTGGTGTGCTCCCCACCACACACCTGTAGACTGTCTGCAAGATGTCTGAGCTCTGCCCCACCCTCTTGAGTTTCCTCAGGAAGTGCGGGGTTGATGAGCCTTTTTGATGCTGCTGCAGTGTCGTACATTAGCTCAAGGTGTTCTTGAGTGGAAGTAGTTTTTCTTAAAAAATGTACTCAAGTAAGAGGAAAATGCATCCTACAGTAAAGCTACTTACAAAAGCTCTATTTCATGAAAAAGTTACTTGATTACCTGTACTTGTTTAACTAGTTACTGCTCACCTCTGCTCTGCATTAAACCACAAAACTTATGCGAGCCTCAAAGGTGCAGTGTGTAACTTTCAGTAGAGTCTAGCAGTCAGCTTGAAACATGGAGCCAGCTGATTTTATCAGTCGTTACCCTCTTCTCAGGGTCAAGGCTGGGATGGTTTGGACATGTGCAGAGGAGGGATAGTGGAGATATTGGACAAAGGACGTTGAAGATGGAGCTGCCAGGCAGGAGGAGAAGAGGAAGACCACAGAGAAGATTTATGGATGTAGTGAAGGAGGACATGGAGAGGGTAGGAGCTACAGAGGAAGATGAAGGGATAGGGGAGATGGAGGCAGATGATCCACTGTGGAGACCCCTGAAGGCAGCAGCTGAAAGAAGACGAAGACCCCCTTCTAAAGCATAAAGGAGAACCTACAGAAGACACACCTGTAATTAAAGTTTGACTTAAATAACTTGAAAAATGAATTAGATATCCACCTATAGGGAGGACTGTCTTCTGTATTGAAAACTTCGATTAGTAAGAGGAGGGTTTTTTTCAATTTTGGTTTTGTTTTAAATTTTAAGAAAAAATCTCATTTGCCCTGTATGCCAGGGTAGGCCCACATTCAAAGTACCCCGTGGCTAAAATTTGGTGCTACATCCCTGCACATGCAGGCCTGGTTTGTTTAGGAGCAGGGGTCTGCAACCTCTGGTCCCACAGCTACTTGCACCTCTTTTGCTCATGACCAGAGACTCTTTGTGACTCTGGCTAAATAAATCTCTCAAAATTACAAAACATTTAATAGGATTAAGAAACTGATGAAATGGGTAGCACTTTGTAATGCAGCCTACAAATTAGGGTGTATGTACAGGGTAAGAACAGGGTAGCGATCAGGAAAAAAGGGATACAGTGTGTTATCTCCATGTGTTGCGTACTTAACATGCTGGTCAAAACTGGGTAGGGATCTTCAAATTGATGTGGTTAAAGTTACCAGCCACAGTAAAGACACCGTCTGGGTAACCCCTGTGCTGTTTGTCAATGGCTGCTAGCACATAGCTGAGGGCTAAATTACCATTAGCATCTGGAGCAGGTGTGGGTAACCTGTGGCGTGGAGGGCCAGTCCACTGCAGTTTTCTGTTCCACCCAGTGTCTTCAGCAGGTGTTTTCACTAATTAGCAATCCTTGAAGCCGCTCATCCTGGAGAGACTGGGGGGAACAGAAAATCTGCAGTGGAATGACCCTCACTGCCCACCCCTGATTTGGAGGGATGTAGACTACTGTTGCTACAGCAACAGAAAACACCCATGGTAGGTAAAAATGTCTACCGTTAACTGCCACCAGCTCCAGGTGAGCAGTACTTTGTACACCAGCCCTTATTCACATACAGTACAGTTGTGCTCATAAGTTTACATACCCTAGTGGAATTTGTGATTTTTTGGCCATTTTTCAGATAATATGAATGATAATACAAAAACTTTTCTTTCACTCTTAGTCAGTGGTTGGGTGAAGCCATTTATTATCAAACCATTGTGTGTGCTCTTTTTAAATCATAATGACAACAGAAACTACCCAAATGACCCTGGTCAAAAGTTTACATACCCTAGTTCTTAATACCTTGTATTGCCGCCTTTAATGTAATGTAATGTAATGTACTTTATTTATATAGCCCTTTAAAACAACCGGTAGGTGACCAAAGTGCTTTACAAAAAATAAACAGCATTAAAAACACACAGAGCATTAAAAACAAATAACATAAACAAAAACAACCTAAAAATAAAATAAAAACAAATGCCAAGACAAATATCACCACTACTGGGTATTAAAAGCCATCCTAAACAAATATGTCTTAAGTTCAGATTTAAAAAGGGCCAGGTCAGAGATAGCACGTAGGTCAGGGGGGAGATTATTCCAGAGCCTGGAGGCAGCAACAGAAAAGGCTCGGTCACCCCAATGTTTATACCTTGACCTGGGCACATCCAGCAAAAGCTGATTGGATGACCTCAAAGCTCTGCCTTGGTCACGGACAGTCAAAACCTCAGACATATAAACTGGAGCAAGGCCATTAAGAGCTTTAAAAACAAAAAGCAAAAGTTTAAAATTAATTCTAAAATGGACTGGAAGCCAATGAAGTGAAAAAAGGATCGGAGTAATGTGCTCTCGCCTAGGTGTGTTGGTCAAAAGACGGGCCGCTGCATTTTGCACAAGTTGAAGGCGGCCAAGAGAAGACTGAGAGATGCCAACGTAAAGAGCATTGCAGTAATCAAGTCGAGACGTGACTAAAGCATGGATGGCTATCTCAAGATCATGACGGCTCAGGAAAGGTTTGGCTTTGGATAACAAACGTAATTGATAAAAGCTCATTTTGACTACATTGTCAATCTGTTTATCAAATTTTAAATGGCTGTCAGAAATCACCCCCAAATTTCTGACAGCTGAACTGAGCCTTAAAGAGAGGGTACCAAAGCCAGCCGTTACAGTATCCCCAAACACAATACATTCTGTTTTTTCTTCATTTAAGTGGAGAAAATTTTGGCTTAACCACAACTTAATATCAATGATGCAATCCAATAGAACACTTTGTGAGTTAGTTTGTTCTGGGTTCAAAGGTAAATAAAGCTGCAAATCGTCTGCATAACAGTGGAAAGACATGTTATGCCTGGCTATTATTGACCCGAGTCAATGCCATCATTAACATCAATGCCAGCTTGAAGTCTTTTATGGTAGTTGTGGATGAGGCCCTTTATTTTCTCAGATGGTAAAGCTGCCCATTCTTCTTGGCAAAAAGCCTCCAGTTTCTGTAAATTCTTGGGCGGTCTTTCATGAACTGCATGTTTGAGATCTTCCCAAAGTGGCTCAATGATATTGAGGTCGGGAGACTGAGATGGCCACTCCAGAACCTTCACTTTTTCTGCTGCAGCCAATAACAGGTTGACTTGGCCTTCTGTTTTGGATCATTGTCATGTTGGAATGTGTTACTGTATGTCTGTAATTAATCAGACAGGAGTCATCGTGTACCGAACATCCAACTGCCCTTTATTGAGAACACACACAACTAGTATACACACTGGCCGCAGCCCGCCTGACGACACTCCACAGGGCGGCTAAGGCAACCCCATAGGGCCGGACTCATATACAACATTCTGCCCCCCCTTTAGAAAAGTCCAAAACCACACACACCATGAAGACCCTCCCAATTTAGGACCCGAATCACACACTAAGAAAACTAAACTGAAATCACTAAATGGCCTATCACATTCATACAACAAAACCTAAAACTAGGGGGACGGATGGACTACCATCCTACCCCAACGGCAAGACAGAGTATTCTGCCGCCTGTACTAAATAAAAGTCCATTAATAAACTAAAATATTACCATGTTCCTAAAAAAAATGATAAGACATAAAATATTCCCTAAACAATAACAGTTTAGTAATTATGATTTTTCAAACCCGCACTCATATGAACATTTGAACTATTTAATGTTTTTTTTTAAGTTACACCACTGTCCTCATGCAGAAAAGAATAGAACCGGCTTGGAGGCCCAGGGCAGCCCCTCGGTAGGCGTACCCCTCGAAGCAGCCTGCCCCCGGGGTTGTAACTGAACTCACAGACTCACCATCAACCGCCCCTCTTGTCCGAACCCGCCATCCAAAGCCTTCTCCTGGACACGCCGCACCTCGTTGACGTGCCTCCTCGAGCCGTGGTTGTCCCTCCTCACAAACCCACACCTGGTCCATAACTCTCAGGGGAGTTTTGTTCAGTTTGCAGTGTTGCTGCTTGGCACACAGTTTCTCCATGCCTTTTGGTCTGGCCCCGACCGTTTTCAAAACCGCTGCAGTTGTTGCCGTTGTAGTCCCAGATTCACTGGCCCCCTGTGGCTGAGGTCTGGGGAAAACTGGAGCTAGCTTGTCGGCCTTGCTCGATGACGCAGGTGTCTCACCATCATGCCCAGTATCTTTGTCCAGGGCACCTTGGCTCCGGCACCGAGGTCTTCCTGTGCCAATCCAGAGCGAGGCTGGTCCTGCTCGACCTCCATGGTGCCCAGTAAATCTCCGTACTGCTCGCTCCCAGTGTCCGTCTGTGTGCCCAGCTGTCACTGCTGTTTTTCGGGGTTCTCAGCATCCCCCCCCCCCGCTTCGACTCTAGCTGTGGGGAAAATTGAGCCGAGTCTGGTCGCTGCTCTCCCCTCGTGCCGTCTTCGCTCACCACGCTTTGTTCACTTCCAGTGCTGCGGTCACTCACCATGCTGTGCTTTTCGGCTGGCTTGTCGTCTTCGGTGGACACGGGCTCCCTCTCCTGTGGCTTCGACTCCACCATGAAAACTACCTTATATCTTTTAGCTAGTGTTTGGCGCCCACCTAGCTCCATGGCTAACTTTGCTGTTGCCACTGGCTGAGCTGTTAGCTTCCCTGAGTTAGCTAGCTTATCGACTTTTGGTGCCAATAGCCTTTCCACCCACAGCTTTATGCTCCTTGTGTGTTCATCAGAGTATTCAGCCATCTGTCCGACAGCATCTGTATAAGACTCCGTCTCCCCCAATATGTGAAAAATTTTCCGACTTTCTACGCCAAGATGGCGGACCAGAAGTGCTCGTCTCCATATTCCGTCGAGTCTACTCAGGCCCAACGCCATGATGTATTCCTCAAACATGGCCAACCAGTTAGGCCACAGGATCGCTGGCTCTCCCAGATACTGTAGAAATAGTGGTGGAGGTGGCCCATATGCCTCCATAGTTTCTCCTCATCGCCAAAATGTTACGTCTATAATCAATGAGACGGGAGTCGTCTTGTACCAAACATCCAACTGAACTTTAATGAGAACACACACAACTATATATGCTGGCCGCAGCCTGCCTGAGGTCATTCTGCAGGGCGGCTATAGCAACCCCGTAGAGCCAAACTCATATACAACAGAATATCTAAGTGTGTCCTATGTGCAGCTTCTGGGCTGATGAGTACAAATTTTCCTCCAGTACTTTATGATAATGTGCTGCATTCCTCTTGCCATCAATTGTGACCAAGTTCCCTGTGCGTTTGTAACTCACACATCCCCAAAACATCAGTGATCTACCTCCGTGTTTCACAGTAGGGATGATGGACTTTTCGCATCGGCCTTGTTGATTCCTCTCCAAATGTAGCGTCTATGGTTGTGGCCAAAAAGTTCAATTTTGGTCTCATCACTCCAAATAACTTTGTTCCAGAAGTTTTGAGGCTTGTCTCTGTGCTGTTTGGCATATTGTAAGCGGGCTGCTTTGTGGCATTGGCGTAGTAATGGCTTTCTTCTGGCGACTCGGCCATCCAGTCCATTTTTCTTGAAGTGCCTCCTTATTGTGCATCTTGAAACAGCCACACCACTTTTTTCCAGAGAGTCCGGTATGTCAGCTGAAGTTATTTGAGGGTTTTAATTTGCCTCCTGAGCAGTTTTCCTGGCAGTTGTGGCTGAAATTTCTGTTGGTCTACCTGACCGTGGCTTGGTTTCAACAGAATCCCTCATTTTCCACTTCTTAATTAGAGTTTGAACACTGCTGATTGACATTCTCAATTCCTTGGATATCTTTTTATATCCTTTTCCTGTTTTATAAAGTTCAACTATCTTCTCCTGCAAGTCCTTTGATAATTCTTTTGCTTTCCCCATGGCTTAGAATTCAGCAACGTCAGTGCAGCACTGGATGAAACATTCAGGGGTCTGTCGGGAGCCCAGAACCTCAATGACTTTTTATACACACACTAATTACAAGTAAAGAGATGACAGGTGAGGATGGTTACCTTCAGTAGCCATTTAAACCCGTGTGTGTCGACCTGTGTGGATGTTATCAGGCCAAAACTTCCAGGGTATGTAAACTTTTGATCAGGGTCATTTGGGTAGTTTCTGTTGTCATTATGATTTGAAAAGAGCAAACACAATTATTTGGTAATAAATGACTTCACCCATCACTAACTATGAGCGAAAGAAAGGTTTTTGTATTATCATTCATATTCTCTGAAAAATGGCCAAAAATATCACAGGTTCCACCAGGGGATGCAAACTTATGAGCACAACTGTATGTGCAGATTCCACCTCCATGGCTCTTACGAGAGTCCTCTGTCCTGTCACTTCAGTGTACTGAGCAGTGTTGGGCAAGTTATGAAAATGAGTAACTAATTACAGTTACTAGTTACTTCTTTTCAAAAAGTAATTGAGTTACTTTCCCAATTACTGCATGACTAAAGTAATTAGTTACTTAGAAAAGTTACTTTCACGTTACTTTTAAATGCATACTTAAATCATTTTGCACACATAGCAAGATGATTTAATTAATGGATTACATCATGGGCTTATTAATGTCAGGCTGAAAACAAAGTGTTTCAACCAGAACATCACAGACAGTTTTTATGTTGGTGTTGCTGCATATGTGTCAGTGTGTGGGAGCTGTCCGTGTTTATCTTACCTTTATGTTATGGATTCATCCGATGTGCAGTGATCCAAAGAAAATATTCGTCATCCACAGTCCAAATGCCTGCTGTGACAGAGACATGATCCAGTCCCCCAAATGCCTTTTGGAGATCAAAATCCAGTTTTGAATAATCTTTATCCAGGTAGCAGGTAAATGTGTTTTAACTTAAGTGGATCACAGTCCAGCTGTCTGATGTCACTGTTGATATCACGTCTTCAGTCTGTAACGACGTATCTGGCAATAAGTCGATTTAATTCTTGCTGGGTCACAAACTGTCCGGATGCATACCTGTGCTTGAAATCCGGCAGTGGGTGTTCAGATATAGGAGATCCACTTCACGGTGTTAGTTGCTGGCATAGCTAGCCATTACTTAACACTAGCTTCGTCAGAGCTTGTTGCTGTTTTCAGGCACTTTTGAAGATTGCAGTAGGACTCAGTTGGCACTTAGCTTGCAACCCACCAATATGCTTTTGTCCTTAACCACGACAAAGAAAAAATAATCTGTGTATTTCCACACATGCATAGATTAAAGTGATACAGATTCAGGCTCTTTGCAACAGGTCATGTCGACTGACGGCTCATCTCAGCTACGGTAGGGTCAGTTTGTTTATTCATTTATTTGCACAAAAATATCTATCCGTATTAATACTACGAGTAACGAGTAACGCATCTGATCAAATTTCAGTAACTGTAACACATTACTGAATTTTTAAACAGTAATTTTGTTACACAGCATGCTACTGCAAAAGTAGTGGCATTACAGTAACGTGTTACTACCAACACTGGTAGTGAGCGGCCCCACTAGTTCCACCGTTGGTGTCTGGGATCCAGACCGTGTGATGATTATCACAGAGCGGTCTCGTACGGTTTGTTGGGTTGATATATGATCCAGTTTTAGTTTGTTGATCTTGTGGCTGTGGGGCGGCTGTGGTGCAGGTGTAGTGTGACCAACTACTGATCGGAGGGTCAGTGGTTTGATTCCCTCTCTGTCTGCAGTCTGCATGTCGAAGTGTCCTTGAGCAAGACACTGGACCCCCAGTTGCTCTTGGTGGGTCAGACCAGCACCGGTGTATGGCAGCTCTGCCTCCATCAGTGTGTGAATGTTTGTGGGAATGGGTGGATAGCAGGATGTGTAAGGACCTGGACAGGGTCCAAGATGGCGCCCACAGTGGTCGCCATGGTGCTTCGCTGCGCTTTTTTTTGTTTGTTTTTGTTCGTCAATTGTGTGTCTGCCTGCTCTTACACCCGTGAAGAGCTACTAAATATCAGGACTTTGACTCCCACGGACCTACTCCCAGTTTTTTTGGCTCCTGCCACCGATCTGGTTCACTTTTTAGCCCAAAAAGTGAGACGGCGAAAGAGAGGAAGACGAGCGGGCGCCCTCGTGCGGCTTTGCAGGAGAGGCACGCGCACGGCCTTGCCTGGAATCTTTCTGTCCAATGTCAACTCTCTTTATAACAAGGTAGATGAACTGAGACTGCTGATGCGATTTAAGGACCTCTCCACCTCTTGTGCCCTCTGCTTCACTGAGACCTGGCTCAAGGAAAAGACACCGGACAGCGCGCTCCTCCTCGAGGGATTTCAGCTGTTTCGTGCTGATTGAGACACGGGGCTCTCCGGCAAGACCACAGGCGGAGGAGTCTGCTTCAACATCAACAGCAGCTGGTGCTCCGATGTAACTGTGATCTCCCAACACTGTTCTCCCGCTCTGGAATATTTATTCATCAACTGCAAGCCATTTTATTCCCCGCGTGAGTTTGCTTCATTCATCCTGGCCGCTGTTTACGTCCCGCCCGACGCGGACGTGCGCGAGGCTCAGCATGCGCTCGCGGATCACATTCAGCAAGCGGAGCGGACTTTCCCAGACTCTCTGGTTATTGTGGTTGGTGACTTTAACCAGAGCAACCTAAGCCACAATCTCCCCCGATACAAACAGTTTATTAAATGCCCCACCAGAGGAGAGAACACGCTGGATCACTGTTACACTACAGTTAAGGACGCGTATCGCGCTGTTCCCTGCGCTGCGCTCGGACAATCTGATCACGTGATGGTCCACCTGATTCCCACATACAGACAGAGACTGAAGCTCACAAAACCTGTTGTGAGCACTATGAAGAAATGGACCAGTGAAGCTGGGGAGGAGCTGCGCACATGCTTGGAAATAACTGACTGGGGCATGTTTAAAGGAGCCACGCATGATCTGGATGAGTACACGGACACTGTGACCTCATATATCCACTTTTGTGAGGAGAGCATTCTTCCATCGCTCACCAGGGTGAGTTACTCCAACGACAAGCCCTGGTTCACAGCTAAGCTCAGACAGATCAGGAAGGAGAAGGAAGCAGCGTTGAAAAGTGGAGACAGGGACTGCTACAAGGAGGCCAAATACCGGTTTAGGAGAGAGCTGAGGAGAGCTAAATCTGTGTATTCTGAGAGACTCCAGCAGCAGTTCACTGCTAACGACTCTGCTTCTGTGTGGAGAGGACTGAGGCAAATCACCAACTATCGGCCTCAGGCTTCTAAAGGACAGGATGACAAAGCCCTTTGTCAAAGACTGTCCCAACACTATGCCCGTTTTGACACCTCGTCAGCTGTGTCCAACTCCCTCCCTCCCCCCAGCGCCACTGCCTCCATGGTCCCCACTTCATCGAAGGCGGCCCCCCCCTTCTCCCCCCCTGCCCCTTACATCAGTGAGAAGGACGTGCACAGACAGTTTTCCAGACTGAACCCGCGCAAGGCCCCCGGTCCGGACGGCGTGTCTCCCTCCACCCTGAGACACTGTGCGGAGGAGCTGACTCCTGTCTTCACAGACATTTTTAACACCTCCCTGAAGTCATGCCATGTGCCGGCCTGCCTCAAAACCTCTACCATCGTCCCTGTCCCCAAGAAGCCACGGATCACTGGACTTAACGACTACAGACCTGTAGCACTCACCTCTGTAGTCATGAAGTCCTTTGAGCGCCCTGGTCCTGCCCCACCTCAAGACCATCACCACTCCCCTCCTGGACCCGCTGCAGTTTGCCTACAGAGCCAACAGGTCTGTGGACGACGCAGTCAACCTGGCCCTCCACTCCATCCTGCAGCACCTGGACTCCCCGGGAACCTACGTCAGGATCCTGTTTGTGGACTTCAGCTCTGCATTCAATACCATCCACCCTGCTCTGCTCCAGGACAAGCTGTCCCTGCTCAACGTGCCTGACTCCCTCTGCAGGTGGATCACCGACTTCCTGACAGACCGGAGGCAGCATGTGCGGCTGGGAAAGACTGTCTCAGACTCTGTTAGCATCAGCACTGGATCACCCCAGGGCTGTGTACTTTCCCCTCTGCTCTTCTCCCTGTACACCAACTCCTGCACCTCCTCCCACCAGTCTGTCAAGCTGATCAAGTTTGCGGACGACACCACCCTCATCGGGCTCATCTCCAACGGCGACGAGTCCATCTACAGGAGAGAGGTGGCCCAGCTGGCGTCCTGGTGCAGCCACAACAACCTGCAGCTGAACGCTCTGAAGACAGTGGAGATGATCGTGGACTTCAGGAAAGTCACAGCCCCTCTGCCCCCCCCTCACCCTCACAGACTCTCCCATCACCACTGCGGATTCCTTCCGCTTCCTGGGCACCACCATCACCCGGGACCTCAAGTGGGAGCCGACCATCAGCTCCCTCATCAAAAAGGCCCAGCAGAGGATGTTCTTCCTGCGGCAGCTGAGGAAGCTCAAGCTACCCACCAAGATGTTGGTGCAGTTCTATACGGCCATCATCAAGTCCATCCTCACCACCTCCATCACCGTGTGGTACGCAGGAGCCACCGCCAGGGACAGACTAAGACTGCAGCGCGTTGTGCGTGCTGCTGAGAAGGTGATCGGCTGCAAGCTCCCATCCCTCCAGGACCTGTACATCTAAAGGACCCGGAGGCGTGCAGGTCGGATCATAGCCGACCCTTCACACCCTGGACACGCACTGTTTGCCCCCCCCTCCCCTCAGGCAGAAGACTTTGGTCCATTCAGACTAAAACCTCCCGCTACATGAACAGCTTCTTCCCCTCTGCCATCAGACTGCTGAACACTAAGTGACTTATTAGACTCTCGTGCACTATGTACAGCAGCTCAACCAGACTCATGACAATTATCACTGTTTTCTTTTTGCATTACCGACTGCACTATGTGGAACTCCACAATATCTGCTGCTTGTTAATATATTTAAAAATTGCATAGATTAGTATTACTTATTCATATTCTACCTTTTATTGCATGCATAGTTTTTTTTTATTTTTATCTTTAGTGCTACTCCATGTTTAATGTTGCAGCATTGCACCGAGACAAATTCCTAGTTTGTGTACTACATGAACAATGGCAATAAATCTGATTCTGATTCTGATTCTGATTCTGACCTTTGATCATCCAGAGATGAGAAAAAGCACTATATAAGTCAACGCCATTTATCATTTGTTTCCAAGGCCTGTTTGGAAGCCTCTAGCTAACATAGACCCCAGTATCTCCCATTTTTGTTTACATGTTTTTCATCTGTCTCTGGGGTTTATCGCTCGGCATAGTAGTCCATGGAGACGCTGGTGCTCTGGCTGTTCTCGGTGGTGTTCCGTGTGAGCATTGGAAGGTACTTGTTATGGGAACTTGGCATATTTTCCCAATGTGTAGTATTGCCTCTCTCATGGAGGTAGACGAGTTTGTTTTGAAATGTTCGCTCAATGTGATGACGTTGTCGTGGGAAAAATCTGCAAGCACTCCAGACAGAAACATTAATGAGAACACAGAAACACAGATCAGGTGGAAATTCAAATATGTGGTGTCTCCCTGAACAGAGGACAGCCACACATATTTAAAGGGTCTGCATACATTCCTCCTGTCCCTACTTGGTCACATTTATTTCTGGACGAGGTTGCTTTTCACATGGCAGAAAGGTTAAGTTGTTTGAGGGACATTCCATATGACATTCCATGGCAATTTCAGAAAAGAGCATCTGTCCTTACAGCTTGGCTCAACTTTTGCTGTGTCAGTGGAATGACAGCAGACACATATGTTGCTTACATGTTGGTTGTTTGCATGATTGCCCTCATGAATTAGAGAAATCTTTGTCAACATCATTCCTTCACGCTGCGGGAAAAGTGCAACGTGAACAGCAGAGTATCACTCTTGAACTCCACTGTTAAAATATTTTATCCCTTGTAAATATTAATTTGTGCCGATGCAGATAAACAATTTTAATTGCTTTTCGGGCCGATAACAGTAACTGATACAGATAACGGGCTGAAAGTTTTGTGCATCACCACTGTAAATATGACAGCCCCACAACATCTAGGGCCTTGAGGTACTCAGGCTGGATCTCGTCCATCCCCAAGGCCCGGCCACCAAAGAGATTTTTAACCACCTTGGTGACCTCAGCCCTTGTGATGGGCGAGTCATCCCCCTCGTCCACAAGCCCTGCTTCCTCTGTGGAAGGCGTGTCAGTGGGATTGAGGAGATCCACCGCCCGAGGATGTCCCCTCCAAGTCTGAGTCCATGGTCCTCAGCCGGAAAAAGGTGGATTGTCCTCTCCGGGTTGGGGACAGCCTTCTGCCCCAAGTGGAGGAGTTTAAGTATCTTAGGGTCTTATTCATGAGTGAGGAGAGAATGGAGCAGGAGATTGACAGACGGATCGGAGCAGCATCTGCAGTGATGCGGACGTTCTGTACCGGTCTGTTTGTGGTGAAGAGGGAGCTGAGCTCTAAGGCAAAGTGGTCGATTTACCAGTCAGTCTGCGTTCCTACCGTCACCTATGGTCATGAGCTTTGGGTAATGACCGAAAGAATGAGATTGTGGATACAAGTGGTTGAAATGAGCCTTCTTCTTTGGATTGCTAGACTCACCCCTCAGAGATAGGGTGAGGAGCTCAGTCTCCGGGAGAGGCTCAGAGTAGAACCGCTGCTCCTCCACATTGAAAGGAGCCAGTTGAGGTGGTTTGGGCATCTGATCAGGATGCCTCCTGGACGCCTCCCACTTGAGGTGTTTTGGGCACGTCCCACTGGGAGGAGACCCCGGAGTAGACCCAGGACTTTCTGGAGAGACTATGTCTCCCAGCTGGTCTGGGAATTCCTTGGCATCCTCTCTGAAGATCTGGAGTAGGTGGCTGGGGAGAGGGAAGTCTGGGCTTCTCTGCTTGAACTGCTGCCTCACAACCCAGACCTCTGGAGAAAAGCAGTAGAAGATGGATGGATGGATGGATAGTATAAATAATCAGAAAAAAAACAGGGAAGAAAACAGAGCAAGTTCTGGGGAAAAAACACCAATTTTTTTTTTTTAAAAATGCTCAAAATATGTTTTCCCTGTATCTATGTTGTAATTATATGAGATGAAAGTTGAAAGAAAAATACAGCTCGTGCCCTAGTACTTACACTTACTCCCCTCTCTTGTTTTTTACAGTTTTTATCCTTCTATCCCCACTTCTTCTCAACTTTACTTAAATTAAATCACCCTTATTGTCATTCAACTGTACAACCAGTCATGTACAGTAGAACGAGATCTGTGTTTTACCTATCTACTGTGTCATCACACACACCCCACAGTGTAGAATCAGAGCGGCCGCTGCCATGCAAGGCGCCGCACAAATTTCCCTCCTCCATTCCATTATTGCCTGAACACCAAGCTGGACGCAGGAAGTTCCGTTTTATATGGTCTTCGGCATGACCCCGGCCGGGATTTGAACCCCTGCCTCCCGGGTGTGGACGGATGCTCTACCAAACCTGAGCCACCACTCCGGTAACTTACCCTGTATTATAAAGTACTAACAATATCTGGAGGTTCATAACAGAGAATAACACAGGTGTCACCAGCGGCCCCGCCCCCCCCGGTCTGGCAAATAAATGTTAAGGGCCACGTGTGCTCTGGCAGCATTCCTTCTTTCCAAGCAGGAACAAACTCCTTATGATGTCACAGATCATGAAGCGTAAAACAGAGTTTTGAGAATATCTGGGCAGGACTGATGACTCTTACTCTGACTGCTGTTTGGATCTGTGGTGTTGTGCTCTGCCTCAGCAGTGGAGCTTTTATGGACAGAGGTGGAGTCTCGACTGTGAGTCTCACAGGGCTTCATAGCTGCAGGTGATGTACATTAAAGAGCCTGAAGGCCCCATCTCCCTCTGCTGAAAGACCACAGATCCCTCTCTATAAAGGCAGTGGCCTTAAGAGGTATTCCATTATTACATATGTGAGTGTGTAGTGTTAGGAGCAGTCTACTGCTTACTCAGCAAAGTACGCTGTAAGAGAAATACTCAACACCGTCAGGGAAAGGTGTCCTTGATGCCAACACATGGTGTCTGTGATTCATATGCTGTTATAATGATTCCACTGACAGTATGTGAGCAGAAAGCATTGGTTGGGAAGGAGCTAATTTTTGTTCTGTTTTGCATAAGATCACGTGTAATGATTACTTTCAGTCTGCTGGGTGTTTGGTGTTTAATAATGCAGAGAGGTGAGAAATGTTCTGAGCAGATAAGATGCTCCGTCTGTTCAAAACTGTTCAGGCATTCAGGTCCCTATTTTGACGACCATCAGCGTACTTTTCCGCCAGACTTTCCACTGTACGCCAGTGTTTTTGTTAGTTTCTGTCACCTCATTGTCTGGTTTTTATGCTTTGCATCACGCCATCTAATTACCAGTAGACAGTGCGCCAGCTATGCGCTGGCAGGTGGAGGCTCATTTCAAAGAGGTGTGGCAGCGTACAATCTAATGCGCATTACTGTTATAGTGCATGTCATGACAATCCACTTTTGATGAGGAGAGAGGAGGTGTATCGTCAAAAGTGCATGGCTTGCTGCTATTTCAGTGGCATGTTTTGAAATCCTGCAGCTGTGGAGCTCATGAGGAAATGGCATGCGCTGGCATCTTCTGTTATTTTAATGGAGAGAGTTGTTACAGTCATGATGTTATTGTCTATCATTTTAATTATATGATCATCACACATTAGTTTTTTATTCCACCCACATTCTCATTTTAATGGTGGACTTGCCATTGGAGGACTATAGATTAAGCCATTAATGTAGGATTTTTTTAGGGGGATGAATGCATGAACAGACAGCATGTGTGCATTCCAGTGTGATGTGCTGTGCATGGGGGGAGGTGTCAGCAAGCCCCTCCCCCAGGCCTGGCTCTAGGGCGGGGCCCCGGTAACCCCATACCCAGCGGGGTACACTGAATCCTTGATTTTTGTTCATCATGGGAGTCTATTGGATCACCAGATAGAGTGATGATATGGAGTGAAGTACGTGGCGGTAATGCACCTGTAAGCTGGTTGCCAACCGCCAATCAAATCTAAAAGAAGAAGAAGAGGAAGAAGAGGAACTCTTAGGGGCAGATTTACTAACGTGCTGAGCCGTCGCAAAACCCTGTTTTTGGAGGTAAAAACTACTGCTGAGCTATACTAAAGGATGCAGGGCAAAATTAGCAGTGGAAAGGCATGGACTATGTTAATTTTGTGCCTGGCCTCATTGCATATGCATTTGTGGGAGCTGCCATGTCAACGCACAAATTTGGAGGAGTGGAGTATTTAAATGACTGACGCAAAGTGATTTATTAAGATTTGTGGCTGTCAGTCTGCTGCTAAATGCGCCAGGATTTAACGCCCCCAAAAAGCTTGTCTTAATTCATCTGCGCCTGATACGATAGTGCTGGAGAACCGAGGGCACGTGGCAGAAGCTTCTCTCTGCCCGTGACTTTATTTGATATGACAGAAGAACAGATGATATGAATCTCAACGGTCTCGCAGTGATCGATGTTATGCTGAACTGGACATCAGTTTTTTTAAAAGTTCATTTGTTTATACTGTATGTAGCCTACTACAGGAATTTGTATCCATAAAATAGGATACAATAGGAGCTCTTAGACCCGCAGTGGACATACAGATGTGTCAGCCCATAATGACTCTTTTTTTCTTTTCTACGGATGTTAGACTGGGATCTGGAGTTTTCCTATCAGCTCCCCCTCGCTCTTGAAGCAAAATCTTCCACATTAGGTGGCGCAGTGGTTAGCACTGCGGCAGCACAGCAACTCACCCTTGGCATTGGAATCCCTGGTTCGATCCCAGCCCCTGACCAACAGTGATCTGTGTGGAGTTTGCATGTTCTCCCCGTATCTGTGTGAGCTTACTCCGGGAGTTCTCCGGTTTCCTCCCACAGGCCAAAAACATGCAGGTTAGGTTAATTGGAGACTCTAAAGTGGCCCTAGGTGTGAATGTGTGTGTGAATGGTTAGGGGATAGCGTCATACTGTGGCCTGCTTCATCCATCCAGGTGGATGCCCTCAATTTCCCCTCTGGGGATCAATAAAGTATACAAAATCAAAAATCTAATCAAAATTATTCACATAATAAAACCCCAGAGTCTCTATCAGGCCGTCTTGATGGTTCTTGTGTTAATAAAATAAACCTGTTGGTCACTAATCAATTTATTCATGAGTAGTTCTTAATTTATACATATTAAACAAAGGAGTCTGCCATGTGAAATGAAAATCAAAACTCTGATATATGACGAACACATATAAACTATTTTACTGGGGTTTGTGCTTAAAGAAAAGCATAAAAAAGCTTTTAAAAAGTATTGTGCTCCTCCACACTGGCTGTGCCTGTGTTGATGACACGCTTCCTCATCAGCCGTGCCTGTGCACAATTTTGCTTGCTCTGTGTGGATGGGTGGTCATTTTATAAATGAAGTGACTGCATTTGTGTTCATAATTTTGCATGTTGTTAGTAGATCACTGGCAAAAATTGGCCACTCCGTTAGGTACTCTGTCTAATTTGCGTACTCGCTAATTTGCACTGCCTTAGTAAAGCTGCCCCTTAGTCTGCCATTACCAGGAGAATAAATTTGTTTGAAAATGAGACTTACTAGGGGCGGCTGGATGGGTAAGCCGGGGGAGCTCTGTGAGAGTTTTGTCCACTGCTGACGTTGGGATGCAGTTTCTGGAGGAGGTGGTGACATTTTCCCGTCTGGTGTGCCCCTCCAGATGGTGTTTTGGGCTTACACATGGCAACATTTTTGGGGGATTTCTGCAGAGCATGCAGAGGTTGTGGGTGTGGCGTTTTTCATCAAGAAGAAGAAGATTGCCTTTATTGTCACGATCTGAGCACAGGGGGATCTCGCTGTGCTCGGTCTCTTTACCTTTTTTCATATTTGTATGGTGTTGTATTTTTGAGTTCTTATTCCTGTTATTTTATCTTTGGTTATTTTTCACTTTTCCTGTATTGTTTCTTAGTATGAATTATTTTCCTGTTTGCATTCATTGTAGTGTTGTTGTTTATATGCTGGGTTTATTTGTCTTTGTTATCTCATTGTATTTATATTCTGTTGTATCTGTTTTCTTCTCGGGGCTGCAGCTGTTAGATAGATAGATAGATACTTTATTTCGAACAAAAAAGGTATAACAAAAACAAAACAAATGAGAAATGCGATAAAGTAACAGTATACAGTGCTCGAAAGGGAGAAGGAAGAAGTGAACACTTATTAATTCCATCTCCTCTTTTCCATAAATGCACCCATGTGAATTATATACAAATTACCACCTTTAAGACCCCAAGTAAACAATTACTGTATTTTTTACATATCAACATTAACACCCATCCATCCTAACATACATTGATGTCCATACATCAAAACCAGCCCCAAACAACACAGATATCCACAGTGCTGTCCCACCCACCATTCCATAGTGTCCCAGAGTGAACATAGTGAATCGTACATATAAATACTACCCTTCTAACATATATTCTTTCAGCAAATAATGTTTATACCTCTTTTTGAATTGATTTCTGTTTGTACATAGTTTCAGTTCCGGCTCCAGACTGTTCCACAAATCCACCCCACCGACAGATATGCACAGACTATTCTTGGTTGGTCGTATCTTGGGTTTTGTAAAGTTTAAGTCTCCTCTCAAATTATGATCATTGTCTCTTTTTTTAAATTTTTTTGTATATTAGTTGGGAGTTGATTATTAATTGCCCTGTACATAACTTGAGCTGTCTTAAATTTAACTAAATTGATGAACTTTATGACATGTGACTTTAAAGACAACGAATTGGTATGGTCTCTATATCCTACATTGTTTATTATCCTTATAGCTCTTTTTTGTAATGTGCATATTGACTGTAGGTTGGTCTTGTAGGTGTTTCCCCAGACTTCTACACAGTACTTAAGATAAGGTAAAAACAGTGAATTGTACAATAAGACCAATGATTTATAGTCCAAGATGTGTCTTGTCTTCCCCAGTATGCCTATACATTTTGCTAACTTGGCCTGGATGTGACTGATGTGAGGTTTCCAGCAGATTTTATTGTCTACCGTCACCCCCAGAAACGTATTTTCCTGTACTGTTTCTATTCTGGTATCATCTATCGTTACCATTATTTCATGATTTATTTTATAATTTCCAAACAACATAATCTTTGTTTTTTTTAGATTTAGAGATAATTTATTTTTGTTGAACCACTGCGTTAACTTTTTCATTTCAGTTGTGACTGTTGTGTTGGGTTCTTTTATAAATAAAGACTGCTGCTTTGGGTGAACACGGAGCCTCTTTTATTGACTGGCTGCAACACATTAACACACGAACTCCGCCATATTATTCTCCATCATGCTGTACTCCTGACAACATCCGGTCTGTGTCACCCCCTAGTGGCTCCACATATGTAATACTTAGATTACACCACATCCCCCTTACTGAAGCCAAGTTGACCCCTTTAGCTGAAAAACAAAATACATTTCCACATGAAATCATTCCTGCTCACCTTGGTCAACTAACTATGATGGGCGATCTGACTTTTTCTAACCCTTTTTCTTTTTAAACACTTGTACCATGCGTGAGAACATTTTTATGCAGAAGCCTCTTATATCACATTTTTTCAACATTTCAATAACTCAAACTCTGCATCTCAGAAATAGCAATACATAATTTTTACAGATCCAGTCTTTGTGGTTTCTTCACTTCTCTGCCTGATCTTGTTCTCATGATGGCAGGTGTGCATTCCTGAGTCTGAGTTTCTGTGGAGGTTTCCTCAGACTGGACGTCCTGTGGAGTCTCCATTTGGCTCTCTGGAGAAGGCATAGGCCACTAAATGGCTGCGATTCCTCCTCAGTGTTCCTTGTGGTCCACTAATGACATAAGACTGTGGAGTTTTGTGGACAGATGTCACTGTGCCCTGTGCTTTTGCATCTGTAATCCAAACAGAGTTTCCGGGTAACAGTTTATCCAAATCTCTCGTTCTGTGTCTTTTGTTGAAACATTCTGTTTGCCTCATCCGTCTCTCCTTTTCCACGTGACGAATTTGTTGCAGATTCGGCACGCATGGCTGCAAGGCCTCTGGAAGCATTGGCAGGGTGGTACGAAGTCTACGCCCCATGAGAAGCTGTGCTGGACTGTAGCCATTTGCCAACGCTGTGGTTCTGTAGGCTAACACAGTGCTGCACGGTGGCGCAGTGGTTAGCACTGCGGCAGCACAGTTTACCCTTGGCCGGGGGATTGTGGGGATCGTGGGTTCGATCCCAGCCCCCGACCAACAGTGATCTGTGTGGAGTTTGCATGTTCTCCCCGTGTTGCGTGGGTTTACTCCGGGATTTCTCCGGTTTCCTCCCACATGCCAAAAACATGCATGTTAGGTTAATTGGCTGTTCTAAATTGTCCCTAGATATCTGTTTCCTATAGGCCCTTAGAATAGAGGGTTAGTATTAATGAAAGCGCTTTGAGTGGTCTTTGTGACTAGAAAAGCGCTATATAAGTGCAGGTTAGTTAGTAGTTAGTAACAGTGCTCTGTATGGATCACTGGCTTTTTTGATAAGGTTTTTGACTGTTCTGACAGCTCTTTCTGCCTCACCGTTACTTTGGGGGGTACCTGGGACTACTGGTCACGTGCTCAAAACAGTACTCCTTTGCAAAGTCTTCCATTTCCTGACTTGCGAACTGCGGGCCGTTATCCGTGATCAGTATCTCCGGTATTCCGTGCCGTGCAAACATAGACTTTAAATGCACAATGACATTGGCAGAACGAGTTAGGCTGAGCTGGGAAATCTCTATATACCTAGAGAAGTAGTCCACTAATAACAGGTAGTTTTTGTCTTGTAGCGTGAACAAATCAGCTCCCAACTTCTGCCATGGCCTTTCTGGTAAATCTGTGGGCATTAAAGGCTCTCTCACATTAACTCTTTCCTGTATGCACTTTCTGTATTTGAGTACAACTTCACTGATCTGGTTGCTTAAACCTGGCCACCATACAGCCTGACGGGCGCGCTCTCTGCATTTAACCACCCACTGGTGGCCCTCATGTATCTTGTCCAAAACTGCATTCTTCATGTTAGCGGGGGATAAACTAACCTCGTGCCTCTCAGTAGTAGTCCGTTATGCACACTCAAAACGGCTCTCTCAGACCAGTAGTGCTTCACCGCTCCCTGTAGCTGGTTACGATCCGGCCAGGCCTTCTGTGCAGTAATTTCATGACTTGTGAACAGACGCTGTCGGACAGCAGTTGCTCTTTGGAGATCTGCAAGATATTTGCTGCTTGTAGGAGTCCCTCTAGCACAGAGTCAACATAAATATTAGTGTCCTCCATCAAGATCTGTGTCTGTGTGAGTAACACTGTTTTGTGAGCGGTAAGCGTTGAGAGCGTGTTCGGCAGTGGTGAGGACCTTTTGCCAGGGATGTGCTTTATAGTGTATGAGTACCTCATTAGGCGCATACGAAATCTCTGTATACGCGGTGGAAGCACATCCAAAGCTTGTCCTCCCAGTAGGCTCACCTAGTGGCTTATGATCAGTTTGTAGTTCAAAGTGGCAGACCCAGGATAAAGTCATTGAATCTTTCGCAGGCACACGTGAGAGCAGCGCTTCTTTTTTCCAGCTGGGTGTAGTCGCTGCTCTGTAGGTGTCAATGATCGGGAAGCGTTAAGCAACTGGTGACCACACGTCTCTCTCTTTCTGTAGCATGACTGCCCCCAATCCGTATGAAGAGGCATCTGCAGATATTTTCTGTGGTTTGTTTGGGTCATAGAGCTGCAATACAGGAGCAGAGGACAGTTCTTGTTTGAGGTTACAAAACGCATTTTGTTGTTCATGCCCCCAGTACCACATGTTCTTTGTTGAAAGCAAGTCTCTCAATGGTTTGTCCTTTTCAGAAAGGTTCGGAATGAACTTCCCCAGCTGGTTCACCATTCCGAGAAAGCTCCTGAGCTCACTCACGTTGCTTGGCTCTTTCATGTCCTGAACAGCTTGGGTTTTGTCTGGATCTGGCCTCATTCCTTCTGCTGAAACAATAAACCCAAGAAATTTGACCTCTCTTTTGCCAAACTCACATTTTGACATATTCAGCGTAACGCCTGCTTTCTCCGCGCGCTCCAAGACAGCGTGCAGTCTTGCGTCGTGCTGCTCCTTGGTGGATCCCCAGACCAGGATATCGTCCATGTGACAGACGACTCCGTCGAGACCTGCTGTAACCCTCTGTTACCATCATTGTTTTGGAATAGTTCAGGTGCACTGGAAATACCAAATGGCAAATCGGTTGAAGTGGTATTCTGCCCAAATGGCATAATGAATGTGGTGAGAAAGGCCGACTCTTTAGACAGTGGGTATTTGCCAAAATCCCATTATTTGCATCAAGCTTTGAAAGAAATACTAGCAACCTGTGAGCATGCCTAGCGTTTGGTCCACAGACGGGAGATGTAGTCGTTCGCGACACACTGACTCGTTTAAAGAGGTCATGTCCACACAGATACGCACCTTTTCTTTGTCCTTTTTGGGGAGCTACAAACCAGGCCCACAGCACCCAATCTTTGGCTGCTCCTCGCGACCTGATGACCTCCCAACTTTTCCATCCTCTCGAGCTCTTCTTTCACTTTAACCCATGAGCGGCAGTGGCACACGCCATGGCACCTTGAGCGAAAAGGGCTTAGCATCAGGTTTCAGTTTAATCGTGTTTGGCTTTTGAACAAGCCCAAGTCCATCGCATAACTTGGGGTACGCTTTTCTCACTGTCTCTTGGTCTATAGTGTCAATTCTGGCAATTAGTTTCAGTCTCACGGAAGCTGTTCTACTCAGTAGTGCCATGCGCAGATTTTTGACAATATAGATTTTCTCAGTAGCGCTCTTGTCACCATATGTAATAGTCTCTGTCATAGACCCCAACATGGTTAGTGCAGTTCCACCCGGTCCGTAGAGTGGTTTTTGTGCCTTTTCCAACTGTTCATTTTTCTTCTTGAAGATTTCAAATGTTTGGTCAGAAACCGCTGTGACGTCCGCTCCGGAATCTAACTTGAAAGTCACTTTATTTCCTCTCACATTTATGTCTGCCAGCCATGGATCCTCTCCTAGATCCACTTCACCCAGAAAAAGTCCGTCTGCATTGTCAGTGACCTCATTCACAGTTGGGTTGGACCTACAGACTCTAATATAGTGTCCACGCTTTTTACAGTTATGGCATTCTGCGTTTTTAGCTGGGCACTGTACTGCTGCATGTGCTGGTGCTTTGCCACACTTGGAACAAGCTTTACTGTCTTGTTTTGTCTGCTGAGGCCTTGAGGACTTAATCTGTTTTTGTTCCTTGATTATGAACTTGTTTGGCTTGGCTTTTCTGATGTGTACCGCGTCCACGGCTGTTCTGTTAACGCTAGTTTCACCTCTTAGGTCAGTTTGTTGTCGTTTTATTTCTTCAGATTGTCTTGCCATTGTTATAGCTTTAGCTAGGGTAAGATCTTTGTCAAGCTGCATTCTTTCTGACAGCGACGAATCTTGTAGACCCACTACAAGCCTGTCTCTCAAAAGGTCATCATGAAGTGCACCGTACTCACAGTTTTCTGCCAGTGCATAGAGTGCTGTTATGAATGAGTCTACTGGTTCTGCTGGCTGTTGCACTCGCTAGTTGAATTTTGCTCGTTCATAAATCACGTTCTTTCTGGGAACGAAATGTCTATCAAAAGCTGTTTTAACGGCATCGTACTGCTGGCGCTGCACACTCGTTAGCTCGAGCCCTCTTAGCACGTCGTCAGCCTCATCTCCCATGCAATAAACCAGCGTATTTACTTAGTTCGCCTCAGATGAGTTATTCAGGTTACTTGCCAGTCTAAAACGCTCAAACCGTCTTATCCACTTTTCCCACTCCTGGGGCTTCACAAAGTCGAAGGGCTCCGGTGGTTTAATGGTGAAGGTTGCCGCTGGAGTAGCCGCCGCCATTACAGGATCAATTGGCGGCAGCTGCAGGCCCTTTGAACTTCGTCTGGCATAGCCACTAGCCGGTTGCAAAGCTGACTTTTCTCACCTCAAAGCGCACCAACTTCTGACACCATGTTGTGTTGGGTTCTTTTATAAATAAAGCCTGCTGCTTTGGGTGAACACGGAGCCTCTTTTATTGACTGGCTGCAACACATTAACACACGAACTCCGCCATATTATTCTCCATCATGCTGTACTCCTGACAACATCCGGTCTGTGTCGCCCCCTAGTGGCTCCACATATGTAATACTTAGATTACACCACAGTGACCACCTCTAAAACCTGCTGCAAATTCTCACCAGTGCAAAGGATATTTGTGTCATCCGCAAACAAAATAAATTTCAGAATTTTTAATACTTGGCATGTCATTTATATACAAAATAAAGAATTTGGGTCCCAAAACTGACCCCTGGGGCACACCACAAGTGATGTCCATGAAGGGTGATTTGTGCTCACCAATTTGTACAAATTGTTGTCTGTTACTTAAATAACTTTTTAATAACAGAAGTGCCACGTTAGTGGCACTTCTGGGTTTTTTGCTCCGTTGTGGGCGGTGCTTCTGTCAGCTGTCAGTCCTGGCTGTCCCTCTCGTTACTCACAGCTGATCACAGTTGTAATCTTTGTTACCTCCTACCCGCTCATGTGACCCACACCTGTCATCACTTGTGTCATTTGTTTCTGACCCTATTTAAGGGCTGTTATTTTCATTTCTCTTTGCCGGAGTCTTAAGTTACATATCCTCTTCTCCACCAGAACCCATTCCCTGTTCTGGTGAGTTTTGTTTCCTTTCATTCATGTGTAAGTTGCTTTATTATCTTTTCAGACTTTGTTGGTGCACTGTTTGGGACTTTGTGTTCAGCATCTGGGTCTTCCTCTCTGCCCCGAGGGGCAATTCATGACATTTATACTGCCACCCACAGACATGGAAAAGCCACTATAGGCACCGACGCACAAGAAAGGCAAATTATTTGCAATTTTTTCGTAAAATTAGACAATTTTCTATGTCATCCCATACGATCCCTCAGCCGTGGGACCTCAGTTGAAAAACACTGCACTGAGAGACCAGGAGAGATAGTTGAGAGATGTTTCACACTGAGTATCAACAAATTACAAGACTAAATTGTCATTAGATGTGCTGAATGTGTCATTTTAAAACATTTTTGTTGGTAGAGTGCTGTGGAATTTGTCAGTTTAAAAATGATGCCTTGTCTCAAAAAAGGTTAAAAAACAGTGGCAGAGATTCTACGCAGCAACTCACAGGATCACCCCACTCACTTACCGCTCTACTGAATCATGACCACACATCAATTTTATGGCATCAAATAAATTAAAACTGAGCTGATTCAAAAAATAAACGAGCATAAACTGACATAAAAAGAGCTACATATGAAGACAGAAACTCTTAAAAAAATAAAGTAGTACTGTTAGTTTTCAGCTTGGCAAAGTGCCACTCACGATAGGACGAGGCAGGGTTAATGTCTTACTTCACCCTGCCACCAGAGGGTGATTAAAAATACTCCAGCTTTCCTTTTGGAGAGCTCTCATATTTTCCACCTGTTTTTTTTTTTTACAGTCTATAATTAGAAAGAATTTTCATTGTTCACAAAAAAGTGATTTTCCTGTTTTTCATCAAGTTCCTTTCATAGGGCTTGCTGCTGTGTCATAGAGATTGTAGCACACTCCTGATGTCTTTTTTCTTTTACAGTTCCAGTCCAGACCAACCTGGTCCCCCCAAAGAAGGTGCAACCGGGCATGCTTCAGTCTAGCCTGGTTCACGCCAGTGTGGCCACCATGCAGAACCCGATGGGCTGCGTTTTGCCCAGGCTCTCAGTTTCAACCCGCCCTGCCAGCATGGTGGCCAGCATGGAGGCGGCGGCCGATGGTTCAGCCCCCTTCACTATGATGAAGCTGAAGACAGTGTTGGCCATATTTGTGGTGGTGGTGGCCTACCTGGTGGCTGGTGGTTTGGTGTTTCGGGCCCTGGAGCAGCCCTTTGAAAATAACCAGAAGATTACCATAACAGCAGAGAAGGCAGCCTTCCTGCAGAAGCACCCATGTGTGTCTCCCGAAGAGCTGGAGGCTATCATCAAGGTAAGAGCAGCTACTGGTCAATATACCAGCCTTCCTCAGTCCACAGCTCAGTCCCCAGTGGGGACTCAGGTCTACTGAAACCTAAGCCTTTCATCGATCTGATGCCCTTTAAGTTCCACACTTACTCCACTCTCTGCCAGCCTCCCTGAAACATTGTACAAACCACATCCAGTTGTCTAGTACATACAGATGTGTAGATCTCCAAATGGCTTCGATAGAGCATTTAAACTCCATAAAGCTGTGTTGGTCTGGAAATTTTACTTCCTGGATATGTCTGTATGGAAAGTCATAAAGCAATGTACCTTTGTCTAATACAAATTGTTATTTTACCTTACAAAACAAATCTGCCAAAACACATTTCAGTCCTAAATTTAACTTTACACAGCCTAAATGTAAACAGGCCTGTTAACATTAAAGTGCCCATGGCATGATCTTTGCCACATGCTGACAGTTCCCAGTAATGTTAATAAATTCCCATAACATGCTTTGGCCCAAACACTGCAGGATTAAGTTATTGCAGTACCATTTTACACACAGATGAAGGAGCCCTCCTCACAAGGGGCTGTTTTTGATGATTTTGCTTTAAGTGCTGATGAGTCCCAGTTCACTGTATCTAGAGCATGCGCCAGCACCACCCTCACTTTTATCACTGCTGGTCTCTGTGGCTGATGACTCTATTATGTGGCTAATGTTAACCGGTTATCTTGTAGCTAGTAGCAAACACAGCCTAAGCTAACTAAAATACTGGCTGAGTGTCTCACTATTATCAGAGACAAGGGTGTATTTTTTAAGTGGTTGATAGTATGACCAGTCCCTGGGGTGTAATTAGCACAGAAACTGTTCAGAATGACTAAATGGATAGTTCTGCCAACAGCAGCTAACTGCTGCTGGTCCTGGCCAATGTACAATAGTAAAATAAGGTAAAATAACCTCTAGGAATGAGCTATATAGTTCAGTGTTGCTTGATGATCCAGCTGGAATTGCAGATGTCTATGGGGTGGCCGGGTTTCCACCCATGGGACCCGGCCGGGCTCAGCCCGAAGGAGTTACATGGGTCCGCCCTCCAGTAGGCTCACCACCTTCAGGAGGGATCATGGGGGTCCGGTGCTATGTGGATTAGGTGGCGGTCAAAGGCGGAGACTTTGGCGGACTGATCCCAGGCTTTCTAAACTGGCTTTTGGTACGTGGAATGTCACCTCTCTGGTGGGGAAGGAGCCTGAGCTGGTGTACAAGGTTGAGAGATACCGTCTAGATATAGTCGGCCTCACCTCAACACACAGCTCCGGTTCCGGAACCAGTCTCCTGGAGAGGGGCTGGAGCTTGGCCTTTTCTGGAGTTTCCCCAGGCGAGAGGCGACGAGCAGGGGTGGGTATTCTTGTATCCTCCCACCTTGCTGCCTTTATATTGGAATTTTCCTCAGTGGGCGAAAGGGTTGCTTCCCTGCGCCTTCGGGTTGGGAAACGGGTCCTGACCATCATTTGTGCCTATGCACCAAATGATATTTCAGAGTACCCACCCTTTTTGGAGTCTCTGACTGGGGTGCTGGAGAGTGCTCCTCTTGGAGACTCCATTGTCCTACTGGGGGACTTCAATGCACACGTGGGCAACGACAGTGAAACCTGGAAGGGGGTGATTGGGAGGAATGGCCTGCCCGATCTGAACCCAAGTGGTGTTCAGTTATTGGACTTCTGTGCGAACCACAGTTTGTCCATAACAAACACCATGTTCAAGCATAAGGGTGTCCATATGTGCACCTGGCACCAGGACACTCTAGGTTGCAGGTCGATGATTGATTTTGGTATCGTGTCATCAGACCTGCGACCGTATGTCTTGGACACTCGGGTAAAGAGAGGTGCAGAGCTGTCAACTGATCACCACCTGGTGGTGAGTTTGATCCGATGGCAGGGGAGGAAGCCATTCAGACCTGGTAGACCCAAACGTATAGTGAGGGTGTGCTGGGAACGTCTGGCTGAGGCCCCTGTCCGGGAGGTCTTCAACTCCCACCTCCGGACGAATTTCAACCATATTCCGAGGGAGTCTGGAGACATGGAGTCTGAATTGGCCATGTTCTCCACCTCTGTTGTTGAAGCGGCGGCCCAGAACTGCGGCGGCAAAGTGGTTGGTGCATCTAGTGGTGGCAACCCCCGAACCAAGTGGTGGACACCAGTGATGAGGGGGGCCATTAAGCTGAAGAAGGAGTCCTATCAGGCTTGGTTGGCTTGTGGGATTCCCGAAGCAGATGAGGTGTACCGGCAGGCCAAGCGGAGTGCAGCTTGGGTGGTTGCTGAAGCAAAAACCCAGGTATGGGAGGAGTTCGGTGAGGCCATGGAACAAGACTTTCGGTCGGCCTCGAAGAGATTCTGGCAAACTGTCCGGCGGCTCAGGAGGGGGAAGCAGCTCCCTGTCCACACTGTGTATGGTGCGGATGGGGCGCTGTTGACATTGACTGGAGATATCGTCAGGCGGTGGAAGGAATACTTTGAGGATCTCCTGAATCCCACTGATATGCCTTCCACAGAGGAAGCAGGGCTTGTGGACGAGGGTGATGACTCGCCTATCACAGGGGCTGAGGTCGCCAATGTGGTTAAAAATGTCCTTGGTGTCCGGGCCCCGGGGGTGGAGGAGATTCGCCCTGAGTACCTCACGGCCCTAGATGTTGTAGGGCTGTCATGGTTGACACACCTTTGCAACATTGCATGGAGGTTGGAGGCAGTGCCTTTGGCATGGCAAACCGGGGTGGTGGTTCCTCTTTTCAAAAAAGGGGACCGGAGGGTGTGCTCCAACTTTAGAGAGATCACACTCCTCAGCCTCCCTGGGAAGGTCTATGCCAAGGTACTGGAGAGGAAAGTCTGGCTATTGGTCAAACCTCGGATTCAGGAGGAGCAATGTGGTTTTCGTCCTGGTCATGGCACATCGGACCAGCTCTTTACCCTCTCGAGAATTCTCGAGGGTTCGTGGGAGTTTGCCCAACCAGTTTACATGTGTTTTGTGGACTTGGAGAAGGCATTTAACTGCGTCCCTTGTGTTTTTTTGTGGGGGGGTGCTTCGGAAGTATGAGGTATCGGGCTTGTTGTTACGAGCTATTCGGTCTCTGTACGACTGTTGTGAGAGTTTGGATCGTATTGCCAACACTCGGTCGGACTCACTCTCAGTGAGAGTTGGACTCCGTCAGGGCTGCCCTTTGTCACCGGTCCTGTTCATAATTTTTATGGACAGGATTTCTAAGTGCAGCCAGGGAACGGAGGGTGTCATGCTTGGTGACCACAGGATCTCATCTCTGTTGTTTGCAGATGATGTCCTGTTGGCTTCATCCAGTAATGACCTACAGCTCTTGCTGGGATGGTTTGCCACTGAGTGTGAAGCGGCTGGGATGAGAATCAGCACCTCCAAGTCCGAGTGCATGGTCCTCAGCCGGAAAAAGGTGGATTGTCCTCTCCGGGTTGGGGACAGGCTCCTGCATCAAGTGGAGGAGTTTAAGTATCTTGGGGTCTTATTCACGAATGAGGGGAGAATGGAGCGAGAGATTGACAGACGGATCGGAGCAGCATCTGCAGTGATGCGGACATTGTACCGGTCTGTTGTGGTGAAGAAGAAGCTGAGTTCTAAGGCAAAGCTGTCGATTTACCAGTCAATCTACGTTCCTGCTCTCACCTATGGTCATGAGCTTTGGGTAATGGCCGAAAGAATGAGATCACGGATACAAGTGGCTGAAATGAGCTTTCTCCGTAGGATTGCTGGACTCACCCTCAGAGATAGGGTGAGGAGCGCAGTCATCTGGGAGAGGCTGAGAGTAGAACCGCTGCTCCTCCACATTGAAAGGAGCCAGTTGAGGTGGTTTGGGCATCTGATCAGGATGCTTCCTGGACGCCTTCCACTTGAGGTGTTTCGGGCACGTCTCACTGGGAGGAGACCCCGGGGTAGACCCAGGACTCGCTGGAGAGACTACGTCTCCCAGCTGGTCTGGGAACGCCTTGGTATCCTCTCTGAAGAGCTGGAGCAGGTGGCTGGGGAGAGGGAAGTCTGGGCTTCTCTGCTTGAATTGCTGCCTCCGCGACCCGGACCTCCGGAAAAGCGGTAGAAGATGGATGGATGGATGGATGGATGGATGGATGGATGGATGGATATAGGGGTGAATAGATTATAGAAAAGTTCTAAAATATTAACCAAGATCGGTTAGCTAACTTATACCAGCAGCCTGATCTGCTGGGTGATGCTTACCACTAGGACGACTAATGAGGTAGAAAACTGCTGTGATCCTGCCAGTTTGCTCTGCTGAGCTACATACCTGCCAACCACTCCGGTTTTGCCGTAATGGTTCCGGTTTTCAAGACCCCATTCCGGGTTACGGCTTTATTAATCAAAATTACAGTTTTTCACTCAAAATTCAGTCAAAAATTTTAAATCGTAAAAAAACACGAAAGCAATTCCAAACACGAGATCGCTAGGAATCGTATCTAAATTTAGAACATAGTAGCGTCAGTAGCGTTTCTTTTCGTGGTTCGCTGCTACGCTTTACCTGAAGCGTTTGCTAAGCTAACGCTATCGCTATTGCTATTGAGGGTATTGAGGTTTCTATTCTCGCACGAAATCCCGGAGAGGCGTGCGTACATGGCGAGATGTAAACACGACGTAAACTGCTGCAGACGTTCGCACGACTGCACTTCAACCCTGGCAAATGGACCATGGATTATACAATTCAACATAAACATCTAAAGAGACAAAACAAAAGAGAAACATCTAAAAGGAGAATACATTTTATATAATGCCTAAGATTCTGAAGAACATGTGCTGTGTAATTGCAAGCCTTGTCATGCTTGGTGTATCATGTAAACACATAAAATATCAGAGCGATTTTGCCGTCATTACGCACGTGTCTGTTAAACAGTGCTAGTATAGCCTGCTGATATTTCTAGTCTTCTAGTTACCTCCGCCAAGGAGGTTATGTGATCATCAGCGTTGGTTTGTCTGTTTGTCTGTTTGTTTGTTAGCAAGATAACTCAAAAAGTTATGGACGGATTTTCATGAAATTTTCACAGATTGCCAGAAATGGGGTATCCTACAGATGATTAGATTTTGGTGGTGATCCGGATCACCGTCTGGATCCAGGAATTTTTTAAAGGATTCTTTTTTTTTTTTTTATTTAACATTGCGAGATAGGGCCATTTTCACTATTTTATTTATGATGTTAAACACTGTATGGGGGGAACTGTGGCACTTGGCGGAGGTCTGCGCTCTCCGAGTGCTTTTCTAGTATTCATAATACATCACATCTGGCCTATTCGAAGTTCTATGCAGTGTTAAGATAGTCTTTTGAATGCAAATTTAATGAATGAATGAATCTTTATTTTGGATAGATTAAAAGTAAAGATTAAAAAGAAACAGAATAATATAACAAAGGCAAAAAAATCCAACAAGGTCAAATTAAACAATAACTCCTCTGATTATACAGTTCAACATAAGTTATCTGAAATGGGTGATGGCTGAAGCCGCAGCTTCTATTGCCCACCCATATTCCATCCAAGAATTCAAAAGAAAAACAAAACAAGAGCGATTACAATTCAGAACAAAGCTAAGACAAAATGTGACAAAAAAAAAACCTAAGTAACAACACAACACAGACTGGATATGACAATCCTTATGTGATTTTACATGTCATCTTGGATATATGTTTGGAGTATTTCTTCCTTTAGTTTTTGTTTAAATTGTCCAAGCGTTGTACATGATTTTAGTTCAGGTCCAAAATCGTTCCACAATCTGACTCCTTGCACTGAAACACAGTGTTGCTTGGTGGTAGTTCTCACTGAAGGTTTTTGAAATATACATGTTCCTCTGAAATGATATTGTTTCTCCCTTACTTGGAACAACTTTTGGATATTTGCTGGCAGTGATAGATTCTTAGCTTTAAACATTATTACTGCAGTTTTAAAGTCAACCAGATCTTTCAACTTGAGAGCTTTTAATTTAAGAAAAAGTGGGTTTGTTGGTTCCCTGTAAGCAGCTTTGTTTATTATTCTAATAGCTCTCTTCTGAAGCATAAAGACTGGATATATGTTTGTTTTATATGTATTTCCCCCTACTTCAGTACAATATGTCATGTATGGGAGTATTAATGAATGATACAAAGTATATAATGTGGGTTGTTGATTCAGCAAGTATTTCGCTCTGTGTAGTATTGCAATTGATTTAGATATTTTACCTTTAATATAATTAATATGTGACTTCTATGTCAAATGCTAATATTTGTTTGACACTGTGGCCCCTGGACCCCGGCTAGCTACTAGGCTTTTCAGGTTTGAAAGTTGAAGAAATATGAGGTTGTTAGCTACATTCTAACTTGATTTAATGCTAATATTTGTTTGGCGTCGGGGGGCTTCGCCCCCCTGAACCCCTCCCACCAGGACTTTGTCCTGGACCTACCGGGGCCTACGGCCCCTGGACCCTGGCTAGCTACTAGGCTTTTCAGGTTTGAAAGTTGAAGAAATATGAGGTTGTTAGCTACATTTAACTAGATTTAATGCTAATATTTGTTTGGCAAATATTAGCATTATTATTATTATTAGCATTATTAGCATTAGCATTAGCATCGGCCCCTGGACCCCGGCTAGCTACTAGGCTTTTCAGGTTTGAAAAGTTGGCAGGTATGGAGCTACATTTATGGCACGGTTTCCTGAGACAAAAGAACAACAAAGTAGACCAGAATGACTCCAGATGTATTATCGACTGTCAGTCAATGAGCCAGGAGGAACATGGATTTTTATTATGGCTCTTCTATACTTCTGCTCCGTGGTGCAACATGCAGACATGGATGGATTTGAAACTTCTGTGCAGAGAGGAGGATGTGCAGAAATATTTCACAAACCCATGCACCATGTTTGTTTTCCTCTGCACAATGAAGAGCTCTGACTGCCTACTGTTTCTTCAAATGATTTGGAATTTATTTCAGTCTGTGTGTGGAGAGTTTGCATTTAACTGTCCTCAGATTAACATATTTAACAGAAAAATGCAGGTATTTAGATGGTGCTGACAGAACAAAACCACTGACACAAAAGGGGAAGTGTGGCACAGATGTGTGCTTCAGATCGTCATCATAGGGTCCAGTAGAGGCAGGGGTCTGACTCTGAATCTCTGATGGATAAAATTCTATTTTGTCCCATTATGAATGGGTGAATGTGGTTTGTAGTTGCACAGCACTGAAGGACATTTTTCAGCTTGAGACTAACCACACCATAAGCAGTAGGATTACATCCCAGATCTGTTTTGGGGATAGTCTTTGACCTTGGTTAGTGTGGTCCATTCTGTGACAGCTGATCAAATGCCTTCTGCTTGATTATCTCAGATTCCTGTGAAAAAGTTTCCAGGTTGGAGAAGAACTTCTACAAGAAGTGCCAAAATTTAGCTCTCTACTGTCATTAGTCTTCTCATGAAAAATAACTTCTTGATCTAATTGGGGGTGGAGGGGGTGGTGTTATCAGGCCTGATGAACGTTTTGATTTACAGAAGGATTTGATCAGAATGGTCACGCTGAGGTGTCAGGTGCTGTGTGGATGGTTGTCATCAGGGTCTGCGGGGATTCTCTTAGATAATACCCTGGGTACTTGTCAACACTTCATTTGGTGAACATTTCTGTGTGACATCCTTCAGGTCCTGTTTATTGCCATGAGTCACCCTTTGAAGAATTACGTGACAAACATCATCCTTCTCTGTGTGCGCTAAATCATTTTTTCAGCCAGGGGTCCTGTGGAAAATGACTTCATGACTCATTGTCTATTGCAGTATTGGAAACAAAAGAAAATATCTATGTAATTTTCATAGACTGCAGTATATGAGAGATGGACGTAGCTGTCGCAACAGGACCGGAGCTGATGAAAAAGGCATTTAAACCTGCAGTTCTGCCTGCAATCCAGCAGGTGGCAGCACATGTGGCTGCAAAGGGCTTCTGGTGACTGCGGTACAGACTTGGGCCATTCTAACATTTTCTGATTAGTTTGTCCCTTCAATCACAAGTGCTACATCATATTTGATTAATGATCTTTTTTAAATTGCATTTTTATAACTCATGGTAATGTTTAGGTTAAGAAAGCATTCTGATTGGTTCCTATCCACCATTAGTTTAGCCATGAGATACTTATGGGGCCTCTTTTATTATATTTTGTTAGTAAGCCACGTTAGTACTAACAAGTCTCTCCTAATTCAACAATCACTTGTATGTCTTCCAAACATGTGCAAACAACATGGTGAATTCCACCCATGTGTAAGTAAGTGAGTGTGCACGTTGTTATGCCTGGAAATAAGGGTTTGCAGACAGATCCACGTGTTGACGTGAACTTTACTGAACATTAGCAACACAAGCTAAGGAGGGAGCACACAGTGAGGTAAGTGGGCGGCACCAAAGGTGGAGAGCAAGTCGAGAGACCTGCTAGCCCTCGGGAACTGGCTATTACACCTTGCGGCTTGATGATGTCACACATGCATACGTGCGAGCGCAGCGTGGTGCATTGTGCCGTTTCCCATATATCACATCCCCCACCCCCACCCCCGGAAAAGCTTAGAACTATGGCTGTGTTAGCCTTAGCAAGGGCAGCAAGTAAACATTAAGGTAACACTGTGGTGACCCACCACAATCTACAGGGACATTCATCCTCACACTCAAAAGGTCCGGAACACAATTTGCATACAGAGGACAATGCACAGACGGACAGAGAGCCAACCAATGTCATGCTAATCATGTGTATTGACTGTTATGCTGATGTGCCATGCATGCTCTCTTCCTGTATCACTGGTAAAAGAGCTTGTGTGACATGCCTCAAAAACTCTACAACACAGCAGAGCACAGTAGCGCACAGCGCTACAAGTGTGTCTCATGATGTTGGAGGAAATAAAACTCTGCAACCTTCCAGCTCGTCATATCTTGCCTGAACTTGTTTTCCTCCACAACACTAGCATACTGGCTAATGTACCATTGGTCATATATACATACATGTGGGTTAACTTAAAGCCAGTGATATAAGTCGGGGGAAGAAAGTCTTCACCGTGGCCTCGTCCATCAGGGACCTTGTGGTAGCAGTGTCCAGCAGCAGTGGTAGACTGACGTCATCCAGTTTTACTGTGCACCGCTTGTATGGTGTGTTACTGGAGTCCACTGAATACATGGTGGCTGGACTGGGCCAAATTAGCAAGTTAGACGGCGGGCTTGCCGGGGCTTAGTGTCACACTTTGGTGAAGTGGTTCAGCTTACTGCAGCGTTGGCACTTGTGTCCTTTGGCGGAGCAGGCAGGTGCACATGTCCAGTGCGAGGAAGAATCACAGTTACCACATGGCCGATGAGCTTTATTGTCCTGTAATCCCGCAATGTTAACTTTGGGGTCGTCCAGGGAGGACACGGGGTCGTTGGGCTCAGCAGCTGGGGTAACAGTTTGTGCTAGCAGAGCTAACTGTTGGGAGCATGGGCTGGAGGCCCCTAGCTGGGTGGTTAGCCGAGCCTCGGCCTCTAGTTGGTATGCTAGCTTTACCGCCCTGGAGAGTGGCAGGTCATCTGGTGCCATTAGCAGCTTCTCCCGTAGCTTCAAGTGAGTAGTGTGCTCCTCTAACTGGTCCTGCACCATCTCATCTTCCAGTTGTGCAAACCTACACGTGCTTGCCAGACAGTGAAGGTTGGCGACATACTGCTTTACTGACTCACCTACACACTGTTGGCATTGGCAAAATCTTATCCTCCTAACTAACGCACTCTCGGGGGTGGCGAAGTGTCCGGCTAACACAGCGACACACTCATCATAGCTATCTGCAGGTCTGAGTGTCTTGAAGACACACTGTCCCTTGCTGCCGTGGCAGTGAATTAGCATGGTGTACAGCCTTAACTTGCTAATTTTAGCTAGGTCCATGGCAGACACAAATGTCTCAAAGGACTCATGCTAACGTGACCAAGGAATAGGCTGTTCACCGGGCAAAGCGAGAAAGGGTGTCAGGGGTGTCAGCAGCGTTTCCATCTCGATGTTTTCCAAGTTTCTCCTCGTTGCCAGTTGTTATGTCTGGAAATAATGGTCTGCAGACAGGTCCACGTGTTGAGGATGAACTTTATTGAATGATTAGCTACAACAGCTAGGAGGGAGCACACAGTGAGGTAAATGGGTGGCACCAAAGGTGGAGAGCAAGACAAGAGACCGGTTAGCCCTGGGTAGCAACCTATTATACCTTGCGGTGTGATGACATCACATCACGCATGCATACGTGCGAGCACAGCACGGTGTGTTGTGCCGTTTCCCATGTATAACACATGTGAAATGAAGATTTGCATAATTGATACCGTAAAGCTACCATATAAGATCACACTTTCCAGGTAGGGGGTCTTGTATAGCTGACATACCGCCTGTACTCATGGTCGAGACAAACTATGATGGTACATAAAAGTTATCTAAAACTCAAACATCACAGCAACCTAACCTTTGGCCACATGTGTAACAGAAACACAAAGTATACTTAAGGGCTGTCCACACCAAACACTATAAAGATGACTATAAAGTCATAGTTTTAATGTGACTGCCAAAAATCAAGTTTTTTCTATTGTTAACACATCTGTAACAGGTTTTTTTGGGGACTTTACTAGACATATCAAGACCAAAATCTGTCCCAAGTCCCAAGTCTGTTTTTCTGTTGTGAATTTCCAGACAAGCTCCATCCCCCCCAAAAAGGTGACTATGGATAGAGCCTTTCTAGCTACATAAGCTAGAAGTTATTGGTTATAACATTAACCAATCAGGCTAAGCACTGGGCATGGCTAAACACCTGAGTTCACTCCCCCAGGGTAAGAGGGAGGAGCCAACGTGGCTCCGCAGACTTAGGCTCACGGTCTACCTACCACTGACTACGTTGACAATCAGTGTCCGTTTCCAGGGACGAGGTGAAGCTGACCGCGGCCACCTGTAGTTTTCCTCCACTGGGGCTACCGTATTCCAGAACCCTGTTGCACACGTGGAGCGTGGTCAATTCGGAGACCGGAGTCCACCAGCTGCCGCACCCGCACATGCGGGGTCCTGGAAGCGCCCACGGAGGAATGGGAGGCACACGGTCAGAAGGCTGAACGAGAGAGAGACGTTTGCTCTTAGGGGGATGAAGATGCCAATACCACCACCCATCCGTTTTGCATTCATTTGACTCAGTTCAGTGAAGGGGTTTTCGGTGGGACACAAAACCCCCTGGGTGCTCCATTCCATCCCCGCCAGGGAGGACGGAGGAGGAGACATTAAACCCCCCGCTCCCTCCGGGGGAGAGAGGAGAGTTAGTTAACTGGGAAATGTGTGGCGCAACGGCTGGAGCGAGGCTGCACGCGTCGCGCTAAGGCCATGGTTCCATAGCAGCAGGCGGGCACACTGGACTGCCGCCCCCTAGCGAGCTGCCTGGCGGACAGCCGTCAGCCCCCATGTGGGACCGCAGAGAGCCAGCTCGCTTTGGCAGGGGTCGGCGGCGTGTACATGTACGGCTGAATCGTAGCGATGTTTTGATTAGCCATTGTTTAGTGAAGCAGTCTTCAGTGTTCTCAGGTCAGAGGGGAGGGGAGGGCTGGCCTTGCAGCATCTACCACTGGTGGGCGGGAATAGGGGTGGAGCTAAGTAGAATATTCATAGATCCATGCATACTTAAGTAGGAGGAAGAAGTAGAAGCTCTTTCCAAACAATTCTAAGGCAATGACATTTTTTTGTGGGTAAAAAGCCGCAATATACTATTTTGGGTAATACATGTTTGTTTTTGAGGTGGTTTAAGAGCGGCTGGAGTGTGTCTTTAAAAATCATTCTACTGTAACTCAGGTGGATGACAGTATCCATATGGCTGTGGTGTGGTTATAGTTATCTTTATAGTGTTTGGTGTGGATGGCCCTTTACACTCCAACTAAGGACGAGATGCTCATTTTCCAACATTTAACGTGTCCCATCACCCATGAGGGCTGCTGGGAAATGGAAAGTCTGTTTCCTTTTCGTGTACCAAACTGATACACTCAGGGACCCCAAAATGCAATCTTGCACAGGGCCTCCGAAAACCAGGATGCAGTCCCGATGACACATTTCAGCAATTTGGGCTTAAGATGCGTATGTGCTTAAAAAATGTTAAAAATAATAGACTTGTTAATTTTCATCCTAAAATGGTGCTTTTCAAAATACAGCCGAGTCTTTTCTCAAAATCACTTATCAAAATGGACCCTGCTGGACTCTGTCCCAGAGCCTGTACTCCCCGCAGACCCCATATGAAAGCAGTAAAAATCAGAATGATATCCATGTGATTTGCATAGTGATAATTGATAATTCACTTACCGATCAGCCTTACAGACCACCATCACCTTGCCTGAGACACCCTGTGCTGTTTTCCAGTATAAGGCAGCCATGTGCTCCAACACTGCAGTCCGGCAACAACATTTAAGATCTTATCTGATGCCCACACTGCCTCCAGTGTTCATGGCGCTGGGTATGGGTGTGTGTGGGTGTTCGGTGGCGGTTGGAGGGGCTGTTGGCCTGGGTTGGCGGGTGTGTTTCCGTCGGTTTGCCCCAGGGTGGCTATGGCTGCAGGGGTAGCCTACCGCCAGTGATGTCTGTCTGGGGTGGATGGCGGGCGGGCTCGCAAGGGGCGCTTTGGGATGTTGCTTGACATGTGGATCACTGTATTATTATTATATATGTTTGTGTACCTTCACACAGGGTGTGTACAAGATGTGGGAGAGTAAGTGTGAGTGTGGCTGCCCCATCGTGCCTGTGGTGCTGGTGGGTGCTGGGGTACGACATTGGCGGGTCCTGGGTTGCACAGCCTGGCGCCCCTCGCCCTGGAATGGAATGTGGGGGCGGTGGGTGGCTTCCAGAGCCAGTTTGAAAGCTGGCTTCTGGTGGGGGGCAGGCTCTCTCTGGGATGGTCCCCCTCCCATTCTTACCCCCCCCCCCCCCCAGTTCTGGGTGGATCATACATCTTATTGGCTACACTTAGAGTTTTGTGGTGGGGTGTGCCGTACGGTGTCGGTGAAGAGGATCCCTCTTCTACTGTGCCATGGGGCTGCCCTCACCTCAATCTTAATTACACTGTAGAAACTGAGGGCTTTGGGGGATGGGAGCTCTGCTGCCAGTAGCAATGGGTAGCTGTCACGGGGTTCTTTTCCAACCTCTTCAAATCCCAGAAATGATGATGGCAAAGCCGCACAGATGGTAGTGAGCTTTTTTATTTTGCTGGCCTCCCAAGTGCAAATTACATACAGGTGAGGTGAAACCAAACAGTGGAGACAAAAGGAGCAAAAACCAAATAGTCTCTGTGCTCAATTGTCTTTTTAAAATGGAGTCCTCTCTTAACTCCAGAATGGGAGAAAAGTCACTCAGTTCCTTACAGCCCACAGAATACGTGTTCCTGCAACAAACCTCCAGACTGCAGAGAACCTGTTGCCTTCACTGTAACCACATTCAGACTGACAGAATCCATGTCACCTGCTCTGCAACACCATTCAGACTCCGAGTCTGACTGAAGACTGCCATTCAGACTGAGGACTCAAACTCAGGCTCCCATTCAGTCCACAACAGCCCCATCTTAAAGGCCAAGCCCCTCCCACTGGGTGCATCATTCAGAAAGAAAGGTACGCCAGTAAATATTCCTATAAAACAGTTTACAATACCCCATCTTCCAATATATACATATTTAAACAGAGAACACATTTTACTCATAAATATTTAAATGCAACACAAGTTTTTCCCAACACAAACTCAATTTACAACAGAAACATTCATCCCAGGGTCACCTGACCAAACAGGCATATGCAAAACCCCACTTAATCTACTCAATTGATTCAATCTGGTTAGCTTGTTAGACGTCTGAATCACCAATGGAGACAGCTGAGCAGACGTGCAACGGAACAAACAAACAATAAGTTTATATGGTATAGAAATGCACGTATACGTTTTCCATGAAGCAGAACAACCAAGTGTGCTGCCCTGACTGCACTACAAAACAGGGAAGAGAAACAAGATAAACATTAGATACTTTTAAGATAATCTACAAACAAAGAAGTAAATGAAAAAATGTATGGCAGTTGTGTGTGTGTGTGTGTGTGTGTGTGTGTGTGTGTGTGTGTGTGTGTGTGTGTGTGTGTGTGTGTGTGTGACTTAAGCTGGCAAGTCACCCACAGGACATAATTAAGTGCAGCTGAGTCTGTCTATAGTCCTCCATATGAGTGTCTGTGTGCCTGCAGTCAGTGACGAGGCCACGCGGTCACAGTAGCGATGCCCTAGCACACTGTCTCCCCATTTTTAACTGCACTTTGGTAGCTCACACATCTGCATCCAATCACACCATGCACATGGGAGGTTGGGAGGGTGAGGGTCTTCCTCCACCCCTGCTGCCCTCCTTCTGCCAGGCGCCTGGGGCCTGGCTGGTGATCTGGTGCCCATCATGCTGTTGTTATCCCAGGGTGCTACCATGAGTGAATAGGTGGGACCAAGGGAGTGGGTGAGAGTGAGTGAGCAAGTGAGAGCTTGTAAGTACAGTTAGGCCCAGAAATATTTGGACAGTGACACAATCTTCATGATTTGGGCTCTGCATGCCACCACATTGGATTTGAAATGAAACAACTACAACGGAATTGAAGTGCAGACTTTAAGGTTTAATTCAAGGGGTTGAACAAAAATATATGATTAAACATGTAGGAATTGTAGCTATTTTTATACAAACGCTCCTCATTTCAGGGGCTCAAAAGTAATTGGATAAATAAACATGACCCTAAGTAAAATGTTACTTTTCAATATTTTGTTGAGAATCCTTTGTAGGCAATGACTGCCTGAAATCTGGAACCCATGGACATCACCAAACGCTGGGTTTCCTCCTTTGTGATGCTTTGCCAGGCCTTTACTGCAGCTGTCTTCAGTTGTTGCTTGTTTGTGGGTCTTTCTGCCTTCAGTTTTGTCTTGAGCAAGTGAAATGCATGCTCGATTGGGTTGAGATCTGGTGATTGACTCAGCCATTGCAGAATATTCTACTTCTTTGCTTTAAAAAACTCCTGGGTTGCTTTTGCAGTATGTTTTGGATCATTGGTGAAGCGCCGTCCAATCAACTTTGCTGCATTTGGCTGAATCTGAGCAGAAAGTATATCCCTGTACACTTCAGAATTCATCCGGCTGCTTCTGTCTTTTGTCACATCATCAATAAACACAAGTGACCCAGTGCCACTGGAAGCCATGCATGCCCATGCCATCACACTGCCTCCACCATGTTTTACAGAAGATGTAGTGCTTTGGATCATGAGCTGTTCCAATTCTTCTCCAAACTTTCTTCTTCCCATCATTCTGGTACAGGTTGATCTTAGTCTCATCTGTCCAAAGAATGCTGTTCCAGAACTGGGCTGGCTTCTTCAGGTGTTTTTTGGCAAAGTCAATTCTGGCCTTTCTATTTTTGAGGCTGATTCATGGTTTGCACCTTGTGGTGAATCCTTTGTATTTACTCTCATGAAGTCTTCTCTTTATAGTAGACTTACTACTGATACACCTACTTCCTGGAAAGTGTTCTTCACTTGAGTGGATGTTGTGAAGGGGTTGTTCTTCACCTTGGAAAGGATTCTGTGATCATCCACCACTGTTGAGAGAGAGAGCTATCTCTCTGATGGATTTCTTCTTTTTTTTTTCAGCCTCAGGATGGTCTGTTTCACCTCCATTGAGAGCTCCTTTGACCGCATGTTGTGTGTTCACAGCAACAGCTTCCAAATGCAAACGCCACACCTGGAATCAACTCCAAACCTTTTAACTGCTTAATTGATGACAGATTAACGAGGGAAGAGCCCATGCAGCCTTATTTTTTTTTTTGCAGCCTTCCGAGTCAATTGTCCAATTACTTTTGGTCCCTTGAAAAAGAGGCGGCTACCTATTAAAGAGCTGTAATTCCTAAACCCTTGCTCCAATTTGGATGTGAATACTCTCAAATTACAGCTGGGAGTCTGCACTTTAAGCCCATATTGATTATATAACTGTATCCTGAATATGTTTTCATAAACAGCTAAAATAACAAAACTTGTGTCACTGTCCAAATATTTTTGGGCCTAACTGTAAGTGAGAGTGAGGGTGCGATGAGTAGCTGGTGGTGGGTCAGATTTGTGTGGTACTTTGCATGTCAGGTGGCATCTCTGGGCACTTGCGGTGGGTCCATTGGTCATTTGCTCTGGGCGGGTATTGGTGGCAGTAGGCTGCTTCTGTGGCCGCAGTTGCCCTAGGGTGGGTTGGTGGGGCATGGTTGCTGGTTGGCACCGGCAGCCTCCCCAGCTGCTGCCGGCCATTGGTGCACATTTGTGTCCACTGCATCTGCGCCTTGGCCGCTCCAAGTGTTAATGTGTAAGAGAGAGTACGAGTAAATGTGAGTGAGTCAGAGCATGGATGAGAGTGTATATATGAGTGGGTGTGAGTGGAAGGAAGCGGGAGGGCCATGCTGGGGATGTGTGCCGGTTTCCAGCCCAGGGGGTTTGCCTTCTGGCAGCTGGGGCCCGGGGGCTGGCGTTTGCCCCGCTGACGGGGGTGGCTGGTCTGGGAGCACACCGCGCCGGCCACTTTGCAGCCCGGTCTCCCTCAGCTGTCCCTCCTGGGGCGCTCGCATGGCTGTCCTGGGGCTTGCTTGCTTGCTTCCGGGCATTTGTGCTCTGTGGGGGTTGATGGTGCTGTCTTGCTTGCCAGGCATTTCCAATCCCTAATGTAACCCCACCCCCACATTGAACCCATCTGTCACTCCTACAGCACACCTTACCACCGTCTCGTTGTCCACATGCATGTCCTGCACTACCCTCACATACTTCTCTGCCACTCCTGACTTTCTCATACAGTACCACACTTCCTCTCTTGGCACCCTATCTTCTGCTTTTTCTAGATCCACAAAGACACAGTGGAACTCCTTCTGACCTTCTCTATACTTCTCCATCAGCACTCTTAGGCTGCGTGTCCAGCAAACGCGTTTTTTTCCGCTGTGGGCGGCTATTTTCTTTTCATTCTCTATGTAGTCCAGCGTTTACAGTGCTGAGCGCCCTCGGCACTGAAACGCTCTTGGCGGTCGCTGTTTTTTGTTGCGGCGCTCAGGACACTCAGAGCTGAAAAAAGTTCATCTTTTCAGAGACTGCAGCTGAGGTCGTCAATGTCAGTCAGACCTTGTAGTCGATCAGAACTGCTGCGTGGGGCGGACATAGGACACCGGTACTAGTCTGTACTCAGACTCCTGCTTTCCGTGTCATCATATTTTACATCCAGAGCTGCTAGAAAACATTTCCTGTCCATTGTTATTTAGAGACTACTATTAAAAAATCAGTAGAAGGTCTGACCATAGGAAAAGTGGAAGTGCTGAGCTGAGAGTGACAAGCTGTTGCTGGGATACAGGGAGGGCACAGGCTTTTTTTTTTTTTTTTCCCAGAGCGCCATGCACAAACGCTGAAAAAAAATGCTCAGGGCGGTCGGGCGACAAAAAACACGTTTGGTGGACCCGCAGCATTAGAGCAAACATTGCAGGGTAAATAATTTAGCAATCTGTATAAAAAGATGTGGGGCAATTTCAGAATAATGTTTCTCAATGTAAAACTGCAAATACTTTGAATATTTCATCATCTACAGTGCATCAGCAAAAGATTCTGAATATCTGCTGGTGATTTACAGAGGAAAAAGTGTGTCTTGAACCACAGTGCAAACTTGTGGAGGATGGATTTTTCATGTCTCACTTCATGTCTCTGCCTCCAGAGTTCAAAAACTGACCTGCAACCACAAGAGGAAACTTCATCCAGGAGAATTAATGGTTTTATTTGGAAGAGGCAAATAATCAGTTTAGTGAATGAAAATGACATCTCTCCTCAGCAAACAGAGAGAACACCGAGTTGCATCACTCCTTCGCTAATGAACCCTGGGGATCCGGGTGTTGGTCATTCTCTGTGACGCAGTGGAGAATATCAGAGACTGACTCGCTAATTGTAAAACAGCTTTTAAATAAATCAGAATTTGTTGTGTGTACCAAATAAAATTGACATCACCCAAGATTTGTTGCCAGAACAATTCAATCAGTCTGCAGCCCTCAAAGACGGATTATCACCATTACGCCCTGATGAGAGGTGACACCCAGAGATTGTATAAATTATGTTTTTTAGTATCCATCATTTGATTTTAACATAATAAGACAGTGAATAACTCTTATTCGCACATTCCAGCGAAGCCAAAAGGAGCTAATGCAGTGATGCAGTGTCTGTCCACATTTCACAGGAATTGCTACTCCTGCGAGACAATTGCCCTGATTCTCAACAAACTCCCACACAATGATCCTCAGGTTTTTCTGCATCCAGCTTGAGGTCAAGGTCAAGGTCACTGTCAAAGGTCAGGAGACCATTTGCCATTTGCTTGTATTTGTTATATTTTTGTGTTCGAAATAAACTATCTATCTATCTATCTATCTAAGAAACCCCACACCCACAATATTGCCCCCATCCAAGGAATACTTAATGTTTTCAATAAAAAGGCAATTTGCTGTTTCTGTAGAGTACTTTGGTCGAAAGCCAAATTGTTGTGGATGAAGGAATTGATTGGTTTTAAGATGTTTGATCAACTGTGCTACTACATTCTGCTACATTTCATGGGAGTCACTACTCCTCCTAGGCATTTGCCCTGACTCAAAATAATCCTCCGGTGGGTCAGCATCCAAGTTGTGCTCGAGGTCAAAGGTCAGCAGATCTGGGCACTTATGTGATTTCAGAAAAACCACTACTCCTCCTAGTAGGGCTGTGCGATATGAGCAAAATTTCATATCACGATATAAATAATCTTATTTGACGATAATATATATTATGATATACATTTTCTGTAAATTCTATAGTTTATATATGATAACCAATAAAAAGGAGCATCTCTTTTTCTACATTTTAAATTACATATTGAAAAAAATAAATTGTAAAAATTAATCTGTCATTAATTTTATGCACTTTTTCCTTCTTAATTTTACAGTGTTGTTATAAAATTGTTTTTAATGTGCATTTGAGATGACTTCAGCTTTATTCTTTATCGCTACTGGACTAATTAAAAATGATCAGAAATCAAGTTACAGCAAGAGCCAATTTGTTCCTCTGACACGTTTTAATTTATTTATTTAGTGTGTATGCGGCCGTTTTCATGCACTTTTAATGCTTTGGTAATTTTTTTTCAGACAAAATTAGGAAACTCAGCAGTGATTTAAACCAGAACAATGGTCTGATACACTATAATGCTTCCTGTTAGCGACAAGTTAGCAGGATCATTTAGCATTTGCTTTCTTATAATTAGAGTGAGATGACGTTAATGTGACTCACCTCCAATTAAAACAAGGTTAGAGGACTATCCTCTGACACAGCACGGTGGGAAAAAGTCCAACATCTCTGGCTGCCACAGAAGTAGCGGCAAAACTTGCAGTTAGCTGCTGCGGCGCACCTGCCGTACTGCAGGGGAGAAGCAGGGCAGTGACAAGTAGAAATGGGTATGTCTCTTAAATCCCGATATAAACGATACAGTTTTATATGAAACGATAGACGATTTTTATTGTGTCACCGATATGCATATATCGTCATATTGCACAGCGCTACCTCCAAGGCAGTTACCTCAATTCTCACAAAACGAATAATAAGACATGTTCAAGAGAAAACACCAATGAATTGTTCCTTAAATCAAAGCTAGTAAAACTCCATGATGTGATTAATTTGAACATTTTATCAGTCACATTTGAAGCATCGCATGGGTCATTGCTGCTTCGTCTACAGAAATTATTCGTTATGAGAAACAAATCTTTTGAGTGCAGGAGAAAACTTCGCTTCAGGTCAGTTTTTCTTGGACATCTTTAAAACAACAGCACATTTCAGTTTATGGTGTTAAACTGTGGAACAATTTGGACAGAACTTTGCATTACTCCAGGATTATTAGAGAATTTTAACCTCTTAACATTCTCAGGTCTTCAATACCATACTGTTCTTATTTGAACAGTATGGTATTGAAGACCTGTGCTGTTTAATTTTTTTTGTTTTCTGCCTAAAGTTGTAATTTGTTTGGTTTTCTTTATTTTCCCCCCATTTCTTTTTCTGTGTACATGAATTTGGTGTGGTATGCCTGAGTATGTGACTAGGCATGAACAAATGCATTTTTGTGAATGTCTGTCATGATGCTGAGCATGGGTGGAGGGCTGTGCTCATGCTTTATTTTTGATTTTTTTTTCTGTATTTCTTCATCTCGGTTTATTTTGTACTTGAGTTGGTTTTGTCTGTAGTTTGTTATTTGAGTCTGCCATTTGTTCCGTTTGTTTTGTTATCATAATTTCAGGTTGGTCATCATTGCCTTCTGTATTATTATTCTGTGGTTAGATTATCTTGCATTATAAATCATTTTGTCCTGTGTTCTATTTGAGCCCTCTCCATCCTTGTCCTCACCTCTCCTGTTATATTTTGGTGTTACCTTATATTATATTATTTGCATCTCTTGTTTGTATTATCTTGTCCTCGCCTTTATGGGTTGTTTCTCTTTTTGTATCATCCAGTCTGTATCTTGTTTTGTTGCATTTCATATTGATTGTCAGTTACCTTTTTGCTCCCTGGTGCTTTTACTTTGATAGTTATCTGTGTTTACTTCCGTGTGTCAAACTCTGTTTGCCGGCTGTCACACCTGTCATTAGTTTAATCTGATTATCCTCATACTTATACCCACACCTGGTATCATTTGTAATTATCCCTACTTGGCCTATTTAAGTACCGCTGACTCGATTGCTCGTCGCAGCGTCCTTCTGAGTCTTCCTGTATGGTTCTGCCGGTTTGGATGGTTGTGCTCCGTCTTGGCTTTCTCTTTTCCCTGGTGTTCCTGTGTGCTACAGCCTGGCTCTCTCCAGGCTGTTTCCCCGATTATTTCCAGACGTGAGCCCCACCTTCCCGCTCGCCCTTTCCTTATTTGTAAGTGTTGTGTTTTTGTGTTGTTTTTGCATTTTTGTGTTTTTGGTTATTAAATGTAGCAAACTCACAGCTGGCATTTGGTGTCCTCAGTCCTGCCCTGGTAGGGTGACTTATGTCAATGTCTTCCATATCTCTAATTGCTTGTTTGTACGATGGGCAGGTTCATAAGGTTATCTTCTTCCTGCACCTTTTCATTCATTGTTAATGGAGTCATTATGGGGACATGTTGATTTGATGTTGATGAGGAGGAAATAAATCAGTCAATCATTCAATCAATCAAAAGTCACTCATAGTGACCCCCAGGTAGGTCCGCATTCAGGTTGAGGTCAAGGTCATTGTTAAAGGTAGAAGATCTGGGCTTTTATGACTTCCTGAAAAACTTTACTCCTCTTAGGCCAGTGATCCTTAACCATAGCACCACCTAGGAGGGCCACAAAAAAACTTTCAGTTTAACACGTGTGGGCCGTGAGGGCCACAGGACGGCAATTGAAGACACCAGATATTACTGTTTATACTGACGTCCCTGGTGCAATACAGCGTCCCACCAACTGGTGGCGGTAATGCGTAAGTCATTTGTTTACAAGTTCCAATGTAAACAGAAGAAGACACTCAGCCAGCCGCTAACCCCAAGAGAAAGTTATAGAAAAGTTTTTAAAAAAAGAAAAAATGATGGCGAAGATGATGGTAAACCTGCCCAAAAGGGTAAAATTTTACACAAGTACAATCCTGACTTCATTAAGTACGGCTTTGTGAATGGAGGAAATGAGGCAGAGCCAAGCGGCCGGTGTGTGGAGTGTGGGCTAACGCTATCAAGCGAAGCCCTGAAGCCTTCGAAATTAAAGCGCAACTTAGAAACGAAGCATCCAACGCTTGTGGGAAAGCTGTTGGAATCTTTCAAGAGAAAAGAACATGGGCTACAGATGCAGAAACGGTCTGTCGTCAGTGACTGGTAACTAAATGTGCTTTGAAAGCCAGACATGTGGCACAGAGTAGGCATCGCCATAGCAGAGTGGCTGCCTGACGCTGTGGAAATGTACTGTGAGATGATCGGAGAGGCTGCTGACCATCCCACCCTGAAACGGTACAGAGAGTCAGCATATCATCGACATGGTCTCAGACATAGCATGCCATCCAAAAATGAATGAATGAAAAAATAATCAAATTCATTCACAGGTTATAAACCTATATTTTCATCTGGACGTTATTTAAAATTTATTTAAAGTTTATTTAATTTGAAACTTCTATTTTAATTTATTTTTGTGTTAATAAGTCTTACTTGAGCCTTTAAATTTGTTCTTGTAGCAGCTTGATATCTTTCATGAATTGTTCCAGCCTGTTTGGAAGAGATGAATATAAAAAGGAAGTTGTAGCTTGGACTGTTATGAATATTATTGTTCTGCCAGGCAAAAATGAATGAATGAAAAATGAATCAAATTCATTCACATATTAAAAGGCTGTATTTTTTTCATTTGCACTTTATTTAAACTTTATTTAATTTATATTCTTGTAGCAGCTTGATTTGTTCCATGAATTGACGACTTTGGCGTCTTGTTGTATGTGCAGGTTTACATACGGATAATAAATAAATGGGATGATCACATTGTATCATGCCTTTTATGACAAGGTTTAAACTTGTTAAGCTTTAAGTGGATTTAATTTAGTCAGAGAATACAAATCAAACCAGGCGTGAGATCAGTTTATTAAACCATCCATCCATCTTCTACCGCTTTTCCGGAGGTCCGGGTCGCGGAGGCAGCAGTTCAAGCAGAGAAGCCCAGACTTCCCTCTCCCCAGCCACCTGCTCCAGCTCTTCAGAGGGGATACCAAGGCGTTCCCAGACTAGCTGGGAGACATAGTCTCTCCACCGAGTCCTGGGTCTGCCCCGGGGTCTCCTCCCAGTGGGACGTGCCTGAAACACCTCAAGTGGGAGGCGTCCAGGAGGCATCCTAATCAGATGCCCATACCACCTCAACTGGCTCCTTTCAATGTGGAGGAGCAGCGGTTCTACTCTGAGCCTCTCCCGGATGACTGAGCTCCTCACCCTATCTCTGAGGGTGAGTCCAGCAATCCTACGGAGAAAGCTCATTTCAGCCGCTTGTATCCGCAATCTCGTTCTTTCGGTCATTACCCAAAGCTCGTGACCATAGGTGAGAGTAGGAACGTAGATTGACTGGTAAATCGACAGCTTTGCCTTAGAACTAAGCTCCCTCTTCACCACAACAGACCGGTACAACGTCCGCATCACTGCAGATGCTGCTCCAATCCGTCTGTCGATCTCTCGCTCCATTTTCCCCTCACTCGTGAACAAGACCCCAAGATACTTAAACTCCTCCACTTGGGGCAGGAGCCTGTCCCCAACCCGGAGAGGACAATCCACCTTTTTCCGGCTGAGGACCATGGACTCGGACTTGGAGGTGCTGATTCTCATCCCAGCCGCTTCACACTCAGCGGCAAACCGTCCCAGCAAGAGCTGTAGGTCATTGCTGGATGAAGCCAACAGGACAACATCATCTGCAAACAACAGAGATGAGATCCTGTGGTCACCAAGCATGACACCCTCCATTCCCTGGCTGCGCCTAGAAATCCTGTCCATAAAAATTATGAACAGGACCGGTGACAAAGGGCAGCCCTGGCGGAGTCCAACTCTCACTGGGAATGACTCCGACCGAGTGGTTGGCAATGCAAACTAAACTCTCACAACGGTCGTACAGACTCTCACAACGGTCGTAAGAACAAGACTTTCGGTCGGCTTCAAAGAGATTTATTAAACCAATACAATGTTAATATTTGAATGGGCCGCGGGCCACTTTTTACTGGAAAATTTGGGCCCTGAGGTCAAAAAGGCTAAGAACTCCTGTCCTAAGCCATTGATCTTTACTTTAAACACATCCTAGATGGGTCTGTATGTAGGCTGTGCTTAAGGTCAAAGTCAGTGGTCAGGAGATCTTCATACCCCTGGGTGATTTCACCAGGCTGGAATGAGCTACTCCATCACTGATGTTCTTTTTTTTTTTTTAAACTGCCAGGATACCCATGAACAAGATCAAATGAATCATCCTTTTAAAAGAATGACCATGAATGAGGAGAGGAACAATACTATTATAAATGATATCATTGCTGTATGCATAAGTCAGCATTTTATGCTCCGGTGTTTCGGCAGAGCGTGTGCAGATCTCATCAGGTAGGCTCTACTCTAACCACAGGTGGCTGCTGTTTTCCAGTCTCACTGAACACCAGTTAAGTGTCTGGTGTCCAAATGGGAAAAAAGAACCCAAAACTGGAAATGTAAAGAGATCAAAAGCTATTTGGTCTTTTATCACATGAAAGTCAAAATGACACTTCAGGTAAGGGATTATGACAGATTTTTAAAATTCAGTCCGTGATAATACTGTACAATACAAAGGAATTCTAGCCCCAGTGTATGAACAGGCATATGTTTGCACTCATCAATCAATGATCAATCAATTAATTGTTAATCGATCGATAAGGTCAGTCAATTATCAATTAATGAATTAATTGATAACTTCCATCCCTACTTTCAATGTTTCAGCAAGGCAGTGCTACACAGCATAGTACATTTATTACAACAGCATGCCATGGTAGTAGAAGGGTGCTGGTGCTGGACTGGCCTGGTTGCAGTTCAGACTGTTCACAATTTGAAACATTTGGCAAATCATAAAAATGATAAATATGATGAAGAAGATCTCTGTACGACCGTTGTGAGAGTTTAGTTCGTATTGCCAACACTCGGTCGGAGTCATTCCCAGTGAGAGTTGGACTCCGCCAGGGCTGCCCTTTGTCACCGGTCCTGTTCATAATTTTTATGGACAGGATTTCTAGGCGCAGCCAGGAATGGAGGGTGTCATGCTTGGTGACCACAGGATCTCATCTCTGTTGTTTGCAGATGATGTTGTCCTGTTGGCTTCATCCAGCAATGACCTACAGCTCTTGCTGGGACGGTTTGCCGCTGAGTGTGAAGCGGCTGGGATGAGAATCAGCACCTCCAAGTCCGAGTCCATGGTCCTCAGCCGGAAAAAGGTGGATTGTCCTCTCCGGGTTGGGGACAGGCTCCTGCCCCAAGTGGAGGAGTTTAAGTATCTGGGGTCTTGTTCACGAGTGAGGGGAAAATGGAGCGAGAGATCGACAGACGGATTGGAGCAGCATCTGCAGTGATGCGGACGTTGTAACCGGTCTGTTGTGGTGAAGAGGGAGCTTAGTTCTAAGGCAAAGCTGTCGATTTACCAGTCAATCTACGTTCCTACTCTCACCTATGGTCACGAGCTTGGGTAATGACCGAAAGAACGAGATCGCGGATACAAGCGGCTGAAATGAGCTTTCTCCGTAGGATTGCTGGACTCACCCTCAGAGATAGGGTGAGGAGCTCAGTCATCCGGGAGAGGGCTCAGAGTAGAACCGCTGCTCCTCCACATTGAAAGGAGTCAGTTGAGGTGGTATGGGCATCTGATTAGGATGCCTCCTGGACGTCTCCCACTTGAGGTGTTTCAGGCACGTCCCACTGGGAGGAGACCCCGGGGCAGACCCAGGACTCGGTGGAGAGACTATGTCTCCCAGCTAGTCTGGGAACGCCTTGGTTCCCCTCTGAAGAGCTGGAGCAGGTGGCTGGGGAGAGGGAAGTCTGGGCTTCTCTGCTTGAACTGCTGCCTCCGCGACCCGGACCTCCGGAAAAGCGGTAGAAGATGGATGGATGGATGGACCCAGAACTGTTGAACAGCTAGAATCGTATATCAGACCACAGCAGAGGTTGTACTCTGTTTTCTAGTTAATAATAAATTCACTGTATTCTTTTAAGATATTGACCATTATCAAGTTCTTATCTGTAATGAGGGACAAGAACCCCAGTTTTTATTCTCAATCATCCTCTGTTCCCTTCTGTGGACCACCACCTTATCTTGGTGGAGGGTTGGGAGTGTCCTAATGATCCCTGGAGCAATGTTGTTGAGGAGGGGGGCAACTTTCCGCAGGTAGGGTCTCCAAAGGTAAGTTGGCCCTGGGTGAAGGACCAGAGTAAGAACAGTCCAGCAGATCCCCATTGAAAATGAGTTTTTTCCCAATGAAATTGGATGAGTTTACCCCAATTGACCTTTAGAGTTAGACAAAATAATTTCCTCATCCAAGCCTTCAACTTGTCTTTAGACCCTATTCCTACCAGGTTATTTAAAGAATCTTCCCACTTATTGTAGCTTTATTCTTCATATAATCAATTCTTCATTAACTTTAGGCCATGTACCGCAGCTTTTAAAACGGCTGTAATTAAAACCCTTACTCAAAAAGCCAACGCTAGATCCAGGAGTTTTAACTAACTATAGACCATTCTCTAATCTCCCTTTCATTTCAAAAATCTTAGAAAGAGTTGTTGCTCACAATTATTTGACCACCTGCAGGGAAATGGTTTACTTGAAGAGTTTCAATCTGGTTTAGAATTCATCATAGTACTGAAACAGCCTTAGCGAAGGTCACTAACAACCTCCTCATCGCATCTGATAATGGACTGGTTTCTGTACTTGTCCATTTAGACCTAGTGCAGCTTTTGATACTATCCGATCATAAAATTGTACTTGATAGATTAGAACACTATGTTGGACTTAATGGAACTTTGTTGCAGTGGTTTAGATCTTATTTATCTGATAGGTTCCAGTTTCTTCATGTCAATAATGAGTTTTCTTTTCAACTCAAAGCTTAGTCATGGAGTTCCACAGGGATCTGTGCTAGGCCCTACTCTTTTTAGTTAATATATGCTTCCGTTAGGCAACATTATTAGAAAGCACTTTATACATTTTCATTGTTATGCAGATGATACACACAATTATACCTGTCAATGAAGCCAGATGATAGTAATCAATTAGCCAAGTTAGAAGCCTGTCTTAAGGAAATCAAAGCTTGGATGACTTGTAATTTCCTGCTATTAAATTCAGATACGACTGAAGTCATTCTTGTGGTCCAAAAAACCTTAGAAATACCTTTCAAATCAAACTTTCAGTTTGGATGCGGTTACTCTCTCTTAATAGCTCTGTGAGGAACCTGGAATTATTTTTGATCAAGATCTGTCCATCACTTTTAACATATTAAGTTTGTTTCTAAGACTTGCCTTCTATCATTTGCGTAATATTGCCAAGATTAGGAGCATCTTGTCTCAGAGTGATGCTGAGAAACTGATCCACGTTTTTGTTAGCTCAAGATTAGATTATTGTAATTCTTTATTATCAGGTTTGTCCTAAAACATCTTTAAAAAGTCTTCAGCTGATCCAAAATGCTGCAGCAAGAGTTTTAACAGGTACTAGAAAGAGAGATCATATCTCTCCGGTCTGGCCTCCCTTCATTGGCTTCCCATAGAGTTTTAGAATTAAGTTTAAAATCCTTCTTCTTACTTACAAAGCTCTAAACAATCAGGCTCCTTTTTATTTAAAAGATCTGATACTACTGTATTATCCTAACAGAGCAATACGCTCCCAAAATGCAGGATTACTTGTAATACCTAGAATCTCCAAAAGTACAATAGGAGGCAGAGCTTCAGTTATCAAGCTCCTCTCCTGTGGAACCAGCTGCCAATCTGGATTCGGGAGTCAGACTCAATCTCTGTTTTAAGAATAGGGTTATAAACCTACCTTTTGATATAGCCTACAATTAGGAGGGATCATGTGTTTCTGAACCCTCCCTTAGTTATGCGCTAATAGGTTTAGTCAGCCGGGGGGGAACCTCCAATAATGCACTGGGCCTCACTCCTTTCTTCATTCTCAATGAATTTTTTTGTATTTTTTTTTTTTTTGCTGGTCATAACATCTGTTTGTTCTCTCCCATAGATTGAGTCCCCATCGTGCTGTTTTGCTCTCTACATGTCTGTTCTTTTCATCTTCTCTGTCCCCTCACCCCCCAGCCAGTCGCTGGGGGTGAGGGGACACCCCCTCACAGATGACTGCCCCTCCCTGAGCCTGGTTTCTGCTGGAGGTTTCTTCCTGTTAAAGGGAGTTTTTCCTCTCCACCTTCGCCAAGTGCTTGCTCACAGGGGATCGCCTGATTGCTGGGTCTTTCTGCACTGTGGGGGTCCCCTGAACCTGAACCTGAACAAATAAAGTTGAATTGAATTGAATTGAATTGAAAAACTTACAGCAATGACCCTGTATACCCCACAGATGGTTATTTGAGTCCTACCCTGGAGCCTGGCAGGGAGGAGGGGCTCGGCAGCAAGTACCTGGTAACCGGGTTTCTGAATGAGCCACATGGGTCCGCCCTCCCGTGGGTTCACTACCTGCAGCAGAGATCATGGTGCTATGTGACCCAAGTGCAGTCTGGGTTTCTTTGCTTTGAAGCTCAGCGGTAGAAGATGGATGGATCTTCATTATGTTAAAACACCAGAACCAGAAAAGCAACATTCTGTGTGATGAGGTGTATATGTATTGGGGGGGGGGGGGGGGGGGGAGTGGTAGCAGTGTAGTTCTAGTTTCAACATGTAATAATGGAAATTCCAAAAAGTCAAATAGATCAGATCAAAACAGCTACCAAGATGGACTTGAGATCCAACAAAAATAAATGAGGTAAGATAATAACTGACAAGGTGCTGTCAGTTGTTCTGTCATCTTGGAGCGTATAGCTTGAAGAGAGTCTAAACTCATATTACAAAGCTGGTGACGAAAACTGTAAATGGGCCCCAAAACAAAATTCCAAAACAAAATTCAAGATATTCTACTGTTCAAGAAGTAATATTGGATTTTTTTTTTCAAATGAAAGATCATGTCTCCTCTGAAATCAGTTTGGAATTATGTGAATTGTGGGTGGACTGGCATCAATACAAAGCTCCAGCACCTCACAATCAACTTGAAAAGCTGATGCTTAGAAAAGATTTCTAGAAAGAGTCAGCACAGCCTTAAATCGAGCCATGAAAGGCAGATCTCATAAACAGAACTCCATTTGACTTCTGCTGCAACACCCTCCCTTTTGCTAACAGCAGGACTTTTCACGGCTAACTGCTCACAGCCACTCATAAAGCCACGTAAGCCACGTAGTAACAGTCAGTTGTGTTGCCTGAACGGGTATTGACTTCAGCAGTAGTGAAACCCTGTATGATAATGGACAGGATAATGCAGTACTCGGCTGCTGCATCTGAATTGGGAAAGCTGCTGTGGATGGCTGCCAGCTCACTTTCATTGTCTTGACATGTTCAGGGGAAACGCACAAACCCAGGGCTGCACAGTAAGCTCACACGCCCCTGGAACACACACAGCTCTCGCAATATCCCACAATTGGTAGCGAGTGCTGTGACGGCATGTGCTAAGTGTAAAAGTCAATACCAAGGTGGCCCTTAATCTTGTTAAGGCTAAGTGGAGAATGGACACAAAGAGGGTGAGAAGGAATCAGATCAATCCCAGTTCTAGAAGGGAGTCCCCAGCAGAGTGAGCTGGCCTGTGGCAGTGCTGCCCCTCAGAGCTTCTGCCAAGACTCAAAAAATCACAATGCTGCTACAGCACACTTAATATGCACTTTAAAATTTCATGCATGCACACATCACAGTCATCTCAAACCAGGAGAAAAATCCTTGTCTGTTTCCTGAAGCCTTTGAACACCGTACAGATGATAATGGCACTTTAGCTCTGAAAGGCTGAATGAAAAATCCAGGTCCTGAAGTCTTCCACTCTGTGCATTCATTATTCATTCTGGTGGTTAAAAACAGAAATGAGCTCAAAGCCAGAGTACTTGGACCCAAATTGACTGGAGGAAATGTAAAGCTTTCAGTGAGCTTAAAGAAATACCCGTTTGTAGGATAAGGTGCACAGGTCAGGTCAGGTCAGACACTGGTTTGCTTGCTACCGGATAACCATGAAAACTAGTACTACCTGTCTCATGGGTCGGGCCGTTGGCAACTCAACCGGCAACCCCGCCCTTCCGAGGGCGTCGAGGGTGAAACTGGGCATCCTGGCAAAACTAAAAACAATATCTGTCACAGGTCTGTGGTGGACCACTCCCAGTTACACGGGGTGAGACTGGACATCCTGGCAGATAAACACATCTGTCACAAGGTCTGTGGTGGACTGTGCCAGTCGATGCACCGTGACATGCACTACACAGAGAGCAGAGATAAACAAACCTATCATCTGGTCAGTCACTGCAACAGGTACTGGAGTCAGTTTGTCTTGGCCTGTCCTTGCCACTGATAATACCTCTATCTGCCAAGAATGTGCTGCTAGTCCAACACAAGCTAGCAGTACTCAAATACTTTGCACACAGTTTCATGAAATGGTCAGTCAGAAAGCAGGAATCTGATCAGACCTAAATGAAACAGTCATTGTCTCCCCCGACAGACTGCTATGATGATGATGATGAGGATAAGGTTCATCACATGGAGGGTGGATAGTGTGGTGACGACCAGACCTGTCACGATAAATACACTTATTGTATAAAAATGAGTTATCAATTTATACTTATTTTGTTTTGTATCATTTATACTGAAATGAGCTGCCTTTGCGCTCTTCTTCCTCATTTTATTTTGATTCTGTGCATTCAGATCAGTTTAGTGGAGCATCACTACCATCTACTGTGTGGGTATGTGAACAAAAGATCAGTGTTTCCTCTGGCTTAAAAACCTTGGTGCGATGGCAACATATTTTTCCGGGGGGAAATGGGGTATGGGGAAAAAAACACATGACACTTTTGTAACCGCAATATGTTAATTTTATGCCATTTATTTCTTTTATTTTAAATTTTGCACAGTAACTTTTCATATGGAACTTACCATTTGAAGCATTGTACAATCAAGGCTTGAATCTTGGAATACTGGGCCAGTTGGGGTCCCACCCAGACATCCTGTGTTTGGACTTTTTTACTGTGTTATCCTTCTTTTGCACCTCTAACTGAACACTTTCTTCTCCTTGGCTCCTATCTTCTGTCTCATCTTTCCCCTCTGAGCTCTGTCTTGTTCAGGGTTCTCTCTCTGTCTATAGTGGTATAGAAGCAGGTTAGAAAATACCAAATGTCATGTTTTGTCCTGTATGGTTTTTTGTCATGATTTATCATATCATTGGTCCTCACTGCGCACGGTGTCGGCGTCTGTTTGAAAACTTGGTCGCTTTACATGTACTGGTTATTTTACTGTTTTTGTTTATTTTACCAACTCTGTTTTAAAATTTTTTATCGTCTTTTATTGATATTAGCTTTTTTACTTAGTGTTTTTAACTTTCTAAACTGGAGCTAGAACTTTATTGATCAGCTATATTGATCATACAGCTCCCAACGGCTGGACCGTTTATGTTTTTAAAGTAAAAGATGGGCATGTCAGTGCCTGGGGATGATAAAATCCTCCTGGAGAAAGCACAAAAGAAAATTGCTGACCTGGAGGAGGCTATCCGACGGCTCTCCACTGAACTGCAGCAGAAAAACATGCTCCTCTCCAACTTCTGCTTATGTCTTCCACTGCTGTCACAGACTATGAGCCTTTTAGTGGCCCAGGAGTCCAAAAAAATGACCTTGAGTGACTCAGCCCTCCGAGACACAGTCACCTGGGACCCCTCCACCTGGCCATTGCCCTCCTTCTGTTCAACGCCATATCAAATGGCCTGGTCTGAAGTGGTGGTCCGGAGCAACAAAAGGGTCTCAGACGCATCTACCACCAGTCCTCTTCTGTCCGTCTCCAGCCGCTACGAGGCTCTGGCAACAGCTGATAATCCACCTTCCACCGATGCTCCTGCTTCACCGGTTCTGGCTCACACTGGGTTTCCACTCAGCGTGCAGCCCCCACTGATGTCACACCCATCCCTTCAGTGGAAGACCCGACAGCCTTTCCTCAACTGAGAGCTGACAGCAGTGGAGTGGATGGCGCGGCCCCAGCCGAGCCACGGCAGCTCCGGCCCCACTCTGGAGAGTCCTGCACCCAACGTATGGTCCTGAGAGAGGCTGTTTGCTGGCACTCTGAGAGACCACACTGCACGGAGCAAGTTGGGGAATCCTCTTCCGAGTTCTGGTGCTGCTTCACTGCCCTGCTCATTGGCTGGTGAGGTAGGGGGCTCTACTTCTTCCAACATGGGACCCCCACTCTGCCGCCACCTCACCGCACTGACTCTCAGCCGAGGGACCCTGCAACCACACCAACATCTCAGCCGCTTTTTCCTCCGACCACGATGATCGTCGGTGACTCCATCATAAGGCACATCAGGTATTTTAACTCACTGTTTCCCAGGAGCTACTGTCCCCAACCTGTTAGAAAAGCTCCCGGATCTGCTGCAATCACAACCTCCCTCCATCACACAGATTACACAGGGTTACAAAAATAATTTTTTGGAAGTTGTCTGTGTTTATTCACTGATTTAGACAATTTTGCACCGCTGAATCTGAAAATGACATCTGTTTCTCTCGATCAGGTGCTAAGTAAACAACCTGTACTTAGTACTTATCTTAGTACTGTGCATGTACTTACCTTTATTACATGTAAATTGAATGTTATGTTCATCATTGTTCAAAATTCAGAGAATTTCAAGACATGAAAAATAATTTTGCATCATATAATAGCAAAAATACCTGTAAATGATAAACAAAAAACATATAAAACAACATCTGGCTATAATTCAAAAGTTGACCTGATTGAGCAAAACCAATGTGATTTTTGGATTCAGCACATCAAAATTGAACTAAATCAGCAAAAAAAAAACCTTAGACAATAAATTTGGTGTTGACCAGTGTTATTATTCACGTAGGGACTAACGACACCACCCACAGACAGTCCTGAAAATCACTAAAAATAACTTCTGCACAACTTTTAATATATTTATCAAACAGCGGAAAGTCTGTTTTATTTCTGGCCCCATTCCCACACTGCGCTGTGGATCAGATCATTTCAGTTGTGTTTGTGCCCTCTCAACTTGGCTCAAGTCCGCCTGCAGCAGCAACAACATTAGTTTTATTGACAATTTTAACTTGTTTTGGGGCCCCCACACCCTCTATAAATCCGACGGAATACATTTAAATGTGTCAGGTAGCCGGCTTTTAGCAGTAAACCTGATGCATATCATTCAAACCACAACACACAATTGACTGTTTACACCCCCCCCCCCCAATCCAATTCACATCTCTGACCCCCAGGAAGACTAGTATCCAGCACCAGTTCCCTTTTTGTCAGCCTCCACCATCTGGTCTGGAAATTCATTCACTGCCCACCTTCCCCATTAGGACATTGATCACGGACAGACCTCCATCCATAAAACATACAGTTCACAAGAACTCACGCCCATGCTGCCTACATTCTGTGGGTCAGTCTCCAAACAATGATCCACAGAAACAAATTACCCATCCATAAATAACTCACCACCTACCCTAAATATGGCTCTTTTAAATATACGGTCACTCGCTAACAAGACTTTTATCATCAATGACCTGATTTTAGATAATAAGATTGACTGTTTATTTTTAATGGAGACGTAGCTTGGCACAGATGCACCAGCGGTTCTCACTGAGGCTTTCCCACCAAATTTTAGTTCAGTTTTTTTCTATAAGAAAGGGCAGGAAGGGTGGGGGTACTGCTTCTATTTTTTCTTCCTCACTTGCAGTAAAACAAATCTTACTGGATCAGCATACCGCATTTGAGCACCACGCTTTTGTCTTTAGCAACCCCGCAATTTTATTCATCACAGTTTACAGACCACCCAAATACTGCCCTGTTTTTATTAATGAGTTGTCTGAGTTTTTATCAATAATCCACTCCTCATATAATTGTTGTCATGGCCGCCAATCATGGCACCTGTGTATGCACCTGCCTGTCATCTCCTGTGGCCCTATTTATTACCATCAGGACCAGTGCTGGGTGTGGAGTCATCTGATTCTTTCCGTGAATCACGCCACACCCTGCCTCTGTGCTTCCCTGCACTGAATTCTCCAGCCATCGGCTTCCAAGCCCAGCTGTACGACGTCCGGGTCGGTTTCGCCCAGACCAACAACCAAGTAAGCGTTATTGCTTCTAAACCTGTCCATTCCCCTGTGCACAGGCAGAGCCCGCAACGGCGGACCTCCTTCTCCCTCCAGGCGGCGGACTTTTATTCCACCTCCAGCTAACCTGCCCGCAGACACTGTCTCCCTGGCTGCAGCTTCGGCGCCACCTGAAGACACTTCAACATCTGTTGACAGTAAGCACTATAACATCTGATGTGCTGCATAAGGTGAACTGTAAGCTAACGGCCCTTGTCTCTTTCCAGGGTTGCCAGTCTGTACGGTGCTCTGCCGGCCCAGCTGGAATACACGGATTGTACTACACAACATTACACCATATAACCGCACTCACGCACCCAGTCACTCACGCTAACAAAATAAAGTATGTTGATTGTGTTAATCCTGAGTCGTGTCTGTTCTGTGGGTCACCTGAACCATGTCAATTTTATTCTCATTTCCGGTGATTTTAATCTACACATTGATAAGCAGGGTGACCATATGTCAGAAGATTTTAATGACCTGCTCACCTCCATGAATTTTACTCAACATGTCATGCAGCCGACTCACAACAGGGGACACACTCTGGATCTTGTTATTAGCCATGGCCTGTCCACAAGTGTGTCTTCTGTTGTTGACTTGGTTGTATCTTACCATGACTGTGTGTTTTTAAACATCACTGGTTTTATGCAAGGGGAGACCTCGGTGCAAACTGTGAGGAAGCGCCATCTGACACCTGAAGTGGCCGCTGATTTTACCAAACTCTTACGCAACAGTCCTCCAGTTATTTTGTTTCATCCTGTGATTTTATTGTTGTTAATTTTAACAGTAAATTAAGATCAACCATTGATTTAGTTGCCCCAATAATCACAAGGGCAGTTAGGAATAAACCAAAACCTCCATGGAGAAATAACTAAATCCAAAATCTAAAAGGAGAGTGCAGGCTGGCTGAGAGGAAATGGAGGAAAAACAAATTAACTATCAATTACCAAATACTACAGAATAAATGAAAAATATACAATAATGCAGTCAAAACATCGACAACAGAGTATTTTGCCAACTTAATCTCAACCCATAACAATAACCCTGAAGTCCTTTTTGCAACTATTGATCAGTTAATCAACCCAGATTTTAATAAAAACACAAACATGCCATCAGACTCTCTCTGTGAGAGTTTTGCAGACCACTTCAGGTGCAAGGTTGATTCTATTAGATCCAACATTTTATCTGATCAGAAGACTGCTTTTAATGGAATCTTAAACTCACTTTTAGCTGAGGAAAACACCTGGACTCTGATCCTAAAACCACCCCTCGACTCCAGTATATAATGTACAATTACTGTTTTGTCATTGTGACTCTAATTTTTTTTTTAGGTGGAGAGGAAAAACTCCCTTTTAACAGGAAGAAACCTCTAGCAGAACCAGGCTCAGGGAGGGGCAGTCATTTGCTGCGACTGGATGGGGAGTGAGGGGATAGAGAAGAAGAAGAAAAGAACAGACATGTAGAGAGCAAACAGCACGATGGGGACTCAATCTATGGGAGAGAACAAACAGATGTTAGTGACCAGCAAAAATATTTCATTGAGAGTGAAGAAAGGAGTGAAGTCCAGTGCATTATTGGAGGTCACCCGGCTGTCTAAACCTATTAGCAGCATAACTAAGGGAGGGTTCAGGGGCACATGATCCCTCCCTAATTGTAGGCTATATCAAAAATGAAGGTTTTAACCCTATTCTTAAAAATAGTGATCGAGTCTGACTCCCAAATCCAGATTGGAAGCTGGTTCCACAGGAGAGGAACTTGATAACTGAAGGCTCTGCCTCCCATTGTACTTTTAGAGATTCTAGGTATTACCTGCATTTTGGGAGCATAGTGCTCTGTTAGGAAAACAGGGTAGTATCAGATCTTTTAAATATAAAGGGGCTTGATTATTTAGAGCTTTGTAAGTGAGAAGAAGGATTTTAAACTTAATTCTAAAGTCTATGGGAAGCCAATGAAGGGAGGCCAGAACCGGAGAGATATGATCTCTCTCTCTAGTACCTGTTAAAACTCTTGCTATAGCATTTTGGATCAGCTGAAGACTTTTTAAAGATGTTTTAGGACAACCTGATAATCAAGAGTTTGTAGAGGGTGAAAGGGAAGGATGTGGAGCCGAGGCACGAGCATAGGTCGACACAGATTCTTTATTGGCCCTCTAGCATATATACAGCCTGTGGACCCCAGCGTGGCCCACTGAGGCTGAGTCTCTGGTAGAAGAGCCTCCCAACTCTCTCTGCATTCTGCTTCTATAGCTTTTAATGGTATGCATAGAGAGCTGGGCTGGTGCATTATGCTTGTGTGTGTACAAAGAGAATGTGTGACACATTAACATGACACTTGCTACATTCATGACAATACATTCACCCCCCTGCCCTTCATGCTGTGGCTTGGAGCAGCAGGGGCGAAGGCGCCTCATTGTCTGTCTAGTTACTCCTTGGGGGGGCTACCGCTTTCAGTCCATTGTTCTGCCCCTCTTCACTGCTTCTGGGTGTGAGAGGATGTCCACCCGCTGTGTCCAGTGTCACCACACAGTCCCCCCCCCAAAAAAAAACACCCAGAAAGGGCTGTGACCCCCCCCCCCCCTGTCGTTTGGGCTCAAGTCGACGCCAGTGGAGGCTGCAGCGGGGGGTTGCTGCTCTGGTCGAACTGTCTGCTGGTGAGGAGTGTCGGAGGGCATGTAAGTCTGTGGGGGAAAGGGGGAGGGGTGAAAAACACTGTCTGCTCTGCTCCAAGTTCCAACACGTGACGGCCATGGTTCGTGGGCGCACAGGGTGCAGTACGCGTCGTGCGTAATGGAACAAAGCTGGCTGTTGGCAGGCTTTTGGAACGGAGGTGTGGGCGTAGAGATGTGGGGGACGAGGGGGAGGTGGGTGGGAAGCAATGGAGTGCCGTCCCGGGACATCAAAAGTGTCTGGGCCACACAAAAATTGCGTGCAGATCAGCCTCGGGTGAGTGACTTTCCCGGTAAACCTTATGGTGATCCGCAGCGGCTGCGAAAAAAAAAAAAAAAAATTGAAGTCTCTGACTCCTCGTACGGGCACAGTCCTGTGACGATGTGGGAAAGGCGAATGGCCAAATTCCCCATGGATGCGTAGTGGCTGTGAAACAACTGAAGCTGTGTGAGGGACTTGGTAGTTTTGCTTTAGGTGCGGGAGCAACCCTAAAGGCATCGGGGAAAGCAGTCGTCTAAATTCCCGTTGTGCTCCGCGGCTGAGAAACCCATACAAAGCCCTGTGTGCGGGCTGCACAGCTGCTTTAGGTGCGAGGGCAGCCCTAAAGGTTCCAAGAAAGGTGATCGGCCATGGACCCCGGGATGTGCGGCGGTGGAAGACGATGTACAGTGGGGCAAAAAAGTATTTAGTCAGCCACCAATTGTGCAAGTTCTCCCACTTAAAAGATGAGAGAGGTCTCCAATTTTCATCATAGGTATACCTCAACTATGAGAGACAAAATGAGAAAAAAAAAATCCAGAAAATCATAATGAAGGATTTTTAATGAATTAATTGGTAAATTCCTCGGTAAAATAAGTATTTGGTCAATAAGAAAAGTTCATCTCAGTACTTTGTTATATACCCTTTGTTGGCAATGATTGAGGTCAAACGTTTTCTGTAAGTCTTCACAAGGTTTTCACACACTGTTGCTGGTATTTTGGCCCATTCCTCCATGCAGATCTCCTCTAGAGCAGTGATGTTTTGGGGCTGTCGCTGGGCAACACGGACTTTCAACTCCCTCCAAAGAATTTCTATGGGGTTGAGATCTGGAGACTGGCTAGGCCACTCCAGGACCTTGAAATGCTTCTTACGAAGCCACTCCTTCATTGCCCGGGTGGTGTGTTTGGGACTATTGTCATGCTGAAAGACCCAGCCACGTTTCATCTTCAATGCCCTTGCTCATGGAAGGAGGTTTTCACTCAAAATCTCACGATATATGGCCCCATTCATTCTTTCCTTTACACAGATCAATCGCCCTGGTCTCTTTGCAGAAAAACAGCCCCAAAGCATGATGTTTCCACCCCCATGCCTCATAGTAGGTATGGTGTTCTTTCTCCTCCAAACACGACAAGTTGAGTTTTTACCAAAAAGTTCTATTTTGGTTTCATCTGACCATATGACATTCTCCCAATCCTCTTCTGGATCATCCAAATGCTCTGTAGCAAACTTCAGACGGGCCTGGACGTGTACTGGCTTAAGCAGGGGGACACGTCTGGCACTGTAGGATTTGAGTCCCTGGCGGCGGAGTGTGTTACTGATGGTAGCCTTTGTTACTTTGGTCCCAGCTCTCTGCAGGTCATTCACTAGGTCCCCCCGTGTGGTTCTGGGATTTTTGCTCATCGTTCTCATGATCATTTTGACCCTACAGGGTGAGATCTTGCATGGATCCCCAGATCGAGGGAGATTATCAGTGGTCTTGTATGTCTTCCATTTTCTAATAATTGCTCCCACAGTTGATTTCTTCACACCAAGCTGCTTACCTATTGCAGATTCAGTCTTTCCAGCCTGGTGCAGGTCTACAATTTTGTTTCTGGTGTCCTTTGACAGCTCTTTGGTCTTGGCCATAGTGGAGTTTAGAGTCTGACTGTTTGAGGTTGTGGACAGGTGTCTTTTATACTGATAACGAGTTCAAACAGATGCCATTAATACAGGTAACGAGTGGAGGACAGAGGAGCCTCTTGAAGAAGAAGTTACATGTCTGTGAGAGCCAGAAATCTTGCTTGTTTGTAGGTGACCAAATACTTATTTTACCGAGGAATTTACCAATTAATTCATTAAAAATCTTTCAATGTGATTTTCTGGATATTTTTTTTCTCATTTTGTCTCTCATAGTTGAGGTATACCTATGATGAAAATTGGAGACCTCTCTCATCTTTTAAGTGGGAGAACTTACACAATTGGTGGCTGACTAAATACTTTTTTGCCCCACTGTATAAGTCAATGGAGCAGGTTGGTTCCTGGTGCGCGGCATGTACTGTGGCCACAAAGCTTCCAGTTGTGCTGTCCTCATAATCCTGCAGTGTGCGCACGGGGCTTCTGTGTGCTGAAACTCCGCTGTCTGGAGGTGAGTTAGGGTCGGGGCTTGGTGGGAATCAACGCAGACGGCATCGATTTTCCTCATTCAGGCTGTTTTTGTGTGGTGCTTGTCTCGCTGATCCTCGTGCATCTCGGTCCCCATGCCGCGGTCTCCCTCAGGCCCTTGAGGTCGCCATTGTGGAGAGAGGAACGGGCGCGCGCGCTCCAGTATGGATGAAGAGGATGCAGGCGCTCTCTGGTACTCTGGAATCCACAGCGCAGTGAGAGGGAGTAGACGGTCATTCTCTCTCCTCAGGTCACCAATGTGGAGAAAAAGGAGTCCACAGCACGGCGAAAGGTAGAGATAGTACATTTCACATCAGGTCACCAATGTAGAGGGTGAAAGGGAAGGATGTGGAGCCGAGGCACGAGCGTAGGTCGACACAGATTCTTTATTGATGTCACAACTCGCTCTCGCCTGTCTCCCGCTCCAGCTGCGCGCACACCTGTGCCTCATCAAGCTCAGGCTGTTTAGCCCGCTCCGCCTGGAGCCCCAGTCTGGAGCCGTCTGCTCTCCAACACTCGTCATTCCAGCGCTCGCCTGCTCCCTGACTGCCAGCGCTTCTCTGAACCATTCCTCATCCAGCACGTAAGCAACTCCCTCTCACCTTTTCTCCAGTCTCTCTCCCCTGTGCACAGGTGGATCCTCTGGTGGCGGATTCCTCCCTCATCCACGCCATCACCTTCATCACCACGCCGAGTGTGCAACGCAACGCTGTCTTCCAGGCAGGAGGCCTGCGGCTAAGCCAATGCCAGCCACCATTCCACCTGCAAGTAAGCACCAGTCAGAATATTAATACCGCTGGGTATATACCTGCGATTAATCCCTGTGTTTGCTCTGCCTTTAGGGTTGCCTGGCTGTACGGCGCACTGCTTCGCCCTCGACGCATCCCATCCTCCTACAAGACATCACATCCTGCTCACATGCACTCACACACTTATTATCCTCTTAATAAAACTGTTGAATCTCACTCGAGCCTGTGTGCGTGTTCCCTGGGTCCGAACTTATGTCAGTACGGCTCCAGCAGAGCGGCCCAGTGGACAGCGGGCTCGCACACCGGCTTAACACTCTTGAGGCTCGAGTGGATCAACTCACTCACCAGCAGCAGGTAATTTTAAATCAGTTAGTCCAAATTAATCACCGGCTTGATCGTCTGGATCCTCAGCAGGCGTTCCCTCCGGCTCAGCCTAGCGGGCCAGCTCCCGCCAGTCCCCCGGCTAGCCAGGCTAGCCCGGGACCTCCAACCCGGCTCATTCCAATTCCCACGCCCACGCGCTACAGCGGTAAGCTCGGTGAAGCTCGGGGGTTCCTCCTCCACTGTGAGTCGGTGTTCCAGCATGTCCCCTGGGACTTCCCCACTGATCACAGTCGAATTGGATACATTGCTAACCTTCTGGAAGGGCGAGCGCTAGCTTGGGCCTACGCCGTAATGGTGAGGCCCAGCTATGCAAACCTAACCTATGCTCAATTTGTTCTCGATTTTAATGAAGTGTTTGACCATTCGGACCGTGACAGTGTGCTCATCTCTCGGTTGCTGAATCTTCGTCAGGGTAGTCGGTGGACTACGCTGTCGACTTCCGGGTGGCGGCAGTGGAAGTTGGGTGGGGCGATGCTGCCCTCTGCAGCATCTTCACCTGTAGTCTGAGCTCCAGCCTCCAGGATGAGCTGGCCTGCCGGGACCCGCTGGAGCGGCTCTCCAAGTTAATTTCCCTCACAATCAGTCTCGATAACAGGTTGAGAGAACGGGCCACCGAGCGGAGGTCACCCAGCCGCTCGAGCGGTGCGTTTCCACGTACCTCTCAACCTCGCCCCCTGGTGTTGCCCACGCCAGAGTCCGCCGATGAGTCGGAGGCGATGCTGATTGGCTGGGCCAAGCTTCTGCTGGCGGAGAAACAGTGCCGCAGAGAGTTGGGCCTCTGCATGTACTGCGGAGATGACCAGCACCTCGTGGAGGTTTGCCCGGTTAAGCCAAAAGGGGGAGTCCGCGAGTCACCATAGGGGGCCTCGCAGACGCATCCCAATCTGGCTCCCTATCCAAATGTCTTTTACCGATCAGGTTCTGCCACAATTCCACTCAACATCTCACTCATGCACTGGTGGACTCGGGGGCGGAGCAGAACTTTATTTCAAAGAGCCTGGCAACCCGCCTGGGCATCCCTTGCCAAACCTTGCCAGCTCCCCTCAGCCTCGTCTCTCTCTCTGCTTCCCCACTGGAGAAGGTTACACACCAGACAGCCCCGGTCCCGGTCATTGTCTCCGGAAATCATCAAGAGGACCTCTGCCTGTTCGTGCTGCCTACCTCTGCTGCCCCCGTCATTCTGGGTTACCCCTGGCTGCGTCTTCATAACCCCACCTTTGACTGGCGATCTGGAAGTGTCCTCTCCTGGAGCACCTTTTGTCTGGTTGCTTGTCTCCAGTCCGCTGCCTGTGCCCCGTCGCTTCCTCCTTCGTCCTCCGACTCCCCCCCTCCGGACTTCTCCAAGGTGCCACCGGAGTTCCACGATCTCGGGACCGTGTTTAGTAAGTCCCCGGGGGGCGCCATTACCATCCAGTCGCCTGTACAGCTTGTTGGCACCGGAGCGTGAGGCTATGGACGTCTATTTTAAGGAGTTGCTCAGTGCTGGCATCATCCGTCCCTCCTCGTCCCCTGTCGGAGCAGGGGGTTTTTTGTCGGCAAGAAGGATGGGTCCCTCCGGCCATGCATCGACTTCCGGGCTCTGAATGACATCACAATCAAAGACAAGTATACGCTGCCGCTGATGGACTCCGCCTTTGACTCCCTCCAGGGGGCTTCCTAGTTTACCAAATTGGGCCTCCGTAGCGCATACCACCTCATTCGGATCCGGGAGGGTGATGAGTGGAAGACGGGGTTCCGGACGCCCAGCGGCCATTTTGAATATCTGGTCATGCCGTTCGGGCTCACCAACGCTCCGGCCGTCTTCCAGCGACTGATTAATGACCTCCTTCGCGACTTCCTGGGGGTGTTCGTTTTCGTTTACCTGGACGACATTCTGATCTTCTCCCAGTCCCGGGAGGAGCATCGAGTTCACGTGAGGCGGGTCCTCCAACGTCTCTTAGAGAACAGACTGTACATTAAGGCGGAGAAGTGTGAGTTCTACACTGCCAAGACCTCCTTCTTGGGTTTCATCGTGGCTCACAACCAGATCATCCCCGATCCAGCCAAGGTCACGGCAGTAGTTGAATGCCCCCCCCCCCATCCAGGAAAGAGGTCCAGCAATTCCTGGGGTTTGCCAACTTTTACTGCCGCTTTGTTCCCAACTTTGGCTCCATCGCTTCTCCCCTGACCCACCTCACCTCCCCCAAGGTGCGCTTCCAGTGGACAGAGGAAGCCGCGGCTGCCTTCGCCGCTCTGAAGACAGAGTTTTCCTCCTCCTGGGTCCTGACTCAGGTGGACCCCGCGCTGCAGTGCCTCGTAGAAGTGGACGCCTCTGATACAGGGGTGGGGGCGGTGCTGTCTCAGCGCTCTCCGGTGGACGGGGTGGTTCGCCCCTGCGCCTTCTTCTCCCGGCGCCTTTCTGCGGCAGAGAGGAATTATGATGTCGGCGACAGAGAGCTCCTTGCGGTGAAGCTCGCGCTGCAGGAGTGGCGTCACTGGCTGGAGGGGGCAGCGCAGCCTTTTGTGGTCTGGACAGATCATAAGAACCTGGAGTACCTGAGGATGGCGAAGCGCCTGAATGCCCTCCAGGCGCGTTGGTCCCTGTTCTTTGGCCGCTTCAGGTTTACTATCACCTACTGCCCCGGCTCCAAGAACGGGAAGCCAGATGCTCTGTCCAGGCAGTTCGCTTCAGAGGCCCCCATGGAACCGGATCACACCATCCTGCCAGCCTCGTGCGTCATTGGTGCTGTCTCGTGGGCCATCAGGGACAAGGTCCAGAGGGTACAGGAGGCCGAACCTGATTTTGGCGGCGGTCCAGCTGGGAGATTGTTTGTGCCCTCTTCTGTCCGGGGTGACGTCATCCATTGGGCTCACACCTCCAAGCTCGCCTGTCACCCTGGGATTTCCCGACTGGTAGAGCTCCTCCAAAGGTCCTTTTGGTGACCGGGCCTCCGGGACGATGTCTCCAATTACGTCCGCGCCTGCCCCCAGTGTGCTACTGGTAAAACCTTGACCTCTCCTCCAGTGGGGCTCCTCCATCCCCTGCCGGTCCCCAGAAGGCCCTGGTCCCATGTAGCCTTGGATTTCGTCACCGGTCTCCCGACATCCAACTCCTTCGACACCATCCTGACCATCGTGGACCGGTTATCGAAGGCCGCCCACCTCGTGCCACTCCATGGCCTCCCTACGGTGCAGGAGACGGCAGATCTGTTGGTCCAACACATTGTGAGGCTACATGGGGTCCCGGCGGATGTCGTCTCTGACCGGGGACCCCAGTTCGTGTCCAGGGTCTGGAAGTGTTTCTGCAACGCCTTGGGGGCCACAATGAGCCTGTCCTCTGGTCACCACCCCCAATCCAACGGGCAGTGCGAGCGTATGAATCAGGAGCTGGAAGCTGCGCTGTGCTGCGTCACCGCCTCTAGTCCTTCCTCGTCGAGCGCTCATCTGCCCTGGATAGAGTATGCCCATAACTCCACCCTGTCATCGGCCATTGGGATGTCTCCCTTCCGGGCGTTGCTAGGCTACAACCCTCCGCTGTTCCCCGAAGAGGAGGGGGAGGTGGCATTACCATCCGTGCAGGCTCATTTAAGGCGCTGTCGGCCCTTTTGGACCGCTACTCGCCAAGCGCTTTTACGCACAGTGGCGCGCAACTCCAGATCTGCTAATTGGCGCAGGAGGTCCACCCCCCGCTATCAGGTAGGCCAGCAGGTGTGGTTATCCACCCAGAACATCAACCTGAAGGCTGAGAAGAGGAAGCTGGCCCAGCGATTCATTGGACCTTATCCCATCATTAAGGAAATCAATCCGGTGGCTGTGCGTCTGGCTCTCCCCCCCTCCCTCTGTGTCTGTCCGACGTTCCACGTCTCCCAGATAAAGTCCCTAGTGTCTCATCCTCTCTGTCCTCCTCCTAGGGCCCCACCCCCTCCCGTGATGATCGACGGCGACCCCGCATGGAGGGTCAACGCCATCCTGGACTCCCGCCGCCGGGGTCGTGGCCTACAATATCTGGTGGACTGGGAGGGGTATGGCCCTGAGTGGAGATCCTGGGTGCGCCCGTCGTTTGTGCTGGACAAACGTCTCATCACGGAGTTCCACTGGGCGTACCCAGGTAAGCCAGCGCCAGGAGGCACTGCTCGGTGGGGGGGGGGGAGTACTGTCACAACTCGCTCTCGCCTGTCTCCCGCTCCAGCTGCGCGCACACCTGTGCCTCATCAAGCTCGGGCTATTTAGCCCACTCCGCCTGGAGCCTCAGTCTGGAGCCATCTGCTCTCCAACGCTCATCATTGCAGTGCTCGCCTACTCCCTGACTGCCAGCGCTTCTCTGAACCATTCCTCATCCAGCACGTAAGCAACTCCCTCTCACCTTTTCTCCAGTCTCTCTCCCCTGTGCACAGGTGGATCCTCTGGTGGCGGATTCCTCCCTCATCCGCGCCATCACCTTCCTCACCGCACCAAGCACGCAATGCAACGCTGTCTTCCAGGCAGGAGGCCTGCGGCTAAGCCAACGCCAGCCACCATTCCACCTGCAAGTAAGTACCAGTCAGAATATTAATACCGCTGGGTGTACACCTGTGATTAATCCCTGTGTTTGCTCTGCCTTTAGGGTTGCCTGGCTGTACAGCGCACTGATTCGCCCTCAACGCATCCTGTCCTCCTACAAGACATCACATCCTGCTCACACGCACTCACACACTTATTATCCTCTTAATAAAACTGTTGAATCTCACTCGAGCCTGTGTGCGTGTTCCCTGGGTCCGAACTTATGTCAATTGACCCTCTAACATATATACAGCCTGTGGACCCCAGTGTGGCCCACTGGGGCCGAGTCTCTGGTAGAAGAGCCTCCCAACTCTCTCTGCATTCTGCTTATATAGCTTTTAATGGTATGCATAGAGAGCTGGGCTGGTGCATTATGCTTGTGTGTGTACAAAGAGAATGTGTGACACATTAACATAACACTTGCTACATTCATGACAATACATTCACCCCCCTGCCCTTCATGCTGTGGCTTGGAGCAGCAGGGGCGAAGGCGCCTCATTGTCTGTCTAGTTACTCCTTGGGGGCTACCCCCTTCAGTCCATTGTTCTGCCCCTCTTCACTGCTTCTTGGTGTGACAGGATGTCCACCCGCTGTGTCCAGTGTCACCACAAGTTACAATAATCTAATCTAGAGCTAGCAAAAGTGTGGATCAGTTTCTCAGCATCACTCTGAGACAAGATGCTCCTAATCTTGGTAATATTACGCACATCATAGAAGGCAGTCTTGGAAACAAATTTAATATGTGAATTAAAAACCCGATCTTGATCAAGGATCAAGGATGTTGATCAAGATCTTGATCGACATCCTAGTCTAATTTAAATGAGAAAAATCACTCTTGAAGCCAAAATTTGTCTTTTTTTACTTCCTCTTTTCCATTTTTTAAATAGAAACACCAGTTTGCCTGGTTTCCCAGATGAAGTCATTTCCAAATCTACGACTGCTGAAATGGGGGTTAAAAAGAAAGCGAGCAGAAATGTGCACTACTGCTGCTTGGGGCAGAATTCTCCCAGGCCCTCTTCTCCAGGGGACCGAGTTCGCCTGGACAGACTTCTTCATAGGGCTGACTTTGTCACGTTTGTCACGTTTGCCCCTTTGGGGTGGAGAAGAGGACCCAATTGCATGGCGAAGTTCAAACAGGATTTCATGATTTATTGCAGAAATAACAGAATGCTACACGAGGGCTGGAAGAACTAACACAAACTACACAGCAGGATAAATGAGATTAACCTAAATCATGTCTAACTTGGAGTAAAAAACAGTTTGCTGTACGTGCGAGTGTAGTAATGAAAATAATAGTAGATCGCCACCCTGACAGTGAGGCTAGAGCTGTATATATGGAGGAGCTGGTGATTAACACAATCAGACACAGCCGTGAATAATTAACCACACAAAAGGATGATCTTGGGATCAGTCCGCCAAGGTCTCTGCCTTTGACTGCCACCTAATCCACATAGCACCGGACCCCTATGATCCCTCCTGCAGGGATCCCTCCTCCACATTGAAAGCAGTCAGTTGAGGTGGTTTGGGCATCTGATCAGGATGCCTCCTGGGCGCCTCCCACTTGAGGTGTTTCGGGCACGTCCCACTGGGAGGAGACCCCGGGGCAGACCCAGGACTTGGTGGAGAGACTATGTCTCCCAGCTGGTCTGGGGACACCTTGGTATCCTCTCTGAAGAGCTGGAGCAGGTGGCTGGGGAGAGGGAAGTCTGGGCTTCTCTGCTTGAACTGCTGCCTCCACGACCCGGACCTCCGGAAAAGCGGTAGAAGATGGACAAAAGGATGTCCAAAAGATGGACACTGGGCTGCACGGTGGCGTAGTGGTTAGCACCGCGGCAGCACAGTTTTACCCTCGGCCGGGGGATCGTGGGGATCATGAGATCGTGGGTTCGATCCAAGCCCCTGGCCAACAGTGATCTGTGTGGAGTTTGCATGTTCTCCCCGTGTTTGCGTGGGTTTACTCCGGGATTTCTCTGGTTTCCTCCCACATGCCAAAACATGCAGGTTAGGGAGTTAAGGGGCGCTTGCGCACGCAGCGACCGGCAGCTGGTGGCTTGTCACCGGACTGCAGAACAAATCTACCTACGGGTACAAAATAAGTCCCAAAAAAAAAAAAAAGGATGAATAACGAGGAGCAGAGGTAAACTGAGAGTGCTTTCACCACAAGTAAACACAAAATGATGAGTCAGACAGGAATAAAGATAATAATAATAATAATAATAATGATGATAATAATAATAATGAGTCCAAAAAAGGAGCACAAAGCGTGGACAGGGCTGCAACCCTTTCCAGATCACGACAGACTTCTCCAGTATTTGAAAAAAGTAGGGGTGTTAATCGTGGTGATCACATTAACTCGTTAAGTGCGTTTATAATGTTAATCGCGTTCATCACATTTTAATGGGATTGATTGTGTTAATTATGTTAATCACATTTTAGTGGCATTAATCAGATTTAATTGCATTATCACATTAATTACTTGAATTACTGATTGCTGGGGTCTTTCTGCAACTGTGGGGGTCCTCCCTACAGTCCTCCCTACAGTTGATAGTGCTATGAGATGACTGTTGTTGTGAAATGGCGCTATATAAATAAAGTTGAATTGAATTGAATTGAATTGAATTGAATCTCAGAAATCACTTTTAATTGTGTTAATCACATGAACCAGATTTTAATCACATTAACCATGGTAATCGCAGAACTCCCTGTCTCACCCACATGCCACCAGCACGAGACCTGTCACATCGATCACACGCCGTACGTTGGCACAATTAATGTAGCCAAAAATGTGATTAAAATGATTTAATGCACGATTAACATGTTAGTAATGCAATTAACACAGTTAATTAATACGAACACCACAAAACAAAAGTAATTGTTTTAATTACCATGTTTACATGCACACAAATAAACTGGTTATGACTGGATTTCTCCAGTTATCAGTTTATTCAAGTGGCCATGTAAACAGAATAATCCAGTAAAGGCCATATAACAGGGGTCGTTAACTCAAGTGCTTTACCCTCCAATAATCTGTTTATTCGGTGTATGTAGACACGACAAAACTGATTAATGCCATTCTCAGTTTGTTCCCAGTAATCAGTTTGTTGTGACCATGTAACCGGGGTCACTGACTTTTAACTTGACACAGCCTTGACTACAGTACTTCCTCAGAGATAAATGCTAGTAAGGATAAGCTCTCTGTTTTGTTTTGTTTCAACTGTTTTGGCTCTGTAGATTTAAAAGGATTACACATAACTCCCCTTTGTACTTCTATGTATTTTCTTTAACTTTTAACATATTCTGAAAACCATTTTAAAAATTGCTTCTTCTTTAGACCATCAAAGCCTTTTGGAAACATACCAGTAGCACCATTTGAATAGCTTAACTCAATACTGTCCATGTTTATCAGCATTTATCCAGACTCACTCAGTTTGACATTTATGAGTTTATTGGATTTCAGTATAACTATGTGGCAAGATGCCATTTTAAATGTGCACAGTCCCAGCTAAACTCTGGGACAAAGTTGCACTTTTGATGCAGGACTTATGTCCTTGCATGTTTGCCCTTCAGCCGGTCAGACAGCTATCTGTCACACCCTGAGTGAGGCTCATTACACTGAGACTCCATCTGCCAGGATGGACACACACAGGGCAGACTGGCACTGAGGGTGACACTCAATATCGGCCCCATCTCCAGGCTCTGTCCCAGGAACACAGCCAAACTTACCCACAGTGTTATGTAACAGGTTGATGGATTGGAGTAGTCTGAAGTTATTTCTTTATGCAGTTTAACAGGTGTTATGACAGATACTGTTGGAACCAAAGTTATTCAACCCCCATTAAAGCCCATCCAGGGACAAGAGTTGCAAATTAACTAATAGCTATACACTCTGTGCAACACATCAGATTGATTGTCATTGATTAATTGTCTATGTTTATTGCACTGTCCCTGTCAAATAAACAAATCTATCTATCTATTGTATTTTAGGTTTATTAGCAAAGTTTTTATTTTTTCAGGTGTTTGCAATAAACAAATTACACAAGAACAGTTTAAATAGTTAAATAAAACTAGGAAACAAAGATTTTATTCATATTCAACACTAAATCCTACTTTCAATGACTACTGCAGTCTCAAAATTATTCAACCCCCTGAATAGAATTCCTCATAAGAGCACACATTTGCAAACTATAAAAGCACTCAGAGAGGTTATACCTCCACCAAGTCTCCTTCTCTCCCTCATGGATCACCTCCAAAATGTAATGGGTTCGTGTGTAGGCCTAGAGCCAGTTCTGGTGGAAATTGCATGCATCAAAGTCTGTCCAGTAGTTTTGGAGGATTCTTGCAAACACACTGTGAGAAGATAAGAGCCTTGGTGGAGGTATGCGTTGTCGGATCATCACCAAAATGTTACACGTTCCTCTCTAGCCCAAGGACCACCTCTGGTGAAAATTTCATCCAAATCCATGCAGTAGTTTTTGTGTAATCCTGCTGTACAAATACAAACAGGGTCCTTGGTGGAGGTATGCCATCCATCCATCCATCCATCTTCTACCGCTTTTCCGGAGGTCCGGGTCGCGGAGGCAGCAGTTCAAGCAGAGAAGCCCAGACTTCCCTCTCCCCAGCCACCTGCTCCAGCTCTTCAGAGGGGATACCAAGGCGTTCCCAGACTAGCTGGGAGACATAGTCTCTCCACCGAGTCCTGGGTCTGCCCCGGGGTCTCCTCCCAGTGGGACGTGCCTGAAACACCTCAAGTGGGAGGCGTCCAGGAGGCATCCTAATCAGATGCCCATACCACCTCAACTGACTCCTTTCAATGTGGAGGAGCAGCGGTTCTACTCTGAGCCTCTCCCGGATGACTGAGCTCCTCACCCTATCTCTGAGGGTGAGTCCAGCAATCCTACGGAGAAAGCTCATTTCAGCCGCTTGTATCCGCGATCTCGTTCTTTCGGTCATTACCCAAAGCTCGTGACCATAGGTGAGAGTAGGAACGTAGATTGACTGGTAAATCGACAGCTTTGCCTTAGAACTAAGCTCCCTCTTCACCACAACAGACCGGTACAACATCCGCATCACTGCAGATGCTGCTCCAATCCGTCTGTCGATCTCTCGCTCCATTTTCCCCTCACTCGTGAACAAGACCCCAAGATACTTAAACTCCTCCACTTGGGGCAGGAGCCTGTCCCCAACCCGGAGAGGACAATCCACCTTTTTCCGGCTGAGGACCATGGACTCGGACTTGGAGGTGCTGATTCTCATCCCAGCCGCTTCACACTCAGCGGCAAACCGTCCCAGCAAGAGCTGTAGGTCATTGCTGGATGAAGCCAACAGGACAACATCATCTGCAAACAACAGAGATGAGATCCTGTGGTCACCAAGCATGACACCCTCCATTCCCTGGCTGCGCCTAGAAATCCTGTCCATAAAAATTATGAACAGGACCGGTGACAAAGGGCAGCCCTGGCGGAGTCCAACTCTCACTGGGAATGACTCCGACCGAGTGTTGGCAATGCGAACTAAACTCTCACAACGGTCGTACAGAGACCGAATAGCTCGTAACAACAAGCCCGATACCCCATACTCCCGAAGCACCCCCCACAAAAATCCACGAGGGACGCGGTCAAATGCCTTCTCCAAGTCCACAAAACACATGTAAACTGGTTGGGCAAACTCCCACGAACCCTCAAGAATTCTCGAGAGGGTAAAGAGCTGGTCCGATGTGCCACGGCCAGGACGAAAACCACATTGCTCCTCCTGAATCCGAGGTTCGACCAACGGCCGGACTCTCCTCTCCAGTACCTTGGCATAGACCTTCCCAGGGAGGCTGAGGAGTGTGATCCCTCTAAAGTTGGAGCACACCCTCCGGTCCCCTTTTTTGAAGAGAGGAACCACCACCCCGGTTTGCCATGCCAAAGGCACTGCCCCCGACCTCCACGCAATGTTGCAGAGGCGTGTCAACCATGACAACCCAACAACATCCAGGGCCTTGAGGTACTCGGGGCGAATCTCGTCCACCCCCGGGGCCCGGCCACCAAGGAGATTTTTAACCACCTTGGCGACCTCAGCCCCTGTGATAGGCGAGTCATCCCCCTCGTCCCCAAACCCTGCTTCCTCTGTGGAAGGCGTATCAGTGGGATTGAGGAGATCCTCGAAGTATTCCTTCCACCGCCCGACGATATCCCCAGTTGAAGTCAACAGTGTCTCATCCGCACCATACACAGTGTGGACGGGGAGCTGCTTTCCCCTCCTGAGCCGCCGAACAGTTTGCCAGAATCTCTTTGAAGCCGACCGAAAGTCTTGTTTGTTTGGTACGTGGAGGTATGCACTTTGCATAAACAACAATTGTGCACATTGCACAAACAAGGAAAACGATACAAAAAGCTAACAAAGGTACTGAATGTTCCTAGAGATACAGTTGGACGCATAGTTCACAAGTTTAAAGTTAGAGGAATGGTGGTTAAACTACATGGACGTGACAAAAAGAGGAAGCTATCAATGGCTTCCACCAGACCCCTGAGGAGGCAGGTGGTCAAAAACCCTCAGATGACTGCAAAAGACCTGCAGCAATACTTAGTAATAGCAGACACTGAGGTTTCAGTTTCCACAGTAAGGTGCATACTAAATGCTGAAGGGCTCCATGCCTGAACTCCAAGACGTACACCACTACTGACCCAAAAGCACGAGACAAGTTGGCTCCAGTTTGCTCAAACCTATATAAATAAGCAAAAGATTCAAGATTCAGAGATTTTTATTTGTCAATACTTCTATACGTACAGGGCATGCAGCAGAATTGAAATGCTGTTTCTCTCTCTCTTAGTGGTGGGCGCATTATATAAGAAAAGAAGGAATAAGGATGAAAAACAACAACAGCAGTCTGTGTACAGTAAAGCTACCCATAATGCAAATAAAGAAAAAACCCAAATAAAGATAAAACCCACCAATTTTATGTACTAATGCTACCCGTAGTGCAAATAAAGATAAATGATAAAGCCCAGCAATCTTTTGTACAGAAAGAAAAGTAGAGCCATAGTACCTGTAATTGCAAGTTCAATGCGGTAGTGGAGGTGCAGATAGGTTTTCCTACACCACCCTTAGCAGCAACAACTGCAATCAAGCGTTTGCAATAACTGGCAATGAGTCTTTTACAGCGATGTGGAGGAATTTTGGCCCACTCATCTTTGCAGAATTGTTGTAATTCAGCCACATTGGAGAGTTTTCAAGCATGATCCGCCTTCTTAAGGTCATGCCACAGCATCTCAATTGGATTCATTTGTACATTTAGTCAGTAAACTTAATTTGCAGTGGGGGTTGAATAATTTTGATTGCAACTGTATGGTCTGATCATCTACAGCAAATTGCATTCATTTTCTTTTGCTTTCAGAACAGTAACATTTAATTTAGGATAAAGGAATTGGGCACATTTGGGGTTTGCATCTGTTGCATTGTAGCCACTGAGAAGCTCAAACCAGTGTAACTGTGACGAAAGACAGACTTATACTTGTGGATGCCATTCTTACTCTGAGATATAGCAACTGCATCACAATGCAGTACATCAGAATAATTACCAGAGAGGTCGATGAGGTTTACACAATGACCTGCTGGTAGGTTATGAAGGAAAACATTGAATGGCTTCTTATTATTTAGCGTTGCACTTAAGCATGGACTGTAGCATATCATAGCATAGCATAGTAGTATCGAATTGCCAAGTGTCACATTCCATAGCATAAATTCATATAGCAGATATAGTTAGATGAATTGTATAGCACATTCAATTAGCTTGTATTGAAATGTGTTAAATAAATAAAATTTCTTTAGTTATTAGTAATAAGTGCAGTCTTCCTCACAGTAGCCTTCAGCATTGTGCAGTAAATGATGCTGCAGATGAACCTACCGGTTGACCCTCCTTAGCTGTCTCCATCAACAGGTTAACAGCTTTCTTTGGGTCAAAGTCTTTGTGAGCTTCTTTGACAGGTGAATGTAGATCAGGACTGTTAGGTATGCATGTGTCAGACGGGTTTTGTACTTATGAGAATCCCCTCTCACTGAGTTCCTCACGCAACTTCTTCAACACAGTTGTGTTTTTTGCTCCAACTTTTTATAAATAAAACTGCAGCAGCCTGACCATGGAGTGAAGGTCTCACAGCAGGGAAGATTGTGTTTCATTGATTTTGCACAGTTCTTTAGTGTGTGTGGTACAGACTATGTGCACAAGGGGAGTCTCCCACTGCAACAGGTTGCAGTATTCTATGTACAATGCCACTGCACATACCAGTGTTGACAGCAGCCCCATCTGAGCAGAGAGTGAGTGATTTTGTTGTTCCGTCAGCAGGATCCATGCAACTCCCTCACATGAATGATGTGTATCTCCAAAATTCACTTCCAGCTGCTCCAGCAAAGGAATGCCTTCAGCATAGGTGCATCTAGCTAGTGGGTGGCTGGATATTCCTTCTTGACAAGTGTGTCCATTAGAAATTAGAAAGCAGTTGCTGTGGTGAACATATACTTCAAGAAGAGAGAGGAACATAGGGTGACATACAAGAGTGGTGGAAGGTGCACGCAGGTGGACTATATTTTATGCAGATGGAGAAATCTGAAAGACATAGGAGACTGCAAGGTTGTGGCAGGGGAGAATGTTGCTAGAAAGCATCGGATAGTAGTCTGTAGGATGACTTTGAAAAGCAAGAAGAGGAAGAGAGTGAAGGAAGAGGCAAAGATTAAATGGGGGAAGTTACAGAATGAAGAATATGGCACAAAGTTCAGAAAGGAGTTGATACAGGCCGTGGGTGGTAGGGAAGAATTGAGATTGAGATTGAGATTCAACTTTATTGTCATTACACATGTATGAATACAAGGTAACGAAACGTGACTTGGCATTTGGGCACGCTCTGCAGAGCGCATTCAAGGCCGGGGCAGCCGCTAGGCGCCAGTCATAAATTCCAGGAATTAGTCAGGAATTACCAGATGACTGGGAAAGTACAACTAAAGTGTTGAGGGAACAGGTAGAAAGGTATCTAGTGTATCCTCTGGACAGAAGAAAGAAGACAAGGAGACTTGGTTGTGGAATTAGGAGGTACAGGAAAGTATTCAAAGGAAGAGGTTAGCAAAGAAAACGTGGGATAGTCAGGGAGATGAAGAAAGCAGACAGGAGTATTTGGAATCTAGGTGCATGGCAAAGAGAGAAAGGTGGCAAAGGAAAAAGCATACAGTAAGTTGTATGAAAGGCTGCATACTAAGGAAGGAGAAAATGACTTGTATTGATTGGCCAGACAGAGAGATCAAGCTAGAAAAGATGTGAAGCAGATTAGGCTGATTAAAGACAGACATGGTAATGTACTAACAAGTGAAGAGAGTGTGTTGAGAAAGTGGAACGAGATACTTTGAGGAGCTGATGAATGAAGAAAATGAGAGAGCAGTGGATGGATGAAGGAAAGATGGTGAACAGGGAAGTTCAGAGGATTAGCAAAGCAGGAGTGAGGGCAGCTTTGAAGAGGATGAAGAATGGAAAGGCGGTTGGTCCAGATGACATACCTGTGGGGGTATGGAGATGTCTAGGAGAGATGGCAGTGGACTTAGATTGTTTAACACAAACTGGAGAGTGAGAGCATGTCTGATGAGTGGAGAAGAAGTGTTTTGGTACCAATTTTCAAGAACAAAGGTGATGCTCAGAGCTGTAGTAACTACAGAGGAATAAAGTTGATTAGCCACACTAGGAAGACATGGGAAAGAGTAGTTGAAGCCAGGTTAAGAGGAGAGGTGACAATCAGTGAGCAGCAGTATGGTTTCATCACAAGAAAGAGTCCTACAGATGCAATGTTTGCTTTAAGAGTATTGATGGAGAAGTATAGAGATGGTCAGAAGGAGTTGCACTGTGTCTTTGTGGATCCAAAGAAAGCAGATGATAGGGTTCCAAGACAGGAAGTGTCGTACTGTATGAGAAAGTCAGGAGTGGCAGAGAGGTATGCGGGATGGTGGAGGACATGTATGAGGACAGTGAGACGGTGGTGAGGTGTGCCGTAGGGGTGACAGATGGATTCAAGGCAGGGGTGGGATTACATCAGGGATTGGCTCTGAGCCCCTTTTTGTTTACCATGGTGATGGACAAGCTGACAGACGAGGCCAGGCAAGACTCTGTGAATCATGATGTTTGCAGATGACACTGTGATCTGTAGTGAGAGTAGAGAGCAGGTGAAAGAGAACCTGGAGAGGTGGAGGTATGCTCTGGAGAGGAGAGGAATGAAAGCCAGTAGAAGCAAGACAGAGTACATGAGTGTGAATGAGAGGGAGGCAGATGTCCTCTATCTAACCAATGCCAGCCACATAAAGCAGATAACAGAATACAACAACAATAAACAACACAACAATGATAAAGCAAATAACACATTCCAAAAATAATAACAATAGCGGTAAGATTGCACACTGATAGGAAGAGAAACAAACGAATAAAGTTAAGATGAATATTGTTGATCTTAGACCAGCAAAAAGTACCACAATGACCAAGGTGTTACTCGGGATATTTAAGTGTAAAGTGCTTAGGTGCATTGCGTAGTTTAGCCAAGTGCATTTGTAGAATTATATATTTTAAAGTGCTTAGTGAATTACAAACAGCCCCATAACACATGTTTCACCACCTTATTGTGGTGGGGGGTTTGTGTGCTCTAGTGATCTCAGGAGCTATGTTGTCTGGGGCAGTTTTCCTCTGGTAGGGTCTCCCAAGACAAACTGGTCCTGGGTGAAGGGCCAGACTAAGAGTGATCCAACAGACTCCCATGATGAATAAAAAAATCAAGGATTCAGTGTACCCCGCCCGGTGTGGGGTTACCGGGGCCCCACCCTGGATCCAGGCCCGGGGAAGGGGCTCGATGGCTAGCGCCTGGTGCCTGGGTTTCTGCCCATGGGACCCGGCCGGGCTCAGCCCGAAGGAGTTACATGAGTCCATCCTCCAGTGGACTCAACACCTGCAGGAGGGGCCATGGGGGTCCAGTGCCATGCAGATCAGGCGACGGGAGAAGGCAAAGACATTTGCGGTCTGATCCCCGACTTTTGAACCTGGCTTTTGGTATGTGGAATGTCACCTCTCTGGTGGGGAAGGAGCTGGTGCTGGTGCACAAGGTTGAGAGATAACAACTAGATATACAGTAGTTCGGCTCACCTGAACGCACAGCTTTGGTTCTGGAACCTGTTTCCTGGAGAGGGGCTGTAGCTTGGCCTACTCTGGAGTTTCTCCAGGTGAGAGGCAACGGGCAGGGGTGGGTATTCTTGTATCCCCCACCTTGCTGCCTCAACATTGGAATTCTCCCCGATTAACGAAAGAGTAGGTTCCCTGTGCTTTCGAGTTGGGAAACGGGTCGTGACCATCATTTGTGCCTATGCATCAAATGATGGTTCAGAGTACCCACCCCTTTTTGAGTCTCTGACTGGGGTGCTGGAGAGTGCTCCTCTTGGAGACTCCATTGTCCTACCGGCGGAATTCAAAGCACACATGGGCAAGGACAGTGAAACCTGGAGGGGCGTGATTGGGAGGAACCGCCTACCCGATCTTAACCCGAGTGTGGTTCAGGTATTGGACAGGTTCAGGTTTGTCCATAACAAACACCATGTTCAAGCACAAGGGCGTCCATGTGTGCACCTGGTACCAGGACACCCTAGGTTGCAGGTCGATAATTGATTTTGTTATTGTGTCATTAGACCTGCAACCACAAGTCTTGGACACTCGGGTAAAGAGAAGTGCAGAGCTGTCAACTGATCACCACCTGGTGGTGAGTTGGATCCGATGGCAAGGGCAGATGCTACTCAGACCCAGTCGACCTAAACGTAGACTGAGGCTGTGCTAGGAACATCTGACTGAGGCTCCTGTCCGGGAGGTGTTCAACTCCCACCCACGGAAGAACTTCGACCACATTCCAAAGGAGTCTGGGGACACAGAGTCTGAATGAGCAATGTTCACCTCCATTGTTGAAGCAGCTGCCCAGAGCTATGTCCACAAGGTTGTTGATGCCTGTTGTGGTGGCAACCCTTGAACCAAATGGTGGACACCTTGGTTGGCTTGTGGGACTCCTGAAGCAGCTGAGGTGTACCGGCAGGCCAAGTGGAGTGCAGCTTGGGTGGTTGCTGAAGCAACAACTCTGGTGTGGGAGGAGTTTGGTGAGGCCATGGAACAAGACTTTCGGTCTGCCTTGAAGAGATTCTGGCAAACTGTCCCGCGACTCAGGAGGGGGAAGTAGTTCCCTGTCCACACTGTGTATGGTGTGGATGTGGTACTACTAACTTCGACTGGGGACATTGTCAGGCGGTGGAAGGAATACTTTGAGGATCTTTTCAATCCTACTGACACGCCTTCCACAGAGGAAGCAGGGCTAGAGGATGAGGGGGACAACTCGCCCATCACAGAAACTGAGGACACCGAAGTGGTTAAAAAACTTTTTGGTGGCCAGGCCTCAAGGTAAATGAGATCTACCCTGAGTAGCTCAAGGCCCTGGATGTTGTAGGGCTGTCATGGTTGACATGGCTCTGCAATGTTTCATGGAGGTTGGGGAGAGTGCCTTTGGCATGGCAAACCAGGGTGGCTGTTCCTCTTTTTAAAAAGGGGGACCAGAGGGTGTGTTCCAGCTTTAGGGGATCATACTTCTCAGCCTCCCTGGGAAGGTCTATGCCAGTGTACTGGAGAGGAGAGTCCAACCGCTGGTCGAACCTCGGATCCAGGAGGAACAATGTGGTTTTCGTTCTGGCCGTGTCACATCGGACCAACTCTTTACCGTTTTGAGCATCCTCGATGGTTCATGGGAGTTTGCCCAACCAGTCCACATGTGTTTTGTGGACTTGGAGAAGGCATTCAACCATGTCCCTCACGGTCTGTTTTGAGGGGTGCTATGGGAATATGGGGGCTCAGGCTCGTTGTTATGAGCTATCCGGTCCCTATACGACCGTTGCAAGAGTTTGGTTCATATTGCCAACACCCAGTCAAACTCATTTCCAGTGAGAGTTGGACTCTGCTAGGGCTGACCTTTGTCACTGATCCTGTTCATAATTTTTATGCACAGGATAGCTAGGTACAGCCAAGGATTGGAGGGTGTCATGCTTGGTGACCACAGGCTCTCATCTCTGCTGTTTGCAGATGATGTCCTGTTGGCTTCATCGAGCAATGACCTACAGGCCTTGCTGGGACGGTTTGCTACTCAGTGTGCAGCGGCTGGGATGAGAATCAGCATCTCCAAGTCTGAATCCATGGTCCTCAGCCGGAAAAAAGGTGAATTGTCTTCTCTGGGTTGGGGACAGGCTCCTGCCCCAAGTGAAGGAGTTTAAGTATCTTGGGGTCTCATTCACGAGTGAGGGGAGAATGGAACAAGAGATTGACAGACGGATCGGAGCAGCCTCTACAGTGATGCAGACATTGTTTGGGTCTGTTGTGGTGAAGAGAGAGCTGATCTCTAAATGAAAGCTGTTGATTTACCAGTTAATCTACATTCCTGTCCTCACCTATGGTCATAAGCTTTGGGTAATGACCGAAAGAATGAGATTGCTTATCATCATCATCATCATCATCATCATCATCATCATCATCATCATCATCATCATAGCAGTCTGTTGTGGGCGACAATGACTGTTTCATTTAGGTCTGATCAGATTCCTCCACACAGCTCTGTCCTTAGCCTTCGGCTGCCAGGAACTCCTGTCTATGTCCAACTTCTTCAAGTTTCTTTTTACAGTGTCTTTAAATCTGAGCCTTGGTCTACCCTGATTGCATTTGCTCTCGCATAACTGTGAGTAGAGTAACTGCTGAGGGAGATGCTGGTGGTCCATCCTCTCAACATGTCCGAGCCATCTCAGGTCCATATGTATTAGCATATCCTCCATTGATGGTAGACCAGCTCGTTTCAACACTTCTATTTTTTTTTTTTTGTTACTTATTTGTACCCGTAGGTAGACTTGGTTTGCAGTCTGGTGACAAGCCACCGGCTGCTGGTCGCTGCGTGCGCGAGCGCCCTAAACCTACATGTTTTTGGTATGCGGGAGGAAACCGGAGAAATCCCGGAGTAAACCCGCGCAACACGGGGAGAACATGCAAACTCTACACAGCTCACTGTTGGTCGGGGGCTGGGATTGAACCCACGATCTCATGATCCCCGCGGTCCCCCGGCCGAGGGTAAAACTGTGCTGCCACAGTGCTAAACCACTGCGCCACCGTGCAACCCATTCTATGTTGGTTATCTTGTCTTTCCATGAGATGTTCATTATGGCTCGAAGGTGTCTCATCGTGTACGCGTGGAGTTTCTTCACCTGCACTCTGTAGACAGTCCAAGTTTCAGCACCGTACAATAGAGTAGCCAGTACTGTCGCTCTGTACACTTTGCATTTCACACGGATAGACACATGTCGATTGTTCCACAGTCTCTCCCTCAAGTTTCCAAACACAGCGCTCGCTCTTCCAATTCTGAGAGATAGTTCATCCTCCAGCCTAACATTCTCTGAAACAGTACTCCCTAGGTACTTGAAAGTCTTGCACTTGACTAGTGGCTCTGTACCAATGCTGATCTCTTCTGGTAGTGATGTTGATAATTGGAACTTTGGTGGTTGATAAAGGCACTCTGTCTTCTTGATGTTGATTTGGAGGCTGAATTGGCTCGCTGCTCTTGCGAATTTCTCCACTAAAGATTGCATATCTTCCATGCTGTGTGCAACTAGAACACTGTCGTCGGCAAAGAGCATTTCTCTTACTACCTTTATCGATGTCTTACTCTTGGCTTTAAAGTAGAACTAAACCCACCTTTTGGCGCAAAAAGTAGAATAGCAGATTAATTCCTTATTACCTATTGTATTTTTCAACACATAAAAGAAATTTTTAGGCCGTGCGATGGCCAAGCTATAAGCCGATAAACTTTTGCCTCTGGCTGGCAGTGCCAAACAAACCGGAAGTAGTGCAGACGACGCTGCGTGACGTCATGAGTGTGATCCCTAAACAAAACAACAATGGCAGATGATAGCAGTTCCAGCAGTCAAGAACACCAGAGTTTTCAGAGTGAAGAGGCATTCAGGATCGGTGACGAGACAGAGGAGGATGCAGGAGTGTGGCAGGTGGCAGGCGTGCACAACGGCGAGCCCGGGAGACAGAGACCTGATGCACCTGTGACAGCAGCTGGCAGACGGCGATGCAGAGGCGAGGTCCGCCGCCACCTGTGCACAGGGGAGAGACTGGAAAGGCAAAGGTAGGTATGCTTACGCTGTAGATCTTGCTGGGAGATGAGGGGGTTCCTCTGCAGCAAGAGGGCTGAAGGAATCAGACGGCTTCATGCCGAAGCCCAGGCCAGAGTGGCTTATATCCCACGCTGCTGACGAGGCGCAAGTGTGCGCGCAGCTGGCGCCGCTAATGAGCGGCGAGTTGTAACATATCCAGCCTGTGTTGTGTTGTAGCTTAGTTTTCTTTTTTCTCTGTCACATTTTGTCTTTCAGTTTTGTTTTGAATTGTAATCGCTCTTGCCTGTTTTCTCTTTTGAAATCTTGGATGGAATATGGGTGGGCAATATAAGCTGCGGCTTCAGCCATCACCCATTTCGGATAACTTACGTTGAATTGTATAATCAGATGAGTCATTGTTCAATTTGACCTTGTTGTTATATCATTCAGTTTCTTTCAACCTGTACTGTACTATCCGAAATAAATAAATTCATTCATTCATTCAAAAAATTGGGCTATGTATTACAATACTTCTACAGACTATAGTGGCAATACACATGAACAGAACTGGCCTCTGCATTTGACTGTGCTATTTATAAATACAGTGATCCCTCACTTATCGCGTTTAATGGGGACCAGAACTGACCGCGAAAAGTGAAAAACCGCAAAGTAGCGTCACCCCCCCCCCCCAAGGGCGTCACAAGCACTATTTTGCACAAAAAGGCACAAGAGAACAGCGAAAAGTGCCACTAAGCAACACGAGCAATAAAGAACAATGAATGTGGTCTTCCTTCGCTGGGTATGGGCGCTCTGCAGGGAGAGAAGCTGGGTAAAACGTCTTGGCCAATCAGCTTGCGAGGTAAAACGTCTCAGCCAATCAGCTTGCGAGATGATGATGCAGTGAAGAGGTGGGCGGAGAGGAGTGGAGCGGTAGTCAGAGAGGTGGATTTTGAGTTGTGCGGGCTCTCCGTGTTGATACCTGATGTTCTAATGTAGTCAGCAACTTTCGTGCCATTTTTTTTCTCAATTTTGAATTTTTGATGAATATTTTTGAAAAATCCGCAATGCACTGAGGGCGCGAAAGGTGAAACGCGAAGTAGCGAGGGATCACTGTAATATCTATATCTAAAAACGCATCGCTTCCCGGTCGCTTTTCCTCCCCCTTTCTTTTCTTTCGTCGCCATGACAGCTTTCCTTGGCCACTGAACAGATCTTCCCAGGTGTTGGAAGTGTTTTGTAGTCGACTATCACGACAAAATGCACCAAAAACAACCAGTGTCGACGTGCTCGCAATGGTAAACATGGAGGACTGTGTCACACTCGTGATGTCACATGGAACTCCGACTGCACTTCCGGTTAATCGGCGGATTTGTCTGATTTTTCAGGGCGGGAAATTCAAAATCGTGATTTTCTCCAAGATTCCGGGATTTGTGGAGGGGGTGCCAATGATAAATTATCTTTATAATTGTATGTACTATCACCCAGTGCCGTTCAATGCCGTTCAGTTCAGTTCTACTTTAAACTGTGCCACATTGATCAGGTCTGCTTCTTTCCTTGTTTGAATGTACACTCTTTCTGAAGTGTCTTTGAAGGCCACCTCAAGCATGGCTGCCAGATATAGCGAGAAGAGTGTAGGTGCCAGCACACACCCTTGTTTCACCCCGTTGCTTACTGAAAAGTCTTTAGATACTGAACCACTCATTGCCACGTTTGCTTGCATACCTGTATGGAGTGCCTCGATCAGGCTGACAAACTTCTCTGTACAACCATATTTCTTGAGTATCTGCCAAAGTCCTTGTCACGAAACAGTATCGAAGGTTTTACTGAAGTCTATGAAGACTACATAAAGCAGCATGTTCTGTTCAATACACTTTTCTTGAACCCGTTTCAAGCAGAAAATCATGTCCATTGTGCTTCTTCCACTTCAAAAGCCGCACTGGGTTTCCGGTAGTACATTCTGCGATATGTGTTCACTGAGTCTGTTAAGTAGTACACGTGAGACAATCTTACCAACAGTGGCTAGCAGTGATATACCTCGGTAATTTCCACAGTCTTTCCTGTCACCTTTCTTGAACAAAGGCACAATACTTGCATCCTTCCAGTCTTGAGGTACTTTCTGGGCATCCCATATCTCTTGGATGAGCTTGTGCAGGCAGTTGGTCAGCTGAACAGCACCAAATTTCCACACTTCTGCTGGAATTTCATCCCTTCCTGGAGCTTTACCATCCTGTGTTGTCCTGATAGCTGCCATTAGTTCATCAAAATTTGGTGGTTCATCCAGACTTGATACAGCTGGTCGCTGCACTAGAGCCTCTTTAGCCTCTTCAGTGAGATCTCCAGGGTTGTTGAGTAGTTGGTCAAAGTGACCTGCAAATCTGTCTAGGATCTTGTCTTTCTCCTGGCAAAACTGTTTCACCATCCATAGCCTTTAGTTGGATCAATCCTCTTGGTTTAGGGTCGTAGATTTCTCTCAAACCTGTGAAGAATGTTTTCATGTCCTTCCTGTCTGCTGCAGTTTGAAGTCGCTCCGCTTTTTCATCCCACCAGCTGGACTTCATCTCTCTGGTGTACTTCTGTAGCTCACTCTGAGCATCTGAGTATTTCTTCTTCTTCGACCTTATGTTACACTGTAGGTTTTCCTGCCTAGCTGTATTCCTCACTTCTAGTAGTTTCTTCAGGTGTTCATCATGCTCATCAAACTCAATCTTGATGTTTCCTCTCAGGGTAGCCTAATACATCACTCGCAGTCTGATACACTGTATCCTTCAGTGTTGCCCATTTCTCTTCTATGTTATTCTCCGAGTTGTTGCTGTCCCAGTCTTTCAAGTTTTCATCCATTTCCTGTGCAAGTTCTTCCTGCTTCTTTTGGCCTTTCAGTGCACTAGTGTTTAGCTTCTGTGGTGGTTTCGCACCTGTCCTGCAGTGCTGTTTTCGTCTCCAAATCCTTAATCTAGATCTCAGCATAACATGATCAGTGCCACAGTCCGCGGCTCTCATTGCTCTGGTGTCCAATACATCCCTTATGTCTCTCTGCCTGACTATGATGTAGTCTAATAAGTGCCAGTGCTTGGATCTTGGGTGCATCCATGTCTTCTTGTGTGTGTCCTTGTGCTTAAATAGAGTGTTGGTTATCACAAGGTTGTACTCTTTATATAGTGCAAGTAGAAGTTCTCCATTAACATTGCACTTGCCTACTCCATACCTGCCTAGCACTCCTTTCCATTTCTCAGTGTCCGAACCAACTCTGGCATTAAAATCTCCAACGAGTATCAGCCTGTCATCAGTCGGTGCACGCCTGATAGTCTCAAATAAATCACTGTAGAACTCCTCCTTCATCTCCTCTGTGTTGGTCATTGTTGGGGCATATACACTAATGAGTGTGGCATACATCTTCCGCTGTAGTGGGAGTCTCATAGTCATTATCCTGTCGTTGATTGGCACCGGTTCCTCATCAAGCACTGCTGATATCTCCTTTCTAACTGCAAAGCCCACTCCTGCTTCTCTCCTTTCTTGAGTTGATCTCCCACTCCAAAAGAAGATGTACCCATGGTCTTCCAAGCTTTCATATCCAGGCAATCTTGTTTCACTAAGGGCAGCTATGTCTACATTGTACCTGTTCATTTCCAGGGCCACAAGCGGGGTCTGTCTTTCTGGGCACTGTGGTGTTGTTCTGTCCAACAGAGTGCGTACATTCCATTCTGCTACACACAAGGTTGCTGTTTTCCTCTTCTTTTGTCTTCCTGCTCCTAGCTTACTTTTCACTGCCTGTCGGAGTGTGAACAGATCAGCACGGTCCTTGTAAGCCCGGGCGACGTCCGAGTTGGTATGAGTTGCTTTCTGATTGACCATTTCATGAAACTGCTTGCAAAGTATTTGAGTACTGCTAGCTTTTGCTGGACTAGCAGCACATTCTTGGTAGATAAAGGTATTATCAGTGGCAAGGACAAGCCAAGACAAACTGACTCCAGTATCTGTTGCAGTGACTGACCAGATGATAGGTTTGTTTATTGCTGCTATTTGTGTAGTGCATGTCACAATGCACCGACTGGCGCAGTCCACCACAGACCTTGCGACAGATGTGTTTATCTGCCAGGATGTCCAGTCTCACCCCGTGTAACTGGGAGTTGTCCACCACAGACCTGTGACAGATATTGTTTTTAGTTCTGCCAGGATGCCCTGTTTTACCCTCCATGCCCTCGGAAGGGCGGGGATGCCGGTTGAGTCACCGACGGCCCGACCCATGAGACAGATAGTACCGGTTTTCATGGTTATCCAGTAGCAAGCAAACCAATGCTTGCTGATACAAGCGGCTGAAATGAGTTTTGTCCATAGGATTGCTGGATTCACCCTCAGAGATAGGGTGAGGAGCTCAGTCATCCGGGAGAGGTTCAGAGTAGAACAGCTGCTCCTCCATATGAAAAGGAGCCAGTTGAGGTGGTATGGGCATCTGATCAGGATGCCTCCTGGATGCCTTCCACTTGAGGTGTTTTGGGCACATCCCACTGGGAGGAGACCCCGGGGCTGACCCAGGACTCGCTGGAGAGACTTCTGAAGAGATGGAGCAGGTGGCCAGGGAGAGTGAAGTCTGGGCTTCTTGCCTCTGTGACCCAGATCTCTGGATAAGAGGTAGAAAATGGATGGATGGATTGATGGATGGATGGGTTAAACCCATGTACACAGGGTTATTGAAGTTATGTAAATTAGCATACAAGCATATGTACGCACAAACAATCACGGACACACAAACGTGTCGGTCATATGACGGTCATATGGTCATATGGTCTGTTTTCAACAAATTGATAACACATACTGTAATTACTACACACAAGTCACTGGTGTTGGAGATGTACACAGGTTTGAGATGATATGAGCCACTCCTTCACTTCACTCTTAAAGGTGGCAAAGCTGGAGATTTCCCTGACAGGATGTGGTGTGGTGTTCCATAAAGTACTACCATGAAATGAAAAAACATTTTGACCAAAACAGGTTTTACGGAGGGATATCACACAATCACTTCTTGAGGAAGCCCTAGTGGACCAACCATGAGTGATACTCACTCTATATTTGATGTATTCATTCAGAGGGGGTGGAACCACCGTGTAATGGTGAAGATGGAAGGAGTAGAGGTAGTGAAGGTAGATGAGTTTAAATGCCTTGGGTCCACCATCCCAAGCAATGGAAAATGCACAAGAGAGGTGAAGAAGAGCGCCAGGCAGGGTGGAGTGAGTGCAGACGAGTGTCAGGGGTGATTTGTGACAGAAGAATAGCAGCAAGAGTTATGGGGGAGATTTAGAAGATGATAGTGAGACCTGCTATGATGTATGGTTTGGAGAAAGTGGTGCTGACAAAAAGACAGGAGGCGGTACTGGAGGTGGCAGAGTTGAAGATGCTAAGATTCTCTTTGGAAGTGACTAGGAGGGACATGATTATAAATGAGTATATCAGAGAGACAGCTCAGGTTGAGCGGTTTGGAGACAAAGTAAGAGAGGCAAGGCTGAGATGGTTTGGACATGTGCAGAGGAGGGATAGTGGAGATATTGGACAAAGGATGTTGAAGATGGAGCTGCCAGGCAGGAGGAAAAGAGGAAGACCAAAGAGAAGATTGATGAATGTAGTGAAGGAGGACATGGAGAGGATTGGTGTTACAGAGGAAGATGAAGGGAGATGGAGGCAGATGATCCACTGTGGAGACCGCTGAAGGGAGCAGCCGAAAGAAGAAGAAATCACATAAGTTGTGTTCCGATCACCCAGTAATGTATTCTGAAGTGGACTGCACAGGATATTCCGCTATATTAAGTGAGATTCCGAATAGAAGGGAGCGAATGGTGTTCAGTTCAAAGGGAACTGAGAACTGAGCAGGGAAGAAGTGAACAACCGTACATCACATTATTAACACGTTAAACTGATGTCAGTTATTGATTATATCAACTGATAGTAATAAAAATATATTTGTTTTAATAGTTTATTCAGAAATATGAATTATCCACTGTTGTATCAGTATGTGTCCACGAGGGAGGGAGTCAGCGGTTACAGGGTGTTTCAAATGGAGAAATTTTGTGATGGGCAGTTAACTTCACTGATATTCCCTGAGAACAGAGGAGATAGTAGGGAGTACAGTTAGAGCACACTGTGGATCGGAGCATAGCTATTCATGTGCTCCTTGTTCTTGTCTTGTCTGTCACATAAAGGATGACTGAAATTCTTTGAGCCTGTGTAAAATGCACTTTTTTTGTCAGTGAAAAAGGGTGAAAAAAAGTTTTTTTATCTGCTCTAACTCCACTCCATGCTTGCTGCTTCTTTGCAGGTGGTACAGTAACTGCTTCATGTCTTTATTTATATACACCACATTCCAAATTATTATGCAAATAAGATTTTAGTTACATAAACATTCAATTTTTTTCTTTTTCAATTAAACTCATGGATGGTATTGTGTCTCAGGGCTCTTTGGATCACTGATATCAATCTCAGACTTCTGTCATAATTAGTTTGCCAGGTGAGCCCAATTAAAGGAAAACTACTCAAGAAGGATGTTCCACGTTATTAAGCATGCCACAGGTTTCAAGCAATATGGGAAAGAAAAAGGATCTCTCTGCTGCTGAAACGCGTCAAATAGTGCAATGCCTTGAACGAGGTATGAAAACATTAGATATTTCACAAAAACTTAAGCATGATCATCGTACTGTGAAGAAATTTGTGGCTGATTCAGAGCACAGATGGGTTCATGCAGATAAAGGCATAATGCAGGAAGATTTCTGCCAGACAAATTCATCAGGTTAAGAGAGCAGCTCCTAAAATGCCATTACAAAACAGCAGACAGGTATTTTAAGCTGCTGGTGCCTCTAAAGTTCCACGAACCTCAAGGTGTAGGAGCCTCCGGAGGCTTGCAGTTGTGCATAAACCTACTCTTCGGCCACACCTAACCAATGCTTACAAGCAGAAACGGTTGCAGTGGGCCCAGAAACACATGATGACTAATTTTCAAACAGTCTTGTTTACTGACAAGTGCCGTACAACCCTGGATGGTCCAGATGGATGGAGTAGTGGTTGGTTGGTGGATCGCCACCATTTTTTTTTTATTTATTTATTTTTTTTTTTTTCTTGCCTTCTGATTGTTGCTCTGAGTGTTGCTATCCCTGTGCTGTTGCAATCCTGGAATTTCCCCGTTGTGGGACTAATAAAGGCTTATCTTATCTTATCTTATCTTATGTCCCAACAAGGCTGGGACATCAGCAAGGAGGTGGCGGAGTCATATTTTGGGCCTGAATCATGGGGAGGGAGCTGGTAGGCCCCTTTAGGGTCCCTGAAGGTGTGAAAATAACCTTGGCAAAGTATATAATAGAGTTTCTGACTGACCACTTTCTTCCATGTAATGTACTTTATTTATTTATATAGCCCTTTAAAACAACCCTTAGGTGACCAAAGTGCTTTACAGCATTAAAAACAAATAACATAAACAAAGAAATAAAAATAAATACCTAAAAATGAGAATAAAATAAAAACAAATGCCAAGACAAATATCATCACCACTGGGTATTAAAAGCCATCCTAAACAAATATGTTTTAAGTTCTGATTTAAAAAGGGCCAGGTCAGAGATAGCACGTAGGTCGGGGGGAGATTATTCCAGAGCCTGGTACAAAAAGAACCGGGCCTTCTGGAGCAAAATCATCTTCATGCATGACAATGCACCATCTCATGCTGCAAAGAATACTTCTTTGTCATTGGCTGCTATGGGCATAAAAGGAGAGAAACTCATGGTGTGGCCCCCATCCTCCCTTGACCTCAGCCCTACTGAGAACCTTTGGATCTATGAGGTGGGAGGAAGTTCACATGAAAACAGCAGCTGTGGGAGGCTATTCTGACATCTTGCAAAGAAATTTAAGCAGAAACTCTCCAAAAACTCACAAGTTCAATGGATGCAAGATTTGTGAAGATTATTATCAAAGGAGTCCTGTGTTGACATGCAACTTGGCCTGTTAAGATGTTTTTGATTGAAATAGCTTTTGATTTTAGTAAATATGACCGCCTAATGCTGCAAATTCAACAAATAACCATTTTCACTTCTTTACAACCAATGTTTTGAAACTCTGTTGTGCAAAATAATTTGAAACAGTGCATTTTGAGTTTTTTTATTTTTGCAAAAAATGGTTATTATTGGGAGGTTTGTTCAATAAAATTTGAATTATGCTGTAATGGTTGATGACTTGAAAATTATACTGACTGTCATTTGCATCAACTATTTGGAAAAATCAGAGACAAAAAGCACATGTAGAACCAACACGAGGTCTGCATGGTCTGAATGTTAAGTACACAAATGCATCATAGTGAACATAAAGTGACACGTTTTTCTCATGATTATCTTGGCAGCACTCTGTGGACGCTGTGAATGCTGGCGTGAATCCTGTTGGTGATACTTCGTACAACTCCAGCCACTGGGATCTGGGAAGTGCCTTCTTTTTTGCTGGAACTGTCATCACTACTATAGGTGCAGCAACAATTATTATGACACGATTTATGCTGAACAAGTAATATTGCTTATTATATAATAAGGTTCCACACATAAGCTTCCCCCGAAAAGTCTTACTTCTTAGGTGTCATTTAAACTATACAGGAAATGTTTTATATCATCCAGCATGACTTATAGTGTTTTTTACAAACAAGAGAAATTATTAAGCTCTGGCAGTACTAGGCCTGACAGAAGAGTGTTGGCTTAAATATCATTGAAGCTCTTTTGGAAGGGCAAAGGGTCAAAAGATCCGTTGTCATGAATTCCAACAACCTCATAGCAGTCAACATCCATAAGCCAAGGCACAAAACATATAAATGTTTCAGGCTCTAAAACATGAAAAGTTGACACTTTTCTTGCTTGTGCATTACTAGAGAAATAAATTAGGGTTTTTGTAACGTCAGATAGTTGTGTTGCTACAAACATTCTTGATTAATCTAAGCTCAAGTTTCAAACTCATGTTTAATGGGTCATTTTTTTTTTATTTAGCTATGGGGACCTTTTATTTATAAAACATTATATTAAAGGCAGAGACTGAGAACAAAGTGATATTCTCGGGTGTGCAAACTTAACCCTTAGCATTCCAGCCAATTTCCTTAAATTTAACATATGCAAAAAAATCTCTTTCTTCACTGAATGGCAGCAGAAAATTTAATCCCCCAGCCCACCTCCCTGGTGGAGACCAGACTTTTAAGAGGTTAAATTTGGCACTTTTTTCTTCTCAGTTTGCAATTTTTTTCTTTAAAATTTGCAACTTCTTTCTTGTAATTTCTTTTTTAATTTTTTTCTCCAACATTTGCAACTTTTTTCCTGTAAATTTGCAACTTTTTTGTCCTCAATTTGCAATTTTTTTTCTTGTAAATTTGCAACATTTTTCTCAAAAATTTGCAGCTTTATTCTTGTAATTTTTTTAACTTTTTCTCCAACATTTGCAACTTCTTCCTGAGAATTTGAAACTTTTTTCCTTGTATTTTTTTGTACTTTTCTCCAATATTTTCAACTTTTTGCTTTAAATTTGCAACCTTTTTCTCAAAAATCTGCAACTTTTTTGTCCTCAATTTGCATTTTTTTTTGTAAATTTGCAACTTTATTCTTTATTTTTTTTTTACCATTTTTCTCCAACATTTGCAACTTTTTCCTGTAGATTTGCAGCTTTTTTTCTTGTATATTTGAAACTTTTCTTTTAACCTCTTAACATTCCAGCCAATTTCCCTGAATTTAGCATATACAAAGAAAATCAAATTCTTTCTTTACTGAGTGGCAGTAGAAAACTTGAAACATCCCACCGGCAGGACGCTGGAATTATAAGAGGTTAAATGGGTGAGGTAAAACATGACCCGGAGCCCTGAACTGTCATGAATTGCCCCTCGGGGCAGAGAGGAGAGGCCCACGCGCAGACTGCAGTTTGTGAATTTATTAAGAGAAACAAAACACCATATCCAAAAACCATGTTCAACACTAAACCCAAAAGGCAAGCAAAGAAAACGTACAATTTACCACAGCAGAAGAAGGGCTGAGTTCTGGTGGAGATGAAGGTTGGAAACTTTAGACTCCAGCATAGAGGAATGAACATAACAGCCCTTAAATTCAGCTAAACACAAACAAAACGAATGATGACAGGTGCGACTCACATGAGCGGGCTGGGGAGAGAATGACCATCAGCTGTGAGTCATGAGGAGATGGAGCTGACAGTTTGACAGGAGCTCCGCCCACCACCAGGGAAAAACCCGGAAGTGCTCCTGACAGCTGCAACTCCTAAGGGAGAAATAAAGTGGAAGCAAATAAGAACAAAACTACACTGAACAAAAACAGGAGAATAAGTCATACAAAGAAGCAATGTTGAATATGTGAAAACAAACTAAAAAAAACATAGCAGGCATAGAATTCCAAAATGCAAAATTATACAAATAAGGAAAAACAAAAAGCAAAGAAACAGCGCACGGTGAAATCCCCCCGGGCACAGATCGTGACATGGTGACAGGAGCCATGCCAACAGGAAGCAGAGATGGTGGACAGGACAGAAATAATCGTGATTAGTCGACTAATCAAAAAAATAGTCATTAGATCAGTCAACTACCAAAATAATTGTTAGTTGCAGCCCTAGACACTTCTGTTGAAAACGTGGCTCTCTCAAAAAGTGGCTGTTAAGTACACTGGGTTATATGCTGCACGTATTGTGTCAGGGCACCAATGCAAAGGACACCCTGTGTGAAGCATTTTGGCACTCACAGAGACCTTATTTGAAGCCTGACGCTGTAAAATCAACTGGTTACTTTGTGTTCATATGTGCGGTATCTTCAGTCTCGTTTGAAATCATCTGCCTGTTGCTTGTAAACCCCGTGTCTTCCACTCTTTCAGGATATGGTAACATTGCTCCCAGCACAGAGGGAGGGAAGATCTTTTGCATTCTCTATGCAATATTCGGCATCCCGCTGTTTGGGTTCCTCCTGGCAGGCGTTGGGGACCAGCTAGGTACCATATTTGTCAAAAGCATCGCCAAGGTTGAGAAAATGTTCCGGGTGAGTCCCAGTGTAAATGCTTTGCTGTGTGCCGAAATATGATAACTGGAAATTAACATTTTAATGTTGGTTTAAAGCAAGGAAGAGACAAGCCAAGCAGTAATATCTGTTCTGATGTCTCAAGGCCACAAGTGTTATTTCCATGCACATTTGGAATTGACAGCTGCTGAAAGCTTTAATGCCAGACTGAAAAACATCTTGAGGCCTGTTCAAGGTTTATTCAAGGTTTACTTATTTAAAGTCATGTACTGTGCAAAGCTGCATAAGTCTCACACTTTTATATTTGCTTTACCAGCATTTTGCCCCTACTCATGGTGGGCAACAATCGAAAAGTTTAAATGCAATCAATCTTTTTAAAATTGTGTGTTAATGGCAATTAATCATGCTTTAATTACAAAAAACTTTTCTAGATAATGTACCATAAATTGTTCATTTTTCATGTTTTTCAAACTCTTATTAACATTGGAGTGGACAAATGTGCTAGCTTTCTGCAACTGCAGGTTTATTTAAAGTTTTCAGCAAAATGACAACTATCCAGAATATCCGCCAGAAAAAAAACACATAAGTACGGCAGAAAAACTGCATGTTCAAACAATTAGTATGTGGTTTAGCATTATGAGACCAGTTACAGATAGTCCAGCTTGCTTTCTAGGGCGTGGACATTCCTGAACTGATGGAAACGGTGTTCACCCAGGGTTAGGATTTAGCTTAGCTGTTAGCCTTCCTTAGCAATCGCACTTCTGCCTCTCAGCCTCTTCTGTCCAGCATTCAGGTCAGGACTGCGCATTGATACAGTCTGTATGTCCTGATAGTACGATAGCGATGCTCTGATTTGAACACCCAGATTTAAATGAAATACAGAGTTTGTACTTGAATTGTGCTTTATGCATCTCTGTTTTGAGTCACGCCGTAGACTGTCTGATGGAAACACTGCCCACGTTTCGAAAGTTCCTCATTTTTTCATTCTGTGATTAATCACGATCAATGGGGTGTTGAGTTAACTGCAGTTAACTCGATTAATGCGCCCACCACTAGCCCCTACAAAGTTGGTGCGTAATATTACCTTTACATGGTTCTAATTGAAGCATCAAATTGGTGTCACTTTTTGGTTTTAAAAACCATTTCTTGAGATATTGGATACATTGTGGTTTGGGAGTTTATACACATCAGCTCATGAGACATTGAACATTGTAGGACAATAATAATAAATGACAAGTGTGAGGTAACTTGATGACTTTGAAGAAAAAATGATTTGGAGAATTTCCTGGAAATGATTAGACATGAATGGTAAATTATGGCAATTTAACAAATATGGAAACAGGCTTGTTTTTCAGCCACATAATTCATACTAAACTGATTCCCAGATATGGGACACACCTCGCCATTCAGGCACTTCAGCCATTGTCCTGGTTCAGGGGTCAGCAACCTGGACTGCACAAAGAGCCACAAAAATATCTGAGCCTAAAAAATGAGGTCAAATGAGAGTTACAACTACAATCTGGCCTGACAACAGCCGGATTAACAGAGTGCTTAAACTATTGCTTTCAAAATTTCTAATAGTTTTGGCATAAATGTGTTTTGCTATTTTCCTAAATTTGGCATATTTTTTGTGTAAATTTGAGACATTTTTCCCAATAAAGTTGTAAGTTTTTTTTCATAAATGTTGATATTTTTGGCCTGATCTTCTGCTTTTCTCATAAGATTGTGTTGTCTGTTTGCTCCCCTTTTCAGGTAAAAATTCCGCCTTTTTTACAACAGTTTTCGAATAAAATTGTAGCTTTTTCTGGTAAATGTGACTTTTTTCCTTGCCAATTTTTCCTCTTATAATTGCAACATTTCCCCTAAATTTTGAATATTTTTGCATACATTTTCAACTGTTCTCATAAATTTATTAACATTTTCTTTGTAAATTTATTACCTTTGCAGGGTAAAACAACATAATTTCCTACCAACATTTGCTACATTTTCCTCATAACACTTGCAACTTTTTCCAGAAATTGTTACTTTTTCCTTGGAAATTTGTAGGAATGTTGTACACAGAAAATTGCAACATTTCTCCCTTGATTTTATGAGAATTTTTACATAAGTTTTCAGGTTTTCTCATTTTCTGCTCTTTAGGATATTCTTCTGATGAATGTTGCAGCCTTTTTTCTTATACATTTATTTCTTCCTTTTCTTGGGAATGTATAGAATGTAGTTTTTTTTCTCAAGCCCTCAGGGACCAAAAGAGCCGCATGTGGCCCCAGAGCCGCATGTTGCAGACCCCTGTCCTAATTGGCTGCGGCACCAGCCTGCTTCGTGTTAATAGCAGGTGTGACAGGCATGAGTGTGCTTGAGCAGCAGGGGTCAGATGGGTCCTGTGGGAGCTACTGAAACATGAGCTGTCAGACTGTGCCGGTTCCACGGCTCGTTACACGCCTGCTCGTTCACGTCCACATCGAGATGATACGCTGGCACAGGCGTCCACGGCTTTCTCTATCTGCTGCAAATGAGTTGGAGCCTCTTCCTGTTATAATGGTGTCATGCGATGGCCCTCACGAGCCATCAATAAGACGCCACGTTTCCGCCAGTGAGTTTTCACAGTTTATTAAAGGAAAGGAGAATGACAAAATAACGAGCCTCGGGGGGCTAAAACGCACTACAACAAGAACGATAACACCGGCTGTGATGAGGAGGGAACAGATCACAGTGGAATACACTTACAGTAATGGATGAAGGGTTGCAAACGTCTGACCGGAGGAATGCTCGATGATGTCAGACGAGGAGTTGTCCGACGAGACTGCCGCACGTTTCGCCCTGAGCTGCCCTCTTAAATGGGGCTCAAGGTGGGACAGCTGATGAGGCGAAATGCAGCTCAGCTGTCAGAGCAGCTCTGACAGCCGGAAGCCCCTCCGAGGGCTGTCACAATAAAAGCTCGGAGAGCCATAAGGAACACACACACGCCAGATGGGAGGAAAATACTGCATGGCCCGAGCGCGGACGAGATCGGCGCTCGAACCACGACAAATGGAGCGTTAAGGTGGGGAAGAACCGGGACAGATGCTCAGTCCCAGGCAGCATGTCCATGTGGGCCCCACCTTGGCTTTAAAGTGGGCTGTGTCCTGGGTCCATGTGGGTTTGTCTGCAGGTTCCCTGTTAGCCCCATCTGTGTTTGCCCACATGAACTTTACCTGCTTACCACCTACCGGAGTGGTGGCCTGGAGGTAGAGCATCTGCCCCACAGCCGGGAGGTCGGGGTTCAAGTCCCGGCCGTGTCATGCCAAAGACCAGATAAAGATGGAATTTTCTGTAGTCCAGCTTGGTGCTCAGCAAAAATGGGACGGAGGAGGGAAATGTGGGCGGCAGTGGTTCAGGAGGTAGAGCGGGTCGTCTAATAACCAGAGGGTTGGTGGTTCGAATCCCGCTCTTCCCAGCCTTCCTGCCACTGTGTCTCTGGGCAAGACACTTTACCCACCCATCCTCCAGTGTCCATCACACTGGGTATGAATGTTCAGTGGTGGTCGGAGAGGCTGTTGGCGTGGATTGGCAGCCATGTTTCCATCAGTCTGCCCCAAGGCAGCTGTGGCTACAGAGGTAGCTTACCACTGCCATTGTCTGTGGAGTGAATGAATAATGGATTCATTGTAAAGCGCTTTGGGTGTCTTAAAAGGCGCTATATAAATGCAGGCCATCATTATTACCTATTTTCATCTTATTTTCTCATAAATTTGCTTTTTCCTTGTAAATTTGTGACTTTTTCCCTCTAATTTAATACATTTTTCTTGAAAATTTGAAACTTTCCCATACATTTGCAACTTTTTTACTGTAAACTTGCAACTTTTTCTTATAAATTTATGATGTTTTTCTTGTAAATTTGCAACTTTTTTCACAAATTTGTTAGTTGTTCTTGTAAAATTGTGACTTTTTTCTTGTAAATTTGCTAACTTTTCCTTGTAATTTGCCACTTTTTTACTGTAGTCTTGCAACTTTTTCTCATGAATTTGTTACTTTTTCCTTGTAAATTTTCTGTAGTCTTGTTCATTTCTGACTTTTTCCCATAAATTTTAGACATTTTTCTTGCAAATTTGGAATGTTTTTTACTGCACACATACAACTTTTTCTCAGAAACTTTCAAATTATTTACTCATGTATTTGCTACTTTTTCAATTTGCCAATTTTTCTCATTTTTTCCTCATAAATTGGTGCCTTTTTTCATTTAAAATTGCTACAATTTTCTTGTAAGGTTATGACTCCTTTCAAATTTTTTCTTGTAAATTTAAGTTTTTTTCCTGTAAGCTTTTTCTCCTAAATTTTCACTTTTTTGTCATAAATTTGTGACTTTTTTTCTTATAATTGCTACAATTTTTTGTAAATTTGTCACTTCTTATAAATGTTCACTTTTTTCTCCTAATTTTGCCTCCAGTGTTGCAGAAACTTGCTGCCCCACTGAAGCCCGTTTGGGGCCCGGGTGGGTTTAAAGCAGGTGAACCTATTTGCCGCTCACCTCCACCACAGCTTACGTCCACATGGGAAAACACAGGTGGGAGCAACACGGAACCCGTGGACAAACCCACACGGGGCCCACAAGACAGCCCAGGTTTAACCTTGAGTGGGGCCCCCACGGACATGCTGGCCGGGGTCTTTAACAGAGTCGGTGCACACAGATGACAACACATCTCCAACCAATTCACAACTGCCAGTTATAAGAGTAATGAAAGTAAGACGAGTTTGAGTGGCTTCCGTTGATCTGAAAACCTCCAGGTCAGCATCTTGACCACTTACGGTTCAGCATGCCATTCGCACACTGTGGAAGGCTCATTTAAATCCCCCCTTTGTCATAAACCCACCCGTGCACCCTTTGTTGCACATGGGGGAGAGAAGGAAGAATGAGGATTTAAATGCTGGGCTTCACCAAACACACATTTATTGACATGAAACAGTTCAAAACATAAAGACTTACAAAAAGGTAGTGATGTACACAAAATGGCTGACGTCGAAGCGACCGGCAGGCAGACCACTGTGTACTGTGGCCACAGGAAAGTAATACTATACAATATAGGTGCGCTCGGAAGAACAGGGAAGACAGCGGGTAGCTCAGCAACTCAGCGGGAATGCAAACTGGGCACTGCCTAAGCGTAGCAGTTGTGCTGCGGGAAGGAAACGCTGCCAGAAGCGTAGCAGAATACTGCAGGGGAAGAAATGCCTCTGGAACAGCGTAGCCGCAACCCACACAAAGAAACGCTACAGTTTACTCACAGGCTGGAGCAGTCCCCAAAAAGTCCAGCAAACCAAGCGAGCGGAAACAATTATCCTCCTTGACGTGGCGATCACTCCGTGAAGAGCAGGAGTGACTCACTCAATGACCCAACGGCGTTTGTCTAGCGATGAGCTGCTTAAATCCAAATGCCGCTGGTCACACCAATTGGGAACACCTGAGGCGCGGGAAAGATAATTACCTGGGCTGGGACAGCTGGTGGAATATGGAGAGCGAGGGGGCGTGGTAGGGCCGACAGACTGTCAGTAGCGTGGGAAAAAGATCAGAGGCTGACTAACAGCTGCCGGCCGGGCAGTGGCCAACACCAAATGCACATAAACAGTGAAGCCACAACCCACAAAGAGATCAGAACCGAGCTGGGGAAAACCAAGCCGGCTCGGCTCATGACACCCTTAGACTGTGTGGAGTTTGTCAACAAGTCCAATCACAATCAGAACCCTGCTGAAAGTGAGTTGGGTCTTGTGTTTCCTGCTGCCTAATCATTGCTGTGTATGTGATGCTCTCCCTGCCTCCAGAACAAACACAACCAGATCAGTCAGACTAAAATCCGTGTTGCCTCCACCCTTCTCTTCATCCTGGCTGGCTGCATCCTCTTTGTCACCATCCCAGCTGTCATCTTCAAACACATTGAGGGCTGGACGGCTCTGGAGTCGACGTACTTTGTTGTCATTACCCTGACGACGGTTGGAATAGGTGACTATGTGGCAGGTAAGTACTCACTTTGCTTCCTTAGGTTTTGCCTCCTTGAGGATGTGCAGTGTGTGGTTACCTTTGAGATCAGATGTAGATCATATCAGTCAGAACACATTATTTAAAGCAAAGTTAGTATATGAAATGTTTTGAGACCTGTCTCTGTATTGGGGAGTTGTCTCCATCTGGTCACAGCTGGTCACATCCTGTAGTCTTCCTCTGCCCCCTAAAGGCAGGACATCAGTCAAATGGAAATGGACTGACATTTATAAACCACTTACTTTCAGTATAACCGACCTTTAAGCTCCATTCCCTAAACACTCTTAGAACACTTTATGATATTTAAGGAATCTACCATTTACATATGCACAATGCAGCCAATGTAGAATTATGCAGTATTACCTATCATCTGATTACACTAATTAATACCTTTAGCCAGTCATGCTTAATCACAGTTTTATTTTCCATCAATGCAACTAACTGGTGTTAGCTTGATTTACATACAGCTGTGGGCAAAATTGTTGGTACCCCTCTGTTAATGAAAGAAAAACCCACAATGGTCACAGAAATAACTTGAATCTGACAAAAGTGGTAATAAATAAAAATTCTATGAAAATTAAGCAATGAAAATCAGACAATGCTTTTGAATTGTGGTTCAACAGAATTATTTTTAAAAACAAACTCATGAAACAGGCCCCCACAAATGTGACCATTGTGGGTTTTTCTTTCATTAACAGAGGGGTACCAACAATTTTGTCCACGTGTGTACATCTACAGTCTCAGCTGATTCTGTTAAACTCCTTTACACAGGGGTGGAGATCGTTTACAGATAAAAAAAAAAAAAATGGCCAGATCACTCTAATTTTATGTATGTATTTATTCATTTATCTATCAGGGATAATGCAGTGAAACATGGTGGTCATATAGAACATCTGATGTTCTGCACAAAGAGTCTGCAGCATTAAGCTAGTTTCCAACTTCTGTCCCTGATTGGGCTTTTCAAGAAGGAAGATCTTCCAGTGACCTCCACAGTTGCCATCTCTCATCCATCACCAAGGGAAGCAATCCCTCAAGGACCTCTGATCTTTGATCTCCCAATGATCTCTCAGCCATGTCTGCCACATTTTTTCAACGAACTTTGCTCCACTTTTATTAGTTTTTTTTTTCTTATTTCAGACAAGAACAACAAGGAGATGTTTTTTTTTTTTACCTTTACGTGTTTCAGCTGGTGACTGCAGTCTGCCTTTCATCGAAGGCTTTCTGACAAATACTGGCGAAAATCAAGCTGTCATGATCTGGACACTAGGTCCACGCCTTCTGTTATTTTTGAACTGTTTGCACGATTCTGTTATCATTAGCTTGTTGGGTTATCCTCAGTTTCTTAGTTCGGCTAACTTTTCTTGTCTCCCCCGTTATTTTCCCATACCTCTGGCCACTCCTGTGTTTTCAGTTACCCTTAATCAGTCTCAGCTGTCTTGTGTTAAGCTGCTTATTTGCTCCCTATTTAAGTTGTCATTTCTTGTTGCTCATTGTTGGGACATCACAGTATTTCCCTCCAGTCCTTCCTCATCGTTTATGTACTTGTAAATGTTTTAGCATTATCTGCGCATTTTGTGTTTGACAGCCCCCGAGCTGTATTCATTTTCTCCTGTCAATAAACATCTTGCACTGAAGGCTGTTCCCACCTGGAGGAGTTGTTTATTCCTGTTCTGCCAAAGGCAGCTTCTGACAAAATGTCCCGACCAAAGGACTCTGTGGGTACGGACTTTGGTTCATACGGCCTGGACGAGGAAGAGTGTTGGGCTGCGGGCTTAGTGGAGGATTTCATCTCAGACACACGGACTTCCCACACTCTGGAGGCAGCCCTGAGGTACCTGGAAGACGCGGTGCAGGTAATCAAGGCATACCCCAACCTGCAGAGCTACCCAGGTCTCTCCAGGCTGCTTATCACGGTCCCCAGTCTCCAGCAAATGTTCCATGGACTGGTGAGAAGCTGCCCCCTGGCTGTACCTGTGCCGATGAGAAAGCATCCCTTGGTGCAGACGCCTTCAGCTTCTCACCACTCTCCAGCTCCGGGATTCTCACCACGCCGCCCTCCAGTTCTGGTACCTCCATTCCACCGTTCATCAGCTCCAGCCTCCACTCCTCGCCGTTCCCCGACACCAGCTCCTTGCTGCTTCCCGGCTGCTCCCCACCAGGCAAACTCTGCCACCACACAGGCCATTTCGCCTGGCTCTCCTTCGGCTGTCCCAGTGGCAGCGGCGTCCTCAGTGGCAGAAGAGCAGGAATTACGCGTCACTCCTCTGACAGCAGCTCCTTCTCCGCTCCTGAGAATCCCAGCAGCAGCCTCTTCTTCACTCCAGTGTTTTTCTTCAGCTGTCCCATCAGCTCCTCCCCTCCCCTCGTCTGTTGCTGCTGCCATCCTTTCCTCCATAGCAATGGCACCCGCTGCTGAGCTCCTGACCGGCTCATCCACTGTTTTGCCGGTGCCTCCCTCCTCACACGGAGCCCCAGCTTTTCCACCTCCTTGCCACTCATCTGCCTTTGCTCCAGCTGCGGAGGGTTCTCCAACCTTGGGTTCCATAGCAGCTGCAGCACCAGTCATCATGCCTGTAGTTTCACCAGCTCCCACATCTCCTGCTCTGGTGCCCTTGGTGCCCTTCCCCATTGCTGCAGGTCAGACCACCTCATCTGCAGCCCCTCCAGCATTCTCAGAGGTGGAAGTTGCCTCTTCAGCAGCGGAGTCACTGGGGTCCTCGCTGCAGTGGAGCAGCAGTTAAAGCAAGTAATTTATTTTGTATTTTTAGCGTCCATGCTTAAAAAGTCTTGTCTTATTCCTGGGGGCGGGTGAGGGGACACAGTTGCAACTCCCATCTGCTTCTGGCTTCCCTCCACCGGGCTCCACTGCTGGTTCCTGTATTGACCTGACACCCACCTGTGTTTTTTCCTCCCCATCTGAGGTGGCTGCAGCGGGGATGGAGTTCTAGGCTCCCAAGCAGGCCGCTTGCCAGCCTTCATTGTCATCATGTGGGTTCGCTGTTCATCAACCTTCTTCGCCTGAGCTGCACGCTCCACCGTCATTGCCCGAGCTGCACCCTCCATCTTCGTCATCCAAGCTGCACACTTCATCTTCATCGTCTGAGCGGCACGCTCCACTTTCATCGTCCCAGCTGCACGCTCCATCTTCATCGTCCCAGCTGCACGCACCAGCTTAATCGTCCAAGCTGCATGCTTCACTTTCATCGTCCGAGCTGCACACTTCATCTTCATCGTCTGAGCTGCACGCTCCATCTTCATCGTCCAAGCTGCACGCTTCACCTTCATCGTCCGAGCTACACAGTCCATCTTCATCGTCTGAGCTGCACGCTCCACTTTCATCGTCCCAGCTGCACCCTCCATCTTCATCGTCCGAGCTGCACGCTTCACCTGGTTCGTTGTCCGAGAAGGCCTCTCCAGCTGGTTTGCCGTCTGAGCAGGCTGCTCAACCTTCACCATCATCTGCCCTCTAGGGGCCCCTGCACTTTGGGAAGCCACCAGACGCATCATGCACCTCTGTGTGATGGACTGCAGACTCTGGAAGGCCACCAGACCCGCCATGTTGTGGGTTTTGGGGGCCCATGGACTCTGGTCTGCCCCCCGACATGCCGTGCGTCCCTGGGTGGTGGTCCCTGGACTCCAGCCGACCACCCGATAAACTGGGTTTTTTTTGTTTGTTTTGTATTGACTCATTCCCTCCTATCCTTTGAACCCTCCACCCGCCCAATTTGGGGTTTTGTTGTTTTTCTTTTTGGGACGTATGGAATCCGCCCTAGGGTGGGGGGGGGACTATCATGATCTGGACACTAGGTCCACACCTTCTATTATTTTTGAACTGTTTGCACAATTCTATTATCATTAGTTTGTGGGGTTATCCTCAGTTTCTTAGTTCAGCTGTGTTTTCTTGTCTCCCCCTTTATTTTCCCATACAGTTCCTCTGGCCACTCATGTGTTTTCAGTTACTCTTAATCAGTCTCAGCTGTTTTGTGTTAAGCTAATTATTTGCTCCCTTTTTAAGTTGTCATTTCCTGTTGCCCATTGTCAGGACATTGCATTATTTCCCTTTGGTCCCTCCTCATCATTTATTTACTTTTAAGTGTTTTAGCATTATCTGCGCATTTTGTGTTTGACAGCCCTCAAGCTGTGTTCATTTTCTCCTGTCAATAAACATCTTTCCCTCAAGTCTGTTCGCACCTGGAGAAGTTGTTTTTTTTTTCCACAATATCTTTATTGAACCTTTTCTTTTTTTTTTTTTTAACAAACATGATACAAACAATCAAACACTAACACTAAAGTACTACAAAAAAAAATGCACTAAAAACACCAACAACCACCAACAAAATCAAGTCTTCAACAATGCTCCTCTGTTTAGTCTAGACAATCCAATACATAAGTATACATATTATGTTCACCAGTTTGGAATTTACAAGGTCCACACACATCATTCACCTTCTTCTTCAAGAGTTATGTTTAAATTTTTTACATAATCAATAAAAGGTCTCCATATATTCTCAAACACAATTTCCTTTGATTTTAGTATATATGTTATTCTTTCTAATGGAAGGTTTGTTAACATCTGTCTTAACCACTGAGTCACATCTGGTCTATGAGTCTTTTTCCATAATAGTGCAATACATTTTTTGGCATTAAGCAAACTGAGGTCTATGAATGTTCTTTCACTTTTATTAAAATTATGCTTTTCTGGGTACAGACCCAACAAAAACAGTTTAGGATTCAATATGATTTGTTTTGAGATTATTTTTTCAATTGTTACCCTCACCTCTTCCCAAAACATTCTTATTAATCTACATTCCCATAAACAATGAAATAGGGTTCCTTTACTTTCCATGCATTTTGTGCATGTATCTGGTATATTTTTGTTATATCTATTTAACTCCTCCGGTGTAACATACATCCGCATTAACCATTTGAAATGTATCAATTTAAGGCGTGCATTTATTGATTTGGTTTGAGCTTCTGTACAAGCCAATTCCCATTGTTCCTCTGAAATTTCAATTTGCAGATCTTCTTTCCAGTAGTTTAATCTTTTCAGTGAGTTTTCACTTGAAGATAGTGTCAATGAGTTATAAAACTCTGAAATAATACCCTTTCTTTTACTATCTTTCATCATCATTTTTTCCAAGGATGAATAAATAGGTCGAGTGAGAGCTTTATTTTGATTTGATCGAATAAAGTTTCTAAGTTGAAGATATTTAAAAAAATGTGTTCTATTGAGATTAAATTTGATCCTCAGCTCTTCAAAAGACATTATGTTGTCTGCACCTGGCAAATATAAATCCTGAATCTTTTGTATCCCTTTTAAATTCCATACTTTAAATACAGCGTCCGCTCTCCCTGGTTTAAAATATTGATTACCCCATATTGGACTAAATTGTGACAATAACTGTGGTTCTTTTAAATAGTTTTTAGCTTCACACCATATTTTGATCATATGCTTTACAAATGGATTTTTAACTTGTTTTTGTAATTTTTTTGCCGAATCTGAGTATATGAATATGGGAAGAGGTAAAGGTAAATTGTATGATTCCATTTCAGTCCAGTGAGGGAGATCATTTGATGAAAAATAATATGTCATAGACCTCAGTTGTGCCGACCAATAATACAACATAAAATTTGGACATTTCAGACCTCCACGATCAAATGGTAAATATAATAAAGACAAACGTAATCTAGCCTTCCTGTTGTTCCATATAAATTCCACTAACTTTTTTTTTATTCTTGAGAATAGATCTAAAGGTGGTGATAAGGGAATGTATTGAAATAAATAAAGTATTTTAGGTAAAATATTACTTTTAAGTATATTGATTCTCCCGATCATCGACATTGGTAGTGACATCCATCTCTGAGTTAACTCACTGATATCTGACATTAAGGCTTCATAGTTGACACTGGCGACTGATTCTAGCTTAGGCACAATTTGGATTCCTAAATATTTAAACTGATTTACAACATTGAATTGATTTACCTCAGGGGCTGGGTAATTTCTCTGGGTCTCATTTAGCATTAATATTGAAGATTTAGTTTTATTTATTTTATATCCTGATATTTCCCCAAAATTCTTTATTAAATTCAACAAGGTTGGAATTGATTTTTTTAGATTCGACATAAACAAAATTATGTCATCGGCGTACATGGAGATTTTATGTTCTGTTGGTCCAACTTTAATTCCATACATTTGTGAATGTAAACGTATCGCTATCGCTAAAGGTTCAATTGCCATAGTAAACAGTAAAGGTGAAAGTGGACAGCCTTGTCGACATCCTCTATTGATTTTTATTGGTTTTGAAATATTGTTATTTGTTAGGATTTCTGCTGTAGCATTATTGTATATTATTTGAACCCATTTTATGAAATTATTTCCAAGTCCAAACCTTTGTAGTACTTCAAAAAGAAAGGGCCATTCAACTCTATCAAAGGCCTTTTCGGCGTCCAATGATAGGAGAGCTGTATCCGGTGCTTCTTTATTAAAATAAATAATATTAAATAGTCTTCTTACATTATGGAAGCCTTGTCTACCCTTTATAAAGCCATTCTGATCTCGATTAATAATATTTGGTAAAATTTCTTGTATTCGTCTTGCTAAAATTTTACAGATTATCTTAAGGTCGGCGTTTAATAGGCTTATTGGTCTCATATTTTCACATTTATTAGAGGGCTTACCTGGTTTTGGCAGCAGTATAATTAAGGCATTATTTATGTATGATGGTAAATTATTATTTTGAAATGCTTCTAAAACCATTTCCAAAAAAGGTTTTATTAATTTATTCTTAAATTTTTTATAAAGGTCAACTGGAAGACCATCTGGTCCTGCACTTTTTCCTGATTTCATATTATCAATGGCTAGCCCAACTTCTTCTTGACTAATTTTAGACTCCAATATCTCCCTGTTTTCATTTGGAATACACGGTATAGATAGTTCGTTCAAAAACCCATTTAGTTTTGTTAATTCAGGTTCATTTTTGGTATCATATAATTTTTCATAGTAATCTCTAAAGGCTCTATTAATTTCTAAAGGATCTATAACTACCTGTCCATTACTTATAATACTGGTAATTGGTGTTTTAATTTCCAATTGTTTAATCTGCCATGCTAATAATTTTCCTGATTTTTCACCTTGTTCATAAAAAGATTGTTTCAATCTTAGAAGACTCGAGGCAGCTCTATTCGCTGATTTTTTGTCGTATTCAGCTCTCAAAATCAGTAATTCATTCTCCAACCTTGGGTCACTTCCTGCATACACTTTTTCCTGAAGATTTTTTATTTTATGTTCCAATTTAGCTCTCTCCTCTCGAGTCTTCTTAGATTTTGATCCTGTATAACTAATAATATGTCCCCTAATAAAAGCTTTGAAAGCCTCCCACTTTACACATGCTGATGTTTGTGTAGTATTGATGTCAAAGAACTCGTCTATCTGTTTTTCTATATACTTGACAAATTCCTCATCCTGAAGCCATTTATGCTGAAATTGCCATCTACCTGATTCCTTTATCAATTTTTTATCTACATATATTAGACAACAGGGTGCATGGTCAGAGATCACGATGTTATCATAAAAGCAGTTTTGAATCTTGGACCTTAATTCTGTGGAAATCAAAAAATAATCAATACGTGAGAATGTCTTGTAGGTACTGGAATAACAAGAATAGGCTTTAACTTGTGGTTTCATTTCTCTCCATATATCTAACAATCTCAATTCTTTCATAAAATGATTAATAGTCATCCTACATCCAATGTGCGTACAATCCAGTCCTGTTGATCTATCCACACCTGGATTCAATGTACAATTAAAATCCCCTGCTATTATATGTTGCCCTGTAAGTGATGATAAGATGAGAAATAAATTAGCAAAGAACTTCTGGTCATCTATATTGGGACCATATAAGTTCACAAGATTTATATTTTCTAATAGCAAAGAACCTTGAATGATTACATATCTTCCAAATTTGTCTCCAATTACATTTTTCACTTGAAAAGGAACTGATTTATGTATGAGAGTCATAACTCCCCTGGCTCGGGATGAAAATGAAGAGGTGAATACACTTCCCTGCCATCTACTCCTAATTCTTTTAACATCCTCCTCTATCAGATGAGTTTCTTGTAAAAACACAATTCTTGAACCCATGTCCTTTATTTTATTCATAACTTGTTTAAGTTTTTTTTAAATTTTGTAGACCTCTGCAATTCCATGAAGTTAAATTAAGATTAACACTTTGGTCCATGATCAATAGAGAGTTTGGGATTACCTTGCAGTGTAAACATGCTCATACAGAGAAGCAAAAACATGAGTGGTTGAACATTCATCCTACAAACTACACACAAACAAATTCCCCCTTCCCACACTTGTGGCAAACCCCCCAAAATCAAAAGAAAAATTCTGTCTCCCGATATAGCCATCGACTGTTCCACATCCAAGGGGAACAGCCTAAGCCACTCCTTCTTCATCCTCCCAATCACCCTAACTCTACTGCTTTTAATGACGTAACATTAACTCTCCTCTGTAGTTTTCCAACTTAACTCCAAAATCTTTACCAACTTTGTACATCCTAGTTTTTTTTTTGTTTGTTTTGTTTTTGTTTTTTGTTTTTTTTTAATATATAATACAATCTATATTTTGTAAACTTACTATTTACTTCAAGTCAGTCAGATGCCTGTGCAAATGCTTAGTTATTCTACCTTATATTTTGTTCATGCTTAGCTCCCACCAGTCTCTTCTTCTTCTTTGATCTTCTTGATGAACTCCTGCGCCTCCTCTGGGGTCTTGAAGATGTGGGTTCTGCCCTCATACGTGGTCAGCAGTCTCGCAGGATAGATTACACCATGACGAATCCCAAGGTTGCGCAGCTCCTTACGTACGGGATCAAACTGCTTCCTCAATTGCTGGATTCCTGTGGCCAAATCTGGGTAGAACCGCACCTGCTGGTCCTGGTGTTTAATCTCTCCTTTTTTAGCTCGTGCAGCGTTGAAGATCTTCATCCTGTCTCTGTTGTTAAGAAACTTCATAATTAAGGTCCTCGGCGGTCCCTTATCTCTCCGTGGGCCAATACGATGTGCTTTTTCCAGAACCACTGCTGATTGCAACTCCTCGCTGCCCAGCACCTCCGGAATCCACTTTTCCAGAAAGGAACATACGTCCCGACCTTCTGATTCCTCTGGAAGACCCACCAGCCTCAAGTTATTCTGTCTCGACCGAGATTCCAAATCCAAAATATTATCTTCCAGAGATTTATTTTTTTTTTTCCAAAGTGCGCACCTTTAATTGAAGACGGGTGACGTCATCTTCAGCACTAGCGAGACGGAGCTCCATCTGCGCCGTTCGTTCTACACAGTCACCCAATTCCTTTCTTATTCCTTCCAGCGCTGTCATAATCCCATCAAATCTAGAGGAAAAGTCCGCTCTCATTGAACTCATGGCAGCCATCAGCGCATCTGCGCCATTCCCCGCAGAAATCGCACCGCCGCCAGCTTCCTCCGCCATATATGGAGCCTTGTTTGCTGCGTCACAGACCTGAAAGTCCGTTAATTTGGACTGTTTCGGCGGCTCGCTTTTTCCTTTTCCTGGTTTTCCAGCCTTAGGCTTCGCCGACATATCCTCGCCCAAATGCTGGGATACGTTCTGTCCCAAATGAGAGAGTTATTTGCCGATTTTTTTTTTTTCCAGGAGCAGAGCAGAGCGAGACACGTCCGTCCTACGTGGCAGCCATAACCGGAAGTCTGGAGAAGTTGTTTATTCCTGTTCTGCCGGCGGCAGCTTCTGACACAAGCTAGTATCAGAGCATGAATGCTGAGGAATGTTCATGAACACTGCACTTTTTGGATTTCATCAGGGTTTGTAAAAGGTTGCAAAACAATTCGCACACGGTTATTAAGTTCGTCAACAGTTTTGTTGTAAAGGGTCCTAAACAGCTGGTGAACAAAAAAGAACTTCAGCGACACCCGTTACAACCCTTTGCAAATGATTACAATGATTTTGCAACTGTTCGCAAAAAAATTCACCCCAGAAATTTGGAACATGTTCAAACATGTTCAAAATTTTGGGGTGACAAGAAAAACTGTTGTTGAAGTTAAAAACTGTCTGCGAACTGTTTGGCAACCTTTTACGAAACCCAGAAAGCACATTTGTGAATGTTCCTCAGCATTTGCCTCTCCGTGAGATACAGGAGTCACTGATCTCTGAGCAATTTCTTACTTCAGGGTGGAAAAATATGACGTTCTTTGAAAGATCATTGAGATCATTGGGAGATCGATGACATCATTGAGCACTCCTTGCGAGATTGCTTCCCTTTGGTGATCGTTGAGAGATTGTTTTGGACTCAAAACTTTGAGGACACCATGGCAACCGTGGAGACCACTGAACATCTTTGAGAGGTCATTGAGAGATCTTGGCAATCGCTGGGCACTCATTGAAAGATTGTTGAGAGGTCTGGACATTTTTTTTGTCTCTCAATGATCTCGCAACAATCCCCCTCCTGTGTAAAGGAGATAGAAGAGCACTAGGAACCTCTCATAGTATTTACCCCCAGAGGCTCCCTGTCACCCAAGAAACTCAGATTGATCCCTCACCCATGTATCTCACGGAGCCACGGATGCTGGCGAATGCAGCAATTTTGGAGTTTCATCAGGGTTCGTCATGGTTTGTAAAAGGTTGCCAAACAAGTTGCAAACAGTTTTTAAAGTCCCAAACAGTTTTTCTTGTTGCCCCAAAAATTTGAACATGTTTGAATTTTTTTAGCAGATGTATTTTTCTGCACAGTTGCAAACATTTGCAGAAACGCTGTAAGCATTTGCAAATGGTTGTAACATACTGTATGTTGCTACAGTTCGTTTTGGTTCACCACGCAGTGAACACCAGTCACTGGAAGATCCGTCTGGTAGTTTTGGGTTTTATTATGTGAATAACTCTGAACAAAATCTACAGTCATGTGAAAAAATTTGGGCACCCCTTTAAATATTCAGTTCTGTATTAAGAAATGTTCATGTATCTATGTCTAACCTTGTTTTTGGTTTTATTTGGATTTTTTAAAATTTATTTTAGCCATTGTAAGTGGGAATGAATGTGGGGGTGTCCTAAAAAAAAGGTGAGGGGGTGTCCTAATTTATTCCTCACTATTTATTTAGAATTACATTTCACAGAAAATTTGACAAAAGTCTTAATTCATTTTTAATTGTTTAGTTGTATTATGTGAATCTCCCAGTGTTTTTAACATTGATATTATATATCCATATGTCCAAATATGTTAAAAAACACACACAGGCTTATACAGGGTGTCCTAATTTTTTCACATGACTGTACATGCCTCCTAGTCCATGACTTTCCTAAATATGTGTGTTTTATGTTTTTTTTAATGTCTGAAGTATATTAAAGTAAAACAGATGATTTCAGAGCATTATTTATTCCTTGGTCTGCCACCTGCTGTCATTTAGACCACAGCTGATCATGGCTATGACCATATAAGGAAGTGTCGCCATATAAGGAGAGTTTCAGTTTCCAGGGATGTTTTCGCAGTCTGTGCTTTTTTGTTGTTGTTGTTGTCTTGCTCCTAATATTAAAGTATATATCATGATCTGGGAGAGACGATGAGAGAGAAGAGGACGAGGAATCACCATTTTATCCACGATAGCAACAAACAAATATGGATAGAGAAAAAACTGTGAACAGACTCCGAGCCTGCACCTCTGTGAAAAAAAAGCTCACTGTCCGCTGACACGGCTGGTAGTAGGTCTATGTCCACTCCAGGAAGGAAGCGCTACTACACAGACATTATTTTGTGAATACAAAATCATTTAGGATCCCTGTAAACAAATGAAATTACCCTCATGAAAAAAGAATAATCGTCTCAACAGCACAACCACCCCACACTGGCTGCTGTCCTTCAGCACCACACCTCTGGCCTGCATCGACTAACTGTAAGCATCTAGACTTTTATTATAATTCCAAACATGAACATAAAGTTAGCAACACTGAAAATAATAATATCAAGCCAATAAATCTCAACAGTCTAAAGAAACAGTAGCTCTCCCGATGGCCCCCGCACACCGTCTCCAGATGAAAGTAGGGCTCATGATATTTGCATGCTGAGTTATAGAAAATATAGTGTAGCCTATATTTAGCCTAAGTGTGTGTGGTCATCTTTGTGTTTTGCAGTGTGGAGCTGCTGTGAGCAGGGATGGGGTGGGAAGCTTCTGCCCCAGCTGTGCACTGTAGGTTCTGGCATCTGTGTGGCAAAAACAAGAATACCCAGCGTTCATGCATTTTGTTCTTCAATATGTGTTGTGTATAGCTTCTATAGGCGTCTGTCTCCCGCCGTGGTCAGGAGAAACTGAATGCTGGGGAGAGTCTGCGCACCCCATTTTATCGGGATGGATCCCAGATTCACCCGACAGCCGCCTGATATTTTACCTGGAGTTGGCAAAGGTCTCAAGCGTTCTCAAACAGTGACAAAAGAGCTGTAAATTGTTGCTAATCACTGTAAATGCTGTTGCTAACATTTGTTAATAACACCTTCAAACACTTGCGTCAATGTTGAAAATTGTGGTTAAAGGTCGCTCAACATTGTAAATTGTTGCAGATGACAGAGAAGAACCCTGATGTTCGTGAAGATTCCTCAGAAAAGTTGGCTAATCCAAAAATCGTCACGTCCGTCTACATTTGCTGCTCCGTGAGATACTACCCTCAATGATCTTTATTGGTTGCTCAATGATCTCCCAAGGATCTTTCAAAGATCTCTATATATCACTGTGAAAGTTGCCAAAAATTAAATTTTGATCACACAATGATCTACTAAACATTTACATAGAAAATGATTTTTGAGGCTTTTGGAGACTGTTCAGAGATCGGGCCAATTTTTGATCTCTCTGTGGTCGCCCAGCGATCTCTGTGCTGTGTAAAGGGGCCGTTATACTTAATCCTCACAATTTATACCATTTATGATTCTCTACTCAGCTGTTTACGTTGGATAAGAATAATAGATTAAATCATTAAACCACAGGGGGTGGAGTCATGCTCACAGCTGCAAATGGAAATTTTATTTCTTCCCTCACATGTTTATTTTCCCTGCTTAGGAGGAGACCGAAGGATTGAGTACCGAAAGTGGTACAGACCACTGGTGTGGTTCTGGATCTTGGGTGGTCTGGCCTACTTTGCTGCTGTACTGAACATGATTGGTGACTGGCTGCGGGTGCTGTCCAAAAAGACAAAAGAAGAGGTAAGCCTTCAAAGAAATCACCATGAAGCCACTGACCCTCACTGCCACATTTCAGTAAAATGGTAAATGGCATTCACTTATATAGCGCTTTTATTCTCATCTCTTGATGACCAAAGCGCTTTACAGATCCTGCTATCCACCCATTCACACACACATTCACACACATTACATATAATCCATATATTATTACATCTAGGAGTAGATCTATCATGTTCCTTTCATTGGAATCCTTAAAGGCAACCTCCCTACTTCCCCACAGAGAGGAGAAAGAAGTTTGTTTTCAAATCTCACAGGCTTCACAGCTCCCTCCTGCTCCCCCCAGGAGCACAAATACATGAACATGCATTGATACACACTCACAGGAAACGGGTTTTAAAACAAAACCTGGAAAAAACAAGAGATTTTTCCACTGTGATTAGGAAAGCATGCAAACTTTCCCAAATTCAGGTGTTAGAGTGAAACTAGACAGCACTCAGAGAGCGCATACTGTGATGTTGTATTTTATGTTTTATTGTGAACTGCGGTGTAGTGGCGACCACTTCCTCTTCCGCCACTGTACCGTCCCATAATTACGAGGGGGGCATCCATGTTACGTCTCTTGGCCGATGCCCCTGCCTGGTGGCTTGTGTGTGATCATCCCTTAAATAAATCTAAGTTCAACTGTGCACCTGGCCTCATCATTACAGAGGTAATTCCAAACATAACATTTTGGCGAGGAGAATAAACATGGTGGTTTGTGTTTCACCACTTTGGCCCTTCCTGGAGCTCCCAGGCGAGCCACTTGTGCCCTGGCCAACATGGTTTGCCGCCTTTCAAAACTACATGATGGCGCTCGACCTGGGTAAGCTGGATAGACTGAGGGCACGTGCGCTTCTGGTGCATAATTTGGGGTTTGAGGGCCAGCGTGTCCTGCGTACACTAGCAGCTTCTGACTCTTATGAGAACATGGTCAAGTTGTTAGCATGCCATTTCAGCACCCCGGACAGCGTGACCGTCTGGTGGATTAGGTTTCGGCAGCCACACCAAAGGGCGAATGAACCTGTCCACCAGTTCATCACCAACCTGAGGCAGCGAGCTAGTGAGTGTCGTTTTGAGCCACTGGAGGAAGAGATGGTACGTGACCAGCTCACAGAGCACACAACCAGCAATGCTTTAGGAGCTAGGCTACTCTCGGTGCAGAGTGACCTGACATTATCCGAGACTGTTGAGCTAGCGCTCCAAGTGGAGAAAGCAGACAAGCTAGCTTCGGAGCTAAAGTAGTGGGGCCTGCCGCTGCAGCATTAGTAGTGGACCCAGACAACGAGGACAGCGCCACCGATGACAGTGCAGAAGCCAACGCTATCAGCTGAAGGTCTGCCCCGAGAAAAGCCTTGTGTATGGGTTGTGGGTCTGCGAAGCACCAATACAAGGCTAGGGAATGCCCGGCTAGAGGGGAGCGCTGTAGTAAGTGTGGACACTTGAACCATTATGCCAGGCTGTGTTGTGTGTCCAAGCCGAAGAGCCCATGGAGAAAACAACTCCACCCGCCCCGACAACTGTCCATGCGGTGTCCCCAAGTACCAGCAGGTGCACGTTCTGCAAGGTGACGCTGGATGGTGAGGAGGTGCCGCTGCTGGTCGACACGGGGGCGGAGGCATCGTTATTGAATTGGGCCACGGTGAGGGAAATTTTCCCCCACTACAGAATAAGAGGGAACCCAGTGCCGCTCTACAGTTGTGGAGGTGGCAGACTGCGCATGGTTGGAACACTGGAGTTACAAGGAACAAGTCGGCGGTGATGGCTGACTTCATGTTCCATGTGACAGCCCAAAACGACAACATCATGGGCTGTGACCTGTTTTATAGACTGGGATTCGCGATTAAAGACAATGCTGGGGAAGAGTGGACTGGTTGTGGCCAGTGGAACCATCCCGTCCCGGTGGAGGAGGACAAAGCTGTGTGGGACGAAGATTTACTGGGCACCACAGCGGTCAAGCAGGACCAGCCTCACTCAGGTCTGATGCAGGAAAGTCTCAGTGCCAGCACTTGGGGTACTGTGGAAGAGGGTACTGAGCATGGAGGCGAGGCACCTGCATCGGTGAGTGACGCCAACGAGCTAGCCTCAGTTTCCTCCGGCGCTCAGTCACAGTGGGCTGGAGAATCTGGAGCTACAACGGCGACTGCTGCAGCAGCTTTACAAGGAGTCGAGGCCAGACCGACAGGCACGGATGGACAGCGTACCGATCAGTAACACTGCAGGCCGAGCAGAGCCCCTCTGACAGTTAACGGACCTGGTCTGGGCTCGAGGGGAGGGACGTCCACGGCGGATGTGGGCCAAATGACAGCCCGAGGAACACCAAGAGCGGCTGTGCATCGTGGCTGAGCGGGGCGCAGCCTACTTCCAGCTGGCAGACAGCTCATGAAGGCACGCCAGGAAGGGGAGGCTTCAGACGGGAGGAGGCTTCAGATGGTGGGTCCGGACATGACAGGTGGTTGATGGCGACGAGAAGAGGCGCTCTCGTCTATGAGGTCAGCTGCGGTCCTGGTGGCATGCTGCTTCCAGGGGCGGGTCTACTGAGGGGCTGCCCTGGGCCCCCACAAGCCAGTTCTACCCCGTTTTTTTCAGTAGTGTAGTTTTAAAAAAAAAATAATAAAAAATAGTTGTAATGTTCATATGTTTGTATGTTTAAAAATTTTTTAAAAAGTTATTGTTCTGGGGTTTTATTAGTATAGGAACATGGCAGCAATTTTAAGCTATTAAAGGACTGTTATTTATTTTACAGGTGGCAGAATAATCCACCTTGCCGTGTGGGGTGGGACGGTAGTCCATCCTTCCCCCCTAGTTTTAGGTTTTGTTGTGTGAATGTGTTCAGCCATCTAGTAATTTATGTTTTTGTTTTCTTAGTGCGTGTTTCGGGTCCTAAATTGGGGAGGGTCTTGATTGTGTGTGTGTTCTTGGACTTTCTACTGGGGGGGGCAGCGATGTTGTATTTTATGTTTTATTGTGAAGTGCGGTGTAGTGGCGGCCACTTCCTCTTCCGCCACTGCACCGTCCCATAATTACCAGGGGGGCATCCATGTTACATCTCTTCGCAGATGCCCCCGCCTGGTGCTTGTATTGTGTGTGATCATCCCTTTAATAAAGCTGAGTTCAACTGTGCACCTGGCCTCGTCATTACGGAGGTAGTTCCAACACATACCTCCTACAAGGTCCTGTCTTACAGTGTTAAAGAAAGTGAAAAAGTGACCCAGATCGCCTCCAAAATCTAATGAGTTAGTCCACTGAAAATAAAAGGTGCTAACTTTACTTAAGCTACGGTCACAAAGATTCTTATGAACGATAGATTTGTAAGAATCTCCCAGTTCCTACGAATTCTGGAGTTTGCAGACATTTGTGGATAGGGGCGCAGCTGCCATTCAGTTTGCAAGAGCAACTGCATTCTTCGTAAGGGTGCCTTGGGATCTTCCTACGGCATGTTTACTGCTAGCTTATGAATTTTTTATTTTATTTTATTTTTTTTTGCAACTCACAGCATTCTCAAGTCGTTGGTAGGAAGATCTTACGGCTTTTAGCACAGTTTGTCGGCACAAATGTCACACAAATGACATACTTCCACCTTATGAGCGCCTTACTACTGCCTTATGCCTGCTGTACGAATCTCCGTATGATTCTTAAGGGCCCTCAAGAACAACTTAAGGTATTCTTGAGGCATACTTATGGCCAACATCTTGGTAGTTCTTACGTTGTTCCTAAGGCATTTGTATAGCCACCCTATGATGAAGGTTTTTTTGTGGGGCGTTCGTAGAAATCTTGGACAAGACTATTGACCTGGTCACGAGCTTACGAACAATCTACAAATGCTGAATTCTCCAACGGCCACCTTAAGAAGGCCCTATGAAATGCCCCAAAAACTGTTTGCACGGTGTCCGCAGCCATTCGTATGGGTATTTGTGACTGTAGCTTTACTAAAACGTACCTAGAGGGAGTAGACGCTGTGGCTCCTGGATGTCTGTATCATGCTTGTCATATGATATCGCTGCTCTACACCATCTGCATCAACTGACAGTTACATTTTTTTTTGTCTTTGCCAAGGTTGGAGAAATCAAGGCTCATGCAGCAGAGTGGAAAGCAAATGTGCGAGCAGAATTCCGAGAGACTCGTCGGCGTATGAGCGTGGAGGTCCACGACAAGCTGCAGCGAGCTGCCACCATCCGCAGCATGGAGAGGCGGCAGCTGGGCCTGGACCAGCGTGCCGTGTCCCTGGACATGCTCTCGCCGGAACGCCGGGCCATGTTCAACAGTCTGGACACCAACAGCTATAAGACGTCTTCACAGGAGAGCATTGACATCAAACTGAACAACCTTCGAGTGCGGGGGGCGGAGCAGAGCGAGCGGCGCTCCAGTCATCAGGCCACATCAGAAGACAACATTTTTAACCGCCTTGGCTCTGTCACCAAGCTGGCCAAACGCAACAGGAACAGAGACCTGAAGAAGAACATCCCAGACGAAGCACGGCGGCCTCACAGCGAAGCCTATGGTTACGGCATGCCCACCTTCGACTGCACTCCTACCACAGATGAAGGAAATAGGAAGGATGATGCAGACGAGGAGATGGAAGAGAAGGAATGCAACACCAGCCTGTCTGAATTCACGCTGTTTGCAGAAGCGTGCAAGCCACACAACAGCTTCCTACTGGAGCAGACCAAAGAGACTGAGAATGAAAAAACACTTGATATGGACGAGATGCATATTCAGATGGGCCCATAGACTGCGTGGCCTCCTGCAGACCACCGATAGTGCCTTACGTCTAATTTACTGATGTGTGTGCTTCTGCAGGTAGAGCACCGTGGCTTTGTGCTGTACACTGTAATGACCACACAGTCACTGTGCCCCGTGGATCTGACACACACGCCTGGGAGGGTTTCTGCAGCTGCGCTACGCCAAATGATGGTTGCCCTGAAGAAAGGTTTCCACACGACGAGGCTTTAAAGAATACAACCCGGCCATTATTTCTCAGTCATGATGATGTACTCTGCACTATAAAAATTGCTGAGCTCAATGAGCATTTTGAGAATTAATTTCATTTCATTTGGTAACTTTCAGTTGAGCGCTAACCATTAGCCTCTTCCTTCAAATTAGCGTGGTTCATCGCAGTTTAAGAAAAAAAAAAAAATAACATGACTACATATTTAAGGTCAGCCTGTCTTTTCCGTCAGTTATTTGAGTTTTGACACCTATTACATCTGAATATTCACAAGTCAACCCTGACTACATTTAGCCAGAGAACTGCACAGTCGTCCTGGATAAGGATCCACTCTGATGAGTGCATGGATGCGCCAGAGTGATCCTTCATGCATGTCTCTCCCACACTCTTCACCACGTTTCCTGTTTCTGTCAGAACGCTCTCCAAAAAAGGGGAAAAAAAAATAGCGATTAGATATACAGTTAGGTCCACAGTATGTATATTTGGACACTAACACAAGTTTAGTTATTTTAGCTGTTTATCAAAACATATTCAACATACAGTTATATAATCAACATGGGCTTAAAGTTCAGACTCCCAGCTTTAATTTGAGGGTATTTACATCAAAATTAGCATTACAATTTAGGAATTTCAACCATTTTAATACAAGATCTCCTCATTTTAGGGGCTCAAAAGTATTACTGTAAATAAAATGTTCATCTTTAACACTTTGTTGAGAATCCTTTGCAGGCAATGACTGACTTGAGTCTGGAGTCCATGGATACCACCAGATGCTGGGTTTCCTCCATTTTGATGTTTTACCGGGCCTTTACTGCAGCTGTCTTCAGTTGTTGCTTGTTTGTGGGCCTTTCTGCTTTAAGTTCTGGTCATTGACTCTCATTGTAGAATATTCCGCTTCTTTTCCTTTAAAAACCTCCTGGGTTACTTTCTCAGTATGTTTTGGGTCATTGTACATCTGTACTGCCAAGTGCCGTCTATTCAGCTTTGCTGTATTTGGCTGAATCTGAGCAGACAGTATATGCCTGTACACTTCAGAATTCATCCGGCTGCTTCTGTCTCCTGTCACATCATCAGTGAACACCAATGACCCAGTGCCTTCGGAAGCCATGTATGCCCAGGCATCACAGTGCCTCCACCATGTTTTACAGAAGATGTGGTGTGCTTTGGATCAAGAGCTGTTCCAAGCCTTCTCCATACTTTTTTCTTCCTACCATTCTGGTACAGGTTGATCTTGGTTCCATCTGTCCAAAGAATGCTGTGAAGTCTAATCTGGCCTTTCTATTTTTGAAGCTTCATGGTTTGCATCTTGTGGTGAACCCTCTGTATTTGCGCTCGTGAATTGTCTTTATGGTAGACTGAGATACTGATGGACCTACTTCCTGGGGAGTGTTCTTCACTTGGGTGGTTGTTGTGAAGGGCTTTTTCTTCACCATGGAAACAATCCTGCGGCCATCCGCCATTGGTGTCTTCCATGGGTGTCCAGGCCTTTTTGAGTTCCTGAGCTTACAAATGCACTCTTGCTTCCTCAGAATGTACCAAACTGTTGATTTGGCTGCTCCAAATATTGCTGCTATCTCTCTGATGGATGTATTCTTTTTTCAGCCCAAGGATGGTCTGTTTCACTTCCTCCTTTGACCGTACGTTGTGGGTTCACAGCTGCTGCTTCCAAATGCAAATCCCACACCTAGAATCAACTCCAGACCTTTTACCTGCTTGATTGATGATGAATTGAAATTGAAACTGTTTCATGCAGCCCATGAAATAGTTTTTGAGTCAGTTATTCCATTATTTTTGAGCCCCTGAAATGAGATTTTGTCTAAATATGGTTGCAATTCATAATTAATGAATTAATGAATGAATTAGAATACCCTCAAATTAAAGCTGAGAGTCTGCACTTTAAGCCAATATTGATTATATAACTGTATCTTGAATATTTTGTTGGTAAATGTCTAAAATAAAGAAACTTGTCCGTCTCCAAATATATATGGACCTGAGTGTAGAGCTGCATTTGTCTCTCCTTCTTCCTTAAGAAAGTGTTTTTGTAGGTTTTAACCTTCTGAAACATGTCTGTTGGTCATATGATTATCAAAAAAAATCAAAACACGCACTTCTCTTAAAAAAAACAGACAGCCTTTATATTGTTTCTTCCGGCGTTTGCTGCCAAGCATTAGGGCTGTGCGATATGACGATATTATATCGGTGATGCAGTTAAAGTGTCTGTTTCATATAAAACTGTATTGTTTGTATCGGGATTTAAAAGACACATACCCCGTTTCTACTTGTCACCGCCCCTCTCCCCCCCCGCAGTGCACCAGGTGTGTGGGTTCCGGAGATTAGCACAGCAGCTAACTGTCAGCTGATGCTTTGGTCATATAGCGGCTTCTGTTTGCCGGGGATGTGGGGCTTTTTCCCGCCATGCTGGTCAGAGAGGATAGTCCTCTACCCTTGTCTTAACTGGAGGTCAGCAGCGTTAACGCCGTCTTTCTCTAATGATAAAACAGCAAATGCTGAATGACGATGCTAACTCGTCGTTAACAGGACACATTATAGTGTATCAGTCCATTGTTTCTTTGGTTTAAATTAGTGCCGAGTTTCTTAATTTTGTCTGAAAAAATATGACTAAAGCTGCAAATGTGTGTGACAGCAGCCGCATACTAAATAAATAATAAATAAATTAAAATGCGTCGGAGAAACAAACTGGCTGTTAATATAACTTGATTTCTAATAATTTTTAATTAGTCAAGTAGTGATAATGAACAAGGTTGAAGTTGTCTCAAATCCACGTTAAAAAACAATTTTATAACATCACTGCAAAATTAAGAGGAGGAAAAAGGTGCATGAAATTAATGACAGATGTATTTGTACAATTGATTATTTTTAGTGCGGTATGTAATTTAATATGTAAAAACAGAGATGGTCCTTTTTATTGGTTGTTATATATAAACTATAGAATTTTCAGAAAATGTATATTGTGATATATATCATTATCGTCAAATAAGATTACTTATATTGTGAAATGAAATTTGGTCATATCGCACAGCCCTAGGTTAGCATCGTCAGTAAAACTGCGCTGTAAACGGTTCCTTTTAGTTAAGTCTTAATAGTGTATAAACACATAAAAAACAATTGACTAAAGTGCTGTGCAATGAGTTAAGCATAGCCAAATCATGTTTTTGTCTGGTTTTGTGTTAAAAACAATGTTAGCTGTCAGCTACCTTTAACCACTATGATCGGCCATCTGTTCTCTAACCTTATAGAGTTAGAACCTGCTGTTAAAAGCAGCACTAGGAGAGACGTCGCGGTCACTTCAGTTATGATGGCATGCAAAATGGTATGTACCCCCATGGGCTAAATAACATTATTTGGTTCAATCCCTTTCTGGACACATCTACATGTCAATATTCTATCCGCACTGGTAACAGGAAGTACCATGTTGTACACTTTTTTGTACTATTCTTAGCCAATCCAACACAGTCACTTCACACTTGCTAACATCATGACAATGCCTTATTTTGCGCATTGCTACATTAATTCCAACGGCTTCTTGTACAATGTCAGTCCTTCTGCTAGATATCACATCGTACAACCCAGCCAGTCCTGTCGGTATCACCTGGTAGTCACAGCGCCGCCTACTGGTGGCCTGATGTGATGCTGCATAATTTGTTGAGGAAGCCGTCTGTTCATCCTTCTCATGACATCAGAGGTGAGCCCAGACCTAAATGCATCACTGCGTTGGCTATCAAAGTCAAACAGGCCGTAGCATCACCAGTGTGACTTGGGAGAGGTGTGCACCCGAGAAGCCGGGGACTTCAGACTCTAGGATGTGTTTGTTCAATACAACTTTTACAATATCCATAAGGTTTACTTTGATGTAGCTGCTGCAGTGTGCTGAGGCACTCTGAGAGGTCGCCATTGATGCTGATTGGCCGTCACTTGTGACATGCAATGAATCTGACACCTCTACGTCAGGGTTCAGCTCAAGCCCAGGATGTAGAGATGACGCAGACACAGATCCACCAATCATCAGCCCGCCCAACACTAAGCTGACCCCTTGTTAAGCGAACCCACTGATTCTGGTGCTTATTCTGTTGTCCTTTCTATGTTTTGCGCCTAAACAACATGTAGCCTCTGTTTACAGTCTCAGGACCTACACACTATTTGATATGAAAACATACAGAGCATCAAAGTAGCAGAGCTGACCTGCCGAGTACCATGTATCATCACTGATAGAAATGATGGCCAAAACAGTCAGTTTTACCTTTATTGCATTTTTTTAATCTGAAATGCCCTTTAACAAAGAAAAGGAGGCCATATATCTACATGATGTTGATACGGATCATTCAACAACCTATACAAATCATATGATAACTGAAATGGAAACAAGAGTTGACATTGGTTTCACAATAGAAGGTATATAGAAGATGGAGGTAGCCACTGTGATATTATGCAGTAGTTTTGGCAGAAAAAAACAAAAACAGGAAACGTACATGGAAGGTAGCAAGTAGCATGGTGATCCTCATTTCAGTTTGAAATTACTTCCCAAAAGGCAGAATTCATCAGTCAGGACAGAGTTGTGTTTAAGTAAGGCTGGTTTACAGAACTTCCTAAAATCATTAAAAATGCTTTAGTGTTGTTTAATTTTATTCATACAAAGGAGCTAAAAGGCAAAGATAAAATGTCAGAGACTATGTCCTTAAAAGTGAAACAGACGGAAAAGGTGGAAGCTAGCGGTTTGGTCAGTGTAGATCAGTGAGGGACTAAAGGACTGAGCAGACGTAGTCCAGGACGTGTGGGTGAGGAAGAACCGAAAGTTTCCACAGCAGAACACCTTTAGTGCAGCAGTAACTTCAGGTGGTAAAAGCCTTGTTTCCACCACAGGAACCAGGAGCCAATTCCAGGGGACAGGAACTTGATAAGGCCCTGTCCTGGCAGACAGGAAGTTGGTCGAGAGGAGAATATCAGGTAAATTTTTAAAATAAAACCCTTCAGTAGTCAGTGCAGAGGAACAGAATAAATTATTCATTGTTTCTCTGCAGCCGGTACTAAGTGGTTGGTCGCGACCCACAGGTGTGGGACCACTGACGTAATTGTTTGACAATTTCAACTGAGACGCAGCACGGCAAAGTAAAATAAGTTTAAAATATGTTAAAGTGACCCCGTGCCAAAAATTGAGTTGTTTTTTCTTGTTAACGTGTCTGTAACATGATTTTTTATGACTTATAAGACATATCAAGAGCAAAATCACTCAAATGTCTCATACTTGATTTTTTGCTGTAAAGATTCACTTACTGTAAGCCCCGCCCCCTGCAAAAAAGCGAGTTGAGACAGAGTGTTTTTGGTGACATGACTATTTGTTCTGCTGGCACATGGGTAGTGTTCAGCCAATCAGGACACTCCGGCCTAACTGACATTATCCTCCAGGCTAGTTAGCATTTTTAACAAACTACTTTGAAAACTTGACCCAAATTAAGTTGGGTTTTACTATTAAACTGCTTTTATGGACTGGTGCAGTTTCAGTCATTATCCTGGGCCTTCGTGCATCCAGCTGGGCATGTCCTTCAACTGGTAAGTCTTTTTATCACAGGACTTATACTGATAATGGAGCGCTAGCCACTGTTAGCCTTGTGGCATGTGGTTGAGCTTGGTAATCACCTATTCTGGCGCTGGAAAGGATGGAGGGGAGTGAAAAGATTTTGACATGAAACTGTAGGACAATGAAAGGTTTTGTGTACAAAAAAGGGCATAAGATATCATTTTAGACAATATAGATTTGTTTTTATAGGGGATTTATATCTACCGGAATGTGTCTTTAAAATCATACAGAAACTAGAAGAGCACTCAGAGAGCACATACCTCCACCAAGTCTCCTTCCATCCCTCATGGATCACCTCCAAAATGTTATGAGTTCCTCTCCAGCCCAAGGACCACCTCTGGTGAAAATTCCATCCAAATCCATCCAGTAGTTTTTGTGTAATTCAGCTGCACAGTTAAAAACAAGGCCCTTGGTGGAGGTATGCACTCTCAGATCATCACCAAAATCTAATGAGTTCATCCTTAGACCAAGGGCTACCTTTGGGGAAAATTTCATTCAAATCTGTCCAGTAGTTTTTTGATAATCCTGCAGACAGACAAACAAACAAGCAAACCAACAGATGAAAACATGGCGTCCTTGGTGGAGGTAATGGTTGTTCAAGGAATGAATGTAGAGTGTCGTGCATGGGACCAACTTGCCAATGTTGGTTAATAAATGTTGAGGGAACTGGAGCTGTGCGAGGAGCACCAGCAGAGAACGCTGGCCGATCATGTGTAACAGCCCGATCCACCTGCTTTGCCTCTTCGCTGTGTTCATGCTACCCTGATATACAGCGGAGAAAATAAGTACTGAACACATCAACATTTTTCTCATTAAACATGTTTCTGATGGAGCCATTGACCTGAGATTTTCACCATTGATTTCGGAAACAACCCAAGTAATCCATACATACAAAGAAATCAAGGCAACTGTGTTCACAAAACAAGTTATATTTAATAATGTGGAATGACACAGGGAATAAGTATTAAACAGACTTGGTGAAATTAATTTAATATTTAGTAGAAAAGACATTGTTGTTAATAACAGCTTCCAGATGCCTCCTGTGTGGAGAAACTAGATGCAGGCATTGCTCAGGAGAGATATGCGGCCACATATATATCGTCGGTCTATGATGACCATGGAAGAGAATCCTAAACGTCTACTCTGCTGGAACAGCACCGCCTGTGGCTGAACAGGCCGATGCGCGAATGGCAGTCCCTGTCACACAGGTCGCACTTGTGGGTGGTCTCCGTGCTGCTGGGTCTGTGGTGGTTCTTCCTGTAGGTCCTTTTTTCATCTGCTGCAGCAGTCAGTCTCTCTTCACCCGCCTTGAGCTGTCTGGTCAGGGTGCCTCTCCATTTGGAGCGGTCCGTAGCAAGGTCCTCCCAGCACTCTGTGTTGATCTCCAGGGCCTTCATGTCTCTCTTGCAGACGTCTCTAAAGCGCAGCTGTGGGCAGCCAACGTCTCTCCTGCCAGTCGCCAGTTCTCCGTAGAGGACATCTTTGGGGATTCTGCCATCCTCCATACGGTGAACGTGGCCTAGCCAGCGGAGCCTGCGCTGCCTGAGTAGAGTGAACATGGAGGGAAGGCCGGCGCGGGACAGAACTTCTGTGTTGGGCACTTTGTCCTGCCAGGATATGTCCAGGATGTGGCGAATGCAGCGCAAGTGGAAGGAGTTCAGTCTCTTTCCCTGCCGGGCGTATGTTGTTCACGTCTCACTCCCATAGAGCAGTGTGCTGATGACGCAGGCGTTGTACACTGCCATCTTCGTCTTGACAGAGTTTGGGATTCTCCCACACTCGTGTGGTGAGGCGAGCGAGTGTGGAGGCTGATTTTCCAATCCTCTTGTCTATCTCTCTATCAAGGGAGAGGTTGTTGCTGATCGTGGACCCCAGGTACGTGAACTGATTCACTGGTGGCCACATATACGGCGGGGAAAATAAGCAGTGAACACATTAACATCAGAAATATGTTTAATGAGAAAAATGTTGATGTTTTCAATACTTATTTTCCCCACCGTATATGTGGCCACATACCAATCTGACCATTACTCTCCATAGCCAGGGCAGTAAAACACCAGGAGAAGCACCAGCACAGACTCCGTCTCCCGTTCATCAGCTGTCTGGGTTCACGTCCCGGCAAAGGACAGCATTAGCAGCTGGTGTTATGCGCTGTGCTGCTTTGCTGTAATGCTCATGTCCTCCACACACCCCGAATAATCATTCAGACTCAACACAGTCACAGCAGCATTATATTATACATTTTTTAACATTAGAGCTTCACTATTAACTTTTTCTGGTCAAATTTTCCGCTTCTCATTTCCTTGTGCTTTGTTTACATTATGATACTGAGTTTTATCCAGTCAGCAGTGAGTCAATCCTAAACCCCACCCAACAGTTTTTGGGGCCACTCTGAAGAACCTACATCTGATCAGGGCCTTATTTCAGACACTACAAGTTCCTGAAAACTTCCCCTTTTGGGGAGGCTGCTGTAGTGGAGACTAACACCAAGGGGGAAGTTCCTGTAAAATTGGTTCCTGTAGTGGAAACTGGGTCAAAGTGAGTCAGGGACTTGAGTACCACATGCGGTAGCATTGAAGCAGTGGTCAGTGAGAGAATTAGTGGCAGGGCCAGTCTTTAGCACACCTTAGAGGACAAACAGACACAGAGCAAGAAGGTAGAGTGAGGAAAGCATTTCAAACTACTTCCATTTTCTATGTATATACAGTCTGAGGATATAACATGAAAGCCTTCTCCCTAAACTGAAGCATCATACTTTGAGGGAAGGCAATGGGAAGATTGAAAGTACTCTATTAAAATATGTCACGTACATCCTATACACACAGATCTCTAAAGTCGATGCTGTGACTCTCATTATAATATGGAAACAATGATCACTGTAAGTCATGGAAACGCAGCTGTCATAGAGTAGAAGTGTAACACATGGGAGGAGCTTGATTTTCATGTCCACTTCGTGTTTGCTGTTCATCCCATTCTTCATGTTGCCTTTTGAGACTGAATTCTTAAAATGTGCATTTAAATGTGAAGGAAATCTGCCAGAACATGCTCCATCCTGTCTGTGCATGGTCCCGAACCTTAGCTATTCTGTCAGTATGCTACTTAGATAATAATGACCTCTTCAAACACTATCTCAGGGCTTGTTTGTCCTCATGTTTGCTGACATTGTCTGACAAGTGCTGCATTCACACTTTGTGAGGATGGGGGTGGGAGTGGGGTTACAGAATGCACCTGAGTTCTATGAAAATAGAAGACAACAGAGTGGAAGATAAGCCATAAATCAAAGAGAGGGTCTATTTAGTGATGTAATGAGAATGATGGGGCCGAGACTGTAAAGCAGATTGTTGCCACTGTGTGTACATTTCATTTGTGCCTGACTTAAACGTAATCACAGTTAGTCCCAAAACATGGAACAAGTATGGAATACCTGTATGTTCCAAGAGACAATGGAGAGCTTGGAATTATTAAGCCCCTCATCCACAACCTTGGAAATTCAAATAGATGACGAGCAACTGAAACCTGGAACCACCTTGGCTGATGTGCTCAGTAGACTCAAATGGCTGACATTCAAGCTGTAAAACCTCTAGGATGGATTTTCACAAGAGAAATGAAGCTTACTGTAGAAAACCAAACTTAACATGAAAAGAACATTTGGACACCCTGGGACAATTTGGACAGAATTCTATGCAGTTGGAAATTTTGTCATTAATGGTACTGCATCATAAGGCCACTGTACATTGGATGCAGATTTCAGCCTTTAAGGCAGCTGTTTGTTATTCACACACCATAGATCTCCATACTCACTGTGTACCATAGAGGGGACCGATATTACATGCATAGAAATTTAAACTGTGCCACTGACTGCATAACAAGATAAACTATATAGATTCGAAAATTATTGGCCAACCTACGCCTACACATTGCTTCTATGATATCCAGTTCTAAACCCATAAGGTATTTTGTGCTACACACACAAAAATGATATCCACTGGAAACCAAAAGATTCTTCAAGGTGATGCCACAGAAGAACCATTTTGAGTTCCTAGTGTTGTAGCCAAGACCTCATCAAGACCAAACAAGAATAATAAGACCATACAGGGTCAAGACCAAGATCTACCTACACAGTGGGTTTAGTCTCAACTTGGTCTCTGCCTGACTGGGTCTTGTCTTGACTTGGCCTTGATTCCTTGATGTCTTGGTCTTTCAACATTCTGGTCTTGGTCATGTCACAACTACAATACTATGAGTTTCATTTAAAAAATATATATATATATAGCAAGAGGTTCTTCAAAGAACCTTTTCCCTCCAGAAATGCCCAGTATCCTGTCTCCATTCAGTTTCAGTAAAATTAACAACTAAGTTCTTTGAAGAACTGTATAAGGTATGCAAAGAATCCTTCTCTAAATAAAGATGTTCTTCAGTAAGTGATGGCTCTCTGAAGATCCACAGTGCTCTGTGAAGAACCATTTAGGAACAGTTATTTTTGTGTGTATGGTTCCCATTTGCAGTTATAACAGCTTTTGCTCTTCTGGGAAAGCCTTCTACAAGATTTTCCAGTGTGATTGTGTGATTTTTTTTATTTTTTTTTTGCTCTTCCATCCAGAAGAACAATTGTAAAGTCAGACATTGTGACATGGTTCAGGTGACCCACAGAGCAGACACGACTCAGAGTAAATACAATTAACGTCTTTATTTGTTAACGTGAGTGAGTGGATACGTGAGTGCAGGGTATATAGTGTAAAGTAGTGTAGTGTGATCCGTAGTCTCCAGCTGGGGCTGGCAGAGCACCGTACAACCTGGCAACCCTGTAATGCTGTTAGTTTACAGTTCAACCTATGCAGCTCAATAGATGTTACAGCGCTTACTGTCAAGGGGTGTTGGAGAAGCTCAGGTAGCGCCAAAGCTGCAGCCAGGGAGACAGTGCCTGCTGGAGGCTGGCTAGCTGGAGGTGGAAGAATGAGTCCGCCACCTGGAGGGAGATGGAGGACCGCTGCCGCGGATCTCCGCCTGTGCACAGGGGAATCAGACAAGATGAGAAGCGATGAAAGATGGTCCGGGTGGAACCGGCCTGGACGGAGTTCAGCAGGGCTAGGAAGCCAATGACTGTAGAGAAGAGTGCTGGGAAGCACGGAGGCAGGCGTAACTGGATTCAGCATAGAGAATCAGATGACTCCGTGCCCAGCACTGGTCCTGGTGGAATAAATAGGCCGCAGAAGATGACAGGCCGGTGCGTGCACAGGTGCCGTGATTGGCGGCCATGACACATTGATGTTGGCTGAGTAGGCCTGGCTCACAACCTTGTTTCTACTTCATCCAAAACGGTGATTGTTGGAATAGAGGTCAGGGCTCAGTGTGGGCCAATCAAGTTCTTCCAGACCAGATTCATCCAACCATCTCTTTATGGTACTTACTTTGTGGACTTGTATGCAGTTGTCACTTTGCTTTGCTTTTATCAGAGCTTCATTCATCACTGGACGAGTCTCCCTGTTCATGCGTGATGAAACGATGTTTGGCGGCTCGAAGAAGGTTGGTTTGAGTGGTCTAGCGCCCGTAACTTCCCCATAGAAAGATTGCATCCTGTGAACAAGTCTAGATCTTTCTCTAACTTCTTGATCAAGCCTATTCTTGGACATCCAGCCCTACGAGAGCCATGTGCGGGCTCCCATTACAAGAGAAACTTAGGGAGTCTACCCTTAGACATTTTCACTATACATCCAAAGTAGAGAAAGTGAGTGTGGCTTATCATGATGTTTAGGCTACGTCAACCAGTTCTTTCCCTGATCTCCCAGTTTGTTATGAGATCATAGAACTGAACCATCAGAATCTTACAAAGACTGGTATGATGGAAGGCCTCAGAGTGGTGTAGCTGCAGTTGTTTCAGGGCCTAAAAGGCACAATCATAGAGTAGTGTTGTAATGGGGGCACCTGTGGCACAGTTGTAGTGTGGCCGACTACTGATCGGAGGGTCAGGGGTTCAACTGCCACTCTGTCTGCAGTCTGCGTGTCAAAGTGTCCTTAAGCAAGACACTGAACCCCCAGTTGGTCCTGGTGGGTCAGCCCAGCGCCTATGTATGGCAGCTCTGCTGCCATTAGTGTGGAAATGGGTGGATAGCAGGATCTGTAAAGCACTTTGGTCATCTAGAGATGAAGAAAAAGCACTATATACTGTAAGTGAACACCATTTAATGATGCCACTCTCAAAAATTTTGATCTTGGTGATGAGGGCGATCCCACTGTTCCTCCAGATGTTGTTTAGGGAATTTAATGCACCCAAGGCTGAACCGAACCGGACATTTATTTCTTTATCCAGGGACCCATCACTGGATATTGTTCAGCCAAGGCATTTGAAATGGTTTACTTCCTCCATATTTTCATCAACTTTGATAGGCAGTAACTCAGAGAGGTTGTGTGGACCTTATGAATGGAACTTTCCAAAGAGCATAGTCTTGGTTCTGCTCCAGCATTGCTTGGGTGCAGTTGTGCTGGAGCAGAAAAGGAGCTTCCGCAAACTGCCCCTACAAATTTGGAAACATAAAATTATCCAAAATGTCTTAGTTATCTAAAGCGCTAAGATTTCCCAGGAATGAAACATCTTAACTTGGTGATGAAGAGGTGTGCCCAATATATTTCTCTATATAGTTTATTATGAAGTGCACACATCTTACATAACACTCCCCAGTTTCACATTAATGTATTCATTGTGTATGTGTCTGTCTGATGCTACTGTTCACATTACAAAGTGAAGTGCTAGGCTAGTGTGAATGCAGCAGAAGTAAGGACTACGTACGTGTGCTCTAGAAATGCTTCCATGAAATACAACGATGTTAAAGCGTCAAAAGAAAAAGAAATGGAACAAAAATGGCATGCTCTATTTCAAAGCTATATTATGATGTATATGGTGTTGATTGTATTCCACCACATGCTTCAGAGCTTTTTTTTTTACCTGCCTGTGTACTTGGATATTGCTCACAGTATCTCTTGTGCAACCATTACATTAAACGTAGTGATTGCGTTTTGGTAATAAAGATCACTGAATAAAGTGCTCTCTCCGAGTATGCAGCCAAGCACTTCAAGCTTTTCAAGGTGGTTTTGAATCTTTTGTACCTCTATGAATTTGCAAGCGTGGCTTTATCGGGACTGAAAATGGATGGATCAGTTTCGTGGTCACAGTCTGTGACCTTTTTGCTCTCTCAAAGTTGTTCCTGGTTTGAGCTCTTTTTTCCTGTGTTTATATCTGAAGCTCCCAGGAGAGAGTTCACCTTCACAGTCATGACAATGTCTAAACTTAAAGCATTATGTTTCACGCTGACTAATAAGAGTTGTGTTCAGATAGACGAGGTGAAAAGGCAAAGGCCAAAAAAGGTAAAACAACAGTCTGACTGTTGTGTGGGCTGCTTTAGAGCTATGAAAACCTTCAGATCTAAAAACTCTGAACTGGAAACTAGGGAAAAAAACGTGTCAGATAACTAGCAAACAGTCCTGACCCAGTAATGAGAGCATTGTGTGCTAACTGAACAGTATCATGGCAATTCAAATTTTCCTTCTCAAGTTTTGGGATCAGTCTACAAGATCCAAACTTGAAGACAAGGCTGAGATGGTTTGGGCATGTGCAGAGGACGGATAGTGGAGATATTGGGCAAAGGATGTTGAAGATGGAGCTTCCAGGCAGGAGGAGAAGAGAAAGACCACAGAGAAGATTTGCAGATGTGAAGGAGGACATGGAGAGGGTTGGGGCTGAAACAGTTAGTTGGCATTGTCGATAACGTTGATCATAAAAATCTGCAGGCGCAGATTTTTGTTGTTGACAAATCATTTAATTTTTAAGTTTATATGCATGCCATAGAAATGTTCAGTTTAACTGTTCCAGTGAAGAAGAAGAGGAATGCATCATGACGACGGGGAGAGAAAATCACGGAGAAGGCCAAAAGTTTCCAAAGCACAGGAGAATTTTTATCAAAAATTAATACATGAAACAAGTTAAATGTAGACTGTAAAGCAGTGTTGTCATATCACAGCTTGTTCCAAGGTTGTCATAGCCAGGAGCGGCACTGGGGTTAAGCTCCCAGTGCTCATAAAATGCTCCTTACGGCGTGCGTCTCGAAAAGCCTCTGACAACTAAGTCCAACTCCTAGCCTGCCCGTGTGGTTTAGTCTCTAAGCCCGGCGGAACTGCTTTTACTAATAGGAGAAGGGGCGAGGGCGGATCTCTGGCGCCTTAAAACCAGATGCTTCGGGTAGATGGTGGCTCGTCAACCTGGGAAGGTAGCCCATCTAGGGGAAGGTAAACCCTGATTTCAAACCTCCGCTGCCTTGCGGCACACCCGGTTACGGGAAAGGCTTTGGGAGTCAACCCTGAGGAAAAATCCAGAGTCAGAGCCCCTAAGGCAGTTCTCTGTTGTGCTCAACATCGTTTTGGCAGCTCCTGCGACGGTGCTGGTGCCAAACTATAGCAGCCCTGCTGTTCCTTTGGATTCATCAGTGACGTGGAGAGGGGGGACATGCTGCATGGGTAACATCTTGTCCTCCATATCTTCCTGCCCAGGCTTGAATCCTACCAACGCCCAACGCTGGAAGGTAGAACACCGGTGCGCATCGGCCTGTTCAGCCACAGGCGGTGCTGTTCCAGCAGAGTAGACATTTAGGATTCTCTTCCATGGTCATCATAGACCAACGGAGGCCGACGACACATCACAGCTGTACTACAACAATGCATCCATTCCCTCCTCCTCTCCATTCCTCCGTCTCCAGCCATGTGTCAGCAGATTGCACCAGTAAGGTTAGCAAGTAACATTAGCGCTTCTTATTTTCAATGAGCGACTCTCAGCTTTAGAAAACTGACCACACTATTAGTACATGCTGATGTAATAGTTTACCTGCTGTCACACAATAATCTCTCTTACGATGGTTGCTGACAGCTGAGCTGCTTCCATTATGCTAGCTACTGTATATGTTACCTGCAGTAAATGTGTGAATTATATGAGCAGCTTACCGTTTTTCGATTTCTCTATTATTGTCACCGTAATATCAGCCTTCATTTTGAATATTGGTGCATCTCGGTAAATTAGAATAGCATAATTTGTAATTTAATTTCAAAAAAGATAACCATAATCATCACAAATAAATTTTAAACGGCTTAAATATTTCACTGTATGTGTAGTGAAGGCTCACATTCCTGCACTGATATTTAAAGTGTTTTCTTTTTTTTGGTTTATTTTAGACTAGAAGAACTTTGTTAGAATGACCTTGCGGTAGGAGGTAAGTAGGAGTCTGGAGACAGAGAACTTGCAGACCATTTACACATTTATTTGAACAAATCATTAAAATGGTAAGAGCCACTTTAAAAGAAGAATCTCCCCCTCTGTCAGCAGCATGGTCCAGCAATGAGCTTCAGGTGTTAATTGGCCCCTTTTAAAGCCTGCCACTAATTGCCTTCTCAACTGCTCCATCCTAAAGGGAAGATATCTAACAAACATTCTTAAAAAAACATCCATCCGTCCATCCGTCCACCAAATCTACCTACGGGTACAAATAAGTAAAAAAAAAAAAAAATCCATCTTCTACCGCTTAATTTTTTTCCGGTTCCGGCTCTGCCGGACCGGCGGCGCCACACGAGTCGGCTGCCTGTTGCAACAACCTTTTTTTTATCTTCCTTCTTTCTACACCTTTCACTCTGTATATATATGACGGACGCACGGATCGCCCCGGGGGTCTCCCGGGTCGGCGGACGGAGCCACGGTTTGCAGCGGGAGACGTTACAGCGGGGAGGAGCTAGTGCTAGCTAGCACTTGGCCGCCGCCCGGTGCTAATGGGAAACTCGACATACCGGGAGCTGTAGCGAAAACGAAGCGGGTGCCGGGCTGGAGTTTAGGCGGCGTGAAAGAAATATAAGACAGAATAATAAAGAGCGATGGCAAGAACCAAGCAGACCGCCCGTAACATCTGCTGGAGGAAGAAGCCCCCCAGGAGACAGCTAGCCACCAGGGCTGCTCGGAGAGGCGCTCTGGCCACCGGCAGAGTGAAGAGGCCTCGCCGTCACAGGTCCGTGGCTCTGAGAGAGATCCGTCGCTACCAGAAATCCACGGAGCTGCTCATCCGTAAGCTGCCCGTCCAGCGCCTGGTGAGGGAGATCGCTCAGGACTTCAAGACCGTCCTGCGTTTCCTGAGTTTCGCCGTCATGGCTCTGCAGGAGACCAGCGAGACCCACCTGGTGGTCTCTTCTTCGCTAAGGGGGTCACCATCATGCCCAAAGACTTCCAGCTGGCCCGCTGCATCCGCGGAGAGAGAGCTTAGACTTTCTGCTGCACATCCACCAGCCATAATGCTCTGCACTGTGTGTCTATATATATACATTTATAGTAATATGGACATATGTTTGCTAGATGTTGTTTTTTCTTGCCTTCTGATTGTTGCTCTGAGTGTTGCTGTCCCTGTGCTGTTGCAATCCTGGAATTTCCCCATTGTGGGACTAATAAAGGCTTATCTTATCTTATCTTATCTTATCTTAATCCTTTACGGGATGTATTCCATTATTAATATGCACAACTAAATTAAAAATTCCAACCCTTTATTCTAATCACAACACAAATTAAACAATTTAATTTCACAAGTAATTTAAAAGCTAAATATATATCAAACTCCCCTCTCTTATCAGTAACTTGGTATGAACTGGAACCACTATAAGTGTGTTCATGAACCAGGGGACTCTTTTGGCTGACTCAGCGGCAGGCTGGTCAGAGGAGCAACTTTGCAAACTAGCAACAAATTCAACTAACTTAATCAGCGTCGGATGGTTAGATCTCCGAGAGAGGGCCAGAGAAATTTGTCGGTTGGTTTGACAAGGAGGTCGGGTGACGGGACTGGAGTCTGCGGGCATGGGAAAATGAAGAGGAGAAGCGTGGTAAAGGAAGGTGTGGTGGGTCGGTGCAGCGGCGTTGTGAATGGGCCAGACTGGGGAGATTCTGATTTGTGGGATAGTGAAGACAGTATGGAAACTGGGCAGGGAAGCGGGAAAAGGAGAGAGAAAAGGGAGAATAACTTTCCTGGAAATAATGCAAAGAAGGCTAGAAGTGGTGGAAGTGGTGGTGGTGCGGAGGGAGGAGGGCAGGAAGGAGCCGAATTCGAAGTTATTGTAAGGTTCGAGGATGAAAAGGGGATATCTACAATGAGCCCTGTTAAACTGACTACAATATTGAAAAACCAGGTTGGAGAAATACTCATGGCAAAGGTACTGAGGGATGGAAATCTGCTGATTGTATGTAGGAATGAGGAGCAAAGGGAAAGAGCTGACAAAATGAGGGAGATTGGGCGGTTTACAGTAAAAAGTACAAGCTTTATTGATAACGGGTCTAAGTGGAACAAGGGTGTAATTTGGGGGGTGCCAATAGGAGTCACAATGAAAGAAATTAAAGCTAATTTAAAAGGGGGGGTAGTAAAAGCAGCTCGTAGACTACAGGCCACTCAGGAAGGACAGAGGAGAGACACTGAGGGTGTGATGATTGAGTTTGAAGGAGAAGTGCTCCTCAAAAGTGTAAATTTGGGTTTTTTGAGGTACGGGGTAAGAGAATTTGTTCCTAATCCAATTCGGTGTTATAACTGAAAAAGATTTAGACACATAGCTAATACACGTAGATGGAGAAGAAGGTGTGCAAGGTGTGGGGGCAACCATCAGTATGGAGAATGTGATCAAGAAACACCAAAGTGTTGTAACTGTGGCGGGAGTCATAGTGTGGCCTACGGAGGCTGTGAAAGAATGATGAGAGAAAGGGAAATTCAGCGAGTCAGAGTGCAGAATAAAGTCTCCTATGCCGAAGCAGTGAAAAGGATGGACCAGAGAGGAGGGAGGCTGCCTGTAGGGGAAAGAGAACTGGGATGGAGTGGGGAAATCCAGGTTGATCAGAAGAAACTGGTTATTTTTATAGCAGGAGTTGTGAATGCCACAATGGAAGTCAAATCTAAAACTGGGAGAATTCAAATAATAGTGAAAGCAGCAGTTAATCATCATGGTTTCAGTGGTTTAACTTGGGAGGAGGTGAGGAATGGGCTTAGTAACCAGACAAGTCAGGATCAAACGTCGATTGGATAGGAATTGTGAGAATGGTCATATTGAGTCAATGGAATGCAAGAAGGTCCCCCTCATGGATCGTCACCTTATCGTGGTGGGGGGTTTGCGTGCCCCAGTGATCCCAGGAGCTATGTTGTCCGGGGCAATTTGCCTCTGATAGGGTCTCCCAAGACAAACTGGTCCTGGGTGAAGGGCCAGACTAAGAACGATCCAACAGATTCTCATGATAAATTCCCAGCCCCCGACCAACAGTGATCTGTGTGGAGTTTGCATGTTCTCCCCGTGTTGCGTGGGTTTACTCCGGGATTTCTCCGGTTTCCTCCCACATGCCAAAAACATGCATGTTAGGTTAATTGGCTGTTCTAAATTGTCCCTAGATATCTGTTTCCTATAGGCCCTTAGAATAGAGGGTTAGTATTAATGAAAGCGCTTTGAGTGGTCTTTGTGACTAGAAAAGCGCTATATAAGTGCAGGTTAGTTAGTTAGTTAGTTAGTATATCAAGGATTCAGTGTACCCCGCCCGGTATGGGGTTACCGGGGCCCCACCCTGGAGCCAGGCCTGGGGGAGGGGCTCGAAGGCTAGCGTCTGGTGGCCGGGTTTCCACCCATGGGACCGGGCCAGGCTCAGCCCGAAGGAGTTACATGGGTCCGCCCTCCAGTGGGCTCACCACCTGCAGGAGGGATCATGGGGGTCCGGTGCTATGTGGATTAGGTGGCGGTCAAAGGCGGAGACCTTGGCGGACTGATCGCAAGCTTTCTAAACTGGCTTTTGGTACGTGGAATGTCACCTCTCTGGTGGGGAAGGAGCCTGAGCTGGTGTACGAGGTTGAGCGATACCGGCTAGATATAGTCGGCCTCACCTCAACACACAGCTCCGGTTCCGGAACCAGTCTCCTGGAGAGGGGCTGGAGCTTGGCCTTTTCTGGAGTTGCCCCAGGCGAGAGGCGACGAGCAGGGGTGGGTATTCTTGTATCGCCCCACCTTGCTGCCTCTATATTGGAGTTTTCCCCGGTGGATGAAAGGGTTGCTTCCCTGCGCCTTCGGGTTGGGAAACGGGTCCTGACCATCATTTGTGCCTATGCACCAAATGATGTTTCAGAGTACCCACCCTTTTTGGAGTCTGTGACTGGGGTGCTGGAGGGTGCTCCTCCTGGAGACTCCATTGTCCTACTGGGGGACTTCAATGCGCACGTGGGCAACGACAGTGAAACCTGGAGGGGGGTGATTGGGAGGAACGGCCTGCCCGATCTGAACCCGAGTGGTGTTCAGTTATTGGACTTCTGTGCTAACCACAGTCTGTCCATAACGAACACCATGTTCAAGCATAAGGGTGTCCATATGTGCACCTGGCACCAGGACACCCTAGGTCGCAGGTCGATGATCGATTTTGTTATCGTATCATCAGACCTGCGACCGTATGTCTTTGACACCCGAGTAAAGAGAGGTGCAGAGCTGTCAACTGATCACCACCTGGTGGTGAGTTGGATCCGATGGCAGGGGAGGAAGCCATTCAGACCTGGTAGACCCAAACGTATAGTGAGGGTGTGCTGGGAGCGTCTGGCTGAGGCCCCTGTCCGGGAGGTCTTCAACTCCCACCTCCGGAAGAACTTCAACCACATTCCGAGGCAGTCTGGAGACATGGAGTCTGAATGGGCCATGTTCTCCACCTCTGTTGTTGAAGCGGCGGCCCAGAGCTGCGGCCACAAGGTGGTCGGTGCATCTCGTGGTGGCAACCCCCGAACCAAGTGGTGGACACCAGTGGTGAGGGGGGCCATTAAGCTGAAGAAGGAGTCCTATCAATCTTGGTTGGCTTGTGGGACTCCCGAAGCAGCTGAGGTGTACCGGCAGGCCAAGCGGAGTGCAGCTCGGGTGGTTGCTGAAGCGAAAACCCGGGTATGGGAGGAGTTTGGTGAGGCCATGGAACAAGACTTTCGGTCGGCTTCAAAGAGATTCTGGCAAACTGTTCGGCGGCTCAGGAGGGGAAAGCAGCTCCCCGTCCACACTGTGTATGGTGCGGATGGGACACTGTTGACTTCAACTGGGGATATCGTCGGGCGGTGGAAGGAATACTTCGAGGATCTCCTCAATCCCACTGATACGCCTTCCACAGAGGAAGCAGGGTTTGGGGACGAGGGGGATGACTCGCCTATCACAGGGGCTGAGGTCGCCAAGGTGGTTAAAAATCTCCTTGGTGGCCGGGCCCCGGGGGTGGACGAGATTCGCCCCGAGTACCTCAAGGCCCTGGATGTTGTTGGGTTGTCATGGTTGACACGCCTCTACAACATTGCGTCGAGGTCGGGGGCAGTGCCTTTGGCATGGCAAACCGGGGTGGTGGTTCCTCTCTTCAAAAAAGGGGACCGGAGGGTGTGCTCCAACTTTAGAGGGATCACACTCCTCAGCCTCCCTGGGAAGGTCTATGCCAAAGTACTGGAGAGGAGAGTCCGGCCGTTGGTCGAACCTCGGATTCAGGAGGAGCAATGTGGTTTTCGTCCTGGCCGTGGCACATCGGACCAGCTCTTTACCCTCTCGAGAATTCTTGAGGGTTCGTGGGAGTTTGCCCAACCAGTTTACATGTGTTTTGTGGACTTGGAGAAGGCATTTGACCACGTCCCTCGTGGATCTTTGTGGGGGGTGCTTCGGGAGTATGGGGTATCGGGCTTGTTGTTACGAGCTATTTGGTCTCTGTACGACCGTTGTGAGAGTTTAGTTCGTATTGCCAACACTCGGTCGGAGTCATTCCCAGTGAGAGTTGGACTCCGCCAGGGCTGCCCTTTGTCACCAATCCTGTTCATAATTTTTATGGACAGGATTTCTAGGCGCAGCCAGGGAATGGAGGGTGTCATGCTTGGTGACCACAGGATCTCATCTCTGTTGTTTGCAGATGATGTTGTCCTGTTGGCTTCATCCAACAATGACCTACAGCTCTTGCTGGGACCGTTTGCCGCTGAGTGTGAAGTGGCTGGGATGGGAATCAGCACCTCCAAGTCCGAGTCCATGGTCCTCAGCTGGAAAAGGGTGGATTGTCCTCTCCGGGTTGGGGACAGGCTCCTGCCCCAAGTGGAGGAGTTTAAGTATCTTGGGGTCTTGTTCACGAGTGAGGGGAAAATGGAGCGAGAGATCGACAGACGGATTGGAGCAGCATCTGCAGTGATGCGGACGTTGTACCGGTCTGTTGTGGTGAAGAGGGAGCTTAGTTCTAAGGCAAAGCTGTCGATTTACCAGTCAATCTACATTCCTACTCTCACCTATGGTCACGAGCTTTGGGTAATGACCGAAAGAACGAGATCGCGGATACAAGCGGCTGAAATGAGCTTTCTCCGTAGGATTGCTGGACTCACCCTCAGAGATGGGGTGAGGAGCTCAGTCATCCGGGAGAGGCTCAGAGTAGAACCGCTGCTCCTCCACATTGAAAGGAGTCAGTTGAGGTGGTATGGGCATCTGATTAGGATGCCTCCTGGACGCCTCCCACTTGAGGTGTTTCAGGCACGTCCCACTGGGAGGAGACCCCGGGGCAGACCCAGGACTTGGTGGAGAGACTATGTCTCCCAGCTGGTCTGGGAACGCCTTGGTATCTTCTCTGAAGAGCTAGAGCAGGTGGCTGGGGAGAGGGAAGTCTGGGCTTCTCTGCTTGAACTGCTGCCTCCGCGACCCGGACCTCCGGAAAAGCGGTAGAAGATGGATGGATGGAATGCAAGAAGCTTGCTGGCAAATGGACAGGAATTCAAAAGGTATATTGAGGAACTTTCAGACAAACCAGATGTTATTTGTGTTCAGGAGACATGGCTGAAACCCAATCTGGATTTTAAAATAGTGGGATATGTTTCTATTCGGAATGATAGAAAGGAGGGAATGGGAGGTGGATGTGCAACATTTGTGAGGGAGGGAATTCAGTTCAGAGAGATGGGTAAAGGTGCTGAGCTGGAGTATGTGGTAGTTGAAATTTGGACAAAAGAGGGGGAATTAGTAGTTGTTAATTTGTGTAATCCTTGTAAGAGGTTGACATTGAGTCAATTTTCTCAGATGGAGGGGATAGATGGGAGCAGGGTGGTAATTTGTGGGGACTTTAATGCCCATAATGTGTTATGGGGGGCAAATCATACAGACATAAATGATGAGACTATTGAAGAGCTTTTGGAAGAGAAGAATCTAGTATGTTTAAATGATGGTAGAGCAACTAGAAGTGATGTACATACGGGGAGTGGTTCAGTTCTTGACTTAACTTTGGTGACTAGTGATATTGCAAGTGTGTGTGAGTGGGAGGTTTTAGAGTTGTCTTCGGTGGGAAGTGGCCATTTCCCAGTGTATTGTAATATTTTCATGTCAGTGAATAGGGTAAGTGGTCATAAAAAAGGGAGATGGGTTTTTAGCACTGCTAACTGGAAGCTATTTAAGTTTATCTGTGAAAGAGACCTTCCCCTAGTAGAGGTCAGTGAAGACATTGAGAGTATGGAGGAAAATATTAAAAGTATTTTTTCTTGAAGCAGCCAGTCAGTCAATCTCTAAAAGTAAAGGTAAAAGGTCAAAGAAAGCAGCGCCTTGGTGGACAGATGAGTGCACTAAAGCTATTAAAGAGAGGGATAAGGTACTTAAGGTCTTAAGAAGAACCCATAATTGGCAAAACTTGGTTAATTATAAGAGGGCACTAGCAAAAGCCAGGAAAACTATTCGGAGGGCTAAAAGAGAAAGCTGGCAGAGATACTGTAGCACTGTAGGTAGATCAGCCGTGGGGGATGTGTGGAGGATGATCAAGGCTATGAGGGGAGTTAGGAGGGAATGGCAGTATCCAATACTAAAAAGTGGGGGAGAGATTGCAATAACTGATGAGGAAAAAGCAACAATGATAGCAAAGAGTCTGACTCAAATTCATAGCTCAAGCAATTTGACTGAAGAAGGTTAAAGAGGAAGAAATAGGGCGAGTTTAGCACACCCTGGGCCTCTGGAGGAAAGGTTTGACTTTAGTAGTTCTCTGGACTCTCCTTTTACTCTAGATGAAATGGAAAGAGCAGTAAACAAATCAGGATTAACATCCCCTGGGAAAGACGATGTCTGTTACATCATGGTGAAACACTGAGGGACTTTGGCAAGGAGGAAGCTATTGGAAGTCTACAACAAAGTGTGGGAAAAGGGGAAGCTCCCAACTGCATGGAAAGAGGCAGCGATTGTTCCTGTAAGAAAACCTGGAAAGGATCCCTCAGACCCAGCAAGCTACAGGCCTATAGCTCTAACATCACATTTGGGAAAAATAATGGAGAGAATGATTACAGACAGAATTGCTTTTTATCTCGAAAGTAGAGGAATTTTGTCACCACATCAGAGTGGATTTAGAAAAGGAAGGGGAACTATGGATCCTGTTGTGTGTTTGGAGACAGAGGTACGGAAGGCTCAAGTAAATAGTCAGTAATTGCAGTGTTCTTTGACGTGGAAAAGGCATATGACATGTTGTGGAAGGAGGGGCTAATGATTAAGCTAAGTATGATAGGAATTTCTGGGAGAACATTCAACTGGATAAAGGATTTTTTGTTTAATAGGTACATTCAAGTTAGAGTGGGTAGAGCCTTGTCAGATAGGTACTTGGTGGAAAATGGCACCCCCCCCCCCCCCCCAGGGTAGTGTTATAAGCCCAGTACTTTTTTCTGTTATGATAAATGATGTTTTTTCTGTTGTGAAGAATGACATTGGCCGCTCTTTATTTGCTGATGATGGGGCATTATGGAAAAGAGGGAGTAATTTTAATTATATAAGAGGGAAAATACAAGAGGCAATACGTGCAGTGGAGGGGTGGTCATATTCTTGGGGACTTAAATTCTCTGTTGAGAAAACAAAGGTTGTAGTATTCACAAGGAAAGGGGTAGCTGATGCCCAGTTAACAATGTATGCTCAGGAAATAGAACAAGTCAAAGTTTTCAGATTTCTTGGTGTCTGGTTTGATGTTAATCTAACTTGGATGGAACATATTCAAAAGGGGTCAGTTAAATGCAAAAAGGTACTGAACGTAATGAGGTGTTTGATAGGGACTGAGTGGGGTGCTAGTAGAGCGGCTATGAAAAACATTGATGTTGCGTTAATTAGGTCTGTATTGGACGATGGGTGTATTGTATATGGATCTGCTTCCAAAACCATGTTGAACAAGTTAGATGTCATCCAGGCCCAAGCACTAAGGATCTGCTGTGGGGCACTTAAAACAACTCCTGTTGCTGCTCTTCAGGTGGAAATGGGGGAAATGCCATTAAATGTCAGGCGTAAACAGGTGATGATGAACTATTGGGTCAATCTGCAAGGGCAAACTCAAGATAAACATTCCACAGTTAGAGTTTTGATGCCTTGTTTGGGAGGGGGAAAGAGTTAAAAAGGAGAGTTTTGCATTTTATGCTGGGAGGACAGCCAGAGACATGAAACTATGTGACAGAACATATATTCCATCAGTTCCTTTGCCAATCACGCCTCCATGGTTTTTCTATCCAGTTTCTGTTGATTTGTATTTTTTGGAAAAGATGAGAGGGTATAGAGAATTTGGAAACTCCGCAGTTTTAGTAGAGGATCATTTGGGAACAATATATCACTCCTTTACCCCAGTATTCACTGATGGATTAAAAGATCCTGACACTGGTTGCATTGGCTTTGCATTCTATATTCCTGGCTTGGAAATGTCTGTTAACAGAAGAACATCTTTCCATCTGTCTGTGTATACAGTCGAAATGTTAGCTTTGGTGACTGCATTGCAGAGGATTGAGGAGCTGACGATCAAGGATGTCGTCCTTTGTTCGGACTCCAGTGCAGCCTTGCTGTCAATAAAATCAGGGTCATCTGACAGCAGACAGGACATGGTCTATGAAATGTATGAGAGTCTGTATAGACTCAGAAATAAAGAGGTGGCTGTGGTGTTTATGTGGATTCCAGCTCACAAGGGGGTAAAGGGCAACGAGGCCACAGATAAATTAGCTAAACAGGCTCTGGGGCACCGGGAAGTGTGGGATATTTCATTGAGTAAATCTGAGGCTAAAACATCGATTAAAGAGCATACTAGGCAGGAGTGGCAGCGTCGGTGGCACACAGGAGACAGGGCGACACTTGTGTGCTATTCAGAGCGCGGTTGGAGTGAAGGGCAGGATGGGGACAAGAAATACAAAGGAAGAGAATATTTTATCTAGGCTAAGGATGGGGCACACTAGGTTAAACAGAACTTTGCATTTGGTAGGTAAGCACCCGACAGGGATGTGCGATTATTGTGAGAGAGAGGAAGAAAATGTGGAGCATGTCATTTTGCACTGCCAGAAGTATATCCAGGAGAGAGACAGATTAGTGGAGGAAATTAGAGAGTTGGGGGTGGGTGATGCTAACTTCAGCGTGATGGTGGGGGTTGGGGTAAGAAAGTTGTTTGTTTATCTCAAAAATACAGGTCTAATTAATAGGATATAGTTGGGGGTTTTTTTTGAGGGTGTTTGGGGTACAATGTCTGGTCCACACTCTAACGCTGGATGGCGGTAATGCGCCTTTAAGTTGGGTGCCCCCGCCAAAAAAACAGAAGAAGAAGAAGAAGAAGGGGACTCTTGTTTTTTTTGGGCTACGAGGAGTTTTTTGCGAACAGGAAAGTTGAACAGACTAGACAGAGTGGAAAAACGAGATGACAGAAGGCGGTATTGGCATAATCTGGTTTGTGACTGATTCGGAATGGCAAGTAGTAGTAGTGGGGTTTGACTGACGATGATGATATGGAGATTGGATGGAATTCAGTAGGGAGTAGAAAGAATAAAGTTGGAAAGGGCAAGAGTGAAGGAGACGTGAAGCAGACTGGCAAGCGGCAGCTGTCAGGTGACGAGGAAAGACGCGAGGTGAGGAGGAAAATCGTGGCAGAAGAATTCAAAATTATCTTGAGATTTAAACCAGGGCAAGAAGTTACATCTTTGAGCCCAATAGCTCTAACTAACGGATTAAGAAGTGCAATTGGAGACATAGAAATGGCCAGAGTGTTAAGAGATGGAAATCTCCTTGTGAAATGTAAGAATGCAGAGCAAAGGAACAAAGCACTTCAGCTGCAGAGAGTGTGCAAGAAAGAAATTGCAGAGAGGAAAGAAGTCACTGGGTTTGATGGTGTTAGGGGGGTGATATCTGGAATTCCACTGGGGGAAAACTTGGAAGAACTGAAAAAAATGGTTAAAGGAGGAAGAGTTGTGGGAATTAGACACCTACAAGCAGTCAGGAATGGGGAAAGGGTGGATAGCCCATCTGTGATGCTGGAATTTAAAGACAAGGCCCTGCCAGAAAAAGTGCTTGTTGGATACCTAAGTTTTCCTGTTAGGGCTTATATCCCCCCTCCTCTCAGGTGTTTTAAATGCCAGAGATATGGGCATATTGCTAGTGTGTGCAAAGGAAAGCAGAGGTGTGGAAGATGTGGTGGTGAGCATAGCTATGGAGAATGTGGAAATGACAGCATTGTGGTGGACACACATACGTGACCTGTTTTTGGACTCACATTTTAGATCAGAACAAAGGCAGAGCTTCCTTGGTGATTACAGGAAGCTGCAAGAGTGTTAGCTTTAGTATGCAAAGCTTGAGACTGTGGGGGTATAATTAAAGGATCAAAGAGGAGATGCATTGTAGACAGTGGGGGTGATATCATGGAGAGAGGGTGCATTGTTACTGTCATTATAATGCAATGTGGTCTGTGAGACATGTGACTTGTGAACTGTATGAGTCCTGGTATTTAAGGACGAGAGTTCCCTGTGTGGCTCTCTTTTTTCTGCTTCATGATGTTGGAGATGTGAATAAAGCTGACTCGAGAGAGAACTCTGTCTCGTCATTCTCACATTCCCACACTGGTGACCCAAGACGTATCATGCAAGAGGAGAATTCCCCCGGGCCAGCCTCGTCAGGAGCCCCCAGCCAAGCGGATGCCGCTACAGTCCAGCTACTGGACTTCTGGCAGAACAATCCACGCTCCTGGTTCAACGCGGTTGAGGCGCAGTTCAACCTCTGGGGGATATCGGTAGACGCCACAAAATTCTACCACGTAGTCGCAAAGCTGGACAACAACACGGCCCAGCATGTGGAGAGCCTGATCGACCAGCTGCCGGACAGCGACAAATACGGCACGTTGAAGGCTGCACTCATCCAGCAATTCACCCCCTCGGCAGAGGAGCGAGCAGAGAGGCTCCTGGCGCTGACGGAGTCGGAAAATGACGTGCCCGCGAACCTGATGGAGAAGTTGTTGAGGTTGAAAGACTCTGACGACGATCACTTCATTTTCACCCACCTCTTCCTCAGGACTCTACCGTGAGCAGCGAGAGCAACCCTGGCCAGTTCGCCACTGTTGGCCCAACGGGACTACCGCGTGCTGGGCCGAGAGGTGCAGCGGATTGTCAATGCCACCAAGCGGCGCACAGCCACGGCCGCTGCAGCGGAACTCAGCGCAACGACCGGAGACGACAGGAGGCCAGAGGCAGCGGTACCAGGATCACCGACGACGGCGGCGGCAGGGGCCAGGGAACGCGGATCGGACGTCCTTTGTTCTACCATTGCCGCTTCGCAGAGAGGGCACGCAGATGTGTACCACCGTGCCAGTTCGGGCGTTCGGGAAACGCCAAGACCGAGGTGTCGGTAGCAGCCGCGGCCCTCGGGGAGGAGAACAAGCTGCTCTACTTGTCGGACACACGCTCGGGGAGGCAGTTCCTCGTCGACACAGGCTCCCAGTTGAGTTTCATCACACCTTCCTACGCGGACAGACTAGCTGGCTCCGGAGGTCCCCGGGTGACAGCAGCGAACGGCTCGGAGATTAAGACCTTTGGTGAGAAGACTCTGCTTCTGTCTCTACACGGCCGTACATTTGAGTGGACTTTTGTTGTAGCAGCAGTAAATTTCAATATGTTGGGGGCTGATTTTCTGTGCTCACATGGTTTGTTGGTTGATCTCACTAACAGGAGCCTGGTTAATGCACTTTCTTTTGATTCTATCCCCTGTACAGCGCGAGTGGCCCCGCCAACAGCACAAGCCAACGTCACAGCTGCAAGCGGTAAATTCCACACACTGCTCACTCAGTTCCCAGCACTCACGGTCCCCACATTTTCGGCAACAGTCGCTAAGCACGGGGTGGAGCATTTTATTACCACTACCGGACCGCCCGTTTTTGCAAAAGCTCGGCGCTTGGACGCAGTTAAACTGGCCATAGCGCGCGAGGAGTTCGCCAACCTGGAGAGGTTGGGCATTATCAGACGTTCAAACAGTCCGTGGGCTTCCCCGCTGCACATGGTCCCGAAAGCCGACGGATCATGGTGACCTTGCGGGGATTTCCGCAGGTTAAACAACGCTACAGCGCACGACCGCTACCCAATCCCACATATCCAAGATTTTTCCGTTCATTTGGCAGGGGCGCGCGTTTTTTCTAAAATAGACTTGGTCCGTGGTTACCACCAAGTCCCAGTGCGCTCTGAGGACATACCCAAAACAGCGGTAATAACTCCGTTTGGCCTATTCGAGTTTTTACGCATGCCATTCAGACTTAAAGGGGCTGCTCAGACGTTCCAACGCATGATGGATGCGGTGCTTCGCGATCTCCCTTTCGTGTTCGTCTACTTGGACGATATTTTAGTAGCCAGCGCGTCCGAAGACGAACACGAAAAACACCTGGCCACAGTTTTCCGAAGGTTGGGAGATCACGGGTTAATAATCAACCCAGTGAAGTGTCAGTTCGGGGTGGCGCAGATCGATTTTTTAGGACACCGCGTCTCCCCCGAAGGAGCAGTTCTGCTTCCTGACAAAGTGCGCGCGGTGGCAGATTTTCCCCAGCCGCAGACGGTCAGAGCGTTGCAGGAGTTTTTGGGAATGGTGAATTTTTATAACCGTTTTCTCCCCCGCGCGGCGCAACTCATGCAGCCACTGTATGCCGCGCTCAAAAAAAGAAACCCGCGGATAAGGTCGAGTGGTCCCCGGAGCAGGACCAAGCATTCTCAAAGGTGAAAGCAGCCTTGGCAAAGGCTGCGTTGTTGGCACACCCAGACCCAACGGCCCACATAGCGCTCACCACTGACGCATCAGAGGTGGCCATAGGGGCGGTCGTGGAGCAACATGTAGCCGGGGTTTGGCAGCCCCTCGCATTTTTCAGCAGGACCTTGCGCGATAGCGAACGTAAATACAGCGCGTTCGACAGGGAGCTGCTGGATCTCCATTTGGCCATTCGCCACTTTCAGTTCTGGCTAGAAGGATGCTCTTTCACAGCGTTCGTTGACCACAAACCGCTAACATTCGCGATGGCCAAGGTTTCCGAACCGTGGTCAGGCCGGCAGCAGAGACAGCTGGCCGCGATATCAGAGTTTACCACTGATATTCAGCATGTGGCGGGCAAACTCAATGTAGGGGCAGATTGCCTCTCGCGTGCCGTGGCGGCCCCAGTCAGCGTAGGAGTAGATTACGCAGCCATGGCCGTGGAGCAGGTTGGTGACACAGAGATGCGCGCGCTTCAGTCTGGACCAACAGGGTTAAGGCTGGAGAGCAGGGTGCTGCAAGACGGTATGCCCCCCCTAATCTGCGATGTCTCCACGGGACGGCCGCATCCAGTAGTACCAGCTGCGTGGCGCCGCCGCGTTTTTGACTCGATTCATTCTTTGGTGCACCCGGGAGTGTGCGCGCCGCTCAAAATGGTAGGAGAGAAATTTGTGTGGCCGAGCCTCCGCAAACAAGTTAAAGAGTGGGCAGCAGCCTGCACGGCGTGTCAACGAGCCAAAGTACACAGGCACACAAGGGCTCCTTTGGAGCCGTTTCACATTCCGGCCAAGAGGTTTGATCACGTTCACGTGGACCTCGTGGGCCCCCTCCCGCCGTCACAAGGGTGCACACACCTTCTCACAATGGTGGACCGCACCACGCACTGGCCTGAAGTGGTCCCGCTGGCATCAACCACGGCCGAGGAGGTTGCGCGCGCGTTTTTAACAGCTTGGGTGGCGCGCTTCGGCGTTCCGTCGGACATTACGTCCGACAGAGGCCCTCAATTTGTGTCCGAGCTTTGGTCGACAATTGCCCGCAGCCTGGTTGTCACAATTCACCGCACAACCGTGTACAATCCGCAGGCTAATGGGTTATGCGAACGTTTTCATAGGTCATTGAAAGCGGCTCTCAGGGCGTCACTGAAGGGTACAAATTGGGTAGACAAGTTACCGTGGGTGTTATTGGGGTTGCGTTCTGCACCTAAAGAGGACTTAGAAGTCTCCCCAGCGGAGCTCGTGTTTGCGCAGCCATTCCGGCTGCCTGGGGAGTTTCTCCCAGATAACCCTGCGCCAGACGCCTCCCCGTCTCAGCTGTTGCGGAGTAACATAGAATCAAGCACGCTGCCCGGCCCCACGCACCACAGTTTTCCACGCGTTTTTGTGCCTAAAACTTTGAAGAACGCAGAGTTTGTTTTTGTCAGACACGATGCGCATCGAACCCCGCTGCGACCGCCTTATGACGGACCCTTCAGAGTGTTAGAAACAGGGGACAAGCAGTTTTTGCTAGATTTGGGGGGCAGGAAAGAGAAAGTTGGCATAAACAGACTCAAACCCCCTTTTGTGGTGGCAGATGAGCAAGTGCTGTTGGCAAGGGCCCCGCGGCGAGGTAGACCCCCGCGGGGGGCTTCACAGAGTAATGTTTCCCCAGAACACCCACAGGTGCTGACAAAAGGTTTCCACCCCCAGACGGCAAACCCCCAGCGTGACAGCGCCGCAGAGACGTTGAATCCCAGCTACAGCAGATACGGCAGGAGACGGAAGCCCAGACAGCATGTGGACTGATGTGTATTGATACTATCACGGCATGCATGTTGTTATTCCCTTGTTTGTTCTAAAATGTTGGGGGGGCTTTGTGTGGTGGACACACATACGTGACCTGTTTTTGGACTCACATTTTAGATCAGAACAAAGGCAGAGCTTCCTTGGTGATTACAGGAAGCTGCAAGAGTGTTAGCTTTGGTATGCAAAGCTTGAGACTGTGGGGGTATAATTAAAGGATCAAAGAGGGGATGCATTGTAGACAGTGGGGGTGATATCATGGAGAGAGGGTGCATTGTTACTGTCATTATAATGCAATGTGGTCTGTGAGACATGTGACTTGTGAACTGTAAGAGTCCTGGTATTTAAGGACGAGAGTTCCCTGTGTGGCTCTTTTTTTTCTGCTTCGTGATGTTGGAGATGTGAATAAAGCTGACTCGAGAGAGAACTCTGTCTCGTCATTCTCACATTCCCACAGCATAATTAAATGCTCTAACTGTGGAGGGAATCACACAGCAGCATATGGAGGCTGTGTAGTGAGAAAACAGGAAGTAGAACTTCAGCAAGCAAGAGTAGAGAGGAAGTTGACATACGCAGAAGCAGCAAGGGTCGTGAATCGACAGGAGAAAGAAGAACGCATTGTCAATAGTTCGCATCATTCGTTTTGATCGCTGTGTACGTCCCTCCCAACGCAGACACGCGCGAGGCCCAGCGCGCGCTCGCAGATCACATCCTACATGCAGAGCGGACTTTTCCAGACTCTCTGATTATTGTGGTAGGCGACTTTAACCAGAGCAATCCGAGTCACGAGCTCCCCCGATACAAACAGTTTATTAAATGTCCAACCAGAGGAAATAACATGCTGGATCACGGTTACACTACAGTTAAGGACGCGTATCGCGCTGTTCCCCACGCTGCGCTCGGTCTATCTGATCACGTGATGGTCCACCTCATCCCCACATACAGACAGAGAATGAAACTCACTAAACCTGTTGTGACCACCACGAAGAAATTGACCAGTGAAGCAGGAGAGAATCTGAACACATGCATGGAAATAACTGACTGGGACATGTTTAAAGGAGCCACACATGATCTTAATGAGTACACAGACACTGTGAACTCATATATCAACTTCTGTGAGGAGAACATTCTTCCATCGTGCACCAGGGTGAGGTACTCTAATGATAAGCCCTGGTTCACTGCCAAGCTCAGACAGATCAGGAAGGAGAAGGAAGCAGCGTTGAAAAGTGGAGACAGGGACTGCTACAGAGAGGTTAAATATCGGTTTAACAGAGAGCTGAGGAGAGCTAAATCTGTGTATTCTGAGAGACTCCAGCAGCAGTTCACTGCTAATGACTCGGCTTCTGTGTGGAGAGGACTGAGGAAAATCACCAACTATCGGCCTCAGGCTTCTAAAGGTCAGGATGACAAAGCCCTTTGTCAAAAACTGTCCCAACATTACGCCCGTTTTGACACCTCATCAGCTGTGTCCAACTCCCCCACTCCACCCAGCTCCACTGCCTCCTCGGCCCCTAATTCATCAAAAGCAGTCCCCCCCCTCCTCCTCCTCCTCCTCCCCCCCTGCCCTTGTCATCAGTGAGCAGGACGTGCACAGACAGTTCTCCAGACTGAACCCACGCAAGGCCCCCGGGCCGGATGGCGTGTCTCCCTCCACCCTGAGACACTGTGCGAAAGAGCTGGCTCCTGTCTTCACAGACATTTTTAACACCTCCCTTAAGCAATGTCACGTGCCGACCTGCCTCAAATCCTCCACCATCATCCCTGTCCCCAAGAAGCCACGGATTACTGGACTTAACGACTACAGACCTGTAGCGCTCACCTCTGTAGTCATGAAGTCCTTTGAGCGCCTGGTCCTGTCTCACCTCAAGTCCATCACCATTCCCCTCCTGGACCCGCCGCAGTTTGCCTACCGAGCCAACAGGTCTGTGGACGACGCAGTCAACCTGGCCCTCCACTCCATCCTGCAGCACCTGGACTCCCCGGGAACCTACGCCAGGATTCTGTTTGTGGACTTCAGCTCTGCATTCAACACCATCCGCCCCACTCTGCTCCAGGACAAGCTGTCCCTGCTCGATGTGCCTGACTCCCTCTGCAGGTGGATCACCGACTTCCTGACGGACCGGAGGCAGCATGTGCGGCTGGGGAAGTCTGTCTCGGACTCTGTTAGCATCAGCATCGGATCACCCCAGGGCTGTGTACTTTCCCCCCTACTCTTCTCCCTTTATACCAACTCCTGCACCTCCTCCCACCAGTCTGTTAAGCTGATTAAGTTTGCGGACGACACCACCCTCATCGGGCTCATCTCCAACGGCGACGAGTCCGTCTACAGGAAAGAGGTGGCCCAGCTGGTGTCCTGGTGCAGCCACAACAACCTGCAGCTGAATGCTCTGAAGACAGCGGAGATGATTGTGGACTTCAGGAAAGTCACAACCCCCCTGCCCCCCCCCTCACCATCACAGGCTCTCCCATCACTATTGCAGATTCCTTCCGCTTCTTGGGCACCACCATCACCCGGGACCTCAAATGGGAGCCAACCATCAGCTCCCTCATCAAAAAGGCCCAGCAGAGGATGTTCTTTCTGCGGCAGCTGAGGAAGCTCAAGCTACCCACCAAGATGTTAGTGCAGTTCTACACGGCCATCATCGAGTCCATCCTCACCTCCTCCATAACTGTGTGGTATGCAGGAGCCACTGCCAGGGACAGACTAAGGCTGCAGCGCGTCGTGCGCACTGCTGAGAAGGTGATCGGCTGCAAGCTCCCATCTCTCCAGGACCTGTACATCTCCAGGACCCGGAGGCGTGCTGGCCGGATCATAGCCGATCCTTCACACCCTGGTCACGTACTGTTTGCCCCCCTCCCCTCAGGTAGAAGACTTCGGTCCATTCAGACTAAAACCTCCCGGCACATGAACAGCTTTTTCCCCTCTGCCATCAGACTGCTGAACACTAAGTGACTTATTGACTCTCGTGCACTATGTACAGCAGCTCAACCAGACTCATGACATTCATCACTGTTTTTCTGTTGCATTATCAACTGCACTGTGGTACCCCATATTATCTGCTACTTGCTATTTTATTTAAAACTGCCTTGACTAGTATTACTCATTATTACTATTATTATTATTATTACTTATTTTTCTACACTTATTGCATGTTTTTAGTCCTTTAGTTTTTTAGTTTATCTCTTCATCTCATCATCGGGAAAAAAACAAAGACAATATTAAAAATACATGGACAATAATCAACAGTATCCTTGGAAATAAAAGCAGAAATACTAGCTACCCAACTAATATTCCAAAAAATAATAAAACGACTCCGAGTGTGAATATAGCTTCACCTGCAGATGAATTTAATAATTTTTTTGTTAACATTGGACCTAAACTGGCCCGAGAAATACCCACTACGGTGCCTACAGGTGATTACATATGCAATAACACTGCTGTAAAAGACTCCATCTTCATAAAGAACACAGACGAGAGAGAGGTCATTGAAATTGTTAAATCGTTCAAAAGTAAAACGTCTACTGACTGCGATGGTATTGACATGCTACTAGTCAAAACTGTTATCGAATGCATAGTGAAACCACTGACGTATATCTGTAACCTGTCTCTCCAATCAGGTATATTTCCCAATGCAATGAAAATAGCTAAAGTAATTCCGATTCACAAGACAGGTGACAGAGGGGAACTCTCAAACTATAGACCAATTTCACTATTACTGCAATTTTCCAAGATACTTGAAAAAATATTCTATGAGAGAATTGACAACTTCATACTGAAGAATGATTTATTGTGTGAGCAGCAATATGGGTTCAGACACAAAAGGACAACAGCATATGCCTTAATGGAATTTACAGAAAAAATATCAACAGCCATTGATAATAAAGAGTATTCAGTTGGAGTATTCCTGGATCTTAAAAAAGCATTTGATACAGTAGATCACAATCTATTATTAAAGAAACTACAAAATTGTGGTATTAGAGGGGTAGCACAGTCCTGGTTAAGCAGTTACTTAAAGAATAGATATCAGTATGCATGTGTTAGCAACAAAAACTCAGAGTTACTGAAGGTCACCTGTGGAGTCCCACAGGGTTCAGTTTTGGGACCATTGTTATTCAATATGTATATAAACGATATATGTAAAGTTTCAGAAAAAATGGACTTAATATTGTTTGCTGATGACACTAATCTGCTATGCAGTGGAAACAATTTGGAACAACTTCTGGATACACTCGGAAAGGAATTAGGAAAGTTGAAACTGTGGTTTGATTCAAACAAATTAACGCTCAATTTAAACAAGACAAAATTTATAGTCTTTAACAACCATCACAACTACCCAGTACCCAAACTCAGTGTAAATGGTGTAGAGATAGAAAGGGTATACGAAACTAAATTCCTTGGAGTAATAATTGATAACAAACTGTGTTGGAAGCCACATATTAATTATATTAAAGGTAAAGTATCCAAATCAATTGCAATATTACACAGAGTGAAAAATTTGCTGAATCAACCCACACTATACACCTTGTATCATTCATTAATACTCCCATACATGACATATTGTAATGAAGTATGGGGAAATACATATAAAACAAACATATATCCACTCTTTATGCTTCAAAAGAGAGTTATTAGAATAATCAACAAAGCAGCTTACAGGGAACCAACAAACCCACTTTTTCTTAAACAAAAAACTCTCAAGTTGAAAGATCTGATTGACTTTAAAACCGCAATAATAATGTTCAAAGTGAAGAATCTATCACTGCCCGCAAATATCCAAAAGTTGTTCCAAACAAGGGAGAAACGATATCACTTCAGAGGAACATGTATATTTCAAAAGCCTACAGTGAGAACAACCACCAAGCAACACTGTATTTCAGTGCAAGGAGTCAGATTATGGAACGATTTTGGACCTGAATTAAAATCATGTACAACGCTTGGACAATTTAAACAAAAACTAAAGGAAGAAATACTCCAAACATATTTACAAGACGACATGTAAACTCACATAAGGATTGACATTTCCAGCCTGTGTTGTGTTGTAGCTTAGTTTTTCTTTTTTTTCTCTGTGACACTATGTCTTAGATTTGTTTTTGAATAGTAACCGCTTAACTTAGACTAGCTCAGTTTTCTTTTTCTCTCAGTCACATTTTGTCTTAGCCTTGTTTTAAATTGTAATCGCTCTTGTCTTGTTTTCTCTTTTTTTCTCCTTTGAATTCTTGGATGGAATATGGGTGGGCAATATAAGCTGCGGCTTCAGCCATCACCCATTTCGGATAACTCACGTGGAATTGTATAGTAGAAGGAGTCTTTGTCTAATTTGACCTTGTTTTATATTATTTTTTTTTTTTTTTTTTTTTTTTTTTTTTTTTTTTTTTTTTTGTTACTTATTTGTACCCGTAGGTAGATTCGGTTTGCAGTTTGGTGACAAGCCACCGGCTGCTGGTCGCTGCGTGCGCGAGCGCCCTAAACCTACATGTTTTTGGTATGCGGGAGGAAACCGGAGAAATCCCGGAGTAAACCCGTGCAACACGGGGAGAACATGCAAACTCCACACAGCTCACTGTTGGTCGGGGGCTGGAATCGAACCCACGATCCCCCGGCCGAGGGTAAAACTGTGCTGCCACAGTGCTAAACCACTGCGCCACCGTGCATTATTATTATACAGTTTCTTTTAACCTGTAATGTACTATCCTATCCGAAATAAAAAAAATTCATTCATTCATTCATTCATTCATTCATGTTTTTAATGTTGCAGCATGGCACCGAGACAAATTCCTAGTTTGTGTACTACATGAACAATGGCAATAAATCTGATTCTGATTCAATAACAAGGAAGTAAAACCACAAAATTGTCAGACTAATATCACAACAGATAAGCTTGTTCTTTTTGTAGTCTATGTCATCAACTGCTCGGAGCAGGCTAAGACTAGAACTGAGAAGGTAAAGATCATTGTGAAAGTGGCAGCAAAATTCTTTAATACCAAGGATCTATCCTGGGGAAAAAATCATACAGAACTGAGTCAAGGAGCGGGAGCTGTAGAGGGGAGCCAACAGGTTAACTCATGACAACCATCCTCCAGTGGAACGCAAGGAGTCTGATTGCAAACGGGCAGGAATTTAAAGGATTTATTCAGAAACTGACAACAAAACCGGATATTATTTGTGTACAGGAGACATGGCTTAAGCCATCACTAGATTTCACTATTAAGGGATATTCTGGATAAGAAGGATGGGGTGGTGGGGGTTGTGCAGTTTTTGTTAGACAAGGGTTGAAGTATAGGCAACTGATCACAGTACGAGAGCTGGAAGTAATTGTCATCGAGATATGGACTAAAGAGGGCAGTATGAAAATAATCAATTTCTACAATCCATGTAAGCAGTTAGTCAAAAGTGAGTTGGAGTCAATTCTCCAGGACTGGAGGGGGAGAGTAGTCTGGTGTAGGGATTTCAATGTGCATAGTACATTATGGGGGAAGCATGATGACGCTAGCGGAGAGGTTATAGAAGAGATAATGGAGGACAGGGAGTTGGTGTGTTTGAATGACGGTTCGGGCACTAGGGTGAATTTGGCCAGGGGGACAGAATCAGCTATTGATCTCACTTTGATTTCACAAAGCTTGGCTGGCAGGTGTAGGTGGAGGGTAATAAGGGAAAGCACTATAGGAAGTGATCACTACCCAATAGTGGTTGATATTGGAGTAGGAAGGGATATTGATCAAGAAGGAAGAGACAAGAGGTGGGCATTTGATAAGGCAGATTGGGGAAAAATTTACAATTTTAAGTGAGAGGAAACTGAAGGAAGTCAATCTAAATCAGACAGTGGAAGAGATGAATGCAGGAATCACAACAGCGATCATTAAAGCAGCAGAGGAAACCATCCCAAGAAGAGGTAGGGGAAAAAAGAAAAAGCTAGTTCCTTGGTGGACTCCAGAGTGTTCTGAAGCAGTTTAGACTCAGAACAAAACTTTTAAAGTATTAAAAAATGTATTGAATATGGATAACTTGATCAATTATAAATGGGAGCAGGCTAAAGTGTGGAGAATAATTAAACAGACCAAAAAAGAGTTTTGGAGAAAATACTGTGATTCATTGGGAAGAAGTACACCCTTGGAGAAGGTATGGGGAACAATTAAAAGGATGTCTGGGATAAGGAGGAAGCTAAATTATCCAATTATGGAGAACGGGGACAGTTTGATAGTGGATGGCAATGAAAAGGCAGAGCATTTAGTTAAAATTTTCAGTAAAATAAGTACTGCAGTGGACTTCCGGTCTGGACACCATGGTGATAGCAACTTAACGCTGAAGCTCCCAGACCCAATCCAGGAAAACATCTTCAAAAACAGACTTAACGGATTTTTGGAAGAATAAAAATCAAGAGACAAAAACACCATGCCTAACCAAAAACAGAAGAAACTGACATTCCCCAGGCCAGGACGCGCAGCGGCCGCAGAATCTGAACCGGAGGACCTCCGTTCAGAAGATGAGGAGCTGGACGTAGCTAACAAGAAGGTTAGCTTGAAATCGCTATTTGATGAATTACGACGATTTCGGGCCGAATTTCATGAATTCAGAGAGGAATTAAAAAGGACGAACAGCAGAGTGGAACAGACCGAGAACCGAATCTTGGAAGCTGAAGAAAGAATTAAAGTGCTTGAAGATTCTATGCTGGATTTACACAAAAAACAGTCAAGGCTGGAGGCTAAGCTAACCGACCAAGAAGGAAGACAGAGACGAGACAACATTAGAATTCACGGTCTGAAAGAAGGAGCTGAAGATAGTTTCAACACAATGGTGGAATGCGTGGAATCCTTACTGAGAGAGAAGTTGGATATTCCACAAACCACTGATTTGAAGATAGAAAAGGCCCATCGTACATTAGCCGCAAAGCCAGCGGCAGAAGCGCCCTCACGTTCGGTGGTGGTAAGATTCTCCGATTTCAAAATAAAACAAGAGGTTGTAAGACGGGCTTGGCAGAAAAAAGGATTTATGCATCAAGAGAGAAAAGTCTTCGTGGAGCATGATTACGCCCCGGAGGTTCTTAAAAAGCGACGGGAATATAACAACGCCAAAAAAGTTCTACGGGAACAGAATCTACGCTTTCAGACGCCATTTCCTGCGAAGTTAAGGGTCTTTTACGGTGAAGAGTCATGTCTCTATAATTCGGTGGAAGAAGCAACAATTGACATGGCGAGAAGAGGGCTCCCGGTATCGGTGTTTAAACCCGCAGCAGACCTAAGCGATAAGATCAGAGCGCAAACGTGGTCCACTCAGAGACCTTCAAAATCCACGGGCCAGCAGCGGGAAACCCAGCCCCAGAGCTACAAAGATAAGCTTTCCAGTTCCAGGAAGGAATAGCGACCTTTTTTTTTTTTTCTTTTCAGTCACTCTGCACTTCCACCCCCCCTCCTACAAGGTAACAAACATTAAAGGAGATGCAGAATCAGCATGTGGTAAAACCTTTCATGGAGCAGTTATAGCATTAGAAACAAATGTCTTCTTAATTTAAAGGGAAAAAAAATCTTGTTAAAATAGAAATGTGACAATGACCCACATGTTCTCCCCACACTAACAAATACTGTATTAGAGTGAATGTTTGCTGTGATGGGGGTGGGAGGGTCCACACAATCTCATAGGGTATAGGCTTAAAAAAAAAAAAAATCATTACAAATTCGGATTGGGATCTGAAATTCACGTTAAAAACATGGGACAACTTACAGGGGTAAGAGAGGGCCCTCAACACGTAACAGAGTTTGAGGAATTTCCCTCAGAGCCTACACTCCATCAGGGCTCTTACAGGGTCTTTAAAGAGACCCCAGCTCAGGAAGTTTTTTTGACAGTTTTTTGTTTTAAAGTTTCGTACACTATGTTCTTAATGTTTTTTATGTTCTTAATGTCCTTTCAGTTTCTGAGTAGCAAAAAAGAGGGCCACCACACTGTTATACTAAATAAGAAAATACAATGGAGAAACAGGGTGTAACCAAAATAGCCTCATATAATGTAAAAGGGATCCTGAATCCAGTTAAAAGATCCAAGATTCTACGCAAAATGAAAAAAGACAAAGCAGAAATAATATTTTTACAAGAAACCCACCTAACAGATGTGGAACACACTAAACTCAATAGACAAGGGTTTAAAATGATCTCTTCATCTTCATATAAGTCAGGGAGGAGGAGGGGAGTAGCGACATTGATATCAACCAAAATTACATTTGAAAAAAAAATCAGAACACAAAGATAAAGAAGGGAGGTACAGTTTGGTAATTGGGCGGCTAGAGGGAGAAGATATCACCCTGCTGAATGTATATGCACCACCAGGGGCTAAATGGAAATTTTATAAAAATGTATTCGACCTAATGATAACTAAAGCCCAAGGTTTAGTGATATGTGGTGGAGACTTCAATCTAAGACTGAATCCATACTGGGATGCAACAGGTAATTCTCCACATCAAAATAACACTCAAAATAGGAAAACTCGGATGCTATTAAAAGAAATGGGAATCTGTGACGTGTGGAGGGAACTCAACCCCAATGTAAAAGATTATACTTTTATTCAACGCCACATTCATCTTACTCAAGGACTGATTACTTTTTTATGTTTAATAGAGACATTGGAAGAGTAAAAACATGTAAAATAGGACTGAGGGATCTCTCTGACCACAGTCCGATCTATATGGACTTAAACATCCAAAAATACACAAATAATACATTTTCCTGGAGGTTGAATTCAAACGTCCTGAAAGGACCACTGAAAGATGAATTGGAATCAGATATTCTCAGATATTTGGAAGAAAACGATAATGGAGAAGTATCCCCTTTAATACTGTGGGATGCGTGCAAAGCTGTAATAAGGGGAAAAATTATTGCAAAACTGGCATCCCAAAAGAAACTGAGACAAGAAAAACTAATCACATTAGAGTCAGAACTCAAGAACCTAGAAAAAGAACACAAAGGCAACACTCATTCTAATGACTCGCTCAAGATTAAAGAAATTAAAAATCAAATAAATGAGATCTACACAATAGAAATCCAGAAGAAACTTACATTTCTGAAACAAAAACACTATGAAGCAGGCAGTAAATCGGCAAAATTACTAGCCTATAAATTGAGGAAACAACAAACAGAAAGAGCAATCTACAAAATCAGAGACCCAGTATCAAAGGAAATAAAATTCAGAATTCAGGATATTCTTAAAAGCTTCGAGAATTACTATAAGAACTTATACTCCCTCAAAAAAAAACATAAAAACGCATCCGAGACATTCCTAAACACATTAAACCTTCCCCAACTTACGGCGTCACAAAATAAAACACTACTGTCAGAAATACAACCTAAAGAATTGGAAAAAGCAATTATGAAACTTAAAGCTAACAAATCCCCAGGAGCAGATGGCTATATAGCAGAGTGGTACAAAACCTTTAAAGAGCAACTATCTCCTCTCCTCCTGAAAACATTTAACTATGTCCTCCACACAGGGGAAATCCCTCCCTCCTGGAGAGAAGGGGTCATTGCAGTTATACCTAAACCTGAAAAGGATAAACTAGAATGCTCCAACTACAGACCAATCAGTGTATTAAATCAGGACTATAAGCTTTTTACCATTATCCTTGCCAAAAGGTTAGAAAACATACTGACAGACTTAATTCACTTAGACCAGGGGTGGGCAATCATGTGCCATGGAGGGCCATTCTACTGCAGGTTTTCTGTTCCACCCAGTCTCTTCAGCAGGTGTTTTCAATGATTAGCAATCCTTGAAGCTGGTCAGAGCACACACCTGCTGAAGAGACTGGGTGGAACAAAAAACCTGCAGTGGAATGGCCCTCACTGCCCACCCCTGACTTAGACCAAACAGGTTTTATAAGACAAAGACAGACACAAGACAACATTAGACGCACTTTACACATAATTCATCATATAAAAAAATATAACTTAAATGCAGTCATATTGGGATTAGATGCTGAAAAAGCATTCGATTCGGTTGACTGGTCTTTCCTATATAGAATCTTTTCCAGTTTCAACTTTCATAACAACTTCATTAGAACTATACAGGCATTATATAAAAAACCAACAGCTAAAATAAGGATTAACGGTAATTTATCATCATCTTTTGAGCTGGAAAGAGGATGTCGCCAGGGCTGCCCCCTGTCTCCACTGCTCTTTGCAATCTTCATAGAACCTCTGAGCCAATGGATAAGACAAAATCAAGAAATTCAAGGTATTACACTTGGTCAGAAGGAACATAAAATAGCACTCTTTGCTGATGACATTTTAATATACCTAGGGCAGCCGGACACTTCTTTACCAGAACTAATCTCAGTTTTTTCAGACTATGGAGATTTATCGGGGTACAAATTAAACATGCATAAAACCCAAGTTTTAACATTCAACTATGACCCAAATCATTATTCACTAAGTGAACACAAAACTAACTGGGAGATGGAATCTATGAAATATCTGGGGGTCAATATCCCGAAACAACTCAACAAAATTATAACACTAAACTATGATCCACTGGTGACAAAAATAAAATCTGACCTAGCAAGATGGAATATGATACCATTCTTAGGTACTGCACAAAGAATCGAAGCAGTCAAAATGAATATACTTCCACGTCTTCTATACCTTTTCCAAACAATACCGGTAGAACCTCCCAAAAAAACATGGCAGGAGCTGGACAGAAGGATCTCAAGATTCATATGGCAGGGCAAGAGACCTAGAATCAGATATAGAACCTTACTGCTAAACAAAGACAAAGGTGGGCTCACGCTGCCAAATATCAGGGACTATTTTAAAGCCACACAAATTAAAACTTTAATAGAGATATGTAACCCAGTCTACACTGCACAATGGAAGGAGATCGAATGCCAAATAACAAGTGACATCCCCCTACAGGCGATAATAGGGAACAATGCCTTACCTAAACTCTTGAATAACACTAACCCGTGGATAGAGACCCCACTAAAAATTTGGTTTAAGATAGTCAGAGAGAATCAAGCTAAAGAGCCCTATCGACTTCTGCAATGGATTGCCTATGATCAAGACTTTACCCCCAATAAAACAGACACTAGATTTAAAGAGTGGAAAGAGAAGGGGCTGATAAAATATTACGATTTTTTTAAGGGGCAAACTTTAAGAAGTTTTGAAGATTTGAAAAAAACAAGGTCTAATAAATCAAGACCTTTTCAGGTTCTTTCAGCTTAGACACCACATAAACAATATACTTAAAAAGGAGGATTTGGAAAGGGCCCAGTCAGGTGTTCTGAGGGTCTTCTTAATGGCATATAAAGGGATCCCAGGGATCAGATACATTTCTAAAATATACCAAGGTCTTCAAGACTTAAAAGGAGACAACACATCATATATAAAAGAGAGATGGGAAAAAGAGGGGAATTTCACTTTACAACTGGAAATATGGGAAAAGCTAAATAAACAGCAATGGAAAAGTACCTCATCTCTGCAGTGGAGAGAATTTGGATGGAAAAATTTGGTAAGATTTTTCAGAACACCTGCACAAAACAAATTTACCCATAAGGGGTTGAACTGTTGGCGCTTGTGTGGTGAAAAGACTGCAAATCATTTTCATGTGTTTTGGTCATGCCCAGTTATCCACCAATATTGGACCAATGTACAGACAATATTGGGGAAAATATTCAAAATAACAGTTCCCTTTTCTTTTGTAACTTTGTATTTGGGTTTATTACCGGACTCACTGGAAAGACGAGGAGATAAATACTTATTCAATGTTTTAATATTGGCAAGTAAAAAAGCCCTAACTAAAAAATGGATGCTGAAGGACTGTCCTACACCTGAAGATTGGATTAACGTGATTCAAGACATTTACTCGATGGAAAAGTTGACATTCGCACTGAGACAGGACATGGATGGGTTCTTGAACTCTTGGCAACCCTGGATCGCATATGTGTCTTCCATTTGATCTAATCCTTGACAAATACCATTTCAATAATGGCACCGCTCTTTGTTCCAACGCTACTCAGATGCTCTTTTACTTTTAATTACTTAATTTTCTGTTTGTTTGTTTTTTGCTGTTCTGTTTGTTTGTTTGTTTGTTTGGCTTTTTTATTTTATTCTCTTTAATTTCACTTTTTTCTTTCACTTTAAAAAAAAGGGGTGTTGTAATAATTATCCTACCAATGTTGTCAAATAGCAAAAAATAAGGGAACATGTGATGAAAATGTAAACAATGCAATGCTGTAATGACCTGTATACCCTTTACAAAAACTTAAATAAAAAAAATAAATAAATACTGCAGTTAATTTGAGCTTTGTGGAAAAAAGTGGAAGAGAGCAGACAAAATTAAATAATGTGGAAGCGTTGCAAGATGAGGCAGAATTTGAGAATGGGCTAAATCGGGAGTTTTCAATGGCAGAATTAAATCATACGTTAAGGAAAGTCTGTAAGACAACTCCAGGAAAAGACCAAGTGACGTATAAAATTATTAAAAACCTGAGTGACGCTGGTAAAAAGATATTATTAAAGTTGTACAACAAGGTTTGGGAAGAAGGGATATTGCCTACTTCATGGAAAGAAGCGGTTGTTGTTCCAATATGCAAGCCAGGTAAAAATCCAGGTTTAGGTGAGAGTTACAGACCAATCGCTTTAACATCCCATGTTGGTAAAACTATGGAAAAAATGATTAATGAGAGGTTAACATATTATCTGGAGTCTAGAGAAGCATTAAAAAGTTACCAAAGCCGATTTAGAAAAGGGAGAAGTACTACCGATCCTGCTGTCTGTTTGGAACATGAGATTAGGAAGGCCCAAGTGAATAAGGAAAGTGTGGTTGCGGTGTTTCTGGATGTTGAGAAGATGTATGCCATGATGTGGAAGGAGGGGCTGATTATCAAACTACATAAACTAGGCATTAGAGGGAGAATGAAAAGATGGATTAAAATTTTTTTGAGTGACAGGAAAATTTCGGTAAGAATAGGGAAGCAGTATAGATAGAAAATGGAACCCCACAAGGCAGTATTATTACTCCCATTTTGTTTTCAGTCACGATCAATGACATTTTTTGTAGAGTTAAGGGTTCTGTTGGTGTCTCCTTGTTTGCAGATGATGGTGCTATGTGGACAAGAGGGACCAATCTATCATTTATTGTTAAAAAGTTGCAGCAGGCGATTGATGAAGTTGAGGCTTGGGCAGTGGAATGGGGATTTAGGTTTTCGGTGGGAAAAACAAAGGCTGTGGTCTTCACAAGGAAGAGATTAAACAATCAAGTCGATCTTAAAATATATGATCAAAACATAGAAACTGTGGAGTGTTTCAAGTATTTGGGTGTGTGGTTTGATAAGGGTTGTTCTTGGAAGATTCAGGTTGAGAAAATTGTGGCAAAATCTAAGAAGGCTTTAAATATTATTAGATGTTTGAGGGGAAGAGAATGGGGAGCAAGTAGAGGTGCTTTAAAAACATTATATGCGGCGTTAGTTAGGCCAGTGTTTGATTACGGGTGTGTTATGTATGGATCAGCGTCAGAAACATTATTGAAAAAATTGGATATAATTCAATACCAAGCTCTGAGGTTATGCTGTGGGGCCATAAAAAACTACTCCAGTAACAGCACTCCAGGTGGAGATGGGTGAGATGCCTTTGGAGTTAAGAAGAACTCAAATAGCAGCTACATACTGGGCCAACATCAGAGTATTTAGTGAGTCACCCAGTACACAGTGTACTGAAACCCTGCCAAGAGAAGGAAAAGAGACAAATGAGAAGCTTAGGATGGACAATACAGAATAAAGTCAGGGAGCTAAGGGTTGCTGATAAAGCAGTATGTCCAACAGTCCCTCTTTCTGCAGAACCACCATGGTGTTTGGAAGAAGTAAAGGTGGATTTTAGACTTTTAACAAATGACATAAGAGGGAGGATAAACAAGAAGGAGGTCAATAACTATTTAGACAGTAGCTATCCTGACTTATAAAAATTTATACGGATGCATCTAAATCAACAAAGAACATTGTGGGAATAGCATTCATCATTCCAGAATTAGATGTCATGAAGAAGGAAAGGGTTAGTGATGACTTCGCTGTGTATACTGGGAAGCTTTTGGCAATCTGTTTGGCATTGGGCTGGATGGAAGAAGTAAAGCCCAGAAAGGTTTTGAAAGGGTCTGACTCTAGCAGCGCAATGGAAAGTATTGGGCAAATGCACTCAGAGTCAAGATAGGATTTGGTGATGGAAATTGTACATTCAGTAGGGAGAATCTCAAAGGCAGGTGTGGACATTAGATTCATTTGGATCCCGACGCACATTGGAGTGGAGGGGAACGAGTTAGCAGATAAATATGCAAAAAGGGCAACTAGGATGAGTCAAGTTAGCTGGAATGTGAAACATAGTAAAGCAGAGGTCAAGAGCATTATCAAAACACAAATTAAAAAGAAGTGGCAGGGAGAGTGGGACAAAGGAAGTAATGGACGGAGCCTGTATGGCATACAAAAGAAAGTAGGGGGAGCTAGAGACGTTCACAGGAGTAGGAAGGAGGAGGACATCATATCCAGGTTAAGATTAGGTCACACAGGGCTGAATAGTACATTAGTTATAATGAAAAAACACCCAAATGGGAAATGTGATTATTGTGGAAATGATGAAACAGTTGAACATACATTTATGCACTGTCCAAAGTATGAGTTTGCACGGTTAGCATTGGTGGACAGTCTATACGGGAACAAAACCCAACTCAGTATGAAAGAGATTTTGCAGAGAAGTTCAGGGGATGTGGTCTATAAGGCAGTTTTTAGGTTTATTAGGGCAACAGGACTAATTTCAAGGATATAGGAGGGTAATGCCATTTCGAATCACACTCCATTCCAGAAGGTGGCGGTAATACACCTACAAGCTGTTTGCCAACCGCCATAAAACATCAGAAGAAGAAGAAGAAGGGGACTCTTTTGTCATGAACACCTTCTTCTTCTGGTAGTCCATCGATTCGATGATGACCATGTTCTTTATTTATGAGTCTGCTGGTGTTTGAATAGTCCGATCCTGGATCTGCAGATTTGGTGACAGACCAGGCGTGTGAAGGAGGTGCTGGGGGAGCAGGGAGGACTTGGCGAGCATGCCTCTTTGCACACTTTGCTGTCCGGTGTTGTGTACGCTGTTCCTCCATATAATCCACTCCCTGTGAGGAGTGGGAGCGCCAGATGTCTCGGCAGAAAGCGAGTTCCTCCAGTGAAGAGGGGTTGATCCGACATCTCTTCAGGATGGACTTCATTTGGTCTTTGAAGCGCTTCTTCTGTCCACCGGCGCTGCGTTGGCCACGGTGTAACTGATCATACAAGATTCTGCGTGGGAGTCTGTGGCTGGGCACCCGGATGACATGCCCCAACCACCTGAGTTGATGCTGGACCAAGATGGACTCCATGCTGCAGCTGCCAGCTCACACCAGCACTTCTGTGTGTGGCACTCTGTCCTTCCAAGTGATGCCAAGGATCTTCTGGAGACATCTTACATGGAAGGTCTCCAGGCTTCTCAGGTGACGGCTGTAAATAGTCCATGCCTCACATCCATACAGTAAGGTGGTGATACATACAGCTCTGTAGACCAGCACTTTGGTGTGGAGTTTGAGGTTGCTGTTCTGAAGAACCCTTCTCCTAAGACGACCAAAAGATGCTGATGCTTGCTTGAGGCGGTTCTGGATCTCGTCATCCATTGAGCAAGTGTCAGACATTATGCTCCCCAGGTATTTGAAAGTGGGCACTGTGAGCAGCTGTTGCCCTGCTGCTGTGAGGGTTATTGGGTTTTGTGGGGGGTCAGTACTGGATTGACAGAGTACCTCTGTCTTCTGGGTGTTGATTGTCAGTCCCATTCTGGTGTATGGAGTTACAGCTGCCGAGAGGATGTTTTGTAGAGCGTCTGGTGTATGGGCAACCAGGGCACAGTCATCAGCGTATTGTAGCTCAGGTTCAGGTTACTTTATTTGTACCCGTAGGTAGATTTGCTCAATGATGGTCTCTGATGTCAGCTTGGAAGTTGCCTGTAGCCTCCTGATGTTGAACAGGTTACCATCAAGCCTGAAGTCAATGGTAACTCCAGCTTGCTTCTCCACCCTCCTACGTAGCAGAGTTGTTACACAGACAAAGAAGATGTTGAAGAGGACTGGGGCCAGCACACAGCCTTGTCTCACTCCGGTTTGCACTCCAAAAGGTTCTGAGCTGGGCCTTCCCACTACCACTCGGGCCATCGTCCCAGAATGGAACTGCGCGAGTATGGTGAGGAACTTGGGTGGGCACCCAAATCTCTTCAGGACTTGCCACAGTAGTTCCCTGTTCACTGTGTCAATGCCTTTGACAGGTCGACAAAGGCAATGAACAGGTCCTTATGCTGCTCCCGACATTTCTCTTGGAGCTGACACGTCAAAAAGATCATGTCAACTGTCCCCCTGTCCTTCTGAAAACCACACTGTGACTCTGGGGTGACCCGCTCAGATATTGCAGAGATAAGTCTGCGGAGCATGACCTTAGCAAGGACCTTTCCAGCAATGGCCAACAGAGAGATACCCCTACTATTGGAGCAGATGGATTTGTCACCTTTGTTCTTGTAGATGGTCACAATGTTGCCGTCTTTCCACTGTTGTGGGACACACTCTCGTCTCCACATCTCTGAGATATAGAGATACAGTGTCCGAGTACAGAGGTAGCCTCCTTCCTTGAGAAGTTCAGCTGGGATGCCGTCAGGTCCAGGGTTTTTACTGCATGCAGGATTTCTTTGAAGGTTGGGGGGAGGTCGAGATCTGGCAAGGTAGGATGTTCAGGGAGCTCTGCAAGGACAGTTGGGCCCACTGAGGTGGGCTGGTTAAGCACGGTGTTAAAATGCTCAGCCCACCACTCCACTATCATGGCCTGATCCTTGATTAAAGAAGATCCATCAGCAGATCTAACAGGTGCCAGGGAGCAGTTTCTGGGGCCGTAGATGGTTTTCACTGCATCATAGAAACTGTGCATATCGTTTCTATCAGCATGAGTCTGGATTTCATTGGCCTTTGAAATCCACCACTCATCTTGCAGTTTCCTGAGAGTTGTTTGGACCTCAGAACGAAGGGCTTGCCATTGCTTCTTATGGAATTGGGATTGTGGGTTGTTCAAGGTGACTCTGTGTGCCCTGTGCATTCTGTCCAGGAGGGTGGAGATCTCTCCAGCATTCTGGTCAAACCAGTCCTGATGTTTCTTGGTTTTGAAACTGATGGCTCGGGCTGCAGTGTCAAAGAGGATGGTGGATAGTGTGGTCCACTTCTCATCCATCCCAGACTCTGAGATGATCAGTTGTTCAATACCTGCAAGCCTCTCAGCTAGGGAGCGACGGAAGTTGTCACAGATGTCGCTGCTAGAGAGTCTGGCACAGTGGAGTGTTTTCCTCTTTCGGCTACCGTGGCAAGCTAGGGGCCGAACACTGCATTCTGACCTTTGTCAGAATCATGCGGTGGTCGGTCCAACAGTCTGCCCCTCGCATAGCTCTTGTGATGAGCACGTCCTTGAGGTCAGCCCTCCTCACGATCACATAGTCGATCAGGTGCCAATGTTTGGACCTGGGATGCATCCAGGATACCTTATATTTGTGAACACCTATGAACACCTAGGACACAGAAGAAACACAAGGTGAGTAACATGCAACTATGCTTTCCACAGCACCACATCCCATCTGCACGTCCCCCTGACTAGCTCACTCATATCCATTTCTTCCAGACCAACCCTCTCAGGACCAGTGAGCAAGTCTACAACAAATTGCAGCACTGCTTCATCAAAATACAATTGAATAAAGGTTATTGAGTCAAATAGTCATTATTTAACATTCTGAAAATTATTGTCCATTGTGTATCTATTTACTATAAGTAATGAAGTTACCTGCATTACAAAGTTCTTTTAATTTTCATCTGAAGCCTAATTGAACTTTTAAACTTCAAGACCCAGCAAGGTTTCAATCAGGATGGACTAGCTTGTTACTTTCTTTTTTTACTTTAATGGAGTTGAATATTACTCTGTTTTAACACGCAGTTCCAAGAGCCTTTATGGAACAGCAGAGCTGCTATTTGAGTTTTTACACTTTAACATCTATTATTTAATTGTGTTGCTACAAACACTCCTGATTAAACTGTCAAGTTCAAGTTTCCAACTCATGTTTGATGGGTCATTATTGTATTCAGCTATGGGAACTTTTTATAATAGGCTACATTACATTAAGGCAGGAACTGATAAAGCGATTTTCACAGGTGTGCAGGCTTAAACAGGTGAGGTAAAACATGACCTAGAGCCCCAAATAAGAGTTGTGCCAGCAGGAAGCTGAGCTGGTGGACATGACAGAAATAATCGCAATCAGTCAACTAATCGAAAAAATAGTTATTAGATTAGTTGACTACCAAAATGCAGTGGTTTAGCACTGTGGCAGCACAGTTTTACCCTCGGCCGGGGGACCGCGGGGATCATGAGATCGTGGGTTCGATCCCAGCCCCTGACCAACAGTGAGCTGTGTGGAGTTTGCATGTTCTCCCCGTGTTGCGCGGGTTTACTCCGGGATTTCTCCGGTTTCCTCCCGCATACCAAAAACATGTAGGTTTAGGGCGCTCGCGCACGCAGTGACCAGCAGCCGGTGGCTTGTCACCAAACTGCAAACCAAGTCTACCTACGGGTACAAATAAGTAACAAAAAAAAAAAAAAAAAATCGTTAGATGCAGCCCTAGAGAGAGAGGGTTGGTGTTCAGGGATTGACATGAACTTTTTTGCTCACCGGCTAATGTGGCTAGTGATTTTTCAGTTACTAGCCATTCAGCCTTTTTACTGGCCACAATTTTGTAGTTGGAAAATTATGTTTTAAGATAAGATAAGCCTTTATTAGTCCCACAACGGGGAAATTCCAGGATTGCAACAGCACAGGGATAGCAACACTCAGAGCAACAATCAGAAGGCAAGAAAAAAAACAAGCAAGCAAGAGCAGCTAATATACATATGTACATATTACTATAAAATATATATATACACACACACACACACAGACACACAGTGCAGAGCATTGTAGCTGGATGGAATAAATATGTAAATATATAAACACCCACAGTACGGAGCATTGCAGCTAGGTGGAATAAATATGCAAGTATATAAACACACACAGTGCGGAGCAATGTAGCTAGATGGAATAATATGTAGATATATAAAAACACAGTGCGGAGCAATGTAGCTAGATGGAATAATATGTAGATATATAAAAACACAGTGCGGAGCATTGTAGCTAGATGGAATAAATATATAGATATATAAATATAAACACACCCAGTGCTGAGCATTGTAGCTAGATGGAATAAATATATAGATATATAAATATAAACACACCCAGTGCAGAGCATTGTAGCTAGATGGAATAAATATGTAAATATATAAACACACACAGTGCAGAGCATTGTTGCTAGCATTGTTGCTATTTCAAAGGCTCAAATATGATACTGGTGGTTCCGTCCAGTGGGCAGCGCGGTGGAAGAGTGGTTAGCACTGCGGCAGCACAGCCCCCGACCAACAGTGATCTGTGTGGAGTTTGCATGTTCTCCCCATGTCTGCGTGGGTTTACTCCGGGATTTCTCCGGTTTCCTCCCACAGGCCAAAAACATGCAGGTTAGGTTAATTGGCATCAAACTGGGGATTCTAAATTGTCCTTAGGTATAACTGTGAGAGTGAATGTTTGTCTGTCTTTCTGTGTTGGTCCTGTGATGGACTGGCGATCTGTCCAGGGTGGACCCTGCCTCTCGCCCAGAGATGTTGGGATAGGCTCCAGCCCCCCCGTGACCCGAAAAGGATTAAGCAGAAGAAGATGGATGGATGGTTCCGTCCAGTAATTTTGGTCGTGATTCCTTCTCAAATACAAGCAAGTTTCAAGTCCCTGCTCTGTCAGTCAGTCATGGTCAGTGACATCTTGTCTCCTCCATGGTCAGTTTCAGCACCGGTAGTAATGCACAGTCGTTGGTTTGTATGATTGACTGGGCTGCAGTATAGCAGTCAACAAAGTTTTAACATCAGAATTTTATGTAATTTTTTACAACCATGTACAATATAATTTAATGAAATAAAATTCTAGTATATCAAGATTTATTCAACATGTTCTGAAGTTACTTAACTGGGAACTTGCCTGTTTATCAGGTTCCCTTCAGCTGCTGGTCCCCAGAGGTAACTGCGGATCATGTCGTCAATGAAGGCCATTTCCAAGGACAGTTTGTGCAGTATAGATCCGTGCAGATTTTGCGCCGTTTTCAACTCTGATCTCAACCCACTGAACATCTGTGGGTTGCTCAAGCTACCCACCAAGATGTTAGTGCAGTTCTACACGGCCATCATCGAGTCCATCCTCACCACCTCCATAACCGTGCGGTACGCAGGAGCCACTGCCAGGGACAGACTAAGGCTGCAGCGCATCGTGCGCACTGCTGAGAAGGTGATTGGCTGCAAGCTCCCATCTCTCCAGGACCTGTACATCTCCAGGACCCGGAGGCGTGCTGGCCGGATCATAGCCGATCCTTCACACCCTGGTCACGTACTGTTTGCCCCTCTCCCCTCAGGTAGAAGACTTCGGTCCATTCAGACTAAAACCTCCCATCACATGAACAGCTTCTTCCCCTCTGCCATCAGACTGCTGAACACTAAGTGACTTATTGACTCTCGTGCACTATGTACAGCAGCTCAACCAGACTCATGTCAATCATCACTGTTTCTGTTGCATTACTGATTGCACTAAGTGGTACTCCACAACATCTGCTGCTCGCTAATATATTTAAAAACTGCTTTGACTAGTATTACTCATTCTTATTCTACACTTATTGCATGTATAGTTTTTATTCTTTTATCTTATCATGTTTAATGTTGCAGCATTGCACCGAGACAAATTCCTAGTTTGTGTACTACATGAACAATGGCAATAAATCTGATTCTGATTCTGATCTACTGAACACGTTTACTTATCCGTGGTAAGCACGTTACTCTTCCACTGTAAGGCCAAAAACAACGATTGTACTATCACTTCCAGCCGGCGATGGCTGCTCCCCATTGGTTGTGACCGAACGGTTTTCATGGGATAAAATTATTCAGTATAGTGATTCTAGGGGATTATTTTTACTGAATAAACACATTTTTGGTTTATAAGTAATACCTAAAGCAGGATTAATGTTTTTATAATGACCAATACAGGTCCCCTTTAATATGATAAAATTTGACTATTGCATGCTAAAATTTAGTTGAAATAAATGTACAACCTTTTAAAATTTAATGACCCTTATACATACATAAAAATAGCAAGAAAAACACTGTTTAGTTATTAACAGCAGTAAATACTGTAAAACAGTCAAGAAAAATATTTGCAATGTGAGAGTGAAGTACAGGTAGATTTGGGGTCCATCCCAGTTCTCATTTACCCCATCCCCTTGGTCCTTCAAATCAAGGGTCCCTTGTTCTCATCAGAAAAAAGAAGAAAGAGAAAACTGATGAGAAAAAAGTCTCATCTTAAGGAGAAATGTCTCAAATTTACACATACTGTTCTAATCAGTAGACCAAATACTGTACATATTTAAAGGATTTACTTCCATGAAATAGCTGCATATCACAACAGCATGTAAATGAATAAGATAGCATAAAAAGAAAGCACAAATAAATGAAAGTTCACCTTAGAAGAAACTTCATTTGTTCTTTACAGCAACAAATCAAAGTACAGTCACTTTTTCTCTGCGTGGTAAGAAAACATACATTTGCACAACTGCGGACATTAAATGTGAGCTTCTTGCTCTAGAAATACTCATGTTTAACCACAGAGGTAGGAGCTGATGTTGGGGGCAACTCACCGCTTGGACAACAGGTGAACAGCTGTCCCGATAATCTGAAAGCAGGGACAGGTGTGTTCTGCTGGCTGTTGTCTGATCGTCCATGGCATGTTCACTTTGGAGCTAGTCTGGAGAAACAGCAACAGAGTCTGGCTCTGCTCTGGGCATTATATGAGAAGTCACCGTCCACCACGGCATTTCTTCCCTCCAGGTTGCCGTGTGAACTGAGGCACAACAGGAAATCAACCCATGGAGCAGACTGTCCACGGCTTTACAGTGGTCCAGCCCGACTCCATCCACGATGACTGTGGCCCAGTGAGCACACACTGTGTGCAGATAGTGCTTCTAGGGGTTTTAGTTTCAAAGCTTCACATTGCAGATAGGTTTTATTACCTCCGCCGAGGAGGTAATGTTTTTACCGGGGTTTGTCTGTCTGTTTGTCTGTCTGTCTGTTACCAACATAACTCAAAAAGTTATGAACGAATTTTGATGAAATTTTCAGGAAAGGTGTGTAATGGCACAGGGAACAGATGATTAGATTTTGGTGATGATCCGAGAGTGCATAACTCCACCAAGGGCTTTGTTTGTATTTGTGCAGCAGGATTACACAAAAACTACTGAATGGATTTGGATGAAATTTTCACCAGAGGTGGTTCTTGGGCTAGAGAGGAACCCATTATATTTTGGTGATGATCAGAGAATGCATACCTCAGCCAAGGTTCTTATCTTCTCACAGTGTGTTAGCAACAATACTCAAAAAGCTGTGAAAGGATTTTGATGAAATTTTCAGGAAAGGTGTGTATTGGCACGGGGAACAGACGATTAGATTTTTGTGATGATCTGAGAATGCATACCTCAGCCAAGGCTCTTCTCACAGTGTGTTAGCAACAATACTCCAAAACTGATAGACAGACTTTGATGCCATTTTCACCACAAGTGACTATAGGCCTACACACAAACCCATTACATTTTGGAGGTGATCCATGACAAACGGAAGGAGCCTTGGCGGAGGTTTGAGCTTTATGAGTGCTTTTCTAGTTTTATTTGTTTTTAGATGCCATCTAAGAAAACTACAACCCACCAAAGTGGCTAGTGGGAGTCGCTTTCTTACCCGCCAGTGCCAAAATCTACCCGCCAGTGGCAGGTGGGCAGGTGTTAATGTCAAGCCCTGTGTGTGTTACAGAGGAAGATGAAGGGATAAGGTGAGATGGAGGCTGATAATCCGCCATGGCATGAAAAAATAAAGAAATATAAACACTGGATATTAATGTATAATTTTTTGAATAAAAATGTAAGTAAAACCAAAGTTTAAACAAAATTCAGTGCACTCAATAAATGTTGCAATGTAAATATATATAAAGTATTTTGATATAGGGAAATAAATACAGTCCGCCAAGGTCTCCGCCTTTGACCGCCACCTAATCCAAATAGCACCGGACCCCCATGATCCCTCCTGCAGGTGGTGGACCCACTGGAGGGCGGACCCATGTAACTCCTTCGGGCTGAGCCCGGCCGGGTCCCATGGGTGGAAACCCGGCCACCAGACGCTAGCCTTCGAGCCCCTCCCCCAGGCCTGGCTCCAGGGTGGGGCCCCGGTAACCCCATACCGGGCGGGGTACACTGAATCCTTGATATACAATTTATCATGAGAGTCTGTTGGATCGTTCATAGTCTGGCCCTTCACCCAGGACCAGTCTGTCTTGGGAGACCCTATCAGAGGCAAATTGCCCCGGACAACATAGCTGCTGGGATCACTGGGGCACGCAAACCCCCCCACCACGATAAGGTGAGAGTCCGGCCGTTGGTCGAACCTCGGATTCAGGAGGAGCAATGTGGTTTTCGTCCTGGCCGTGGCACATCGGACCAGCTCTTTACCCTCTCGAGAATTCTTGAGGGTTCGTGGGAGTTTGCCCAACCAGTTTACATGTGTTTTGTGGACTTGGAGAAGGCATTTGACCGTGTCCCTCGTGGATTTTTGTGGGGGGTGCTTCGGGAGTATGGGGTATCGGGCTTGTTGTTACGAGCTATTCGGTCTCTGTACGACCGTTGTGAGAGTTTGGTTCGTATTGCCAACACTCGGTCGGAGTCATTCCCAGTGAGAGTTGGACTCCGCCAGGGCTGCCCTTTGTCACCGATCCTGTTCATAATTTTTATGGACAGGATTTCTAGGCGCAGCCAGGGAATGGAGGGTGTCATGCTTGGTGACCACAGGATCTCATCTCTGTTGTTTGCAGATGATGTTGTCCTGTTGGCTTCATCCAGCAATGACCTACAGCTCTTGCTGGGACGGTTTGCCGCTGAGTGTGAAGCGGCTGGGATGAGAATCAACACCTCCAAGTCCGAGTCCATGGTCCTCAGTCGGAAAAAGGTGGATTCAATTCAATTCAATTCAATTCAACTTTATTTATATAGCGCCATTTCACAACAACAGTCATCTCATAGCACTATCAACTGTAGGGAGGACCCCCACAGTTGCAGAAAGACCCCAGCAATCAGGCGATCCCCTGTGAGCAAGCACTTGGCGACGGTGGAGAGGAAAAACTCCCTTTTAACAGGAAGAAACCTCCAGCAGAACCAGGCTCAGGGAGGGGCAGTCATCTGCTGCGACTGGCTGGGGGGTGAGGGGATAGAGAAGAAGAAAAGAACAGACATGTAGAGAGCAAACAGCACGATGGGGACTCAATCTATGGGAGAGAACAAACAAATGTTAATGACCAGCAAAAAAAAAATATTTCATAGAGAGTGAGGAAAGGAGTGAGGCCCAGTGCATTACTGGAGGTCCCCCGGCTGACTAAACCTATTAGCAGCATAACTAAGGGAGGGTTCAGAAAACACATGATCCCTCCCTAATTGTAGGCTATATCAAAAAGGTAGGTTTTAGCCCTATTCTTAAAAACAGAGATCGAGTCTGACTCCCGAATCCAGATTGGCAGCTGATTCCACAGGAGAGGAGCTTGATAACTGAAGGCTCTGCCTCCCATTGTACTTTTGGAGATTCTAGGTATTACAAGTAAACCTGCATTTTGGGAGCGTAGTGCTCTGTTAGGATGATACGGTAGTATCAGATCTTTTAAATAAAAAGGAGCCTGATTGTTTAGAGCTTTGTAAGTAAGAAGAAGGATTTTAAACTTAATTCTAAACTCTATGGGAAGCCAATGAAGGGAGGCCAGAACCGGAGAGATATGATCTCTCTTTCTAGTACCTGTTAAAACTCTTGCTGCAGCATTTTGGATCAGCTGAAGACTTTTTAAAGATGTTTTAGGACAACCTGATAATAAAGAATTGCAATAATCTAATCTCGAGCTAACAAAAGCGTGGATCAGCTTCTCAGCATCACTCTGAGACAAGATGCTCCTAATCTTGGCAATATTACGCAAATGATAGAAGGCAGTCTTAGAAACAAATTTAATATGTGAATTGAAGGACAAATCCTGATCAAAAATAACTCCAAGGTTCCTCACAGAGCTATTAAGAGAAAGAGTAACTGCATCCAAACTGAAAGTTTGATTTGGAAAGGAATTTCTAAGGTTTTTTGGACCAACAAGAATGACTTCAGTCTTATCTGAATTTAATAGCAATCCCGGAGAGGATTGTCCTCTCCGGGTTGGGGACAGGCTCCTGCCCCAAGTGGAGGAGTTTAAGTATCTTGGGGTCTTGTTCACGAGTGAGGGGAAAATGGAGCGAGAGATCGACAGACGGATTGGAGCAGCATCTGCAGTGATGCGGACGTTGTACCGGTCTGTTGTGGTGAAGAGGGAGCTTAGTTCTAAGGCAAAGCCGTCGATTTACCAGTCAATCTACGTTCCTACTCTCACCTATGGTCACGAGCTTTGGGTAATGACCGAAAGAAGGAGATCACGGATACAAGTGGCTGAAATGAGCTTTCTCCGTAGGATTGCTGGACTCACCCTCAGAGATAGGGTGAGGAGCTCAGTCATCCGGGAGAGGCTCAGAGTAGAACCGCTGCTCCTCCACATTGAAAGGAGTCAGTTGAGGTGGTATGGGCATCTGATTAGGATGCCTCCTGGACGCCTTCCACTTGAGGTGTTTCAGGTACGTCCCACTGGGAGGAGACCCCGGGGCAGACCCAGGACTCGGTGGAGAGACTATGTCTCCCAGCTGGTCTGGGAACGCCTTGGTATCCCCTCTGAAGAGCTGGAGCAGGTGGCTGGGGAGAGGGAAGTCTGGGCTTCTCTGCTTGAACTGCTGCCTCCGCGACCCGGACCTCCGGAAAAGCGGTAGAAGATGGATGGATGGATGGATGGAAATTAATACATACATGTAATACATTTTTTGAGCTATATTGTCCAGCCCTAATCAAAATGTTATCTGCAAACATCATGGTCCATGGAGACTCCTGCTTGACCTCATCTGTCAGCCTGTCTGTCACCATGGCAAACAAGAAGGGGCTCAGAGCTGATCCCTGATGTAATCCCACCCCCACCTTGAATCCATGTGTCAGTCCTACAGCACACCTCACCACCCACTGTCTTCACACATCCCTGCACCACCCTCACATACCTCTATGTCACTCCTGACTTTCTCATATAGTACCACAGTTCCTCTCTTGGCACCCTATCATATCTCTAGATCCACAAAGACACAGTGCAACTCCTTGTGAACTTCTTTATGTAACCAAGGGAATGGGTGGTGAAGCCCAAATGATGGCATCAAAACAGGGGTTTTAACTCACAACCACCAACAACAGAGTCCGGCACTCCACTTGTGTCACCAAGAGGGTCAACCCACTTTGGCAAGCCAAGTAGGAAAGCTCTTATTTACTATTTTATTTGCACTTTCCATCAACACTCTAAGAGAAAACATTGCATCTGTAGTACTCTTTCTTGGCATGAAACTGTACTGCTGCTCACTGATTGTCACCTCTCCTCTTAACCTGGCTTCACCAACTCGTTCCCATATCTTCATAGTGTAGCTGATCAACTTTATGCCTCTGTAGTTACTACAGCTCTGAGCATCACCTTTGTTCTTGAAAATTGGTGCCAAAACACTTCTTCTCCACTCCTCAGGCATCCTCTCACTCTCCAAGATTGTGTTCAACAATCTGGTTAAAAAGTCCACTGCCATCTCTCCTAAACATCGCCATACCTCCACAGGTATGTCATCTGGACCAACCACCTTTCCAGTCTTCATCCTCTTCAAAGTTGCCCTCACTTCCTCCTTGCTAATCCTCACAACTTCCTCGTTCACATCTCTTCTTCATCCAACCTCCTCTCTCTCTCATTTTCTTTATTCATCAGCTCCTCAAAGTACTCCTTCCACCTTCTCAACATACTGTTGTCACTTGTTAGTACATCACCATGTCTGTCCTTAAAGATAGCTTGTTTAGTAATTTGGGTCCATACACCTGAGCTGTTACTGTTTTCTTTATGAGTGTTGAATGTCAGTGCGTATGCCAAGTTGGATGTCAGGTAGAAGAGAGAGTGGAATTATGGAGTAAGTTGGATGAAGTGATAGAGTGTTCCCAGGGGGGAGAGAGTGGTGATTGGAGGGGACGTTAATGGACATGTAGGTGAAGGGAACAGAGGTGATGAGGAGGTCCTGGGTAGGTATGGTCTTAAGGAGAGAAATGTGGATGGATAGATGGTTGTGGATTTTGCTAAAAGGATGGAAATGGCTGTGGTGAACACATGCTTCAAGAAGAGAGAGGAACATGGGATAACTTACAAGAGTGGAAGAAGGTGAACACAGGTGGACTACACCTTATGCAGAAGGAGAAATCTGAACGAGATAGGAGACTGCAAGGTGGTGGCAGGGGAGAATGTAGCTAGACAACATCAGATGGTAGTCTCTAGAATGACTTTGGAAAGCAAGAAGAAGAAGAGAGTGAAAGCAGAGCCAAAGATTTAATGGGGTAACTTACAGAAGGAAGAAGGTGGCACAGGGTTTAGGAAGGAGTTGATACAGGCTCTGGGTGGTGGGGAAGAATTACCAGATGACTGGGAAAGTACAACAAAAGTATTGAGAGAAATGGGTAGAAAGGTACAGTATGTGGTGTATCCAGTGGACAAAGGAAGGAAGACAAGGAGACTTGGTGGTGGAATGACGAGGTACAGGAAAGCATTCAAAGGAAGAGGTTAGCAAAGAAAATGTGGGGTAGTCAGGGAGATGAAGAAAGTAGACAGGAGTATTTGGAATCTAGCTGCATGGTAAAGAGAGAGGTGGCAAAGGAAAAGGCATCTAGTGAGTTGTATGAGTGGCTGGACACTAAGGAAGGAAAAAAGGACTTGTATCGACTGGCTAGACAGAGCGATGGAGCTGGAAAGGATGCACAGCAGGTTAGGTTGATTAATAAACTGTGAAATATGAAAACAAAGACTATGTATATGCAGTTATTATCTGGAAAAAATGTAATGTGGATAATGATACTAAACAATACTAAGACTTAAATATGGCTGGTGGAGCCACCACACATGGTGATACTGTATATTTATTTGTAGTAAGGACAGTCTCCAAGAGTGAGTATTTTAATATTGAAATACTTGTATTTTGAGATGTCATTCAATTCAATTCAATTCAATTCAACTTTATTTATATAGCGCCATTTCACAACAACAGTCATCTCATAGCACTATCAACTGTAGGGGGAACCGCAACAGTTGCAGAAAGACCCCAGCAATCAGGCGATCCCCTGTGAGCAAGCACTTGGCGACGGTGGAGAGGAAAAACTCCCTTTTAACAGGAAGAAACCTCCAGCAGAACCAGGCTCAGGGAGGGGCAGTCATCTGCCGCGACTGGCTGGGGGGTGAGGGGATAGAGAAGAAGAAAAGAACAGACATGTAGAGAGCAAACAGCACGATGGGGACTCAATCTATGGGAGAGAACAAACAAATGTTAATGACCAGCAAAAAAAAAAATATTTCATAGAGAGTGAGGAAAGGAGTGAGGCCCAGTGCATTACTGGAGGTCCCCCGGCTGACTAAACCTAATAGCAGCATAACTAAGGGAGGGTTCAGAAACACATGATCCCTCCCTAATTGTAGGCTATATCAAAAAGGTAGGTTTTAGCCCTATTCATAAAAACAGAGATCGAGTCTGACTCCCGAATCCAGATTGGCAGCTGATTCCACAGGAGAGGAGCTTGATAACTGAAGGCTCTGCCTCCCATTGTACTTTTGGAGATTCTAGGTATTACAAGTAATCCTGCATTTTGGGAGCATAGTGCTCTGCTAGGATAATACGGTAGTATCAGATCTTTTAAATAAAAAGGAGCCTGATTGTTTAGAGCTTTGTAAGTAAGAAGAAGGATTTTAAACTTAATTCTAAACTCTATGGGAAGCCAATGAAGGGAGGCCAGAACCGGAGAGATATGATCTCTCTTTCTAGTACCTGTTAAAACTCTTGCTGCAGCATTTTGGATCAGCTGAAGACTTTTTAAAGATGTTTTAGGACAACCTGATAATAAAGAATTACAATAATCTAATCTCGAGCTAACAAAAGCGTGGATCAGCTTCTCAGCATCACTCTGAGACAAGATGCTCCTAATCTTGGCAATATTACGCAAATGATAGAAGGCAGTCTTAGAAACAAATTTAATATGTGAATTGAAGGACAAATCCTGATCAAAAATAACTCCAAGGTTCCTCACAGAGCTATTAAGAGAAAGAGTAACTGCATCCAAACTGAAAGTTTGATTTGGAAAGGAATTTCTAAGGTTTTTTGGACCAACAAGAATGACTTCAGTCTTATCTGAATTTAATAGCAGGAACTTACAAGTCATCCAAGCTTTGATTTCCTTAAGACAGGCTTCTAACTTGGCTAATTGATTAGTATCATCTGGCTTCATTGACAGGTATAATTGTGTGTCATCTGCATAACAATGAAAATGTATACAGTGCTTTCTAATAATGTTGCCTAACGGAAGCATATATAAACTAAAAAGAGTAGGGCCTAGCACAGATCCCTGTGGAACTCCATGACTAAGCTTTGAGCTGAAAGAAAACTCATCATTTACATGAACAAACTGGAACCTATCAGATAAATAAGATCTAAACCACTGCAACGAAGTTCCATTAAGTCCAACATAGTGTTCTAATCTATCAAGTAGAATATTATGATCAATAGTATCAAAAGCTGCACTAAGATCTAAAAGGACAAGTACAGAAACTAGTCCATTATCAGATGCAATGAGGAGGTCGTTAGTGACCTTCGCTAAGGCTGTTTCAGTACTATGATGGATTCTAAACCCAGATTGAAACTCTTCAAGTAAACCATTTTCCTGCAGGTGGTCAAATAATTGCGTAGCAACAACTCTTTCTAAAATTTTTGAAATGAAAGGGAGATTAGAGATTGGTCTATAGTTAGCTAAAGCTCCTGGATCTAGCGTTGGCTTTTTGAGTAAGGGTTTAATTACAGCCGTTTTAAAAGCCTGCGGTACATGGCCTAAAGTTAATGAAGAATTGATTATATGAAGAATAAAGCTACCAATAAGTGGGAAGACTTCTTTAAATAACCTGGTAGGAATAGGGTCTAAAAGACAAGTTGAAGGTTTGGATGAGGAAACTACTTTGTCTAACTCACAAAGGTCGATTGGAGTAAACTCATCAAGACAGACGTCAATAGAAGGAGTTGTAGTAGTTACGGTATTTAAGTTAACTGTGGGAAGAATCTGATTGATTTTATCTCTGATGGATGACATTTTATTATTGAAAAAGTTCATAAAGTCCTGACTAGTAAGCTCTAAGGGGATGCTAGGATTGACAGAGTCCTGACTCTTTGTCAACCTGGCTACAGTACTGAAAAGAAACCTGGGATTATTCTTGTTCTCTTCTATTAATGCAGAGTAATAACTCGTTCTAGCTTTTCTAAGAGATTTTTTATAAATTAAAAGATGATTTCTCCAAGCTAAATAGATTTCATCTAAATTAGTAGAGCGCCATTTTCTTTCTAATTGACGAGTCTTCTGTTTTAAGCTACGAGTTTCTGTGTTGAACCAAGGAGTTAAAAATCTCTGATTAGACTTTTTCTTTTTTAAGGGGGCCACCAAGTCTAGAGCCTGATGCAGAGAAGCTGAAACACTATCCACCATGTTATCAATTACAGAAGGAGCAAGCTGTCTATAGCTTATTTCCGTTGTGTTGACACATGGCATAGAGGAAACAATCTGCATAAATTTGGAAACAGCATCATCTGAGAGGCATCTACTGTGATAATATTTTTCTTTAGGAGCCAAATAGTCAGAAATAGTAAAATCAAAGGTTAACAGACAATGGTCTGACAGTACAGGGTTATGAGGAGACACTACAAGATTTTCTATTTCTATGCCATATGTCAGAACAAGGTCCAATGTATGGTGGAGGTAATGAGTAGAATTTCCTACTTTCTGAGAAAACCCAATCGAGTCTAATATTGAATTAAAAGCCACATTAAGGCAGTCACTATCTACAACCACATGTATATTAAAGTCCCCTACTATAATTATTCTATCAGATTTCAGCTCTAAATCAGCTAAGAAATCAGCAAATTCGGATAAAAATTCTGAATAGGTTGATGGGGGACGATAAACAATGGCAAATAAAATTGGGTTTAACCTGAAATTGCTAAAGTGCCCAATACTGAGGACCAGGCCCTCAAAGGAATTATAACATGTTTTTTGCTTTACATTAACTAGTAATTTGGAATGGTAAATTGATGCTACTCCTCCTCCACGACCAGAACTTCTGGGATTTTGACAGTTTAAATAACCAGAGGGGCTTGATTCATTTAAACCAACATAATCCTCTTGCCCTAACCAAGTCTCTGTAAGGGAAATTAAATCAATCTGATGATCAATTAACAGATCATGGACTAACAGAGACTTGGGAGTTAGAGACCTAATATTTAATAAACCACATTTAATTTTTAAATTATGAGGAGGAACAGAGGCCAAATCATTCAATTTAGAGGGTTTTTGTTTAATTTGAGTTTTACCAATATTTTGCTTTATCACTTTGGGATGCTTATATATTATATTTTTATTTACTTTGGTGGGAGCAGACAACGATTCTCTGATGGGGAAGACAGGGGCTAAGCTGAGGCGTGGCGGATGAAGAGGAGCTGCAGAGAGGCGTGTAAGACTGCGACTCTGCTTCCTGGTCCTAACTCTGAGTAGTCACGGTTTTGGAAATTTGGATAAAAAAGATGCCAGATTGTTAGATAAATGAGAAGCACCATCCAAAGTGGGATGAATGCTGTCTCGTCTCATAAGACCAGGTTTTCCCCAAAAAGAGCTCCAATTGTCAATGTAGCCCACGTCATTTGCAGGACACCACACAGACAGCCAGCGGTTCAAGGATGATGAGCGACTAAACATGTCATCACTGGTCAGATTGGGGAGGGGCCCAGAGAATACTACAGTGGCAGACATCGTTTTTGCAAAGTCACACACCGATTCTACATTAAGTTTCGTGACTTCCGACTGCCGGAGACGGATGTCATTAATGCCGGTGTGAATAACAATTGTGGAATATTTACAGTTACTTTTAGCCAGCATTTTCAAATTTGACTCGATGTCGCCTGCTCTGGCCCCAGGAATGCATTGGACTATGGCCGCTGGAGTCTCTAGGTTCACGTTTCTGACTACAGAGTCGCCAATGATCAGAGTTTTTTCCTCAGCGGGTGTGTCGCTGAGCGGGGAAAAACGATTAGAAACGTGAACAGGTTGGTGGTGAACCGGGGCTTTGCGACTAGGCTTCCTTCTCACCGTCACCCACCCAGTCTCCTCGCTGCTGAGGAGAGCCGGGGAACCGCTGACGGGGGGCCTAAGCTAGCTAGCTCCGCTGCAGCTAATGGGCGTCCGTCAAGATTAACTGGCGCAGACGGTGTTTCAATGCAGCGGAGCCGGGATTCCAAATCAGACAACCTCGCCTTGAGCGCCTCAAAAAGACAACATTTATTACATTTACCGTTATCACTAAAAGAGGCAGAGGTGTAGCTAAACATCTGACAGAGAGAGCACACCAGAGGAGAGGAAAGAGAGCCAGTAGCCATAGCTAGTGGCTCGAGAGCTGGAGAGCAAACCACACAGGCAGACAGCAAAACAGGAAGTGACGATACGTTACCACAAGGAAGTGACGATCCAGGGAAGGATCATGACATGACAGGTGAGATGTAGCAAAATAAGTATCAGCAGAGTTATACTTTGTATGCAAAGTATCATTATACAGTCAACGTGTACTTTGTGTGTAAAACATATGTATTCTCTGCTAAAGTTACAGATAATTCTATTTCTGATATTCATCGGGTTCCACCACCCGCTACACTCATAACATACCAATTTTTTCAGATAATCATAGATTCTTAATCTGTATTTTCATACCTTCATTAGGCTGTGTTTCTTCTTCTTCTGGCTGCTCCCTTCAGGGGTCTCCACAGTGGATCATCTGTCTCCATCTCACCCCATCCCTTCATCTTCCTCTGTAACACCAACCCTCTCCATGTCCTCCTTCACTTCATCCATGAATCTTCTCTGTGGTCTTCCTCTTCAAATCCTGCCTGGCAGCTCCATCTTCAACATCATTTGTCCAATATCTACACTATCCCTCCTCTCCACATGTCCAAACCATCTCAGCCTTGCCTCTCTTACTTTGTCTCCAAACCGCTCAACCTGAGCTGTCCCTCTCATATACTCATTTCTAATCCTGTCCCTTCTAGTCAATCCCAATGAGAAACATAGTATCTTCAACTCTGCCACCTCGAGCTCCATCTCCTGTCTTTTTGTCAGCGCCACCATCTCCAAACCATACATCATAGCAGGTCTCACTCTACTTACTTGCAAATCTTCCCTTTCACTCTTGTTGCTACCCTTCAGTCAAAAATCACCCCTGACACTCATCTCCACCAACTCCACCCTGCCTGCACTCTCTTAGGCTGTGTTTGATTAAAGATAAATTGAAATTGTCATGAGCTGAGCACTGGAGGTTTCCGCCATGCTCAGTCTCATGGCTTTTCTCTATATTTGCATATTTGTTGTATTTTGTGCCTTTTGGTTTTTGTATTTCTTGTACTGTTTCTTATTTTCTGTTTATGTTATAGTTTTGTTGTTCTCTTATTTTGTATTAGATTGCATTTCTTTCGTTCTGTATTTGTTGATATTTTACTGTTACTTTTACTGTTGTTCTCCCTCTGGGCTGACAGCTGTCAGTGGTGGGCAGTATCCCTGTCAGCTGTCAGCCCTGGTCGCTTCTCTCTCATTGCTCTCAGCAGGTCCAAATTATTAATCATTGTTACCGTCTGCTCGCTCAGGTGACCCACACCTGTCATTACTTGTGTGATTTGTTTCTGACCCTATTTAATGGTGGTTATTTTCATTTCTCATTGTCACAGTCTTGAGTTTCTCTTTCTTTGTCTCTACCAGAATGCAGCCCTGGTTCTTGTGCACGTAATCTGTAAGTTGCTTGCTTGTTTTGAATTTTGTGTTAGAGCACTGTTTTGGACTTTGAGCTTTGTTGTTTTCAATAAACCTCACAAACTGTAGTTCAGCGTGTGGGTCTTCATCTCTGCCCCGAGGGGCGATTCATGACAGAAGACTGCGGCCAGTAAGAGACCCAGCTGCTGTGGTTTGTGGATTTTTTTTGTTTTCTTTGTCGCTCACCTGTTTGTGGAGCAATCATTATGTCCCCAGCCCACCGAACCTCAGCCAGCAAAGGAGGATTGGTGGCCGGGACTCCGAGTTTGGAGGAGGAATGGGCTGCTGAGTTTGTCCAGAGCTTCGTGGATGAAGCTCACGCCTCCCGCAGCCCAACAAGATGTGGGAGAGTGTGGACTCAGCAACTGTTATAGTCAATGCACACCCAGGATTGTGGAGGCATTCCCAATTCACAGAGATGCTGGCCACACTCTCCGTCCTCCAACAATTCTTCCCCGGGCTGATGTGGGGGCCACCTCCAGCGAGTCCGAAGACGACGCAGAAGCGCGCTCTGTGGCAGATGCCCTGCTCCACCTCTGGTTCACCTATTCCTGCTCCATCTCCATCCACTCCACAACGCCGCCATCCAGCTCCGGACTGCTGGAGGAATATTCCCGCCTCTCAGGCAGCAATTCACCCTTCACCAAAGCAGAAGACTCCCACAGCAGTGCCCTCCTTGTGTTTTTCTTCTCCGGCTGTTTCGTCAGCTTCACCCTTCTCCGCAGCTGCTGTTCCCCGCTTCTCCTTGCCATTCTCTCCCATTGCTGAGGGGTTGGCTGTTCCCTTTCTGGCTCCGCCTGTCACTGGAGCAGCAGGTGCAGCTCTTCAAGGTTCCCCTGGGAGGCCCTCTTCAACGGATGTCACAGAGAGGGTCGATCCAACACCAGCTGCAGCAGGAAGCATCTGGCCCTGGGAACACATGCAAGTGTCTTTTCATTCTCCCACATTTTATGATAATATGCCTTGCCTGATTCCTGGTAGTGAGGCTCAGTGTTTGCAGTCTCCTGAGCTCTCACCACCTGCTGCAGCCATTAATTTCTCACCTGACCTCTCTGTGTGTCCTCCTATTCTCCGTTAGTGTTCGTCGACTACTGGGTTGAGCTGCCGGGTGATGGAGGAGCCTGCAGCCCTGGAGAACCTGGTACCAGCCCCACAGCCATGGTTTGGCTGGTATGGGAGGAGTTCGGTGAGGCCATGGAACAAGACTTTCGGTCGGCTTCAAAGAGATTCTGGCAAACTGTTCGGCGGCTCAGGAGGGGAAAGCAGTTCCCCGTCCACACTGTGTATGGTGCGGATGGGACACTGTTGACTTCAACTGGGGATATCGTCGGGCGGTGGAAGGAATACTTCGAGGATCTCCTCAATCCCACTGATACGCCTTCCACAGAGGAAGCAGGGTTTGGGGACGAGGGGGACGACTCGCCTATCACAGGGGCTGAGGTCGCCAAGGTGGTTAAAAATCTCCTTGGTGGCCAGGCCCCGGGGGAGGACGAGATTCGCCCTGAGTACCTCAAGGCCCTGGATGTTGTTGGGTTGTCATGGTTGACACACCTCTGCAACATTGCGTGGAGGTCGGGGGCAGTGCCTTTGGCATGGCAAACCGGGGTGGTGGTTCCTCTCTTCAAAAGAGGGGACCGGAGGGTGTGCTCCAACCTTAGAGGGATCACACTCCTCAGCCTCCCTGGGAAGGTCTATGCCAAGGTACTGGAGAGAAGAGTCGTTGGTCGAACCTCGGATTCAGGAGGAGCAATGTGGTTTTCGTCCTGGCCGTGGCACATCAGACCAGCTCTTTACCCTCTCGAGAATTCTTGAGGGTTTGTGGGAGTTTGCCCAACCAGTTTACATGTGTTTTGTGGACTTGGAGAAGGCATTTGACCGCGTCCCTCGTGGATTTTTGTGGGGGGTGCTTCGGGAGTATGGGGTATCGGGCTTGTTGTTACGAGCTATTCGGTCTCTGTACGACTGTTGTGAGCGTTTGGTTCGTATTGCCAACACTCGGTCGGAGTCATTCCCAGTGAGAGTTGGACTCCGCCAGGGCTGCCCTTTGTCACTGATCCTGTTCATAATTTTTATGGACAGGATTTCTAGGCGCAGCCAGGGAATGGAGGGTGTCATGCTTGGTGACCACAGGATCTCATCTCTGTTGTTTGCAGATGATGTTGTCCTGTTGGCTTCATCCAGCAATGACCTACAGCTCTTGCTGGGACGGTTTGCCGCTGAGTGTGAAGCGGCTGGGATGAGAATCAACACCTCCAAGTCCGAGTCCATGGTCCTCAGTCGGAAAAAGGTGGATTGTCCTCTCCAGGTTGGGGACAGGCTCCTGCCCCAGGTGGAGGAGTTTAAGTATCTTGGGGTCTTGTTCACGAGTGAGGGGAAAATGGAGCGAGAGATCGACAGACGGATTGGAGCAGCATCTGCAGTGATGCGGACGTTGTACCGGTCTGTTGTGGTGAAGAGGGAGCTTAGTTCTAAGGCAAAGCCGTCGATTTACCAGTCAATCTACGTTCCTACTCTCACCTATGGTCACGAGCTTTGGGTAATGACCGAAAGAAGGAGATCACGGATACAAGTGGCTGAAATGAGCTTTCTCCGTAGGATTGCTGGACTCACCCTCAGAGATAGGGTGAGGAGCTCAGTCATCCGGGAGAGGCTCAGAGTAGAACCGCTGCTCCTCCACATTGAAAGGAGTCAGTTGAGGTGGTATGGGCATCTGATTAGGATGCCTCCTGGACGCCTCCCACTTGAGGTGTTTCAGGTACGTCCCACTGGGAGGAGACCCCGGGGCAGACCCAGGACTCGGTGGAGAGACTATGTCTCCCAGCTGGTCTGGGAACGCCTTGGTATCCCCTCTGAAGAGCTGGAGCAGGTGGCTGGGGAGAGGAAAGTCTGGGCTTCTCTGCTTGAACTGCTGCCTCCGCGACCCGGACCTCCGGAAAAGCGGTAGAAGATGGATGGATGTATTAGGTTGCATTTATTTCTCAGTCTGTATTTGTTGATATTTTATTCCTTGTATCCTTTACTGTTGTGCTCTCCTTCTGGGTTGACAGCTGTCAGTGGCATTTCCGGGTGGGCATTATCCCTGTCAGCTGTCAGCCCCGGTCGCTTCTCTCTCATTGCTCCCAGCTGGTCCAAATTATTAATCATTGTTACCGTCTGCCCGCTCAGGTGGCCCACACCTGTCATTAGTTGTGTGATTTGTTTTTGACCCTATTTAATGGCGGTTATTTTCATTTCTCATTGCCGCAGTCTTGGGTTTCTCTTTCTTTGTCTCCACCAGAATGCAGCCCTGGTTCTTGTGCATGTAATCTATAAGTTGCTTGCTTGTTTGAATTTGTGTTAGAACACTGTTTTGGACTTTGTGTTTTGTTGTTTTCAATAAACCTCACAAATTGCAGTTCAGCGCGTGGGTTTTTGTCTCTGTCCCGAGGGGCAATTCATGACAGAAATAAGACATCTATCAGTAAAGAGCTCTTTTCTAATCTAACATTTTTATCAGAAACAGATACATGGAGCCAGTTAGCCTAACAAGCATGCATTTGGGTTGTGGGAGAAAACTACAGCTTTGGTACTGCTCAGTAGTAGGAACTGCAATATTGAAAATTCTCTGTCAGACAGAATCCAAGAAATAGTGAGACACATGTCAAATGTTTCCTCTTCACCAGCAGTTCTGGCAGCATACAGCCTCAGGTTAACTGGAGGCACGACGCCAACCATTGATCGACTTTACAGAGCCTTCAGTTCAGTGACACGACCACAACAAAATACGTCTCCAATGTCCCTGCAGACAGCAGCCATAGTGTTATTGAGCTGAGAGCAACAAACAGAGTCTACATCTGTTGATTGCTGCACTGCATCAAAATAGGAATTTCCACTCTGGTCTCACTCCAGGTGGATAATGTATTATCATTCAGCCAGGCTGAATGGTAATACAGCAGAGCTCGGAGAAAATGGAAGTTCATTAAACTACTGCCTAGAGATCATCAGGAGATTGATGAGATCATTGAGTGTTCCTTGAGCTCTCCTTGACTGCTCAACAATCTCACTGATATCCCAATGATCTCTCAGCAGTCTTTCAATCATTTCTCAACAATCTCCACCTTTGTGTAAAGGCAGTAGAAGAGCACTAGAAACTTCTCAAATAATATACTGTATATATCTCTTTTGTCACCCAACACACTCTCAGTGATCCCTCACTGATCTCTTCTGGTCTCTCATCAATCTTTCCTAGGAGGTCTGTTAATAGTCTCTCAAACATCTTTCAAAGATCTCTATAGATCACTCTGAAAACTGAACAAGATCTCCCAAACATTTACACAAAAATTGCTTTTTTGAGGCTTTATGAGATCGGTGAGAGATCGGGCCAATTTTTTATCTCTCATTGGTCACCCAACAATTCCGTCTGTGTAAGGGGCCTCTCCTCTACTGCTTCCCAATCTTCAGAAAAGGTGCACTCTTTAAAAAGACAGGGGAAAAAGTTGTAAAATCACCTATTGGTGCATTTCCTTCCCTCTTGGTAATCTTTCACAGCGGTGCTGTTTACAGTTGCTATGGTTACAAGGTGGCAAGTCATTATTATTAATCTTTATTTCAGACACACAAGCGGGTCCATATAAAATAAGAAGGGGTACGGGCATCAGAGAAGCAATAAAAACAACATAGCAGCCTTTAAAAAGAGTTCATGTATAGGCTGTTGTGCCAGTGTCTTCTGAGAGCAGAAGTGTATTTCAGCTTGGTGATTGAAGTTGAGCCAATGTGTTAAATGGGTTTAATGCACACCTGCTGACCAATCACAAGAGTCTTTGTCCACACTGTGGTATAATTCAGCAATATTACACTTGAGGTTGTATGGTACCAATGACTATGGTAATACGAATGACTATAGTATTGTGTAAATACAGTACATATGCATTAAGTTAATAAAATCTGTTACTCCAGCATTTATCTGTGTGCTCCTAATTTTTTTTTCTTGTGCTATATTTTTTTTATGAGCTGCTTGACAAAAATCTCAGCCTACACCTCCTGTGTGTTGTAATGGTCACGTCTGCCTCACACCAGCACATTTCAAAACCGTGCATAGATGGCCTCACAAAATACTTAGCTATCCCATTCTACCATGCCACAGACACAGGCATCAGCACCTATGGTGCTTTCATTACCAGAGTAGACTTTTCCAGTAAATGTACTTTACTTGTGTAGGGAAAATTGGTTATAAGGTACAAAGATTATTTAATTTATACCTACAGGTGTGTGTGGACACAAAGGTTTGCTTCGGGTCCACGCACACAGCAGAAAAAAAAAACAACAACTCATTTTTGGGGCACCAGTCTAAAACTTGGACAATTTATTAATAATCTTTATACCTTCAATCAATCAGTCTCAAATATTTGTGAATTCTCCTGGGTGACTTTAGAAACAGACACAGGAAAAAGAAATCAACAGAAACTTCCATATACCATTTACAGTTTTAATGATCAGACTCAGATTAAATGACATTACATTCAATGGACTTGTTGGTAAGGTGAAAATGGAGAATGAAAAAACTAACCAAAATATGAAGAAAATGATAAAAGCTGATTACATGGAAAACGGCTGAAATTTGGCTTTTTTTAATGTGTGCGTGTGTGTGCACGCACGCACGTGGGTGCCTGCGTGTGTGTTGTCCCAGCACAGAGGATCCTATGACATTTGTTACTGCAACAATTACTTCTTTGGTGTCCCCAGCAGGGCCTGACATTACCTTTTTTGCTCACCAGCCACTGTGGCTAGTGATAGAGAAGCTACTAGCCACTCAGCCTTTTCATTAATCACAATTTTGTGGTTGGAAAATTATGTTTAACATGATCATACTGGACTATGGCATGCTGAAATTTACTTGAACTAAATTTACAACCTTTTTCAATGTAAATTACTCTTATATATACATAAAAAATAGCAAGAGAAGCATTGTTTAAATACACTGGTCAACACCAAATTTATTGTCTGTGTTTTTTTGGCTGATTTAGGACAATTTTGATGTGCTGAATCCAAAAATCACATTGGTTTTGCTCAATCAGGTCAACTTCTTGAACTATGGCCACATGTTGTTTTACACATTTTTGTTTACATGTACGGGTATTTTCACTTTATATGATGCAAAATTATTTTTTATGTATTGAAATTCTCTGAATTTTGAACAATGATAACATAACATTCAATTTACATGTACTTACCTTTATATAAAGGTAAGTACATGTAAATTTATATAAAGGTAAGTACATGTAAATTTATATAAAGGTTAGTACATGCACAGTACTAAGGAAGTACAGGTTTTTACTTAGCACCTGATCGAGACAAACGGATGCCATTTTCAGCTTCAGTGGTGCAAAATTGTCTTAAATCAGTTGAAAAAACACAGACAACTTACAAAAAAAAATATTTTTGTAACCCTGTGTTATTTATGAAGCGCAGTAAATACTGCAAAATGGTAGAGAAACATATCTGCAATATGAGAGTGAAGCGCAGGTAGATTTGGGTCCGTCCCAATTCTCATTTGTACTCCTTCACCTACCCATATGAATTGGGACACCTCTTCATGGCTTCACAGCATCATCATTAGTAGATGCTGATGGATTTAACCTTAATGGACACTACCTATTTTCACCAGGAAAAAAAGAAGTGGAAGAGAAAGAAAACTGATAAGAAAAAGAACAAGTACTTAAGGGAGTTGTAGTTTCGTAGTCTCACATTGCAATTGGTTTATTATTTTAGATCCCATTTCAGAAAACTACAACCGGCCAAAGTGGCTAGTGGGTGTGGCTGTCTTACCGGACACTGCTGAAATATACCCGTCACTGGCCAGTTGGCCAATGTTAGGGTGCATTCAGACTACCACTGTTTGGTTTGGACTAAAGGAACTCTGGTCTACCTCTGTGGATAGTTCAGTTCGTTTGGTGCAGTCTGAGGGTGCCTTCACACCCACAGGCTTTAGTTCGTTTCAATCAAACCCAAGTTCGTTTTCTCCATTAATGTGGTTTATTTTGTCTGGTGAGAACATGGTAATCACACTCAAGTGTGTACCAAAACAACCGAAACAGGTGGTCTCGGTTTGAATCAAATGGCTAACTCTGATGTGGTCCTGCAGGAGAGAAAGCAACCGCACTAAAACAGGACCAGCGGCAAACAGTAAAACATTTTGTGTCACTGCACATAGATCTTTGAAAATATCTCTGGTTGAGCATATCAGCCACAGAGGATTAATGAACGTTAACATGTTATTTCCCATCTGTAGCAGTACGTCATTTTCAAACTATAAGACTTGCCGAAAGTGAGATATGCATGTATGTAATAAACAATAACCAGGGCGATTAAAGCCCCTCATAGATTACGCTACGATTTGTATTATTTTCTCCCCAGAAATGCATAAATACACAGTAGGCACCCTACTTCCTGTATTTACCTTTCCTGTTCTCGTGGCAAAAAATCTGACCAATAAGAACAGAGAACGTTCTGATGTAAGTCTCGCGGGATTGAATGTGACACAGTTTGGTCTGCTTGAATTTTTGCCTGTGTGAAAGGGGACCGAATCAAGGAGAAAATGATACAAAGTAACAAACTTGTCAACTGATTCAGACCAAATTAAAGGAATTTAGGTGTGAAAGCACCCTGAATGCACAGTCAAACTCTTGTGCGCACCAAACAAGCAAACTCTGGTCCGCTTGAAAACTGGGGTGTTGTGTTAGAGTTTGGGCTTTTATTTGTGTGGTACAGGTGGTGGCTCCACCTTCCGGTTCTGCCACCACCCACGGCTATAAGAGGGCAGTGGGCAGGAGGGGCGGTTTCTTTGCCACCTCTATGCCTGACGGCTGTGCGTGTGTGCTGTAGAGTGCCTATCAATAAATGTGTGTTTAGCTTGACACCTGGCCTCGTCCTTGGCTCCTTATTACCGACATAACATTTGGCAACGAGGATCAAAGCAGGTATGGACACGTGTGTTACACCTATTTGGCCATTTTTGGAACTTCCTGGTGAGCCACCCGTTCCTTGGTCGAGGTGGTTCGCCACGATTCAGACGTACATGGTGGTGTTAAACCTTGGGAAGCTGGAGAAATTGAGGGCATGGGCGTTGTTGGGCTATGATCTCGGAATGGAGGGACAGCGAATTTTAAGCATGATGGGTGACTGTGATAGTTTTGAAGAAGTGGTTGAGATAATGGCACGCCATTTTCGCACCCCGGAAAATGTCATTGTCCACAGAATCCAGTTTCGACAACACCACAAACTGGTTGGTGAGTCTTTGCAGCGGTTTGTGGCAGACGTGAGACTGTTGGCCGCCGAATGTCAGTTTGGACTGCTGGAGGATGAGATGGTTCACACCCAGTTTGTGGAACATACCAGCTGCCCCGCTATTAGGTCGAAACTGCTTAAGTTTTCGGACGAACTAACGCTATCTGTGGCTATCAAGTTAGCTCAGCTGGAAGCTGCAGATAAACTATCACAGGAGCTGAGTGGGAGGGTGCCACACTGACAACTAGGAGCACAGCCGATGGCGCATGCAGAGGACGCTGACAGCGATGACAGCGTGGAGGGTGATGTGGGCAACACCAATGCTGTGAGCGTTGGTGGTCTACCCCAGGAACACCTGTATGCAAGTGTTGTGGGTCCTGAAAGCACCATTTTAAGGCCAGAGAGTGTCCGCCGAGATGGAAGCACTGCGGCAAGTGTGGACACTTGCATCATTTTGCCGGGGCATGCCACAAGTTTGAGCAAGGAAGTCCAAGACACAAGGACTCTCCTGCCCCTGCGGTTGTCCATGCTGTGTCCCCCAGCACCAACGGACGCAGGTACTGTATGGTGGAGCTGGACGGAGTGGTGGTGCCATTGTTGACTGACATGGGAGCGATGGGCTCCATGTTGAATTGGGCGACCGTGAGGAGTTTTTTCCCCGCATTACAGGATTGGAGGTGACCCGGCGCTGCTTTGCTGTTATGGTGGAGGGAGACTGGCCACGGTGAGAATGATGAGACTGTCAGCCTGGTACAAGTCAGCCGAGGTGTGTGACCTGAGGTTCACCGTGACAGCCTGTGTTGAGAACATAACGGGATGTGATCTGTTTTATGGTCTGGGCTTTACCATTAAAAGCAGTGCTGGGGAGGAGTGGTCAGGCTGTGGTTTGTGGGACTGGCTGATCCTGAGAATGGAAGCCCTAGCTGTGTGGGATGAGAACATGCCTGACACCCTGGAGCGTGAGCAAGACCAGTATCGCCCAGGGCTATCACAGGAGGGTCCCTGTGCCAGAGCTCAAGTCACCCTGAACGAGGGTACTGGGCAGCACAGCGGAACACGTGTGACAGCGGGTGACATCGAGAGGCTGGCTCCACCTGTTCCCGGATCTCAGCTGGAATGGGTCGGTGAACAGGGGGTCACAATGGTGATGGCAGCGGCGAAGGTAAAAGTGGTCGGGGCAGGACAGTCTGGCACGGCAGAACGACATGCCAAGCAGAGACACTGCAAGCTGAGTAGAGCCCCTTGGGGCTTGCAGATGTGGTCCAGGCCCGGGAGGAGGCACGGTCATGGTGGATTTGGGCCAAGCGACAGATGGAGGAGCACCAGGGGCGGCTACATGTGGTGGCAAGACAGGAGGACGCCTATCTCCAACTGTCAGATGGTTCATGGACGCACCCGAATGAGCTGCGGTGTGCCCGGGATGAGACTGGTGGACTTGGGCCTGGACATGGGACTCCTCTGGCGGTGTCAAAGAGGAGGCGCACCGGGGTCGAGACAGCCAGCGGTGACCCGGGAGGCACTTTTCCTCCTGGAGCGGACTGAAGGGAGGACAGTCCATAATGGCGGGGGAGGGGGGGTTGTTCTTATGGCTGATATCTGGTTTGAATGTTATACACGTGTATATATTTGTATATGCTCATGGTGATTAATTTGATGTTATGTTTAGATTAGGACACGGCAGTATTTTGTTTTAAGTAGTATTGTTTGAAGTATAAGTAGCAGAATAACCCGCTTCGCCGTGTGGGATGAGGTGGCAGTCTACCAATTTCCCCCTAGTTTTAGTTGTTTTGGAATGACTGCATTAGGCCATTTGTATTGTGTTATCCCTTTACTTTTGGCGCGTGAGTCAGGTTTCAAATTGGGTTGGGTCCCAATTGTGTGTGTGGTTTTGGCTTTTGTGTGTGTGTGTGCGGGGGGGAATGTTGTGTTAGAGCTTGGGCTTTTATTTGTGTGGTACAGGTGGCGGCTCCACCTTCCAGTTCCGCCACCACCAGCAGTTATAAGAGGGCAGTGGGCAGGAGGGGCGGTCTCTTTGCCACCTATCTGCCTGACGGCTGCGCCTGTGTACTGTAGAATGCCTATCAATAAATACGTGCTTAGCTCGACACCTGGTCTTGTCCTTGGCTCCTTATTACCGACATAACAAGGGGTTCTCGGTTCACTTGCAAGTGAACCCTGGTGCAGTTTGCTTGCAGTGTGAATGCAAATGGACTATCCAGCGGACCAAAGGGTGGAAGTGCCTCTCGGTGTTTGTGTAACCATAGCAACACTTAGTCTCAAAAGAGGAATGTTTGTCGTAGGGCATTTTGGGTAGAAAATAACAAAGACAACGACGTGAATTCGGGAAATCCTTTTACCTGAGAAAGCTGGTAAATTTGATGCTGCTTCATGGTTTGTTTGTGGTGGACAAACAAGCCGGCTGAAGAGAACGGATTTCCATTTTTGGGCCTGGCCAATTGGTGAGCTGGATTTTTCTTCTTCGCTGAGATTTTTTCTTCCTTGTCAGTGGTGGTTTCAGCTACAGCGCTCCAAATGAGCAGTGGTTGTAACTGTGTGACGTTGTCCAGGCAGTTTGGTCTGCTTGAATAAAGTGCAGTGTGATGGAGCTTCCAGGCAGGAGGAAAAGAGGAAGACCACAAAGAAGATTCATGGATGTAGTGAAAGAGGACATGGATAGGGTTGGTGTCACAGAGGAAGATGCAAGGAATATGGTGAGATGGAGACAGATGATCCGCTGTGGAGACCCCTAAAGGGAGCAGCCAAAAGAAGAAGAAGAAGAAGAAGAAGAAGAAGAAGAAGAAGAGTAAAGTGCAGTGTGAATGCGACCCAAAACAAACGAAGGTGCAAAAATTCTCGGCATTCCCTGCCAAATCTAACAGAAAGCCCTTGACTATCCTGGTGTGAATGCAGCCTTAGTATTGTGATGTATGCGAGGTTCACACAAAAAGAGGAGCAGATGGCTGCAACAAAACAAGCTTTACTGAAGACACCACATCTGACAGTCTCTGCAGAACCACGCACGGTCCCAACCAATGGCTCGCCAACTTTGGTGATCGTCCTCTTTCCCTCTCAGGGCAGAAAACCCAGACTCGATCTCCTGGTGCAAAGTCCCTCCCCTGGCAGCGGGAGTCATACGCTCGATTCTGCCAACTCCCCACCACTGCCAGGGCCTCCCAGGTGGGCCACTGGCCCGCGTCCAGCCACTGCCAAGCCCGGAAAATGACCAGTTCTCTGTCCTGCTCGCTCTGCAGCTGCTGTGTGCTGAGGGCCTCTGTGACGTCATCGCTGGGGGGAACTGCCTGATTATCCGAGGGGAACTGCGTGCCTCTGTTATTCCTGCTCACAGTGGTCCGGAGAGCAGCAGCCCGTGGGTCAGCCTGGTCTCGATCCTCTGCCCGCTGACAGTGACGACAGTCCAACAGCTCCTGCAGCTGGCATGTCTGTCCGATTCCAGCCCGCTGCAGCTCTGCTGGAATAATTCCTTGACCGCCTGCTGCGTCCCTGCCGACATGATGACCCCTCCCCTTGCTGTCCGTGTGTGTGCTCGTGCTCCCTCTGATCGTGCTGGTGGCACCGTTGTGTCCAGTCCTCGTGGTGGCCCGCCTGGTCCGGTCCATCCTGGTGGTCCCTCGATCGCGCAGGTCTCCGTGTTCCTTCTCTGGGTTCCGCTGCGGAGCGTGATGGTCCGGGTTCCCAGCTGGAGGGACGGTCTGGCGGTGTTGATCTTGGCGTTCCACGCTGCGAGTAGGTTGAGTCCAATAATATAGGGGTCTTGGATGTCAGCCAGCCAGAACAGGTGTTTTACAGACGTGGACAAAATTGTTGGTACCCCTCTGTTAATGAAAGAAAAACCCACAATGGTCACAGAAATAACTTGAATCTGACAAAAGTGGTAATAAATAAAAATTCTATGAAAATTAACTGATGAAAATCAGACAATGCTTTTGAATTGTGGTTCAACAGAATTATTTTAAAAAACAAACTCATGAAACAGGCCTGGACAAAAATGATGGTACCCTTAACTTAATCTTTTGTTGCACAATCTTTTGAGGCAATCACTGCAATCAAATGATTTCTGTAACTGTCAATGAGACTTCTGCACCTCTCAGCAGGTATTCTGGCCCACTCCTCATGAGCAAACTGTTCCAGTTGTCTCAGGTTTGAAGGGTGCCTTCTCCAGACGCCATGTTTCAGCTCCTTCCACAGATGTTCAAAAGGATTTAGATCAGGGCTCATAGAAGGCCACTTTAGAATAGTCCAGTGTTTGGCTCTTAGCCATTCTTGGGTGTTTTTAGCTGCGTGTTTTGGGTCATTATCCTGTTGCAAGACCCATGACCTGCGAGTGAGACCAAGCTGTCTGACACTGGGCAGCACATTTCTCTCTAGAATACCTTGATAGTCTTGAGATTTCATTGTACCCTGCACAGATTCAAGACACCCTGTGCCAGATGCAACAAAGCAGCCCCAGAACATAACAGAACCTCCTCTATGTTTCACATTAGGGACAGTGTTCTTTTCTTGGTATGCTTCATTTTTGCGTCTGTGAACATAGAGCTGATGTGCCTTGCCAAAAAGTTCCAGTTTTGTCTCGTCTGTCCATAGGACATTCTCCCAGAAGCTTTGTGGCTTGTCAACATGTGTAATGCAGTGGCCCTCGCGAGCCACCATAAGATGCCAAAAGACGCCGGTGAGGTTTGCATTGGTGTTTATTAGTGAACACAAGAACACACAACGTAACAGAAAGTAATAAGCCATAGTGGGCTAAAACACACAACACTAAACACAGGAGATCATAAGGCTGACATGAAGCTCACTTACAATCCTGACCACGAGCAGGGGATGAGCGCTGATGATCCGTTGCCGTGGAATTATAGAGGAATAATGACGAGACTGCTGCATCATACCGCTCCCAGCGCCCGCTTAAGTACAGGGCTGCTGATGAGCCACAAATAAGGCACAGCTATTAGGCTTTGACAGCAGGAAGCCCCTCTGAGCACTGTCACAATAAGAGCTCGGGGATCCAGAAGGTAAACACTGCTGTCAAACCTGGCGGGGATGATGTATGGCCCGAGCACGGACGGAATCGGCGCTCGGACAATGACAGTACTTCCCCCCCAAGGGCGGGCTCTGAACACCCAATGACACCCAAGCCCCCCCCCCCCTCACCCCCCCCAGGGTGGGCGGATGGGGGAGCAGGCCTGGAGGGAGAAGCTCAGCCACAGACCAAAACCCAAGACGATAACAGGAGCACACGGATAGCCAGAAAAAATATGATACTCTCAAATGCACAAATCATAATTAGGACAGAGGACAAATGAGACTATCACAGGACACGATAACAGACAATACAATACTCTCAAATGCGCAAATCACAACTAAGGCAGAGCACAAGTGAGACAATCACAGGGCATGATAACAGAAAATACAGTACTCTCAAATGCACAAATCATAACTAAGGCAGAGTGCAAATTTGACAATCACAGGGCATAAATGAAGCAATTACAGAGAACCAGGTTGCCCAGCAGCAAACACAGTGTGTCGGGTGGCCGACCCGGGGTGCCGAACCGGCGAAACAGTTCCTCGGGTGGCTGACCCGCATCCCTCAGCCATCAGAACCGTGGGAAGACGGCCCCCGGCGATGATGAGCTGGGCTGGTGACTCAGACGAGGGGAATGATGGTGATGACGAGCCCGCACCATGTCAGGTGGCGAAGGGTCTGCAACTCCTTCACCGACCTTGACCCATACCAATGCTGCAGTCGTGGCTGCACCTGCATTGGACCCCACTGGGTCTCGGCTGCACCCGCATTGGACCCCCACTGGGTCTCGGCTGCACCCGTGTCGGACCCCGATTGAGTCTCGGCTGCACCCGCGTCGGACCCCGACTGGGTCTCGGCTGCACCCGCGTCGGACCCCGACTGGGTCGGTGCATCACCGGTGATGACCTCCGACCCCGAACCTGGAACCTCCAGCACAGTGACCAGGACTGGCTCCGCACCGGTGACTCTGCAAGAAGGCTCGGAAGAGAAGAAAGAACCGGGATTAGAATCACTGGTAGCGACAGAACCCAGCGAGACGAGCTTGGGCGCAGCAGGTGGCTGCCCCTGACTCGCCTCCCCGAGAGGCAGGCAGAAATGCTCTAAGACAGATAGGAGAAACACAAGGTAGAGCACTTGCCCGCACTCGGGTTCTGTCGCCGTCCAGGACTTCGTCGATCCAGGCTCAGGGCGGAGAAGTTCATCCTCAGGCTCCCACTCAGCTACAGCAGGTTCCGTAGCCGGCATCATGGTCACTGCAGTCTGTGGATCCTCCGGCACAGACGTCCACGCCGATAACCCACACGGCGTGGTGGAAGGGGACCCTCGACCCACTGGCTCGAACCGTTCCAGCGTGGAGACCCGGGGACGCTTTATCAGAATCAGAATCAGAATCAGAATCAGGTTTATTGCCATTGTTCATGTAGTACACAAACTAGGAATTTGTCTCGGTACAATGCTGCAACATTAAACATGATAAGATAAGAGAAATAAACTATACATGTAATAAAGTGTAGGATAAGATTAAGTGATACTGGTCAACAGTTAAAATATATATTAGCCAGCAGCAGATACTGTGGAGAACTATATAGTGCAGTCGGTAATGCAGGAAGAAAACAGTGATGATTGACATGAGTCTGGTTGAGCTGCTGTACATGGTGCACGAGAGTCAATAAGTCACTTAGTGTTCAGCAGTCTAATGGCAGAGGGGAAGAAGCTGTTCATGTGATGGGAGGTTTTAGTCTGGATGGACCGAAGTCTTCTACCTGAGGGGAGGGGGGCAAACAGTACGTGACCAGGGTGTGAGGGATCGGCTATGATCCGGCCAGCACGCCTCCGGGTCCTGGAGATGTACAGATCCTGGAGAGATGGGAGCTTGCAGCCGATCACCTTCTCAGCAGTGTGCACGACGCGCTGCAGCCTTAGTCTGTCCCTGGCAGTGGCTCCTGCGTACCACACGGTTATGGAGGTGGTGAGGATGGACTCGATGATGGCTGTGTAGAACTGCACTAACATCTTGGTGGGTAGCTTGAGCTTCCTCAGCTGCCGCAGGAAGAACATCCTCTGTTGGGCTTTTTTGATGAGTGAGCTGATGGTCAGCTCCCATTTGAGGTCCCTGGTGATGGTAGTGCCTAGGAAGCGGAAGGAATCAGCAGTGGTGATGGGAGAGCCTGAGAGGGTGAGGGGGGGCAGAGGAGTAGTGACTTTCCTGAAGTCTACAATCATCTCCACTGTCTTCAGAGCGTTCAGCTGCAGGTTGTTGTGGCTGCACCAGGACGCCAGCTGGGCCACCTCTCTCCTGTAGGCAGACTCGTCGCCGTTGGAGATGAGCCCGATGAGGGTGGTGTCGTCCGCAAACTTGATCAACTTGACAGACTGGTGGCTGGAGGTGCAGGAGTTGGTGTAAAGGGAGAAGAGTAGGGGGGAAAGTACACAGCCCTGGGGTGATCCGGTGCTGATGCTAGTATAGTCTGAGACAGTCTTTCCCAGCCGCACATGCTGCCTCCGGTCCGTCAGGAAGTCGATGATCCACCTGCAGAGGGAGTCAGGCACGTTGAGCAGGGACAGCTTGTCCCGGAGCAGAGCGGGGCGGATGGTGTTGAATGCGGAGCTGAAGTCCACAAACAGGATCCTGGCGTAGGTTCCCGGGGAGTCCAGGTGCTGCAGGATGGAGTGGAGGGCCAGGTTGACTGCATCGTCTACAGACCTGTTGGCTCGGTAGGCAAACTGCAGCGGGTCCAGGAGAGGGGTGGTGATGGACTTGAGGTGGGACAGGACCAGGCGCTCAAAGGACTTCATGACTACAGAGGTGAGCGCTACAGGTCTGTAGTCATTAAGTCCAGTGATCCGTGGCTTCTTGGGGACAGGGATGATGGTGGAGGATTTGAGGCAGGACAGCACGTGGCATAACTTAAGGGAGGTGTTAAAAATGTCTGTGAATACAGGAGCCAGCTGTTTCGCACAGAGTCTCAGGGTGGAGGGAGACACGCCGTCTGGGCTGGGGGCCTTGCGCGGGTTCAGTCTGGAGAACTGTTTGAGCACATCCTGCTCACTGATGATAAGGGGAGGGGGGGGGGGGAGGGGGGGGGTGCCTTAAATGAAGTAGGGAATGTGGAGGCTGTGGAGCTGGAGGGAGGGGGGGAGTTGGACACAGATGACGAGGTGTCAAAACGGGCATAGTGTTGGGACAGTCTTTGACAAAGGGCTTTGTCATCCTGACTTTTAGGAGCCTTAGGTCGATAGTTGGTGATTTGCCTCAGTCCTCTCCACACGGAAGCCGAATCATTAGCAGTGAACTGCTGCTGGAGTCTCTCTGAGTATAGAGATTTAGCCCTCTTCAGCTCTCTGTTAAACCGGTATTTAACCTCCCTGTAGCAGTCCCTGTCTCCACTTTTCAGCGCTGCTTCCTTCTCCTTCCTGATCTGTCTGAGCTTAGCTGTGAACCAGGGTTTGTCATTAGAGTAACTCACCCTGGTGCGTGATGGAAGAATGTTCTCTTCACAAAAGTGGATATATGAGTTCACAGTGTCCGTGTACTCATCCAGATCATGCGTGGCTCCTTTAAGCATGCCCCAGTCAGATATTTCCATGCACGTTTCCAGCTTCTCCTCAGCATCACTGGTCCGTATCTTCGTAGTGCTCACAACAGGTTTAGTGAGCTTCAATCTCTGTCTGTATGTGGGAATGAGGTGAACCATCACGGGATCAGATAATCCCAGCGCAGCTCGAGGGACAGCGCGATATGCGTCTTTCACTGTGGTGTAACAGTGATCCAGTGTGTTTAATCCTCTGGTGGGGCATTTAATAAACTGTTTGTAGCGGGGGAGATCGTGGCTCAGATTGCACTGATTAAAGTCGCCAGCCACAATAATCAGCGAGTCTGGAAAACTCCGCTCTGTGTGTTGAATGTGATCCGCGAGCACGTGCTGAGCTTCGCGCGTGTCCGCGTCGGGAGGGGCGTACACAGCGATCATTATGAAAGAAGCAAACTCCCGCGGGGAATAGAAGGGCTTGCAATTGATAACAAGAAATTCCAAGGCAGGAGAACAGTGTTTGGAAATTACCGTTACATCAGAGCACCAGCTGCAGTTGATGTAGAAGCAGACACCGCCTCCTGTGGTCTTGCTGGAAAGCTCTGCGTCACGATCAGCACGGAAGAGCTGAAAGCCGTCGAGGTGCAACGCGCTGTCCGGTATATTTTCCCGGAGCCAGGTCTCAGTAAAGCAGAGGACAGCTGAGGAGGCGAGGTCCTTAAAACGCATCAGCAGTCTCAGTTCATCTACCTTGTTAGAGAGAGAGTTGGTATTGGACAGAAATATGCCAGGCAGCGCCGTTCGCGAGCCTCTCCTGCGAAGTCGTACGAGAGCGCCCGCTCGTCTTCCTCTCTTTCGCCGTCTCACTTTCCGAGCCAAACAATAAACCAGATCGGCGGCAGGGGCTAGAAAAACTGGGAGGAGGTCCGTGGGGGTGAAAGTCCTGATATTTAGAAGTTCTTCACGGGTATAAGTGCAAGCAGACACACAATTGACAAACAAAAACAAACAAAGAGCGCAGCGAAGCACCATGTCGACCGCTGTGGGCGCCATCATCGGCGCAGGCTCCAGGTTGTAGTTTGCTCCTCTCCTCTGCCCACAACGTGGCTGCGGGGCTGGAACCAGGCTCTCCAGAACCACAAGCCCCCTCCTCGTCCGGCGACCTAGGCCTGGCGTCGTGGACCACTCAGCGGAGGGAGACACAGAGGCAGCAGGTTTAGTAATTAGAGCTACGGCAGGTGGTGGGAACTCGGGGGACTGCGAACCCCAAACTCCGCCCCCAGGAGTCAGACAAGGCAGATCACAATTATGATGGAAAGAATGAACTTGCACTTGCCTGTCTCCCGGAGGGAGGATGGTGCCTGCTGTAGGGGACGCTGTTCCTCCCTTTCCCCTCTGGATGGTGACAGAGGGCCCCCTGGAAGGACGAGAAGGAGCCGCTCGCAATGGATCAAGGACGGGGCTTGTTGAAGCAGGACTCTTGGTACACACAGCAGCCGGGGAAGATGTCGAGGAGGAGGGGGCGACGGCCGAGCCAAACCAGGCACGATGAGCTGACGGGACAGCAGGGAAAGATGACCCGGGGTGAGAGGCTGCGGGGGTTCCCTCCAGACGAGATGCAGGAGTGGCAGCTGTCCGAGATGTGGAGTCCTTGCGACGACCCGGAACTGGATCCGGACGGGGTTCTCGCTGAGTCTTGTTTGGAGTGTGGCGATGACGTTCACTGACTGATGGTGAGGCGAAGGTGAGGTCCAGGAATTGCTGCCCCTGTGTGGAAACAGAAGCGAGCAGATCGGTGTACTCAGGAAAGTCACTCAACTCTGGGTTCCTCTCCACCAGCCTGACTGCCGCCGTCACATGCTTAATTATCACTGTGGGGTGAACGGCGGAACGAGCTGCCGCCACTCGGTCCCGGATGGAAGGAGCTGTTTGTTGTAGCTTCTCCAAGGGATTCCCGAATGACGACACACACCAACGGGGATCACCCCTGGGTGGTGCGAACTCCTGGACCGGAACAGAGACAGGAATGGGATCTGGACGTGAGGAGCGAGGATGCCTCCTTTTCGGCTTCCTGCCGTAGTCTTCCTCCAGCCCACGGAGTATCTCGCGCTGTGCGGCAATGTCGGCCCTCCTAGCGTCGACTTCAGGATGGTTGGCGTAGTGAGGGAAACGATTCAGGACATCCTCTGCACAGTCCAGGTACCAGCGTACATCGCTGTGATAGTCGAGGAGGGAGGCAGCGATGAATGTTTCGTCCACGTACTCCAAAGCCTCCGCCAGCTCGTAGTCCCGACTCCGAGCGTGGCCCCTCTGCGACGGCATTCTCCCAGCATGCAGTTACCCAGACAGGGAAGAACAATTGTCCAATTAAAGCAAACTCACCGGGAACGGCGTCTCGGTTTGGCGTCTCCGTTTAGGCGCCTTGGCAGCAGTCTACTGTCATGCGGTGGCCCTCGTAAGCCACCATAAGACGCCAAAAGTCGCCGGTGAGGTTTGCATTGGTATTTATTAGTGAACACAAGAACACACAACGTAACAGAAAGTAATGAGCCACGGTGGGCTAAAACACACAACACTAAATACAGGAGATCGTAAGGCTGACACAAAGCTCACTTACAATCCTGACCACGAACAGGGGATGAGCATTGACGATCCGTTGCCGTGGAATTATAGAGGAATAATGATGAGACTGCTGCATCATACCGCTCCCAGCGCCCGCTTACGTACAGGGCTGCTGATGAGCCGCAAATGCAGCACAGCTGTTAGGCTTTGACAGCAGGAAGCCCCTCCGAGCGCTGTCACAATAAGAGCTCGGGGAGCCAGAAGGTAAACACTGCTGTCAAACCTGGCGGGGATGATGTATGGCCCGAAGGCAGACGGAATCGGCGCTCGGACCATGACAGCATGTAGTTTGGCAAATTCCAGTCTGGCTTTTTTATGATTTGTTTTCAACAGTGATGTCCTCCTTGGTCGTTTCCCATGAAGTCCACTTTGGCTCAAACAATAACGGATGGTGCGATCTGACACTGATGTACCTTGACCTTGGAGTTCACCATGAATGTGTTTAGAGGTTGTTCTGGGCTCTTTTGTTACCATTCGTATTATCCGTCTCTTCCATTTTTCATCGTTTCCTCCTGCGATCACGTCCAGGGAGGTTGGCTACAGTCCCGTGGATCTTAAATTTCTGAATAATATGTGCAACTGTAGTCACAGGAACATCAAGCTGCTTGGAGATGGTCTTATAGCCTTTACCTTTAACATGCTTGTCTATAATTTTCTTTCTAATCTCCTGAGACAACTCTCTCCTTTGCTTCCTCTGGTCCATGTTTAGTGTGGTACACACCATGTCACCAAACAGCACAGTGACTAGTTGTCACCCTTTAAATAGGCCGACTGACTGATTACAAGTTTGTAGACACCTGTGATGTTAATTAGAGGACACATCTTGGTTGAACATGTCCCTATGGTCACATTATTTTCAGTCTTTTCTAGGGGTACCATCATTTTTGTCCAGGACTGTTTCATGAGTTTGTTTTTTTAAAATAATTCTGTTGAACCACAATTCAAAAGCATTGTCTGATTTTCATTGGTTAATTTTCATAGAATTTTTATTTATTACCGGTTTTGTCAGATTCAAGTTATTTCTGTGACCATTGTGGGTTTTTCTTTCATTAACAGAGGGGTACCAACAATTTTGTCCACGTCTGTATGTTCTGACTGGCCACCCCCACCACAAGAACTCTTCGCCCCCCCCCCAATCTGGCGCACTCACCGGTAGCTGTGGTGACACAGCGCCCGGTGGGTTCCCACCCCTGTGGTGTAGTCTCGTCTGTACCCGGCAGCACATCGGGTCGGACCAAGAAGATAGTGGAACCGGTGTCAATCAGAGCCCGGATTGGCATCTTGTCCAGGCTGCTCTGTAAATACATCCATGGCGAGCGTCCAATTTGGCCCACACGCGGTGGCAGCTCATTGGTTTGTCGTGGGGTGGGTGCAGGGCAGTACCACGCGATGTGTCCTGGCTCCCCGCAGCGGAAGCACCCTTCATCCTGCTGCCACGGCCGTCTTCTCCGTGGGCGCGCTGCCGTGGTCCGCCGTAGCTCCTTCTCGCTCTCAGCCGTGGCCTGGAAGGCTCTTTGTCTTGGCTCGGCTGTACAATTCATCAGCGGCTCCACCCGCTCTGCTTCTGCCACTGCAGTCTCCCAGTTGCTCGTGGCGTTAATCCGGACATGGTTCTGGAGCTGGGCCGGGCGGAGACCTTGGATGAAGTTCCGGAGGGCGAGCTTCTCCACTACCCCCAGTTTGAAGTCCGGGTAGCTGCACCGTGTTAGCAGCCGTATGTCCGCCGTGTAGGCTCCTAGTCTCTCCTGGCTGACTCTACACGGCAGTTGGCCAGCTGTTCCTGGGGGTGCTCAGCGTTGGCCATTCTCCCAAACCGTCTCCAGAGCGCTCCCTGTAGCGCTGGCCAGATGTGGTGCTCCTCGGGCCGGAGGTTAGACAACGTGCAGAGAGCCTTCCCTTCCAAGGTCAGCGCGACCTGCACGGTGGTTTCTTCTGGTGGCCAGCAGCTCACAGCAGCAGCCAACTCGACCTGGACCATGTAGTCGTCCAGCAGGGTGTCACCATTGAAGCGGGGAATCTTGACCCGCTGCCGGGTGGATGGGACGGTTGCCTCTCGGTTGATCGCCGCCCCTGGTCGCAGTGGAATCGCCGGCCCGCCCTGCCTTGAAAAAGGCAGAAGGCGGGGTACGCTGGTCCCGTCAGGTCCACTGCTCCGTTCATCCCGACAAGCAACTCCGGGGGTCGGTGTCTCAGCTCTGTCGTCCATCCCCAGCTGGAGCGATGAATCGCTCCAGCTGCTGGATCTCTGTTCAGAGCCTGGCTTCCATCTGCTCCATATCCCACTCCTGACACCAGTGTGACATATGCGAGGTTCACACAAAAAGAGGAGCAGATGGCTGCGACAAAACAGGCTTTATTGAAGACACCACAACGAACACAGACAGGAATGGAGGTCATTCTCACCGATCTCCGTTTATATTAGGGTTACACACACATAATGATTCCTGCTCTAATTCTACCTATAACACTGCTGGGTCATTATAACTGCGTTATAATGACCCAACAGTATAATAGCACAGTAATAACATTAAACAAACACACGAAAATAAAGTCTTTGCTGGCAAGGCATGTTGGGAAAAAGCCCCAATGTTACACTGCCTCCCCCCCCCCCCCCGGACTGGTTTCTGTCCCCAGAAAAATGAGAGTCCAACTCAAAAGTCCAACACGAACCCATCCAGGTGTCGGGGCGGCCTTCGATGCCGACGACCAGCACGTGCAGGCCTGCCAGTGTCCATCTGAGTCTCATCGGAGTATCTGGTCGGGATGAAGGCTCTGGTTCGACCACCAGCGGGGCGGGTGGCTGGTACGGGGCGAGACGGTCACGGTGAAGTACCACGACCCGGTCCCTTTTCTTAAGCCTCACCCTGTAAACCACATCCGACAGTCTCTGCAGAACCACGCACGGTCCCGACCAATGGCTCACCAACTTCGGTGATCGTCCTCTTTTTCTCTCAGGGCAGAAAACCCAGACTCGATCTCCCAGTGCAAAGTCCCTCCCCTGGCAGCGGGATTCATACGCTCGCTTCTGCCGACCCCCCACCGCTGCCAGGGCCTCCCGAGCCAGTTCGTGCACTGTGTAGAGACATTCCTTCAAACAAAAAAATTAATCCAACCTGGGTTTGCCCTCCACCTCTGGCTTGGGGGTGGGGGGGGGGGGAACGCCAAATCCACCGGTGTGCGCAGCTCGCGTCCAAACATCAGCACTGCAGGGGTGCACCGGGTGGATTCCTGAGCTGCCGTCCGGTATGCCACAAAACAAAAGGCAGATGCAGGTCCCAGTCTCGCTGTCATTGGTCCACTAGGATAGCGAGCTGGGTGGTGAGGGTCCGGTTGAATCGTTCGACCAGGCCGTCGCTCTGTGGATGCAGTGGGGTGGTCTGGGTCTTCCAGATGCCCAGCCGCTTGCAGACCTCTCCGAAGACCTCCGCCTCGAAGTTCCGACCCTGATCGCTGTGCAGCTCCTCCGGTGCGCCAAACCGACAGAACATTTCGTCCACCAGCTTTGTTGCCATCGTAGCGGCGCTCTGGTCCGGGACTGCGTACACCTCTGGCCACTTAGTGAAATAATCCATTGCGACCAGCACGTAGCGGTTCCCCCGGTCTGTAGTCGGGAAAGGGCCCAGGATGTCCACTCCCACCCGCTCCGTACTACTGCAGGGGAGCGTGGGATCGCTGAGTTGGCCCTTTCTGAGCTGTGCACGTGTCGCAGCGATGGACGTGGAGCTCCACATCCTGATGACATCCGGACCAGTAGAACCGAGCTCGAAGACACTGCCAAGTCTTTGTCACCCCGAAGTGGCCCGCTCCTACTGCCCCATGAACCAGCTGGAGTACGTTGGGCCGGAGCTGACGAGGAACCAGCAGCTGCCAGATGTGCCGCTGCCCAGCTGGTGTCTGCCACTGTCGATACACCATGCCCTCGTGACAGCGGAGGTTGGCCCACTGGGAGGGCCTTAGTCTCTGGGTCCAGTGCAGACACAGCCTCCCAGGCGGGCCGCTGTCCTGCGTCCAGCCACTGCCGAACCTGAGAAATGACCAGGTCTCTATCCTGCTCGCTCTGCAGTTGCTGCGTGCCATGGACCTCTGTGACGTCATCGCTGGGGGACGCTGCCCAGTCATCCGAGGAGGGGCTGTGCATTGCTGCATTATTCCTGCTCGCAGCAGTCCGGAGAGCAGCAGCCCGCGGGACGGCTTAGTCTCGATCTTCAGCCCGTTGGCAGTGACGACACTCCTCTGCCGCACAGGGACGCCGAGACAGCACGTCAGCGTTGGCATGGAGGCGGCCTGCCCGATGCACAATCTGAAAATCATAATCCTGCAGTGCCTCCAGCCATCTCGCCAACTGTCAGAATCAGAATCAGAATCAGAACCAGATTTATTGCCATTGTTCATGTAGTACACAAACTAGGAATTTGTCTCGGTGCAATGCTGCAACATTAAACATGGAGTAGCACTAAAGATAAAAATAAAAAACTATGCATGCAATAAAATGTAGAATATGAATGAGTAATACTAATCTATGCAATTTAAAATATATTAACAAGCAGCAGATATTGTGGAGTTCCACATAATGCAGTCGGTAGTGCAAATGTAAACAGTGATAATTATCATGAGTCTGGTTGAGCTGCTGTACGTAGTGCACGAGAGTCTAATAAGTCACTTAGTGTTCAGCAGTCTGATGGCAGAGGGGAAGAAGCTGTTCATGTAGCGGGAGGTTTTAGTCTGAATGGACCAAAGTCTTCTACCTGAGGGGAGGGGGGAAAACAGTGCGTGTCCAGGGTGTGAAGGGTCAGCTATGATCCGACCTGCATGCCTCCGGGTCCTGGAGATGTACAGGTCCTGGAGGGATGGAAGCTCGCAGCCGATCATCTTCTCAGCAGCGCGCACAACGCACTGCAGTCTTAGTCTGTCCCTGGCGGTGGCTCCTGCGTACCACACGGTGATGGAGGTGGTGAGGAGGTGGTGAGGATGGACTCAATGATGGCCGTGTAGAATTGCACCGTGTAGAACTTGGAGGGTAGCTTGAGCTTCCTCAGCTGCCGCAGGAAGAACATCCTCTGCTGGGCCTTTTTGATGAGGGAGCTGATGGTCGGCTCCCACTTGAGGTCCCGGGTGATAGTGGTGCCCAGGAAGCGGAAGGAATCCGCAGTGGTGATGGGAGAGTCTGTGAGGGTAAGGGGGGGCAGAGGGGCTGTGGCTTTTCTGAAGTCCACGATCATCTCCACTGTCTTCAGAGCGTTCAGCTGCAGGTTGTTGTGGCTGCACCAGGACGCCAGCTGGGCCACCTCACTCCTGTAGACGGACTCGTCGCCGTTGGAGATGAGCCCGATGAGGGTGGTGTCGTCCGCAAACTTGATCAGCTTGACAGACTGGTGGCTGGAGGTGCAGGAGTTGGTGTACAGGGAGAAGAGCAGGGGAGAAAGTACACAGCCCTGGGGTGATCCGGAGCTGATGCTAACAGAGTCATCCGGTTCCTTAAAATTCAGCAGCCAGGTCAGGGAAACGTGATCCGTCCTGAGCTGGAATTTCCCCCCGTACACATACGGGCAGAAACGACGCAGCCCCTGGATGACAGCCAACAGCTCTCTGCGAGTAACACAGTAATTCCTCTGGGCTCTGCTGAGAGTGCGGCTGAAAAAAGCGACTGCCTGCTCTCCGTGTTCTCCCTCCTGGGATAACACCGCCCCGATGCCCTGATTGCTGGCGTCCGTGTCCACGATGAAAGGGTGGTTCGGGTCGGGATACTGCAGGATGGGGCCTCCGATGAGCGCTGCGTGAAGTTGGGAAAAAGCTGCAGCAAAATTCTCACTCCACTGAAATGCACGTCCTTTATGCGTCAGCTGATGCAGTGGGCTGGCGATGGTGGCGAAGTCCTTCACAAACCTCCTATAATAGGAGGCCAGTCCGAGAAAACTCCTCAGCTCTCCCACATTCCGTGACACTGGCCAGTCTCACACCGCCGCCACTTTTTCTGGGTCGGTGGCCACTCCAGCTGCACTGACGACGTGGCCCAGGAAGGTGGTCTCCCGCTGGAATAGGTGGCATTTCCTCGGGTGTAACCGTAGCCCAGCCTGTCGGATGGCGTCTAGTACTTCTCAGAGATTGGACAGGGCGCTATCAAAATCAGCTGCATGCACCAGTAGGTCATCCAGGTAAACAACGCAGTGACTCTGGGTCACGTGAGCCAGCGCTCGCTCCATGAAGCATTCAAAGGTGGCCGGGGCGTTGCAAAGTCCAAACGGCATCACTTTAAACTGATACAGTCCCTGCCCAATGGAGAAGGGTGTTTTCTGGCGGGCCTCAGGTGACAGCTCTACCTGCCAATAGCCGCTGCGTAGATCCAGTGAGCTGAACCAGCTGGAGCTGGCGATGTGGTCCAGCGCGTCATCGATGCAGGGCAGGGGGTAGGAGTCCTTACAGGTGACATCATTCAGGCATCGGTAATCCATGCAGAACCGCCACGACCCGTCCTTCTTCCTAACCAGCACCACTGGTGCCGCCCAGGGGTTGCTGGAGGGCTCAATAACATCTGCCTCCTGCATTTCTCGCACTTTTTGTTCTGCTGCTGCCCGCCTTGAAAAGGGCAGCCGGCATGGGTGGATCCGAAACGGCCTGGTCTCACCGATGTCGATCTCGTGCTGCACCAAGCCGGTCCGGGTGCATTCCTTATCCTTCGCAGGGAAGACACCCATATAGCAGTCCAACAGCTCCCGCAGCTGGGGTCTCTGTCCTGGCTCCAGCCCGCTGCAGCTCTGCTGGAATAATTCCTCGACCGCCTGCTGCATCTCTGCCGACACGTTGACCCCTCCCCTTGCTGCCCCTGTGTGTGTTCGTGCTCCCTCTGCTCATGCTGGTGGCGCCATTGTGTCCAGTCCTCGTGGTGGCCCGCCTGGTCCGGTCCGCCCTGGTGGCCCCTCGATCGCGCAGGCCTCCGTGTTCCTTCTCCGGGTTCTGCTGCGGAGTGTGATGGTCCGGGTTCCCAGCTGGAGGGACGGTCTGGTGGTGTCGATCTTGGCGTTCCACGCTGCGAGCAGGTAGAGTCCAATAATACAGGGGTCTTAGATGTCAGCCAGCCAGAACGGGTGTTTTATGTTCTGACCGGCTACCCCACCACGAAAACTCTCCGCCCCCCAATCTGGTGCGCTCACCGGTAGCTGTGGTGACGTAGTGCTCGGTGGGTTCCCACCCCTGTGGGGCTGTCTTGTTCGTGCCTGGCAACACACCTGGTCGGACCAAGGAGATTGTAGAGCCGGTGTCAATCAGGGCCCGGATTGATGTCTTCTCCATTCCGCACTGTAAATACATCCCACGCGCGGTGCCGGTTCGTCGGGGGAAACATCTACGGGAGGCGGCCTGTCCCCGTCCATGCCACCTCGCTCTAGTTCAACGTCGGCGAGGGGCCGGTTTGTCATGGGGTGGGTGTAGGGCAGTACCGTGCGGAAGCACCCTTCCTCGCATCGCCGTGGCTGTCTTCTCCGTGGACGCACTGCCGTGGTCTGCCGTAACTCCTCCTCCTCCCCCTCGCTCTCAGCTGTGGTCTGGAAGGCTCTTTGTCTTGGCTCGGCTGTACGATTCATCAGCGGCTCCACCCACTCTGCTTCTGCCACCATGGTCTCCCAGTTGCCCGCGGCGTTAATCCGGACATGGTCCTGGAGCCGGGCCGGGCGGAGACCTTGGATGAAATTCCGTAGGGCGAGCTTCTCCACTACCTCCGGTTTGAAGTCCGTGTAGCTGCGCCGTGTTAGCAGCCGTATGTCCGCCGTGTAGGCTCCTAGTCTCTCCTGGCTGCCTCGACGGCGGTTGGCCAGCTGTTCCTGGGCGTGCTCAGGAGCACCGTCTCCGGAGCACTCCTTGTAGTGCTGGCCAGCTGCGGCGCTCCTCGGGCCGGAGGTCAGACAGCGTGCAGAGGGCTCTCCCTTCCAAGGCCAGCTTGACCTGCACGGCGGTTTCTTCTGGTGGCCAGCTGTTCAGCGAGGCAGCCAGCTTGACCTGGACCAGGTAGTCGTCCAGCGGGGTCTTGCCGTTGAAGCGGGGAATGTTGGCCCGATGCCGGATGGATGGGACGGCGCCGCCCAATCGATCGCCGCCCCTGGTCGCAGTGGAATCGCCGGCAGGGAGCCGGGCTGGTTTGCTCTGCTCAGCCCACCCTGCCTTGAAAAAGGCAGAAGGCGGGGTACGCTGGTCCCATTGGTTCCGCTGCTTCGTTCGTCCCGGCGAGCGGCTCCGGGGGTCGGTGTCTCAGCTCCGTTGTCCGCCACCAGCTGAGCGATGAGTTGCTCCAGCTGCTGGATCCCACTTCTGACACCAGTGTGACGTAGGCGAGGTTCACACAAAGAAAGGGAGCAGATGGCTGCGACATAACAGGCTTTATTAAACATAATCACAATCACAGACAGGAGGGGAGGTCATTCTCACCGACCTCCATTTGTATCAGGGTTACACACACATAATCACTCCTGCTCTAATTCTACCTGTAACACTGCTGTGTCATTATAACTGCGTTATAATGACACAGCAGTATAATAGCACAGTAATAACATTAAACACACACACAAAAAAAGTCTCTATTGGCAAGGCATGTTGGGAAAAAGCCCCCATGTTACACTGCCCCCCTTAACACAGCCCCAAAGTTACAGTATCAAGCCCTGGTCTCTAGACCCCAAATGATCTCACTACAGCTTTACAGTAGCTAACAATTACCGTTAGGCACTCAGGGGGAACAGGACCAAGAGGAGCAACAACACACCACTGAAGGCTTACATCATGCAATAAAATCAATGAAATCAATTGTGGTCCATTAATAAACTGTATTTATTAACAATCAGCTGCTAGAATCTTTAAGATAATCCATCAGGGGAACAGAATGAATCAAGCTCTATTCTAACAAAACACGAGACACATTTTAGTGTAAAGGTCATGGTAATTTATCCATTAATCCAGATTTAAAGGGTTGTTGCTTTTCCAATGTTAAAACCAAGCTGCTGCCTTAAAATGAACCTTAAACCAACAGCTCTATCTAGTGGTGAATAGTATGTATTTATTTTAAACCATCCATCCATCTTCTTCCGCTTAATCCTTTTTGGGTCAAACAGGCTGAAATTCACCCTGAGATTCCAGCTCTCAATGTATTAGCATTGATATGGACTTTATGAAAATGAAGACAAATCCTTGAAAAAAAATGCAGAGAAATCCCTGGCTATAGAAGCCCACTGTAGGGGGACTTCCTGTGATGCCCTGAAAACTCCACAAAACTATATATTGTAAGTTTTTAACACAACTCCATGTAAAATGTTTACCTTAAAACAGTGTTTCCAGAATCATTTTTATGGTTCATCAACCACTGACCAGCTGAATGTCATTTCCACCTCAGTGGGCCTGTATCACCTGAAAAACTACAACTTTTATAGCTTGACTCCATTAGCCAATCATAGTGCATGACTTTTGCCACCAACTAACAAAGCACCCTGTGATTGGCTAAAACAACTCAAGTCATAAAACATGCCAGTTGAAGTCTTTGCAGTGTGTGAAGTCCACAGTGCTGCTTCGAATTTGTCTGCTTGTTTGTGTTCTCTAAGCATAACTTTTCTGAGATCTGCTGTAGATGATTGCGTGTCTGGATCCTCTGGGTGCTCCTGGTTGCCTTGCATTAATTTAGAAATAAAAGCAAGATTTATTTGCAAAATTTAAAAGTTTTCACTATTCTCAAACTTCAGAAATGAACCAAAAAATATTCAATAACAGCTTTTACTAAGTAATTAACTTTTTTAAAACCATTTATCTGCTGTTTAAACTGCCTGTTTAACTGTGTGTAATGCTGGGGTGTTGCATATTTAGTGTTTTTGACATGTTACATTCACAGGCACAGCATGCCAGCAGGCAAACGCTTAGGACCCCAGATCAGAAGGGGGCCCACAGGGGCTGACCAACATCACTACAGCATTGACAATGTGGAGAGCTTGCAATGAGTGGAAGGCCGGCACAGAACTCCCTAAAGGGGCTCCGCCCCCACTGCTCACTCTGGCAAGTACTGGTGTGTCTTATGTAAACAAACAAGTGAGAGTGGCTGTTTCAAAATGAAGCAAAGTTATCCTTCTGGCTGAGGAGAAGGGAAAGCAAGACAGTGATAAGTAGTGCAAATACATTTTTTTTATTTTATTTGATTTTGTATACTTTATTGATCCCCAGAGGGGAAATTTTGTGTTAGAATCTGATTATTATATAAGGATGATGAACACTAATTTTAGGGGCCCCCTGTGAATTTTTGCCTGAGGCCCCAAGAGACCATTATATGTTATGATGTGTTGTGTTGTGTTGTATTATGGGTTAGGGTTGTATTATGTTATGTTATGTTGTGGTATAGACATCATGTAGAGATCATAGGAACATCATAGGCGATCCTATGATCTTTTAGCGAATCCTATGGTCGTGACACACAGAGATTTCTTGAATTATATATAGAGTTGTGTTATGTTATTGTATGTTGTATTATGCTATGTTTTGTTGTGTTGTACTATGTTATGTTTTGTTGTGTTATGTTGTTATGTTATTGTATGTTGTATTGTGCTATGTTGTGTTGTGGTGTTATGTTGTGTTGCATTATTGTAACACCCACTTGTGTGTAACACCTCTTTGTAGCACTTTAGGTGCAGTCTAGTACCCTTTTGGTAGTACTGGGTATTGCAGTGTAGTTACCTTTAACCTACTACCTGGACAGAAGGGACAATTGGGCCAGGTCAGATAGACTCTGGGTTCGTAGGAGCCTGGGAGGTGCAACAACAGATGACTCACACACACAGTGTATTGCGTCGGGGTCACCAGTGTAGAAGAGCTTGAAAGAACGAGGCGATGTGATATATAAACCAAAGTTTATTATCAGCTCCTCTAACAAGTCTCATAACTGCTTTTTACTTCATTCACATTATATCACTGAATCTGAGTCCACATTGAAATACTGTGTGATTGTATATTTTTTCATATATTTCTGCAAAGTGTGGTTAGTCCGAGTAAATAACTGCATATATTCCTGTATATATTTGCATCCTTTTATAGAAACGTGGACAGACTGTAATTTACTGTACATACTCTGGTTGTCATTGAATCCTTATTTAAATCCTTCACCTGAACAACGAGAGCAAGTTTTTAGCCAAAGTCAAGTTCCTTGTATGTGTTGTGCATACTTGGCCAATAAAGCTGATTCTGATTCTGATTCTGATTCTGATCTAGGTGCAGCAGCAGAAGAAGGAAAAAGAGAGCAAACACCTTCGGCTCTACGAACTTATACTCGCACATAACAAAAGACATGGATATCAAAAGCTGACATCCCTCATTATCTTAATCCCCCCATTGTCTTCGTACTCCTCCGCCTGGCCCTGGGGGGTCAGGGCAACCCATCCGGTCTCCACCGCAGTGCCTCGGATGCTCTTTGATCTTCACTGGCGGTTGAGACTCTTTGTCCTGTTCTGAGGTGTGAAGTCGCCTTACATATGTAATCACTAAACATTCTCACATGCTTAAACATATGTAGGTTATGGAATATATGATTAATATAGACCACATTGCAACTATATATATTTTTACAGATATGTACACATAAATAAAACCACAGCACTGTAACAATAATAAAAAAAAATAAAAGTAAAATACTCCAAATATATTTACAGTGTGTACAGTTCTATAGCGTCTGTTCCAGGTGATCAGTGGGATCACCTCTAGCAGGCGGTAGGTTCAGGCACTCGGCTCGCCATCCAGATCTGGAGAATCCACGTTGTAATCCAGTCCAAACAAAAAAACCTGACCTATAAAATAGGTCAGAACACAAAAAAATAAGCTATGCTCTAAGCTTATTACAAACATTTCCAGTTGTACAACAATTAATTCTTAATTAACATTCAATAGTAGTGAAATGAACCTCTTAGCTCTGAAAAACAACCTCCTCCTGTGTAAAACCTAGCTGGAGTTAGCATGTTAAGCTAGCACAACAATTCATCACAAATTTTGCACTTTAAAACACATACGAACCACAGGCTCAACATTCACCACCAAGTAGCAATCAATGGCCAGGGAACAGGGACCTTTGTTAACCATTACAGCTTTGGAAAATGCCTTTTTCTGATGGAAAAACTAGCCGAAATTAGCATCGGTGGTTAGCATTACAAGCTAGCGATTAGCATCCACATACACAATGAATGGCACTCACCATGCTAGTCAACACATGCGTCAGGGGGTTCCCGCGCTCAATGGCATTAACAGCCTTTGGATCCCAATTTTAAAATTTAACAAACGGGGTATTAGAATTTGATAGTACAGCAATGTCTCATTGCGGGTGTTAGTTTAGGCTTACCAATCTCAGGTTTTATTCGAGACAAAGGCTGCTACTAGCACGTTAGCGTCGCCATATCATCAAGGACCGTCTCTCTCTCTCGGTGTCTTTCGGCGTCTGGCGTGACTGAGTCAAAAAATGCAAGTCATACCCAGACCCAGAGAGAGAGCGCATAACCCATTGGCTGATACTGCCAAACCACTGACGCAGCCATTGGTCGCTCAAAATACCAAATAAAAACATTTGGAACTTTATCAAAACTCCCCAGAAAATGTTCCCTACTGATTTATGAATATATATTTATTTAAATCCCCCTCATGGATCGTCACCTTATCGTGGTGGTGGTGGTGGGGGGGGGGGGGGGGTTGCGTGCCCCAGTGATCCCAGGAGCTATGTTGTCTGGGGCAATTTGCCTCTGATAGGGTCTCCCAAGACAAACTGGTCCTGGGTGAAGGGCCAGACTAAGAACGATCCAACAGACTCTCATGATAAATTGTATATCAAGGATTCAGTGTACCCCGCCCCATATGGGGTTACCGGGGCCCCACCCTGGAGCCAGGCCTGGGGGAGAGGCTCGACGGCTAGCGTCTGGTGGCCGGGTTTCCACCCATGGGACCCGGCCGGGCTCAGCCCGAAGGAGTTACATGGGTCCGCCCTCCAGTGGGCTCACCACCTGCAGGAGGGATCATGGGGGTCCGGTGCTATGTGGATTAGGTGGCGGTCAAAGGCGGAGACCTTGGCGGACTGATCCCAAGCTTTCTAAACTGGCTTTTGGTACGTGGAATGTCACCTCTCTGGTGGGGAAGGAGCCTGAGCTGGTGTACGAGGTTGAGAGATACCGGCTAGATATAGTCGGCCTCACCTCAACACACAGCTCCGGTTCCGGAACCAGTCTCCTGGATAGGGGCTGGAGCTTGGCCTTTTCTGGAGTTGCCCCAGGCGAGAGGCAACGAGCAGGGGTGGATATTCTTGTATCGCCCCACCTTGCTGCCTCTATATTGGAGTTTTCCCCGGTGGACGAAAGGGTTGCTTCCCTGCGCCTTCGGGTTGGGAAACGGGTCCTGACCATCATTTGTGCCTATGCACCAAATGATGTTTCAGAGTACCCACCTTTTTTGGAGTCTGTGACTGGGGTGCTGGAGGGTGCTCCTCTTGGAGACTCCATTGTCCTACTGGGGGACTTCAAAGCGCACGTGGGCAACGACAGTGAAATCTGGAGGGGGGGTGATTGGGAGGAATGGCCTGCCCGATCTGAACCCGAGTGGTGTTCAGTTATTGGACTTCTGTGCTAACCACAGTCTGTCCATAACAAACACCATGCTCAAGCGTAAGGGTGTCCATATGTGCACCTGGCACCAGGACACCCTAGGTCGCAGGTCGATGATCGATTTTGTTATCGTATCATCAGACCTGCAACCGTATGTCTTGGACACCCGAGTAAAGAGAGGTGCAGAGCTGTCAACTGATCACCACCTGGTGGTGAGTTGGATCCGATGGCAGGGGAGGAAGCCATTCAGACCTGGTAGACCCAAACGTATAGTGAGGGTGTGCTGGGAGCGTCTGGCTGAGGCCCCTGTCCGGGACGTCTTCAACTCCCACCTCCGGAAGAACTTCAACGACATTCCGAGGGAGTCTGGAGACATGGAGTCTGAATGGGTCATGTTCTCCACCTCTGTTGTTGAAGCGGCGGCCCAGAGCTGCGGCCGCAAGGTGGTTGGTGCATCTCGTGGTGGCAACCCCTGAACCAAGTGGTGGACACCAGTGGTGAGGGGGGCCATTAAGCTGAAGAAGGAGTCCTATCAAGCTTGGTTGGCTTGTGGGACTCCCGAAGCAGCTGAGGTGTACCGGCAGGCCAAGCGGAGTGCAGCTCGGGTGGTTGCTGAAGCAAAAACCCGGGTATGGGAGGAGTTCGGTGAGGCCATGGAACAAGACTTTCGGTCGGCCTCAAAGAGATTCTGGCAAACTGTTCGGCGGCTCAGGAGGGGAAAGCAGCTCCCCGTCCACACTGTGTATGGTGCGGATGGGACACTGTTGACTTCGACTGGGGATATCGTCAGGCGGTGGAAGGAATACTTCGAGGATCTCCTCAATCCCACTGATACGCCTTCCACAGAGGAAGCAGGGTTTGGGGACGAGGGGGATGACTCGCCTATCACAGGGGCTGAGGTCGCCAAGGTGGTTAAAAATCTCCTTGGTGTCCGGGCACCGGGGGTGGACGAGATTTGCCCTGAGTACCTCAAGGCCCTGGATGTTGTTGGGTTGTCATGGTTGACACACCTCTGCAACATTGCGTGGAGGTCGGGGGCAGTGCCTTTGGCATGGCAAACCGGGGTGGTGGTTCCTCTCTTCAAAAAAGGGGACCGGAGGGTGTGCTCCAACTTTAGAGGGATCACACTCCTCAGCCTCCCTGGGAAGGTCTATGCCAAGGTACTGTAGAGGAGATTCCGGCCGTTGGTCAAACCTCGGATTCAGGAGGAGCAATGTGGTTTTCGTCCTGGCCGTGGCACATCGGACCAGCTCTTTACCCTCTTGAGAATTCTTGAGGGTTCGTGGGAGTTTGCCCAACCAGTTTACATGTGTTTTGTGGACTTGGAGAAGGCATTTGACCGCGTCCCTCGTGGATTTTTGTGGGGGGTGCTTGGGGTATCGGTTTTATGGGGTATCGGGCTTGTTGTTACGAGCTATTCGGTCTCTGTACGACCGTTGTGAGAGTTTGGTTCGTATTGCCAACACTCGGTCGGAGTCATTCCCAGTGAGAGTTGGACTCCGCCAGGGCTGCCCTTTGTCACCGATCCTGTTCATAATTTTTATGGACAGGATTTCTAGGCGCAGCCAGGGAATGGAGGGTGTCATGCTTGGTGACCACAGGATCTCATCTCTGTTGTTTGCAGATGATGTTGTCCTGTTGGCTTCATCCAGCAATGACCTACAGCTCTTGCTGGGACGGTTTGCCGCTGAGTGTGAAGCGTCTGGGATGAGAATCAGCACCTCCAAGTCCGAGTCCATGGTCCTCAGCCGGAAAAAGGTGGATTGTCCTCTCCGGGTTGGGGACAGGCTCCTGTCCCAAGTGGAGGAGTTTAAGTATCTTGGGGTCTTGTTCACGAGTGAGGGGAAAATGGAGCGAGAGATCGACAGACGGATTGGAGCAGCATCTGCAGTGATGCGGACGTTGTACCGGTCTGTTGTGGTGAAGAGGGAGCTTAGTTCTAAGGCAAAGCTGTCGATTTACCAGTCAATCTACGTTCCTACTCTCACCTATGGGCACGAGCTTTGGGTAATGACCGAAAGAACGAGATCGCGGATACAAGCGGCTGAAATGAGCTTTCTCCGTAGGATTGCTGGACTCACCCTCAGAGATAGGGTGAGGAGCTCAGTCATCCGGGAGAGGCTCAGAGTAGAACCGCTGCTCCTCCACATTGAAAGGAGTCAGTTGAGGTGGTATGGGCATCTGATTAGGATGCCTCCTGGACGCCTCCCACTTGAGGTGTTTCAGGCACGTCCCACTGGGAGGAGACCCCGGGGCAGACCCAGGACTCGGTGGAGAGATTATGTCTCCCAGCTGGTCTGGGAACGCCTTGGTATCCCCTCTGAAGAGCTGGAGCAGGTGGCTGGGGAGAGGGAAGTCTGGGCTTCTCTGCTTGAACTGCTGCCTCCGCGACCCGGACCTCCGGAAAAGCGGTAGAAGATGGATGGATGGCTGGATGGATATTTATTTAAATATTCATCTTTAAATTATTTACTCCCATTGTGAAATGGGTGTTTTTCCTTTTAAAAGCGGTATCAATATTCATATTTTTATTCACATTTTTAACACTGGGTTACACTATCCCCCCTTAGAATCATGCAAGTCCCTTTAAATGGGATTAGCTAGATAGTAGTGACGGAATGACCAGTGTTCATGGGAATAATCTTAAGATCTGACTCTGTTAAGGCTCTGGTAAAAGCCAGGTTTAGTCCTTGAAACAGGGACTGGGCAACAGTTATGAGAGGATTTCCCAACTGACTATACTGTAGCCTTTCTGGCTGGGCGGTTGTCCTCTCGGAACGTCTCACAGTCTTTGGGATCTCTTTTTCAGGTTCTTTTTCTTCCACAGGTTCATCACAGGTACTTTCATCAGGTAAGTTGGTTTCACTTTCAGTTCCATTCTCATTGTTTGATGGTTCCACATTTGTTTCAGTTTCCTCCAGGTTTCCATCATTCCGTAAGTTGTCACATCCAGGTGAATTGTCATTTTCTATTTGGTTGTCATTCTCAGGTAAGTGAGTTTTAGCAGGAATGTCTTTTTTAAAGAATGTCTTTGGATGGGGAATTTCATAGACTTGAGTGAGCCTTATGGGCATTTGGATTGGTTCTTCTTTGTACCAATAGACATCCTCATTTTCCGGTTCTGAATTCTCACATTCCTCACTTTGTTCAGGTGACTGTCTTGTCTTAGATTTGCGGACACGTTTTGGTTGGACAGGTTCTTCTTCAACAGGGGCAAGAGGTCGCGGTGAACGGTGCGAACAGGACCATCTTTTGTCTCAGGTTTTATAGTGTAAACAGGCAAGTCAACTGCTTGGTTCACCACAATGTGGATTTCAGCTTCCCACCTGTCTGCTAGTTTGTGCTTGCCTCTGAGGTGGACTGCACGTACCAAAACTCTGTCGCCTGGTTCTAGTTTTGAGGGTTTCACTCGCATATCAAATCTTGTTTTGTTTCTTTCAGCCATCTTGTTAGCATTTTCTGTTGCTAGTCTTTAGCTTTCTTGTAGAGTTGTCTTCAGTTTTTCAATGTACTGGGAATGTGACTTGAAACTTTTGTTGTGAAACGGGAGCCCAAATGCAAGATCGATTGGCAATCTCGGCTGACGACCGAACATTAACTCGTACGGGGCAAAACCAGTAGTGTCATTTTTTGTACAATTGTACGCATGTACAAGTGGTTTTATATAGTTGTGCCACTGAGATTTGTTCCTTTCCTCCAGAATACCCAGCATGCTCAATAACGTTCTATTGAAACGTTCTAACGGGTTACCTCTGGGATGATAGGGTGTCATCCGGATTCTGCGAATGCCCATGATTTTGCAAAGTTCTTTTATAATATGGGACTCAAAATCGGGACCCTGATCACTATGTAACCGTTTGGGTATCCTGTAGTGGACTATAAAGTTGTCCCAAAGTGCCTTTGCAACAGTCTGCGCTTTCTGATTGTTGGTAGGGATGGCTATAGCGTATTTCGTGAAATGATCAGTTAACACGAGCACATCCTTAGTGTTACATTGATCGGGCTCAATGGACAGGAAATCCATGCAGACAAGTTCGAGTGGTCGGGTGGACTTGATGTTGACAAGCGGAGTAGCTTGTTCTGGAGCGGTTTTATGTCTTATGCAGTGATTACATGTCTTGATCTTCCTTTCAATATCTGCCGCCATGCGAGGCCAATAGAACCTTGTTCTGGCGAGATCCAAAGTACGCTCTGTGCCTAATTGGCCCATGTCACAGTGGAGGCTTTGAAAGACTGAATCGCGGAGCTGTTCAGGTAAGACGAGCTGGTAAGTAACATTTCCTCCATCTTGGCGAGTGCGGTAGAGGATGTTATTGCACATTTCAAGTCAACTGAGCTCTTGGAGTAACAAGTTGATGTCAGGAAGCTCAGTTCGTACAGTTGGTGGAACTTTTAGACCACTTTCAATTTGTGCAATCACTTCTCTTAAACAGGGGTCAGTTCTTTGTTCGTTTTTGATCTGTTCAGGCATCATGCGGAGTACAACTGGAGGACCACCACAGCCATCTTCATCGGCATAGCCATTTGGAATGGCGGCTACAGAGAGGGCTAATGAGTGAACCAAAGGGAAGGTGTTGTCTGGAGAGCTACAGACAAGGTGTTTTTCACATATAGCAGACACTACCTCGGAACTTAAACTGCTTTCAGGAAGAGACAAGTGAGTTTGAGTGAACTGCTGTATGCGGTCAAGCTCCTTTTGGGACACTGCGTCATTAAGTAACTCGCCATGTGGCCATCTAGAGAGGCCATCTGCATCTGAGTTAAGCTTGCCTGCTCTGTATTGGAGCTTAAAGTTAAATGTCGACAGAGCAGCTAGCCACCTATAACTCATGGCATCCATCTTAGCAGTAGTCAAAATGTACGTCAGGGGGTTACTGTCTGTCACGACAGTAAAATGATTGCCATATAAATAGTCTGCGAACTTCTCCATTACTGCCCACTTTAGAGCTAAAAATTCTAATTTATGGGCGGGGTAACAGGACTCACTTCTAGACAACCCCCGGATTGCATAAGCTATGACCCTAGTCTGGCCCTCCTGCTCTTGATAGAGGGCGGCGCCAAGCCCTGTAGTGCTGGCGTCAGTATGGAGTGTGTATAGCAACTGAGGGTCAGCGAAACCCAGGACAGGCGCAGTACTGAGCTTTTCAATGATGGTTTTGAATGCAAGATCACAGGAAGAAGTCCATCGCTCACCAAACGGTGTCTTTGGGTCGTGGTACTGGGCTGGGTTAGCTTTGGGCTTTTTTTTTTTTTTTTTTTTTTTTTTTTTTTTGTTACTTATTTGTACCCGTAGGTAGACTTGGTTTGCAGTCTGGTGACAAGCCACCGGCTGCTGGTCGCTGCGTGCGCGAGCGTCCTAAACCTACATGTTTTTTTGGTGTGTGGGAGGAAACCGGAGAAATCCCGGAGTAAACCCGCGCAACACGGGGAGAACATGCAAACTCCACACAGCTCACTGTTGGTCGGGGGCTGGGATCGAACCCACGATCTCATGATCCCCGCGGTCCCCCGGCCGAGGGTAAAACTGTGCTGCCACAGTGCTAAACCACTGCGCCACCGTGCAGCCATCTAGAGGAAGTAAAAGTCGTAACAAGGTTTCCGTAGGTGAACCTGCGGAAGGATCATTAACGGTGGAGCGGAGAGTCGCCGCCCGGCCGCCGGGGCCGGAGGGGCTCCCCGCCGCCCTCCGCCGTGAGCCTTCGCCCGCCGAGGGCCGCTTTCTCTCCCCTCCCCTGCGTGGGGGAGGCGGGGGGGAGCGTCCCGAGGCTCTGCCCGGCCCCCCGTCCCAGTCCCTCCGCCGGGAGGGAAGGAGGAGGGCCGGCCGGCGCGGCGCCCCGGCCGCCGCCGGCCCCCCTCCGAGCCGGCTCCGTCTCGGCGGTCCCTCCCGGGGGCTGACGGGTGCCCGTCGTGGAGCCGGCTGGGGGCCGGCGGTCCGGCGCGCCCGCCGCCGCGGAACTCCGACCTAAGCGCCGCGCGCGGCCTCGCCTCGGCCGTCGCGCCGTGTGCCTCCGGGTACCCAACTCTCCTCCACTTTGTGCTTTTGCGCAAAGGAGGGTAGCCTGATGTTAAGTCAGTGAGGGGCTTAACGATGCTGGAATAGTTCTTAATGAACCACCTATAGTACCCTGAAAAGCCTAAGAACGAGCGGAGCTGTGTGAGATCACGGGGCACAGGCCAGGTACTTAGGGCTTTCACTTTTTCGGGGTCGGTCTCAACTCCTTTACTGGACACAATGTGACCGAGGTATCTGACAGAAGTTTGAAAAAATCTGCATTTCTCAGGGGAGAGTTTAAGCCCGTACTCTATTAGGCGATTAAGAACTTTCATTAAGGGAGCCTCATGTTCTTCGGGCGTCTTGGAGAATACAATGATGTCATCGAGGAACACAATCACCTCATGCAGATTCATGTTGCCCATACATTTCTCCATGAAGCACTGTGACGTGCTGGGGGTGTTTGTAATGCCTTGGGGCATTCTATTGAATTCCCAAAAGCCCATGGGACATACGAACGCCGTCTTTGGTTTGTCCAGCTCCTCTACCTCAATTTGGTAGTACCCCGACTTTAAATGGAGGACGGAGAACCATTGCGAACCAGTCAAGGTGGAAAACATTTCCTCCAAGTTGGGGAGGGCGTAAGCATCTTTTACAGTCTGCATGTTAAGCTTCCTGTAATCAATACAAAGGCAGACATCGCCATTTTTCTTTTGCACCACTGCAATAGGCGAAGAAAATGGGGAAGTGGACTCTCTTATCACGCCTGCTTGTTGGAGTTCTTTGAGATGCTTACGGACCGCTTCCAAGTCATTTGGATGTATGGGACGTGTTCTGTGTTTGAACGGTGTTTCATCTGATAATTGGATTGTGTGTTTCACTTGATCAGTTTTGCCAAAGTCAAGATCGTTTTGTGCAAATACTTCAGGCATTTGACTGAGTTTTTCTGTTAGGCGCTCTTTCCATTCAGCGCTAATGGGGGAAGAGTCAAAGTTGAACTTCAGAGTCGACTTTGGTTCAGTTTTGGACTTTGTAACTTTCACGGAGTGTTCTTGCGATAGGACTCATTGATATGCACAAATTTCTCCAATGACACACTTCTGAGGGATTGTCACGTCATGTTCCGATTCATTAGTGAGTATAACTGGAACAAGGTAAGGTGCTCTTTCAGGTAAGTCTATGAGACATGGTTTTACTAGGATACCACCAGGTAAGGCTGACATTAACGGGTGTTCTAACAAGACAGATTTTTCACTGTTGCCGGCTGATACAGCTGCAGTGCCATCTAGAACAACTGTTTGGCCTGCAGGAACTAACTGTGGCTCTTTGTTGCGCATGGTCACTAAACCAAGGCTAGTGTCTTTGGACTGTCTGTGCCGTAGCTCAAGGACTTTTAACACTGCCTTATAACCAAGTGACATGGTTGGCTGCAGTTCAGAACATGCATCAGAGTACAGCTCGTAAAGTACATCTAATGTGTTTGTCCCTATTAACACTAAGGACTGATCAGCTGCACGTACATCGGGAACCACTAAGGCAAGCGTTGGCACTTCGGCTTCAATACCAAGAAAGTCTTTTGGGAAAATGACATGCATTTCAATGTAGCCTAAGTAAGGTACACTCTGACCGTTAGCTCCCTCCACTTCTAACAGCTCAAAAAGTGGCTTAATCTCATGGTTGGATAAGTACTGTCTGTAATAGGACTCAGGGACAGTAGTCACCTGGGAGCCTGTATCTAACAAACAGCTCACAGTACAGCCATTCACTTTCACTTGTGCTGTACTTTTTGTACCAATTAGACCATTAGAAAAGTTAAAGTGGTCTGTTTTGTAGTGTGACTTCAGTTTAGCACATGTCTTGAATGGAGCTTTTGGTTTGGAATGGGTCATCTCTGAACTAGCCTCTGTTTGTCCCGCAACAGGGGCAGACTTCAGTTTTAAAGAGGATTTGGGGTTCTGGCTGTCCCAAATCTGTCTTTTTACTCTTAGTTCTTTGTGTTTAGCAGCTACAAGTGCAGGGTTTGGCTCTGACTCACATGTGGCTACAATATGCCCATCTTCGCCACAGCGGAAGCAATACCATGGGTTGGGCCTAGTACTGGGACGGCTGGACGAAGGTAAGTTTTCAGGTTTGGCATGGTCAGGTTTTTTATTTTCAGACTTCTTAGTTGGGTCTTTCTTCGGTGGTGCTTGTTTCTTTTGTTTCACGACAGCAGCTAATTGGCTTTTTAGATCAGTGACTTGCTTTTTCAGTTCTTTCAGACTGTCAGACTCTACTTCACTATTTGTACTTGTTTCGGTGACGGTTTGTTCGTAGGAGGCTGCTTTTGGTTTTGTGGCGCCCAAGTGTTTTTTCATGCGTGTGTTTTTAACTTCTTGTCTGTTTTCAACAGTGCGAAGGTGAAGCAATAACTCTGCATACACAGGTGGATGTTTATCTTTTAGTTCCAGCTGTAGCTCCTTTAGCAGTTTATCATCCCAACAGCCTCTGTTAAACTGCTTGAGAAGCTGTTTGCTCACTTCTTGTGGCTCTAGACCGCCTCTACGCACTGTGAGATTGAGCGCCACCTGCAAATGATGCAGATATGCAGAGGGGTTTTCTCCATAATCTTGGAAAGTGTTCATGAATCGCACAAGCAGTTCCTCACCGTCTTCAACAGTCCCGAAAGCTGAGTCCAAAAGCTTAAGATAGTTGGCAGAGGTGGCTTCAGACCCAAGAGGGCGAATAACATCAGACGCAGGAGCAAGAAGACTTTCAAAGAGCTTGCGAGATTTTTCCAAGTCAGACAAAGAAGTATCTTCCATCATCAAGTCAACATGTGAACGCCATGTTTCATAATCAACTTCAGTATGCAGTCTTGGCGTTTTGCCAGAGAAAGCTCTGATTCTCAAGGAGGAATGGGCGTTTGACGGCTTCTCTGCATGTTTAATGACATGCTCGACTACGATTTTCTGAACCTCGGGTGGGTTAAAATCAGCTGGACTCAACATTTGAGGTGTTAAGTTTGGTCTAAGAGGGCTTTGGAAGAGTGCTTGAGTGGTTTTAGGGGTGCGAGGCACTTCAACTTGGAGTAGAGGAGAGACTCCACTTTGTGTGGGTTCTACAGTAGGGGAAGCAGGATCAACATCGGCAGAGACTGTTTCGGCTGTCTCAGCAGCTTCAATAGACTTCCCTATTGTGGACATAACCTCCCGCAACACCTCTTCAAAACCTTTTCCACTTAACTTAGCTAAACCCCTCAGGTTGCTAAGATAAGCCTCAGTTACACTGCCCCCTACAGTTTTAGTGTACACATCAGTTAAGGCTTGAATGCAGTACTGACATCAGGATTGTCAATGGATGGAAAGGAGCACGGCAACGTAGGTGCTATTGTTTCAATGATTAATCCAGACTCGAACTCTACAATATGACTTTTGTCAAAGTCAGACGAGTTATCATCAATGCTAAGCACCCTACGGATAGTGCCATGTTGCTCTAGGAACTCAAAAATGTCTGTGTCCCTTTCTTTGTCAACACCACCACTGACAATGACTGCATTAGGGACTTTAACACCATATTTTTCCACAAAATCCATTTTGACAGTGTATGAACTGTTTGATCAGGGGTCAAAACAGAATCCACATCTGTTGTCACAACTCTCCAGGCTTTCTGGCTGGCTCGCCAGATTTTTGTAACACCCACTTGTGTGTAACACCTCTTTGTAGCACTTTAGGTGGACAATCTTGTACCCTTTTGGTAGTACTGGGTATTGCAGTGTAGTTACCTTTAACCTACTACCTGGACAGAAGGGACAATTAGGCCAGGTCAGATAGACTCTGGGTTTGTAGGAGCCTGGGAGGTGCAACAACAGATGACTCACACACACGGTGTATTGAACTTGCAACTATATATATTTTTACAGATATGTACACATAAATAAAACCACGGCACTGTAACAATAATAATAAAAAAATAAAATAAAATACTCCAAATATATTTACAGTGTGTACAGTTCTATAGTGTCTGTTCCAGGTGATCAGTGGGATCACCTCTAGCAGGCGGTAGGTTCAGGCACTCGGCTCGCCATCCAGATCTGGAGAATCCACGCTGTAATCCAGTCCAAACAAAAAAACCCTGACCTATATAGGTCAGAACACAAAAAAATAAGCTATGCTCTAAGCTTATTACAAACATTTCCAGTTGTACAACAATTAATTCTTAAATAACATTCAATAGTAGTGAAATGAACCTCTTAGCTCTGAAAAACAACCTCCTCCTGTGTAAAACCTAGCCGGAGTTAGCATGTTAAGCTAGCACAACAATTCATCACAAATATTGCACTTTAAAACACATATGAACCACAGGCTCAACATTCACCACCAAGTAACAATCAATGACCAGGGAACTGGGACCTTTGCTAACCGTTACAGCTTTGGAAAATGCCTTTTTCTGATGGAAAAACTAGCCGAAATTAGCATCGGTGGTTAGCATTACAAGCTAGCGATTAGCATCCACATACACAATGAATGGCACTCACCATGCTAGTCAACACGTGTGTCAGGGGGTTCCCGCGCTCAACGGCGTTAACAGCCTTTGGATCCCAATCTTAAAATTTAACGAACGGGGTATTAGAATTTGATAGTACAGCAATGTCTCATTGCGGGTGTTAGTTTAGGCTTACCAATCTCAGGTTTTATTCGAGACAAAGGCTGCTACTAGCACGTTAGCGTTGCCATATCATCAAGGACCGTCTCTCTCTCTCGGTGTCTTTCGGCGTCTGGCGTGACTGAGCCAAAAAATGCAAGTCATACCCAGACCCAGAGAGAGAGCGCATAACCCATTGGCTGATACTGCCAAACAACCGACGCAGCCATTGGTTGTTCAAAATACCAAATAAAAGCATTTGGAACTTTATCAAAACTCCCCAGAAAATGTTCCCTACTGATTTATGAATGTATATTTATTTAAATATTCATCTTTAAATTATTTACTCCCATTGTGAAATGGGTGTTTTTCTTTTAAAAACGGTATCAATGTTCATATTTTTATTTGCGCTTTTAACACTGGGTTACATTATGTTATGTTGTGTTGTACTATGCTATGTTTTGTTGTGTTATGTTGTGTTGTACTATGTTGTTATGTTTTTTTGTGTTATGTTGTTGTGTTGTACTATGTTATGTTATGTTTTGTTGTTATGTTGTATTATGTTATGTTGTTTTGTTGTTATGTTATGTTGTGTTGTTATGTTGCATTATGTTATGTTGTGTTATGTTGTATTATGTTATGTTATGTTGTTATGTTGTGTTGTTTTGTTGTGTTGTACTATGTTATATTATGTTGTTATGTTATGTTTTGTTGTTATGTTGTATTATGTTATGTTGTTTTGTTATGTTGTGTTGTTATGCTGCATTATGTTATGTTGTGTTATGTTGTATTATGTTATTATGTTGTATTATGTTGTGAAATGTTATGTTGTACTACGTTATGTTGTGTTGTATTATGTTGTGTTGTTTTGTTGTGTTGTACTATGTTATGTTGTATTATGTTATGTTGTGTTGTTATGTTGTTGTGTTGTGTTATGTTGTATTATGTTATGTTGTTTTGTTGTGTTGTACTATGTTACACACGTGGACAAAATTGTTGGTACCCCTCTGTTAATGAAAGAAAAACCCACAATGGTCACAGAAATAACTTGAATCTGACAAAACTGGTAATAAATAAAAATTCTATGAAAATTTACCAATGAAAATCAGACAATGCTTTTGAATTGTGGTTCAACAGAATTACTTTAAAAAACAAACTCATGAAATAGGCCTGGACAAAAATGATGGTACCCCTAGAAAAGATTGAAAATAATGTGACCATAGGGACATGTTCAACCAAGATGTGTCCTCTAATTAACATCACAGGTGTCTACAAACTTGTAATCAGTCAATCGGCCTATTTAAAGGGTGACAAGTAGTCACTGTGCTGTTTGGTGACATGGTGTGTACCACACTAAACATGGACCAGAGGAAGCAAAGGAGAGAGTTGTCTCAGGAGATTAGAAAGAAAATTACAGACAAGCATGTTAAAGGTAAAGGCTATAAGACCATCTCCAAGCAGCTTGATGTTCCTGTGACTACAGTTGCACATATTATTCTGAAATTTAAGATCCACAGGACTGTAGCCAACCTCCCTGGATGTGGCCGCAGGAGGAGATGGATAATACGAATGGCAACAAAAGAGCCCAGAACAACCTCTAAATACATTCATGGTGAACTCCAAGGTCAAGGTACATCAGTGTCAGATCGCACCATCCGTTGTTGTTTGAGCCAAAGTGGACTTCATGGGAGACGACCAAGGAGGACACCATTGTTGAAAACAAATCATAAAAAAAGCCAGACTGGAATTTGCCAAACTGCATGTTGACAAGCCACAAAGCTTCTGGGAGAATGTCCTATGGACAGACGAGACAAAACTGGAACTTTTTGGCAAGGCACATCAGCTCTATGTTCACAGACGCAAAAATGAAGCATACCAAGAAAAGAACACTGTCCCTACTGTGAAACATGGAGGAGGTTCTGTTATGTTCTGGGGCTGCTTTGCTGCATCTGGCACAGGGTGTCTTGAATCTGTGCAGGGTACAATGAAATCTCAAGACCATCAAGGTATTCTAGAGAGAAATGTGCTGCCCAGTGTCAGACAGGTTGGTCTCAGTCGCAGGTCATGGGTCTTGCAACAGGATAATGAGCCAAAACACACAGCTAAAAACACCCAAGAATGGCTAAGAGCCAAACACTGGACTATTCTAAAGTGGCCTTCTATGAGCCCTGATCTAAATCCTATTGAACATCTGTGGAAGGAGCTGAAACATGCCGTCTGGAGAAGGCACCCTTCAAACCTGAGACAACTGGAACAGTTTGCTCATGAGGAGTGGGCCAAAATACCTGCTGAGAGTTGCAGAAGTCTCATTGACAGTTACAGAAATCGTTTGATTGCACTGATTGCCTCAAAAGATTGTGCAACAAAATATTAAGTTAAGGGTACCATCATTTTTGTCCAGGCCTGTTTCATGAGTTTGTTTTTTTAAAATAATTCTGTTGAACCACAATTCAAAAGCATTGTCTGATTTTCATTGGTTAATTTTCATAGAATTTTTATTTATTACCACTTCTGTCAGATTCAAGTTATTTCTGTGACCATTGTGGGTTTTTCTTTCATTAACAGAGGGGTACCAATAATTTTGTCCACAGCTGTATATTATGTTGTGTTTTGTTGTATTATACTATGTTGTGTTGTTGTGTTGTGTTATGTTATGGAGCAGAGCCAAAGACAAATTTCTGCCAAGTTGGTCAATAAAGCAAAGTCAAAGGTTTCAAACAAATATAAAGACTTTAATTAAACAATTATGTGCGTCACACCTGATATAACAGTGTTCTACTGTATTCTCACAAAAGAAATGAAAACACATTTACTATACTACTACTTAAATCTAAATAATACATTATCTTAAAGCCATTTAAGATATGTTTATTTCTGAAATTAAAGTTTTCTTCATAAGGTCAAATTTCCAATGAAAATATAGAGATAATCTGTGATTATAACAGTGATCAAATGTATAAATTTGCTCTGTGACACACAAATATCCTCATCTCATCTCCTAAACTGCATTCAGAGCTCTGACATTAGAAAACAGGAAGTATATAGTTATTAATCTTTACATGTAGTTTAAACATGAAATATAAGAGTAGAAAGACAATCATACATGATTCTCAGAGCAGGTCAGCTGCTATATTTGATTACAATTACAATAATACTTAGTTAATCAACCAACTGGCAACCTGTCGCAGCATGCTACAAGGTTAAAGCAAATTTTCTCATAATTTATAACAGAAGCCATGCACGAGCCTTAGTCACAGAGCTTTTCTTTTCCTCTGCCCCACTTCTCCTGTATTTTTTTAAGCCTTTCCCAAGTTTCGGCCACACTTTAGATGCTACAGATGGAGGTCAGATTTTTTTTCCCCTTTTTTTCTTGTTTGTACAAACAATAAGCCACAGATGTCAATGATGGTAGTTTTAATTGAGTCAATCATGCTTAATCGTGATTAATAACATCAGGTGAGTTGATCATGTTGATCTAATGCATACGGGTAAGAGAGAACGTCATCATGGGATGAATTGTGCTTAATGTGACCACATGTAATTAACACAATTAATTGCGATTAAAACTGACACCACTAGTATACAGATGTATGCATGGAGAGTTACAGCTGTAATATGTTGAAAGTAGACCTCCCTAACCCTAACCATTAGCCTAATCTTAACTCTTTAATTTTAGACCTGAACGCCTCACCTAACATGCATGTGAAAGAGAAACAAGATCAAACAGACTAATGGAAAAAAGGGTTCGATTCCTGTCTCCTCGCAAGTACTCTGTGGCTCTTTGAAACCATCTGACAGCACTGTTCCCAACTAATTCAGAAAGCATCCCTTGGGTCTTTTCCTCCTAATGTTTCCTGTCAGATAATGTTAGCGCTGCTGCTTGAGTGTAGCACTACTGCAACAGAAGTAGGAAATTAATGTGGAAGCCAACAGATCATCTTGGAAACTGAGCTTCTACTTCTTCAGAGATTTCTTGAAGCCACTGCCACCTAAAGGCCCCTGACTGAAAGCTATTACACAACAGATGGGAACAGGCTGAAAGTTCTTTTTATTCTCTTTGTGAGTCACTCAACTGAAGAAACTCATAAAAAGGATAAAGAATGGAAACAAACTGTTATAACTACTAACTTACTCAGTAATGACCCCAACTGCAAAGCAAGGCACAAAAAGGGCATTTTTTTGATAAGAAACCAAACATTCTGTGGTCAAAAAAACATTAAATAAGGAAGAATTATTATTGTATGTAATGCATATTAAGTGCATATCATATAAAGGCCACCAGGTATAGTTCAAGAATAGAAAAGTTGAAGAGTCAACACTGGGGCTGATTTTGTAGTTATCTCATGAGTGTAAAGATGAGAATGGAAAGTCATCTGTCGTTATCATCACCATGGATGGACTGATGTTTACTGGGTGTAGTGCATCATCTACTGGAGAGCTGCAGAAAAGACAAAAGTTGAGAAAACTGTCAGTTTAGACAATAATTGCTTAATATTATTTTATAATAGGTGAGAGGGTGGTTGACCGGGGGAGAATGGACCTACGACTGTGTAAAACGGCTGTTAATTGTTTTAATCATCATATACAGTGGTGTGAAAAAGTGTTTGCCCCCATCCTGATTTCTCATTTTTTTGTATGTTTGTCACACTTCAGTCATGACGTGTTGGGCAAGTTACTAAAAAATAGTAACTAGCTACAGTTACTAGTTACTTCTTTTCAAAAGTATCTGCGTTACTTTTGAGTTACTACATGATTAAAGTAACTAGTTACTTGGAAAAGTAACTTTCACGCTGCTTTTAAATGCATACGTAAATCATCTTGCACACACAGCATGATCAAGGGCCCCTTATTCTCATCAGAAAAAAAGAAGAAAAAGAAAACTGATGAGAAAAAAGTCTCATCTTACAAAGAAAAAATGTCTCAGATTTACACAAACTATTGTAGTCGGTAGAAAGTCAGAAATTTGCTAGAAATAAAGCTGTAAATTCACAGCAAAAATTTTGGGCCCCCTAGTGGGCCATTTTTGGCCCACGAGCCATATGTTTGACGCCCCTGGACCAGCCCATTAAAAACACATATTTAGAGGATTTACTTCCATGAAATAGCTGCATATCACAACAGCATGTAAATGAATAAGATAAAATAAAATAAAGCACAGATAAATGAAAGTTCACCACTTAAAAGAAGCTGTTCTTTACTGCAACAAACCAGAGTCACTTTTTCTCTGTGTGTAAGAAAACTCACACAATTACTTACACAACTTACACATTTACACAACTGTGGACATTAAATGTGAGCTTCTTGTCTCAAAAAATACTCATGTTTAACCACAGAGGTAGGAGCTGTTGGGGGCTACTCACCGCTCGGACAACAGGCGATCAGGACTCGATATGAGAAGTCACCACCGGGTTGTGGCATGAACTGTGGCAGGACAGGAAACCAACCCACGGAGGAGACTGACAGCTGTGCCAGCTATGGTAGGGTCAATTTATTTGCGCTAAAAATAACTATCCATATTAATAAAACAATGCGAGTAACGCATCTGATCAAACTTCAGTAACTGCAATGCATTACTGAATTTTTAAACAGTAATTTCGTTACACAGCACGTTACTGCAAAAGCAGTGGCATCACAGTCACTCGAAAACCCTCCAATGTAGCTGAATTACAACAATTCTGCAAAGATGAGTGGACCAAAATTCCTCCACAGCGCTGTAAAACGCTCATTGCCAGTTATCGCAAACACTTGATTGCAGTTGTTGCTGCTAAGGGTGGCCCAAGCAGTTATTAGGTTTAGGGGGCAATCACTTTTTCACACAGGGGCGTGTAGGTTTGGATTTTTTTTCCCTTAATAATAAACACCTTCATTTGAAAACTGCATTTTATGTTCACTTGTGTTATCTTTGTCTAATATTTAAATTTGTTTGATGATCTGAAACATTTAAGTGTGACAAACATACAAAATAATGAGAAATCAGGAAGGGGACAAACACCTTTTCACACCATTGTATTTCATGTAGTTCAATATGAGCTAATTTAGACAAAGTTGAGCTTTAAGATAAGATAAGATAAGATAAGTCTTTATTAGTCCCACAATGGGGAAATTCCAGGATTGCAACAGCACAGGGATAGCAACACTCAGAGCAGTAATTTAGAAGATAAGAAAATAAGAGCAGTGAATATACATATGTACACATAAATATATAAATATATATACACAGTGCGGAGCATTTTAGCTAGATGGAATAAACAGCATAACCGTCTATTTAGTTACCCTGCATAGTATGAATATGTACCCATACATATTGTCACCCTGCGTAGCGACTGATATTGTCCTAGTTACAGTGAGGTAAAAAAGTATTTAGTCAGCTACCAATTGTGCAAGTTCTCCCACTTAAAAGATGAGAGAGGTCTCCAATTTTCATCATAGGTATACCTCAACTATGAGAGACAAAATAAGAAAAAAAAATCCAGAAAATCACATTGAAGGATTTTTAATTAATTAATTGGTAAATTCCGCGGTAAAATAAGTATTTGGTCAATAACAAAAGTTCATCTCAATACTTTGTTATATACCCTTTGTTGGCAATGACAGAGGTCAAACGTTTTCTGTAAGTCTTCACAAGGTTTTCACAGACTGTTGCTGGTATTTTGGCTCATTCCTCCATGCAGATCTCCTCTAGAGCAATGATGTTTTGGGGCTGTCGCTGGGCAACACAGACTTTCAACTCCCTCCAAAGATTTTCTATGGGGTTGAGGTCTGGAGACTGGCTAGGCCACTCCAGGACCTTGAAATGCTTCTTACGAAGCTACTCCTTCATTGCCCGGGCGATGTGTTTGGGATCATTGTCATGCTGAAAGACCCAGCCATGTTTCATCTTCAGTGCCCTTACTGGTGGAAGGAGGTTTTCACTCAAAATCTCACGATGCATGGCCCCATTCATTCTTTCCTTTACACGGAACAGTCGTCCTGGTCCCTTTGCAGAAAAACAGCCCCAAAGTATGATGTTTCCACCCCTATGCTTCACAGTAGGTATGGTGTTCTTTCTCCTCCAAACACGACAAGTTGAGTTTTTACCAAAAAGTTTTATTTTGATTTCATCTGACCATATGACATTCTCCCAATCCTCTTCTGGATCATCCAAATGCTCTCTAGCAAACTTCAGACGGGCCTGGACATGTACTGGCTTAAGCAGGGGGACACGTCTGGCACTGCAGGATTTGAGTCCCTGGCGGCGTAGTGTGTTTCTGATGTAGCCTTTGTTACTTTGATCCCAGCTCTCTGCAGGTCATTCACTAGGTCCCCCCATGTGGTTCTGGGATTTTTGCTCACCGTTCTCGTGATCATTTTGACCCCACGGGGTGAGATCTTGCATGGAGCCCCAGATCGAGGGAGATTATCAGTGGTCTTGTATGTCTTCTATTTTCTAATAATTGCTCCCACAGTTGATTTCTTCACACCAAGCTGCTTACCTATTGCAGATTCAATCTTCCCAGCCTGGTGCAGGTCTACAATTTTGTTTCTGATGTCCTTTGACAGCTCTTTGGTCTTGGCCATAGTGGAGTTTGGAGTCTGACTGTTTGAGGTTGTGGACAGGTGTCTTTTATACTGATAACGAGTTCAAACAGGTGCCATTAATACAGGTAACGAGTGGAGGACAGAGGAGCCTCTTGAAGAAGAAGTTACAGGTCTGTGAGAGCCAGAAATCTTGCTTGTTTGTAGGTGACCAAATACTTATTTTACTGAAGAATTTACCAATTAATTCGTTAAAAATCCTTCAATGTGATTTTCTGGATTTTTTTTCTCATTTTGTCTCTCATAGTTGAGGTATACCTATGATGAAAATTGGAGACCTCTCTCATCTTTTAAGTGGGAGAACTTGCACAATTGGTGGCTGACTAAATACTTTTTTGCCCCACTGTATATACTGGAGGGGACCATTTGTGTAAGTCTGTTGCATCTTTTGCATTCAATACTATTAGGTCGTCACGTTTTTTTGCTATCTCTGTGAGCAGCCCTGTTTAGATTACACAGTCTGACAGCCGTAGGTAGGAAGGACCTGCAAAACCTCTCAGTTGCGCACCTAGGATGATGTAGCCTACTGCTAAATGAGCTCCTCAGTGTGTCCAGTATGTCCTGCATAGGGTGGGACTCGGACTCCAGCAGAGATGACAGCTTAGCCACCATCCTTCTCTCTCCTATCTCCTCCACTGGGTCAAGGTGGAGGAGTTTACTCTTTCATCCACATGTGTACAGGTGGATATGTATGGGGCCGGCGGTGGCGCAGATGTAGTGTGGCCGACTACTGATCAGAGGGTCAGGGGTTCAGTTCCCGCTCTGTCTGCAGTCTGTATGTCAAAGTGTCCTTGAGCAAGTCACTGAATCCCCAGTTGCTCCCGGTGGGTCAGGCCAGCACTTGCGCATGGCAGCTCTGCGGCCATCCGTGTGTGTGTGTGTGTGTGTGTGTGTGTGTGTGTGTGTGTGTGTGTGTGTGTGTGTGTGTGTGTGTGTGTGTGTGTGTGTGAACTGGTGGATAGCAGCATCTGTAAAGTACTTTGGTCATCTAAAGATGAGAAAAAGCGCTATATAAGTGAACCCCATTTACAGTAACCTGCCTCATTTCCTATATGTCAAATTAAAAATACAGATTACTTTGTGTTTGTATGAGACTATGGGTGTCATACAAGAACATGTTTGTATTAGTATGGGCAGGCTGAAAAGTTCATAGTTGTCAAATTTGACCAAATGTGGTTTATTTTTCAACATAGTCTCCCCTTCGGTACACACACTTCTTCCATCAGTGTTGCAGCGCTTGGATCTCTGCGCTTGAAAAATAAACCACATTTGGTCAAACCTGGCCACTATGAACTTTTCAGCCCCCCTGTATGTGTAAATCACACACATTGTGTTAGTAAATGTACTAAATTTCAAGATATTAACAGATTGGTGAGTCCCACAAGTTCACGTAAATTGACTGTACGCCAAGTTTATAAATCTGTTAGTACTAACAGTTCTTGCATGAGATCCAATGTGGTTCTCCCAGCTTGCCTGTTAGAAAAATCGACGGGAGGCATTTTAAAGCCTCACGAGGTGTTTAGAATTACACAGGAGTCCCTCTTAATTAAACAACCAGAAACAATAATCCATTTTTGCTGACAGTGATGCACAGTTTACATGCTCATGCGTCAAGCATTATACAGATAGCGCCTTACCTGCGGTTATTCACAAGTGTGTATCCTGATTTCTTTGGACAGTCCAGCACCTGCTGACGTCACTGTTCTGCATTTGATGATGTATTCTGTGTCTGGAGTCAAACCGCTCACCTCAACTTCTCCAGTACTTGGTGCACTCTTTTGCTGCCACTCATCTTTTCCACTAACACAGTACTCTACCAAGTAGGCGGTGATCTCTTCTTTTAACTGTGGTGGATCAATCTTCAGTGTCACGCTGGTTGCGGTTTTTTGAACTTTTACTGATTTGGGCTCTGCAGGGGGTTCAAAGTCCCTCTTAACGAGCATGCCCTCCTTGTAGAGGTAGATGCTTGCAGCGCTCTCACTTTCATTCTTCAAACCCACTGCCAGGAATTTAATGTTATTGTTGCTCTTGTTGTCTTCAGCAAAGTCACCAAAGAGCTTTGCTTTGCTCCACACTTCACGAAACACTTCTGACAGGAAGATCCATTTCTTCCCCTGGTCATCTTCAGCTTTGGGATTCTGAAGGCTGTCGGTTTCTTCTGCTCCATCCATGCATTTGGACAAAGATGTGAGGAATGATTCTGCAGCTGCCATTAGGTTGAGCACAAAACACACAGACTGATCTGCATCAAGCACTTCCTTATGCAGCTCGTTTTCAGATGCAACAACTTTGACATTTTTCATCTTGTTGGTGACTGCCATTAAGGTGTTGATTTCCTTCTCCTTGACATCCAACCAGCTCTTTAGTTTAGGACCAAAGGAGGAGGACAGATGTTTTTTCAGGATATCGGCCAGCTCGGTTTCCTCTTCATTTCCTCCACGGATTGACAAGAGCTTCTTTGCTAAGGTTTCTTGGAATTTCCCTTTGAAATGAAAGCAGAGATCTTTAAATGTTTTCATCTGTTGGCCAAATTTTGGGAACTGCTGGGCAGCAGTGTTTTTCAAGACATCGTTGCACCTCATATCTAGCTCATCAAAATCCTCTAGGATGTTCTTTGCTTTGTGAATGCTGACTGCACTGATCTGCCTCACTAGTCTAGTGGCTGTAGGCTCCAAGTATGTCAGCGGAAGCAGCCAGACCTTCACTGGCACAACTTTGTCTTGATTTTTCTCAAGGAACTTTGGCAGGCTTTTGTAGACTTCTATGGCATCCTGAAAAGTTACTGGACTTTTCTCAAGGAGAAAGTCTCCATGGAATTTACAGGAGAATTTGTTGACAGTTGTTTTGTCTGTTTCATTTATATTTACAGAACCTTCAACACTAGCACCGATTTTAAATTTTTCCATTGTTGCTTTCATTTTTCCTTGGATTTTTTGGGATTCCTCTTCACTGGACTCCTCACTATCAAAAACAAAGAAGGCATTTACGCCGTAGAGAATGGCTGTGACTACATGTGTTGCTACTCCTTTCTCAAAGAGGTCAGGATGCTTCACTTTATCTCTTCTAAGGTGACTCATTGACAGTTCCTTGAACTTTGTGGTGGCTGCATATTTCAGTACTACTCTGGCTTGATTTTTGCTTGTTTTCTTATTCTTCAGATATTTTGCTGATCCTTCAACCTGCACCGTTCCGCTCAGGAAGCTTGCCTTCAGGGATGCCTCCATGTCTAGTGCTGAAGATTTGGCATCGGTTGAGTCCGATGCAATTACTTCAAAATCACTATAACATTGTGGTCTTTCTTCTGTGTACTTTGAAAGATCATCATGGTCCCAAAGTGATAAGCCTGCAAATGAGGATTAGAAAATGTCACAGTTGGTGTTGAATTAGACCCAAATGCAGTACTTAGAGTTCGGCTAGGTTTATTAACGAACTGGCCAGACGGGCGCAGCTCAAGAGAAACACAAAGTAACACAAAATAACAAAACAACAGGCAGCACAGGGGTTGTACAGAACTTACAGATACAGGCAGGAATAGGTCGGGTCAGAACAAGCAGAGGCATGTTGCTCACGCAGCATGACTAACGGCAATCATAAACAGACACAGATTGGGACAGGTATAAATACACACGGGGCAATTAGACACAATACAGAACAGGTGACAAAAATCAGGGCAAACTGACACAGCGGGGCACAGTTGGACAGAACAGGCAGGGCTGAATAGATAGACACGCACACAGAGGAAAAGACAATTCAAGGGAAAAGAGAAATGCCACATAATAATAATAATAATAATAATAATAATAATAATAATAATAATAATAATAATAATAATCAAGAGACCCACAGAGAAAAACTACAGACAACAGAATAATAAGATAATGGCAACCCAGGATCATAATAACTACCAGAATGAAATACAGAACATACCAACAATGAACTTAAAGCGAGGGCTGAGTCCCATGCTTTAAAAACAAGAAACTGGAATTACAAATTAGGATGAGGGCATGAGACCCATACCACACTGTGACAGCCCCCCCCCCCCCCAAGGGGCGGCCTCCAGACGACCCCAGGGTAACACCAAAAACAGAAACAAAAAGAGACCCTAAGGGCGGGTTGTGGGGGTATAAGGACAGGTGGGCCAAAACAAAGTGTAACCCCCCCCCCCCCCATAGAACATGTCCAAAAAAAAAGAGAACATAGGCAAAATTAAGTCCAAGGCCCCATGACCCAAAACAAAACAGGCCAGGTGGACTACCTAAGTCCATGGGCCATTGGATCGTAACATGCAATGGGTCAGGAGGTCTGCCAAAGCCCATAAGCCAACGGACTGCAGTATACACTAGGTCAGGGGGTCTATCAGATTCCATTGGCCAATGGGCCAGAGAACAACATAGGTCGGGGGGTCTGCCAGAGTCCATTGACCCTTGGACCGGAGAACAACATGGGTGGGGGGGGGTCTGCCCCAGTCCAAGGGCCCCCAGACTGGAATGCAGGGCCAGTCCAGTGGCCTGCCCATGTCCATAGGCCACCAAACCAGAGAATAAGTCCCGGCCTCTTGAGCAATGGTAGGAGACACACAGGTTTCCTTGACAATGATGGGTGGAGTGGACTGCTCAACCTCTTCGACAAAGACGATGGGTGGAACGGACTGCTCAGCCTCTTGGATGATGACGACGGGTGGAGCAGACTGCTTGACCTCCTGGATGATGACAACTAGGTGGAGTGGACTACTTAACTTTTTGGACGATGATGACGCATGAAGCAGACTGCTTAACCTCTTGGACAGATGGTGTACAGGTGACCAGCTCCAATGCCTGGAGCACCACCTCTGTTGTAGTCACCTCAGACTGAAGAGAAAGGCAGGGTGAGGTGTCACCAATAACATCAGGAGCTAGGCAAGACTTCACTAGTATTGATGCTACCGAAGTAAAGAAAAGTACTTACCTGAGCTCCCAATCCTCCGCTGCAAGGGTGGCCTCCTCAGGATGAGCTGCAGGAGCTGGAGCGTGGACCCCAAGATGAACAGGAACAGGCTCCTCAGGCAGAACAGGAAGAACAGCAGGAGCTGCATCGTGTGCCTCAGGGACAGTGGAAGCCATTACGTGCACCTCGGAGACAACTGAAACCACCGTGTGCACCTTAGGGACAGCTGGAACCATTGCGTGCACCACAGGGATGGCTGGTGCCATTATGTGAACCTCAGGATTGGCTGGAGCTGTAATGTGCACCTCCTGAGCAGCCGGAGAAGACAAGAAAGGAGCCTGAGTAGGTGATGGAGTTGGGTGGCGCCGTGGTTCAGGAATTGGAGCGGGTTCTGGAGTTGGGTGGCACCGTAGAGCAGGTTCTGGAGCTGGGTGGCACTGTGGAGCAGGTTTTGGAGCTGGAATGTCCATAGTCAGCTGGATCCATCACAGCTGGGACACATGCTCAGGAAGGAGCCATGGCTTGTAGTCCAGCATTAGCTCCTCCTGAGCTAGCACAGCCTGCCGACACTCCTCCTGCACCTCCTCGACATCCACACACAGGAGTTCCACAGCTGCAGCCCCAACTTGGTAAACAGCATTCAGTGGCATCAATGTGGAAGAAGCTGCTGCTAGGGGGCCCTCCAGGACAGCAGATTCCTCCCAGATGATCTGGTTTCCACCCAGTATGGCCAGTCTCTCACAAAAAACAGAGGGAGAAGTGGGTGAGGATAGGTGGATGGAAAAGGCAGCAGAGTTAATAGCAGAGGAGGGTGGAGACAACTCAGCAGCAGATGACAGCTGTGACTGAGTCTCCCCACCGGAAACCAGACAAGTCCCTTCATTATATGATGTTAAAAAAAAATGAATGGGTAACTGCCTGTATTCCTGCTCTGCTGCCACTGATTCATCTGGCGAGTCCTCCCAGGAGAAGCTGTGACATGTCAGATGCGGGGAGGATACCCAATGATGATGCGCTGGTGGCACACCAAAGGAGGAAATGGAAGCCTGACACTCCCTTGCTGAGGATGACAAACCGGGCCGCTTTGACCCACGGCATCAGTGACGACTTCGTCTGCCACCCCTGGATGGATCCAGTCCTTCCTCTTTCCACGCCTCTCCCACCACTGGGAATGACTCCATCAACCCGCGGCACATAATCTGCATGTCGACGCTCAGTTCATGCAGACGGGTGAGCTGAGGGAACCGCAGAAGTGCTTGAAACTCCTCACCAAGTTTCTTGGCACACTCCAGGTGGTGGAAGGCTTCCTCCAGCGAGCGGGAGGCACGGGCATCCTTGATGTAGGCCTCGATGCTGGTGGCCACCCAGGCTTCCCTTTCATCGAGACCTATTTTCCGAAACTCTAAGAATGCTGGGTCCAGGATGATTGCTGTACTGTCACAGTTGGTGTTGAATTAGACCCAAATGCTGTTGGCTAGATTTATTAACAAGCTGGCCAGACGGGTGCAGCTCAAGAGAAACACAAAATAACAAAACAACAGACAGCGCGGGGGTTGTACAGAACTTACTGACACAGGCAGGAACAGGTCGGGTCAGAACAGACAGAAGCGTGTTGCGCACGCAGCACGACTATCGGCAATCATAGACAGACACAGATTAGGGCAGGTATAAATACACACGGGGCAAGTAGACGCAACACAGAGCAGGTGACAAAAATCTGGGCAAACTGACACGGCGGGGCACGGTTGGACAGAACAAGGGGAGCTGAATGGATACACACACACACACACACACACACACACACACACACACACACACACACACACACACGCACAGAGGAAAAGACAATCCAAGGAAAAACTAGAATAGCACATACAGTAATTAATAATAATAATAATAATCAAGAGACCCACAGAGAAAAACTACACAAAACAGAGTAATAATAATAACCCACAATCATAATAACAACCAGAATGAAATGCAGAAAATACCAACAGTGAACATAAAGCGAGGGCTGAGTCCCATGCCATAAAACCAAGAAACTAGAATTACAAGTTAGGATGAGGGCATGAGACCCACCCACACTGTGACAGAAAATTCTAATAATCTCTTGTTCAACTATGGACAATATTTTTTCTGCCAAGGTTTAAAAATGCTAGTAGCACAGCTAAATATTAGCGATGCACAATATTAGATTTTTTCAAATAACCAATATGCTGATATTTTCAAAGTAGTTTTCAGCGATATCCGATGTGGATATATACATGTTTTTTCCCACCTATTTCCATCTCCTTTGTCTTAAAGTAATGATTAACTATAAAGACACATTTTCCAAGGAAAATAAGACAACTACCACCAGCAGCAAGAAGCAGAGGTTTTACTGGACTATTTTGTTGATATTTTATGCTACTTCAGAAACTTTCTATCGTGAATATTTTAAACTGTGGCTGCTTTTAATGATCTTGTTTCAATGTGGAAAAAGGATCTCTGGGTTAGGGTCTGAGCTTGGTCGGAAAACCAGGCTCACGCTTAAAGTTATTCTTGTGCTCATGATTATTATGATTGTCCTGAGTTGTCATCATTGTGGTTAGTCTGTGTTGTATCTTTGAGTTTCACCTTCATTATCATGGCCCCGTCTACGTATGTTCTTTAGAATTTGCAATTTATTTCCACTGTTGGTTATGTATCCCTCCTTAGTTCTGTTTATTAGTTTCATAGTAAGATGTAGTAAAAGAGACTATTACAGTAAAGAACTGGAAAAAAACAAAGACAATATTAAAAATACATGGACAATAATCAACAGTATCCTTGGAAATAAAAGCAGAAATACCAGCTACCCAACTAACACTCCAAAAAATGATAAATCGACTCCGAATGTGAATATAGCTTCACCTGCAGATGAATTTAATAATTTTTTTGTTAACATTGGACCTAAACTGGCCCGAGAAATACCCACTACGGTGCCAACAGGTGATTCAATATGCAATAACACTGCTGTAAAAGACACCATCTTCATAAAGAACACAGACGAGAGAGAGGTCATTGAAATTGTTAAATCATTCAAAAGTAAAACATCTACTGACTGCGATGGTATTGATATGCTACTAGTCAAAACTGTTATCGAATGCATAGTGAAACCACTGACATATATCTGTAACCTGTCTCTCCAATCAGGTATATTTCCCAATGCAATGAAAATAGCTAAAGTAATTCCGATTTACAAGACAGGCGACAGAGGGGAACTCTCCAACTACAGACCAATTTCACTATTACCGCAATTTTCCAAGATACTTGAAAAAATATTCTATGAGAGAATTGACAACTTCATACTGAAGAATGATTTATTGTGTGAGCAGCAATATGGGTTCAGACACAAAAGGACAACAGCATATGCCTTAATGGAATTTACAGAAAAAATATCAACAGCCATTGAAAATAAAGAGTATTCAGTTGGAGTATTCCTGGATCTTAAAAAAGCATTTGATACAGTAGATCACAATCTATTATTAAAGAAACTACAAAATTGTGGTATCAGAGGGGTAGCACTGTCCTGGTTAAGAAGTTACTTAAAGAATAGATATCAGTTTGTATGTGTTAACAACAAAAACTCAGAGCTACTGAAGGTCACCTGTGGAGTCCCACAGGGTTCAGTTTTGGGACCATTATTATTCAATATGTATATAAATGATATATGTAAAGTTTCAGAAAAAATGGACTTAATATTGTTTGCTGATGACACTAACCTGCTATGCAGTGGAAACAACTTGGAACAACTTCTGGATACACTCAGAAAGGAATTAGGAAAGCTGAAACTGTGGTTTGATTCAAACAAATTAACGCTCAATTTAAGCAAGACAAAATTTATAGTCTTTAACAACCATCACAACTACCCAGTACCCAAACTCAGTGTAAATGGTGTAGAGATTGAAAGGGTATCCGAAACTAAATTCCTTGGAGTAATAATTGATAACAAACTGTGTTGGAAGCCACATATTAATTATATAAAAGGTAAAGTATCCAAATCAATTGCAATATTACACAGAGTGAAAAATTTGCTGAATCAACCCACACTATACACCTTGTATCATTCATTAATACTCCCATACATGACATATTGTAATGAAGTATGGGGAAATACATATAAAACAAACATATATCCACTCTTTATGCTTCAAAAGAGAGCTATTAGAATAATCAACAAAGCAGCTTACAGGGAACCAACAAACCCACTTTTTCTTAAACAAAAAACTCTCAAGTTGAAAGATCTGATCGACTTTAAAACCGCAATAATAATGTTCAAAGTGAAGAATCTATCACTGCCCGCAAATATCCAAAAGTTGTTCCAAACAAGGGAGAAACGATATCACTTCAGAGGAACATGTATATTTCAAAAGCCTACAGTGAGAACAACCACCAAGCAACACTGTATTTCAGTGCAAGGTGTCAGATTATGGAACGATTTTGGACCTGAATTAAAATCATGTACAAAGCTTGGACAATTTAAACAAAAACTAAAGGAAGAAATACTCCAAACATATTTACAAGACGACATGTAAACTCACATAAGGATTGACATTTCCAGCCTGTGTTGTGTTATAGCTTAGTTTTTCTTTTTTCTCTGTGACACTATGTCTTAGATTTGTTTTTGAATAGTAACCGCTTAACTTAGACTAGCTCAGTTTTCTTTTTCTCTCAGTCATATTTTGTCTTAGCCTTGTTTTAAATTGTAATCGCTCTTGTCTTGTTTTCTCTTTTTTCTCCTTTGAATTCTTGGATGGAATATGGGTGGGCAATATAAGCTGCGGCTTCAGCCATCACCCATTTCGGATAACTCACGTGGAATTGTATAGTAGAAGGAGTCTTTGTCTAATTTGACCTTGTTGTTATATTATACAGTTTCTTTTAACCTGTAATGTACTATCCGAAATAAATAAATTCATTCATTCATTCATTCATTCATTCATTCATTCATTCATAGTCATGTTTATATTTGCGTGTGGTTATTCCTGTCATGATTTCCTGTTTGGTTTGGCATTATTTTGACAGTGTTCTCTGTTCCCTTTTTGCGTGGCCTGATTTGGTTTTGTTAATTTGCTAAGTGCACATACTGGTTTGTAATTATGTTCCATTTGTCTGCCTTATTTAAGGGACGCAACCCCTCACCTGGGTGCTGCGTCATTAGCCGTTTGATGTGAATCCACATGCTTCTGTCCATCTGTCCATCAGTCCAAATCTGTGAGTTTTGTCTGTCAAGTCTTGTTTAGCTTTTGTTTCAGCTTCCGAGCTGCTTTACTTTGTGTTTATTAAATTATGTTAAATGCTTGCTATGCATCTGAGTCCTGCTCTTTGCCCTGCTGGGGCACAACCCATGACACTCTGTTGCTGACAGAGACTTGATCTAAGTTGTGTGGTGAGGAAGATAAACTCCCAGAACAGTCTGCTGAATATTATTATAAAAACAGCTAAACTGACATTATGGTTACTCAGTTATTGTCACTGAGATGTGGGGTGGGTCAGCCTCTGCTGAGTGGCTTGTCTCGGCTGTCCTTCGGTGTCGGGCCGCCCTGTCCTTGCTGGGGTGTCTGGAGGCAGCTAGCATTCCCTAAACCCATTGTTTGAAGGAATCCTTCTGACCATAGATTAATTAGGACTCAGGCAGGATACAAGTCTTAAGACCTGTTGAGAACATCTTAAATGCAGTGATTTTTTGGCAATGTCTTTTTTTTTTTATTGTATACATTCACAGTGAAACCAATTCATTGTTTCTCATGTGCCTAGTCTTGGGTGTTACTTCTAATTGAACTACACTGCATTCAGTTTAAGTTTCAATTAGCATGAAAAGTTAAATTCTTACCAGGGACAAGGGAGTCATCCCGGACATCATACAGCATCCCAAGACCAAAAGCCCGGCTCAGGGCTGCCACAGAAATCGTCTTTGTGTCCTCAACTTCCATGTCTGAATCTGGGGTGGAAGAAAAATAAATGTAAAGGTGATGAGTTTCTGTCTATTTAAAAGAGAAATGCTGTGTTTGAACTGCCCACTCATTTCATAGGGCCTATCCACTGTAGGAGTACAGAGAATTCAAATGTAGGGGTATGGCGATGCATATTGGTGATATAGCAATGTATATTGTGGTTGTGTCAGCAGACAGCGTCTCAGTCAGGAGGCAGTGGTTAGACACAAGAGAACAATAGGCAGGGACCTCATGGGGAGTTGGCAGGAAGAGAGAGCTGGGGGTTTAAGGAAAATGTATGGTGGAGGTGAAATGTCATGCAGATGTGAGATGATCTGTGGAGTTTTAAGGGATGGAACCTGGTTTGGCTATTCAGTGCTTTCTGTGTATGATGTTGTGAGAGTGTGAATAAACTTCGTCTGATCGTAACTTGGCCTCATCATTTCCACACTCTCCACAGGGGACTATATATTGAACTCCTTAGAACAATAAAAAAAATGAGCTTTTCAACACTACTTTGCTTTTGTCCCCTTTTTATTTGTACACACTTTTGATAAATGAGAGAATGTGTGCATCACTTTTCACATTCAGGTGAGGGTGTAGAGATTTGCTGATGAGCCAATTATTGAAACCCACGGTGGCACGGGACTGCCAGTCTGAAGATTTCAACTGTCAAACCTCTCTGCTGTAACAAAGTATTGTGTCTGCATCCTGACATAGCCTGTTATGCCTGTGTCGTCATAGGGACATCATTAATTTGACGACCAGTAAATAAATAAATAAATGAATAAATCATTTTTTTAAATTCTCAACCTGTAAGGCAACTATAACCACGCCTTGGATCTTTTGTGGCTGTGCGCACGTGCTTGTCCAACAGTCCAACCAGAAATGTAGACATTATAGGGGAGATAACATAAAATACTGTCATAGCTGCCCCTCACGGCAGAACAAAGACCCAATCGTTGAACTGTGACTTCGCAAAAAAAACGTTTACTAAAAACACAAAATAACACACAGGCACAAAAACTTATGAAGGCAGGATACGTAGGACACAAATAAGGCTGAAACGTGGGGTACATGCCGGTAAGACCAAATAGCCCGAGAGAAAATAAAGTGTGGGACTCACACAGGATACAAAAGGGATATGACGTACAACTAACGTCTGGAACTTGGTTAAGGACACAGCAACGAACTGCGGTGCTGCGGCCCTTAATAGTACAAGAAAAATTGAACAAATGATACACAGGTGTGGGTAACAGCAGCAAGGATGAATAGACCAAACTGATGACAGCTGTGACAGCCTGCAAACTTGAGCTACAGAGGAAGTAAACAAAACATGCTGTCAAAATAAAAGCACAGGAGAACATGGCAAAAAGCAGCTGAATGCAAACATGAAGAGATCACAAAATAAGAAACAGACCAGATAATATAAACAGGGAGAAATGACCCATAAAGGTGAGGACAAAAACACTAGATGCAAATACTGGAATACTACATTACAAAAGAGAAGTAGAGCAAAGGTGAAGGTGGGCTCATGTCTAAAAGGCAGATAATGTTTATAAAGCAAAACCTGGACGGTCACGGTCCCATAATAAAAACAAACAAGATTATAGCAACTAAGAAACAAGCATTCTCATAAACCGACAACAACAAAAGGCAAACTCAATAACACAAAACAACTAAAACCAAGCAGATACAATACTGAAGAGGGGAACGGACAGAAAAAAATCAAACTAACACAAAACGTGAACATGGTTCCCCAGCTGTGCTCTGCATCAAGATAAATACACGCAACGCCCCATTAGACTCGTCTGAAAATCAAATGAGTCACAGGTCCAAGCCCAAGTCAATCTGATCAGAAATGTAGACGCTATAATGGTGACATTATGTTGTCAAACGCACAAACCAACAAACATTATACAGTAAGTGTGGAATATAAGAATAATAGTAATAAATGATATATTAGCCGAACCAGCTGGAAAAACAATGATTTCAACAACAGTTCACATGAGAGTAATGGGTCAGAATGGCAGATGGCCGTCAGGTTTTCCTGCCATGGCTGCATTATACTTTGGGGTTCAAGTTAAGAGGATACAATATAAGGACTTTGCAATTCTAATTTGTATAATTAGAATAATAAGCAAAGCTGCTTACAGGGAACCAACAAACCCACTTTTTCTCAAGTTAAAAGCTCTCAAGTTGAAAGATCTGGTTGACTTTAAAACTGCAGTAACAATGTTTAAAGTGAAGAATCTATCACTGCCTGCAAATATCCAAAAATTCCAAATAAGGGAGAAACAATATCATTTCAGAGGAACATGTATATTTCAAAAACCTTCAGTGAGAACTACCACCAAGCAACACTGTGTTTCAGTGCAAGGTGTCAGATTATGGAACGATTTTGGACCTGAATTAAAATCATGTACAACGCTTGGACAATTTAAACAAAAACTAAAGGAAGAAATACTCCAAACATATATCCAAGATGACATGTAAAATCATATTAGGACTATTATATCCAGTCTGTGTTGTTCTGCGGCTTCAGCCATCACCCTTTTCAGATAATTTATTTTGAAATGTATAATCCGAGGAGTTACTGTTTAATTCGACCTTGGTGGACTTTTCCCCCTGGTATATTGTTCTGTTCCTTTCTTTTAATCTTTTAATCTAATATATCTGAAATAAAGATTCATTCATTCACATCCCATCAGACATCATTGCTGCACAGCACAAAAAGATCAGAAACCTATAGATTCTATGGCTGCACTTTTGCTGCTGTACATTGTGCAGATAATAAGAAAGGAGGAAATTATTTTCAAATTATGGTAAAGTTTGGTTTCACCTGAGGCAGGTCTGCTCTGTGTCTTCAGGGTCAAAGCTAAGTATGCCCAGGCACCTTCACATGTTCCTCTTTAACTGTACTATTGTGGAGAGTGCAAATAATGGAGGCAGACTTATGCAGCAGACGACTTTATTCACTCTCCCATCAGTCATACACAGAAAAAGCATCTATCAATACACCAGGGTCTCTCCTTTTATATCACCCGCCCATCTCACATCTGCATGACATCTCGCATCACAATACATTCATCCTTTCTCCCCCCACTACTTCTTCCTGCTACCTCACCATAATCTCCATACCTATTGTCCTCCTCTGCATCCAGTCTGAGATGATTAACCCAGCGTCTACACCCCCCCCCCCCCAGAATCTCAGACCGAGTTTCAGTCCTCACGCCCTTTTTGCTTCAGTCTCCTCCCATATCTGCTGTAACGGGGGTTTACCGCCTCCGCGGCGCTGCTGTGCCGGCGGGGGACTCCTGGGGGTGTGTCTGTCTGCAAGTGGGCAATAGCGAGGGGTGGGAAACCTTCGATTTGCCCGTGTGGCTGCTCTGATGAATCGTTTACCTGGGGAGTTCTCAGTTGGGGTCTTCCACGCCGAGGGGCCCGAGCCAACATCACTTGCTCGACCGCCACCACAAAGTCGGGCTTAAGTCTGTCTATACATATTTTCTCTCTACGACCCCCCAAGTCTAACAAAAAATGTTTGTCCCCTCTTTCCAGCACTCTGAACAGGCCATCGTAGGGTGGGCACAATGGGGGGGCGGTGGGCATCGTGTCTGACAAACACGAACGCCGCGTTCTTCAAAGTCTTTGGCACAAAAGTGCATGGAAAACAGTGGTGGGCCGGGACCGGTAGCGTGACTGTATCTGTGCTATGCTGCAAACGCTGAGACGGGCAGTTGTCTGGCGCGGGATTATCTGGCAAAAATTCCCTGGGCAGCCGCAGCGGCTGAGAAAAAACAAGCTCCGCCGGGGAAGCCTCCAAATCCTCTTTTGGTGCGGAACGCAACCCCAACAAAACCCACGGCAACCAGTCTACCCAATTTGCATCCGTCATCGAAGCCCTGAGCGCTGCTTTCAGTGACCTATGAAAACGCTTGAATAACCCATTGGCCTGCGGGTTGTACTCGGTTGTGCGATGAATTGCAACACCCAAGCTACAGGCCATCGTGGACCAGAGGTCGGAAACAAACTGCAGGCCCCTATTAGACGTTATGTCCGACGGGATGCCAAAATGTGCCACTGATGTCATCAAAAAAGCCCGCTCCAAGTCCGTGGATGTGATTGCCGCCAGTGGGACTGCTTGTGGCCAGCGTGTGGTGCGGTCCACCACTGTCAGAAGGTGCGTGCACCCCTGCGATGGCAGGAGGGGGCCCACGAGGTCCATGTGAACATGGTCGAACCTCTTAACCGGTATAAGAAATGGCTCCAAAGGAGCCTTCGTGTGTCTGTGTATTTTGGCTCATTGGCACGCTACGCAGGCTGCAGCCCACTCTTTCACTTGTTTGCGCAGGCCTGGCCAAACAAACTTGGCTTCCACCATTTTGACTGATGCACGCACTCCTGGGTGTGCCAGAGTGTGACCTGACTCAAACACTCGGCGGCGCCAAGCAACTGGGACCACCGGGCGCAGGCGTCCCGTGGAGACATCGCAGATTGGGGGGGGGGGGGGGCTGTCGTCTTGCAGTACTCTGCTCTCCAGCCTTAACCCTGTTGGTCCAGACTGGAGCGCGCACACATCTGCATCTCCAAACTGCTCTGCGGCAATGGCTGTATAATCTATCCCCACGCAGACCAGGGCCACTACTGCGCGCGAGAGGCAGTCCGTCACCACATTCAGTTTACCCGACACATGCTGAATATTGGTCGGAAACTCCAAGATCGCAGCCAGCTGTCTGTGCTGCTGGCCCGACCATGGTTCCGAAACCTTGGCCATCGTGAACATTAGCGGCGTGTGGTCCACAAACGCAGTGAAGCTACGCCCTTCCAGCCAGAACTGGAAGTGGTGTATGGCCAGGTGGAGAGCCAGCAACTGTCTGTCGAACACCCTGTATTTACGCTCACTGTCGCGCAAAGCCCTGCTGAAAAAAGCGAGCGGCTGCCAAGAACCGGCGACGCGTTGCTCCACGATGGCCCCTCTGGCCACGTCCGAGGCGTCTGTAGTAAGCGCTATCCGGGCCGCCGGGTCCGGGTGCGCCAACCATGCGGTGTTTGCCAGAGCTGTTTTATCCTCAGAGAATGCCAGCTACGGTGAATTGGCAAGAACTGCTCTTGCCTCTGTTGGGAGGTTCCGGAGGAAAAGGTGGGCAAACAGAAAATGCCCATCGTCCGTGCCCATCAACGCCAACATCTTCTCCATCAGTTCGACCACCGAACCGTCTCCTAACTCGGAATGCCTCAGGAGCCTCTCTGCTCTCTCACAGTCGGAGAGTGTGTAGCGCCGGGTCAGCGCGGCCTTGAGAGCCCCGTATTTGTCGTGGGCTGGAGGTGTCACGCCGCGCCGCTCATCAACGGCGCCACCTGCTCACACACCTGTCAGTCATCAGCGGCGAGGAATATAGGCTGCCTCGCCCTGAGCTTCGGTCTGAAGCCGTAGACTTCATTTCCCTTTCATGGGCTTCCACCACATTCTCTTCAGCATCCTCGTCACCGGTAAGAAGATCACTTACCTCATCTCTCCAGTCTGCTCCCCTGTGCACAGGTGGATTCCTCGGCGGCGGACAACCCCGTCCCTCGTCTCTCCTCGCTGCTGCACCGAGCCCTGCAGGTGGCTGTCTCCCGGGCTTCCATCCTTGAAGCGCCAGTCATCTGTCCAAACAAGTAAGCTTCTCTCCCTCGCCTATTCTCCTCCTGTGTTGGTGTGTGCTCATCACCCTGTGTCTGATTTCTCCCATAGGGTTGCCGGCTGAACGGTCTCCTGCCTCTGGGTCCGAAGCAGACACCACCACCAACACATTAACATTCCGCAGACACGCACCCAAACATCCCTGTTGTTAATAAACAGTTTGAACTACTCTGAGCCTGTGTGTGTGCGTCTCCTGAGCCGAACGTTATGTCAGGAGGCTGTTGGAGCAGGCTCGCTACTTGCTGAGTCGTGTGAGCGTCCAGCGCTGCGACCACATAGTAATATCTGGTGTCGTCTGCCGTTATTTCCTGGAGGGTGAACTGAGCCTCGGTGTGGTGGAACCAAGACCGCGGGTCGTACAGCCAAAAGTCCGGTAGTTTGACCGAAACAGTGCATGCGTTGCTGGGGCTTCCTGTCCGGGCCGACTCCGGGGTTCTTGCCTCATGTTCCATAATTCGTCAAGGGGTCACCAGTGTGGAGAGTGTAAATAATGGAGGCAGACTCATGCAGCAGACGACTTTATTCACTCTCATATCAGTCACACACAGCAAAAGCATTTTCTCAATACACCAGGGTCTCTCCTTTTATATCATCCGCCCATCTCACATCTGCATGACATCTCGCATCACAATACATTCAACCCTTCTCCCCCCCACTGCCTCTTCCTGCTACCTCACCATAATCTCTCTCATCTCAATACCTATTGTCCTTCTCTGTTTACCCTCTGCATCCAGTCTGAGATGATTAACCCAGCTTCTACACTATCACATTTAGTCGCCTGTTTTTTTTTTTCTGCTATCTGAATGTCCTTGATCTTTGATCTTTTTATGTCAGTTATACAGTGCACTGCATTTTTCATTTTTCTATCTTCCCTTCTTGCTTTTTTTTTTTTTTATCTTTGATCATCCCTTCCAACAGTCTTATCACTGTTAAATGCAGTCAGATTTGCCTGAGTCATGAAGTTTGGAAGACAGAGTGAAAGTAAAATCAAAGATGGCCTTATTATCAGAAACATAACTATTTTTTTCTCTTAAATTCTCAGGTTTTTATGGTAGATTTGCAACATTAGATGTATTAAATTTGTGCCTTTTCAGTGCAAATTTACATTTTTTTTAAATTAAATTTCCAACTTTTTCAATTAATCAATAAGCTTTTGTAACATTATTGGCCTGGTTTGAACTCAATTCAACCACTTTTCCTGAAGAACTCTTGAGACTCAAATACCAACCAGAAACATCTGTTCAAGGACAAAACTGGCCCTTTCCCGGTAAATGTCATCAGATAAGCTTCCGTTTAATAGGTTTGTGACTTTGTTTGCCCAGACGCTGTCAGCGACGACACTGATGGATCTCAGAGACATTCCAACGTTCTGACAGATCACTCATTTTTACAGCGCTCTTCCCCCTCCAGAAGAGAACTCAAAACTTTTATGACCAGAAGACTCTTGTGGATCCACATTGCCCCCTAATGGACAAAAGTGGGATTTTTCATTCAGCCTTAAATAATTGCTGCACTATTTCATGATAATACTGCTGAACTTGTGTATCTTTCTGCAGATCACACCAGCAGCCAAAATGCATACTCTGAATTATTCTGCAGCTGAAAGAATTAACTGTCCTTAATTATATATTATAAAAAGAATTATTCCTTTTTATCATATGCGTATATCTTGCTACACTTTAATACAGTTTTAAATCATAAAATTTGCTGCTCCTTTCTTGTTAATTTGCAATTTTGTAATTTGTGTTTTTTTTCTTAGATGCATAATGTAAAATTATAAAGTAGACCCATGCATGTGCCCTCCAAAATAATATACATCATATCTAGAAACAGCAAAAATGAACTCATGAGAAAAAAACTTGGCAGTCACTTATTTCACATTGGTGAAATGAAAAGTTACTGAAAGATAGGCGCAAAGAGCAGCAGTACACTCACCAACAGCTGGTGCGGCTTCAGGTGGGCAGGTGCTATGGATGTCCCGGACTCATCTGTCCCATTTATATCGTGTCAGAGAAACCACAGCGGTGGTCACACCATTTCTGGGAAACCACTTACAGCTCTTCACTGCAACCCACCTGATTTCCCAGAAACGGTGCGACCTCTGCTCCCATGCCTGTCAGAGAATATAAGTCTAAGCACGGACACACACACACACACACACACGGGAAGAAGACGGCAGCCTCCACACTGTTTATGAGGTAGGTTCTTCTTCTTCTTCTTTGTCACTACAGTGGGTTTAGAATACAGCGTATGAACACTGCTGGAGGATTAGATTAATAATGGCTTTCAGGAAGAACAAAAAATAAAATCCGGTGATCCTTGTTGGGATTCTTCTCTTGCCTGTTATCACTGTTCAGAGCTGGCATTTGTTACTGAAGGAAAATGAAAAAAAAACGAGGGGTGGAGAGTCCATTTTTTTTATAAACAATATAAGTAATAAATTTTAAAAAATGTTACAAGGTTGTGTTCAGATCTTTTTTTTGTAATTCTGAGCAGTATATTTTTATATTTACATATAAGTTTATATCTAAATGTATTATATTTGCATCACATATTTCACTTTTATATCCATCCATCCATCTTCTTCCGCTTAATGCTTTTCGGGTCGTGGGGGGCTGGAGCCTATCCCAGCATCTTTGGGCGAGAGGCAGGGTCCACCCTGGACAGATCGCCAGTCCATCACAGGGCCAACACAGAGAGACAGACAACCATTCACTCTCACAGTCACACCTAAGGACAAGTTGGAATCCCCAGCTTGATGCCAATTAACCTAACTTGCATGTTTTTGGCATGTGGGAGGAAACCGGAGAAATCCCAGAGTAAACCCACGCAGACACGGGGAGAACATGCAAACTCCACACTTTTACATATATCCTATAAAATAGTATTTTTATCTGTGTTTAAAAAAGGGAACGGAGATAGGCGCCATAGGCCATTGGTATGAGAATAACTTAACTAACTTAAAAAAGGGAAAATATAGACTGTGCTCCAACAGAAAATCGCATTTATGTTTATTTTTACCATCGAGTTTTACAAACCTTTTCCAACCTTTGACTGCTTGGCACAGATTCTGCACTGGCCGCGTTACTCCTGCATCCATCTAAAGTGTGCACCAGTCTCCCCTGGCCCAGCAGACAGGAACCTTCACGGTCCAGTTTTAAAACGCATCTTAGAACCCATTTTTACTCCTTGGCCTTCAACCCAGCAGGAGATATTGATTTTACATGTTTTATTGCTTTTATGATACAATTTTCATTTTTACCTGTCTTGTTTTATACTTTTTAGCTGTATTTTCTTGTCTTTTTTTTGCCAACATTCTTTTCATTGTTTTCACAACATAAAAAAATATAATAACACAAATTAAACAAACATATCAACCCCACCCCACCCTCCCAAATGTTCCAATTATTAGATGGGGAGCCAAGTAATTATAGTCCATTAAATAGTAAAGCAAGATACAAAACAAAACATTCCTACAAAGTTGAGTATTACAGAGGGCCATTGTGCACGCGTCACCACACTCTTCCATTACATGTGACAAGTCCATTCCTGATAAAAAGGAAATGAAGGGGTCCCAGATGTAGTGAAAATTATGTTCCTGATGTTTTAATGTGAAGGTAATTTTCTCCAAGGGGAGAGCGGTAGATAACTCAGACAACCACTTATTGATTCTTGGTCTTCTAGTGTTTTTCCAGGATAGGACTATTACTCTCTTTGCAATTAATATGCTTAAGTCTATGAATAATCGTTGATTTTTTCAATTTTCAAATTCTCTGGGTACAAACCTAATATAAAAAGCTGTGGGATTAAGGGTACTTGAATATGTAAGATATTCTGAATGTATTGTTTCACTTCTTGCCAGAACTTCTGTATTTCTATACATTGCCAAGTACAATGGAAAAATGTACCCTTTTCTCTCTCACATTTGATACAAATATCAGGAATAACACTATTATATTTGTTTAACTTTTCTGGAGTTACATACGATCGCATCAGCCAATTATATTGCAGTAATTTCAGGCGGGTGTTAGTGGTTCTTGATTGTGCCTTAGTTCATGCTTCTTCCCACTCTACCATTGAGATGTCCTCCTGTAGATCCTCTCTCCATGCCCCCAGCCGTTCTACAGATGTTTCTGTACATTCATCCACCAGGCATTTATACATTTTGGAAATTAAACCCCTCCCTAAACAATTCGTGTTCATTAGTTTCTCTATAACAGACATTTCAGGGATGTCTGATGTTTGGTTTTGACATGATCTAATGAAATTTCTCAGCTGCAAATATTTAAAGAAATGATTACGAGGTATATTAAATTTATCAACTATTTCTTCGAATGTCATTAACACCTTTTGCTCGTTATATAGATCTCCTATTTTCCCCAAACCCTTCATAACCCAAGATTTAAATCCCCCGTCTGCTTTTCCTGGTAAGAAGGAGTCATTCCTCTATTTTGGGCTGAAGACAGAGAGAGAGGACATTTCTCTAAGATTTTTTTTAACTTAATGCCACACTACAATCATATTTTTCACAATAGGATTTTTTGTGTTCTTTTTAAGGATTTTAATGTTTGCTGAATACAGGTAAATAGGGAGGGGTAAACTTAGCTGGAGTTCCTCCATTTCTTTCCAAAGAGGAACATCTCTTTCTGTGAAACAGAACAACAATGTTCTCAGTTGTGCTGCCCAGTAGTACCAGAGTGGGTTGGGACATTTAAGCCCCCCTCTATCAAAGGATGTGCAGCGGGCAGACCACAGTGCACAGTGGCCACAAGAAAAACAGTACAAAACTAGAAAAGCACTCAGAGAGCGCAGACCTCCGCCAAGCGCCACAGTTCCCCCCCCATACAGTGTTTGTGTGTACGTTTTCAGATTCCTTGACCATGAAAACATCTGACTAGCAATTGGATTCACAATGATAGGATTAGTGGTTCAGTAGTAAAAGCATTACCTCCTTGGCGGAGGTGATAAACTGAAGTGTTGGTGTTGTGCCCATCTCCTCCACTGAAAGCAGCACTCAGGGCTTCACTGACGGATGCAAATTGGGTAGACAGGTTGCCGTGGGTTTTATATTGGGGTTGCGCTCCGCGGCAAAAGAGGATTTAGAAGCTTCCCTGGCAGAGAGCTTGTTTTTGCGCAGCCACTATGGCTTCCCGGGGAATTTCTGCCAAATAATCCGGCACCGGACAGCTGCCCGTCTCAGCTTTTGCAGAGTAGCGCAAACACAGGCACGCTGCCGGGCCCTGCCCACCACTGTTTTCCGCGTGCTTTTGTGCCTAAAACTTTGAAGAACGCAGAGTTTGTGTTCATCAGACACGACGACCAGCGCCCTCCATTGCGCCTGCACACATGTTGAAAATGGCTGTATCTCACAATGTTAAAGAATCCTTTAAAAAACTCCTGTATCCAGACAGTGATGCGGATCATCCCCAAAATTTAATCAGTTCTTCCTTGTACCATTTCCAACAACGCCTTAAAGTTTCATTGAAATCCGTTGAAAACGTTTTGAGTTATCTTGCTAACCAACAGACAAACAAACAGACAAACAGACAAACGCTGGCAAAAACATAACCTCCTCCTGGCCTGCGGCCTGGCGGAGGTAATAACATAACATAACATGCTCTGAGTGTTGCTATCCCTGTGCTGTTGCAATCCTGGAATTTCCCCATTGTGGGACTAATAAAGGCTTATCTTATCTTATCTTATAATTGCTCGGGTTAACTTAGAGTCCTCCAGGATGCTCAACAGACTTGGGAGAAAGAGAACTGGGCAAAGTGCCAAAGCGTAGCAACTAAATTGCAAGGGGAAATGTTAACAGTTTGTACTTACAGAACTGGAGCAGTCTGAGTAGTCCAAGTCTTTCCAGCGAGCACACACAACCAATAACCACACTGAGGGAAGTAGCGACAGTGTGGCTCCCGACAACCTCATCGGACAATGCAATGGTACAGCAATGCTTGACTAGCAAAGGCCGCTTAAGTACAAGCATTGCTGGCGCAACAGATTGGGTGCACTTGGGCGAGGCACGGGAAAAGCAATCACTGGAGTGGAACCAGCTGGCTGTTGTGAGAGAGGGGACGTGGTCAGACTGGCAAGTGTCAGACAACGCCCACACGAATGTAGGTTAAAGGAGACTTCCTAACAGCTGCCAGCCAGAACAGTGGCTACAGGTACGGAAAAAAAAAAAAAAGAACTAGTGACATAGAAGCTACAAGAACTCAAACGATAACGCAATACACAAATACACAAATAAACCTGAGCCATAGTGGGTCAGAACCAAGCCCAAAGAACAACCCGGCTTGGTTCATGACACCTTCTGATGCATGGCACACCCTGAGAATTTTTTTTCTAGTTAGTGCATTGAATTAAGTAATTAAGCAATAATTACACAACATTACAAAAAAAAAAATTTGTAAGTTGTCTGTGTTTTTTCAACTGATTTAAAACAATTTTGCACCGCTGAATCTGAAAATGACATCAGTTTCTCTCCATCAGGTCAGGTTTTTATGTTAAGTTAAAAGCAGTTGTACAGCAGTTGTACAGTTGTACTGTAAATTGAATAGTAGACATTGATAAAGGTAAGTAGATGTAAATTGAATGTTACATCATCATTGTTCAAAATTCAGAGAATTTCAAGAAATAAAAAAGAATTCTGCATCATATAAAGCGAGAATACCTGTACATGTAAACAAAAACGTAAGAAAACATGTGGCCATAGTTCAAAAAGTTGACCTGATTGAGCAAAACCAATGAGATTTTTGGATTCAGCACATCAAAATTATCCTAAATCAGCTAAAAAAAAACTTAGACAATAAATTTGGTGTTGACCAGTGTTATAAGACACCTCGTTTTCAAGCTCAAATAGTTTTTCTAAAGCATTGAATCTGACTCAAATGCACCATTAACAGGTCATATAATTATTAGACTCTACCTTATTGATCATTCCTTATGGCCTTAAAGTTGGACTATCTGCTTCATTTGACCAATTCTGACTGATACTAAATCTGTCAGCATCACTCACAGAGGAAGTCCTAAAATGCCAATACAAAGCTGAACAGCTTTTACCACCAGGTCTGACACATCTCTAATGGTAAATGGCGTTCACTTATATAGCACTTTTCTTCTCATCCAGGATGACCAAACACTTTACAGATCCTGCAATCCACCCATTCACACACACACATTCACACACTGACGGCAGCAGGGCTGCCATACACACAGGCGCTAACCAGGCCACCAGGAACAACTGGGGGTTCAATGTCTTGCTCAAGGACACGTCGACAAGTGGACAGCAGACAGAGTGGGAATCAAACCCATGACCCTCTGATCAGTAGTCAGTCACACTACACCTGCACCACCGCCACCCCCATCATTTGATACTGCTCTCAGTGTCAAATGATGGTGTGCTGGTAATAACTTTGATGCTGATGAATTTCTGATAGTAATTTTTAATCTCTGTTGTCAAAATAAAGCACTAACTTTCTGCACTAATATGCTGCTTCACTCAGACAACTGCTGCTGATATTAGCTTAAACCATGGGTAAAGTCACTTGTGCTGCTCACCTCCCTTCTCAAAGAAACTGGTGAGAAGCTGACTCCCTTCCTATAATTTTGTCTTCTTCACTCTTCTTTCTTTTCTTTTTGATATCCTGATTTAAATTTCTTGAGGAAAGGCATGACTGTTTTCTCCCTTTGTGCTCTTCTGGCTGACTGGGACCAGTCTAAAGTAACTAAACTGAACCAGCCTGTGCAGCCATGCAGGAGTGGACTTAACTATTTTGCACCTTTTTAAAGTGGTGATGAGGCCTCAGAAAATATCCATAATTATTCCATTCATCCATCCATCCATATCCTACCATTTTTCTGGGTCTGAGTCACAGAGGCAGCAGTTCGAGCAGAGAAGCGCAGACTTCCCTCTCCCCAGCCACCTGCTCCAGCTTTTCAGAAAGGATACCAACTCGATCCCTTCTGACATAGTCTCTCCAGCATGACATAGTCTCTCCAGCATGTCCTGGGTCTGCCCTGGGGTCTCCTTCCAGTGGGATGTGCCTGAAACACCTCAAGTGGGAGGCGTCCAGGAGGCATACTGATCAGATGCCCAAACAACTTCAACTGTCTCCTTTCAATGTGGAGGAGCAGTGGTTCTACTCTGAGCCTCTCCCGGATGACTGAGATCCTCACCCTATCTCTAAGGGTGAGTCCAGCAATTCTTCGAAGAAAGCCGCTTGTATCTGCAATCTCATTCTTTTGGAAATTACTCAAAGCTCATGACCATAGGTGAGGGTAGGAACGTAGAATGACCGGTAAATCGACAGCTTTGCCTTAGAGCTTAGCTCCCTCTTCACCACAATGGATTGGTACAACGTCCACATCACTGCAGATGTTGCTCCGATACGTTTCTCAATCTCTTGCTCCATTCTCCCCTCACTCATGAATAAGACCCTGAGATACTTAAACTCCTCCACTTGGGGCAGGAGCTTGTCTCCAACCTGGAGAGGACAATCCACCTTTCTCTGGATGAGGACCATGGACTCAGACTTGAAGGTGCTGATTCTCATCCCAGCCACTTCACACTCAGCAGCAAACCGTCCCAGTAAGACCTATAGGTCATTGCTGGATGAATCCAAGAGGACAACATCATCTGCAAACAACAGAGATGAGATCATGTGGCCACCAAGCAAGACACCCTCCGTTCCCAGGCTGCACCTAGAAATCCTGTCCATAAAAACTATTAACAGGATTGGTGACAAAGGGCAGCCCTAGCAGAGTCCAACTCTCACTGGGAATGAGTCCGACCAAGTGTTGGCAATACGAACCAAACTCTCACAATTATTTAACTTTAAAAAAAGTAAATAATTAAAAGAAGACAAAATGAACCTACTTGAGCTATAAACTCTCACAATGGTCATACAGAGACTGAGTAGCTTGCAACAACAAGCCCAATACCCCACACTCCCACAGCACCCCCCACAAAAAACCATAAGGGACTCGGTTGAATGCTTCCTCCAAGTCCACAAAACACATGAAAACTGGTGGGGAAAACTCCCAAGAACCCTCGAGGATTCTCGTTGGACAATGGAAGGAATACTTCAAGGATCTCCTCAATCCCACTGACATGCCTCCCACAGAGGAAGCAGGGCTTATGGATGAGGAGGACGACTCGCCCATCACAGGGGTTGAGGATGCCAAAGTGGTTAAAAAAACTCTTTGGTGGCCGGGCCCCAGGGGTGGATGAGATTTGCCCTGAGTACCTCAAGGCCCTGGATGTTGTAGGGCTGTCATTGTTGACACGCCTCTGCAGCATTGCATGCAGGTTAGGGACAGTGCCTTTGGCATGGCAAACCGGGGTGGTGGTTCCTCTCTTCAAGAAAGGGGACTGGAGGGTGTGCTCCAACTTTTGGGGAATCACACTCCTCAGCCTCCCTGGGAAGGTCTATGCCAAGGTACTGGAGAGGAGAGTATGGCCGTTGGTTGAAAATTGCATTCAGGAGTAGCAATGTGGTTTTTGTCCTGGCCATGGCACTTGGGACAAACTCCATAATTATTGTTAATGCAAAATTAAGTCTCTCAAGCACTTCATTCAGTCAGGGTGGATTTCATTATGACATTATTAATTAGAAATTTTAAAATGCAACACACTTTAATTTCAGGCTTTTCGATGGCCCCCTCCCTGCAGTGGGTTCTGGCTACACAGTACCCCCCCCCCCCCCCAGGTCCGACGCCCCTGGACACACAACACACAAGAAGCACTGCACAAAAAAACAACCCCCCCCCCAAAAAAAAAAAAAAAAACACATGTGGGCCAGCACACGTTTCAGAGCAGCAATGGCTAAGCTAAAAACACGTGCATGGAACTTACGAGCATCGCTGGAGAAAAAGTAAATCATGCTTATTTATGAAGTGCTTTTCAGAGACATATAGTCACAAAGTGCTGTACAATAAAATAGAATAAAAGGATAGATAGAAATAATTAAAAAATACAAAAACAAGTTAAAACACAAGATATATCAGTTACCATTAAAAAGCAGTTGAATTGAAACTCAATGGAAATCAGAATCAGAATCAGAATCAGAATCAGGTTTATTGCCATTGTTCATGTAGTACACAAACTAGGAATTTGTCTCGGTACAGTGCTGCAACATTAAACATGATAAGATAAGAGAAATAAACTATACATGTAATAAAGTGTAGGATAAGATTAAGTGATACTGGTCAACAGTTAAAATATATATTAGCCAGCAGCAGATACTGTGGAGAACTATATCGTGCAGTCGGTAATGCAGGAAGAAAACAGTGATGATTGACACGAGTCTGGTTGAGCTGCTGTACATGGTGCATGAGAGTCACTTAGTGTTCAGCAGTCTAATGGCAGAGGGGAAGAAGCTGTTCATGTGACGGGAGGTTTTAGTCTGGATGGACCGAAGTCTTCTACCAGAGGGGAGGGGGGCAAACAGTACATGACCAGGGTGTGAGGGATCGGCTATGATCCGGCCAGCACGCCTCCGGGTCCTGGAGATGTACAGATCCTGGAGAGATGGGAGCTTGCAGCCGATCACCTTCTCAGCAGTGCGCACGACGCGCTGCAGCCTTAGTCTGTCCCTGGCAGTGGCTCCTGCGTACCACACGGTTATGGAGGTGGTGAGGATGGACTCGATGATGGCTGTGTAGAAATGCACTAACATCTTGGTGGGTAGCTTGAGCTTCCTCAGCTGCCGCAGGAAGAACATCTTCTGCTGGGCTTTTTTGATGAGTGAGCTGATGGTCAGCTCCCATTTGAGGTCCCTGGTGATGGTAGTGCCTAGGAAGCGGAAGGAATCAGCAGTGGTGATGGGAGAGCCTGAGAGGGTGAGGGGGGGCAGAGGGGTTGTGACTTTCCTGAAGTCTACAATCATCTCCACTGTCTTCAGAGCGTTCAGCTGCAGGTTGTTATTGTTGCACCAGGACGCCAGCTGGGCCACCTCTCTCCTGTAGGCGGACTCGTCGCCGTTGGAGATGAGCCCGATGAGGGTGGTGTCGTCCGCAAACTTGATCAACTTGACAGACTGGTGGCTGGAGGTGCAGGAGTTGGTGTAAAGGGAGAAGAGTAGGGGGGAAAGTACACAGCCCTGGGGTGATCGGTGCTGATGCTAGTATAGTCTGAGACAGTCTTTCCCAGCCGCACATGCTGCCTCCGGTCCGTCAGGAAGTCGATGATCCACCTGCAGAGGGAGTCAGGCACGTTGAGCAGGGACAGCTTGTCCCGGAGCAGAGCGGGGCGGATGGTGTTGAATGCGGAGCTGAAGTCCACAAACAGGATCCTGGCGTAGGTTCCCGGGGAGTCCAGGTGCTGCAGGATGGAGTGGAGGGCCAGGTTGACTGCATCGTCTACAGACCTGTTGGCTCGGTAGGCAAACTGCAGCGGGTCCAGGAGAGGGGTGGTGATGGACTTGAGGTGGGACAGGACCAGGCGCTCAAAGGACTTCATGACTACAGAGGTGAGCGCTACAGGTCTGTAGTCATTAAGTCCAGTGATCCGTGGCTTCTTGGGGACAGGGATGATGGTGGAGGATTTGAGGCAGGACGGCACGTGGCATAACTTAAGGGAGGTGTTAAAAATGTCTGTGAATACAGGAGCCAGCTGTTTCGCACAGAGTCTCAGGGTGGAGGGAGACACGCCGTCTGGGCCGGGGGCCTTGCGCGGGTTCAGTCTGGAGAACTGTTTGAGCACATCCTGCTCACTGATGATAAGGGGAGGGGGGGAGGAGGGGGGGGTGCCTTAAATGAAGTAGGGAATGTGGAGCTGGAGGGAGGGGGGGAGTTGGACACAGATGATGAGGTGTCAAAACGGGCATAGTGTTGGGACAGTCTCTGACAAAGGGCTTTGTCATCCTGACCTTTAGGAGCCTTAGGTCGACAGTTGGTGATTTGCCTCAGTCCTCTCCACACGGAAGCCGAATCATTAGCAGTGAACTGCTGCTGGAGTCTCTCTGAGTATAGAGATTTAGCCCTCTTCAGCTCTCTGTTAAACCGGTATTTAACCTCCCTGTAGCAATCCCTGTCTCCACTTTTCAGCGCTGCTTCCTTCTCCTTCCTGATCTGTCTGAGCTTAGCTGTGAACCAGGGTTTGTCATTAGAGTAACTCACCCTGGTGCGTGATGGAAGAATGTTCTCTTCACAAAAGTGGATATATGAGTTCACAGTGTCCGTGTACTCATCCAGATCATGCGTGGCTCCTTTAAGCATGCCCCAGTCAGATATTTCCATGCACGTTTCCAGCTTCTCCTCAGCATCACTGGTCCGTATCTTCATAGTGCTCACAACAGGTTTAGTGAGCTTCAATCTCTGTCTGTATGTGGGAATGAGGTGAACCATCACGTGATCAGATAATCCCAGCGCAGCGCGAGGAACAGCGCGATATGCGTCTTTCACTGTGGTGTAACAGTGATCCAGTGTGTTTAATCCTCTGGTGGGGCATTTAATAAACTGTTTGTAGCGGGGGAGATCGTGGCTCAGATTGCACTGATTAAAGTCGCCAGCCACAATAATCAGCGAGTCTGGGAAACTCCGCTCTGTGTGTTGAATGTGATCCGCGAGCACGCGCTGAGCTTCGCGCGTGTCCGCGTCGGGAGGGGCGTACACAGCGATGAGTATGAAAGAAGCAAACTCCCGCGGGGAATAGAAGGGCTTGCAATTGATAACAAGAAATTCCAAGGCAGGAGAACAGTGTTTGGAAATTACCGTTACATCAGAGCACCAGCTGCAGTTGATGTAGAAGCAGACACCGCCTCCTGTGGTCTTGCCGGAAAGCTCTGTGTCACGATCAGCACGGAAGAGCTGGAAGCCGTCGAGGCGCAGCGCGCTGTCCGGTATATTTTCCCGGAGCCAGGTCTCAGTAAAGCAGAGGACAGCTGAGGAGGCGAGGTCCTTAAAACGCATCAGCAGTCTCAGTTCATCCACCTTGTTAGAGAGAGAGTTGGTATTGGACAGAAATATGCCAGGCAGCGCCATTCGCGAGCCTCTCCTGCGAAGTTGTGCGAGAGCGCCCGCTCGTCTTCCTCTCTTCCGCCGTCTCACTTTCCGAGCCAAACAATAAACCAGATCGGCGGCAGGGGCTAGAAAAACTGGGAGGAGGTCCGTGGGGGTCAAAGTCCTGATATTTAGAAGTTCTTCACGGGTATAAGTGCAAGCAGACACACAATTGACAAACAAAAACAAACAAAGAGCGCAGCGAAGCACCATGTCGACCGCTGTAGGCGCCATCTTGGATCGAAGAGTTCGATCCAAGTTGTTTAAGGTTTGATCCAAGTTTGATCTGAGTTGTTTAAGGAGAAAACCTCCTTAAACAAGTTTTCAGCTGCTTTTCACAACTGTCCACAGTCAGATAAATGTACACAGCATCCGGAAAGTCTTCACAGCACTTCACTTTTTCCATATTTTGTTATATTATAGCCTTATTCCAAAAGGGATTAAATTCATTTTTGTCCTCAAAATTCCACACACAATACCCCATCATGACAACATAAAAAAAGGTTTTTTGAGAGTTTTGCAAATTTATTAAAAATTGAAAAACTAAGAAATCACATGTACATAAGTATTCACAGCCTTTGCCATGAAGCTCAAAATTTTGCTCAGGTGTATTCCGTTTCCACTGATCATCCTTGAGATGTTTCTACAGCTTAATTGGAGTCCACCTGTGGTAAATTCAGTTGATTGGACATGATTTGGAAAGGCACACACCTGTCTATATAAGGTCCCACAGTTGACAGTGCATGTCAGAGCACAAACCAAGCATGAAGTCAAAGGAATTGTCTGTAGACCTCCGAGACAGGATTGTCTCGAGGCACAAATCTGGGGAAGGGTACAAAAAAAAATTCTGCTGCTTTGAAGGTCCCAATGAGCACAGTGGCCTCCATCATCCGTAAATGGAAAAAGTTTGGAACCACCAGGACTCTTCCAGCCATCTAAATTGAGCAATCAGGGAAGAAGGGCCTTAGTCAGGGAGGTGACCAAGAACCCAATGGTCACTCTGTCAGAGCTCCAACGTTCCTCTGTAGAGAGAGGAGAACCTTCCAGAAAGACAACCTTCTCTGCAGCAATCCACCAATCAGGCCTGTATGGTAGAGTGGCCAGACGGAAGCCACTCCTTTTTAAAAGGCACATGGCAGCCCACCTGGAGTTTGCCAAAAGGCACCTGAAGGACTCTCAGACCATGAGAAACAAAACTCTCTGGTCTGATGAGACAAAGATTGAACTCTTTGGCATGAATGCCAGGAGTCATGTTTGGAGGAAACCTGGCACCATTCATCACCAGGCCAATGTTGGTAGCAGCATCATGCTGTGTGGATGTTTTTCAGCGGCAGGAACTGGAAGACTAGTCAGGATAGAGGGAAGTAGAATGCAGCAATGTACAGAGACATCCTGGATGAAAGCCTGCTCCAGAGCGCTCTTGACCTCAGACAGGGGCGACAGTTCATCTTCCAGCAGGACAACGACCCTAAGCACACAGCCAAGATATCAAAGGAGTGGCTTCAGGACCACTCTGTGAATGTCCTTGAGTGGCCCAGCCAGAGCCCAGACCTGAATCCAATTGAACAACTCTGTAGAGATCTGAAAATGGCTGTGCACTGACACTTCCCATCCAACATGATGGAGCTTGAGAGGAGCTGCAAAGAGGAATGGGCCAAACTGCCCAAAGATAGGTGTGCCAAGCTTGTGGCATCATATTCAAAAAGACTTGAGGCTGTAATTGCTGCCAAAGGTGCATCAACAAAGTATTGAGCAAAGGCTGTGAATACTTATGTACATGTGATTTCTTAGTTTTTTATTTTTAACAAATTTGCAAAAATCTCAAAAAATAAAAAACTTTTTTGATGTTGTCATTATGGGGTATTGTGTGTAGAATTCTGAAGAAAAAATGAATTTATTCCCTTTTGGAATAAGGCTGTAACATAACAAAATGTGGAAAAAGTGAAGCGCTGTGAAGACTTTCCAGGTGCACTGTAGCTGGAGTAGGAATCTATTTCAAACAACGCTGTCCACGCAACATCTCCGTGGAAAATGAAGTCCTGAGAATACTTTATTATATGAAAGAGATGTCAACAGTTTTACTTTGGGACATGATTTGAGGTTGAATAAGGTGAGAAGAACTAGAAATATATGGGATCTTGATACTTGATATTGTGATATCATGATAATCGTTGAATCATGATAGGATTGTATCGTGACCCAAATATCGGGATCAGAATTCAATTGCGACCCTCACAATTCCCACCCTAGTATTTATTAATCTGAGTAGATATTATTCCTTTGGTGAAAAACAAGTGTGCCAGTCTTTCTGACATGAACAACTACAGACCTATAGCTATTGCTAATGTTATATCTAAACTGTTAGAGGGTTTATTCCTGAACAGAATTGAGGATTATCTGTGGACAAATGACAATCAGTTTGGTTTCAAATCAGCTCTTTCAACTGACAAGGCTGTTTACCTACTCCATGAATTTGTTGACTACTTCAGAAGCCACTCCACTAGTGTCTATGCTACGTTCCTAGATGCTAGCAAAGCTTTTGACAGGATTAACCACTGGGGTTTGTTCAGAAAATTGATCGATCGAGGTATCCCTATTTACATTGTTAGCATCCTGCTATACTGGTACAGAAGGCAGTCTATGGTTGTTAGATGGGGCAATGTCACCTCATCCAAATTTCATGTGACCAACGGTGTTAAACAAGGTGGTATACTGTCACCCTTGTTGTTTAATGTCTATGTTGATGATCTCAGTGTACTGTTGAACAATACTAATGTGGGCGGCTCCTTTAACGGTGCACTGTTAAATCACATTTTCTATGCTGATGATCTCTGTTTGTTAAGTTTATCTACCGCAGCGATGCAACATCTCCTTTCTGTATGTGAAAAATTTGGTAAAAAAAATGACATTCTGTTCAACTGTACTAAATCTATGTGTATGGCTTTCAAACCAAAGGGCGTCAATACGTCGAATCCTGTTATGTCACTTTGTGGTAATAACTTGAACTTTGTTGAAAAAGTCAAATACCTAGGTGTGTGGATTGAATCTGATAAGACCAATGCTGATTGTAACAGGCATCTCAGGAAACTGTACGCTCAAACCAATTTACTGTTGCGTAATTTCCATAGATGTTCTCCTGAAGTCAAATGTATGTTGTTCAAGACCTTCTGTACCTCAATGTACTGCTCGCCTTTATGGTTTAATAGCAATGTTGCTGTTAGGAACAAAATCCGCATTGCATATAATAACTCCCTAAGAAGGTTGTTAGATGTACCACGAAGGTCGAGTGCAAGCAAGCTGCTTGTGTCTGTGAACATTCCGTCTTTTGGAGAATTGATACGTAAGAATGTTTACAGTTTTTTGAGAAGACTGCTGGAATGTAGCAATCATCTTATATCAGCAATTGTCAACTCGTCACTCACACTTCATTCCAGCATTTGGAAGTGGTGGCGTTCCATTTTATACTGAGCCCATTATGTTTTTTGTTGTTACAAGAGCGCCGAGTGTCTGCTGATCTGTATATACTTTATTTATTTATCTATTTGTAATATGAACCCTGAGTTTGAAATAAACGTTTGAATTTGAATTATTCAGCCTTATGTACCCAAATTGTGCATCAATGTGCTTTTCAATCAAAAAATGTAACCTGCAACATTTTAAAGTTAATATACATGATCATGACATCAGTTTAGCTACAGAATTCAAATACCTTGGCATTGTACTAGATCCTCAACTCAAATTTAATCTTCATATAAAGAAAATTTCAAAAACAGTAAAAAAACATCTGAACTGCTTTAAATTAATTAGATATTACATACCTTACGAAGCAGCTGCACTGTATATGCATTCTATGTTTTTTTCTCATATATCATACTGTTTGACAGTCTGGGCTCAAGCAGCCCCTTCCACAATAAGACATATAGGTTCATTATATAATCAAACCCTAAAAATCTTGGACAAAAAGCCCATTAGGTGGCATCACTGTAATGTTTTAAAAAAATACAACCTATTGAGTTTTGAGAGCTTCATTGACCTCTGTCTTCTGAAATTAACGTTCAAATGTTTCCATAAATCAGCACCCGAGCCACTTGCTGGTTTCGTCCAAAGACAGGACAGCAGCAGAGCCACCAGGAGTTCTGTTAACAATAACTGTAAAATATTCCACCGCAGAAACCACATTTGGACAAACAGCATTCTCTATAAAGGGCAGTCACATCTGGAACACAATGCCAAATGAAATTAAAATAATAACGGACTTTAAAACATTCACTAAAAATGTTAAAAACTGGCTGAAAAATAAACAAGAATGTACTCATGTATGAATTAATTGTCTGCAAAGTGAGAGTGAATGAAGGGAAGGAATAAATGTGTTTGTTTATAGTGAGTGACGGAGGGAGGAAGGCCTGAAATAGGCAAATGTGAGTTATGTTATATGTGTTAAATGTGAGTCAGGCTGTTATATTTGTGTATTTATAATATTTATAATATTTATGTTAAATGTGAGTCAGGCTGTTATATTTGAGTATTTATAATATTTATAATATTTATAATTGTGTATTTATAATTTTTCTGCATTGATGTATGTGGTTATTAAGTATATTTTATTTTTTTTCCCCATCTTTACTTGATTCTTTTTTCTAAAGCCCATCCAGGGACAAGAGTTGCAAATTAGCTAACAGCTATACACTCTATGTGCAACACATCAGATTGATTGTCTTTGATTAATTGTCTATGTTTATTGCACTGTCCCTGTCAAATAAACTAATCTACTACTACTACTACTAATTCAATTTGGATCATGTAACACTAATGGGCTCCCTTTCTCTGCCCTCCTCAGAGCGAACAACACTGTGCAGTCCAGTCAGAACTAAGGAGTGCGTTCAGTGACCAGGTATGGAGACTTTGTAATTTAGTCATTCCATAAAAAAATCAGTTCAGAAAAGTCCCTGTCAAACAGCAGAAATATCAGATTTTTTCACCCTAATTTACTGATTTATTATCTGTTTTCAGTATACATCAGGGGTGTCCAATCATGTGCCATGGAGGGCCCAGACCCTGCAGGTTCTCTCTTCTACCCAGTCTCTTCGGCAGCTGTTTTCTCTGATCAGCAGTCAGTGGAAGAAATTCAGTGGAATCTGCTGTTGAAGACACTGGTTGGAGGTGAAGCCTGCAGGGTCTTGGACCTCCATGGCACATGACTGGACACCCCTGTTATAGACAATGAAGTCATGCATTTTTTTAGTACTATGAATATTTTCTTAGTGACAATCATTTAAAACACATGGGGATGAAAGACAATGTTTGATGCTTCATTTTGTCACACTTTTAAAGCCTTTATAACTTAATTTGTAAGTACAAAGCCTTGTGGATTCTCAGGGAAAATGTATTTGATTTCTCTGAAAAACTGCAACCAAATTACAATACAGTTACAGTACACAGTTTATTTTATGGATGACTGTAATATATGTGTGATAAAGAAAGTGTCCTTTTGACACTTTGCTGAATTGGCTCAGCTGGAGTGTTCCAAAGTGACCCAGGATCCCACCCACTCCGCTCAGCCTTTCTTTGACTTTTATTATGGATCATAGGGCAAACAGAAACCCTGAAGATCTTGCAAAAACTTTCAAACTTTCGAAGTTCAGTTTAGTTCGGTTTGATTAAAGTTGGTTTATGCAGTACCATTTTACAACAGCTGTTATTTCCAGGCATCTCAAAAGGTAACAGCTCATGAATCTCCCATCAGTAGTTGCTAACAATACAGGAAAAGTGTTTTTCAGAGGGGATAATGTATTGTAAAACACAATAATGTCACAAATTGATGGGTAGGGAAAAGGATAAGAGAAGAAGTTCTAAATACAGGTTCTATTACATGACTGTAGAAGTTCTTTCAAGGTTTGTATATATTTTGAACACCCTTCTTCACAATGTCTCATTTTGCCACTCCTAAGATCTGGGGTTGATGCTAATGTTAGCTGTTAGCTCCAGTTAAAAGTCCAACTACAGCATTAGAGAACAGTAGTAAAGCAGTCGCTAAGACAGCCTAACATCATGATTCCAGGGCTGTTACCTGGCCAAAACATAACGAATCAAGCCAGAATAATGATATTAATAGATGATAGTTAATAGACAATTTAGCCCAGGAGAAAGAGCTTGCAGATCCTGGCTTAGTATTAAAAGATGACAGCTCACACTTGCAGTGTAAACCAATGAGCAGGTATCTGTACTCCTTTTCAGAAGGAGACATGGCGACTGATGCCAAAGAGATGATAGAGATGGCGGCACTCAGCCGACCTTTCCACCTTGGAACGCTGTACGACTGCCGCACAGATGAGATCATTCCGGGTAAGGACTGAGCACAGGTGGAAGTTTAATTTCCCTGGTAGAGGGACAACAAACAGAACATTTTCTCCAGAGTAAATACTGAGGGGACACAACAGGCGTTACTGTAGTTGGGGCCCGTACTAGATTGTGTTTGGGGTCCCTAGCTTTACATTCAAAACCTTCAAAACAAAAATATAAAAACCTGAGTCATTGTTGAGACGAACAGAGAAAATTAAAGCCACTGAAAATGTAACCAGCATCAATATGACTACTGCAAAAAAAATCACAAATTTACAAGAAAAAGTTGCTGATTTATGAAAAAAAGGAACAAATTCATGAGGACAGAAGTTGCACATTTAAAAGAAAAAAGTTGCAGTTTTAAAAGGAAATGATGCAGATTTAAAAGAAAAAAATATTTAAATTTACAAGGATCATCATCATCATAGCAGTCTGTCGTGGGCGACAATGACTTTCATTTAGGTCTGATCAGATTCCTCCACACAGCTCTGTCCTTAGCCTTCTGCTGCCAGGAACTCCTGTCTATGTCCAAATTCTTCAAGTTTCTTTTTACAGTGTCTTTAAATCTGAGCCTTGGTCTACACTGATTGCATTTGCCCTTGCATAACTGTGAGTAGAGTAACTGCCGAGGGAGACGTTGGTGGTCCATCCTCTCAACATTGTCCGAGCCATCTCAGGTTCATCTGTATTAGCATGTCCTCCATTGATGGTAGACCAGCTCGTTTCAACACTTCTATGTTGGTTATCTTGTCTTTCCATGAGATGTTCATTATGGCTCGAAGGTGTCTCATCATGTAAGCGTGAGTTTCTTCACCTGCACTCTGTAGACAGTCCAAGTTTCAGCACCGTACAATAGAGTAGCCAGTACTGTCGCTCTGTACACTTTGCATTTCACACAGATTGACACATGTCGATTGTTCCACAGTCTCTCCCTCAAATTTCCAAACACAGCGCTCTCTCTTCCCATTCTGAGAGATAGTTCATCCTCCAGCCTAGCATTCTCTGAAACAGTACTCCCTAGATACTTGAAAGTCTTGCACTTGACTAGTGGCTCTGTACCAATGCTGATCTCTTCTGGTAGTGATGTTGATAATTGGAACTTTGGTGGTTGATAAAGGCACTCTGTCTTCTTGATGTTGATTTGGAGGCTGAATTGGCTAGCTGCTCTTGCAAATTTCTCCACTAAAGATTGCATATCTTCCACGCTGTATGCAACTAGAGCACTGTCGTCGGCAAAGAGCATTTCTCTTACTACCTTTATCGATGTCTTACTCTTGGCTTTAAACTGTGCCACATTGAACAAGTCTGCTTCTTTCCTTGTTTGAATGTATACTCCTTCTGAAGTGTCTTTGAAGGCCACCTCAAGCACGGCTGCCAGATATAGCGAGAAGATTGTAGGTGCCAGCACACACCCTTGTTTCACCCCGTTGCTTATTGACAAGTTTTTAGATACTGAACCACTCATTGCCACGTTTGCTTGCATACCTGTATGGAGTGCCTCGATCAGGCTGACAAACTTATTTCTACAACCATATTTCTTGAGTAACTGCCAAAGTCCTTGTCGCTAAACAGTATCGAAGGCTTTACTGAAGTCTATGAAGACTACATAAAGCGGCATGTTCTGTTCGATACACTTTTCTTGAACCTGTTTCAAGCAGAAAATCATGTCCATTGTGCTTCTTCCACTTCAAAAGCCGCACTGGGTTTCTGGTAGTACATTCTGTGAGATGTGTTCACTGAGTCTGTTAAGTAGTACACGTGAGAGAATCTTACCAACAGTGTCTAGTAGTGATATACCTCGGTAATTTCCACAATCCTTCCTGCCACCTTTCTTGAACCACCTTTATTGAGTTTTGAGAGCTTCATTGACCTCTGTCTTCTGAAATTAACGTTCAAATGTTTCCATAAATCAGCACCCGAGCCACTTGCTGGTTTCGTCCAAAGACAGGACAGCAGCAGAGCCACCAGGAGTTCTGTTAACAATAACTGTAAAATATTCCACCGCAGAACCACATTTGGACAAACAGCATTCTCTATAAAGGGCAGTCACATCTGGAACACAATGCCAAATGAAATTAAAATAATAACGGACTTTAAAACATTCACTAAAAATGTTAAAAACTGGCTGAAAAATAAACAAGAATGTACTCATGTATGAATTAATTGTCTGCAAAGTGAGAGTGAATGAAGGGAAGGAATAAATGTGTTTGTTTATAGTGAGTGACGGAGGGAGGAAGGCCTGAAATAGGCAAATGTGAGTTATGTTATATGTGTTAAATGTGAGTCAGGCTGTTATATTTGTGTATTTATAATATTTATAATATTTATGTTAAGTGTGAGTCAGGCTGTTATATTTGTGTATTTATAATATTTATAATATTTATAATTGTGTATTTATAATTTTTCTGCATTGATGTATGTGGTTATTGTGTATATTTTTTTTTTTTTCCCATCTTTACTTGATTCTTTTTTCTAAAGCCCATCCAGGGACAAGAGTTGCAAATTAGCTAATAGCTATACACTCTATGTGCAACACATCGGATTGATTGTCTTTGATTAATTGTCTATGTTTATTGCACTGTCCCTGTCAAATAAACTAATCTACTACTAACAAAGGCACAATGCTTGCATCCTTCCAGTCTTGAGGTACTTTCTGGGCATCCCATATCTCTTGGATGAGCTTGTGCAGGCAGTTGGTCAGCTGAACACCACCAAATTTCCACACTTCTGCTGGAATTCCATCCCTTCCTGGAGCTTTACCATCCTGTGTTGTCCTGATAGCTGCCATTAGTTCATCAAAATTTGGTGGTTCATCCAGACTTGATACAGCTGGTCACTGCACTAGAGCTTCTTTAGCCTCTTCAGTGAGATCTCCAGGGTTGTTTAGTAGTTGGTCAAAGTGGTCTGCAAATCTGTCCAGGATCTTGTCTTTCTCCTGCAAAACTGTTTCACCATCCATAGCCTTTAGTTGGATCAGTCCTCTTGGTTTAGGGTCGTAGATTTCTCTCAAACCTGTGAAGAATGTTTTCATGTCCTTCCTGTCTGCTGCAGTTTGAAGTTCCTCCGCTTTTTCATCCCACCAGTTGGACTTCATCTCTCTGGTGTACTTCTGTAGCTCACTCTGAGCCTTTGAGTATTTCTTCTTCTTCGACCTTGTGTTACACTGTAGGTTTTCCTGCCTAGCTGTATTCCTCGCTTTTAGTAGTTTCTTCAGGTGTTCATCATGCTCATCAAACCAATCTTGATGTTTCCTCTCAGGGTAGCCTAATACATCACTCGCAGTCTGATACACCATATCCTTCAGTGTTGCCCATTTCTCTTCTATGTCATTCTCTGAGTTGTTGCTGTCCCAGTCTTTCAAGTTTTCATCCATTTCCTGTGTAAGTTCTTCCTGCTTCTTTTGGCCTTTCAGTGCACTAGTGTTTAGCTTCAGTGTTGGCTTCGCACCCTTCCTGCAGTGTTGTTTTCATTTCCAAATCCTTAATCTAGATCTCAGCATAACATGATCAGTGCCACAGTCTGCGCCTCTCATTGCTCTGGTGTCCAATACATCCCTTCTGTCTCTCTGCCTGACTATGATGTAGTCTAATAAGTGCCAGTGCTTGGCTCTTGGGTGCATCCATGTCTTCTTGTGTGTGTCCTTGTGCTTAAATAGAGTGTTGGTTATCACAAGGTTGTACTCTGAACATAGTGCAAGTAGAAGTTCTCTATTAGCATTGCACTTGCCTACTCCATGACTGCCTAGCACTCCTCTCCATTTCTCTGTGTCCGAACCAACTCTGGCATTAAAATCTCTGAGTATCAGCCTGTCATCAGTCGGTACACACCTGATAGTCTCACGTAAATCACTGTAGAACTTTTCCTTCACCTCCTCTGTGTTGGTCATTGTTGGGGCATATACACTGATGAGTGTGGCATACATCTTCCGCTGTAGTGGAAGTCTCAGTCATTATTCTGTCATTGATTGGCACCAGTTCCTCATCAAGCATTGCTGCTATCTCCTTTGTAACTGCAAATCCCACTCCTGCTTATCTCCTTTCTTGAGTTGATCTCCCACTCCAAAAGAAGATGTACCCATGGTCTTCCAAGCTGTCATATCCAGGCAATCTTTTTTCACTAAGTGCAGCTATGTCTACATTGTACCTGTTCATTTCCAGGGCCACAAGCGCGGTCTGTCTTTCTGGGCGCTGTGATGTTGTTCTGTCCAACAGAGTGCGTACATTCCATTCTGCTATACAGAAGGTTGCTGTTTTCCTCTTCTTTTGTCTTCCTGCTCCTAGCTTACTTTTCGCTGCCTGTTGGAATGTGAACAGATCAGCGTGGACCTTGTAAGCCCGGGTAGCGTCCGAGCCGGTATGAGTTGCTTTCTGATTGGCCATTTCATGAAACTGCTTGCAAAGTATTTGAGTACTGCTAGCTTTTGCTGGACTAGCAGCACATTCTTGGCAGATAAAGGTAATATCAGTGGCAAGGACAAGCCAAGACAAACTGACTCCAGTATCTGTTGCAGTGACTGACCAGATGATAGGTTTGTTTATCTCTGCTCTTTGTGTAGTGCATGTCACAATGCAACGACTGGCACAGTCCACCACAGACCTTGTGACAGATGTGTTTATCTGCCAGGATGTCCAGTCTCATCCTGTGTAACTGGAAGTGGTCCACCACAGACCTGTGGCAGATATTGTTTTTAGTTCTGCCAGGATGCCCTGTTTCACCCTCCACGCCCTCGGAAGGGTGGGGATACTGGTTGAGTCACCGATGGCCCGATCCATGAGACAGGTAGTACCGGTTTTTATAGTTATCCATTAGCAAGCAAGCCAATGCCTGACCTGACACAAAAAAGGGGATGTAAGTCTCAGTTAAAAGCTGCCAATTTCTGACCAAAAAAAGAGTGGACTTTTATGGGTAAAAAGCTGCAACTTTAGCGAAAAGACAAAAAAAAAGGTGTAAACTTCTCACTCTTTACAACCTAAAAATGCTGCAGATATAAGATTTGAGTAAAATGCTGCAAGTTTACGCTTTTTAAAAAAAACAAAACAAAACAGCAAATTCAAGAGTAAGAAAAGTTCTAAATGCATAAGGAAAAAGTTGCAAAATTATGAATAATAAAAAGCTGTAAATTTTCAAGTAAGAAGCTGCACATTTCTGAGTAAAATGGCTCTAACTCTGCAGGAAACTCCTGCAAATTTATGAGAAAAATCCTCACATTTACAAAAGAATGTTTCTAATTTACATGGAAAAAGGATGTGATAAATTGGCGTGTGTTGGCCATTTTTTTAAAAGACAGCCGTGAGGAGGAACTCAAGGAGGTGTAAGGAGGTGTTAAATCCTGCAGATCTGCATTAATCAGCAGGGAAAAGGAGAAGAGGAATAGGTGATCCCCAGCAGCAGAAATAATCCAGTTAACCCAGGGAGAGTAAACACATGACACCCAACAGATCACCCCCCCATGACATCAGTGGGAACAGCTGGGCCAAACTTCACACCTCTGTCCATTTACATGTTCCCTTCTGAGGACAATTAAACAGAGCTGCTGCTGAGATGGAAACCAAAGAGTTAAAGGGTGACGGGGCTTTATCAACAGCACTAATCCCCCCCCCCCCCCCCAACTGACCTGCTGGACAGGAAGTAACAACTCCTCAGACCTGTTAACACAATTTTAACAACAAAAGGACATGCAAAAGAGTGACGATTCCCTTTGATTCAACAGGATAACAGCATGAATTTTAGCAGCAGCAGAATTTTTAAGAGCAGCCATGAGTGTTTCATGGAGTCACTTATTGAATTATAATGGTTAATCTAAGTCACAATTTCAGGAAACAAACTTCAGGGGAAACTTAAACCCATGACACATGGTTTTAAATTTTGATGATTTTTCTTGAGCTGTCAACTGATCACCACCTGGTGGTGAGTTGGATCCGATGGCAGGGGAGGAAGCCATTCAGACCTGGTAGACCCAAACGTATAGTGAGGGTGTGCTGGGAGCGTCTGGCTGAGGCCCCTGTCCGGGAGGTCTTCAACTCCCACCTCCGGAAGAACTTCAACCACATTCCGAGGGAGTCTGGAGACATGGAGTCTGAATGGGCCATGTTCTCCACCTCTGTTGTTGAAGCGGCAGCCCAGAGCTGCGGCCGCAAGGTGGTCGGTGCATCTCGTGGTGGCAACCCCCGAACCAAGTGGTGGACACCAGTGGTGAGGGGGGCCATTAAGCTGAAGAAGGAGTCCTATCAAGCTTGGTTGGCTTGTGGGACTCCCGAAGCAGCTGAGGTGTACCGGCAGGCCAAGCGGAGTGCAGCTCGGGTGGTTGCTGAAGCAAAAACCCGGGTATGGGAGGAGTTCGGTGAGGCCATGGAACAAGACTTTCGGTCGGCTTCAAAGAGATTCTGGCAAACTGTTCGGCGGCTCAGGAGGGGAAAGCAGCTCCCCGTCCACACTGTGTATGGTGCGGATGGGACACTGTTGACTTCAACTGGGGATATCGTCGGGCGGTGGAAGGAATACTTCGAGGATCTCCTCAATCCCACTGATACGCCTTCCACAGAGGAAGCAGGGTTTGGGGACGAGGGGGATGACTCGCCTATCACAGGGGCTGAGGTCGCCAAGGTGGTTAAAAATCTCCTTGGTGGCCGGGCCCCGGGGGTGGACGAGATTCGCCCCGAGTACCTCAAGGCCCTGGATGTTGTTGGGTTGTCATGGTTGACACGCCTCTGCAACATTGCGTGGAGGTCGGGGGCAGTGCCTTTGGCATGGCAAACCGGGGTGGTGGTTCCTCTCTTCAAAAAAGGGGACCGGAGGGTGTGCTCCAACTTTAGAGGGATCACACTCCTCAGCCTCCCTGGGAAGGTCTATGCCAAGGAACTGGAGAGGAGAGTCCGGCCGTTGGTCGAACCTCGGATTCAGGAGGAGCAATGTGGTTTTCGTCCTGGCCGTGGCACATCGGACCAGCTCTTTACCCTCTCGAGAATTCTTGAGGGTTCGTGGGAGTTTGCCCAACCAGTTTACATGTGTTTTGTGGACTTGGAGAAGGCATTTGACCGCGTCCCTCGTGGATTTTTGTGGGGGGTGCTTCGGGAGTATGGGGTATCGGGCTTGTTGTTACGAGCTATTCGGTCTCTGTACGACCGTTGTGAGAGTTTAGTTCGCATTGCCAACACTCGGTCGGAGTCATTCCCAGTGAGAGTTGGACTCCGCCAGGGCTGCCCTTTGTCACCGGTCCTGTTCATAATTTTTATGGACAGGATTTCTAGGCGCAGCCAGGGAATGGAGGGTGTCATGCTTGGTGACCACAGGATCTCATCTCTGTTGTTTGCAGATGATGTTGTCCTGTTGGCTTCATCCAGCAATGACCTACAGCTCTTGCTGGGACGGTTTGCCGCTGAGTGTGAAGCGGCTGGGATGAGAATCAGCACCTCCAAGTCCGAGTCCATGGTCCTCAGCCGGAAAAAGGTGGATTGTCCTCTCCGGGTTGGGGACAGGCTCCTGCCCCAAGTGGAGGAGTTTAAGTATCTTGGGGTCTTGTTCACGAGTGAGGGGAAAATGGAGCGAGAGATCGACAGACGGATTGGAGCAGCATCTGCAGTGATGCGGACGTTGTACCGGTCTGTTGTGGTGAAGAGGGAGCTTAGTTCTAAGGCAAAGCTGTCGATTTACCAGTCAATCTACGTTCCTACTCTCACCTATGGTCACGAGCTTTGGGTAATGACCGAAAGAACGAGATCGCGGATACAAGCGGCTGAAATGAGCTTTCTCCGTAGGATTGCTGGACTCACCCTCAGAGATAAGGTGAGGAGCTCAGTCATCCGGGAGAGGCTCAGAGTAGAACCGCTGCTCCTCCACATTGAAAGGAGTCAGTTGAGGTGGTATGGGCATCTGATTAGGATGCCTCCTGGACGCCTCCCACTTGAGGTGTTTCAGGCACGTCCCACTGGGAGGAGACCCCGGGGCAGACCCAGGACTCGGTGGAGAGACTATGTCTCCCAGCTAGTCTGGGAACGCCTTGGTATCCCCTCTGAAGAGCTGGAGCAGGTGGCTGGGGAGAGGGAAGTCTGGGCTTCTCTGCTTGAACTGCTGCCTCCGCGACCCGGACCTCCGGAAAAGCGGTAGAAGATGGATGGATGGATGGATGGATGATTTTTCTTTTTTTTTTTTCCCCGCTTCTCTTCCAGTCCTTATGGCCACTTTCTGATTGCTTTGAGTTTTTAAAACATCATTTTAAGAATAATGTTAACTGACTTAAAGTACATTTCTAACTACACTATATCATACAAAATGCCATTTAACATACAATTTCATTTGATCGCATTTAGATCTTAATTCAGACAAGCAGAGTATTTGCAACCAACTTAATTAAGACTTGAACATAAACAATCAATCTGAATACAGCTGGGAGCGTTCAAGAATAAAAATCTTTGAATTCCTTAATGAAGTTCTGCCTGCAGATCACCTGCACTCACACATTCCAATTACCACTCATGAGACAGACCAGATTCCATACAAAAATGTTAAGTTTTGCTTTGGCTTCTTCTTTAAGAGGTTGCTGTTCAGTTAAAAGTCTCAAGTGTTTAAGAGTCCAGCTTTGAATAAAACGGCTAAGTCAGTATATCACAAAAGGCTCAAAGTCGCTAAGATAATCCAGAGGTTAAACCGGCTGTTAATGTCATTTAAACCCTGCATGACTTCAACAAAGTGGAACTTGTGGAGAATGTGGAAATGACGAGGCTGAGTTTATCTCACGAGTCAGGTTTATTCCATTCTCCAACATCATTCAAAAACAGAAAGAGAAAGAATCCCCCAACATCTGGCCCTTTTATACCCCAGGACATCAAAGCACACAGTCACTTTGTACTTAATCCCCAGCAACAATGCATCTTCTTCCCAATCTTAACACCCCCCACCTTCAGTCTCTGGCCGCTGGGCGAAATCCCCCAAGGCCGTCTCTTTGCATGCCAAAGACTACTCTTTCACATCCTCGTGTTATCTCCAAAGAGGCTCAGTCCTTTGTTTCGTCTCAGATGTGAAGCCTAAGGTGGTATATGTATGAATCATACAGTGATATACATATGTACGTATATGTGTCCCACATGACCCCCCCCCAAACGTCTAAGATGGAACAACGTAATAACAGTCTACATGTCATGGTAAAATTATTACACATCAGTCCATGTGTTGCTTGGGCCTCAGTCTCCTCCCGTATCTGCTGTAAGCGGGCTTTACCACTTTCGCGGCGCCCTCCTGCTGGGGAGCTGCTGTCTGAGGATGAGAACTGTTAGTCAATCCCTGTGGGTGTTCTGGGGAATGTTCCTTAGGGGGTCTGCCGCACTGAGTAGCTGTGGCCAACAGCACATCCTCGTCGGCCAACATAAAGGCGGGTTTGAGCCTGTTTATGCCAACCTTTTCTTTTCTGCCCCCCAAATCTAGCAAAAAATGCTTATCCCCTGTTTCCAGCACTCTAAATGGTCCATCATAAGGTGGTCGCAACGGTGGGCGATGCACATCGTGTCTGACAAAAACAAACTCCGCATTTTTTAGAGCCTTAGGCACAAAAACGCGCGGAAAACTGTGGTGAAAGGGGCCAGGCAGCATGCCCGCTTCTGTGCCACTCTGCAACCGCTGAGCCGGGGAGCATTCTGGTGCAGGATTATCTGGGAGAAATTCCCCGGGCAGCCAAAGTGGCTGTGCAAAAACTAGCTCTGCCGGGGAGGCTTCTAAATCCTCTTTAGGTGCAGAACGCAACCTCAATAAAACCCATGGTAGCCTGTCCACCCAATTTGCATCCGTAAGCGATGCTCTGAGAGCCGCCTTCAATGACCTATGAAAACGTTCGCATAACCCATTAGCCTGCGGGTTGTACGCAGTAGTGCGGTGGATCATTACCCCCAGGCTGCGGGCCATCGCTGACCAAAGTTCGGAAACAAATTGAGGACCTCTGTCGGACGTAATGTCCGACGGGACTCCAAGGCGCGCTACCCATGCCGTTAAAAACGCACGCGCCACCTCCTCGGCTGTGGTTGATGACAGTAGGACCACTTAAGGCCAGCGCATGGTGCGGTCTACCATTGTCAGAAGGTGTGTGCACCCCTGTGACGGCGGGAGGGGGCCTACGAGGTCCACGTGAACATGATCGAACCTCTTAGCCGGGATGTGAAATGGCTCCAAGGGAGCTCTTGTGTGCCTGTGTACCTTGGCTTGTTGACAAGCCATGCAGGCTGCTGCCCACTCTCTAACTTGTTTGCACAGACTCGGCCATACAAATTTCTCTCCTACCATTTTCACTGACGCGCGCACCCCCGGGTGCGCCAGAGAATGAATTGAGTCAAAAACACGGCGGCGCCACGCGGCCAGTACCACCGGGCGCGGTCGTCCCGTGGAGACATCGCAGATTAGGGGGGGCATGCCATCCTGCAGCACCCTGCTCTCTAGCCTTAACCCTGTTGGTCCAGACTGGAGCGCGCACAGGTCCGCGTCGCTAATCTGATCTGCGGCCATGGCTGCATAATCTATCCCTACGCGGACTGGAGCCGCGCGCACTTCCGCGTCGCTAGTCTGCTCCACGGCCATGGCTGCATAATCTATCCCTACGCGGACTGGAGCCACTACAGTGCACGAGAGACAGTCTGCCACTACATCCAGTTTACCCGCTACGTGCTGAATATTGGTAGTAAACTCTGAGATTGCAGCCAGCTGACACTGCTGCCGGCCTGACCACGGTTCTGAAACCTTGGCCATCGCGAAAGTCAGCGGCTTGTGGTCGACGAACGCAGTGAAACAGCGTCCCTCCAGCCAGAACTGGAAGTGGCAAATGGCCAAGTGGAGAGCTAACAACTCCCTGTCGAATGCGCTGTATTTTCGCTCACTATCGCGCAAAGTCCTGCTGAAAAAGGCGAGCGGCTGCCAAGCCCCGGCTACATGCTGCTCCATGACCGCCCCTATGGCCACATCTGACGCGTCAGTAGTGAGCTCTATGTGGGCCGTTGGGTCTGGATGTGCTAACAACGCAGCGTTTGCCAGGGCTGTTTTGACCTCCGAGAATGCTCGCTCTCGCTCTGGAGACCATTCGATTTTATTTGTGGGTTTTTGTTTTTTTAGAGTGGCGTACAATGGTTGAATGAGCTGCGCTGCGCGGGGGAGGAAACGGTTATAAAAATTCACCATTCCCAAAAACTCCTGTAACGCTTTGACCGTTTGTGGCTGGGGAAAATTTGTTACTGCACGCACTTTGTCAGGCAGAGGAACTGCTCCTTCTGGAGAGACGCGATGCCCCAAAAAATCAATCTGCGTCACCCCGAACTGACACTTCGCTGGGTTGATTATCAACCCGTGCTCTCCCAACCTCTGGAAAACTGCCTTGAGGTGATTTTCGTGTTTGTCTTCGGACGCGCTGGCTACCAAAATATCGTCCAGGTAGACAAACACGAAGGGGAGATCGCGCAACACCGCGTCCATCATGCGTTGGAACATCTGCACAGCGCCTTTAAGCCCAAACGGCATGTGCAAAAACTCGAATAGGCCGAACGGAGTAATTACCGCTGTTTTGGGTATGTCCTCAGCGCGCACTGGGACTTGGTGGTACCCGCGGACCAAGTCTATCTTAGATAAAATGCGCGCCCCCGCCAAATGAACGGAAAAATCTTGGATATGCGGGATTGGGTAGCGGTCGTGCGCTGTAGCGTTGTTCAACCTGCGGAAATCTCTGCAAGGTCGCCACGAGCCGTCAGCTTTAGGGACCATGTGAAGCGGGGAAGCCCATGGGCTTTTCGAACGCCTGATGATGCCCAATTTTCCAGGTTGGCGAACTCCTCGCACGCTATGGTCAGTTTAGCTGCATCCAAGCACCGAGCTTTTGCAAAAACGGGCGGTCCGGTGGTAGTAATAAAATGTTCCACTCCGTGTTTAGCGACAGCTGCTGAAAATGTGGGAACCGTGAGTGCTGGGAACTGAGTGAGTAGTGTGTGGATCTTACCGCTTGCCGTTGCGACATTGGCTTGTGCTGTGGGCGGGGTCACTCGGGCTGCACAGGGAATAGAATAAAAAGAAAGTGCATTAACCAGGCGCCTATTAGCAAGATCAACCAACAAACCATGTGAGCACAGAAAATCAGCTCCCAACATATTGAAGCTCACTGCAGCTATAACAAAAGTCCACTCAAATGTACGGCCGTGTAGGGACAGAAGCAGAGTCCTTTCACCAAAGGTCTTAATCCTCGAGCTGTTCGCTGCTGACGCTCCGTGGCTTCCGGGACCCGCCAGCCGGTCAGCATAGGTAGGCGTGATGAAACTCACTTGGGAGCCTGTGTCCATGAGGAATTGCCTCCCCGAACGCGCATCCGTCAAGTAGAGCAGCTTGTTCTCTTCCCCGAGGGCCGCGGCTGCTACCGACCCCCGGCCTTGGCATTTCCCGAGTGCTTGAACTGGCACGGTGATATACATTTGCGTGCCCTCTCTGCAAAGCGGCGATGGTAGAAACAGAGGTCGTCTTCTCCGCGATCCTTGGCCCTCGCCGCCGCCGTTGTTGGTGGGTCTGCTACCGCCACCTTTGGCCCCCTGCCATCTCCGGTCGTCGCGCCGAGCTCCGTTGCTGCCGCGGTGGCCACGCGCTGTTTGCTGGCTTTGAGAATCCGTTGTGCCTCCTGGGCCAGCGCGCGGAAGTCCCCCTGGGCCAACAACGGTGAACTGGCCAGGGCCGCTCTCGTGGCCGACGGTAGGGTTCTCAGGAAAATGTGGGTGAAGAGGAAGTTGTCGCCGTCTGAGCCCCTCAGCCTCAGCATGTCCTCCATCAAGTCGACGGGCGTGCTATCTCCCAAGTCGTTCAGAGCCAGGAGCCTCTCCGCTCTCTCCTGGACTGAGGGAGTGAAATGCTGGATGAGCGCAGCCTTCAACTCGTCGTATTTGTCGTCGGCCGGTGGGTGCTCCAAAAGGCTCTGCACATGTCGAGCCGTGCGGTTGTCGAGCTTGGCAATAACATGGTAGAATTTCGTATCATCTACCGTTATCCCCCAGAGGGCGAATTGTGCTTCGGCCAAGTGGAACGAGGAGCACGGGTTGTCTTGCCAGAAGTCTGGTAGCTTGACTGTGGCTGCGTTCGCCTGGCTGGCTCCTGACGAGTCCGGCTCGGGGGAATTTCTTTCGCTCATGATACGTTTTAGGGTCAGCAGTGTGGAGAATGTGGAAATGACGAGGCTGAGTTTGTCTCACGAGTCAGGTTTATTCCATTCTCCAACATCATTCAAAAACAGAAAGAGAAAGAATCCCCCAACATCTGTCCCTTTTATACCCCAGGACATCAAAGCACACAGTCACATTGTACTTAATCCCCAGTAACAATGCATCTTCTTCCCGATCTTAACACCCCCCACCTTCAGTCTCTGGCCGCTGGGCGAAATCCCCCAAGGCAGTCTCTTTGCATGCCAAAGGCTACTCTTTCACATCCTCGTGTTATCCTACTCTTTCACATCCTCGAGGCTCAGTCCTTTGTTCCGTGTCAGATGTGAAGCCTAAGGTGGTATATGTATGAATCATACAGTGATATACACTACCGTTCAAAAGTCTGGGGTCACTTAGAAATGTCCTTATTTTTGAAAGAAAAGCACTTTTTTTCAATAAAGATAACTTTAAACTAATCAGAAATACACTCTATACATTGCTAATGTGGTAAATGACTATTCTAGCTGCAAATGTCTGGTTTTTGGTGCAATATCTACATAGGTGTATAGAGGCCCATTTCCAGCAACTATCACTCCAGTGTTCTAATGGTACAATGTGTTTGCTCATTGCGTCAGAAGGCTAATGGATGATTAGAAAACCCTTGTGCAATCATGTTAGGTCTGCAATGCTGTAATTGCTGCAAATGGAGGATTCTTTGACGAAAGCAAAGTTTGAAGGAAAAAATTATTATTTCAAATACAAATCATTATTTCTAACCTTGTCAATGTCTTGACTATATTTTCTATTCATTTTACAACTCATGGTGGTAAATAAGTGTGACTTTTCATGGAAAACAAAATAATTGTCTGGGTGACCCCAAACTTTTGAACGGTAGTGTACATATGTATGTATATGTGTCCCACATGAACCGACGTTTCACTTTGAAATGGATGGCAGTGAGTCATTGCAAACAAGCAACTTTAAAACACACATAACTCCAAAGTTAAAGTATTTCAGGAAGGAAAATAGTTTAATATAAACACAGCTGTCTTACCTTGGAATGTCCTTTACCAATGAAGGTATTCAAATTGAAGTACGAAGGAAAAACGTAAAAACTGTCCAAAATATCCAGTAGATTCTCCAGAGGTGTTACAATATATATACTATATGTGTGTATATTGTGAAGGAATGAAAGGATGAGACATGAGAATCCCAAATTGTGCACCAGAGGAAAAGTGGAAAAACACAGATCCTACTGCTTATGCAAAGGGCTGCAAACTAACAAAAAAGTTACATGAAAATGGCACAAAATCACCAAAATCACCAGAAAAAAAAAAGTCCCGTTTAAGTACTGAAGGTCTGAAGTTGTGTGAAAATGTTAGAAATGTTAGAGTCAGAGCCAAGGGCTGAACTACTATTTACACGGTAAAAACGCCAAAATCAGGAGCAAATATACACAAACTCGCTGTTCCTTTCTCCTCCGTTCTTGAAGCAAATAAAGATAAAAACACTCCAAAAATCTCACAGTCACTACTAAAACTACTATTTACTATTTTGAACTACTATTTACACGGTAAAAATGCCAAAATCAAATCAAAAAATAGACAAACACACTCATGTGTTGAAAGTCCGTCATGAAGCCCTTCTATCCTCCAGTGTGGAAACTCCTGGATGACTCCTAGAAGCCAGAGCATGACTAAATGGAGCGGTGGCTAAACTTTTATTGATAAAAGTTACATATTTTGACTGAGCCGCTCCATTCTTGGGGATGCACACCCTCGTAACGTCTTTAAAGCACGTATAAAATCTGAGGTCAGTCTGACAAACAGTTTGGGAGATATCTGAGAAACACACACACACACACACACACACACACACAAACACACACAGACAGAAATTTGTTGCATTTATAGATAGATATTATTTTTTCATATAAACTTATGCTTTCTCTTAAATTTGCTACTATGTTTTTAGAAAATTTGACTTTTTTAATTGTGAAATTGACACTCTTTCATAATGGGTGGGTTTCTTCATATAAATTTGTAATTTTTTCTCTTAAACATAGTTTTTGAAATCATACATTTGCATATTTTCTCTTGTAAATTTGTAATTTTTTGTAAATGTAATAATTTTAATTTGTAAATTGTCAGCTTTTTTCATAAAGATGTTTTTTGTAAATCTGCAACATTTTCCCAAAAAATTTCAATGTTTTTTCTTGTAAATTTGCAACAATTTTTTTTTTCCATAAATTTGGGATATTTACTCAAAAGACCCACATTTCACTCTGGAGCCACAGAGTTCAGGACCCTGATCTAGTACGACAAAGTGAATATGCCCAGGGCCAGATCTGTGAAAAGGCTTAATAGGCAGTGGCAGCCTTGTAGAACAGCCTCCTCCCTGCAGCAGGGAGGTTGTGGGTTCACGCCCTGGGCAGGTCATACCAAAGACCAGATAAAAATGGTACTTTTTGCCTTCTAGCTTGGTGCCCAGCATAATAGAATGGTTAAAGGAAAGTTAACACACATAGCTCCACTACTTACAGTAACTGTGTGGCCTAGGGTCACAGAAACAGAAATAGGTGCCGCCCCTATATGTGTCCCACATGCCGTGGAAGGGAATTAACCAACTACCAGAAGAGTAATCCATGCAGGGCCCCAAGTGGTTCATTTTTTCCATTCTGCACACTGGTCCATCCTTAATTTAATCAGTTATTTTTAATGTAAGACTGTGTTGGAGTCCTTTACCTTACTCTGTAAAACTATGAGACCCTGGGGTTGATATACAGTGGGGCAAAAAAGTATTTAGTCAGCCACCAATTGTGCAAGTTCTCCCACCCAAAAGATGAGAGAGGTCTCCAACCTCCACCATAGGCACACCTCAGCTATGAGCAGGGATGAGAATAGGGTTTGGGAAAAAAAGAGGAAACTAAGCCGGGGGTCTTGGGGGACACAGTCCCCCAAGCCGGATCCAAGGTGGAGCCTTGGTGGGGGGTCTAGAGGGGCAACGCCCCCCAGAAGCTAATGAAATCTGGTGTTTTAGAATGCTCAAATGTGGTCTTATATTTAAAGTTAGAAGTAAGTACAAATGCATTTATAGTTTACCTTTTTAATCTGCTGCTGCATCACATGTGTAATCATGTTCAATACTGTTTTGATTCAGTGTCACACTTGATTGAGAAATAGAAAATGTCACTTCCATATTTACATGCCTGTGCTACTACTCTATAAACTTATGTACAAGTCAACGTATTCTTCACATCCACTTGTGCAATTTCTTCTTCTTGGCTACCAAAGCCTGGAGCCGTTCTGTATCCTTCCTCTTCTCTGATTTTCTGTGGGCAAGCAGTGCCTGCTTAGCTGCAGCTTCTCTCTTCTTTTTCATGGCTGCCTTGCTTGCCACAGAATCATGTTGAAGATTGACACAGTTTTTTCGAGCCTTTCCCAACGAAACTTGTTCCTTATCCTTTTGTCGATTTCTAAAATTCTTGCTTCGTTGTCTTTCGTGAGTTTTAGGTTCACCATTTTCACGAAATCGGGAAAACTTGGTTGATTATTTTTAACTGTCCACCATTTACATTTCACTCCACGTGTTGGATATGACAAAGGAAATCTAACAAAATTGCTGATTGGTTGCTTCAATAAGTATCAGCCAATCAGTGGCCTTGTTACATTACAGTACTGCTCTCGCTGGGTAGCGCGTTCTGCGCGGTGGATTTTAGCAGCCGATCGAAAATACGACTCACCGGCCATAACATACCTCACCCCCCCCCCCACTAAAATTTTCTCCTCGAATTTAGACGATTCACGAGAATGACCCTAGACATGATCAAATCCGCAGAATTCCACGGATCCATGGAAAATTCTCATCCCTGTATGAGAGACAAAAAAAATGAAAAAAAAAAAGACATTAAAACAACGCTGATTATCCTGGAGGACTATGCCGATCCCTTTGATGCGGAGAAAACCAAGGAGCAAAGAGAGGCTGAGAGAGCAGGAGTGAATGATGGGTACATGGAGCCTTATGATGCCCAGGTCATCATCACAGGTGAGGCGGGCCTCACACACAGCCTGGAGGGAACCCACGCTGTGCAGTCAGTAACAACATCTTTTATTAATTCAAATTCATTTGTTTTCACACGGACTGAGGAGCACATAATTTGCTACAAGCACAAATACTTATTAGACAGATTATTTGACATCCTTAATTTAATAGTTTTGTGAGCAAGTTAAATTAGTGATGTGTTTAGACTGTGGTTCTTGTGACATTTATTTCCAGTTTTTTTCTGGAAAGGTCACCAAGACTGAGACTTCAGTTGCAAAAAAAAAAAAAAGAGAGAAAAGAATAACAAAAAGAAAGAACCAATTGTACTCAAGCAAAAGTAGTGTTACTTTATGATATTAATTGCTTAAATATAAGTAAAAATAAACATCATAAAATGACTTGAGAAAGAGTAAGATAGTTGTAATAACTTTACTTTTGTCAATTTGTGACGTTTTGATTTGATTTGATTTGATTTGATTTGATTTTGACTTGATTTAATTACCTCTTAAGCCCGAAACCTAGTATTTTTGTAGATCCTACTCGAAAATAGCATGCCCAAAATTAATTGAGTATATCTCAACAGCCACAAGGTTTATTTGTATAATCTTGGTATTGTAACAAATGTAACACTTGTGAGACTATTTCAGAGGTGTAAGAATCACTTTATAGGCTACTGGGTCAGAGTGAATGAAGATGGCACTCTGCAGAAAAGAAAAAATTAATTCTCACCTGAAGGAAATGGACATTTTACAGTAAATATTGTTTTAGAAAGATGCTGTAGTAGCCCAGAACCTCTAGCAAGTCAAAGGAGAACGTGTAGCCATCACCCACACCAAAATTCATGCAGAAATAATGAAACAAATATTTTTTTAGAGAGGCATTAATGAAGAAATATTCAGGCTTATGTTTTAGATTTCTAAGGTACCAAACAATGAAAAATTATCAGAATCAGAATAAAATTTAAGATAAGATAAGATAAGCCTTTATTAGTCCCACAACGGGGAAATTCCAGGATGGCAACAGCACAGGGATAGCAACACTCAGAGCAACAATCAGAAGGCAAGAAAAAAAAAGCAAGAGCAGCTAATATACATATGTACATATTACTATAAATATATATATATATATATATATATATATATATATATATATATATATATATATATATATATATTTATATATATACACAGACACACAGTGCGGAGCATTGTAGCTAGATGGGATGAAACAGCACAACCGTCTACTTAGTTATCCTACATGGTATGACTATGTGCCCATACATATTCTCACCCTCCATAGCGACCGGTATTTTCCTAGTTGTATGCCGGAGGGGACCATTGTGTAAGTCTATTGCATCTTTTGCATTCAAAAAACTATTAGGTTGTTACGTCTTCTTGCTATCTCTGCGAGCAGCCCTGCTTAGGTTGTACAGTCTGACAGCCGTTGGTAGGAAGGACCTGCGAAACCTCTCGGTTGTGCACCTGGGATGATGTAGTCTGCTGCTAAATGAGCTCCTCAGTGTATTTAGTATGTCCTGCATAGGGTGGAACTCGGACTCCAGCAGAGATGACAGTTTAGCCACCGTCCTTCTCTCTCCTATCTCCTCCACCGGATCAAGGCGGTTTATTGTCCCTCATGGGAAAATTTGTCTTGGATAATAATTATATTTCACTTTTATATTACTACATATATAAAGTGGAAGAAGATGGATGGATGGATGGATGGATGGATGGATGGATGGATGGATGGATTTTAATTCCATGCAATTCCATCTGTTTGGTTTTGTTCTGAAAACCCACTAGAACCATCTATACCAAGCGTTGACATAACGCACAGCTCAGGAGACGCACACACACAGGCTTAGAGTAGTTCAAAGAGTTTATTAACAGCAGGAGTGAATGAGTGCGTGTCTGCGGGATGTAAATGTGTTGGTGATGGTGTCTGCTCCAGGCACAGAGGCAGGTGACCGTACAGCCGAGCAACCCTATGGAGAGAGCACAGGGAGAGGGTGACGGGCATACACCAACACAGGAGGGATTTATGGCGAGAGAAGGACTTACTTGGTGGGTCAGGACAGCTGGCACAACAAGGGGGCGAAGCCCGGAAGACAGCCACCTGGAGAGCTCCGTACAGCAGCGAGGATTGGGCGATGGAGTGGAGATGTCCGCCGCTGGGGAATCCACCTGTGCACAGGGGAGAAGACTGAAGAAGAGAGGTAAGCGATCTTCTTACCAAAAAGGTGATGCTGAAGAGAAGTATGCTCACAACGGTGAGGGACGAAGTCTGACGGCTTCAGGCCGAGCCTCCGGGCGAGACGGCCTTTATCCCTCGCCGCTGATGATTGTCAGGTGCGTGAGCAGGTGGCGCCGCTGATGAATGGCGCGGCGTGACAGTACTCCCCCCTCTAGCAGCGCCTCCTGGCGATGGCTTATCCGGGTGCGCTCGGTGGAAGTCCGCGATGAGCGATGGGTCCAACACAAACGACGGGGGCACCCATTGTCGATGCTCAGGCCCATAGCCCTCCCAGTCCACCAAGTATTGCAACCCACGACCTCGGCGCCGGGAGTCCAGGATGGAGGAGACGGACCAGGCCGGATGGCCACCAATCATCCGGGGCATGGGTTGCGCTGCAGGAGGAGGGCAAAGGGGGTCAGTGACTGCCAGTTTCACCTTCGACACATGGAAAGTGGGATGGATGCGGAGGGAGGGGGGAATAGCCACGCGCACAGCCACTGGGTTGATGATCCGGGTGATGGGAAAGGGACCCATGAATCGCTGTGCCAGCTTCCTCCTCTCGCCTTTTAATGTGACGTCCTGGGTAGACACATACACGAGTTGCCCAACTCTGTACGCCGGGGCAGGTCTTCTGTGCCGGTCCGCCACGGTCCTGTTGCGCTCCGCTGTGCGTAAAAGCGCATGACGCGCGGCAGCCCAGGTGGAGCGGAACTGCCTAAGGTGCGCCCTAACAGAGGGGACAGTTACCTCGTTCTCCTGCGCTGGAAACAGCGGGGGGTCGTAACCCAGGGACGCCTTGAAGGGGGACATCCCCGTTGCAGAAGAGCGGGCGGTGTTGTGGGCATACTCCACCCAGGCGAGATGGTTGCTCCAGGACGTCGGCTTGGATCTAGTAACACAGCGGAGTGCAGCCTCCAGCTCCTGATTGGTCCTCTCACACTGCCCGTTAGACTGGGGGTGATGGCCGGAGGAGAGGCTCACCTTGGCTCCGATGTCGTTACAAAAAGATCTCCAAACCTCGGATGAAAATTGGGGACCCCCGTCCGAGACCACGTCCACCGGAATCCCGTGCAGCCTGACCACGTGTTGGACGAGGAGGCCCGCCGTCTCCAGGGCAGTAGGGAGACCTCGCAGGGGGATGAAGTGCGCCGCCTTGGAGAAACGGTCCACGATGGTCAGGACGGTGTCAAAGGAGTTGGAAACGGGGAGTCCGGTGACGAAATCCAGTGCGATGTGCGACCAGGGCCTGCCGGGGACAGAGGCTGGAGCAGACCCGCTGGGGGGGCATTTCCCGACTTGCTGGTGGCACAGATTGGGCAAGCCCGGGCGTAGCGGGCTGCATCCCTCCGCAGGCCTGGCCACCAAAAGGACCGTTGGAGGAGGCTGATCATCCGAGAGGTGCCGGGATGACAGGTGAGCCGGGAGGTGTGGAGCCAGTGGATGACCTCTCCCCGGACCGCAGATGGGACGAACAGTCTTCCCTCCGGTCCGCCGCCAGGATCAGGTTCCACCTCCTGCGCCTTCCGGATCTTGTCTTCAATGTCCCAAGAGATGGCTCCGAGGACGCACGACCTGGGCAGGATAGTGTGGGGCGTCTCCTCAGCCTCCACGGGGGTGAACTGCCTAGAGAGGGCGTCAGGCAGGCCGTTTTTGGAGCCCGGCCTGAAGGTGATTGAGAAGCGGAACCTGGCGAAGAACAAAGACCAGCGCGCCTGGCGGGCATTCAGGCGCTTGGCAGATCGTAAGTACTCTAAGTTCTTGTGGTCCGTCAGGACCACATACGGCAGGTCCGCCCCCTCTAGCCAGTGGCGCCACTCCTGTAAGGCGAGTTTAATGGCCAGGAGCTCTCTGTCCCCCACATCGTAGTTTCTCTCCGCCGGGGACAGGCGTCGGGAGGAGAAGGCGCACGGCCGTTTGGCGCCATCGTCAGGTGACCGCTGGGATAACACTGCTCCCACTCCCGTGTCCGATGCGTCCACCTCCACAATGCACTGCAGCGCGGGGTCGACCTGGCGAAGGACCCGGGAGGAGGAGAACTCCGCCTTCAGCGCCCTAAAGGCAGCAGCGACCTCTTCAGTCCACCGGAACGGGACCTTCGGGGACGTGAGGCGGGTCAGCGGTCCGACGATCGAGCTGAAATTTGGGACAAAGCGGCGGTAAAAATTGGCGAAGCCAACAAACTGTTGCACCTGCTTCCGGGATGCGGGAGTAGGCCACTCCACCACCGCCTTCACCTTCTCTGGGTCTGGGAGCACCTGGTCTTGAGCGATGATGAATCCCAGGAAGGATGTGGTCCTAGCGTAGAATTCGCATTTCTCAGCCTTCACGTACAGACGATTCTCCAGCAGTCTTTGGAGGACCCGCCTCACATGGACCTGGTGCTCGTCCCTGGACCTGGAGAAGATAAGAATGTCATCCAGGTAGACGAACACAAAAAGGCCGATGAAATCCCGGAGGACGTCATTAATGAGGCGCTGAAAGACGGCAGGAGCGTTGGTCAGCCCGAACGGCATGACGAGATACTCAAAGTGGCCGTTCGGGGTACGGAAGGCTGTCTTCCATTCATCTCCCTCCCGGATCCGGACGAGGTGGTAAGCGCTGCGTAAATCCAGCTTGGTAAACCAGGTCGCCCCCTGGAGGGAGTGAAAGGCAGTGTCCATGAGGGGCAGGGTGTAACGGTCCCTCTCAGTGATGTCATTTAGCGCTCGGTAGTCTATGCAGGGGCGGAGGGATCCGTCCTTTTTCCCGACAAAGAAAAACCCTGCCCCCACGGGTGACGACGATGGGCGAATAATCCCAGCGCTCAGTGATTCCTTCAGGTATGTATTCATGGTCTCCTTCTCCGGCGCCGACAGGCTGTAGAGCCGACCAGATGGCAGGGGAGCCCCCTGGCGGAGATTGATGGCACAGTCATATGGTCGATGCGGGGGAAGAGACATAGCTTTCGATTTACTAAATACCATACCCAGGTCGTGAAATTCTGGAGGCACCAATGACAGGTCCGGAGGTGCTGTATCCGCCACAGGGGGAGCCGCGGACGGGGAGCAGGCAGCGGACTGAAGGCAGGTGCCCATACAGAAGGTACTCCATGCCGATACCCCAGCGGACCTCCAGTCCAGGACAGGGTTGTGGAGGCGTAGCCAGGGATACCCCAGGATGACGGGCGACACAGAGTTGGGCAGGACGTAAAATACCATCTCCTCCCGGTGGTTCCCTGAGATGATGACTGGGACAGGCATGGTTTGGTGAGAAACTCTCCCAAGGGAGGCACGGGAGAGATGGACCAGGGAGATGGGGTGTTTTAATGCCTGACAGCGGATGCCCAATCGGGTTGCCAGGCCTTGTGAAATGAAGCTGCCCTCTGCGCCCGAATCCACCAGTGCGTGGGTGAGGTGCCCAGTGGGATTGTGGCAAAAACGGATGGGCAGCTTTAATTGAGTGAGAGTGTCTAACCGGTTGGGATCCGCGAGGCTCCCTACAGCGATTCGCGGACCCCGCCGACTGGCTTTCCGCGGGCAACGCTCCACAGTGTGTTGGTCACCTCCGCAATACATGCAGAGGCCCAACTCACGGCGGCGTTGTTTCTCCGCAGGGGAAAGCTTGGTCCAGCCCGTCACCATCGGCTCCGACTCCTCGGGGCACGATGCTGGCGGCGCCGCCAGGGGGCGAGCTTGAAACAGGTGCGGCGAGACTCCACGAGGGCGAGAAGAAGAAGACTTCCGCCCCGAGGAGCGCTCGCGCAGCGTGTTATCCAAACTTATCGCTAAGGATGTCAGCTCCGCTAGCGTCCCAGGGATATCCCGTCCAGCCAGTTCATCCCTCAGATCATTATTGAGGCTGCGGAGGAACAGGCCACAGAGGGAGCGTTCCTCCCAGCCCAATTCCTCCGCTGCTACCCGGAAGTCGACCGAGTAGTCCGCTGCCGACCGGCCTCCCTGCTGGAGAGCGAGAAGCCGATCGACCTGGACCGTCTCGGTTTGAGAATGGTCAAAGACCTCCAGAAAGCGCCTCACGAACTGGTCATAGGTGAGGGTGGCATAACTGGGCCTCGCCATTACGGCGTAGGTCCAAGTTAACGCACGTCCCTCCAGAAGATTCCCTATGTAACCAATCCGACTGTGATCCGAGGGAAAATCTCCGGGCATACGGTGGAACACGGACTCACACTGCATAATGAACCCCCGCGCTCTGCCGAGCTTACCGCTAAAGCGGGCGGGGGTCGGAATCGGTGTGAGCCGAACCGGTGCCACTGAAGCCGGCTGGACGGCCGCTGGAACGGCAGGAGCCGCGCCACCCTGACGAGCCGGGGGGAACGGCTGTTGAGGATCTAAGCGGCCCAACCGGTTAGTTAAGTTCAATAATTGATTGAGGATAACCTGCTGTTGATAAGCAATCTGATCCACTCTAGCCTCGAGAGTGGTAAACCGGTGTGCGAGCCCGCCGTCCGCCGAGCCGCTCTGCTGAAGCCGTACTGACATAATGCACAGCTCAGGAGACGCACACACACAGGCTTAGAGTAGTTCAAAGAGTTTATTAACAGCAGGAGTGAATGAGTGCGTGTCTGCGGGATGTAAATGTGTTGGTGATGGTGTCTGCTCCAGGCACAGAGGCAGGTGACCGTACAGCCGAGCAACCCTATGGAGAGAGCACAGGGAGAGGGTGACGGGCATACACCAACACAGGAGGGATTTATGGCGAGAGAAGGACTTACTTGGTGGGTCAGGACAGCTGGCACAACAAGGGGGCGAAGCCCGGAAGACAGCCACCTGGAGAGCTCCGTACAGCAGCGAGGATTGGGCGATGGAGTGGAGATGTCCGCCGCTGGGGAATCCACCTGTGCACAGGGGAGAAGACTGAAGAAGAGAGGTAAGCGATCTTCTTACCAAAAAGGTGATGCTGAAGAGAAGTATGCTCACAACGGTGAGGGACGAAGTCTGACGGCTTCAGGCCGAGCCTCCGGGCGAGACGGCCTTTATCCCTCGCCGCTGATGATTGTCAGGTGCGTGAGCAGGTGGCGCCGCTGATGAATGGCGCGGCGTGACAAGCGTGTCTTATGCAATATAACTTTTTTTTTTTTTTTTAATTAGCAGTGACGTCAGGCCTCAGATTTGGGGGCTTCCTAATAGATTTACTACTTTTCCGTGATAAATTTTCTTCCATGTAAATTTGCAGTTATCTTCTCATAATTTCTTTTTAAAGTACCACTTCACTCTCACCAGTTTGGAAGTGTTTTTTGTTGTTTTTTTTCCCCACAAAAGTGTTAGTCTGAAGAAAATAAAAATATGGCATAGCCACATGCACTGTACATTTCAAGAACATTTCTAACTAGTTTTCTCTCTGTGCAGCATTTTCATAAAAAGATTTAACTATGCTTTACAAAGTCAGTTTTAGTTTTATTTCTGAATTATCAAAGAATAAAAGTAACTGCATATAACTAAATGTACTTGCATAAACATATACTTCTTTTCTCCATAAATGTAGTCAAATAAGAGTAGCAGTATCTTACAATAAAACTACTCAGTATTGTGACAAAATGCTTGAGTACTTGAGTAAACAACTCTCTGCCCCTGTGTAACATAAGTTATAGTAGTAAGATTCTTATAGAATTTGTTAATGAGTAATTAACACAAATTAAAGCTCCTCTTTCTCTAGTAGGTTCATGTGACTTACATTCATAAACACTCAAAACAAACCAGTTAAATAAACTTGCCACTCTTTAGTACTTGTGGCCTTTTTTTGTAAGAATTTAGTTTTATGAGTAAACCCAGTTTTTCACATTTTCTACTACGCTCCCTCCCTGAACTTCAAACCAGTACCTCTTGAATTTGTAATCTCTTTTCTGATAACCTGGTTTTGATAAGTGCAACCATAAATATTCACACGTCACGTTGTTGAGACATTTTCCACATTTACCTTTGTACTGTTCTTGATAAGTGGACTAAATTAAGCTGAGGGAGATTTGCCAAATTCTTTGCAATGTTAATTAGTACTCCAGTAAATTAGAATTTTAAAGTCACAAAAGATTTCTGTCTCTCCACGTATTTCACTCCTCGCTGGCGGCTGCTATAGTATATATATATAATAACAGTGTTGTGCAGGGACAATGGGTGTAGCTTCCTCTTCCAGCTTCCTGTCTCCTGCCTCTGTTTCCTTTTCCCCATTCTCTTGATAGGAGGCTGGCCCCAGTGTCTAGCCTCATACCACCATCACCACCACTTCCACTCACATACACAATACTTTATGGTCCCCTGCATGTGGCAAGAATTTAAAGTCTCACCCAATCACTTCAGCAGTCAGGAAGTGTCCTAGTTAGTTAGCCAATCAGCTGCTGTGTTGACCTTTTCTTCCTGTAACTCCATTGTTTGGTCACACAATAGTGCAGACACACGGGCTACCTGTCCAACAGTGAAAAATACAAAGAGGTTAAACCGGCTGTTAATGTCATTTAAACCCTGCATGACCTCAACAAAGTGGAACCTGTGGAGAATGTGGAAATGACGAGGCTGAGTTTATCTCACGAGTCAGGTTTATTCCATTCTCCAACATCATTCAAAAACAGAAAGAGAAAGAATCCCCCAACATCTGGCCCTTTTATACCCCAGGACATCAAAGCACACAGTCACTTTGTACTTAATCCCCAGCAACAATGCATCTTCTTCCCAATCTTAACACCCCCCACCTTCAGTCTCTGGCCGCTGGGCGAAATCCCCCAAGGCCGTCTCTTTGCATGCCAAAGACTACTCTTTCACATCCTCGTGTTATCTCCAAAGAGGCTCAGTCCTTTGTTTCGCCTCAGATGTGAAGCCTAAGGTGGTATATGTATGAATCATACAGTGATATACATATGTGCGTATATGTGTCCCACATGACCCCCCCCCCCAAACGTCTAAGATGGAACAACGTAACAACAGTCTACATGTCATGGTAAAATTATTACACATCAGTCCATGTGTTGCTTGGGCCTCAGTCTCCTCCCGTATCTGCTATAAGCGGGCTTTACCACTTTCGCGGCGCCCTCCTGCTGGGGAGCTGCTGTCTGAGGATGAGAACTGTTAGTCAATCCCTGTGGGTGTTCTGGGGAATGTTCCTTAGGGGGTCTGCCGCGCTGAGGAGCCGTGGCCAACAGCACATCCTCGTCGGCCAACATAAAGGCGGGTTTGAGCCTGTTTATGCCAATCTATTCTTTTCTGCCCCCCAAATCTAGCAAAAAATGCTTATCCCCTGTTTCCAGCACTTTAAATGGTCCATCATAAGGTGGTGGCAACGGTGGGCGATGCACATCGTGTCTGACAAAAACAAGCTCCGCATTTTTTAGAGCCTTAGGCACAAAAACGCGCGGAAATCTGTGGTGAAAGGGGCCAGGCAACATGCCCGCTTCTGTGCCACTCTGCAACCACTGAGCCGGGGAGCATTCTGGTGCAGGATTATCTGGGAGAAATTCCCCTGGCAGCCGAAGTGGCTGCGCAAAAACTAGCTCTGCCGGGGAGGCTTTTAAATCCTCTTTAGGTGCAGAACGCAACCCTAATAAAACCCATGGTAGCCTGTCCACCCAATTTGCATCCGTAAGCGACGCTCTGAGAGCCGCCTTCAATGACCTATGAAAACGTTCGCATAACCCATTAGCCTGCGGGTTGTACGCAGTAGTGCGATGGATCGTTACCCCCAGGCTGCGGGCCATCGCTGACCAAAGTTCGGAAACAAATTGAGGACCTCTGTCGGACGTAATGTCCGACGGGACTCCAAGGCGCGCTACCCATGCCGTTAAAAACGCACGTGCCACCTCCTCGGCTGTGGTTGATGACAGTAGGACCACTTATGGCCAGCGCATGGTGCGGTCTACCATTGTCAGAAGGTGTGTGCACCCCTGTGACGGCAGGAGGGGGCCTACAAGGTCCACGTGAACATGATCGAACCTCTTAGCCGGGATGTGAAACGGCTCCAAGGGAGCTCTCGTGTGCCTGTGTACCTTGGCTTGTTGACAAGCCATGCAGGCTGCTGCCCACTCCCTAACTTGTTTGCGCAGACTCGGCCATACAAATTTCTCTCCTACCATTTTGACTGATGCGCGCACCCCCGGGTGCGCCAGAGAATGAATTGAGTCAAAAACGCGGCGGCGCCACGCGGCCAGTACCACCGGGCGCGGTCGTCCCGTGGAGACATCGCAGATAAGGGGGGGCATGCCATCCTGCAGCACCCTGCTCTCTAGCCTTAACCCTGTTGGTCCAGACTGGAGCACGCACAGGTCCGCGTCGCTAATCTGATCCGCGGCCATGGCTGCGTAATCTATCCCTACGCGGACTGGAGCCGCGCGCACTGCCGCGTCGCTAGTCTGCTCCACGGCCATGGCTGCATAATCTATCCCTACGTGGACTGGAGCCACTACAGTGCACGAGAGACAGTCTGCCACTACATCCAGTTTACCCGCTACGTGCTGAATATTGGTAGTAAACTCTGAGATTGCAGCCAGCTGTCACTGCTGCCGGCCTGACCACGGTTCTGAAACCTTGGCCATCGCGAAAGTCAGCGGCTTGTGGTCGACGAACGCAGTGAAACAGCGTCCCTCCAGCCAGAACTGGAAGTGGCGAATGGCCAAGTGGAGAGCTAACAACTCCCTGTCGAATGCGCTGTATTTTCGCTCACTATCGCGCAAAGTCCTGCTGAAAAAGGCGAGCGGCTGCCAAGCCCCGGCTACATGCTGCTCCATGACCGCCCCTATGGCCACATCTGATGCGTCAGTAGTGAGCTCTATGCGGGCCGTTGGGTCTGGATGTGCTAACAACGCAGCGTTTGCCAGGGCTGTTTTGACCTCCGAGAATGCTCGCTCTCGCTCTGGAGACCATTCGATTTTATTTGTGGGTTTTTGTTTTTTTAGAGCGGCGTACAATGGTTGAATGAGCTGCGCTGCGCGGGGGAGGAAACGGTTATAAAAATTCACCAGTCCCAAAAACTCCTGTAACGCTTTGACCGTTTGTGGCTGGGGAAAATTTGTTACTGCGCACACTTTGTCAGGCAGAGGAACTGCTCCTTCTGGAGAGACGCGATGCCCCAAAAAATCAATCTGCGTCACCCCGAACTGACACTTCGCTGGGTTGATTATCAACCCGTGCTCTCCCAACCTCCGGAAAACTGCCTTGAGGTGATTTTCGTGTTCGTCTTCGGACGCGCTGGCTACCAAAATATCGTCCAGGTAGACAAACACGAAGGGGAGATCGCGCAACACCGTGTCCATCATGCGTCGGAACGTCTGCACAGCGCCTTTAAGCCCAAACGGCATGCGCAAAAACTCGAATAGGCCGAACGGAGTTATTACCGCTGTTTTGGGTATGTCCTCAGCGCGCACTGGGACTTGGTGGTACCCGCGGACCAAGTCTATCTTAGAAAAAATGCACGCCCCCGCCAAATGAACGGAAAAATCTTGGATATGCGGGATTGGGTAGCAGTCGTGCGCTGTAGCGTTGTTCAACCTGCGGAAATCTCTGCAAGGTCGCCACGAGCCGTCAGCTTTAGGGACCATGTGAAGCGGGGAAGCCCATGGGCTTTTCGAACGCCTGATGATGCCCAATTTTCCAGGTTGGCGAACTCCTCGCACGCTATGGTCAGTTTAGCTGCATCCAAGCACCGAGCTTTTGCAAAAACGGGCGGTCCGGTGGTAGTAATAAAATGTTCCACTCCGTGTTTAGCGACAGCTGCTGAAAATGTGGGAACCGTGAGTGCTGGGAACTGAGTGAGTAGTGTGTGGAACTTACCGCTTGCCGTTGCGACGTTGGCTTGTGCTGTGGGCGGGGTCACCCGGGCTGCACAGGGAATAGAATAAAAAGAAAGTGCATTAACCAGGCGCCTATTAGCAAGATCAACCAACAAACCATGTGAGCACAGAAAATAAGCTCCCAACATATTGAAGCTCGCTGCAGCTATAACAAAAATCCACTCGAATGTACGGCCGTGTAGGGACAGAAGCAGAGTCCTTTCACCAAAGGTCTTAATCCTCGAGCCGTTCGCTGCTGACGCTCCGTGGCTTCCGGGACCCACCAGCCGGTCAGCATAGGTAGGCGTGATGAAACTCACTTGGGAGCCTGTGTCCACGAGGAATTGCCTCCCCGAATGCGCATCCGTCAAGTAGAGCAGCTTGTTCTCTTCCCCGAGGGCCGCGGCTGCTACCGACCCCCGGCCTTGGCGTTTCCCGAGCGCTTGAACTGGCACGGTGGTATACATTTGCGTGCCCTCTCTGCAAAGCGGCGATGGTAGAAACAGAGGTCGTCTTCTCCGCGATCCTTGGCCCTTGCCGCCGCCGCTGTTGGTGGGTCTGCTACCGCCGCCTCTGGCTCCCTGCCATCTCCGGTCATCGCGCCGAGCTCCGTTGCTGCCGCGGTGGCCGCGCGCTGTTTGCTGGCGTTGAGAATCCGTTGTCCCTCCTGGGCCAGCGCGCGGAAGTCCCGCTGGGCCAACAACGGTGAACTGGCCAGGGCCGCTCTCGTGGCCGACGGTAGGGTTCTCAGGAAAATGTGGGTGAAGAGGAAGTTGTCGCCGTCTGAGCCCCTCAGCCTCAGCATGTCCTCCATCAAGTCGACGGGCGTGCTATCTCCCAAGTCGTTCAGAGCCAGGAGCCTCTCCGCTCTCTCCTGGACTGAGGGAGTGAAATGCTGGATGAGCGCAGCCTTCAACCCGTCGTATTTGTCGTCGGCCGGTGGGTGCTCCAAAAGGCTCTGCACATGTCGAGCCGTGCTGTTGTCGAGCTTGGCAATAACATGGTAGATTTTTGTGTCATCTACCGTTATCCCCCGGAGGGCGAATTGTGCTTCGGCCAAGTGGAACCAGGAGCACGGGTTGTCTTGCCAGAAGTCTGGTAGCTTGACTGTGGCTGCGTTCGCCTGGCTGGCTCCTGACGAGTCCGGCTCGGGGGAATTTCTTTCGCTCATGATACGTCTTAGGGTCACCAGTGTGGAGAATGTGGAAATGACGAGGCTGAGTTTATCTCACGAGTCAGGTTTATTCCATTCTCCAACATCATTCAAAAACAGAAAGAGAAAGAATCCCCCAACATCTGTCCCTTTTATACCCCAGGACATCAAAGCACACAGTCACATTGTACTTAATCCCCAGTAACAATGCATCTTCTTCCCGATCTTAACACCCCCCACCTTCAGTCTCTGGCCGCTGGGCGAAATCCCCCAAGGCCGTCTCTTTGCATGCCAAAGACTACTCTTTCACATCCTCGAGGCTCAGTCCTTTGTTCCGTCTCAGATGTGAAGCCTAAGGTGGTATATGTATTAATCATACAGTGATATGCATATGTGCGTATATGTGTCCCACATGAACCGACGTTTCACTTTGAAATGGATGGCAGTGAGTCATTGCAAACAAGCAACTTTAAAACACACATAACTCCAAAGTTAAAAGTATTTCAGGAAGGAAAATAGTTTAATATAAACACAGCTGTCTTACCTTGGAATGTCCTTTACCAATGAAGGTATTCAAATTGAAGTACGAAGGAAAAACGTAAAAACTGTCCAAAATATCCAGTAGATTCTCCAGAGGTGTTACAATATATATATATGTGTGTATATTGTGAAGGAATGAAAGGATGAGACATGAGAATCCCAAATTGTGCACCAGAGGAAAAGTGGAAAAACACAGATCCTACTGCTTATGCAAAGGGCTGCAAACTAACAAAAAAGTTACATGAAAATGGCACAAAATCACCAAAATCACCAGAAAAAAAAAAGTCCCGTTTAAGTACTGAAGGTCTGAAGTCGTGTGAAAATGTAAGAAATGTTAGAGTCAGAGCCAAGGGCTGAACTACTATTTACACGGTAAAAACGCCAAAATCAAATCAAAAAACAGACAAACACACTCATGTGTTGAAAATCCGTCATGAAGCCCTTCTATCCTCCAGTGTGGAAACTCCTGGATGACTCCTAGAAGCCAGAGCATGACTAAATGGAGCGGTGGCTCAACTTTTATTGATAAAAGTTACATATTTTGACTGAGCAACTCCATTCTTGGGGATGCACACCCTCGTAACGTCTTTAAAGCACGTATAAAATCTGAGGTCAGTCTGACAAACAGTTTGGGAGATATCTGAGGAACACACACACACACACACACACACACACAAACACACACACAGAAATTTGTTGCATTTATAGATAGATATTATTTTTTCATATAAACTTATCCATCCATCCATCTTCTACCGCTTAATCCTTTCGGGTCGCGGGGGGGCTGGAGCCTATCCCAGCATCTTTGGGCAAGAGGCAGGGTACACCCTGGACAGATCGCCAGTCCATCGCAGGGCCAACACAGAGAGACAGACAACCATTCACTCTCACATCCATACCTAAGGACAATTTAGAATCCCCAGTTTTTGATGCCAGTTAACCTAACTTGCATGTTTTTGGCCTGTGGGAGGAAACCGGAGTGCCCGGAGTAAACCCACGCAGACACGGGGAGAACATGCAAACTCCACACAGAAGGGTCACCGATGGTCTGGGGGTGGGATCGAACCCACGATGGTCAAGGGTGGAATCGATCCCATGACCTTCTTGCTGTGCTGCCACTGTGCTAACCACTGCGCCACCGTGCTGCCCTATATATATATATATATATAAACTTATGTTTTCTCTTAAATTTGCTACTATGTTTTTAGAAAATTTGACTTTTTTAATTGTGAAATTGACACTCTTTCATAATGGGTGGGTTTCTTCATATAAATTTGTAATTTTTTCTCTTAAATATAGTTTTTGAAATCATACATTTGCATATTTGCTCTTGTAAATTTGTAATTTTTTGTAAATGTAATAATTTTAATTTGTAAATTGTCAGCTTTTTTCATAAAGATGTTTTTTGTAAATCTGCAACATTTTCTCAAAAATTTTCAATGTTTTTTCTTGTAAATTTGCAACAATTTTTTTTTTTCCATGAATTTGGGATATTTACTCAAAAGACCCACATTTCACTCTGGAGCCACAGAGTTCAGGACCCTGATCTAGTACGACAAAGTGAATATGCCCAGGGCCAGATCTGTGAAAAGGCTTAATAGGCAGTGGCAGCCTTGTAGAACAGCCTCCTCCCTGCAGCAGGGAGGTTGTGGGTTCACGCCCTGGGCAGGTCATACCAAAGACCAGATAAAAATGGTACTTTTTGCCTTCTAGCTTGGTGCCCAGCATAATAGAATGGTTAAAGGAAAGTTAACACACATAGCTCCACTACTTACAGTAACTGTGTGGCCTAGGGTCACAGAAACAGAAATAGGTGCCGCCCCTATATGTGTCCCACATGCCGTGGAAGGGAATTAACCAACTACCAGAAGAGTAATCCATGCAGGGCCCCAAGGGGTTCATTTTTTTCCATTCTGCACACTGATCCATCCTTAATTTAATCAGTTATTTTTAATGTAAGACTGTGTTGGAGTCCTTTACCTTACTCTGTAAAACTATGAGACCCTGGGGTTGATATACAGTGGGGCAAAAAAGTATTTAGTCAGCCACCAATTGTGCAAGTTCTCCCACCCAAAAGATGAGAGAGGTCTCCAACCTCCACCATAGGCACACCTCAGCTATGAGCAGGGATGAGAATAGGGTTTGGGAAAAAAAGAGGAAACTAAGCCGGGGGTCTTGGGGGACACAGTCCCCCAAGCCGGATCCAAGGTGGAGCCTTGGTGGGGGGTCTAGAGGGGCAACGCCCCCCAGAAGCTAATGAAATCTGGTGTTTTAGAATGCTCAAATGTGGTCTTATATTTAAAGTTAGAAGTAAGTACAAATGCATTTATAGTTTACCTTTTTAATCTGCTGCTGCATCACATGTGTAATCATGTTCAATACTGTTTTGATTCAGTGTCACACTTGATTGAGAAATAGAAAATGTCACTTCCATATTTACATGCCTGTGCTACTACTCTATAAACTTATGTACAAGTCAACGTATTCTTCACATCCACTTGTGCAATTTCTTCTTCTTGGCTACCAAAGCCTGGAGCCGTTCTGTATCCTTCCTCTTCTCTGATTTTCTGTGGGCAAGCAGTGCCTGCTTAGCTGCAGCTTCTCTCTTCTTTTTCATGGCTGCCTTGCTTGCCACAGAATCATGTTGAAGATTGACACAGTTTTTTCGAGCCTTTCCCAACGAAACTTGTTCCTTATCCTTTTGTCGATTTCTAAAATTCTTGCTTCGTTGTCTTTCGTGAGTTTTAGGTTCACCATTTTCACGAAATCGGGAAAACTCGGTTGATTATTTTTAACTGTCCACCATTTACATTTCCCTCCACGTGTTGGATATGACAAAGGAAATCTAACAAAATTGCTGATTGGTTGCTTCAATAAGTATCAGCCAATCAGTGGCCTTGTTACATTACAGTACTGCTCTCGCTGGGTAGCGCGTTCTGCACGGTGGATTTTAGCAGCCGATCGAAAATACGACTCACCGGCCATAACATACCTCACCCCCCCCCCCCCCACTAAAATTTTCTCCTCGAATTTAGACGATTCACGAGAATGACCCTAGACATGATCAAATCCGCAGAATTCCACGGATCCATGGAAAATTCTCATCCCTGTATGAGAGACAAAAAAAATGAAAAAAAAAAAGACATTAAAACAACGCTGATTATCCTGGAGGACTATGCCGATCCCTTTGATGCGGAGAAAACCAAGGAGCAAAGAGAGGCTGAGAGAGCAGGAGTGAATGATGGGTACATGGAGCCTTATGATGCCCAGGTCATCATCACAGGTGAGGCGGGCCTCACACACAGCCTGGAGGGAACCCACGCTGTGCAGTCAGTAACAACATCTTTTATTAATTCAAATTCATTTGTTTTCACACAGACTGAGGAGCACATAATTTGCTACAAGCACAAATACTTATTAGACAGATTATTTGACATCCTTAATTTAATAGTTTTGTGAGCAAGTTAAATTAGTGATGTGTTTAGACTGTGGTTCTTGTGACATTTATTTCCAGTTTTTTTCTGGAAAGGTCACCAAGACTGAGACTTCAGTTGCAAAAAAAAAAAAAAAAAGGGAAAAGAATAACAAAAAGAAAGAACCAATTGTACTCAAGCAAAAGTAGTGTTACTTTATGATATTAATTGCTTAAATATAAGTAAAAATAAACATCATAAAATGACTTGAGAAAGAGTAAGATAGTTGTGAGTAATAACTTTACTTTTGTCAATTTGTGACGTTTTGATTTGATTTGATTTGATTTTGACTTGATTTAATTACCTCTTAAGCCCGAAACCTAGTATTTTTGTAGATCCTACTCGAAAATAGCATGCCCAAAATTAATTGAGTATATCTCAACAGCCACAAGGTTTATTTGTATAATCTTGGTATTGTAACAAATGTAACACTTGTGAGACTATTTCAGAGGTGTAAGAATCACTTTATAGGCTACTGGGTCAGAGTGAATGAAGATGGCACTCTGCAGAAAAGAAAAAATTAATTCTCACCTGAAGGAAATGGACATTTTACAGTAAATATTGTTTTAGAAAGATGCTGTAGTAGCCCAGAACTTCTAGCAAGTCAAAGTAGAACGTGTAGCCATCACCCACACCAAAATTCATGCAGAAATAATGAAACAAATATTTTTTTAGAGAGGCATTAATGAAGAAATATTCAGGCTTATGTTTTAGATTTCTAAGGTACCAAACAATGAAAAATAATCAGAATCAGAATAAAATTTAAGATAAGATAAGATAAGCCTTTATTAGTCCCACAACGGGGAAATTCCAGGATGGCAACAGCACAGGGATAGCAACACTCAGAGCAACAATCAGAAGGCAAGAAAAAAAAAAGCAGGCAAGCAAGAGCAGCTAATATACATATGTACATATTACTATAAATATATATATATATATATATATACACACAGACACACAGTGCGGAGCATTGTAGCTAGATGGAATAATATGTAAATATATAAACACACACAGTGCGGAGCATTGTAGCTAGATGGGATTAAACAGCACAACCGTCTACTTAGTTATCCTACATGGTATGATTATGTACCCATACATATTCTCACCCTCCATAGCGACCGGTATTTTCCTAGTTGTATGCCGGAGGGGACCATTGTGTAAGTCTATTGCATCTTTTGCATTCAAAAAACTATTAGGTTGTTACGTCTTCTTGCTATCTCTGCGAGCAGCCCTGCTTAGGTTGTACAGTCTGACAGCTGTTGGTAGGAAGGATCTACGAAACCTCTCGGTTGTGCACCTGGGATGATGTAGTCTGCTGCTAAATGAGCTCCTCAGTGCATTCAGTATGTCCTGCATAGGGTGGAACTCGGACTCCAGCAGAGATGACAGTTTAGCCACCGTCCTTCTCTCTCCTATCTCCTCCACCGGATCAAGGCGGTTTATTGTCCCTCATGGGAAAATTTGTCTTGGATAATAATTATATTTCACTTTTATATTACTACATATATAAAGTGGAAGAAGATGGATGGATGGATGGATGGATGGATGGATGGATTTTAATTCCATGCAATTCCATCTGTTTGGTTTTGTTCTGAAAACCCACTAGAACCATCTATACCAAGCGTGTCTTATGCAATATAACTTTTTTTTTTTTTAATTAGCAGTGACGTCAGGCCTCAGATTTGGGGGCTTCCTAATAGATTTACTACTTTTCCGTGATAAATTTTCTTCCATGTAAATTTGCAGTTATCTTCTCATAATTTCTTTTTAAAGTACCACTTCACTCTCACCAGTTTGGAAGTGTTTTTTGTTTTTTTTTTTCCCCACAAAAGTGTTAGTCTGAAGAAAATAAAAATATGGCATAGCCACATGCACTGTACATTTCAAGAACATTTCTAACTAGTTTTCTCTCTGTGCAGCATTTTCATAAAAAGATTTAACTATGCTTTACAAAGTCAGTTTTAGTTTTATTTCTGAATTATCAAAGAATAAAAGTAACTGCATATAACTAAATGTACTTGCATAAACATATACTTCTTTTCTCCATAAATGTAGTCAAATAAGAGTAGCAGTATCTTACAATAAAACTACTCAGTATTGTGACAAAATGCTTGAGTACTTGAGTAAACAACTCTCTGCCCCTGTGTAACATAAGTTATAGTAGTAAGATTCTTATAGAATTTGTTAATGAGTAATTAACACAAATTAAAGCTCCTCTTTCTCTAGTAGGTTCATGTGACTTACATTCATAAACACTCAAAACAAACCAGTTAAATAAACTTGCCACTCTTTAGTACTTGTGGCCTTTTTTTGTAAGAATTTAGTTTTATGAGTAAACCCAGTTTTTCACATTTTCTACTACGCTCCCTCCCTGAACTTCAAACCAGTACCTCTTGAATTTGTAATCTCTTTTCTGATAACCTGGTTTTGATAAGTGCAACCATAAATATTCACACGTCACGTTGTTGAGACATTTTCCACATTTACCTTTGTACTGTTCTTGATAAGTGGACTAAATTAAGCTGAGGGAGATTTGCCAAATTCTTTGCAATGTTAATTAGTACTCCAGTAAATTAGAATTTTAAAGTCACAAAAGATTTCTGTCTCTCCACGTATTTCACTCCTCGCTGGCGGCTGCTATAGTATATATATATAATAACAGTGTTGTGCAGGGACAATGGGTGTAGCTTCCTCTTCCAGCTTCCTGTCTCCTGCCTCTGTTTCCTTTTCCCCATTCTCTTGATAGGAGGCTGGCCCCAGTGTCTAGCCTCATACCACCATCACCACCACTTCCACTCACATACACAATACTTTATGGTCCCCTGCATGTGGCAAGAATTTAAAGTCTCACCCAATCACTTCAGCAGTCAGGAAGTGTCCTAGTTAGTTAGCCAATCAGCTGCTGTGTTGACCTTTTCTTCCTGTAACTCCATTGTTTGGTCACACAATAGTGCAGACACACGGGCTACCTGTCCAACAGTGAAAAATACAAAGAGGTTAAACCGGCTGTTAATGTCATTTAAACCCTGCATGACCTCAACAAAGTGGAACCTGTGGAGAATGTGGAAATGACGAGGCTGAGTTTATCTCACGAGTCAGGTTTATTCCATTCTCCAACATCATTCAAAAACAGAAAGAGAAAGAATCCCCCAACATCTGGCCCTTTTATACCCCAGGACATCAAAGCACACAGTCACTTTGTACTTAATCCCCAGCAACAATGCATCTTCTTCCCAATCTTAACACCCCCCACCTTCAGTCTCTTGCCGCTGGGCGAAATCCCCCAAGGCCGTCTCTTTGCATGCCAAAGACTACTCTTTCACATCCTCGTGTTATCTCCAAAGAGGCTCAGTCCTTTGTTTCGCCTCAGATGTGAAGCCTAAGGTGGTATATGTATGAATCATACAGTGATATACATATGTGCGTATATGTGTCCCACATGACCCCCCCCCAAACGTCTAAGATGGAACAACGTAACAACAGTCTACATGTCATGGTAAAATTATTACACATCAGTCCATGTGTTGCTTGGGCCTCAGTCTCCTCCTGTATCTGCTATAAGCGGGCTTTACCACTTTCGCAGCGCCCTCCTGCTGGGGAGCTGCTGTCTGAGGATGAGAACTGTTAGTCAATCCCTGTGGGTGTTCTGGGGAATGTTCCTTAGGGGGTCTGCCGCGCTGAGGAGCCGTGGCCAACAGCACATCCTCGTCGGCCAACATAAAGGCGGGTTTGAGCCTGTTTATGCCAATCTTTTCTTTTCTGCCCCCCAAATCTAGCAAAAAATGCTTATCCCCTGTTTCCAGCACTTTAAATGGTCCATCATAAGGTGGTGGCAACGGTGGGCGATGCACATCGTGTCTGACAAAAACAAGCTCCGCATTTTTTAGAGCCTTAGGCACAAAAACGCGCGGAAAACTGTGGTGAAAGGGGCCAGGCAACATGCCCGCTTCTGTGCCACTCTGCAACCACTGAGCCGGGGAGCATTCTGGTGCAGGATTATCTGGGAGAAATTCCCCTGGCAGCCGAAGTGGCTGCGCAAAAACTAGCTCTGCCGGGGAGGCTTTTAAATCCTCTTTAGGTGCAGAACGCAACCCCAATAAAACCCATGGTAGCCTGTCCACCCAATTTGCATCCGTAAGCGACGCTCTGAGAGCCGCCTTCAATGACCTATGAAAACGTTCGCATAACCCATTAGCCTGCGGGTTGTACGCAGTAGTGCGATGGATCGTTACCCCCAGGCTGCGGGCCATCGCTGACCAAAGTTCGGAAACAAATTGAGGACCTCTGTCGGACGTAATGTCCGACGGGACTCCAAGGCGCGCTACCCATGCCGTTAAAAACGCACGTGCCACCTCCTCGGCTGTGGTTGATGACAGTAGGACCACTTATGGCCAGCGCATGGTGCGGTCTACCATTGTCAGAAGGTGTGTGCACCCCTGTGATGGCAGGAGGGGGCCTACAAGGTCCACGTGAACATGATCGAACCTCTTAGCCGGGATGTGAAACGGCTCCAAGGGAGCTCTCGTGTGCCTGTGTACCTTGGCTTGTTGACAAGCCATGCAGGCTGCTGCCCACTCCCTAACTTGTTTGCGCAGACTCGGCCATACAAATTTCTCTCCTACCATTTTGACTGATGCGCGCACCCCCGGGTGCGCCAGAGAATGAATTGAGTCAAAAACGCGGCGGCGCCACGCGGCCAGTACCACCGGGCGCGGTCGTCCCGTGGAGACATCGCAGATTAGGGGGGGGCATGCCATCCTGAAGCACCCTGCTCTCTAGCCTTAACCCTGTTGGTCCAGACTGGAGCACGCACAGGTCCGCGTCGCTAATCTGATCCGCGGCCATGGCTGCGTAATCTATCCCTACGCGGACTGGAGCCGCGCGCACTGCCGCGTCGCTAGTCTGCTCCACGGCCATGGCTGCATAATCTATCCCTACGTGGACTGGAGCCGCTACAGTGCACGAGAGACAGTCTGCCACTACATCCAGTTTACCCGCTACGTGCTGAATATTGGTAGTAAACTCTGAGATTGCAGCCAGCTGACACTGCTGCCGGCCTGACCACGGTTCTGAAACCTTGGCCATCGCGAAAGTCAGCGGCTTGTGGTCGACGAACGCAGTGAAACAGCGTCCCTCCAGCCAGAACTGGAAGTGGCGAATGGCCAAGTGGAGAGCTAACAACTCCCTGTCGAATGCGCTGTATTTTCGCTCACTATCGCGCAAAGTCCTGCTGAAAAAGGCGAGCTGCTGCCAAGCCCCGGCTACATGCTGCTCCATGACCGCCCCTATGGCCACATCTGATGCGTCAGTAGTGAGCTCTATGCGGGCCGTTGGGTCTGGATGTGCTAACAACGCAGCGTTTGCCAGGGCTGTTTTGACCTCCGAGAATGCTCGCTCTCGCTCTGGAGACCATTCGATTTTATTTGTGGGTTTTTGTTTTTTTAGAGCGGCGTACAATGGTTGAATGAGCTGCGCTGCGCGGGGGAGGAAACGGTTATAAAAATTCACCATTCCCAAAAACTCCTGTAACGCTTTGACCGTTTGTGGCTGGGGAAAATTTGTTACTGCGCGCACTTTGTCAGGCAGAGGAACTGCTCCTTCTGGAGAGACGCGATGCCCCAAAAAATCAATCTGCGTCACCCCGAACTGACACTTCGCTGGGTTGATTATCAACCCGTGCTCTCCCAACCTCCGGAAAACTGCCTTGAGGTGATTTTCGTGTTCGTCTTCGGACGCGCTGGCTACCAAAATATCGTCCAGGTAGACAAACACGAAGGGGAGATCGCGCAACACCGTGTCCATCATGCGTCGGAACGTCTGCACAGCGCCTTTAAGCCCAAACGGCATGCGCAAAAACTCGAATAGGCCGAACGGAGTTATTACCGCTGTTTTGGGTATGTCCTCAGCGCGCAGTGGGACTTGGTGGTACCCGCGGACCAAGTCTATCTTAGAAAAAATGCACGCCCCCGCCAAATGAACGGAAAAATCTTGGATATGCGGGATTGGGTAGCAGTCGTGCGCTGTAGCGTTGTTCAACCTGCGGAAATCTCTGCAAGGTCGCCACGAGCCGTCAGCTTTAGGGACCATGTGAAGCGGGGAAGCCCATGGGCTTTTCGAACGCCTGATGATGCCCAATTTTCCAGGTTGGCGAACTCCTCGCACGCTATGGTCAGTTTAGCTGCATCCAAGCACCGAGCTTTTGCAAAAACGGGCGGTCCGGTGGTAGTAATAAAATGTTCCACTCCGTGTTTAGCGACAGCTGCTGAAAATGTGGGAACCGTGAGTGCTGGGAACTGAGTGAGTAGTGTGTGGAACTTACCGCTTGCCGTTGCGACGTTGGCTTGTGCTGTGGGCGGGGTCACCCGGGCTGCACAGGGAATAGAATAAAAAGAAAGTGCATTAACCAGGCGCCTATTAGCAAGATCAACCAACAAACCATGTGAGCACAGAAAATAAGCTCCCAACATATTGAAGCTCGCTGCAGCTATAACAAAAATCCACTCGAATGTACGGCCGTGTAGGGACAGAAGCAGAGTCCTTTCACCAAAGGTCTTAATCCTCGAGCCGTTCGCTGCTGACGCTCCGTGGCTTCCGGGACCCACCAGCCGGTCAGCATAGGTAGGCGTGATGAAACTCACTTGGGAGCCTGTGTCCACGAGGAATTGCCTCCCCGAATGCGCATCCGTCAAGTAGAGCAGCTTGTTCTCTTCCCCGAGGGCCGCGGCTGCTACCGACCCCCGGCCTTGGCGTTTCCCGAGCGCTTGAACTGGCACGGTGGTATACATTTGCGTGCCCTCTCTGCAAAGCGGCGATGGTAGAAACAGAGGTCGTCTTCTCCGCGATCCTTGGCCCTTGCCGCCGCCGCTGTTGGTGGGTCTGCTATGGCCGCCTCTGGCTCCCTGCCATCTCCGGTCATCGCGCCGAGCTCCGTTGCTGCCGCGGTGGCTGCGCGCTGTTTGCTGGCGTTGAGAATCCGTTGTCCCTCCTGGGCCAGCGCGCGGAAGTCCCGCTGGGCCAACAACGGTGAACTGGCCAGGGCCGCTCTCGTGGCCGACGGTAGGGTTCTCAGGAAAATGTGGGTGAAGAGGAAGTTGTCGCATTCTGAGCCCCTCAGCCTCAGCATGTCCTCCATCAAGTCGACGGGCGTGCTATCTCCCAAGTCGTTCAGAGCCAGGAGCCTCTCCGCTCTCTCCTGGACTGAGGGAGTGAAATGCTGGATGAGCGCAGCCTTCAACCCGTCGTATTTGTCGTCGGCCGGTGGGTGCTCCAAAAGGCTCTGCACATGTCGAGCCGTGCTGTTGTCGAGCTTGGCAATAACATGGTAGATTTTTGTGTCATCTACCGTTATCCTCCGGAGGGCGAATTGTGCTTCGGCCAAGTGGAACCAGGAGCACGGGTTGTCTTGCCAGAAGTCTGGTAGCTTGACTGTGGCTGCGTTCGCCTGGCTGGCTCCTGACGAGTCCGGCTCGGGGGAATTTCTTTCGCTCATGATACGTCTTAGGGTCACCAGTGTGGAGAATGTGGAAATGACGAGGCTGAGTTTATCTCACGAGTCAGGTTTATTCCATTCTCCAACATCATTCAAAAACAGAAAGAGAAAGAATCCCCCAACATCTGTCCCTTTTATACCCCAGGACATCAAAGCACACAGTCACATTGTACTTAATCCCCAGTAACAATGCATCTTCTTCCCGATCTTAACACCCCCCACCTTCAGTCTCTGGCCGCTGGGCGAAATCCCCCAAGGCCGTCTCTTTGCATGCCAAAGACTACTCTTTCACATCCTCGAGGCTCAGTCCTTTGTTCCGTCTCAGATGTGAAGCCTAAGGTGGTATATGTATTAATCATACAGTGATATGCATATGTGCGTATATGTGTCCCACATGAACCGACGTTTCACTTTGAAATGGATGGCAGTGAGTCATTGCAAACAAGCAACTTTAAAACACACATAACTCCAAAGTTAAAAGTATTTCAGGAAGGAAAATAGTTTAATATAAACACAGCTGTCTTACCTTGGAATGTCCTTTACCAATGAAGGTATTCAAATTGAAGTACGAAGGAAAAACGTAAAAACTGTCCAAAATATCCAGTAGATTCTCCAGAGGTGTTACAATATATATATATGTGTGTATATTGTGAAGGAATGAAAGGATGAGACATGAGAATCCCAAATTGTGCACCAGAGGAAAAGTGGAAAAACACAGATCCTACTGCTTATGCAAAGGGCTGCAAACTAACAAAAAAGTTACATGAAAATGGCACAAAATCACCAAAATCACCAGAAAAAAAAAAGTCCCGTTTAAGTACTGAAGGTCTGAAGTCGTGTGAAAATGTAAGAAATGTTAGAGTCAGAGCCAAGGGCTGAACTACTATTTACACGGTAAAAACGCCAAAATCAAATCAAAAAACAGACAAACACACTCATGTGTTGAAAATCCGTCATGAAGCCCTTCTATCCTCCAGTGTGGAAACTCCTGGATGACTCCTAGAAGCCAGAGCATGACTAAATGGAGCGGTGGCTCAACTTTTATTGATAAAAGTTACATATTTTGACTGAGCAACTCCATTCTTGGGGATGCACACCCTCGTAACGTCTTTAAAGCACGTATAAAATCTGAGGTCAGTCTGACAAACAGTTTGGGAGATATCTGAGGAACACACACACACACACACATACACACACACACACACACAGAAATTTGTTGCATTTATAGATAGATATTATTTTTTCATATAAACTTATCCATCCATCCATCTTCTACCGCTTAATCCTTTCGGGTCGCGGGGGGGCTGGAGCCTATCCCAGCATCTTTGGGCAAGAGGCAGGGTACACCCTGGACAGATCGCCAGTCCATCGCAGGGCCAACACAGAGAGACAGACAACCATTCACTCTCACATCCATACCTAAGGACAATTTAGAATCCCCAGTTTTTGATGCCAGTTAACCTAACTTGCATGTTTTTGGCATGTGGGAGGAAACCGGAGTGCCCGGAGTAAACCCACGCAGACACGGGGAGAACATGCAAACTCCACACAGAAGGGTCACCGATGGTTTCCATAAATTTGGGATATTTACTCAAAAGACCCACATTTCACTCTGGAGCCACAGAGTTCAGGACCCTGATCTAGTACGACAAAGTGAATATGCCCAGGGCCAGATCTGTGAAAAGGCTTAATAGGCAGTGGCAGCCTTGTAGAACAGCCTCCTCCCTGCAGCAGGGAGGTTGTGGGTTCACGCCCTGGGCAGGTCATACCAAAGACCAGATAAAAATGGTACTTTTTGCCTTCTAGCTTGGTGCCCAGCATAATAGAATGGTTAAAGGAAAGTTAACACACATAGCTCCACTACTTACAGTAACTGTGTGGCCTAGGGTCACAGAAACAGAAATAGGTGCCGCCCCTATATGTGTCCCACATGCCGTGGAAGGGAATTAACCAACTACCAGAAGAGTAATCCATGCAGGGCCCCAAGTGGTTCATTTTTTTCCATTCTGCACACTCATCCATCCTTAATTTAATCAGTTATTTTTAATGTAAGACTGTGTTGGAGTCCTTTACCTTACTCTGTAAAACTATGAGACCCTGGGGTTGATATACAGTGGGGCAAAAAAGTATTTAGTCAGCCACCAATTGTGCAAGTTCTCCCACCCAAAAGATGAGAGAGGTCTCCAACCTCCACCATAGGCACACCTCAGCTATGAGCAGGGATGAGAATAGGGTTTGGGAAAAAAAGAGGAAACTAAGCCGGGGGTCTTGGGGGACACAGTCCCCCAAGCCGGATCCAAGGTGGAGCCTTGGTGGGGGGTCTAGAGGGGCAACGCCCCCCAGAAGCTAATGAAATCTGGTGTTTTAGAATGCTCAAATGTGGTCTTATATTTAAAGTTAGAAGTAAGTACAAATGCATTTATAGTTTACCTTTTTAATCTGCTGCTGCATCACATGTGTAATCATGTTCAATACTGTTTTGATTCAGTGTCACACTTGATTGAGAAATAGAAAATGTCACTTCCATATTTACATGCCTGTGCTACTACTCTATAAACTTATGTACAAGTCAACATATTCTTCACATCCACTTGTGCAATTTCTTCTTCTTGGCTACCAAAGCCTGGAGCCGTTCTGTATCCTTCCTCTTCTCTGATTTTCTGTGGGCAAGCAGTGCCTGCTTAGCTGCAGCTTCTCTCTTCTTTTTCATGGCTGCCTTGCTTGCCACAGAATCATGTTGAAGATTGACACAGTTTTTTCGAGCCTTTCCCAACGAAACTTGTTCCTTATCCTTTTGTCGATTTCTAAAATTCTTGCTTCGTTGTCTTTCGTGAGTTTTAGGTTCACCATTTTCACGAAATCGGGAAAACTCGGTTGATTATTTTTAACTGTCCACCATTTACATTTCCCTCCACGTGTTGGATATGACAAAGGAAATCTAACAAAATTGCTGATTGGTTGCTTCAATAAGTATCAGCCAATCAGTGGCCTTGTTACATTACAGTACTGCTCTCGCTGGGTAGCGCGTTCTGCGCGGTGGATTTTAGCAGCCGATCGAAAATATGACTCACCTGTCATAACATACCTCACCCCCCCACCGCTAAAATTTTCTCCTCGAATTTAGACGATTCACGAGAATGACCCTAGACATGATCAAATCCGCAGAATTCCGCGGATCCATGGAAAATTCTCATCCCTGTATGACAGACAAAAAAAAAAAAAAAAAAAGAAAAAAAAAAAGACATTAAAACAACGCTGATTATCCTGGAGGACTATGCCGATCCCTTTGATGCGGAGAAAACCAAGGAGCAAAGAGAGGCTGAGAGAGCAGGAGTGAATGATGGGTACATGGAGCCTTATGATGCCCAGGTCATCATCACAGGTGAGGCGGGCCTCACACACAGCCTGGAGGGAACCCACGCTGTGCAGTCAGTAACAACATCTTTTATTAATTCAAATTCATTTGTTTTCACACAGACTGAGGAGCACATAATTTGCTACAAGCACAAATACTTATTAGACAGATTATTTGACATCCTTAATTTAATAGTTTTGTGAGCAAGTTAAATTAGTGATGTGTTTAGACTGTGGTTCTTGTGACATTTATTTCCAGTTTTTTTCTGGAAAGGTCACCAAGACTGAGACTTCAGTTGCAAAAAAAAAAAAAAAAGGGAAAAGAATAACAAAAAGAAAGAACCAATTGTACTCAAGCAAAAGTAGTGTTACTTTATGATATTAATTGCTTAAATATAAGTAAAAATAAACATCATAAAATGACTTGAGAAAGAGTAAGATAGTTGTGAGTAATAACTTTACTTTTGTCAATCTGTGACGTTTTGATTTGATTTGATTTGATTTTGACTTGATTTATTTACCTCTTAAGCCCGAAACCTAGTATTTTTGTAGATCCTCCTCGAAAATAGCATGCCCAAAATTAATTGAGTATATCTCAACAGCCACAAGGTTTATTTGTATAATCTTGGTATTGTAACAAATGTAACACTTGTGAGACTATTTCAGAGGTGTAAGAATCACTTTATAGGCTACTGGGTCAGAGTGAATGAAGATGGCACTCTGCAGAAAAGAAAAAATTAATTCTCACCTGAAGGAAATGGACATTTTACAGTAAATATTGTTTTAGAAAGATGCTGTAGTAGCCCAGAACTTCTAGCAAGTCAAAGTAGAACGTGTAGCCATCACCCACACCAAAATTCATGCAGAAATAATGAAACAAATATTTTTTTAGAGAGGCATTAATGAAGAAATATTCAGGCTTATGTTTTAGATTTCTAAGGTACCAAACAATGAAAAATAATCAGAATCAGAATAAAATTTAAGATAAGATAAGATAAGCCTTTATTAGTCCCACAACGGGGAAATTCCAGGATGGCAACAGCACAGGGATAGCAACACTCAGAGCAACAATAAGAAGGCAAGAAAAAAAAAAAGCAGGCAAGCAAGAGCAGCTAATATACATATGTACATATTACTATAAATATATATATATATATATATATACACACAGACACACAGTGTGGAGCATTGTAGCTAGATGGAATAATATGTAAATATATAAACACACACAGTGCGGAGCATTGTTGCTAGATGGGTTGAAACAGCACAACTGTCTACTTAGTTATCCTACATGGTATGATTATGTACCCATACATATTCTCACCCTCCATAGCGACCGGTATGTTCCTAGTTGTATGCCGGAGGGGACCATTGTGTAAGTCTATTGCATCTTTTGCATTCAAAAAACTATTAGGTTGTTACGTCTTCTTGCTATCTCTGCGAGCAGCCCTGCTTAGGTTGTACAGTCTGACAGCTGTTGGTAGGAAGGATCTACGAAACCTCTCGGTTGTGCACCTGGGATGATGTAGTCTGCTGCTAAATGAGCTCCTCAGTGCATTCAGTATGTCCTGCATAGGGTGGAACTCGGACTCCAGCAGAGATGACAGTTTAGCCACCGTCCTTCTCTCTCCTATCTCCTCCACCGGATCAAGGCGGTTTATTGTCCCTCATGGGAAAATTTGTCTTGGATAATAATTATATTTCACTTTTATATTACTACATATATAAAGTGGAAGAAGATGGATGGATGGATGGATGGATGGATGGATGGATGGATTTTAATTCCATGCAATTCCATCTGTTTGGTTTTGTTCTGAAAACCCACTAGAACCATCTATACCAAGCGTGTCTTATGCAATATAACTTTTTTTTTTAATTAGCAGTGACGTCAGGCCTCAGATTTGGGGGCTTCCTAATAGATTTACTACTTTTCCGTGATAAATTTTCTTCCATGTAAATTTGCAGTTATCTTCTCATAATTTCTTTTTAAAGTACCACTTCACTCTCACCAGTTTGGAAGTGTTTTTTGTTTTTTGTTTTTCCCACAAAAGTGTTAGTCTGAAGAAAATAAAAATATGGCATAGCCACATGCACTGTACATTTCAAGAACATTTCTAACTAGTTTTCTCTCTGTGCAGCATTTTCATAAAAAGATTTAACTATGCTTTACAAAGTCAGTTTTAGTTTTATTTCTGAATTATCAAAGAATAAAAGTAACTGCATATAACTAAATGTACTTGCATAAACATATACTTCTTTTCTCCATAAATGTAGTCAAATAAGAGTAGCAGTATCTTACAATAAAACTACTCAGTATTGTGACAAAATACTTGAGTACTTGAGTAAACAACTCTCTGCCCCTGTGTAACATAAGTTATAGTAGTAAGATTCTTATAGAATTTGTTAATGAGTAATTAACACAAATTAAAGCTCCTCTTTCTCTAGTAGGTTCATGTGACTTACATTCATAAACACTCAAAACAAACCAGTTAAATAAACTTGCCACTCTTTAGTACTTGTGGCCTTTTTTTGTAAGAATTTAGTTTTATGAGTAAACCCAGTTTTTCACATTTTGTACTACGCTCCCTCCCTGAACTTCAAACCAGTACCTCTTGAATTTGTAATCTCTTTTCTGATAACCTGGTTTTGATAAGTGCAACCATAAATATTCACACGTCACGTTGTTGAGACATTTTCCACATTTACCTTTGTACTGTTCTTGATAAGTGGACTAAATTAAGCTGAGGGAGATTTGCCAAATTCTTTGCAATGTTAATTAGTACTCCAGTAAATTAGAATTTTAAAGTCACAAAAGATTTCTGTCTCTCCACGTATTTCACTCCTTGCTGGCGGCTGCTATAGTATATATACAGTATATATATATATAATAACAGTGTTGTGCAGGGACAATGGGTGTAGCTTCCTCTTCCAGCTTCCTGTCTCCTGCCTCTGTTTCCTTTTCCTTGAGCGCCTGGTCCTGTCCCACCTCAAGTCCATCACCACCCCTCTCCTGGACCCGCTGCAGTTTGCCTACCGAGCCAACAGGTCTGTAGACGATGCAGTCAACCTGGCCCTCCACTCCATCCTGCAGCACCTGGACTCCCCGGGAACCTACGCCAGGATCCTGTTTGTGGACTTCAGCTCCGCATTCAACACCATCCGCCCCACTCTGCTCCAGGACAAGCTGTCCCTGCTCAACGTGCCTGACTCCCTCTGCAGGTGGATCATCGACTTCCTGACGGACCGGAGGCAGCATGTGCGGCTGGGAAAGACTGTCTCAGACTATACTAGCATCAGCACCGGATCACCCCAGGGCTGTGTACTTTCCCCCCTACTCTTCTCCCTTTACACCAACTCCTGCACCTCCAGCCACCAGTCTGTCAAGTTGATCAAGTTTGCGGACGACACCACCCTCATCGGGCTCATCTCCAACGGCGACGAGTCCGCCTACAGGAGAGAGGTGGCCCAGCTGGCGTCCTGGTGCAGCAATAACAACCTGCAGCTGAACGCTCTGAAGACAGTGGAGATGATTGTAGACTTCAGGAAAGTCACTACTCCTCTGCCCCCCCTCACCCTCTCAGGCTCTCCCATCACCACTGCTGATTCCTTCCGCTTCCTAGGCACTACCATCACCAGGGACCTCAAATGGGAGCTGACCATCAGCTCACTCATCAAAAAAGCCCAGCAGAGGATGTTCTTCCTGCGGCAGCTGAGGAAGCTCAAGCTACCCACCAAGATGTTAGTGCAGTTCTACACAGCCATCATCGAGTCCATCCTCACCACCTCCATAACCGTGTGGTACGCAGGAGCCACTGCCAGGGACAGACTAAGGCTGCAGCGCGTCGTGCGCACTGCTGAGAAGGTGATCGGCTGCAAGCTCCCATCTCTCCAGGATCTGTACATCTCCAGGACCCGGAGGCGTGCTGGCCGGATCATAGCCGATCCCTCACACCCTGGTCACGTACTGTTTGCCCCCCTCCCCTCTGGTAGAAGACTTCGGTCCATCCAGACTAAAACCTCCCGTCACATGAACAGCTTCTTCCCCTCTGCCATTAGACTGCTGAACACTAAGTGACTTATTGACTCTCGTGCACCATGTACAGCAGCTCAACCAGACTCATGTCAATCATCACTGTTTTCTTCCTGCATTACCGACTGCACTATATAGTTCTCCACAGTATCTGCTGCTGGCTAATATATATTTTAACTGTTGACCAGTATCACTTAATCTTATCCTACACTTTATTACATGTATAGTTTATTTCTCTTATCTTATCATGTTTAATGTTGCAGCATTGTACCGAGACAAATTCCTAGTTTGTGTACTACATGAACAATGGCAATAAACCTGATTCTGATTCTGATTCTGATTCTGATTCTGATTGATAGGAGGCTGGCCCCAGTGTCTAGCCTCATACCACCATCACCACCACTTCCACTCACATACACAATACTTTATGGTCCCCTGCATGTGGCAAGAATTTAAAGTCTCACCCAATCACTTCAGCAGTCAGGAAGTGTCCTAGTCAGTTAGCCAATCAGCTGCTGTGTTGACCTTTTCTTCCTGGAACTCCATTGTTTGGTCACACAATAGTGCAGACACACGGGCTACCTGTCCAGCAGTGAAAAATACAATGAGCGAAATTCCCCAAAAAATGTGAAAAAAGAAGAAGAAAACAATGTATAAAGAATACATAAATACATAATAAAGCTGAATACAATTCAGCTTTATTTATAATGCGCCACATCACAACAAAAGCCGTCTCGTGGCACCACAGTGCAGAAAAAAACCACACAGTCATAGAAAGACCCAGCAATCAGACGATCCCCTATAAGCAAGCACTAGGCGACAGTGGAGAGGAAAAACTCCCATTTGGAAGGAAGAAACCTCTAGCAGAACCAGGCTCAGGGAGGGGCAGTCGTCTGCTGCGACTGGCTGGGGATGAGGGGATAGGGAGGATGGAAAGGACAGACATAAAAAACATTACAGTAAGATGCCAAGTACATTATTGGAGGTCAACCAGCAGTATGGATCAGATAATAATAGAACAAGAGTGGGGTTAAGAGACACAAAAACCCTCCTTAAACTTAAGCTATATTAAAAAGGAAGGATTTTACCCTGTTCTTAAAAACAGAGACCGAGTCTGACTCCCGGACCCAGAGTGGTAACTGGTTCCAGAGAGAAGGGGTATGGTAGCAGAAGGCTCTGCCTCCCACTGTACTTTTGGAGATTCTGGGCACCACAAGTAAGCCAGAATTTTGGGAGCGTAATGCTCTATTAGAATGGTAAGGTAATATCAGATCTTTTATATATTGGGGGGCCAGATTGTTAAGAGCTTTGAAAGTAAGAAGAAGGATTTTAAACTTGATTCTAAATTCTATGGGAAGCCATGGAGGGAGGACAGAACCGGGGAAATATGATCTCTTTTTCTAGAACCAGTTAAAATTCTAGCAGCAGCATTTTGAATCAACTGGAGATTTTTTAAAGATACTTTAGGACAACCAGATAATAGCGAATTACAATAATCTAATCGACAGCTGACAAAGGCGTGAATCAGTTTCTCAGCATCATTCAGAGACAAGATACTCCTGATCTTGGCAATATTGCGCAGATGATAGAAGGCAGTCCTAGAAACAGTTTTAATATGTGAATTAAAGGACAAATCCTGATCAAAAATAACTCCAAGGTTCCTCACACAACTGTTCAGAGTGAGAGTGGCAGCATCTAAATTAAGGGCATAATCTGAAAAGGAATTTCTAAGATGTTTTGGGCCAACAAAAATGACTTCAGTCTTATCAGAGTTCAATAGTAAAAAATTACAAGTCATCCAAGCTTTGATGTCCTTAAGACAGGCATCTAACTTGGCCAACTGATCACAATCATCGGGCTTCATTGACAGGTATACAGTAGTTGTGTGTTGTCTGCATAACAGTGAAAATGTATACAGTGCTTTCTGATGATATTGCCCAACAGGAGCATATATAGACTAAAAAGAGTAGGGCCCAACACAGATCCCTGTGGAACTCTGTGACTGAGCTTAGAGCTGGAAGAAAATCCATCATTGACATGGACAAACTGAAATCTATCAGACAAATAAGATCTAAACCACTGCAACAGCGCTCCACTGAGTCCAACAAAGTGTTCCATTCTGTCAAGCAGAATGGCATGATCGATAGTGTCAAAGGCTGCACTGAGATCTAAAAGAACAAGAACAGAGACAAGTCCATTATCAGATGCAGTCAGGAGGTCATTAGAGACCGTCACTAAGGCAGTTTCAGTGCTGTGATGAGCTCTGAACCCAGATTGAAACACCCCAAACAAGCCAACTCCCTGCAAATGCATTTATTGACAATTCCTTAACCTGGAGCACACATATTGATTACCTCTGTAGTAGACTACAACAGCAGCTGCATTTTTTGCGTTGATTAAGAATACATGGCATTGATAAAAGGATTATGTTAATATTTTACCAGGCTGTGTTGGAGAGCTGTATTAGATACAGCATTACAGCTTGGTTTGGCAACCTGTCTGTGAAACTAAAGAACAGAGTGTTGCATTTAATTCATAAAGCATGGAAAATTATTGGAGTTAAAGAATATTTACCCATGCAGATCTTACACGACCAGGCAGCCTGTAGACAAGCTCAAAAAATAATCAGTGACATGAGCCATGTACTAAACAATGAATATATTTATATAAGAGGGGGCCTGGTTATTAAGAGCTTTGTAAGTGAGAAGAAGGATTTTAAACTTAATTCTAAACTCTATGGGAAGCCAATGAAGGAGGGCCAGATCCAGAGGCTATGATCTCTCTTTCTAGTACCTGTTAAAACTCTTGCTGCAGCGTTTTGGATCAACTGAAGACTTTTTAAAGATATTTTAGGACAACCTGATAATAACGAGTTACAATAATCTAATCTAGAGCTAACAAAAGCGTGGATCAGTTTCTCAGCATCACTCAGAGAGAAGATGCTCCTAATCTTGGCAATATTGCGCAGATGATAGAAGGCAGTCTTATAAACAAATTTAACCTAAAGATCTTGATCAAAAGATCTTAAAGATCTTAAAGACCTTAAAGATCTTGATCAAAAGTAACTCCAAGGTTCCTCACAGAACTATTCAGAGTAAGAGTAGCCGCATCCAAATTAAAAGTTTGATTTGGAAAGGTATTTCTAAGGTTTTTTTGGACCAACAAAAATGACTTCAGTCTTATCTGGGTTTAATAGCAGAAAATTACAAGTCACCCAAGCTTTGATTTCCTTAAGACAGGCTTCTAACTTGGCTAATTGATTACAATCATCAGGCTTCAGTGACAGGTATAATTGTGTGTCATCTGCATAACAATGAAAATGTATACAGTGCTTTCTAATGATGTTGCCTAACGGAAGCATATATAAACTAAAAACAGTAGGGCCTAGCACAGATCCCTGTGGAACTCCATGACTGAGCTTCGAGTTGGAAGAAAACTCATTATTGATTTGAACAAACTGAAATCTATCAGACAAATAAGATCTAAACCACTGCAGTGAAGTACCATTTAGTCCAACATAGTGTTCTAATCTATCAAGTAGAGTATCATGATCGATAGTATCAAAGGCTGCACTAAGATCTAAAAGGACAAGTACAGAAACGAGTCCATTATCAGATGCGATAAGAAGGTCATTTGTGACCTTCACTAAGGCTGTTTCAGTACTATGATGAATTCTGAACCCAGATTGAATCTCTTCAAATAAACCATTTCCCTGTAAGTGGTCAAATAATTGCTTAGCAACAACTCTTTCTAATATTTTTGAAATGAAAGGCAGATTAGAGATTGGTCAATAGTTAGCTAAAACTCCTGGGTCGAGCATTGGCTTTTTGAGTAAGGGTTTAATTACAGCAATTTTAAAAGCCTGCAGAACATGACCCAAGGTGAAAGAACAATTGATTATTTGAAGAATACTGCTACCAATAAATGGGAAGACTTTTTTAAATAAGCTGGTAGGAATAAGACAAGTAGAAGGCTTGGATGAGGAAATTATTTTATCTAACTCTAAAAGGTCAATTGGAGTAAACTCATCCAAACAGATATCAATTGAAGGAGTCGTAGTAGTTGCTGTACTGAAGTTTACAGTGGGAATAATCTGATTGATTTTATCTCTAATAGATAAAATTTTATGATTGAAAAAGTTCAAAAAGTCCTGACTAGTAAGCTTTAGGGGGATGCGAGGATTGACAGAGTCCTGACTATTTGTCAGCCTAGCTACAGTGTTGAAAAGAAACCTGGGATTATTCTTATTCTCTTCTATTAATGCAGAGTAATAACTTGTTCTAGCTTTTCTAAGAGATTTTTTTTTTTAAATTAGGAGATGGTTTCTCCACGCTAAATAGAATTCATCTAAATTAGTGGAACGCCATTTTCTTTCTAGTTGACGAGTCTTCTGTTTTAAGCTACGAATTTATGTGTTAACCTGTTGCACTTCGGTGTACCGCGGGAGGGCACGTCTCTGCGTCCGAGGACGCACGAGGGCGCCCTAGTACGCACACTGTGCGTCCTAGGAGGCACTGAAAAAAAAAAAACACCTGCATTTCCGTTCTTCCACTACAGACACAGAAAGCCAACAGAAAGCCAAAGGAGTGCTTTGATTGGTTTAGATGTGATTGACCTCTCATTCGACTAATAAGAGCCTTGAATTGGGTTTCTGAAACCTTGAAGAACCAATGACTGAAAACCTAGCAAGAAGGACCCGCCTACCAACGGCAGCGAATACAGCCAGCCAACTGAAGCACAGAAGTTCGAAAGCTGTTTTGTGTAAGGCTGGGTGACACACAGGCGTTCGCCAGTCTTTTTTTCTTATTACTGTTCCTATTTGTTTTGAAAAATCGTTCACCAAAACCGCAATCATGGAAGCGCAAAACCGCAATAATGGAATTATGGTTTGACCGGGTCACGAGACCAGAACCATGAGTCCGTAACAAGCGGACCAGCTTCATGTTCGTCTGACAATGAGGAAGAGAAGTTCACCAGCTATGCTGCTGTTGTGAACAGGTAAGTGTTATAAGCTAAATTATTCTTTATCCCTGAAAATTGTAATCAAAAATGACTTTTGACCGATCGGTAAATTACAACTGTGCGTAGTAGACCGTGGCACACCATGACCGCGGCGCACCGGGCGATATCTGTCCTCTGTAGCGGGGGAGGGACAATCCCCCCCCACACACACACACACAGCCCTGAGTGTCACCTTTCATTAGAGCCCAACATCAAGCTTCTATATTGAATCATTCAAAAGTTACAGACGTTTTTCCAAACTGTGCCATTTGGCACAATTTGGCACAGTTCAAAAACGTCCGGGAACAACCTGAGTATAAAGCTGTGTAATATATTCATTTTTTGTGGTATTGTTACAAAATTTTGACCTCAGCTGAATAACACTTGGTTCTACATTTCTGTTGCATTTTCCAGCCCGGATCTGAAGCTGTGTGTTATTTGCAAGCATTTGTATCCAAAAAAAACACCCAGGCCAAATTTATTTTCTTCAAGTTCAGTATGTTTACATGACTGTTACTCAGTGGCCGGAGCACTTAGAGAGATTATGACTGTTTTGCAAAAAAATTCAAAGTGTTTTCTTTTAAATGAGACCAACCCCATGGAGATGCTGCAAAGGGTTGAAGAACAGCTTTTGATTTACTTTGAGTACGTTATTTTTTGGCGTTTTTAGGGAAATTGACCAGAGTGCAAGGGGTTAAACCAAGGGGTTTGAAATCTCTGATTAAACTTTTTCTTTTTTAAAGGGGCCACTAAGTCTAGAGTCTGATGCAGAGAGGCTGTAACACTATCTACCATGCTATCAATTATGGAAGGAGCAAGCTCTCCATTTTTTTTTATTTCCGTTGTGTTGACACATGGTATAGAGGAGACAATCTGCAAAAATTTGGTAACAACATCATCTGAAAGACATCTGCTGTAGTAGTGTTATTTCTTTAGGAGTCAAATAATCAGAAATAATGAAATCAAAGGTTAACAGACAATGGTCTGACAGTACAGGATTATGAGGAGACACTACCAGATTTTCTATTTCTATACCATAAGTCAGAACAAGATCCAATGTGTGGTGGAGATACAGTAATGGGTAGAATTTTCTACTTTCTGGGAAAACCCCATTGAGTCTAATATTGAATTGAATGCCTTATTAAGACAGTTACTATCTACATCAACATGTATATTAAAATCCCCTACTATAATTATTCTATCTGATTTCAGCACTAAATCAGCTAGAAATTCAGTGAATTCGGATAAAAACTCTGAGTAGGCTGAGGGGGGGCGGTAAAGTATGGCAAAGAAAATTGAGTTTAAGCTAAGATTGCTAACATGCCCCATAGTGAGGACCAGGCCCTCAAAGGAATTAAAGCATGTTTTTTGCTTTACATTAACTAGTAATTTAGAATGGTAAATTGCCTCTACTCTACCTCCACGACCAGAACTTCTAAGATTATGATAGTTTAGATAACCAGAGGGAGTTGATTCAGTTAAACCAACATAATCATCTTGCTCTAACCAAGTCTCTGTAAGGGATATTAAATCAATCTGATGATCAATTAATAGATCATGAACTAGTAGAGACTTGGGAGTTAGAGACCTAATATTTAACAAACCACATTTAATTTTCACTTTATGAGGAGGAAGAGAGGCCAAATCATTAAATTTAGAGATTTGATGGTTAATTTGAGATTTACCAACTTTTTGTTTAATCACTTTGGGATGTTTATACATTATATTTTTATTAACTTTGGGTGGAGTAGACAAAGGTTCTCTGAGGGGGAAAACAGGGGCTAAGTTGAGGGGTGGCGGATGAGGAGGAGCTGCAGAAAGGAGTGAATTTGTCAAGTTATCTTGTATTTGTCTTGGGTTACAATATTTTGGGTAATGGTAGACAGACACATCTTGGTTCCAAGGTTGTCATAGCCAGGAGCGGCACTGGGGTTAAGCTCCCAGTGCTCATAAAATGCTCCTTATGGCACGCGTCTCGAAAAGCCTCTGACAACTAAGTCCAACTCCTAGCCTGCCCATGTGGTTTAGTCTCTAAGCCCGGCGGAACTGCTTTTACTGATAGGAGAAGGGGCGAGGGCGGATCTCTGGCGCCTTAAAACCAGATGCTTCGGGTAGATGGTGGCTCGTCAACCTGGGAAGGTAGCCCATCTAGGGGAAGGTAAACCCTGATTTCAAACCTCCGCTGCCTTGCGGCACACCCGGTCACGGGAAAGACTTCGGGAGTCAACCCTGAGGAAAAATCCGGAGTCAGAGCCCCTAAGGCAGTTCTCTGTTGTGCTCAACATTGTTCTGGCAGCTCCTGCAACGGTGCTGGTGCCAAACTATAGCAGCCCTGCTGTTCCTTTGGATTCATCAGTGACATGGAGAGGGGGGACATGCTGCATGGGTAACATCATGTCCTCCATATCTTCCTGCCCAGGCTTGAATCCTACCAACGCCCAACGCTGGAAAGTAGAACACCGGTGCGCATCGGCCTGTTCAGCCACAGGCGGTGCTGTTCCAGCAGAGTAGACGTTTAGGATTCTCTTCCATGGTCATCATAGACCGACGGAGGCCGCCGCCGCCGACAATCTCTATGGGGTTATCAATGGAAGACTGATCTAAACAGTGAGGATTATTTAAGATAAGATAAGATAAGATAAGATAAGCCTTTATTAGTCCCACAACGGGGAAATTCCAGGATTGCAACAGCACAGGGATAGCAACACTCAGAGCAACAATCAGAAGGCAAGAAAAAAACAAGCAAGCAAGAGCAGCTAATATACATATGTACGTATTACTATAAAATATATATATATACACACACACACACAGACACACAGTGCAGAGCATTGTAGCTGGATGGAATAAATATATGAATATATGAACACACAGTGCAGAGCCCCAAGAAGCCACGGATCACTGGACTTAATGACTACAGACCTGTAGCGCTCACCTCTGTAGTCATGAAGTCCTTTGAGCGCCTGGTCCTGTCCCACCTCAAGTCCATCACCACCCCTCTCCTGGACCCGCTGCAGTTTGCCTACCGAGCCAACAGGTCTGTAGACGATGCAGTCAACCTGGCCCTCCACTCCATCCTGCAGCACCTGGACTCCCCGGGAACCTACGCCAGGATCCTGTTTGTGGACTTCAGCTCCGCATTCAACACCATCCGCCCCGCTCTGCTCCGGGACAAGCTGTCCCTGCTCAACGTGCCTGACTCCCTCTGCAGGTGGATCATCGACTTCCTGACGGACCGGAGGCAGCATGTGCGGCTGGGAAAGACTGTCTCAGACTATACTAGCATCAGCACCGGATCACCCCAGGGCTGTGTACTTTCCCCCCTACTCTTCTCCCTTTACACCAACTCCTGCACCTCCAGCCACCAGTCTGTCAAGTTGATCAAGTTTGCGGACGACACCACCCTCATCGGGCTCATCTCCAACGGCGACGAGTCCGCCTACAGGAGAGAGGTGGCCCAGCTGGCGTCCTGGTGCAGCAATAACAACCTGCAGCTGAACGCTCTGAAGACAGTGGAGATGATTGTAGACTTCAGGAAAGTCACTACTCCTCTGCCCCCCCTCACCCTCTCAGGCTCTCCCATCACCACTGCTGATTCCTTCCGCTTCCTAGGCACTACCATCACCAGGGACCTCAAATGGGAGCTGACCATCAGCTCACTCATCAAAAAAGCCCAGCAGAGGATGTTCTTCCTGCGGCAGCTGAGGAAGCTCAAGCTACCCACCAAGATGTTAGTGCAGTTCTACACAGCCATCATCGAGTCCATCCTCACCACCTCCATAACCGTGTGGTACGCAGGAGCCACTGCCAGGGACAGACTAAGGCTGCAGCGCGTCGTGCGCACTGCTGAGAAGGTGATCGGCTGCAAGCTCCCATCTCTCCAGGATCTGTACATCTCCAGGACCCGGAGGCGTGCTGGCCGGATCATAGCCGATCCCTCACACCCTGGTCATGTACTGTTTGCCCCCCTCCCCTCTGGTAGAAGACTTCGGTCCATCCAGACTAAAACCTCCCGTCACATGAACAGCTTCTTCCCCTCTGCCATCAGACTGCTGAACACTAAGTGACTCTCGTGCACCATGTACAGCAGCTCAACCAGACTCATGTCAATCATCACTGTTTTCTTCCTGCATTACCGACTGCACTATATAGTTCTCCACAGTATCTGCTGCTGGCTAATATATATTTTAACTGTTGACCAGTATCACTTAATCTTATCCTACACTTTATTACATGTATAGTTTATTTCTCTTATCTTATCATGTTTAATGTTGCAGCATTGTACCGAGACAAATTCCTAGTTTGTGTACTACATGAACAATGGCAATAAACCTGATTCTGATTCTGATTCTGATTCTGAGCATTGTAGCTAGATGGAATAAATATGTAAATATATAAACACCCACAGTACGGAGCATTGCAGCTAGGTGGAATAAATATGCAAGTATATAAACACACACAGTGCGGAGCAATGTAGCTAGATGGAATAATATGTAGATATATAAATATATAAACACACCCAGTGCTGAGCATTGTAGCTAGATGGAATAAATATGTAAATATATAAACACACACAGTGCAGAGCATTGTTGCTAGATGGAATGAAACAGCATAACCGTCTACTTAGTTATCCTACATGGTATGATTATGTGCCCATACATATTCTCACCCTCCATAGTGACCGGTATGTTCCTAGTTGTATGCCGGAGGGGACCATTGTGTAAGTCTATTGCATCTTTTGCATTCAAAAAAAAAAACTATTAGTTTGTTACGTCTTTTTGCTATCTCTGCGAGCAGCCCTGCTTAGGGCTGCTCGCAGGGCTTCATTTAGATTAATAGGATTAATATGAGAAGTGGAAACAAAGAAGGGCTTGTTGGCAGACCCAGGAACTTCGGGGTGAGTTAACACACCAAATTTTAGTCACTGTACTAAAAAATGCTGAATGGAATAGAACAGATTATCCCTTAAAACATGTGCACCAAGTCTATTTGGATGGATGCCATCTGGCCTCATAAATGATGGACGGTTCCAAAACAGGTTGAAATTGTCTACAAAACCAATGTTAAAAGTAGGACATGTAGAACACAACCAGGTATTAAGACTGAGAGCTCTGCTAAAATAATTGCAACCTTGTCTGAAAGGTGCCAAAGGCCCAGAAATAAACATATGTCTGCCACAGTTCATAAGAGTGGACAGAAGGCTCTTGAAGTCACTCTTTAAGATCTCCGACGCTTCATCTGGGATGTTGTTGCATCCAACATGTGCAATGACAGTTTTAGCGTGGGGGTATTAATTTAATAGGTCAGGGGTAAGAGCCTCAATGTCAGACACTTTAGCCCCAGGAAAAAATTTAGTGACACAGTACCTGCTTCTGACGTTCCTCATTATCGAGTCACACCTGCATGCCAATCAGGCTTTCTGCTAGGCCAACACTAAGTTAACACTAAGTAAAAAGCTAATATCAGTAAAAAGAGATAAAAAATTAAAAACGAAGTTCATAAAAATGAACAAAAGCGGAAAAGATAACACTTTGACGTGACGCGATGTGACGTGTCAACAGGACGAGTTCAATATTTCTGTGGAAGATCAGAGACAGGAAATGGGTTTGCAGAGCGGGCAGAAAGACATATAGGACAGCTCTATCTGGAACTTGAAGCAGGGATCACTCCAGAGTATCCTGCTCATGTAATGACTGTGTGGTCCCCAACCTTCTTTGTGTCAACAAGTAAAAAGTACAAAAATTTCATAGACCAGCGTGGAGTGGGGTGGATAAAATGAATGCAGTACATCAGCAAAAAATAAAGTGTGTGATTTTAAAAAAAGTCACCAATGAGGTATCCCACACCATCCGTTCCTATGTCTACCTCGGGAGTGGAGCCCGTGCTTGGTGAACATCACCCCGCATCTCTGCGCTAACCACAGGCGCTGAAAGCCCCTGGGGCTGGTTGTTCCGGCAGGGAATGGATGCTGGGAGGCCATCCCAGAGAATGTGAGCCTCTGGTCCCAACCTGGAACCATGCATGCCACCCCCCAGCTAACCCCTTCTCTTGATACAACTCCAACTCCTTTGGAAGCAAAGATTGCTTGCGGTAGTGTTTGGATTCACCGTTCACTAAAATATACTGATTCACTTCTAGTTCATTTACTTAAAAAATCACTCAGTGCTGTAGCTCCAACTGCCTACCACTTGCTGAATGGGGTAGGTTGGGTTCTTTCATAGTGTACTTGTTACACCTGGAGGGCGAAGGAGAGGCCAAGTGGTGGACTTTTCAGCGGTTTATTGACTTTCATTTACAAACACCAGGCACGGCACTCTGACACGGGACATCACCCGATAACGGCAACATCACTCTTCACCATTTTCCCTTCACACTCTAGAACATTCTCCACTCTTCTTCTCTCGCGCTCGAACACTTAACAGCGTCTCATCACTACTGAGCGCCACCTGTGGCGCAAAAGCGCTACTGCTTCTACTGACAAACAGTTTAAATTAAAACAGTTCAAATTACAGTCCTTTAGTTACATTTCCTATAAATGCTCATCTTTACCATCAACATTTAAATTACAGTCTTTTAGACACATTTATTAGAAATGCCTATACAGGTATTAGCCATCAGCATCTAATCAACAATGTTTTCTGGGGTTTTCTAGAGGTAGATAGATAGATAGATAGATAGATAGATAGATAGATAGATAGATAGATAGATAGTTTATTTCGAACACAAAAATATAACAAATACAAGCAAATGGCAAATGCAATAAAGTAACATTATACACTGTTCGAAAGGGAGAAGGAAGAAGTGAACACTTATTAATTCCATCTCCTCTTTTCCATAGATACACCCATGTGAATTTTATACAAATTACCACCTTTAAGACCCCAAGTAAACAATTTACTGTATTTTTTACAAATCAACATTAACACCCATCCATTCTAACATACAATGATGTCCATACAACAAAACCAGCCTCAAACAACACAGATATACACAGTGCTGTCCCACCCACCATTCCATAGTGTCCCATAATATCCCAGAGTGAACATAATGAATCGTACATATAAATACTACCCTTCTAACATATATCCTTTCAGCAAATGGTGCTTATACCTCTTTTTGAATTGATTTCTGTTTGTACATAGTTTCAGTTCCGGCTCAGACTGTTCCACAAATCCACCCCACAGACAGATATGCACAGACTTTTCTTGGTTGTTCGTATCTTGGGTTTTGTAAAGTTTAAGTCTCCCCTCAAATTATGATCATTGTCTCTTTTTTTAAATATTTTTTGTATATTAGTTGGTAGTTGATTATTAATTGCCCTGTACATTACTTGTGCAGTCTTAAATTTAACTAAATCAATGAACTTTATGACATGTGACTTTAAGAACAACGAATTGGTATGGTCTCTATATCCTGCATTGTTTATTATCCTTATAGCTCTTTTTTGTAATGTGCATATTGACTGTAGGTTGGTTTTGTAGGTGTTTCCCCAGACTTCTACACAGTAGTTAAGATAAGGTAAAAACAGTGAATTGTACAATAAGACCAATGATTTATAGTCCAAGATGTGTCTTGTCCTCCCCAGTATGCCTATACATTTTGCTAATTTGGCCCAGATGTGACTGATGTGAGGTTTCCAGCAGATTTTATTGTCAAGCATCACCCCCAGAAACTTATTTTCCTGTACTGTTTCTATTCTGGTATCATCTATCGTTACCATTATTTCATGATTTATTTTATAATTTCCAAACAACATAATCTTTGTTTTTTTTAGATTTAGAGATAATTTACTTTTGTTGAACCACTGTGTTAATTTTTCCATTTCAGTTGTGACCACCTCTAAAACCTGCTGCAAATTCTCACCAGTGTAAAGGATATTTGTGTCATCCGCAAACAAAATAAATTTCAGAATTTTTGATACTTGGCATATGTCATTTATATATAAAATAAAGAGTTTGGGTCCCAAAACTGACCCCTGGGGCACACCACAAGTGATGTCCATGAAGGGTGATTTGTGCTCACCAATTTGTACAAATTGTTGTCTGTTACTTAAATAACTTTCCACCCAACTCAGTCCGACCCCTCTTATCCCATACCTTTCCAGTTTCCTTAGTAGTATTCTGTGGTCAATGGTGTCAAAAGCTTTCTTTAAATCTATAAATACTCCTACAACAACATTTTTTTTTATCTATACAACTAGTAATTTCTTCTATAAGTTCGATCAGTGCCAAAGATGTAGATTTATCTGCTCTAAAACCATACTGGCTGTCTGTAAGGAGGTTGTGTTTTTCAGTGAAATCATCCAGTCTCTTAGTGAAGATTTTTTCAAGTATTTTGGAGAATTGTGAGAGTAAAGAGACTGGCCTGTAATTTGTGAAGCGATGACTGTCTCCTGTTTTGTATAGAGGTATTACTTTTGCTATTTTCATTTTGTCTGGAAATGTACAAGTTTGAAATGACAGGTTACAGATGTGGGTGAGTGGCTTAACAATTCCCTCAATTACTTTTTTCACTATTGTCATGTCAATTTCATTCCAGTCCGTTGATTTTTTGTTCTTAAATTTACTCACAGTCTCGATAATTTCCTTTTCAGTAACTGCACCCAAAAAGATTGTGTTTGGATTTCTATCTTCTATTTCATTCACAGAACCACTGTAGTTTGTTTCTGGTGTCACTATTGATTTTACTAATTCAGGACCAACGTTTACAAAAAATTTATTGAACCCACTGACCACATCTTCCATATTATTTATCAAATTGCCATTTTCGATAAAATATTCTGGATAATTTGCATTCTTAGGACGATTACTAATAATCCCATTGAGTACTTGCCATATTCCTTTTATGTTATTTTTGTTATCCTCTAGTATTCTGTTGTAATATTCTTTCTTACAGGTCCTCATTATAGTAGTAAGCTTATTTTTATATCTTTTATATTTGATCTCAGCTTCCACCGTTCTGCATTTAATGAATTGTTTATATAATGTATTCTTCTTTTTACATGCATTTATTAACCCCTTGGTGACCCAAGGAATATTTTTTTTTGTTGTCTGTCACTGTATTGTTTTATAGGACAGTATTTATTGTACAATGATTGAAATCCATCCATCCATCGATCCATCCATCTTCTACCGCTTTTCCGGAGGTCCGGGTCGCGGAGGCAGCAGTTCAAGCAGAGAAGCCCAGACTTCCCTCTCCCCAGCCACCTGCTCCAGCTCTTCAGAGGGGATACCAAGGCGTTTCCAGACCAGCTGGGAGACATAGTCTCTCCACCGAGTCCTGGGTCTGCCCCGGGGTCTCCTCCCAGTGGGACGTACCTGAAACACCTCAAGTGGGAGGCATCCAGGAGGCATCCTAATCAGATGCCCATACCACCTCAACTGACTCCTTTCAATGCGGAGGAGCAGCGGTTCTACTCTGAGCCTCTCCCGGATGACTGAGCTCCTCACCCTATCTCTGAGGGTGAGTCCAGCAATCCTACGGAGAAAGCTCATTTCAGCCGCTTGTATCCGCGATCTCGTTCTTTTGGTCATTACCCAAAGCTCGTGACCATAGGTGAGAGTAGGAATGTAGATTGACTGGTAAATCGACAGCTTTGTCTTAGAACTAAGCTCCCTCTTCACCACAACAGACCGGTACAACGTCCGCATCACTGCAGATGCTGCTCCAATCCGTCTGTCGATCTCTCGCTCCATTTTCCCCTCACTCGTGAACAAGACCCCAAGATACTTAAACTTCTCCACTTGGGGAAGGAGCCTGTCCCCAACCCGGAGAGGACAATCCACCTTTTTCCGGCTGAGGACCATGCACTCGGACTTGGAGGTGCTGATTCTCATCCCAGCCGCTTCACACTTAGCGGCAAACCGTCCCAGCAAGAGCTGTAGGTCATTGCTGGATGACGCCAACAGGACAACATCATCTGCAAACAACAGAGATGAGATCCTGTGGTCACCAAGCATGACACCCTCCATTCCCTGGCTGTGCCTAGAAATCCTGTCCATAAAAATTATGAACAGGATCGGTGACAAAGGGCAGCCCTGGCGGAGTCCAACTCTCACTGGGAATGACTCCGACCGAGTGTTGGCAATACGAACCAAACTCTCACAACGGTCGTACAGAGACCGAATAGCTTGTAACAACAAGCCCGATACCCCATACTCCCGAAGCACCCCCCACAAAAATCCACGAGGGACGCGGTCAAATGCCTTCTCCAAGTCCACAAAACACATGTAAACTGGTTGGGCAAACTCCCATGAACCCTCAAGAATTCTCGAGAGGGTAAAGGGCTGGTCTGATGTGCCACGGCTAGGACGAAAACCACATTGCTCCTCCTGAATCCGAGGTTCGACCAACGGCCGGACTCTCCTCTCCAGTACCTTGGCATAGACCTTCCCAGGGAGGCTGAGGAGTGTGATCCCTCTAAAGTTGGAGCACACCCTCCGGTCCCCTTTTTTGAAGAGAGGAACCACCACCCCGGTTTGCCATACCAAAGGCACTGCCCCCGACCTCCACGCAATGTTGCAGAGGCGTGTCAACCATGACAACCCAACAACATCTAGGGCCTTGAGGTACTCAGGGCGAATCTCGTCCACCCCCGGGGCCTGGCCACCAAGGAGATTTTTAACCACCTTGGCGACCTCAGCCCCTGTGATAGGCGAGTCATCCCCCTCGTCCCCAAACCCTGCTTCCTCTGTGGAAGGCGTATCAGTGGGATTGAGGAGATCCTCGAAGTAGTCCTTCCACCGCCCGACGATATCCCCAGTTGAAGTCAACAGTGTCCCATCTGCACCATACACAGTGTGGACGGGGAGCTGCTTTCCCCTCCTGAGCCGCCGAACAGTTTGCCAGAATCTCTTTGAAGCCGACCGAAAGTCTTGTTCCATGGCCTCACCGAACTCCTCCCATACCCGCGTTTTTGCTTCAGCAACAACCCGAGCTGCACTCCGCTTGGCCTGCCGGTACACCTCAGCTGCTTCTGGAGTCCCACAAGCCAACCAAGCTTGATAGGACTCCTTCTTCAGCTTAATGGCCCCCCTCACCACTGGTTTCCACCACTTGGTTCGGGGGTTGCCACCACGAGATGCACCGACCACCTTGTGGCCGCAGCTCTGGGCCGCCGCTTCAACAAGAGAGGTGGAGAACATGGCCCATTCAGACTCCATGTCTCCAGACTGCCTTGGAATGTGGATGAAGTTCTTCCGGAGGTGGGAGTTGAAGACCTCCCGGACAGGGGCCTCAGCCAGACGCTCCCAGCACACCCTCACTATACGTTTGGGTCTACCAGGTCTGAATGGCTTCCTCCCCTGCCATCGGATCCAACTCACCACCAGGTGGTGATCAGTTGACAGCTCTGCACCTCTCTTTACTCGGGTGTCCAAGACATACGGTCGCAGGTCTGATGATACGATAACAAAATCGATCATCGACCTGCGACCTAGGGTGTCCTGGTGCCAGGTGCACATATGGACACCCTTATGCTTGAAAATGGTGTTCGTTATGGACAGACTGTGGTTAGCACAGAAGTCCAATAACTGAACACCACTCGGGTTCAGATCGGGCAGGCCATTCCTCCCAGTCACCCCCCTCCAGGTTTCACTGTCGTTGCCCACGTGCACATTGAAGTCCCCCAGTAGGACAATGGAGTCTCCAGGAGGAGCACCCTCCAGCACCCCAGTCACAGACTCCAAAAAGGGTGGGTACTCTGAAACATCATTTGGTGCATAGGCACAAATGATGGTCAGGACCCGTTTCCCAACCCGAAGGCGCAGGGAAGAAACCCTTTCGTCCACCGGGGAAAACTCCAATATAGAGGCAGCAAGGTGGGGCGATACAAGAATACCCACCCCTGCTCGTCGCCTCTCGTCCGGGGCAACTCCAGAAAAGGCCAAGCTCCAGCCCCTCTCCAGGAGACTGGTTCCGGAACCGGAGCTGTGTGTTGAGGTGAGGCCGACTATATCTAGCCGGTATCGCTCAACCTCGTACACCAGCTCAGGCTCCTTCCCCACCAGAGAGGTGACATTCCACGTACCAAAAGCCAGTTTAGAAAGCTTGGGATCAGTCCGCCAAGGTCTCCGCCTTTGACCGCCACCTAATCCACATAGCACCAGACCCCCATGATCCCTCCTGCAGGTGGTGGACCCACTGGAGGGCGGACCCATGTAACTCCTTCGGGCTGAGCCCGGCCGGGTCCCATGGATGGAATCCCGGCCACCAGACGCTAGCCTTCGAGCCCCTCCCCCAGGCCTGGCTCCAGGGTGGGGCCCCAGTAACCCCATACCGGGCGGGGTACACTGAATCCTTGATATACAATTTATCATGAGAGTCTGTTGGATCGTTCTTAGTCTGGCCCTTCACCCAGGACCAGTTTGTCTTGGGAGACCCTATCAGAGGCAAATTGCCCCCGGACAACATAGCTCCTAGGATCACTGGGGCACGCAAACCCCCCCACCACGATAAGGTGACGATCCATGAGGAGGGGAATGATTTAAATATTTGTAAAAATTTATCATATGCTCTATTTATGTCATTTTCATCATAAACTATCTTCCAATCTTGTATTAATAATTCCTTTGTCAGTAAATGCATTGATTCTTCGGTTCTTATTCTTTTATATTTAATATTTTTGGTATACTTTTTCTTCCTATAATCACATTGATAGACAACAAAATTCGGTTGTCCAAAATTGAATTTTTCCTACATACTAGTACATTCACTGAACTGAGAGTCAGCTTAACAGAGTGGGCAGCTGCGGTGTTGAAGATGTGCGTCTGTGTTCATCTGGCTTTATAAATGTAGCTAGCTCATGTTTCTCCCTGCTACATCAAACGTGAGCTCAGGGGATATCCCCCAGTCGGTGACTGAATTCAGAGAATCAGAATATGCTTTCTCCTCTATGCTTCCCATTTATTGTCTATGTGAAATCCAGGGCATGTTGCAGCATGTTTTTTTGGCTAAAAACGTTTAAAGGGGCAGATGTGTGTGTGTCAAAAAAAAAAAAAAAACAGATTCAGCAACTAAATGATATATTTCTCACCTTAAATTTTTCAGAATCACTTTTCACTGCTCTGTTTTTAAGATATTAGAGCGTTTATTGTCGCCATTGTCATTAATGTGCACTTTTACGCAGCACACAAATGAAAAGAGACAAGCCCACTGGCAGGTGAAGCATGTGTTTTATTAACAAAGAGTAAATAATACAAAAGGTGTCCAACATAAGTAATCCAAAATAATAAGCTACACAACAGAGGAGCCCGGTTCAGTCGAGTCAGGCTGGCTGCGAGAAAAAGTTCAAGTCACACCCCAGGGTAAACTGGCCGCTGAGGGAAACAAGAAACGTGAACTGGGGAAAAGGAGGACTTACAAGAGTGTGTCGGAGCGCAGCTGGGTTCGGGGGAAAAAAACGACACCAAACGTAGTCCCAGGGGTGAGTAGACCAAACACAGAGAGATAACTGAACACAAAGACTGACTGCGTTCAGGATGTAGACTAACGCCGCGACAATAAGTGAATGAACTGATAGGGAATAAATACACGGTGTACTAATGACACAGAGTGAATACAGGTGAGTAGCTGCAACAGGTGTGCTGATTACAAGTTGCTACTGCAGCAACAGGCTGAGCCGCCAATGGGGAGTGCCTGGAGGAAGAGGGAGAGGCAGAACAGAACACAGAATAACCCTAGACAATAAGTGGACAAAACAAGGAGACAAAATATAACAGTAACCTGTGTCTGAGGTCTAAGATGAGATGGAACCTCAGACACATGACAGCCATGTCGGATCCGTTTATGTCCTGCAGGACAACGTTTCATGGACGAGCCAGCCAATAAAAGCAGCTCCCAGTCTGTAAAAGACTTTAGATGGGCTGGGAGAGCTGTCAGTCGATGAAGTGTATGAGAATCAGACGGTGCAGATTCAGCACGCAGTTTGATCCACCCTTTCCTAAGTGACTTAGTACAGTATGTTCACCCATGAGAACTCGTACATGCAAACGAATTGTTCATGAAAGTTGTAACACTAGCTTGCGGATTTAATTTACAAACATTTGGTGTGTGTCAAGACGTGCAAACAGACATGACAAGCAGGAAGTCCGGCACAGGAAGAGAGATGTGATGAATGTTACAGTTTACAACTGCTCTTTACAAGTAAGCTCTTTTTAAATGAATCAGTGCTTCAGAACTCACCCTGTGTTTTTATTCAGTTTAACTTTGGGTTTGAGGATTCCTGTGGCAATGATCCCGAGTGTCAGCGGGCAGCCCTCCCTTCCCTGAATTCAGGGCAATGTTGGTGGCTGGAGATTCTAATTTCCAGGATGGCTACTCACTGTCCCCAACAGCCCAGACGATTGCTCGAGAGAGTCCACTGCTGACACTAGTTTTGTCATATGGTGAACCCTATAAAAACCCTAATGACTCAATTGTTTTTATAAACAGATTTCCCTCTGACCTTCCTATTTGCATAAAAACCTAAAGATAGTCACAGACAAGCTGGAGTCTCAGAAAATGCTACCTTAATATGTATCTGCCCCCATACAGACGAGTTTTCACTGGCCTTCACAAGATTCTTCTTATTCTACAGACAGGGATGGGGCATGGAATCGGGAATGAATGAAGCATAAGCATTAAACATTAATAAAAATTCCATCACAGAGAGAATATTTGGAATTTTTTCAAAATAAAACAGTAACTTTGATAACACTGGTCAACACCAAATTTATTATCTAACTTTTTTTTTAGCTGATTTAGGACAATTTTGATGTGCTGAATCAAAAACTCACATTGGTTTTGCTCAATCAGGTCAACTTTTTGAATTATGGCCACATGTTGTTTTGTACGTTTTTGTTTATATGTACGGGTATTTTCGCTTTATATGATGCAAAATTCTTTTTTTTATGCCTTGAAATTCTCTGAATTTTGAACAATGATGACGTAACATTCAATTTACATGTACTTACCTTTATATAAAGGTAAGTACATGCACAGTACTAAGTAAGTACAGGTTTTTACTTAGCACCTGATCGAGAGAAACGGATGTCATTTTCGAATTCAGCGGTGCAAAATTGTCTTAAATCAGTTGAAAAAACACAGACAACTTACAAAAAAAATTATTTTTGTAACCCTGTTTAATCAATACAGAGAAACAGAATAAGTTATTTATTTTTTCTTTGTTGCTCCTTGTGGCCCAGTACCAAGTGGCCCCAGTGGTTTGGGACCACTGTCCTAGTTGGTGTTACCCTTTGACATTAAAATTTTTGTCATCAGTATTTCTGATGCGGATTTGTGTTGAGTGCATTAAATCACAAACTGGAAACAAAACAGTCCTGTGGGTAAGTACACTGGAGCAATTACCAAATAGCAATATATGACATGCCTGGAAGGAGAATGGGTTGAGTTGTATGATATTTAAGAGTCACAGTATACCATTGGTAGCCCTTTACTGCATCTTCCCTGACTAGTTCTTTAATTTTATCTGCTCTGAAGTTGTCTTTTAATCTCATTACCAAGCCTCACTGTTACTTAGTTTAATACAGAGTAATATTTGCATGATCTTTATATCATTTCGTTCTTCTATAAAATATTGTTTTCAAAACTTGAAGTTAAAAAAGAACCCTAACCTAAGCCTTAACCCTAACCCTAACCCATTCCACATTATTTGCTCTTAAATGCTGAAGTCAGTTTTCTCTTCTTTCTCCATACAGGAATATCAATGTGGGACCAAGATGATCTGTCAAAACATGTTCGAAAACGACCACAGTACTACAGCGACTTTGAAATAGTTTCCTCTGATTCGATTGAAGAAAAGTCCTCAGCATTAAATGTTAACATATCACTTAAATTAAAGCTGTTTTGGGGACTTTGGGAACCTGGTGGATCAGCCAAATATCTGACTAATAACAAGACATCAAAAAATCAAGCAAGAGTAACTCTTAAATATGAAGCCACTACAATGTTCGAGGAAATGTCAATGGATCATCTGGGAAAAGAAAACTGGAAGCACTCTTCAGTGTTGCATGATGTTCCTGCTACACATGTAGTCACAGCCATTCTGTATGGAGTGAAAGCTGTCTTTGTTTTTGACCGTGAGGTATCTAAGGGTGAAAATTACAAGGAAGTTGAAGGTAATCTGAAATCCTTGATTGAAAAGATTCCCTCCCTTTCAGATAGTTCTAATGAATTCAATAATGGAAATAGGTCAGATTTTGAGAAATTCAAGTGTGAATATCATGGGGACTTTGACCTGAAGAGGAATCCTAAATCTTTTCAGGATGCAGTGCAAGTTTACAAAGAATTACCAGAACTGCTTCATACGAATGAAAAAAATGTAGTTCCAGTGAAGGTCTGGCTGCTGCCACTGACATGCTTAGAGCCCACAGCTGCCAAACTTGTGAGGCAGATTAATACAGCATTAGTGCAGAAAGTACAAAGTGTTCTGGAGGACTTCAATGATCTGGAAATGAGGTGCAATGATGCCCTGAAAATCAGTGTTTCACATGTTTTTCCTGAGATTGGCAGAAATGTTAACATATTCAAAGATATCTGCTGTAACTTCAAGAACGAATTTACACAGACATTGGCAAAGAACCTTCCATCAATCCAAAGGGGTGAGATAGTTGCACTGTCACAAATCCCAACATATTTTCACATGAACACACTATTGGATTGGCTGGATTTGGAAGAGAAAGAAATTCAAACTCTCGAGTGTTTTAGTAGCACAGTAAAAAATGTTAAAACTGTGCCTGAAAATAATTTTCAGCATGAAATACAGACTGCAGAACATGCTGTTTGTTTTGTCTTCAAGTCTGTGGCAAACACTGAGATGGATTTCTCTTTAAATCAAACACCAAACACCAGTGACCTTAAAACAGTTTTGGATACCATGGGGCACAAAGCAAAACTCTTTGCTGATTTTGCTGAAGCCAACAAAGAGAACAACAAAATTAAGTTGCTCACTGTGGGTCTTTTCAGTGAGACAGAGACTGGTGCAAGCATCTACCTCTTCAAAGAGGGCTGTCTTGTTACTAAGAACTTTGAGCCACTGTCAAAGTTTGAAACGGTGACACAAACAGATTACACCCACAACAGTGTGACTTTAAACATTTATCCGCCCAGATTTGGAGCCAAGAATATCACCTCCTACTCTATTGAATACCGTACTCATGATGAAGCTGAATGGCAACACATAAGAGCACCAGCAGCTAAAACAATAACAGTGAGCAATCTGACTGCTGACACAGAGTACACATTCAGGTGCAGAGCAGTGACCTCAGCTGGTGTTGGACCAGCCAGAGATCTTGGTAGTTACATTAAAACCCGGCCCACAAGCCCTCCTGAGAAGCTTCAAGCTGAGTCAAAAGAAAGAGAGATAGCTGTTTCATGGGAGAAACCTGATGAGGTAGGTAAATCTGTCACTGAACTGAGCTACGTTGTAGAGTACACCAAACTAAACATGGGTAAAAATGAGAAAGACCCACAGTGGAATACAATAAAATCAAGATCCAAAACAGTAACTATTTCCAAGCTTCAACCGGAGACAGATTATATCATCAGGGTTAGATGTGAGTGTGGTGAAGCTGGTCAAAGCAAGGAAACCCAACCTCTTCACGCCCGCACAAAAGAAAGTACAAAGCTCTCTGACATTCTCAGAAAGAGGAGTAAATGTTTAAAATCTGAATTTCCATCAATTTACAAATTGCCTTTGACACAAGAAGATACGGGCATAGCTGGATGCAGTGGGTACAGTTTTGGCAGAGAAACATCAACACCAAATCACACCATCATACTTCTTGGAGCCACTGGTTCAGGGAAGTCTACTCTGATCAATGCAATGATTAACTACATTATTGGTGTTGATTTTGAAGATGACATCAGATTTAAATTAACTGAAGAAAATCCAATAGAGCTGAAAACTGAAAAGACTTCTCAAGTCACTGTGTACAAAATCTACCACCACGGGGGTTTTAGAATCCCTTTCTCTCTTACTGTTGTTGATACTCCAGGATTTCTGAGTCCAGGAGGAATAAAAAGAGACAAAGGGATAAAAGAACAAATCAGCAAACTGTTCTCCTCCACAAATGGAATCCGTGAAATTGATGCTGTGTGCTTTGTAGCTTCAGCTACCACAAGCTGTACCCCATCACTGAAATATGTGTTTGATTCCACACTTTCACTGTTTGGCAAAGATGTGACAGACAACATTAGGATTCTAGTAACATTTGCAGATGGCATGTGCCCTCCACTTCTTGAGGTGATCAATGCTCTGGGGGTCCTGTGCCCACAAACAGAAGACAATGATCTAAAGTATTTTCATTTCAGCAATCCAGAGTTGTATGAAGGGATTGCTGGAGCAGATAAAAAACTCAATGAAATATTTTGGAAAATGAGTGAAACAAGCATGAAAATTTTTTTTGATACTTTCAGATTTACAAGGAGTAAGAGTTTGACTCTGACAAATGAGGTCCTCAGAGCAAGAGAGCTTCTCGAGATGACAGCAGAAATGCTGCAGAAGCAGGTTCAGCTTTGGCTAGCACAGCACAAAGAGATAGAGGCAATAAAAGAGCAACTTAAAGATTGTGAGGCAGAGATCACCAGAACTAAAAACTTTGAAGTAGATTTTACTATCAAGAAACATGTCCAGTATGACATTTCCTCAACAGGAAATTACAGCACCAACTGCCAACAGTGCAATTTTACCTGTCAGTATCCTTGTGTCATTGAAAACGATGACGATGAAGACGACACAGCAGTTAACAAGGAAGGGCACTGCACTGAATGTCCCGGCAAATGTGAGTGGGCTGTGCACTGCATTCAGAAGTATAAATGGGACTATGAGGAACATAAAGGGAAACAGACAGTGGAACTGCTGAAAGACCAGTATCTAAAAGCCAGAGAAGTAAAGACAGCCATACTTCATTCAATTGAAAGCCAGAAAAAAGAAATTGACTACATTCAGGATAGGATCTCAGAAGACATCAAGAGTTGGGTCAGATGTTTAAATACACTTGAAAAGACTGCGCTAAGATCAACCCCATTCTCCACTCCAGAGTGCTTAGACGTGTTCATTGAGGTAGAGAACTCTAAAGCCAAGAAAGGATGGAAAGAAAGGGTGGCGTTCCTGAAAACCATGAAGGAAAAAGCAGAGAACATGTTTAAAATGAACAGAGAAACACTATTCCCACCGCAACAATAACAGTACCAACATTTTTATATTGTTCACATACAGTAAGCCCATTTATCATCCTATTTAGGCATTCATTTAGGCTCAGGAGAATACTGTCATTTCTATAAAATTATCTTAGTACTACAGGGTTTTTTTTACCCCTCAGCATCTAAAAGTCTGATGGGGTACTGTCGTCACCTCCACCGGATGGGATGGGTGGCGGCTTCAATGCCTACCTCATTAACGCAATAATTAGAGAAGAAATGATGTAGGCTTTTCCTATTGATACTGTTGTTGTATCTAAGAAAAATGTTGGGTGAGTTCGAATTTGGCTGACTTTGACCTAAAGGTCAGAGGTCAGATTTTCCCTAAATATCATAAACTTGATAACTTGAGAAGAAAGCGGTGTAGGCTTTTCATATTCACACTATAGATGGTCAGATTTTCCATAGCTCTTGTAAACATGATAACTCCCAGAAGGAAATGTGGAAGGCTTTTGATACTGATACCATAGTTGTATCTATGAGAAATCTTGGACGAGTTCAAATTTGGGTGGCCTTGAACTCAAGGTCAGAGGTCAGTTTTTCCAAAAAAAATATTGTAAATATAATAACTCAGAAAGGAAATGATGCATATGTGAATGGAACTTGTGAATGAAATGATGTAGGCTTTTCATATTGATACCCTAGTTATATCTCAGAAAACTCTTGATTGATTTGATTTTGCTAGAATTTAAACAAAAATTCAACCAAGCAGTACTCGTAATGCCAGCAGGCTGAGGGGTACTACTGACAGCTACCAGTATATTTTTCATTGTGTTGTAATACCGTCAGTCAAGACCAGCATTCACATGTACATGGCATGAGATCAAGAAATATTTTTGCAAACGCATCATTACATTTCCTTGCTGGTATTGTTGACAAGATTCATTTTGGACTGTTTTCATTCATTCATAGTGATGCTTCTTGTTTAAGGGTATAATATATATGTGCACAGGTGGTGTATTAATGGGAAACAGTTCTTGCTTAAAAACTATATTTGTTTTATTATATAAAAATAATGCTTACAATGTGCAGTATCAAATAGCATATTGTATGTTTAAACTTTGATTTTTACAGAAATTCTCAGACTACTCAATTTGAAATTCAGCCAGTTTTGTTTTTACTTTGTTTTTCTGTTCAGAGTATATTGTTTTTGACAATAAAATACTGTGTTGATAAATGAAACAGAATTATGTTTTACTGTTATATTTGTTAAAAAGTCTGAATAATAATTCTTACTTAATTAAGTAGAATTGATGTTTTCAAACCTTTGTTGATTGCTTTTTTCTAAGACAAATTTATAATTCTCTGTTTCTCTCACTGCAACTAAATCAACAGCTTGACTAGTGAATGAGATTCAGGTGCAGGTAATCACACTAGTGAGGTGGGAAAGAGTAAAAACAAATATTTACATATGGGATGGTAATCTACAAAATAAAAACGGGAAGCACATACAGTACAAGGCACACAAGGACAAACACGTGAGCAACACTTGGACAAAAGAAAACATGATGCCAACAACTGACAGTAAAACACCAAATACATTATAAACCAGTACTACTTGGTATGTTTTATGACAAACCACACACACACTCTTGCACACACATGCACACATACAGCGGGGAAAATAAGTATTGGACACATCAACATTTTTCTCATTAAACATATTTCTGATGGAGCCATTGACCTGAGATTTTCATCAAATATCAGTAACAACCCAAGTAATTCTGTAATTCCAAAACTGTGTTCACAAAACAAGTTATATTTAATAAAGTGCAATGACACAGGGAAAAAGTATTGAACACATGAAGTAAAAGAGGTGCAAAAAGGCATAAAAAGCCAAGAAACCAGCTGAACTCCATCAGAATTTAGGAAGCCACCCCATCCCCTAGCAGTGCAAATTAATTTCAGCTGGTTAAGTCCTGACTGATAGCCTTTAAAAAGGTCTGTGAATATCAGATTGTCACACCACAAAGAAATCATGATGGGTAGAAGCAAAGAGCTCTCTCTAGACCTTCACAACCTTATTGTTGCAAAACATAATAATGGGATTGGTTACAGGCGCATTTCAAAACTGCTGAATGTTCCAGTGAGCACTGTTGGAGCCATCATACAGAAATGGAAAGAACATCATTTTAAATGGGAAATGGCGTTCACTTATATAACGTGTTATATAGGGTGTTTCTTACCATTTTTACGCAGATGACATTCAGCTTTACTGCTCTTTTAAAGAAAATGAGCTGAACATTCTATCAAACTTAATCTCTTGCCTGTCTGCCTTTAACAAATGGTTAAACAATAACTTCCTACAATTAAATCTTAATAACACAGAAACACTGATCATCGCACCGGACAGTAAAATTCCTCTGATAAAGCAATGCTTTGGTCACCTAGGCTCTTCTGTCCAGCCCAGCCTGCGTCACTTGGGTGCTGTTTTTGACAATTCTATGTCACTGGGCTGCCATGGTCGGCAACTAGTCAGAAATTGCTTTTTTCATCTGAGGAATATAACAAAACTTAGACCTATGGTCTCAACACCTGAACTGGAAATGATCATTCATGCTTTTATCTTGTCTCACTTAGATTATTGTAATGCCCTTTTGATGTGTCGTCCCTTCATTGGTTGCCAGTTGCTTTTAGATTTCATTTTAAGATTTTAATTTTGACTTTTAGAGCTTTCAGTGGCCAAGTTCCTGTATACATCTCAGCCCTCTTGACTTCTTATGCCACAACATGATCACTAAGATCCTCGGACCAGAGACTCTGAGTGGTCCCTCGGACCAAGTTCAGAACCTGTGGAGATCGATCTTTCCAGGCCGCTGCACTACGGCTTTGGAACGCACTTCCCCTGTCCTTGCGCTGCTTTGAGTCTGTTGAATCTTTTAAGAAGGAGTTAAAAACTTGTTTGTTCAGACAGGCTTTTAGCTCTCATTGAATGGCTTTTATTTCTTCACTATTGTCTCTTTTTATCCCTATTAATATGAATATTGTAGCTTATTTCTAATGATTTCAATTTCTGGGTATTTGTAAATTTTAACTTGCTGTGAAGCACTTTGTGATATATATCTGTGAAAAATGCAATACAAATAAACTTTGCTTGCTTGCTGTTGCTCATCTCTGGATAACCAAAGCGCTTTTCAGATCCTGCTATCCACCCATTCACGCACACATTCACACACTGATGTGTGAACACTGATGTGTGTGTATGCCATACACACACAGGTACTAGCCTGGCCACCAGGAGCAACTGGGGGTTCAGTGTCTTGCTCAAGGACACTTCAATATGCAGACTGCAACCCCTGACCCTCCGATCAGTAGTTGGTCACACTACACCTGCGCCACAGCCGCCCGCCGTTTTTTTTTTTTTTACTAAAAAAATAGCCCTGACCAGGAGCTCCTCACAAGATTTCTAACAGAAGAGTCAAAAGAATTATCAGAAGAGTTATCCAAGAGCCAAATACCACTCCTGGAGAGCTCCAGAAAGACCTGGACTTAGCAGGTACTGCTGTTTCAAAGAAAACAATAAGTAATGCACTCAACTCTATACCCGCTCACCCTGCAAGACTCCACTGCTGAAGAAAAATCAAGTTGAAGTTTGTTTAATGTTTGCTGCACAACATTTGGGCAAGCCAGTAAAATATTAGGATAATATAGTCTGGTCAGATGAGACCAAAATTGAACTTTTTGGATGCCACAGCACAGCATGTTTGGAGGAGAAATGGCACTGCACATCAGCCCAAAAACACCACACCAACAGTGAAGTTTGAAGGTGAGAGCATCATGGTGTGGGGGTGTTTTTCAGCACATGGTATAGGAAGACTTCATATAACTGAAGGAAAGATGAATGGACAAATGTACAGAGACATCCTTGATAAGAACCTGCTGCCATCTGCCAAGATGCTGAAGATGAAACGACAGTGGACATTTGTGACTCGTGCTGGCAAAACGAGTCACTTTGAGGAAATTATCAAAACTGAGGTAACATTTTTTCCACATTCTGTATTGAAAGACCTTAAAAATGATATTTAATTTGTAGGAAGTGCGCAAAAACGGACACCGGAGAAAGACGATTTGTTTATATTTTGGCTAGGTTTAAAACTCGCGTTCAATCAGGCGGAAGTTACGTCTTCCACAAAAACATATCCATTTTTAGAAAGTACGTTTTCTTAAGCTTTTCAATTATATCAGGCACTCATAGGTTTTTCCGGGACTTGCCGCAAGCAAACAAAGAAAGAGTCGTGAATTATGACTTCTCGTGCCTGCAGCTCGTAATGACACGATGCGCATTCTGACTCATTTTGCAAGCACGGATCACATTTCAGTAAGACAATGGCCCCAAACACACAGCCAAGGCAACTCTCAACTGGCTCCAGAAAAGGAAAATAAAGCTGCTGGCCCAGTCAGTCATCACACCTGAATCCAATTGAAAATCTATTTAATGAACTGAAGATCAGAGTTCACAGAAGACACCCACAGAACCTTCAAGATTTGAAGACAGTTTGTGTGGAAGAATGGGCTAAAATCACTCCCGAGCAATGCCTGTGCCTGGTTTCTCCATACAGGAGGCATCTGGAAGCTGTTCTTACCAACAAAGGCTTTTCTACTAAATATTAAATGAATTTCACCAAGTGTGTTCAATACTTATTTCCTGTGTAATTCCAATTAATTAAATAAAACTTGTTTTGTGAACACAGTTGCCTTGATTTCTTTGTATGGATGGATTACTTGGGTTGTTACTGATATCTGGTGAAAATCTCAGGTCAATGGCTCCATCAGAAATATATTTAATGAGAAAAATGTTGATGTGTCCAATACTTATTTTCCCCGCTGTATGCCTATCTGCTCTCTTTCAGGTGCAGATATCAGGCTCGTGCTGAGATCATCTCACAAGGATTAATTGCTTCTTGTGTTTTCTCTCCTTTTGTTTTTTCTTTCTTTTCTGACTTCCTCCCCCACCCCCTCTGACCACTTCATATTATATATTATAAATATTGTATTCCTTCAGTTCCCTCCTCATTCCACCACCCAGTCAAGCATAAGTAAGACAATTTAAAAAATAAAGAATTAAAGTTATTTTACAGTAAGATAAGATAAGATAAGATAAGATAAGCCTTTATTAGTCCCACAATTTGCAACAGCACAGGGACAGCAACACTCAGAGCAATAATTTAGAAGATAAGATAATAAGAGCAGTGAATATACATATGTACACATAAATATATACAGTGGGGCAAAAAAGTATTTAGTCAGCCACCAGTTGTGCAAGTTCTCCCACTTAAAAGATGAGAGAAGTCTCCAATTTTCATCATAGGTATACTTCAACTATGAGAGACAAAATGACAAAAAAAAAAATCCAGAAAATCATATTGAAGGATTTTTAATGAATTAATTGGTAAATTCCTTGGTAAAATAAGTATTTGGTCACCTACAAACAAGCAAGATTTCTGGCTCTCACAGACCTGTAACTTCTTCTTTAAAAGGCACCTCTGTCCTCCACTCGTTACCTGTATTAATGGCACCTGTTTGAACTCGTTATCAGTATAAAAGACACCTGTCCACAACCTCAAACAGTCAGACTCCAAACTCCACTATGGCCAAGACCAAAGAGCTGTCAAAGGACACCAGAAACAAAATTGTAGACCTGCACCGGGCTGGGAAGACTGAATCTGCAATAGGTAAGCAGCTTGGTGTGAAGAAATCAACTGTGGGAGCAATTATTAGAAAATGGAAGACATACCAAACCGCTGATAATCTCCCTCGATCTGGGGCTCCACACAAGATCTCACCCCGTGGGGTCAAAATTATCACGAGAACGATGAGCAAAAATCCCAGAACCACATGGGGGGACCTAGTGAATGACCTGCAGAGAGCTGGAACCAAAGTAACAAAGGCTACATCAGAAACGCACTACGCCGCCAGGGACTCAAATCCTGCAGTGCCAGACATGTCCCCCTGCTTAAGCCAGTACATGTCCAGGCCCGTCTGAAGTTTGCTAGAGAGCATTTGGATGATCCAGAAGAGGATTGGGAGAATGTCATACGGTCAGATGAAACCAAAATAGAACTTTTTGGTAAAAACTCAACTTGTCGTGTTTGGAGGAGAAAGAACACCATACCTACTGTGAAGCATGGGGGTGGAAACATCATACTTTGGGGCTGTTTTTCTGCAAAGGGACCAGGACGACTGATCCGTGTAAAGGAAAGAATGAATGGGGCCATGTATCGTGAGATTTTGAGTGAAAACCTCCTTCCACCAGCAAGGGCATTGAAGATGAAACGTGGCTGGGTCTTTCAGCATGACAATGAGCCCAAACACACCATCCTGGCAACGAAGGAGTGGCTTCATAAGAAGCATTTCAAGGTCCTGGAGTGGCCTAGCCAGTCTCCAGATCTCAACCCCACAGAAAATCTTTGGAGGGAGTTGAAAGTCTGTGTTGCCCAGCGAAAGCCCCAAAACATCATTGCTCTAGAGGAGATCTGCATGGAGGAATGGGCCAAAATACCAGCAACAGTGTGTGAAAACCTTGTGAAAACTTACAGAAAACGTTTGACCTCTGTCATTGCCAACAAAGGGTATATAACAAAGTATTGAGATGAACTTTAGTTATTGACCAAATACTTATTTTAGCGAGGAATTTACCAATTAATTCATTAAAAATCCTTCAATGTGATTTTCTGGACTTTTTTTTCTTATTTTGTCTCTCATAGTTGAGGTATACCTATGATGAAAATTGGAGACCTCTCTCATCTTTTAAGTGGGAGAACTTGCACAATTGGCGGCTGACTAAATACTTTTTTACCCCACTGTATACACAGTGCGGAGCATTGTGGCTAGATGGAATAAACAGCATGACGGCCTATTTAGTTACCCCACATAATATGCTATATGTACCTATATAGCATATTATGTATTTGAATCAGCCTAGTTGTCACCCTCCGTAGCGATTGATATTGTCCTAGTTGTATGATGGAGGGACCCATTACTGTGCAAGTTTGTTGAGTCTTTTGCATTTAATACTATTAGGTTGTAATGTTTTTTTACGATCTCTGCGAGCAGCCCTGCTTAGGTTATAAAGTCTGACAGACGTAGGTAGGAAGGACCTGCGAAACCTCTCAGTCGCACACCTAGGATGATGTAGCCTACTGCTAAATCAGCTCCTCAGTGCGTTCACTATGTCCTGCATAGGGTGGGACTCGGACTCCAGCAGAGATGACAGCTTAGCCACCATCCTTCTCTCTCCTATCTTCTCCACTGGGTCGAGGTGCTGCCCCAGGACAGAGCTACCTCTTTCTTGATCAGTTTGTTCAGTCTCTTCCTGTCGGCTGCTGTGATGCCGTTGCCCCAGCAGACCACTCCAAATGTGATGGCTGATGCCACCACCGAATCATAGAAGTTCTTCAGGAGCATCCCTTGTACACCAAAAGACCTGAGCCTCCTCAGTAGGAATAGCCTGTGCTGTCCCTTCTTGTAGAGTGTGTTGGTATTGTATGACCAGTCCAGTTTATTGTTCAAAGAACACTCAGGTACTTGTAGGATGTCACCATCTCAATATCTGTTCCCTGGATGTTTACTGGTGCTGTGAGAGGTTGTCCTTTTCTGTGGCAGTCCACCACCTGTTCCTTAGTTTTCCTCACGTTGATCTGGAGGCAGTTCCGATGGCACCAGTCCACGAAGTCCTTGATAATCTTATCTTATCTTATAAGTCCTCTGTACTCAGCTTAATCTCCGTCGGAGACGAGGCCGACGATTGCAGAGTCGTCAGAGAACTTCTGTAGATGGCAGTGTGGTGTGTTGTGTGAGAAGTCTATCATCCAGTAAGAAGTCTCTACCAGAAGAAGTCTCTACCAGTAAGATGAATCTATAAATACTATCTCTATATGGTATATCAAATACAAGCAGTTTGACACAATAAGACAATCAAATATCTGTTCTGTTTGCAAAGCTGGTGGACAGGACATGTTTGAAAAATAAATAAATTTAGAAATAAAAGATAAATCAATACTATGTCTAAACAGAAGGTAACAGAAAGTGGTGAGAAGGCACACATTCACATAAAACGAAGGCCCATTATTCAGAATATGAGAAAAATAAAAATGAATCTGTAACAAAGTTGTAGAATGAGAGTCCTTGACAGTGTGTCAACTCTAAACAAAAACAGTTTCATAAACTAGAGCATAATCAGAGAGTACATACCTCTGCCAAGGCTCCTCTGTCCCTCACTCTGTCTTTTTCTCCAAATTTGTCCAGTAGTTTTTGCACTACTGATGGATGGACAAACAATCACATTACATTAACCCTCAAGCGACCAAGCTATTTTATGGACTGAAATGACCAAGTGGGGTCATTTATGACCCCATTGTGCTCTGTACAGGGATCCTTATCATAAATGGCTGGTTGGAGGTTTATCATACCAAAACTACTCCCTGTATTTAAGACAGGTATTTTATGATGATCTAATGTAAAATGTGTTTGCTAATAATACTTTTATTGCAAGAAATAACCAAAACGCAGACTGTAAGAACAACATTACATTTATTTAGACAGTCCTTGTCAGTTCACTCTTGGAACATCATCATCATAGTTATTATCATCATAGTTACAATAATAGGTATCATCATCATCGTCATAGTCATCATAGTCATCATATCATCATCACGATGATGATGATACCTATTATTATAGTTACGATGATGATCATGATACCTATTATGGCATTTTGTGTAATGGCGGTTTTCTTGTGGACGGTGATCCGGATCACCACCAAAATCTAATCATCTGTAGGATACCCCATTTCTGACAATCTGTGAAAATTTCATGAAAATCCGTCCATAACTTTTTGAGTTATTTTGTTAACAAACAGACAAACAAACAGACAAACAGACAAATCCAGACAAACAGAAAAATGTAAATCTTGCTATCCTAGGTCTGTTAGCCATGGTTCACTGCAATACAATATAAAGTACTGATTAGAAGTGGAAACCGGAGTGGTGGCTCAGTTGGTAGAGCAGCCGCCCCACACCCGGGAGGCAGGGGTTCAAATCCCGGCCGGGTCATACCAAAGACCATATAAAAATGGTGCTTTCTGCCTTCTAGCGTGGTGCTCCGCATAAGGGAATGGGGAAAGTAAAGTTACACACAGAGCTACAAGAGGACTGACACCCCGCTGTAGCTTTCACTACTTACAGTAGCTGTGTGGCCTAGGGTCAGAGAAACGGAGATAGGCGCCGCCCATATATACCTTCAGGTGGGAAGGGATTAACTAACTAACTATTAGAAGTGAAACATTTGAATAAAATTTATAAAACCAGTGTTTAAAAACCAGTTCTTCTCTTCGGTGTCATAAATGACCTCACAAGAGTTTGCGATGTCTACGCCACACCAATTGGTTGATCCCTGCAAAAAACTATGAAAGTGTGTAGGATTAGTAGACTGACAAATTCATGCTAGGAAAGAAAATTTGGAAAAAAATAAAGAGATGGCACATTAAATTATATGGCTGGGGTCGTAAATGACCCCACTCGGTCGCTTGAGGGTTAAAAGATGGTATAGTACAGTGCTTGACTGGCCAGAAAACTCTCCTGACCTAAACCCCATAGAGAATCTATGGAGGATTGTCAAGATGAAGATGAGAGACACCAGATTTAACAATGCAGATGAGCTGAAGGCCACTATCAATGCAACCTGGGCCTCCACAACACCTCAGCAGTACCACAGGCTGATCACCTTCATGCTATGCCACACTGATGCAGTCATTCATGCAAAAGGAGTCTTTCAGTCGGCCAACATTTCTATTAAATATCCATCCATCCATCCATCCATCCATCCATCCATCTTCTACCGCTTTTCCGGAGGTCTGGGTCACGGAGGCAGCAGTTCAAGCAGAGAAGCCCAGACTTCCCTCTCCCCAGCCACCTGCTCCAGCTCTTCAGAGAGGATACCAAGGCATTCCCAGACCAGCTGGGAGACATAGTCTCTCCACTGAGTCCTGGGTCTGCCCCGGGGTCTCCTCCCAATGGGACGTGCCTGAAACACCTCAAGTGGGAGGCGTCCAGGAGGCATCCTAATCAGATGCCCATACCACCTCAACTGACTCCTTTCAATGTGGAGGAGCAGCGGTTCTACTCTGAGCCTCTCCCGGATGACTGAGCTCCTCACCCTATCTCTGAGGGTGAGTCCAGCAATCCTACGGAGAAAGCTGACTTCAGCCGCTTGTATCCGTGATATTGTTCTTTCGGTCATTACCCAAAGCTCGTGACCATAGGTGAGAGGAGGAACGTAGATTGACTGGTAAACTGACAACTTTGCCTTAGAACTAAGCTCCCTCTTCACCACAACAGACCGGTACAATGTCTGCATCACTGCAGATGCTGCTCCAATCGGTCTGTCAATCTCTCGCTCCCTTTTCCCCTCACTTGTGAATAAGACCCCAAGATACTTAAACTCCTCCACTTGGGGCAGGAGCCTGTCCGCAAGCCAGAGAGGACAATCCACCTTTTTCCGGCTGAGGGCCATGGACTCGGACTTGGAGGTGCTGATTCTCATCCCAGCCGCTTCAAACTCAGCGGCAAACCGTCCCAGCTGTAGGTCATTGCTGGATGAAGCCAACAGGACAACATCATCTGCAAACAACAGAGATGAGATCCTGTGGTCACCAAGCATGACACCCTCCATTCCCTGGCTGCACCTAGAAATCCTGTCCATAAAAATTATGAACAGGATCGGTGACAAAGGGCAGCCCTGGCGGAGTTCAACTCTCACTGGGAATGACTCCGACCGAGTGTTGGCAATATGAACCAAACTCTCACAACGGTTGTACAGAGACCGAATAGCTCGTAACAACAAGCCTGATACCCCGTACTCCCGAAGCACCCCCCACAAAAAACCATGAGGGACGCGGTCAAATGCCTTCTCCAAGTCCACAAAACACATGTAAACTGGTTGGGCAAACTCCCACGAACCCTCAAGAATTCTCGAGAGGGTAAAGAGCTGGTTCGATGTGCCGCGGCCAGGACGAAAACCACATTGCTCCTCCTGAATCTGAGGTTTGACCAATGACCAGACTCTTCTCTCCAGTACCTTGGCATAGACCTTCCCAGGGAGGCTGAGGAGTGTGAGCCCTCTAAAGTTGGAGCACACCCTCCGGTCCCCTTTTTTGAAGAGAGGAACCACCATCCCGGTTTGCCATGCCAAAGACACTGACCCCGACCTCCACGCAATGTTGCAGAGGCGTGTCAACCATGACAGCCCAACAACATCCAGGGCCTTGAGGTACTCAGGGCGAATCTAATCCACCCCCAGGGCCTGGCCACAAAGGAGATTTTTAACCACCTTGGCGACCTCAGCCCCTGTGATAGGCGAATCAGCCCCCTTGTCCACAAACCCTGCTTCCTCTGTGGAAGGTGTATCAGTGGGATTGAGGAGATCCTCGAAGTATTCCTTCCACCGCCCGACAATATCCCCAGTCGAAGTCAACAGTGCACCATCCGCACCATACACAGTGTGGACAGGGAGCTGCATTCTCCTCCTGAGCCGCCGGTCAGTTTGCCAGAATCTCTTCGAGGCCGACAGGAAGTCTTGTTCCATGGCCTCACCGAACTCCTCCCATACCCGGGTTTTTGCTTCAGCAACCACCCGAGCTGCACTCCGCTTGGCCTGCCGGTACACCTCAGCTGCTTCGGGAATCCCACAAGCCAACCAAGCTTGATAGGACTCCTTCTTCAGCTTAATAGCCCCCCTCACTGCTGGTGTCCACCACTTGGTTCGGGGGTTGCCACCACGAGATGCACCGACCACCTTGCAGCCACAGCTCTGGGCTGCCACTTCAACAACAGAGGTGGAGAACATGGCCCATTCAGACTCCATGTCTCCAGACTCCCTCGGAATGTGGTTGAAGTTCTTCCGGAGGTGAGAGTTGTAGACCTCCCGGACAGGGGCCTCAACCAGACTTTCCCAGCACACCCTCACTATACGTTTGGGTCTACCAGGTCTGAATGGCTTCCTCCCCTGCCATCGGATCCAACTCACCACCAGGTGGTGATCAGTTGACAGCTCTGCACCTCTCTTTACCCGGGTGTCCAAGACATACGGTCGCAGGTCTGATGGCACGATCACAAAATCAATCATCGACCTACGACCTAGGGTGTCCTGGTGCCAGGTGCACATATGGACACCCTTATGCTTGAACATGGTGTTGGTTATGGACAAACTGTGGTTAGCACAGAAGTCCAATAACTGAACACCACTCGGGTTCAATTCGGGCAGGCCGTTCCTCCCAATAACCCCTCTCCATGTTTCACTGTCTTTGCCCACGTGCGCATTGAAGTCCCCCAGTAGGACAATGGAGTCTCCAAGAGGAGCACCCTCCAGCACCCCAGTCACAGACTCCAAAAAGGATGGGTACTCTTAAACATCATTTGGTGCATAGGCACAAATGATGGTCAGGACCCGTTTCCCAACCCGAAGGCGCAGGGAAGAAACCCTTTCGTCCACCGGGGAAAACTCCAATATAGAGGCAGCAAGGTGGGAGGACACAAGAATACCCACCCCTGCTCGTCGCCTCTTGCCCGGGGCAACTCCAGAAAAGGCCAAGCTCCAGCCCCTCTCCAGGAGACTGGTTCCGGAACCGGAGGTGTGTGTTGAGGTGAGGCCGACTATAACTAGCCGGTATCTCTCAACCTCGTACACAAGCTCAGGCTCCTTCCCCACCAGAGAGGTGACATTCCATATACCAAAAGCCAGTTTAGAAAGCTTGGGATCAGACCGCCAAGGTCTCCGTGTTTGACCGCCACTTAATCCACATAGCACCGGACCCCCATGATTCCTCCTGCAGGTGGTGAACCCACTGGAGGGCGGACCCATGTAAATCCTTCGAGCTGAGCCCGGCTGGGTCCCATGGGTGGAAACCCGGCCACCAGACACTAGCCTTCGAGCCCGTCCCCCAGGCCTGGCTCCAGGGTGGGGCCCCGGTAACCCCATACCGGGCAGGGTACACTGAATCCTTGATATACAATTTATCATGAGAGTCTGTTGGATCTCTGTTGAATTTATCATGAGAGTCTGTTGGATCTAAATATCTATTTTTAATTAATTTTATGTAATATTCAATTTTTTTGAGAAACTGATTTTGTTTTTGTTTTTTGTTGTTTTAGATTTAGATTCCTTCATTAGTCCCTGAAAGAATAATTTCATGATCCTCTATATTGCTCTTTCATATTTTATGTCTGATGTATTTTTGGTCCGTTGTATGAGCCATTATTGTCTATGTGATTTTCATGTCCCAGAGTCTGGATGGATGTGCATGCATGCATGTGAGGGCAGGTAAGCAGAGAAGTAAATAATGACCTAAGCTACACTGATTATCTCTTTGTTTTACTGACATGCTCTGCTTGGTTTCTGTAACCGAGGAATGTGCTAAAACTCCCAGTTTGTATAGATTACATTTATAGACACTTAGACTGTCTCCAGAGATGCCACAAGGACGTCTCCCTCTTTGTTTATCTATCCTTAGAGCTATAAAAATACCAGGCTCAGAATTCATGGTCAGAAAGAGTGCATGAACGACTCTGTGGACGGTTGAATGTACCTGTTTCTCCTGACCAGAGGAAATAAATGGCTCATAACTCAGAATTCACCTATTGAATTTTTGACTCAGTCTCATTTAATTCAATTTTGATTCTATCATTTGGCGCATCCGAACAGAGGACCCAGATAAGACCACAAGTGCCTTCTGGCGGCTTCAAACTTGGGACTGTGCACGGTCTGAGGGATGACACCCGGTTTTGGGGTGGACAAAGACGTGTGCACCTTAAGGTCTGAAGATGTTGAGAGCTGCTTTGCTGGTTGACGGGTCATCCAGAACTCTGAAGGTGATTCGAGTGTGAGTACATTTATTTGTTGTGTAAGCCTGGGATGTGAGTCCCCAAGGGTAAAATGTTGTCCTAATCACTTGACACCACAAAGTCTGGCTACGCTTCTGCTCGCCGTAGCCATGGTTTGGTTTTTGGTCTGGAGCAGTTTGATTCGACAAGGTGAATGCTTAGGTATGTTGTTGACATGCGAGATCAGTGCAAGAGATTCCAATATTGTTGCAGTGAGCACTGATGTACAAGTCAGTACAAGATTCTCCAATAAAATTGCAGTGAGCATTGATTTATGAATCATGCCAGATTCTCCATTCTCCAGGTCAAGCACTGGCTTGCATTGGCTTGCTTGCTACTGGATAACCATGAAAACCGGTACTACCTGTCTCATGGGTCGGGCCGTCGGCGACTCAACTGGCATCCCCGCCCTTCCGAGGGCGTGGAGGGTGAAACAGGGCATCCTGGCAGAACTAAAAACAACATCTGTCACAGGTCTATGGTGGACCACTCCCAGTTACACAGGGTGAGACTGGACATCCTGGCAGATAAACACATCTGTCACAAGGTCTGTGGTGGACTGTGCCAATCAGTGCAATGTGACATGCACTACACAAAGAGCAGAGATAAACAAACCTATCATCTGGTCAGTCACTGCAACAGATACTGGAGTCAGTTTGTCTTGGCTTCTCCTTGCCACTGATAATACCTTTATCTGCCAAGAATGTGCTGCTAGTCCAGCAAAAGCTAGCAGTACTCAAATACTTTGCAAGCAGTTTCATGAAATAGTCAATCAGAAAGCAACTCATACCGGCTCGGACGTCGCTTGGGCTTACAAGGTCCATGCTGATAAACAAATGGTTTACTTGAAGAGTTTCAATCTGGGTTTAGAATCCATCATAGTACCGAAACAGCCTTAGCGAAGGTCACTAACGACCTCTTCATTGCATCTGATAATGGACTAGTTTCTGTACTTGTCCTTTTAGACCTTAGTGCAGCTTTTGATACTATCGATCATAATATTCTACTTGATAGATTAGAACACTATGTTGGACTTAATGGAACTTCGTTGCAATGGTTTAGATCTTATTTATCTGATAGGTTCCAGTTTGTTCATGTAAATAATGAGTTTTCTTTCAACTCAAAGCTTAGTCATGGAGTTCCACAGGGATCTGTGCTAGGCCCTACTCTTTTTAGTTTATATATGCTTCTGTTAGGCAACATTATTAGAAAGCACTGTATACATTTTCATTGTTATGCAGATGACACACAGTTATACCTGTCAATGAAGCCAGATGATGGTAATCAATTAGCCAAGTTAGAAGCCTGTCTTAAGGAAATCAAAGCTTGGATGACTTGTAATTTCCTGCTATTAAATTCAGATAAGACTGAAGTCATTCTTGTTGGTCCAAAAAAACCTTAGAAATTCCTTTCCAAGTCAAACTTTTAGTTTGGATGCGGTTACTCTTTCTCTTAATAGCTCTGTGAGGAACCTTGGAGTTATTTTTGATCAGGATTTGTCCTTCAATTCACATATTAAATTTGTTTCTAAGACCGCCTTCTATCATTTGCGTAATATTGCCAAGATTAGGAGCATCTTGTCTCAGAGTGATGCTGAGAAACTGATCCACGCTTTTGTTAGCTCGAGATTAGATTATTGTAATTCTTTATTATCAGGCTGTCCTAAAACATCTTTAAAAAGTCTTCAGCTGATCCAAAATGCTGCAGCAAGAGTTTTAACAGGTACTAGAAAGAGAGATCATATCTCTCCGGTTCTGGCCTCCCTTCATTGGCTTCCCATAGAGTTTAGAATTAAGTTTAAAATCCTTCTTCTTACTTACAAAGCTCTAAACAATCAGGCTCCTTTTTATTTAAAAGATCTGATACTACCGTATTATCCTAACAGAGCACTACGCTCCCAAAATGCAGGATTACTTGTAATACCTAGAATCTCCAAAAGTACAATGGGAGGCAGAGCCTTCAGTTATCAAGCTCCTCTCCTGTGGAATCAGCTGCCAATCTGGATTCGGGAGTCAGACTCGATCTCTGTTTTTAAGAATAGGGCTAAAACCTACCTTTTTGATATAGCCTAAAATTAGGGAGGGATCATGTGTTTCTGAACCCTCCCTTAGTTATGCTGCTAATAGGTTTAGTCAGCCGGGGGACCTCCAGTAATGCACTGGGCCTCACTCCTTTCCTCACTCTCAATGAAATATTCTTTTTTTTTTTGCTGGTCATTAACATCTGTTTGTTCTCTCCCATAGATTGAGTCCCCATCGTGCTGTTTGCTCTCTACATGTCTGTTCTTTTCTTCTTCTCTATCCCCTCACCCCCCAGCCAGTCGCAGCAGATGACTGCCCCTCCCTGAGCCTGGTTCTGCTGGAGGTTTCTTCCTGTTAAAAGGGAGTTTTTCCTCTCCACCGTCGCCAAGTGCTTGCTCACAGGGGATCGCCTGATTGCTGGGGTCTTTCTGCAACTGTGGGGGTTCCCCCCCTACAGTTGATAGTGCTATGAGATGACTGTTGTTGTGAAATGGCGCTATATAAATAAAGTTGAATTGAAATTGAATTGAATTGATCTGTTCACACTCCGACAGGCAGTGAAAAGTAAGCTAGGAGCAGGAAGACAAAAGAAGAGGAAAACAGTAACCTTGTGTGTAGCATAATGGAATGTACGCACTCTGTTAGACAGAACAACATCACAGCGCCCAGAAAGACAGACCACGCTTGTGGCCCTGGAAATGAACAGGTACAATGTAGACATAGCTGCACTTAGTGAAAAAAGATTGCCTGGATATGATAGCTTGGAAGACCATGGGTACATCTTCTGTTGGAGTGGGAGATCAACTCAAGAAAGGAGAGAAGCAGGAGTGGACTTTGCAGTTAGAAAGGAGATAGCAGCAATGCTTGATGAGGAACCGGTGCCAATCAACGACAGGATAATGACTATGAGACTCCCACTACAGCAGAAGATATATGCCACACTCATCAGTGTATATGCCCCAACAATGACCAACACAGAGGAGGTGAAGGAAGAGTTCTACAGTGATTTAAGTATGACTATCAGGTGTGTACCAACTGATGACAAGCTGATACTCGTTGGAGATTTTAATGCCAAAGTTGGTTCAGACACTGAGAAATGGAAAGGAGTGCTAGGCAGTCATGGAGTAGGCAAGTGCAATGCTAATGGAGAACTTTCTACTTGCACTATGTTCAGAGTACAACCTTGTGATAACCAACACTCTATTTAAGCACAAGGACACACACAAGAAGACATGGATCCACCCAAGAGCCAAGCACTGGCAATTATTAGACTACATCATAGTCAGGCAGAGAGACAGAAGGGATGTATTGGACACCAGAGCAATGAGAGGTGCAGACTGTGGTACTGATCATGTTATTCTGAGATCTAGATTAAGGATTTGCAGACGAAAACAGCACTGCTGGATGGGTGCAACGCCACCATGGAAGCCAAACACTAGTGCACTGAAAGGCCAAAAGAAGCAGGAAGAACTTACACAGGAAATGGATGAAAACTTGAAAGACTGGGACAGCAACAACTCAGAGAATGACATAGAAGAGAAATGGGCAACACTGAAGGATATGGTTTATCAGACTGCGAGTGATGTATTAGGCTACCCTGAGAGGAAACATCAAGTTTGGTTTGATGAGCATGATGAACACCTGAAGAAACTACTAGAAGCGAGGAATACAGCTAGGCAGGAAAACCTACAGTGTAACACAAGGTCGAAGAAGAAGAAATACTCAAAGGCTCAGAGTGAGCTACAGAAGTACACCGGAGAGATGAAGTCCAACTGGTGGGATGAAAAAGCGGAGGAACTTCAAACTGCAGCAGACAGGAAGGACATGAAAACATTCTTCACAGGTTTGAGAGAAATCTACGACCCTAAACCAAGAGGATTGATCCAACTAAAGGCTGTGGATGGTGAAACGGTTTTGCAGGAGAAAGACAAGATCCTGGACAGATTTGCAGACCACTTTGACCAACTACTAAACAACCCTGGAGATATCACTGAAGAGGCTAAAGAAGCTTTAGTGCAGCGACCAGCTGTATCAAGTTTGGATGAACCACCAAATTTTGATGAACTAATGGCAGCTATCAGGACAACACAGGATGGTAAAGCTCCAGGAAGGGATGGAATTCCAGCAGAAGTGTGGAAATTTGGTGGTGTTCAGCTGACCAACTGCCTGCACAAGCTCATCCAAGAGATATGGGATGCCCAGAAAGTACCTCAAGACTGGAAGGATGCAAGTATTGTGCCTTTGTTCAAGAAAGGTGACAGGAAAGATTGTGGAAATTACCGAGGTATATTACTGCTAGCCACTGTTGATAAGATTCTCTCACGTGTACTACTTAACAGACTCAGTGAACACATCTCACAGAATGTACTACCGGAAACTCAGTGCGGCTTTTGAAGTGGAAGAAGCACAATGGACATGATTTTCTGCTTGAAACAGGTTCAAGAAAAGTGTATCCAACAGAACACGCCGCTTTATATAGTCTTCATAGACTTCGGTAAAGCCTTCGATAGTGTTTCATGACAAGGACTTTGGCAGGTACTCAAGAAATATGGTTGTAGAGAGAAGTTTGTCAGCCTGATCGAGGCACTCCATACAGGTATGCAAGCAAACGTGGCAATGAGTGGTTCAGTATCTAAAGACTTTTCAGTAAGCAACGGGGTGAAACAAGGGTGTGTGCTGGCACCTGCACTCTTCTCGCTATATCTGGCAGCCATGCTTGAGGTGGCCTTCAAAGACACTTCAGAAGTAGTATACATTCAAACAACGAAAGAAGCAGACTTGTTCAATGTGGCACAGTTTAAAGCCAAGAGTAAGACATCGATAAAGGTAGTAAGAAAAATGCTCTTTGCTGACGACAGTGCTCTAGTTGCACACAGCGTGGAAGATATGCAATCTTTAGTGGAGAAATTTGCAAGAGCAGCTAGCCAATTCAGCCTCCAAATCAACATCAAGAAGACGGAGTGCCTTTATCAACCACCAAGGTTCCAGTTATCAACATCACTGCCAGAAGAGATCAGCATTGGTACAGAGCCACTCGTCAAGTGCAAAACTTTCAAATACCTAGGGAGTACTGTTTCAGAGAATGCTAGACTGGAGGATGGACTCTCTCTTAGAATGGGAAGAACGAGCGCTGCATTTGGAAACTTGAGGGAGAGACTGTGGAACAATCGACATGTGTCTATCCGTGTGAAATGCAAAGTGTACAGAGCGACAGTACTGGCTACTCTATTGTATGATGCTGAAACTTGGACTGTCTACAGAGTGCAGGTGAAGAAACTCCACGCGTACATGATGAGACACCTTCGAGCCATAATGAACATCTCATGGAAAGACAAGATAACCAACATAGAAGTGTTTGAAACGAGCTGGTCTACCATCAATGGAGGACATGCTAATACAGATGAACCTGAGATGGCTTGGACATGTTGAGAGGATGGACCACCAGCATCTCCCTCAGCAGTTACTCTACTCACAGTTATGCAAGGGCAAATGCAATCAGTGTAGACCAAGGCTCAGATTTAAAGACACTGTAAAATGAAACTTGAAGAAGTTGGACATAGACAGGAGTTCCTGGCAGCGGAAGGCTAAGGACAGAGCTGTGTGGAGGAATCTGATCAGATCTAAATGAAACAGTCATTGTCACCCACGACAGACTGCTATGATGATGATTTTCTTTCTCTCGGCGCCACACGAGTAGGCTGCCTTTTGCAACAGCGGCTCGATTCCGAGTCTTTTTCCCTTCCTCTCTCTTTTGATTCGTCTTTTTTTTTTTCACCCCACTTATATCACGGACACACAGATCGTCCCAAATGTCTCCTGAGCCGGTGGACGGAGCCACTGTTTATAGCAGGATACAATACAGCAGGGAAGAGCTGCTAGCATTCAACCGCCACCCGGTCCCATTGGAAAAACTCGACATACCGAGAGAACTGAGGCGAAAACACCGCGGCTGCCGGGCTGGAGTAAGGCAGAGGACAAAAAATATAAGGTACAGACCCTCCCTTCCATCTGTTGTCATGGGAAATGTACAGTCGATACTGGGAAAGTTAGATGAGCTAGCGGCTATCTCCCGTTATGATAGCACATACTGGGAGTGCTCTCTCCTTTTGTTTACTGAGACGTGGCTAACTGAACTAGCAGCAAATGCTAACATTGAGCTGGAGGGTTTTCACATGATACGAGCTGACCGAACACCAGACAGTGGCAAAACTAGGGGCGGTGGAGTGATAATGTATGTTAACAACAACTGGTGCAGACCGGGACATATCACTGTTAAACAACGACACTGCAGCAAAGACATTGAGTTGCTAGCTGTTAGCATGAGGCCTACATATCTCCCGAGAGAACACTCACACGTGATCTGCATTGTTGTTTATGCAAATCCGACGGCGAACGCTGGGACAGCGCGTGACGTCATCCATTCAGTAACCAGCAGGCTGCAGACAGAACACCCAGATGCTCTTCTCCTCATCTCAGGCGATTTCAACCATGTTTCACTATCTCCCATTCTACCCACATTCTCCCAGTATGTCACATGCCACACTAGAGACAATAAAACACTGGATTTATTCTACACAAACACTAAGGAGGCGTACACCTCATCACAACTCCCCCCACTCGGGAGATCGGATCACAACTTGGTTCATCTCCGGCCGGTGTACAAACCCCTAGTGCACAGACAACCTCCGGCCATGCACACTGTGGAGTTATGGTCTGAGGAGACAATGGACACTCTAAAGGACTGTTTTGAAGCCACCGCCTGGAAGCAGCTCTGCGATCCACATGGTGAGGACATCGATGGCCTCATTCACACCTTCACGGGCTATCTCAGCTTCTGTGTGGACAAATCCGTTCCCACCAAGACCATACGGCGTCACTCAAACAACAAACCCTGGATCAACCCTGAGATAAAAACACTTCTGAGAGAGAAGAAGAGGATCTTCAGGTCGGGGAACAGGGAGATGCTGAAGTCCGTACAGAGGGAGCTGAGGAGAAAGATCAGAGAAGGCAAGGACAGCTTCAGGAAGAAGATGGAGGACAAGCTGCAACAGAGCGACATCAGCGGGGTCTGGAGAAACCTCAAAACCATCTCGGGGCTCCAGAATACCTCCCCCCAGGCCACGGGGGACAGGGAGTGGGCGAACAACCTGAATCTGTTTTTCAATAGATTTGACCAACCGCCCTCCCCCCTGTCTGCACAACAACCACTGCTGCCTCTAAAGAAATCAAGTCCTGCTGCCCACTCCCCACTCCACCAACACCCCCCCACTCCCAACACACAGCCCCCCATCCTGACCCTGACCGAGACCCAGGTGAGGACGGAGCTGAGGAAGATCAAAGCGAGGAAGTCGCCGGGACCGGACGGCATCAGCGCAAAGCTCCTCAAGTCCTGTGCAGACCAGCTGTGTGGGATTGTGACGTATATCTTCAACATGAGCCTGAAACTGGGGAGGGTACCGCAGCTGTGGAAAACATCTTGTGTGGTACCTGTACCAAAAACTTCCCACCCCAAAGACCTGAACAGCTACAGACCGGTGGCCTTGACGTCCCACTTGATGAAGACCCTGGAGAGACTGCTCCTTGCTCACCTCCGCCCCCTGGTGGAACCAGCGATGGATCCACTCCAGTTCGCCTACCAGCATGGCATTGGGGTGGAGGATGCGGTGATCTTCCTCCTTCACCGTTCTCTTTCCCACCTGGAGAAGCCCGGGAATATGGTGAGGATCATGTTCTTTGACTTCTCCAGTGCTTTCAACACCATCCAACCGATGATCCTGAAGGACAAGCTGCTGCGAGCAGGGGTGGACCAGCACCTGTCATCATGGATCCTGGACTACCTCACGAACCGGCCTCAGTTTGTAAGAACCCGGGACTGTGTGTCCGACACGATCATCAGTAGCACGGGGGCCCCCCAGGGAACGGTGCTGGCTCCCTTCCTGTTCACTCTTTATACTGCGGACTTCTCACACAACACAACACACTGCCATCTACAGAAGTTCTCTGATGACTCTGCGATCGTTGGCCTCATCTCCAATGGAGATGAAGCTGAGTACAGAGGGCTTATCCAGGACTTCGTGGACTGGTGCCATCGGAACTGCCTCCAGATCAACGCGAGGAAAACTAAGGAGCTGGTGGTGGACTGCCGCAGGCATGGGCAGCCCCTCACAGCACCAGTAAATATACAGGGAACAGACATCGAGATGGTGACATCCTATAAGTACCTGGGTGTTCATCTGAACAATAAACTAGACTGGTCACACAATACTGACGCACTCTACAAGAAGGGACAGCGCAGGCTGTTCCTGCTGAGGAGACTCAGGTCTTTTGGTGTACAAGGGGCGCTGCTGAAGTCATTCTATGACACGGTGGTGGCATCAGCCATCACTTTTGGAGTGGTCTGCTGGGGCAGTGGCATTACTGCAGCCGATAGGAAGAGACTGAACAAACTGATTAAGAAAGCTAGCTCTGTCCTGGGGCAGCGCCTTGATCCGATGGAGGAGATAGGAGAGAGAAGGACGGTGGCTAAACTGTCATCTCTGCTGGAGTCCGAGTTCCACCCTATGCAGGACATACTGGATGCACTGAGGAGCTCACTTAGCAGCAGACTACATCATCCCAGGTGCACAACCGAGAGGTTTCGTAGGTCCTTCCTACCAACAGCTGTCAGACTGTACAACCTAAGCAGGGCTGCTCGCAGAGATAGCAAAAAGACGTAACAAACTAATAGTTTTTTGAATGCAAAAGATGCAATAGACTTACACAATGGTCCCCTCCGGCATACAACTAGGAACATACCGGTCGCTATGGAGGGTGAGAATATGTATGGGCACATAATCATACCATGTAGGATAACTAAGTAGACGGTTATGCTGTTTCATCCCATCTAGCAACAATGCTCTGCACTGTGTGTGTTTATATATTTACATATTTATTCCATCTAGCTACAATGCTCCGCACTGTGTTTTTATATATCTACATATTATTCCATCTAGCTACATTGCTCCGCACTGTGTGTGTTTATATACTTGCATATTTATTCCACCTAGCTGCAATGCTCCGTACTGTGGGTGTTTATATATTTACATATTTATTCCATCTAGCTACAATGCTCTGCACTGTGTGTTCACACTGGCTTTTCCCTGCACTGTGTGTTCATATACTCATATATTTATTCCATCCAGCTACAATGCTCTGCACTGTGTGTCTGTGTGTGTGTGTGTGTATATATTTATTTTATAGTAATATGTACATATGTATATTAGCCGCTCTTGCTTGCTTGTTTTTTTCTTGCCTTCTGATTGTTGCTCTGAGTGTTGCTATCCCTGTGCTGTTGCAATCCTGGAATTTCCCCGTTGTGGGACTAATAAAGGCTTATCTTATCTTATCTTATCTTATCTTATGATGATGATGCAAGATTCTCCAATAAAATTGCAGTGAGCACTGATTTGAGTGAACCGGTATAAGGAGGGTTAACCTTTAAGTTATTGCGCTGGTTTGAATAAAATTACTGCAGTTTCTTCGTTTGTTTGTCTATTTGTGTTTTGGGATCTGTCCTGGTGACAGAGAAGAAGGGAGATTCCATGGAGGTAGAAGGAGCAGGTTAAACGGGAGTTTTAAAGTTGTTGCTGTGAATTTTTTGTCATTGTGGAGTATAAAAGGGATGGTATGGCGCATATTTAGGGCGCATATATGGCATTCATATTCACCCACATATACCTAGTAGGCATGACGGTGCATATTCTGGAAGCTTCACGTCTCAATGGCCAAAGAGGACCTGACCCTGCAGAGACCTACGGGAGGTGTGAAGTTGGTTGCTTAGGAGACGAGAAGTGGGAGAGAATGTCCCAGCAGGAGCCCCGGAGGCTAGAAGGATGAGAGAGACAATGGAGACGCCAAGGCGCCTCGGGGGCTGTATGTTTGCTCAAGGACTGTGGGTTGGGGGTGTGTTATTTGATGTTGGGGGTCTTTGGAGGGTATAAGAACTGTGAAGGATGATTGTTCTACCTCTTTACTGAGATTCTGTTCTTGTTGGAGGATGTGACCTCTCAATAAACCAACCCTGAGAAATAAACTCAGTCTCGTTTGTGAAAGGCATCCTCTACAATGGTTAGATAATTATTGTTCTCCGGGGGAAATGATGAAAATTGTGGGATGATGAAAATAATACTTTTGGATAAACGAGTTGTGTTTTCACAGCGGTGAAGAGAAAAAATAATAGAGGTCTCATGTCACAGTCTGTAGTTGCAAGATGCGCGCTTTCCCCGCTGGAGTTGCCAGTTTTTGAAGATTACTTTAAGTAATTTTCATGCTGTTTTTGTGTGTGTGTAAATCTGAAGCTTGTTATTGTGTGTGTATGTGTGGTTGTCTCAATCTTGAGTGGATAAGGCAGACTGAGAGAAAGCATTTGTGTGCATTTGTGAGAAAGCATTTGTGCGTGACTGTGTGGGCCCTCTGTGTGTGTGTGTGTGTGTGTGTGTGTGTGTGTGTGTGTGTGTGTGTGTGTGTGTGTGTGTGTGTGTGTGTGTGTGTGTGTTTAAAAATACCATCTAGCGGTTAATCTGTGTAAGTGGGAAACAAAGAGAAGAGAGAAAAATTTTCTTTTTTTAAAAAAAAAATGGGTTGCTGCTGTAGCAAGCAGCAGAGCACAGGTGAAGCTCAAAATATTCAGGTGGATAGAAAATACAGCTTGTTCTGTGGTAATGGTTGCAGAACACAGCAAGATCAAAATGAAATCTATGTGTTTTCTGGTGATAGGAAATATATGAACAGAAGGGACAGGAATAGCACAAGGTTCTTGGCAAAATGGAGACATAAATTTAAATTCACTGGCAAACTTAGGGTTGCTGACTGCGAGAGCTTAGTCTCTGTTATTAGATTAGCAGCTGATGGGAGCAGACGGAAACAGTTAAAATATGGGCTTACTGAAGCTGAACAATGGCTTCAAGTTGCAAGGAAGCGTCAGGCTGATTTAGACCAGGTGACAGTGAACAGAAAAAAAACAGAACTCCAAGGACTCAGATGTTTACAAGAAAAAAAGACTTGACTGATATGTATCCTATCTCTCCCACTTTCCGAGGTGATGATGACTACGGGGCCAGGGATGGCATTTCAACCCTCCTCCTCTCTACCCCAGCCTTGAAGCGGGGGCAGCCCCCACGGCTCAGAGTGCAGAATACCCCCCCCCCCGCTGCTGCTGCTCTTCCTCCTTCTCACAGCTTAGACTGTGACGTAAAACCAAAAGTTATGAAAGACTGGGGTTCCAGGGAGCAGCCACCAAGGGTTGCCAAACAGATAAGTACCTATGCACCCTCTCGCTATGCAATTTCAAACACACACCCACCTTCATCTACAGTCAAATCCATTAAAACTTAAAAGTATGACGGGCATAACATCACAGACCAGTACCCCATGACTGAGCTTTCTAATCCAGCTTATACAGGTCCACCTACAGATGGTAGTCAGGCAGATGCCATTCAACACCAACCCACAATTCTGGTCTATCAACCTTGAACTGATGCAGATTTTTCTGAAGCAGTTAAAGAAATTCTACACCCAAAACACAAACCTATACAGTTTTTTGAAGGGATGGCAAACCTCCTTGAAAGTTTTAAATGAAATGGCAAAGAGACAGAGGGGGCCTATAGGAGCGTCCTAAAAGGTGATTGGTGCACAGTTTTGGGCGATTGGAACCCAAAAGATGACAGAGATCATATCCTGTCACCAACAGATGCAGTATTACATCGACGTGTGACTCAATTAAATGAACGCATTGGAAACAAGTGGAGATTAAAATATGATTGGAGTGCTATACAGAACACAACTCAGAACAAGACAGAAGGCATTGAAGCCTACAGGAGCAGATTACAAGAAATTTTTGACAATCATTCTGGTTTGAGCAATCCTGGTGATTATACAGGGTCAGAACCCTACTGACAACATTTGAAAAGTGTGTTTCTGCAGAACATACACCCATATTTGGCACAATACATACATGCAAACACCTGGTGACATATTGTACTTGTGGATTTACAGATGTGCTGACTTATGCTAAACATGCAGAAAGGCTGGAGGAAGACCGGCTAGAAAGGGAGGTGAAGAAAGCTAAGTCAACGCTAACTCTAGTTTATGTAATTGCTGACCCTCTGGGAGAGGCCTCAGCTTCCCCCACTTCTGTATTTTTTCAGGGTCCACCACGTGGAGGAGGGAGGAGGGGCCACAGAGCTGGGGCTGCCTATCCATGGTGGGACCGTGACATCTGTCGGCGTTGTGGACAGCGGGGCCACTGGAAAAAGGACTGCTTTGTGCACCCGTTGAGCTGGGAGGAGGGGAGGGGAGTGCGCGCTGCCCAGCCACCACGACAAGAACTGACACATCCCAACATGTGACTAGCTGAACCAAAGCTAAGTACAACAGATGAAAATGACAATGCCACAGTTGACATTTTTCATTCACCTGACTTTGACCTAGTAATGACACCAGAGTGTTTACCAGAGATTACGCTAGAGGTTCAGGGGGCTCCAATGAGGTGTCTTTGTGACACAGGTGCTTGCAGATCAGTCAGTTCAGGGCTGGATGTTGAGGGGTTCACAAAATCAGAACACACAGTAATTATCAAATCAGCAAATGGTAAACTGAAAACAGAATATCTCTTTGAAATTGTAAAAGTAAGGGATCCTGTCACAGGGGACATTGCAGAAGGTTCATTCATTTTATCACAAGCATGTTCCATTAACTTACTAGGCAGGGATTTGTTTCTCTGGCATCCGTCAGTCTCAGGAGACTATGGAGTTGCGCTCTGGGTGGTTTTGGTGCAGCGTCGGTGTCGGGTGTGACTGAAAAGTCCGATGCGGGAGTGGCAATCCTTGCTGCACTGGACACAGGTGAAGTGCGTTGCTGGTCGGTCTGCCTGGCCTCGGGGCTTTCTCCTCTGTCGCTTCGCCTCAGCTTGCTGTATAAGTGACTGTTCAAAGCTGGACAGACCTATCTGCACAATCTGCCTCCAGGCCATCCGGTCTGAGGCTACAGCTTCTCACGTGGTGAGGTCGACATCCATGGCCGTCAAGTCCCTTTTGCAGACATCCTTGTAGCACAGTTGGGGTCTGCCTGATGGACGTTTGCCTTGAGCTAGGACAGCGTAGAGGAGATCCTTGGGGATCCTGCCATCGTCCATGCGTATCACACACCCCAGCCAGTGCATGCGTCTCTGCTTCAGCAGCGTGTACATGCTGGGGATTCCAGCTCTCTCCAGGACGCTGTTGTTTGTGACTTTGTCCTGCCAGGTGATGTGTAGGATGCGACGGAGACAGCGCATGTGAAATGCTTTGAGCTTCTTTTCCTGTCGGGCTCGCAGGGTCCAGGACTCGCTGCCATACAGGAGGGTGCTGAGGACGCAAGCTCTGTAGCCCTGGATTTTGGTATGCTCTGTCAGCTTGCCGTTGGTCCATGCTCTCTTTGTCAATCTGGACATGGTCGTAGCTGCTTTGCCGATGCGCTTTTTGAGCTCCGTGTTGAGAGAGAGGGAGTCATTGATAGTGGATCCCAGGTAGACGAAGTCATGGACATCATCTAGTTCATGATCGAAGATACTGATGCTGGGTGGAGAATCCACGCCTTGTCCCATGATCTGTGTTTTCTTCAGGCTGATGGTGAGTCCGAAGTCGTGACAAGCCTCGCTAAAACGAGTCATGAGCTGCTGAAGGTCCTCGGCTGAGTGGGCGGTGATTGCTGCATCATCTGCGAAGAGGAAGTCACGCAGACATTTTAGCTGGACCTTGGACTTTGCTCTTAGTCTGGAGAGGTTGAAGAGCTTTCCATCCAATCTGGTTCTAAGGTAGATGCCCTCTTTGGCAGAACCAAAGGCGTGTTTCAGCATGACGGCAAAGAAGATTCCGAACAGAGTCGGTGCGAGAATGCATCCCTGTTTCACTCCGCTTCTAATATTGAAGGCAGATGAAGTTGAGCCATCAAAGACGACTGTGCCCTTCATGTCATCGTGAAATGATCGGATGATGCTGAGCAGCTTGGGTGGACATCCGATCTTGGAGAGGATTTTGAAGAGGCCATCCCTACTAACAAGGTTGAAAGCCTTTGTCAGGTCAATGAAGGCTACGAAGAGTGACTGCCTCTGTTCCCTGCATTTCTCCTGCAGCTGTCTGAGAGAGAACACCATGTTGATTGTAGACCTGTTGGCTCGGAACCCGCACTGCAATTTGGGGTAGACTCTCTCTGCCAGAACTTGACGCCTCTTGAGGATAACACGAGCGAACAGCTTCCCAACGATGCTGAGGAGAGAGATGCCACGGTAGTTATTGCAGTCGCTCCTGTCACCTTTGTTCTTATATAGTGTGATGATGTTGGCGTCCCTCATGTCCTGCGGCACTTCGCCTTCTCTCCAGCACAGACAGAGGATTTCATGCAGCTCCGTGATCAGTGACCCTTTGCAGCACTTCAGAACCTCGGCAGGGATACCATCCTTCCCGGGGACTTTGCTGGTGGCAAGGGAGTCAAGGGCCTCGCTCAGTTCATCGATGGTCGGTTCTCCATCAAACTCCCCCAGTACAGGCATACACTGATGGCATTCAGGGCATCGTCAGTGACTATGTTCTCCCTGGCATACAGCTCAGAGTAGTGCTCTACCCAGCGCTCCATCTGTTGTGCCCGATCCTGGATTACCTCCCCTGTGGCAGACTTTAAGGGAGCGATTTTCTTCTGTATAGGGCCCAAGGCCAGCTTGATTCCATCGTACATCCCCTTGATGTTGCCCGTGTCTGCAGCCAGCTGTATCTGGGAGCAGAGCTGAAGCCAGTAGTCGTTGGCGCATCGCCTGGCACGCTGTTGGACTTTGCTACAGGTGGCCCAGAGGACTTGCAGGTTGCGTTCGCTGGGGCAGGCTTTATAAGCTACCAAGGCATTCTGCTTCTCCACTATTACTGGGATCATTTCATCGAAGTGACCCTTGAACCAGTCTGCTGACCTGCTGGTTTTCTTGCCAAAAGGTGACGGTCATGGCAGCCTTGTGCACAGCATCTCTGAAGTGATGCCACCTTTCTTGGGCACTAGCGCCGGAACAGCCTGGGAGAGATTCCTCAAGCAGGCATGCAAATTCCGCCACTTTCTCCTGGCCGTGCGTCTTACTTGTATCAATGCGAGGCCTGCCTTCCTTTATCATGCGGTGCACTTTCTTGGTTCGCAGTTTGACCTTGCTACATACTAGGGAGTGATCTGTATCACAGTCAGCACTCTGGTAGCTTCGTGTGATCTGGACGCTGGGTAGACAGCTGCGTCTGGTGAGAATCAAATCAAGCTGGTGCCAGTGCTTGGATCTTGGATGTCTCCAGGAGACTCTGTGCTGAGGCTTCGTGTTAAAGAATGTATTTGTGATGCAGAGACCGTGATGGCAACAGAGTTCCAGTAGGCGTTGTCCATTTTTGTTCATTCTTCCTATGCCAAACTGGCCCAAACAAGTAGGCCAAGAGTTGTAGTCGGCACCAACTCTAGCGTTAAAGTTGCCGAGGATGAACAATGGTTCCTGTTTTGGGATTTTCTCTATGGCGGTACTGAGGGCATCGTAGAATTTGTCTTTAGCTTCCGCCGTAGACGTCAGTGTTGGTGCATAGGCACACATTGAGCTGACTGTCCCCTCTGACGAGTGAAGCTGAAGGGACAGAATGTGTTCGCTTCCCTCTGTGGGTGGAATAATGGATCCCAGGAGGGTGTTCCTAACCGCAAATCAAACTCCATGTTCCCTAATCTCGTCAGGTGGTTTCCCCTGCCAGAAAAAGAAGAAGTCCCTCTATCTCACAGATCCTGACCCTGCGAGCCTGGTCTCTTGGAGAGCGACAATGTCCATCTGCAGTCTGCTCAGTTCCATGTCAATGACTGCTGTCTTGCGAGCATCGCTGATTTCCTGAAGATCGTCAGAGAAACCTGGTGTCATTGTTCTGACGTTCCATGTGCCCATCTTTAGGGAAGATATTTTCTTCTTTCTGTTCTTGTTGCTTGGTGCGAGGTTATCAAACCGCTAGTCGGTTTTCACCCTAGACCCCACGCACCCTGTGAGGTTAACGGTCCGTGGCGAGGCAGCACCTTATTGGCTGGGGGCTGCCCAGCTTAAGGCGGGCGGTAGCTGCCCAGTGGAACACGATGGCCCCTCCCACCATTGGAAGCAGCCCCTGGCATCGATCTCTACGCCAATCAAGCATAAACTTATAACCGGTAGACTGCTGTTTCCCGTGTTGTATCAACGCTGCATAGCGAAGCTGGAGTGTCCTCTCCATTGCACAAAGCCTGGGTAAGTTGACATGGAGGAGAAGCTGTTACCCATGCAGTAGGTCCCCCCTCTCCACGTCGCTGAAATGATCCAATGGAAAGGCAAAAGCCAGTACACATGGTTCTAGCTCCGTCGCAGGAGCTGCCAGAGCGACGTTGTAGACAACGACGAACTGCCTTAGGGGCTCCGACTCTGGATTTTTTCTCAGGGTTTACTCCCGAAGCCTTTCCCATGAGCAGGTATACCGCAAGGCAGCGGAGATTTGAAATCAGGGTTTTCCTTCCCCTAGGTGAGCTGCCTTCCCAGCTATCGAGCCCCATCTACCCGAAGCAATCTGGTTTTAAGGTGCCAGAAACCCTCCTTCACCCCTTCTCTTGTCAGTAGAAGCAGTCCCACGACAAGCACACCAGGAGCTGGACTTAGTTGTCAGAGGCTGTAAGAGACGCACGCCATATGGGAGCACTTTATAGATAGTGGGAGCTTATCCCCACTTCCATCCCCGGCTATGACAACCTTGGGACCGGGAGTTGTTTACTCCCTTGTAAACAACCGAGAGTGGTTTATAACTCTCAATATCACCATAATTCCGACAGAGGGCGGTATGAGAGCATCACACCTTCCATATGTAGCAGACCAACCGGGGTGACAGAGAACCTGGCGGCGAAAACCATGCACCACTTTAAAACACAGATTCCTACAACCAAGCAGGCCACAAATCAATACCATTGCAACATGTATGACAGACATCTGAGTGGCCCAGATGACAAATTTGAGAAAACATTTTTTGCAAACCCATCCTCCAGGATAGTCATTAAAAATCTATACTGGTCACCAAAGGGTTATGCAGGGGCTTCTGTGAGATTGTCTGATGAAGATAGCAGTCACTTTAAACACTGGGAGTCACCACACATTGCATTGATTAAGCCCAAACACATGCGCTGGAAGGATGTGGGCCTATTTGTGAACACAGCAGAACAATGTGATCAATCTTGGAAAGATACACCTGACCCAAGGGTTCAATACTGCCTAAATCTTGAAACCTACTGTCTGCCTTTGAACTGGGTGGCACAAGTCCAAAAGGACGTCAGCATTGACGTCCCAGACTCACCAACATGACTGTTTCCTCTGACAGAAGGAGAGGAAGATGCACTCTCAGAAATTCCAAATTCTTTGTGGTCAACAGGAAAGGCAGATGTAGGCTTAATGAAAAATGCAGAATTGGTAACAATAAATGCAAAATCTCATTTTAGGCCTTATCATGGGCAGCCCCTCACAGCACCAGTAAATATACAGGGAACAGACATCGAGATGGTGACATCCTACAAGTACCTGGGTATTCATCTGAACAATAAACTAGACTGGTCACACAATACTGACGCACTCTACAAGAAGGGACAGCGCAGGCTGTTCCTGCTGAGGAGACTCAGGTCTTTTGGTGTACAAGGGGCGCTGCTGAAGTCATTCTATGACACGGTGGTGGCATCAGCCATCACTTTTGGAGTGGTCTGCTGGGGCAGTGGCATTACTGCAGCCGATAGGAAGAGACTGAACAAACTGATTAAGAAAGCTAGCTCTGTCCTGGGGCAACGCCTTGATCCGATGGAGGAGATAGGAGAGAGAAGGACGGTGGCTAAACTGTCATCTCTGCTGGAGTCCGAGTTCCACCCTATGCAGGACATACTGGATGCACTGAGGAGCTCATTTAGCAGCAGACTACATCATCCCAGGTGCACAACCGAGAGGTTTCGTAGGTCCTTCCTACCAACGGCTGTCAGACTGTACAACCTAAGCAGGGCTGCTCACAGAGATAGCAAAAAGACGTAACAAACTAATAGTTTTTTCTGAATGCAAAAGATGCAACAGACTTACACAATGGTCCTCTCCGGCATACAACTAGGAACATACCGGTCGCTATGGAGGGTGAGAATATGTATGGGCACATAATCATACCATGTAGGATAACTAAATAGACGGTTATGCTGTTTCATCCCACCTAGCAACAATGCTCTGCACTGTGTGTGTTTATATATTTACATATTTATTCCATCTAGCTACAATGCTCTGCACTGGGTGTGTTTATATTTATATATCTATATATTTATTCCATCTAGCTACAATGCTCCTCACTGTGTTTTTATATATCTACATATTATTCCATCTAGCTACATTGCTCCGCACTGTGTGTGTTTATATACTTGCATATTTATTCCACCTAGCTGCAATGCTCCGTACTGTGGGTGTTTATATATTTACATATTTATTCCATCTAGCTACAATGCTCTGCACTGTGTGTTCATATATTCATATATTTATTCCATCCAGCTACAATGCTCTGCACTGTGTGTCTGTGTGTGTGTATATATGTATATATTATAGTAATATGTACATATGTATATTAGCTGCTCTTGCTTGCTTGTTTTTTTTCTTGCCTTCTGATTGTTGCTCTGAGTGTTGCTATCCCTGTGCTGTTGCAATCCTGGAATTTCCCCGTTGTGGGACTAATAAAGGCTTATCTTATCAAAGACAGTATTGTCTACGGCTGGAAGCCAGGAAGGCATTAAACCTGTCATAGAAGAACTGATAAAAGAAGGGGTCATTGTACCATGTCCAAAATCACCATGTAACACACCTTTGTTCCCTGTGAAGAAAGCTGCACCATCTTCCGGCTGGAGGATGGTCCAAGACCTCCAAGCAGTGAATAAGGCTGTTATTCCTAGAGCTGTTACAGTCCCAGACCCTCACACTTTGTTAAATGATCTACAACCACAAATTAAATTTTTCACAGTGATTGACATCAGCAATGTCTTTTTCAGCATTCCCATTTATCCAGATCATCAGTTTTGTTTTGCATTCACATTTGAAAATAAAAGGTACACATTCACTAGGTTGCCACAAGGGTATTGTGAGTCATCAACCTTTTTTTGCAGGCAATGTCAGCAAATTTGGCAAAGATTGTTCCTTCTCATTGGAGTCAGTTGCTCCTATGTGTTGACCACTTTTTGCTGGCATCTCCTGATGAAATCACGTGCAAAAAGGACACCATTGCCGTACTGGAATTTCTAGCTGAGCAGGGTCACAAAGTAAACAAAGCCAAGTTGCAATTGTGGAAAACAGAAGTCAATTAACTAGGCCACATTCTGTCAGCAGAAGGAAAACATGTTTATCCCGCTCGCAAAGAGGCTATTGTGGCAGCGCCAAAATGGATCACAAAGAGAGACATAATGTCATTTTTGGGAACTCTAAATTACTGTTGCTCCTGGATTGTGAATTATTCATCTGAAGTGCAACCATTGTCTGACCTCATTTACAAAAAGCCCATGGCACAGGTGGACAAAATTGAGTGGACACCTGAGGCACAAGAGGCACTTGTCAGGATGGAAAAACTTTTGGTCAGCACTGCTGTTTTGGAACTCCCTGACTACAAAAAGCCATTTATTCAAATGGCTGATGGTAGGGAGGGACACATGACATCAGTGCTCCTTCAGCCAAGCAGTACAAAAATATGTCCAGTGGCCTACTGCTCCACAAGGCTTGACCCTGTTGCAAGGGCCCTGCCTCCGTGTGTGCAGGCCATAATAGCTGTGTCCATGGCAGTTCAAGCATCAGCAAGGATTGTTCTTTTCCATCCCTTGACCCTCAAGATCACACGTGCAGTGTCAGTCATTTTGTCCCAGAGCAAAATATCAGTTCTCTCCCCATCCAGACACCTTGCATGCATGACAGTGTTACTGCCATAGCCACATTTAACAATTGAGTGTTGCACAGAAATAAATTCAGCAAGCTTCTTACCAATTTCCACAGAGGGTGAACCTCATGACTGTTTGGCAGAAATTGAAAATGAAACACAACCACGTCCTGATTTACAGGACACACCTTTGGATGATTCAGATCTCACACTTTTTGTAGATGGATCATCAAAACATGACTGTGATGGATCAAATCTGTCTGGCTATGCAGCCGTCACTCATGACACTGTTTTGAAAGCCCAAAAACTTCCATCACATTACTTGTTACAAGCAGCAGAGCTGATTGCTTTGACTGAAGCATGCAAATTAGGCCAACATAAAACAACAACAACAACAACAACTCACTGTTTACACTGATAGCCAGTATGCATTTTGAACCATTCATCACTTTGCACAGCAGTGGAAAAACAGAGGCATGATCACATCAACAGGAAAGCCAATTCAGCATAAACATCTTATTTTGGAGCTGCTTGGAAATGTCAAACTTCCATCACAACTGTCCATTTGCAAATGTACAGCACACACAAATGGCACTGATCAAGTTTTTCAAGGCAATCACTTTGTAGATCAAGCAGCAAAGGCTGTTGGACAAGGTTTAAAACCAACACAAAACAAATCTGATTCCATTTTGACACTGACAGAGGAGTTGTCGCATGACATTCTCATTGAGGCACAAAAAGCAGCACCACAAGCCAAAATCTACAGGTGGATAAAAAAGGGAGCCACTTTTGATGACACCTCAAAGCTCTACAAATGTAACAAAAACAAGCCCATTCTGCCACACAAACTGTTCCATCAGGTGTCTACTTTGCTGCATGGCGTTTCACGTGTAGCAAAGGGGGGAATGGTTTCTACATTAAACAAAACCTTTACTGCCTATGGGTTTAACCAGTTTGCCACTCAATTCTGTAAAAAATGTCTGATTTGTGCAAAAAGCAATGCACAAGGAAATTTCAGACCTGAAAGAGGTACTTTTCCAGCCTCCACTTATCCATTTCAGAACATTTGCATGGACTTCATTGAGTTACGTAAGTGTGAAGGCAAGAAATACTGTTTGGTCATTTGTGATATGTTTTTTTTAGTGATATGTAATATGTTTAATTAGTTTTATTATTATTAGTGTTTTGTTAGTGGAAAAAGTTTTAAACACAATTACAGGTCATCTGTTTGGAAAGATGGTGCCGTTGTGTGTGGCTAGACGTCTTCCTGTGCTATGTCTTATGTGTTTAGTTGTCTTCTTATTGTTTCTAGCTCAAAACATATCATCGCTACTGGTTTATGATTGTCTGACTCTTCTAAATATTTGCAATTCTGTGGTCAAATTCTCGACCTATGAATTTAATGGTCAGCCTCCTCCACCTCTGTTGTCGTCTATTCCACCCTATCTGAGATATGCACCCAGCGGACTGTTTTGAAACGGCCGCCACAAGAGACGCCGCAAAAGACAAGGTTGGAGAGGCCGAGTATCATGCAGACTGAGGGCTTACCTGGCTTTTTCTTCAGCCCACAACCCTAGTCAACTGCTGACTGAGCTCTCCAGGAAGTGTATCGGGTTTGACGTACGACAATCCATGGATTATTGCTACCGATGGCTGTTGCCAACTGTCCCAGAGGCTGGATACCCACTTCCCTGCCACTGGCCAGTGTGGATTTGCAGAAGGGGCTGTGCACCAGAGAATCTTCACCCGATCAGTCGTGCTTCCCAGCAGGCTGATCAATGTTTGATTCGCATGGCTCTGATTAACACCAGATCCATCGCAAATACGACTTTTATTCTAAATGACTTTTTTACTTCACATTCCTTGGATTTTCTTCTGATGACAGAAACATGGGTTAAACCAGGTGAGATTGCCGCCTTCTCTGAGCTCCTCCCTCCCAGCTGTTCTTTCTACAGCTCCCCACAAACAGTTGGTCGGGGTGGGGGTCTGGCTTCTGTTTTTTTTTTTTTTTTAATTTAAGTTTTTGTAAAGGGTATACACGTCATTACAGCACTGCATTGTTTACATTTTCATCACATGTTCCCTTTTTTTTGTTTTTTGACAACATTGGAAGAATAGTTATTACAACACCCCTTTTTAAGTGAAAGAAAAAGTGAAATTAAAGAAAGAACAAAAAAAAAAAACAAAAGAGCAAAAAACAAAAAAATAAAATAAATAAATAAATAAATAAAAATAAATAAATAAAAATAAAAGAGCATCTGAGTAGTGTTGGAACAAAGAGCGGTGCCATTATTGAAATGGTATTTGTCAAAGATTAGATCTAATGGAAGACACATATGCGATCCAGGGTTGCCAAAAGTTCAAGAACCCATCCATGTCCTGTCTCAGTGCGAATGTCAACTTTTCCATCAAGTAAATGTCTTGGATCACATTAATCCAATCTTCAGGTGTAGGACAGTCCATCAACATCCATTTTTTAGTTAGGGCTTTTTTACTCGCCAATATTAAAACAGTGAATAAGTATTTTTCTCCTCGTCTTTCCAGTGAATCCGGTAGTAAACCCAAATACAAAGTTACAAAAGAAAAGGGGACTGTTATTTTGAATATTTTCCCCAGTATTGTCTGTACGTTGGTCCAATATTGGTGGATAACTGGGCATGACCAAAACACATGAAAATGATTTGCAGTCTCTTCACCACACAAGCGCCAACAATTCAACCCCTTATGAGTAAATTTGTTTTGTGCAGGTGTTCTGAAAAATCTTACTAAATTTTTCCATCCAAATTCTCTCCACTGCAGGGATGAGGTACTTTTCCATTGTTGTTTATTTAGCTTTTCCAATGTTTCCAGTTGTAAAGTGAAATTCCCCTCTTTTTCCCGTCTCTCTTTTATATAAGATGTGTTGTCTCCTTTTAAGTCTTGAAGACCTTGGTATATTTTAGAAATGTATCTGATCCCTGGGATCCCTTTATATGCCATTAAGAAGACCTTCAGAACACCTGACTGGGCCCTTTCCAAATCCTCCTTTTTAAGTATATTGTTTATGTGGTGTCTAAGCTGAAAGAACCTGTAAAGGTCTTGATTTATTAGACCTTGTTTTTTTTCAAATCTTCGAAACTTCTTAAAATTTGCCCTTTAAAAAAATCGTAATGTTTTATCAGCCCGTTCTATTTCCACTTTTGAAATCTAGTGTCTGTTTTATTAGGAGTAAAGTCTTGATCATAGGCAATCCATTGCAGAAATCGATAGGGCTCTTTAGTTTGATTCTCTCTGACTATCTTAGACCAAATTTTTAGCGGGGTCTCTATCCACGGGTTAGTGTTATTCAAAAGTTTAGGTAAGGCATTGTTCCCTATTATCGCCTGTAGGGGGATGTTACTTGTTATTTGGCATTCCATCTCCTTCCATTGTGTAGTGTAGACTGGGTTACATATCTCTACTAAATTTTTAATTTGTGCGGCTTTAAAATAGTCCTTGATATTTGGCAGCGCGAGCCCACCTTTGTCTTCGTTTAGCTGTAGGGTTCTATATCTGATTCTAGGTCTCTTGCCCTGCCATATGAATCTTGAGATCCTTCTGTCCAGTTCTTGCCATGTTTTTTTGGGAGGTTCTACCGGTATTGTTTGGAAAAGGTATAGAAGACGTGGAAGTATATTCATTTTGACTGCTTCAATTCTTTGTGCAGTACCCAAGAAGATAAGATAAGATAAGATAAGATAAGATAAGATAAGCCTTTATTAGTCCCACAACGGGGAAATTCCAGGATTGCAACAGCACAGGGATAGCAACACTCAGAGCAACAATCAGAAGGCAAGAAAAAAAACAAGCAAGCAAGAGCAGCTAATAAACATATGTACGTATTACTATAAAATATATATATATACACACACACACAGACACACAGTGCAGAGCATTGTAGCTGGATGGAATAAATATATGAATATATGAACACACAGTGCAGAGCATTGTAGCTAGATGGAATAAATATGTAAATATATAAACACCCACAGTACGGAGCATTGCAGCTAGGTGGAATAAATATGCAAGTATATAAACACACACAGTGCGGAGCAATGTAGCTAGATGGAATAATATGTAGATATATAAATATATAAACACACCCAGTGCTGAGCATTGTAGCTAGATGGAATAAATATGCAAATATATAAACACACACAGTGCAGAGCATTGTTGCTAGATGGAATGAAACAGCATAACCGTCTACTTAGTTATCCTACATGGTATGATTATGTGCCCATACATATTCTCACCCTCCATAGCGACCTGTATGTTCCTAGTTGTATGCCGGAGGGGACCATTGTGTAAGTCTATTGCATCTTTTGCATTCAAAAAACTATTAGTTTGTTACGTCTTTTTGCTATCTCTGCGAGCAGCCCTGCTTAGGTTGTACAGTCTGACAGCCGTTGGTAGGAAGGACCTACGAAACCTCTCGGTTGTGCACCTGGGATGATGTAGTCTGCTGCTAAATGAGCTCCTCAGTGCATTCAGTATGTCCTGCATAGGGTGGAACTCGGACTCCAGCAGAGATGACAGTTTAGCCACCGTCCTTCTCTCTCCTATCTCCTCCATCGGATCAAGGCGCTGCCCCAGGACAGAGCTAGCTTTCTTAATCAGTTTGTTCAGTCTCTTCCTATCGGCTGCAGTAATGCCACTGCCCCAGCAGACCACTCCAAAAGTGATGGCTGATACCACCACCGTGTCATAGAATGACTTCAGCAGCGCCCCTTGTACACCAAAAGACCTGAGTCTCCTCAGCAGGAACAGCCTGCGCTGTCCCTTCTTGTAGAGTGCATCAGTATTGTGTGACCAGTCTAGTTTATTGTTCAGATGAATACCCAGGTACTTATAGGATGTCACCATCTCGATGTCTGTTCCCTGTATATTTACTGGTACTGTGAGGGGCTGCCCATGCCTGCGGCAGTCCACCACCAGCTCCTTAGTTTTCCTCGCGTTGATCTGGAGGCAGTTCCGATGGCACCAGTCCACGAAGTCCTGGATAAGCCCTCTGTACTCAGCTTCATCTCCATTGGAGATGAGGCCAACGATCGCAGAGTCATCAGAGAACTTCTGTAGATGGCAGTGTGTTGTGTTGTGTGAGAAGTCCGCAGTATAAAGAGTGAACAGGAAGGGAGCCAGCACCGTTCCCTGGGGGGCCCCCGTGCTACTGATGATCGTGTCGGACACACAGTCCCGGGTTCTCACAAACTGAGGCCGGTTCGTGAGGTAGTCCAGGATCCATGATGACAGGTGCTGGTCCACCCCTGCGCGCAGCAGCTTGTCCTTCAGGATCATCGGTTGGATGGTGTTGAAAGCACTGGAGAAGTCAAAGAACATGATCCTCACCATATTCCCGGGCTTCTCCAGGTGGGACAGAGAACGGTGAAGGAGGAAGATCACCGCATCAGAATGGTATCATATTCCATTTTGCTAGATCAGATTTTATTTTTGCCACCAGTGGATCATAGTTTAGTGTTATAATTTTGTTGAGTTGTTTCGGGATATTGACCCCCAGATATTTCATAGATTCCCTCTCCCAGTTAGTTTTGAGTTTGCTTAGTAAATATTGATTTGGGTAATAGTTGAATGTTAAAACTTGGGTTTTATGCATGTTTAGTTCGTACCCCGATAAATCTCCATACTCTGAAAAAACTGAGATTAGTTCTGGAAAAGAGGTGTCCGGCTGCCCCAGGTATATTAAAATGTCATCAGCAAAGAGTGCTATTTTATGTTCCTTCTGACCAAGTGTAATACCTTGAATTTTTTGATTCTGCCTTATCCATTGGCTCAGAGGTTCTATGAAGGTTGCAAAGAGCAGTGTAGACAAGGGGCAGCCCTGACGACATCCTCTTTCCAGTTGAAAAGATGATGATAATTTACCGTTAATCCTTATTTTAACTGTTGGTTTTTTATATAATGTCTGGATAGTTCTAATGAAGTTGTTATGAAAATTGAAACTGGATAAGATTCTATATAGGAAAGACCAGTCAACCGAATCAAATGCTTTTTCAGCATCTAATCCCAGTATGGCTGCATTTAAGTTATATTTTTTTATATGATGAATTATGTGTAAAGTGCATCTAATGTTGTCTTGTGTCTGTTTTTGTCTTATAAAACCTGTTTGGTCTAAATGAATTAAGTCTGTCAGTATATTTTCTAACCTTTTGGCAAGGATAGTGGTAAAAAGCTTATAGTCCTGATTTAATACACTGATTGGTCTGTAGTTGGAGCAGTCGAGTTTATCCTTTTCAGGTTTAGGTATGACTGCAATGACCCCTTCTCTCCAGGAGGGGGGATTTCCCCTGTGTGGAGGACATAGTTAAATGTTTTCAGGAGGAGAGGAGATAGTTGCTGTTTAAAGGTTTTATACCACTCTGCTGTAAAGCCATCTGCTCCTGGGGATTTGTTAGCTTTAAGTTTCATAATTGCTTTTTCTAATTCTTTAGGTTGTATTTCTGACAGTAGTGTTTTATTTTGTGACTCAGTAAGTTGGGGAAGGTTTAATGTGTTTAGGAATGCTTCGGATGCGTTTTTATGTTTTTTGAGGGAGTACAAGTTCTTGTAGTAGTTCTTGAAGCTTTTAAGAATATCCTGAATTCTAAATTTTATTTCCTTTGATACTGGGTCTCTGATTTTGTAGATTGCTCTCTCCGTTTGTTGTTTCCTCAATTTATAGGCTAGAAAATTTGCCGATTTGCTGCCTGCTTCATAGTATTTTTGTTTCAGAAATGTAAGTTTCTTCTGGATTTCTGTTGTGCAGATCTCATTTATTTGTTTTTTAATTTCCTTAATTTTGAGCGAGTCATTAGAATGAGTGTTGTCTTTGTGCTCTTTTTCTAGGTTCTTAAGTTCTGACTCTAATGTGGTTAGTTTTTCTTGTCTCAGTTTCTTTTGGATTGCCAGTTTTGCAATAATCTTTCCCCTTATTACAGCTTTGCATGCGTCTCACAGTATTAAAGGGGATACTTCTCCATTATCATTTTCTTCCAAATATCTGAGAATATCTGATTCCAATTCATCTTTCAGTGGTCCTTTCAGGACATTTGAATTTAACCTCCAAGAAAATGTATTATTTGTGTATTTTTGGATACTTAAGTCCATATAGATCGGACTGTGGTCAGAGAGATCCATCAGTCCTATTTTACATGTTTTTACTCTTCCAATGTCTCTATTAAACATAAAAAAAAATAGTCAATCCTTGAGTATGATGAAGGTGGTGCTGAGTAAAATGTATAATCTTTTACACTGGGGTTGAATTCCCTCCACACATCACAGATTCAGTAGCATCCGAGTTTTCCTACTTTGAGTGTTATTTTGATGTGGAGAATTACCTGATGCATCCCAGTATGGATTCAGTCTTAGATTGAAGTCTCCACCACATATCACTAAACCTTGGGCTTGAGTTATCATTAGGTCAAATACATTTTTATAAAATTTCGAGTTAGCCCCTGGAGGTGCATATACATTCAGTAGGGTGATATCTTCTCCCTCTAGCCGCCCAAGTACCATACTGTATCTCCCTTCTTTATCTTTGTGTTCTGATTTTTTTTCAAATATAATTTTGGTTGAGATCAATGTCGCTACTCCCCTCCTCCTCCCTGACTTATATGAAGATGAAGAGATCATTTTAAACCCTTGTCTATTGAGTTTAGTGTGCTCCACGTCTGTTAGGTGGGTTTCTTGTAAAAATATTATTCCTGCTTTGTCTTTTTTCATTTTGCCTAGAATCTTGGATCTTTTAACTGGATTCAGGATCCCTTTTACATTATATGAGATTATTTTGGTTACACCCTGTTTCTCCATTGTGTTGTCTTATTTAGTATAACAGTGTGTTGGCCCTCTTTTATGCTACTCAGAAACTGAAAGAACATTAAGAACATAGTATATAAAACTTTAAAACAAAAAACTGACCAAAGAACTTCCTGAGCTGAGGTCTTTTTAGTGACCTTAGAAAAGCCATGATGGTGTGTTGGCTCTGAGGGAAATTCCTCAGATTCCGTTACGTGTTGAGGGCCCTCTCTTACCCCTGAAAGTTGTCCCATGTTTTTTGTTTGAATTTCAGATCCCAATCCGAACTTGTAAGGATTTTTTTTTTTTATGCCTATACCCTATGAAATTGTGGGCACCCTCCCACCACCATCACAGCAAACATTCACATTAATACAGTATTTGTTAGTGTGGAGAGATCATGTGGTTCATTGTCACATTTCTATTTAAACAAGTTTTTTTTTTTTAAAGACTTATTTGTTTCTAATATTATGACTGTTCCATGAAATGCTTTACCACTTGCAGATTCTGCATCTCCTTTAATGTTTGTTACCTTGTAGGAGGGGGGGTCGGATGTGCAGACTGACTAAAAATATTGTTATTCCCTCCTGTAAACGGCCAGTTTTTCCTTGTAGCTCTGGCGCTGGGTTTCCCGCTGCTGGCCCGTGGATTTTGAGGGTCTCTATGTGGACCACGTTTGAGCCTTGGATTCTTTCAATCGGGTCTGCTGCGGGTTTATACACCGTTACCGGGAGCCCTCTTCTCGCCATATCCATGGTTGCTTCTTCCGCCGAGTTGTAGAGACACGTCTCATCACCGTAGAAAACCCGCAGCTTCACCAGAAATGGTGTCTGGAAGCGCAGTTTTTTCTCTCTCGTAATACCTTTTTAGCGTTGTTGTATTCCCGACGCTTTTTAAGGACCTCCGGGGCGTAATCGTGTTCCACGAAAACTTTTTTCTCTTGGTGCATAAATCCTTTTTTCTGCCAAGCCAGTCTTACAACTTCTTCTTTTATTTTGGAGTTGGAAAACTTCACCACCACCAATCGTGGAGGCGCTTCCGCCACCGGCCTAGGGGCTAATGTACGGTGCGCCCTTTCTATCTTCAAGTCGGTGGTTTGGGGAATATCCAACTTTTCTCTCAATAAGGATTCCATGCATGCCGCCATTGTGGTGAAACCATCCTTGACTCCTTCTTTCAGACCATGAATTCTTATGTTGTCTCTTCTTAGTCTGCCTTCTTGGTCGGTTAGCTTAGCCTCCAGTCTTGACTGCCTATTGTGTAGATCCAGCACGGTATCTTCCAGCCCTTTTATTCTTTCCTCTGCTTCCAAGATTCGGTCCTCGGCCTGGTCCACTCTGCTGTTTGTCCTTTTTATTTCTTCTTTGATTTCACGAAATTTGGCCCAACACTCTCGGCAAAATTGTCTTAATTCTTTAAATACCATTTTTAAGCTAACCTTTTTGCTAGCTTCATTCAGCTCCTCGTCTTCTGAATGGAAATCCTCCGGATCAGATTCTCCGGCCGATGCGTCTCCTGGCCTGGTAAATGTCGATTTCTTCTGTTTTCTTTTAGGCATGATGACTTTGTCTTTTGATTTTCACTCTTCCAAAAATCTGTTAAATCTGATTTTCAAGGTATTTTCCTGGATTGGGTCTGGGAGCTTCAGCGTTAAGCTGCTATCACCATGGTGTCCAGACCGGAAGTTCCCTGGCTTCTGTTTTTAATGACAGTTTTAAATGTCACCTTCTCTCCACACATACTTATTCCTGTTTAGGGCTGCAGCTACAGTATTTGTGGTGGATCTCACAAGTCCTGTGTTATTTGCTGTTGTCTATCGTCCTCCAAAATATAATAAGGACTTCATTAATGAGTTTTCTGAATTTTTGGCAGATGTTATGCAAAAATATGATAAACTTTTGATCTGTGGGGACTTTAATATTCATGTCTGTTGTCCATCTGATCAGCTGGCATCTGATTTTAAAAGACTGTTGGCGACATTTAATTGAAATATTTTAGCGGACAAACCTACACATGGTCTTGGTCACACTCTGGACCTTGTTATCTCTTTTGGGCTCTCAATCTCTCTCAAAGAAATTTCTGAGTCTGTCATCTCAGATCATTTCCCCATTATTTTTGAATTGTTGACCCCTTCTTCACCCAGCAAGCCTGTGGCTCCATCATGCTGGCGTCGCATCATCATTTGTTCAACACCAGAGGAGTTTTCTGCTGCTTTTAGGGATTCACAGTTTTTTGCCTTGAACGGACTCGTTTCCCCTTCCCATCCGGATAATATTCTTTCCTCCTTTCATGCCACCTGCTCTGGGATTTTGGACTCTATTGCCCCATTTCGGCTTAAATCGGCTAAACCGAAAACAGATCCCTGGCTAAATGACTAACGTGCCATTAGACAACAGTTCAGGCAGGCTGAACGGAGATGGAAAAAGGACAAATTACATGTGTTTCTGGGAATTTTTAGATTGTCTTGCTGATTACCAGAGGACTGTGCTAAAGGCAAAATTTCAGTATCTCTCTGATATTATTTCTAGTAGCAGTCACTGTCCTAGAGTGCTATTTAACACAATTAACTCTTTTATAAACCCATGCACTCTGACTGTTATAGATGATTCGTTTACGACATGTGAGACTTTTCTTCACTTTTTTGTTGATAAAGTGGACTCTGTCAGACGAGTTATTAATAACAGTTTTAAAAGGAGCTTGTCTGTTGTCCCGGGTTACTCTGCTGTGTTTGAACAGTTTGAGTTGGTTTCTTTATCATCACTTGCTGATATAGTAAAATCTCTGAAGCCAACAAATTGCTCACTGGATGTTGTTCCCGCTGGAATACTGAAAAGGGTTTTTAATACTATAGGGCCTGGTCTTTTGGTTTTTATTAATTCCTGCCTTAGTTCAGGATTTGTCCCACCTGCTTTTAAACATGCTGTGGTTAGGCCCCTTCTTAAAAAAAACCTCACCTTGACCCTTCAATTTTATCTAATTTTAGACCCATTTCTCATTTGCCCTTTTTATCTAAGGTTTTAGAAAAAGCTGTTTTTATACAGGTGCAATCTTTTTTAGAAGACAATTCTATTTTTGAGAAGTTTCAATCTGGGTTTAGATCTCGTAACAGCACTGAGTCTGCCCTGCTAAAGGTGCACAATGATATTATGATGTCTGTTGATGCCAAATGCCCCGTGGTCTTAGTGCTGCTAGATCTTACAGCAGCCTTTGACACTGTGGACCATACTATCCTTTTGTCACGTCTGAATCACCATGTTGGCATCCATGGCACTGCACTTAAGTGGTTTGAATCCTACCTATCTAATAGAACTTTTTCTGTAATGATTGGTGACATGTCTTCTTCTAGCGCCTCTCTCTCCTGTGGGGTCCCACAGGGCTCTATCCTTGGCCCTATTGTGTTTTCATTATATATGCTGCCACTCGGGTCAATAATAACCAGGCACAACATGTCTTTCCACTATTATACAGACGATTTGCAGCTTTATTTACCTTTGAACCCAGAACAAACTAACTCACAAAGTGTTCTATTGGACTGCATCATTGACATTAAGTTGTGGTTAAGCCAAATTTTTCTCCACTTAAATAAAGAAAAAAACAGAATGCATTGCATTTGGGGATCCTGTAACAGCTGGCTTTAGTACCCTCTCTTTAAGGCTCAGTTCAGCTGTCAGAAATTTGGGGGTGATTTTTGACAGCCATTTAAAATTTGCTAAACAGATTGACAATGTAGTCAAGATGAGCTTTTATCAACTACGTCTGTTATCCAAAGCCAAACCTTTCCTGAGCCACAATGATCTTGAGATAGCCATCCATGCTTTAATCACTTCTCAACTTGATTACTGCAATGCACTTTATGTTGGCATCTCTCAGTGTTCTCTCGGCCACCTTCAACATGCAAAATGCAGTGGCCCGTCTTTTGACCAACACACCTAGGCGAGAGCACATTACTCCAATCCTTTTTTCACTTCATTGGCTTCCAGTCCATTTTAGAAGTAATTTTAAACTTTTGCTTTTTGTTTTTAAAGCTCTTAATGGCCTTGCTCCGGTTTATATGTCTGAGATTTTGACTGTCCGTGACCAAGGCAGGGCTTTGAGGTCATCCAGTCAGCTTTTGCTGGATGTGCCTAAGTCAAGGTATAAACACTGGGGTGACCGAGCCTTTTCTGTTGTCACCCCCAGGCTCTAGAATAATCTCCCCCCCCCCCCGCTGACCTACGTGCTATCTCTGACCTGGCCCTTTTTAAATCAGAACTTAAAACATATTTGTTTAGGATGGCTTTTAATACCCTTTAAGACCATTCAGCTCAAGTGATGAGGAGATGTGTTTAGCTGATTACATGAGAAGGATGTTGATTAACAGATGTTATGGCTGCTACTCTCCCCAGGGGGGTTCACGAGGAAGCTGCACCAATCTTGGCCAAGCCAGGGGACCTCGTCCTTATCAAGGTCATCAAAAAGAAGAATTGGACTGATTTGCCCTGGCAAGGACCACATAGAGTTGTCTTGTCAACACCAACAGCAGTGAAAGTTGAAGGATGGGACTCTTGGGTGCATTTAACACATTGCAAACTTTACCCCACTCAGAACTCACAGTCAGAGACTGTTTAATATACACTGCAAACTTTATCTCATTAAAGACCTTCAGCGAGTGACTGTTTAATTGTTTCTCTATACAAGTGTCGACTGATGATGCCCCCTAGCGTCCAGCAATGGCTTAAGATAGCGAAACAAGTGTTTGTCTATCATGGAGAGACAAGATGCAGGAGAAAGACAGTCAATAATCAAATGGTGTTGTTGTTGTTTCCTTAGCATCATCATCCTTGTGGTGACATTTTTGCTTTGGTTTATTTTGGCTACTCCACAACCCATACACCGTAGGGCTAGAGATATTACATACACCCAACATGACTGGCTGGAAGTTGGGTGCAGTTGGATGATGGCTGCAGTTCTACACAGCCATCATCGAGTCCATCCTCACCACCTCCATAACCGTGTGGTACGCAGGAGCCACTGCCAGGGACAGACTAAGGCTGCAGCGCGTCGTGCGCACTGCTGAGAAGGTGATAGGCTGCGAGCTCCCATCTCTCCAGGACCTGTACATCTCCAGGACCCGGAGGCGTGCTGGCCGGATCATAGCCGATCCCTCACACCCTGGTCACGTACTGTTTGCCCCCCTCCCCTCTGGTAGAAGACTTCGGTCCATCCAGACTAAAACCTCCCGTCACATGAACAGCTTCTTCCCCTCTGCCATCAGACTGCTGAACACTAAGTGACTTATTGACTCTCGTGCACTATGTACAGCAGCTCAACCAGACTCATGTCAATCACCACTGTTTTCTTCCTGCATTATCGACTGCACTATATAGTTCTCCACAGTATCTGCTGCTCGCTAATATATTTTAACTGTTGACCAGTATCACTTAATCTTATTCTACACTTTATTACATGTATAGTTTATTTCTTTTATCTTATCATGTTTAATGTTGCAGCATTGTACCGAGACAAATTCCTAGTTTGTGTACTACATGAACAATGGCAATAAACCTGATTCTGATTCTGGAAATTCAAGGGCATCAGGACCATGATTATGCTGTCAATATTTGGTGGAGATATGCTAACTACGCAGCTAGGTCAGCTAATCGCTCCAACTGTTATGTTTGTTCCTTAGTGCCACTATCAACTGGGCAGACTTCTGTTACGGCTAGGGCAATGGAGCCATCACAAGCTGTCTGCTTCTTACAGAAGGCCATGTATAGAGATTACACAAGAAAGATTATTCTGAATTGCACTTGTAAGAACTTTAATCAATCCATTGATCAGGGAAGCTATGACACCCCTTACTGTAAGGGCGAGGTTAGTTTCATCAGAGAACTTCTTCTGTTTGAAGGGAAGCGACAATAACCCTCTGGGCAACTTACCTCTTTCTCGGTGTGCAGTGGTGTACAGTGTATTTCGCCCCTGTTCTGCCAACACCCTGACCAACAAAGTGGGCAGGTGGTGCTCGCAAATTAATCGTTGTCATCATGGACCTGTCACCCTGCAAGAGCTCTGCATTGCTGCTATCTGCAACTTTTACATGTATGGTGCACACATAGTGACAGGCTGTTGTGGCTGTGTGGTCATAGGGCGTATTCCCATTTGCCTATGGGTTGGGCAGGAGTTTATGCCCCTGTTCTTGTGACTGATCACACCCTCATTATGTCAGCAGGCCAGGCGGGCAGGGTGAAAAGAGATGCTTACCTACCACAGGATGCCACTTTTGCACTGCATGACTCTATCTGGGGTACAGAAGTACAAGAACAGTTCAAAATACAGACCACGGTGTCATGATCCGCTCTGCGTGCCTGTTGCCCTAATTATCTCCACAGCTGCGTGCACACCTGTTCATCCTATTTGGCAGCCTATTTAAGCAGCGCTGCCCTCTGGTCTGTACGGAGCTGTCAATGCTCCCATGATCTGGCACGACATTTCGCCTACACTACTCATCCTGCTCTGGAGTTCCGCCTCCTCTGTTTCGTCCTACTCAGCGCTTCTCCTGGGAGTCTGTACTCCGCACTGGCAAGTAAGCGTTCATCTTTTCCTGCACTCTCCATTCCTCTCCATCTCCCCTGTGCACAGGTGGAAGCCTCCTAGCGGCGGACTTCCTCCTCCTGGCGGCGGACCTGAGCACAGCCTACTCCTTTCCTATACAGTACAACCTGCATCTCACCTACACTGTACAAACCTGCACCTCTTCACCTCGTTGGCAGCAGCGGCCTTGACACGGAGCAACTGGACTGGAGCCTCGGGAGTTCTTCAGTGCCTCAGCTCTCCTGCCTACTCGTAAGACAGCACATTCTCTGATACAATCCTCCATATCTCAAACACTCATCCACCTGTCTGTGTTTTCTCCTAGGGATGATGGGGAAACAACACCAACTTAAAGTGTCTTTTCCATGAGTACAGAGTAAAAGCATGACCGACATGCAGAAAACCGAGAGGAGATGCATGCTCATGATGCAAATTTGAAATTTACTATTTACAAAAACATATTTGAAGTTCTGAGAAATTGTTTTTCATTATTATTTGAGGTTTTCATTTCCTTTGTTTTTAAGATAAGATAAGATAAGATAAGCCTTTGTTAGTCCCACAATGGGGAAAATTTTTTAGCATGTTATATTTGTAATCATCACATTGTTAATCACTATTAACTTACTATGCAGTTTTACTGTTATGATTATTGTTTTGCTTCCTGATTGCTTAATTACACTTTTACACATTAAGATACTAACATTCATAGATTTAAGATGCTAGCACACATATATCCTCATCACACTCGTATACACACACACACACACACATATATATATATATATATATATATATATATATATATATATATATATATATATATATATATATATATATATATAGTATATACTCAATCCATATTATCTTTTGTCATATAATCATTTTATTGTTCTTTATTGTGATTTTGCTAGTTTTTACACTTATCACTATACATCTGTACACTAACTTACTTCATTAAATTGCTGCTAATCTGCTAACATGCAGAACGACAGATACTTACATACACATATCAAACATATCATTTTGTAACTGTTCATCATTACTGGCTATACTTTTCTTTATTATGATTTTGTTTGATTATTGCTTTCTTTTATTGAACAAAAGGTTTTATTGTTCCATGCTCCCCAGGAAATGAAACATTCAAGTGGCACTCAGGAGAGGCAGTGGGGTCGATGGCTGACTTTCCTCATTAAAAAGCAAGTTAGGATCTTTGGTAATAAAATGCTTCTTGCATAAAACACACCAGAACTTAACAAGCTGCCCAATGATGTTTCATAGGGCATAATGTTTCATCTCTGATGCTTTTTTAAAGCATCAAGGGGGGATGAAAGAATAATTTCATGTTCCTCTATATTACTCTTTCATATTTTCTGTCTGATGTATTTTTTGGTGCATTGTATGAGCCATTATTGTCTATGTGATTTTCATGTCCCAGAGTCTGGATGGATGTGCGTGCATGCATGTGAGGGCAGGTAAGCAGAGACATAAATAATGATCTAGGCTACATTGATAATCTCTTTGTTTTATTGACCTGCTCCGCTAGGTTTCTGTGACCAAGGAATGTGCTAAAACTCCCAGTTTATGTAGATTACATTTATAGACACTTAGACTGTCTCCAGAGATGCCACAAGGACGTCTCTCTCTTTGTTTATCTATCCTTAGAGCTATAAAAATACCAGGCTCAGAATTCATGGTCAGAAAGGGTGCATGAACGGCTCTGTGGACGGTTGAATGTACCTGTTTCTTCTGGCCAGAGGAAATAAATGGCTCATAACTCAGAATCCACCTATTGAATTTTTGACTCAGTCTCATTTATTTATCCTTTTTTTTTTCCTTTGAAAGACAAAAGTAAAATAGAAAGATGTCTTTACCTTCTTTACATGTTTCAACTGCACTGCAGTTGAAACATGTAAAGAAGGTAAAGACACTGCAGCCTTCATAAGGTAAAGACACTGCAGCCTTCATCCCACCACCATTCCATCCTGGTGGGGGGATGAAGGCTGCAGTGCAGTTGAAACATGTAAAGAAGGTAAAGACATCTTTCTATTTTACTTTTGTCTTTCAAAGGAAAAAAAAAAAAAAAGGATAAATAATTGAAAGAAGACAAAATGAACCTGTTTGACGTATGCAGTCTCATTTAGTTCAATTTTATTCTATCAGTCCAACAATGGGGAAATTACAGGGCATCCACATGAGTGGATTGTCATGGGTGGCCCTTGCGAGCCACCATAAGATGCCAACAAGTCACCGGTGAGTTTGCAATGATGTTTATTAAGGACGATGAACAGAAGATAATACACAAAGGAACGGAAAGTAATGAGCCTCGGTGGGCTAAAACACACAACACTAGGAACAGAGGATGTTAGGCTGATCAAGCACACTTACGATACGGGATTGGGAAGAGGGATGATCGTAGCCGAGGAATCAATAAGGGAAGCTGACGTCCGAGACGAGGAACACTCGCTAGACGTCTGAACACGGGGAAGTTCGACGAGGCTGCTGCATTGGGCTGCATTCAGCGTCCGCTTAAAAGCCGGCCACTAATGAGCCCTGAATGCAGTACAGCTGGCAGGCTTTGACAGCAGGAAGCTCCTCCGAGCGCTGTCACATAAGAGCCTGGGGAGCCAGAAGGAAATCACTGCTGTCAAGCCTGCAGAGAATGACGTATGACCCGAGCGCGGACGAGATTGGCGCTCGGATCATAACATGGATGAAGCAGCCACTGGTGCGGCGCCCAACCATTTCACCATTCATACCTGGGGCCACTTTAGAGTCTCCAGTTAAACTAACTTGCATGTTTTTGGCATGTGGGAGGAAACTGGAGAAATCCTGGAGTATACCCACACAGACACGGGGAGAACATGCAAACTCCACACAGAAGGCTCACTGATGGTGGGGGGCTGGGATCGAACCCAGGATCCCCCGGCCAAGGGTGAGTTGCTGTGCTGCCGCAGTGCCAACCACTCCACCACCGCGCGGTCCATCAATGTGGCATAGCATGAAGGCGATCAGCCTGTGGTACTGCAGAGGTGTTATGGAGGCCCAGGTTGCTTTGATAGCAGCCTTCAGCTCATCTGTGCTGCCCACTGCGCTGCCCATGTTTTCATGAGCTCTGAGACATAATCATAGATAGATAGATACATACTTTATTTCCAACAAAAAAGTAAAAAAAAAAAACAAAAACAAATGACAAGTGCAATAAAAGTGACAGTATACAGTGCTCGAAAGGGAGAAGGAAGAAGTGAACACTTATTTACTCCAACTCCTCTTTTCCCTAAATACAACCCATGTGAAATATATACAAATTACCTCATTTAAGACCCCAAGTAGACAATTAACTATATTTTGTACATATCAACATTGATGCCCATCCATCCCAACATACATACAGTCCATACATCAAAACCCAGCCCCAAACAACACAAATATACACAGTACTGTCCCACCCACCATTCCATAGTGTCCCAGAGTGAGCATAGTGAATTGTTCATATAAATACTACCCTTCTAACATATATTCTTTCAGCAAATAATGTTTATACCTATTTTTGAATTGATTTCTGTTTGTACATAGTTTCAGTTCCAGCTCCAGACTGTTCCACAAATTCACCCCACAGACAGACATGCAAAGACTTTTCTTAGTTGTCCGTACCTTAGGTTTTGTAAAGTTTTAAGTCTCCTTTCAAATTATAATCTTAAAATTCAAATTTCAAATTATAAGTCTCTTTTTTGGGGGGGATATTTTTTGTATATTAGTTGGGAGTTGATTATTAATTGCCCTGTACATGACTTGTGCTGTCTTAAATTTAACCAAATCCATGAATTTTATGACATGTGACTTTAAAAACAACGAGTTGGTATGGTCTGTATGTCCTACATTATTTATTATCCTTATAGCTTTTTTTTTGTAATGTGCAAATTGGCTATAGGTTGGTCTTGTAGGTGTTTCCCCAGACTTCTACACAGTAATTAAGATATGGTAGAAACAGTGAATTGTACAGTAAGAACAATGATTTATAGTCCAAGATGTGTCTTGTCTTCCCCAGTATCCCTATACATTTTGCCAACTTGGCCCAGATGTGACTGATGTGAGGTTTCCAGCAGATTTTATTGTCTAGCGTCACCCACGGAAACTTATTTTTCTGTACTGTTTCTATTCTGGTATCATCTATTGTTACCATTATTTCATGATTTATTTTATAATTTCCAAGCAACATAATCTTTGGTTTTTTGTTGTTTTTTTTTTCAGATTTAGAGATAATTTATTTTTGATGAACCACTGTGTTAACCTTTTCATTTCAGTTGTGACCACCTCTAAAACCTGCTGCAAATTCTCACCAGTGCAAAGGATATTTGTGTCATCCGCAAACAAAATAAATTTCAGAATTTTTGATACTTGGCATATGTCATTTATATATAAGATAAAGAGTTTGGGTCCCAAAACTGAACCCTGGGGCACACCACAAGAGATGTTCATGAAGGGTGATTTGTGCTCACCAATTTGTACAAATTTTTGTCTGTTACTTAAATAAGAGATAAGATAAGATAAGCCTTTATTAGCCTTTATTAAATAACTTTCCACCCAACTCAGTCCGACCCCTCTTATCCCATACCTTTCCCATTTCCTCAGTAAAATTCTGTGGTTGATGGTGTCAAAAGCTTTCTTTAAATCTATAAATACTCCTACAGCAAACTTTTTTTTTATCTATACAACTAAGTAATTTCTTCAATAAGTTCGATCAGTGCCAAAGATGTAGATTTATCTGCTCTAAAACCCTACTGGCTGTCTGTAAGGAGGTTGTGTTTTTCAATGAAATCATCCAGTCTCTTAGTGAAGATTTTTTCAAGTATTTTGGAGAATTGAGAGAGTAAAGAGACCGGTCTGAAATTTGTGAAGTAATGACTGTCTCCTGTTTTGTATAGTGGTATTACTTTTGCTATTTTCATTTTGTTTGGAAATGTACCAGTTTGAAATGACAGGTTACAGATGTGGGTGAGTGGCTTAACAATTCCTTCAATTACTTTTTTCACTATTGTCATGTCAATTTCATTCCAGTCCGTTGATTTTTTGTTCTTAAATTTACTCACAGTCTCGATAATTTCCTTTTCAGTAACTGCACCCAAAAAGATTGTATTTGGATTTCTATCTTCTGTTTCATTTACAAAACCACTGTTGTTTGTTTCTGGTGTCACTATTGATTTTGCTAATTCAGGACCAACGTTCACAAAAAAATTATTGAAACCACTGACCACATCCTCCATATTATTTATCAAATTGTCATTTTCAATACAATATTCTGGATAATTAGCATTCTTTGATCGGTTACTAATAATCCCATAGAGTACTTGCCATATTCTTCTTAAGTTATTTTTATTATCCTCTAATATTCTGTTGTAGTATTCTTTCTTACAAATCCTCATTATATTAGTTAGCTTGTTTTTATATCTTTTATATTTGATCTCAGCCTCTACCATTCTGCACTTAATGAATTGTTTATATAATGTATTCTTCTTTTTACATGCATTTAGTTACTCCTTGGTGACCCAAGGAAAATTTTTGTTTTGTTTGTCACTGTATTGTTTTATAGGACAGTTTTTATTGTACAATGATTGAAATTGACATAATGTCGGACCCAGGGAACACACACACTCAGGCTCAAGTGCAATACAATTATCTTTGTTGAATTACCAGCAGGTGTGTGGGTGCGTGAATGCAGAATGTGAGTGTATTGTGGGTGAACAAGCTGCAACCGGGGGTGAGACAGAGTGCCGTACAGCCTGGCAACCCTAGGGACAAAGCCAAAGACAGATGTTAGAATCAGCCGTGCAACAGTGAATGGAAAACTGACTGGGCTTACTTGCAAGTGTTCTTGTGCTGGCGCCGGCTTGGGCTGTGGGCCTCCTTCCAGGGAGACAGCATCTGCAGAGCGCACCCGGAGATGAGCTGTGCTGCGCGGCGTGGTGAGAGGAGCGATTTCGCCGCCGCGGGGGAGAGAATCGCCGCCAAAGGGATCCACCTGTGCACAGGGGAGAGCCTGGGAGAAAAGGTAAGTTGGGATGTTAAGCTTACGTGTGTCACCATGGGATGAGATGCCGTCTCAGCGCTCAGCCCATGTGTCCCTTCATCCCTGCTTCTCATTGAGCAGCGTCTCAGCAGGCTCCCAGCTGGCAGCATTACGGGACGGCTGGGGCCAATTAACCCTCATCAGCTGGGCGCTGCCAATGAGAATAAATAGGAGCAGCCTCGATGACTCGGGGCTGCGACATAAGCACTGCTAGGCTGAACCCCCTTTGCCTGGTGTCAGCTTCTACTCCTATTACAGCATTCCTGTGATTGTTACCCGCTGAGAGTATGTATGCCTTGTTACCCCTACGTCCGGTACGAGCTCCCTGCTCCTGCGCTGTGCAACTCGTGAGTGTACCTCTGTATGAGTATTTGTGCTTTCCTCATCCCTCACCCCTTACCTTTAATAAAACATCACGACTCACTGGCTCGCCCTTGGCTCTTATTGCGTGGCTCCCTAGAGCCGCGCGTGACAGTATGTCGCAGCCAGACGAGTTACCGGAGGCCGTGAGTTGCTGTGGAACTGTACCTTTATGTCCGGGTGTCAGTGCTGCTAGCATGCCGTTTCCCAGGAGTCACTCCCGACGCCAGGGCAACGAGCTGAGGTCCATCTCGGGGGCTGTCGACAGGACGCTCTTCACCCTGCACGACGCCTCCAACGCGAGATGCTGGCATCCGGGCCGTGCTGAGGATCTCCTGGACTGTTACCCTCATTCGTTGCTCCATCTCGAGGGCAGTGCCAGGATAGACGCCATGGTCACACAGCGAGAGAAGCTCTGCGGGTTGGATGGAAACCCCGGCAGTACGCCGAAGTGGATGACATTGCCCCCCACTTCGGGACCCCGTTCCTGCTGCCATTCCAGCCCGGGAGTTCGCGCCACCCAGAGGGCTTCCCCCGTTCTGCACCACGTCACTCGGGATTCCCCCCATGGAGCCGCAGCTGACAGCAGTTACGTCTGGGACCGGGCGGCTGACGCGATTCCCGCTGCGTATCCATTCACCATCTGCAGGCACGTGGCGGCGGCAGAGAGATTGGTGGAGAGGACTCCAGAGCAACGAAGCTGTCCCAAGCTCAATGCCCTCCTCGCCTCGGTCTCTGATCAGGAGCGGCGATTCCTGGGTTCCCCCCTCGTTTCGTCCCCTGGGAGAAGTCGTCATCACATCGCCAAGTCACCTCTGCACGACCCCCTTCCGGATCCAGTTCTGGGCTGCCGCCAGGACCATTCCCCCCATGCAGCTGTCACCTCTTCGTCTCGTCAGCGTGGAGTTTTCACAGCCTCGTTCCCTGAGCCTCATTCCCCCGCTGTCATTCCTGGACATTCGTGCTGGCTCACCCCGGCTGTTTCCCCCTTCTCCTCGACGCGCTTCCTGACTGCTGTGTGTGCCTGGAATTCCGGCCTGGTGAGCTCTCTGCTGGAGACAACGCGAGCGATCCTCAGACGATTTCCCAGGGGGTCCTCCGTTATCGCCGGGGGGGAGAGGAAGAAGCAGTATCCACCACAGCAGGCGATATTCAACCTCCAGGAGACAGGCAAGTCATAGTTTATTCACATCTGCTTAATGATTTGCTCTGTCACATTCCTGGAGGAGGAGTTCAGGGTTCGCAGCTCCCTGAACTCCCCCCACCTGCTGTAACCTGTGTTCCTAATCCTGCATCCTCTGTGTCTCTCTCTGCCGAGCGATCCCCGGCTCCGGGTCAACGTGGTGGGATAAGGAGAGGGCCTGTGGTTCCGCAGCTACGTTGCGGACGGAGGAGGGGGACTGACTGCTGCGTGGAGTCTGCGCCGACGACTAAACGTCCCCGGGTCTCCACGGAGGAGCGGTTCGGTCCAGCGGGACGAGATTCTTCTGGCTTCACGTCGAGTGGATTGTCGGCGGGGTTACCGGAGCTGGAGGAACCTCAAGCTGCGCTGACCATCGTGCTGGCTGCGGGGCCCGACGCGGCTGGATGGGAGCCTGACAACGACCTCCTGACAACGGATCCTGGATCTTCGCAGTCCTGGACGGCGTCAGAACCCGAGATCAGGCGAGTGCTCTCCTTTCTTTTCTCCCTTTATATCTTTGAGTACTTTAGCCTGTCTCTAGGGGAGACGAGCCGGGTGCAGCCGCCCGCTGCGTCTGAGCTCGTCTCGCCGGGTTCTGGCGCTGCCGGTGATCCTGATCCCGGTTCTGTTTTCTCTTCTGAGCCTTCTTCCAGGGTCACCGGCGAGGAGTTGCTGTTCCTCGTGGTGCTGGAGGGTCCAGGTTCAACGTTGGAGGTCGGTTCTGGTGCGGTGTCCAACGTGGGTTCGCCCGAGACCCAATCGGGGTCCAGCGTGGGTGCTGCTCCAGCGGCGTCCAACGTGGGTTCGCCCGAGACCCAATCGGGGTCCGACGTGGGTGCTGCTCCAGCGGTGTCCGACGTGGGTTCGCCTAAGGCCCGATCGGGGTCCAACGTGGGTGCTGCCCCAGTGTTGTCCAGGTCCGGTGAGGAGGTGGCCGCTTCCCTGCGGCCTGACGCTCGTCACCCTCGTCATCGGCTCTCCCCTGAGCCTCTTCCACCGGGACCCGCTTTGACCCTTCGTCCGTCTCAACGGTCCTGGTGGTTGAGTGATACGGGTCGACGACCCGACCCGCAAGACTTTCGGTTCGGTGATCCGGTCCCCCCCGATGATCTGTGTTTGCTTCTGGGTGGCCTGGTTCGGCTGCCGGTGGACTGGGTTCCTGGGATCTGGGTCCGGAGTTCGCCGTCCGAACATTCCTCTTTCCCTGGTTCGCCAACTGGACAATGGGCGGGGAGATCTCCGGAGCCATCTCGGCCATTTTTGGACTCTTCCTGTCATATTCCTCGGGTGCCGCTTATTTTGGTTATGGTCACTCGGGTGAAATATTTTGTCCTTTTGGTAAATATATATTCATAGTGCTGTGTATTGTTTTGTTTTTTTTATTTTCCGTATTAACCGTACTCAGCATCTTATTTCATTGTTCTTATGTACCTGTCACCAGTATTTCCCTAGGTGGCCCCCCGCATATTTTGCCGCCGTGTATTGTGTTCTCTCCTTTTCAACCATACTCGGCATCTTGCCTCATTATCCTGTGAACCTGTTCCCATTCTCCCTCTAGAGGACCTCCCGCATATTTTGTGCTGTGTATTGTTTTTTCCCCTTAACCATACTCAGCTTTTTACCTTATTGTTGTCCTTTTACCCTGTCACCGTTATTCTCCTAGGTGTCCCTCTTGGTATTTGGTGCCGGGTATTCTGTTATCTTTTTATTTACCGGTGCATGTCATTCTCATTATTTTTGTCCTGTTGTGAACATATATTCATAGTGCTGTGTGTTTTCCATTATCCATACTCAGCATTTTCCTTTTTGTGCCTTGTTTTTTAGCTTTGTCTGTGCATTATAGGGTTGTGTGTTTTGTTTCCCATCTTACTCCGTAATTGTCCGTTTGTCCCAGTCACCTTCTCTCCTTTAGGTGACTGTGCGTGTAGATATATATATATATATATATATATATATACGGTGCTGTGTATGGTGGGGGTTTTTTTCTTCCCCCTTTTCATTATCCGTACTCAGCGTTTTTTATCACTCTTGTCCTGTTCTTAGTTTTGTCTGTGCATTATGGAGTAGTGTTTGTTCTGTTATCCATACTCTGTAATTGCTTTATCCATTTTTGTCATTCTTTTGGTGGATTGTTCTGTTCCCGTGTTTTGTATTCTCTCCGTCTGTGCCCTGGTTTTTTTTTTCCCTTTTTTGGTGCGATGTAGAGTAGCGTATTTGGGTTTTTTTTTTCTCTGCCCTGTTACCCTACATTTGTCTATTGGTGTTGTCCTTCCCTTTGCTTCTTCCCCTCCGGTCCTGCCTCCCTTCCACCCACCCTAGGTGGGGGGGGGGCTGGGATGTTCCTGGTCGTTCAGGAGCCCGACCTTGAGGGGGAGACTCTGTCACCATGGGATGAGATGCCGTCTCAGCGCTCAGCCCATGTGTCCCTTCATCCCTGCTTCTCATTGAGCAGCGTCTCAGCAGGCTCCCAGCTGGCAGCATTACAGACGGCTGGGGCCAATTAATCCTCATCAGCTGGGGCGCTGCCAATGAGAATAAATAGGAGCAGCCTCGATGACTCCGGGCTGCGACATAAGCACTGCTAGGCTGAAGCCCCTTCGTCTGGTGTCAGCTTCTACTCCTATTACAGCATTCCTGTGATTGTTACCCGCTGAGAGTATGTATGCCTTGTTACCCCTACGTCCGGTACGAGCTCCCTGCTCCTGCGCTGTGCAACTCATGAGTGTACCTCTGTACGAGTATTTGTGCTTTCCTCATCCCTCACCCCTTACCTTTAATAAAACATCACGACTCACTGGCTCGCCCTTGGCTCTTATTGCGTGGCTCCCTAGAGCCGCGCGTGACAACGTGCCAATGGAGAGTCCAAAAGATGATGCGCAGGGCTGAGAGGAATCAGGCGTGTGCAGGACGAAGATTGTAGCAAAGCAGATGGCTCCGTGCCGAAGCTCCAGGCAGAGCGGGCTATATAGCCCAGGGCTGATTACCCACAGGTGTGAGCGCAGCTGATGCAGGTGACGGCCCAGAGTGAGTCATAACAGTACTCCCCCCTGAGCAGCGCCTCCTGGCGCTGGCTTACCTGGGTGAGCCTGGTGGAAGTCCTTAATAAGCCATTTGTCCAGCACAAACGACTGGTGCACCCAGGACCTCCACTCGGGGCCATACCCCTCCCAGTCCACCAGGTACTGCAGGCCACGACCCCGGCGGCGGATGTCTAAGATGGAGTTAACCCTCCAAGCCGGGTTGCTGTCGATCAACACAGGTGGAAGTGGGGTTCTAGGAGGGGGGCAGAGCGGGTTAAAGACCACTGGTTTGACCTGGGAGACGTGAAACATGGGACAAACATGGGGAGAGGTGGGGAGAGCAAGACGCACAGCCACAGGATTCACCACCTTGACAATCGGGGAGGGCCCAATAAAGCGCTTGGCCAACTTCCTCTTCTCAGCCTTCAGATTAATATGCTGTGTGGACAACCATACCTGCTGACCCACCTGATACTGGGGAGCAGGCCTCCTGTGCCGGTTCGCCGTCCTGGTGTTGCAGTCCGCTGTGCGTAAAAGGACCTGGCGTGTAGCAGCCCAAAGCCGATGACAGCACCTCAGGTGCGCGTGAACTGAAGGTACGGCCACTTTCCCCTCCTCTTCGGGGAACAGCGGGGGGGTCGTAGCCCAGCGACGCCCTGAAAGGTGACATACCAATAGCAGAAGAGAGAGTCAGGTTATGAGCATACTCAATCCACGGCAGGTGGCCGCTCCAAGATGATGGACTGGATGCGATGACGCAGCACAGAGCGGCCTCCAGCTCCTGATTGGTCAGCTCGCATTGCCCGTTGCTCTGGGGGTGATGGCCAGAGGACAGGCTAACCGTAGCCCCCAAAGCGTTGCAAAAACTCTTCTACACGCTGGACACAAACTGCGGACCCTGGTCGGAGACAATGTCAGCGGGGATCCCATGCAGACGCACGACATGCTGTACCAAAAGGTCTGCCGTCTCTCGTGCCGTTGGGAGCCCACGTAGAGGGACGAAGTGGGCGGCCTTAGAAAAAGGGTCCACAATGGTCAGCACGGTGTCAAAGCTGTTGGATACTGGCAGACCGGTTACGAAGTCCAGGGCGACGTGGGACCACAGCCTCCCAGGGACCGGCAAGGGGTGGAGAAGGCCCACTGGCGGAGAAGAAGATGTCTTCCCGGTGGCGCACTGGGGACAGGTACGAACGTAGCCGATGACGTCATTCCGGAGACCTGGCCACCAGAACGATTTCTGTAGCAACTCCACCAGACGGGAGATCCCAGGGTGGCAAGCGAGCTTGGATGAATGGGCCCAATGGATCACGTCACCCCGAATGGACGATGGCACGAACAGTCTACCAGTAGGGCCTCCGCCCGGAGATAGCCCAGGAGAGGCCGCCCACGACACACGAGGCCGGGATGATGGTGTGCTCTTGCTTCTCAGAGACCTCCAAAGCGAACTGCCTGGACAGGGCGTCAGGTTTGGTGTTCTTTGACCCAGGGCAGTAGGTGATGGTGAACCTGAAGCGTCCGAAGAACAGGGACCAGCACACATGGCGAGCATTCAGGCGCTTAGCCGTCCTCAGGTACTCCACGTTCTTGTGATCAGTCCATAACACAAAGGGTAGCGTGGCCCCCTCCAGCCAGTGCCGCCACTCCTCCAGTGTGAGCTTCACTGCCAGGAGTTCTCTGTCACCAGCGTCATAGTTCCTCTCAACAGGCAACAGTCACCGAGAAAAAAAGGCGCAGGGACGGATCACCCCGTCCACCAGGAAGCGCTGCAATAGTACTGCCCCCACCCCCGAATCAGAGGCATCCACCTCAACCAGGCACTGCAGAGCTGGGACAACCTGCGTCAGGACCCGGGAAGAAGAGAATTACGTCTTCAGAGCAGCAAAGGCTGACGCAGCTTCCTCCGTCCATCAGAACGCCACTTTGGGGGAGGTGAGGCGGGTCAAGGGGAGGGCGATCGAGCTGTACTTGGGGACGAATCGCCGGTACAAATTGGCAAACCCCAAAAATTGTTGCAGCTGTTTCCTTGACGACGGGGGCGGGAGGGGGGATTCCACCACCGCCCTCACCTTCTCTGGGTCCGGGATGACCTGGTTGTGTGAGATGATGAAGCCGAGGAAGGAGGTCTTCTCGGTGTAAAACTCACACTTTTCGGCTTTCACAAAAAGTTTGTTCTCCAGCAGCCGTTGAAGGACCCGCCTCACGTGGACCTGATGCTCCTCCCGGGACTGAGAGAAGATCAGGTTGTTGTCCAGGTAGATGAAAACAAAGGACCCAAGGAAATCCCAGAGGACATCGTTGATGAGACGCTGGAAGACGGCCAGAGCGTTGGTGAGCCCGAACGGCATGACGAGGTACTCAAAGTGGCTGCTGGGGGTCCGGAATCCCGTCTTCTACTCGTCGCCCTCCTGGATCCGCACGAGGTGGTAAGCACTGCGGAGATCCAGCTTTGTGAACCAGGAAGCCCCCTGGAGGGAGTCAAAGGCAGAGTCCATCAAAGGTAGAGTATACTTGTCCTTAATAGTAATGTCATTCAGAGCCCTGAAGTCGATGCAAGGGCGAAGGGAACAGTCCTTCTTCCCGACAAAGAAGAAGCCTGCCCCCACTGGTGATGACGATGGCCGGATGATGCCCGAGCTGAGCGATTCCTTAATATACGCCTCCATAGCCTCCCGTTCCGGAGCCAATAAGCTGTAAAGGCGGCTCGACGGCAGGGGGGCACCCGGGGGAGGTTAATGGCACAGTCGTACGGCCGGTGGGGGGGGGAGGGACAGCGCCTGGGACTTGCTAAACCACTCTCCAAGGTCATGAAACTCTGGAGGCACCCTGGACAAGTCGGGGGTCGGGGTGGGGGAGGAGAGGGGAACCGATGGAGAGCAAGCTGCTGACTGGAGGCACGCACTCAGGCAGAAAGGACTCCAGGTGAGAACACTCCCGGTTCGCCAGTCGAAGGTGGGGTTGTGTAAGCGCAGCCAGGGGTAACCCAGGATGACAGGGGCTGCCGAGGTGGAGAGCACCAACAGCCGGAGGTCCTCATGATGGTTCCCAGAAATGATGGCTGAGACCGGGGCAGTCTGGTGCGTCACCTTTTCCAAAGGGGCCTTAGACAGGGTGACGAGGTTAAGGGGAGTTGGCAGAGCTTGGCAGGGAAGCCCCAATCGGGTTGCCAGTTTCCCAGAAATAAAGCTCTGCTCGGCCCCCAAGTCCACCAGTGCTTGTGTGAGGAACTCTATGCGGTGGTGACAAAACCTAATCGGCAGGAGACATTTGGTTACGGGATTTGGCCGGGATGAGTCTGCGAGACCCCCTACAGCTACTCGCGGACCCCCCCTTTTGTCCGAACCGGGCAGGACTCGATTTCATGCTGGTCATCCCCACAGTACATGCAGAGACCTAGGTCCCTGCAGCGCTGTCTCTCTGCCTGCGAGATTTTAGTCGGCCCCATTATCATAGCCTCAGGTTCATCTGGGCCCTCTAGCGCGGGCAGCACCAAGGTGGAAGGCTGAGAGGAGCGTTGTGATGGTCTTCTCAAGCAGAAGTCCTCCGCTCGGCAGCTCGCTCTCTCAGCCTGTTATCAAGACTAATGGTCAGTGAAATTAGCTCAGTTAGACATTCAGGCTTATCTAAGCGAGCCAGCTCATCCTGTAGGCTAGGGCTCAGGCTACAGATGAAGATGCTGCAAAGCAAAGCATCCTCCCACCCAACTTCTGCCGCTACCACCCGGAAGTCGACAGTGCAGACCGACCACCCTGGGGAAGATTTAGCAAACGGGTGGTTAGCACGCTATCCCGATCCGAATGGTCAAAAACTTCGTGGAAATCATGGACAAACTGGGCGTAGGTGAGATTGGCGTAGCTGGGCTTCGCCATTATGGCGTAAGCCCATGCTAACGCTCACCCTTCCAAAAGATTAGCCACGTAACCAATTCGGCTGTGATCGGAAGGGAAGTCCCCGAGAACCCGCTGAAACACCATCTCACACTGGAGGATGAAACCCCGAGCCTCCCCGAGCTTCCCACTGAAGCGCGTGGGCGTGGGGATCGGCGTGAGATGCGTGAGCGAGCCCGGGCTAGCCTGGCTAGGTGGAGAGCTAACGGGAGCTGGCCTGCTGCTCTGAGCCGGAGGGAACGCCAGCTGACCTTCCAGGCGATCCAACCGGCTGTTTATCTGAACTAGTGAGTTCAGGATGACCTGCTGCTGGTGAGTAATTTGATCAACTCGAGCCTTCAAGATGTTAAACCGGTGTGCGAGCCCGCTGATCGCTGAGTCACTCTGACGGAGCCGTACTGACATAATGTCGGACCCAGGGAACACACACACTCAGGCTCAAGTGCAATACAATTATCTTTATTGAATTACCAGCAGGAGTGTGGGTGCGTGAATGCAGAATGTGAGTGTATTGTGGGTGAACAAGCTGCAACCGGGGGCGAGACAGAGCGCCGTACAGCCTGGCAACCCTAGGGACAGAGCCAAACACAGATGTTAGAATCAGCCGTGTAACAGTGAATGGAAAACTGACTGGGCTTACTTGCAGGTGTTCTTGTGCTGGCGCCGGCTTGGGCTGTGGGCCTCCTTCCAGGGAGACAGCATCTGCAGAGCGCACCCGGCGATGAGCTGTGCTGCGCGGCGTGGTGAGAGGAGCGAGCCGCGGGGGAGAGAACCGCCGCCAAAGGGATCCACCTGTGCACAGGGGAGAGCGTAGGAGAAAAGGTAAGTTGGGATGTTGAGCTTACGTACCAACGGAGAGTCCAAAAGATGATGCGCAGGGCTGAGAGGAATCAGGCGTGCGCAGGACGAAGATCGTAGCAAAGCAGACGGCTCCATGCCAAAGCTCCAGGCAGAGCGGCCTATATAGCCCGGGGCTGATTACCCATAGGTGTGCGCGCAGCTGATGCAGGTGACGGCCCAGAGTGAGTCATAACAGAAATATTTGTAAAAAATTATCATATGCTTTATTTATATCATTTTCATCACAAACTATCTTCCAGTCTTGCATTAATAATCTTTTGCCAATAAATACATAGATTCTTCATTTCTTATTCTTTTATATTTAATAGGTTCCAAGGTTGTCATAGCCAGGAGCGGCACTGGGGTTAAGGTCCCAGTGCTCATAAAATGCTCCTTATGGCGTGCGTCTCGAAAAGCCTCTGACAACTAAGTCCAACTCCTAGCCTGCCCGTGTGGTTTAGTCTCTAAGCCCGGCGGAACTGCTTTTACTAATAGGAGAAGGGGCGAGGGCGGATCTCTGGCGCCTTAAAACCAGATGCTTCGGGTAGATGGTGGCTCGTCAACCTGGGAAGGTAGCCCATCTAGGGGAAGGTAAACCCTGATTTCAAACCTCTGCTGCCTTGCGGCATACCCGGTCACGGGAAAGGCTTCGGGAGTCAACCCTGAGGAAAAATCCAGAGTCGGAGCCCCTAAGGCAGTTCTATGTTGTGCTCAACATCGTTCTGGCAGCTCCTGCGACGGCGCTGGTGCCAAACTGTAGCAGCCCTGCTGTTCCTTTGGATTCATCAGTGACGTGGAGAGGGGGGACATGCTGCATGAGCAACATCTTGTCCTCCATATCTTCCTGCCCAGGCTTGAATCCTACCAACGCCCAACGCTGGAAGGTAGAACACCGGATCACTGGAGAGGACACTCCAGCTTTGCCTTTGGCGTAGACAAAACACGGGGAATGACAGTTACCGGTTATAAGCCACTGCTCAATTGGCGTAGAGCGTGGCGCCAGGGGTTGTTCCCGACGGTGGGAGGGATCATCAGATCTCACTGGACAGCTACCGCCCGCCTCAAGCTGGGCAGCCCCCAGCCAATAAGGTGTTGTCCCGCCACAGCTTGCTTTCCTCATTGGGTGCATGGGGATAAGGAGAAATCCAAAGAGCAGGCTGAGAACCTTCGCACCAGGCAAGACAATAAAACAAAAGAGACCAACTCTAAAACTGGGAACTTGGAACGTCCGCACTATGATGACAGGACTCGCTGCTAACCTCAAGGACATCAACGACACCAGGAAGACTGCCATCATCAATAATGAGCTGAAGAGACTGGGAGTGGATATTGCCACTCTCCAGGAAACACGGTTAGCTGATGCAGGCACACTGAGAGAGAAGGACTACAGTTCTACTGGCAGGGAAAGGGCAGTGACGAACACAGGGAACACGGAGTGGGCTTCGCAGTGAAGAACACTTTGCTGAAGATGGTGGAACCGGGCAGCACTGGCTCTGCACGACTCCTCACCCTCCGCCTGAACACCACTCAAGGCCCAGTCACCCTCGTCAGTGTGTATGCCCCAACACAGACAGCCACACCAGAGGCAAAAGACGAGTTCTACGAGAATCTCGCAACAACTGTCAGGATCATCCCCAACTCTGAACAACTCATTCTCCTTGGAGACTTCAATGCCAGAGTGGGTGCTGACCACGACTCCTGGCCCTCCTGTCTTGGACCTTTTGGCGTGGGCAGAATGAACGACAACGGACAGCGGCGGCTCGAGTTCTGCACATATCACGATCTGTGCATCACAAACTCGTTCTTCAAGACCAAGCCCCAACACAAGGTTTCCTGGCAACATCCGCGCTCAAAGCACTGGCACCAGCTAGACTTGATCCTGACCAGGCGCACCTCACTGAAGAACGTGCTAATCACCCGTTCGTTCCAGAGTGCAGATTGCGACACAGACCATTCATTGGTGTGTTGCAAGGTCAAGCTGCAGCTGAAGAAATTCCATCGTGCTAGACAACCTGGAAAGGCATGGATTGACATCAGCAAGATGGCCCAACCAGAACTTGTTGAGCAGTTTGCCTCCACCTTTGAGAAGGAACTTGGTGTACCACAAGGAGGAGAATCTGCAAAGCAGAAGTGGGAAGAGCTGCGAAACACCATCTACCGCACAGCCTTGGCTACCTTTGGGAGGAAGACCTCGAAGTCACAGGACTGGTTTGATGCCAAGTTGACCGAGATGACCCCCGTCATTGAAGCCAAGCGCTCAGCACTTGCTGAGTACAAGAAGTACCCAAACGAGAAGAATCTCCAGATTCTCAGGGCTGCGAGAAGCAAAGTTCAGCAGACTGCTCGGCGCTGTGCCAACGAGTACTGGACTCAGCTCAGCCAAGACATTCAAACCGCTGCCATAACAGGGAACATCCGTGGTATGTACGATGGCATCAAGAAAGCACTTGGTCCGGCTCAGAGCAAGACGGCCCCCCTCAAATCTTCCACTGGAGAGATGATCACAGAGAAGAACAAGCAGATGGAGAGATGGGCGGAACACTACTCCGACCTCTACTCTAGACAGAACACTGTGACACCGTCAGCCCTTGATGCCATCGACTGCCTGCCATCCATGGACGAACTTGACGCCGAGCCAACCATCGACGAACTCAGTAAGGCCATTGATAGCTTGGCCGCTGGCAAGGCACCCGGCAACGACGGCATACCCCCTGACCTGATCAAGCACTGCAAGATCGCCCTACTGCTGCCATTGCATGACGTCCTCTGCCAGTGCTGGAAGGAAGGTGCTGTACCACAGGACATGAAAACAAAGGGGAGAGAAGCGACTGCAAAAACTACAGGGGCATTTCCCTCCTCAGCGTTGTTGGCAAAGTCTACGCACGAGTTGTTCTCGTTTGTCTACAGAAGCTTGCCGAACGTGTCTACCCCGAGTCTCAGTGTGGCTTCCGCGCTGAGCGATCGACGGTAGACATGATATTCTCCATCCGCCAACTCCAGGAGAAATGCAGAGAACAGAACATGCCCCTGTACGTCGCCTTCATCGACCTCACCAAAGCGTTCGATCTGGTCAGCAGAGAGGGCCTTTTCAAGATCCTGCCAAAGATAGGATGCCCACCAAAGTTGCAAAGCCTCATCGAATCGTTTCACACCAACATGCAGGGGATAGTGCAGCACGATGGCAACGTCTCAGAGCCATTCAACATACGCAGCGGAGTGAAACAGGGCTGTGTACTTGCGCCAACCCTCTTTGGGATTTTCTTTGCTATGCTCCTGAGGCATGCCTTCAGCACAGCAACAGAGGGAATCTACCTGCACACAAGATCTGACGGCAGGCTTTTCAACCTCGCCCGCCTGAAAGCCAGAACCAAAGTACGCGAGGCTCTAATCAGAGACATGCTGTTCGCAGACGACGCTGCAGTCGCAACCCACACACAGCAGGAGCTTCAGACCCTGATGGACCGCTTCTCCCAGGCATGCAAGGACTTCGGGCTTACCATCAGCCTGAAGAAGACTAATGTCTTGGCGCAAGGCACGGAAGCACCACCAACCATCACCATTGATGACTACAAGCTGGAGGTCGTGAATCAGTTCACGTACCTGGGGTCCACGATCAGCAACAACCTCTCCCTTGATACAGAGATCAACAAGAGGAATGGAAAATCAGCCTTCACACTCGCTCGCCTCACCACACGAGTGTGGGAGAATCCCAAACTCTCTGTCAAGATGAAAATGGCAGTGTACAACGCCTGCGTCATCAGCACACTGCTCTATGGGAGTGAGACGTGGACAACATACGCCCGGTAGGAAAAGAGACTGAACTCCTTCCACTTGCGCTGCATTCGCCACATCCTGGACATATCCTGGCAGGACAAAGTGCCCAACACAGAAGTTCTGTCCCGCGCCGGCCTTCCCTCCATGTTCACTCTACTCAGGCAGCGCAGGCTCCGCTGGCTAGGCCACGTTCACCGTATGGAGGATAGCAGAATCCCCAAAGACGTCCTCTATGGAGAACTGGCAACTGGCAGGAGAGACGTTGGCCGCCCATAGCTGCGCTTTAGAGACGTCTGCAAGAGAGACATGAAGGCCCTGGATATCAACACAGAGCGCTGGGAGGACCTTGCAACGGACCGCTCCAAATGGAGAGGCACCCTGACCAGACAGCTCAAGGCGGGTGAAGAGAGACTGACTGCTGCAGCAGATGAAAAAAGGACCCGCAGGAAGAACCGCCACAGACCCAGCAGCACGGAGACCACCCACAAGTGTGACCTGTGTGACAGGGACTGTCATTCGCGCAGCAGCCTGTTCAGCCACACGCGGTGCTGTTCTAGCAGAGTAGACGTTTAGGATTCTCTTCCATGGTCATCATAGACCGACGGAGGCCGACGATATTTAATATTTTTGGTATACTTTTGTCCCCCTCATGGATCGTCACCTTATCGTGGCGGGGAGGTTTGCGTGCCCTAGTGATCCCAGGAGCTATGTTGTCCGGGGCAATTTGCCCCTGGTAGGGTCACCCAAGACAAACTGGTCCTGGGTGAAGGGCCAGACTAAGAACGATCCAACAGACTCTCATGATAAATTCTATATCAAGGATTCAGTGTACCCCGCCCGGTATGGGGTTACCGGGGCCCCACCCTGGAGCCAGGCCTGGGGGATGTGCTTGATGGCTAGCGTCTGGTGGCCGGGTTTCCACCCATGGGACCCAGCCGGGCTCAGCTCGAAGGAGTTACATGGGTCCGCCCCCCAGTGGTCTCACCACCTGCAGGAGGGATCATGGGGGTCCGGTGCTATGTGGATTAGGTGGCGGTCAAAGGCGGAGACCTTGGCGGACTGATCCCAAGCTTTCTAAACTGGCTTTTTGTACGTGGAATGTCACCTCTCTGGTGGGGAAAGAGCCTGAGCTGGTGTACGAGGTTGCGAGATACCGGCTAGATATAGTCGGCCTCACCTCAACACACAGCTCCAGTTCTGGAACCCGTCTCCTGGAGAGGGGCTGGAGCTTGGCCTTTTCTGGAGTTGCCCCGGGCGAGAGGCAACGAGCAGGGGTGGGTATTCTTGTATCCCCCCACCTTGCTGCATCTATATTGGAGTTTTCCCCAGTGGATGAAAGGGTTGCTTCCCTGTGCCTTCGGGTTGGGAAACGGGTCCTGACCATCATTTGTGCCTATGCACCAAATGATGTTTCAGAGTACCCACACTTTTTGGAGTCTGTGACCCGGGTGCTGGAGGGTGCTCCTCTTGGAGACTCCATTGTCCTACTAGGGGACTTCAATGCGCACATGGGCAACGACAGTGAAACCTGGAAGGGGGTGATTGGGAGGAACGGCCTGCCCGATCTGAACCCGAGTCGTGTTCAGTTATTGGATTTCTGTGCTAACCTCGCTTATCACAGGGGCTGAGGTCGCCAAGGTGGTTAAAAATCTCCTTGGTAGCTGGGCCCCGGGGATGGATGAGATTTGCCCTGAGTAACTCAAGGCCCTGGATGTTGTTGGGCTGTCATGGTTGACACACCTCTGCAACATTGCGTGGAGGTCGGGGGCAGTGCCTTTGGCATGGCAAATCGGGGTGGTGGTTCCTCTCTTCAAAAAAGGGGACCGAAGGGTGTGCTCCAACTTTAGATGGATCACACTCCTCAGCCTCCCTGGGAAGGTCTATGCCAAGGTACTGTAGAGGAGAGTCCGGCCGTTGGTCGAACCTCAGATTCAGGAGGAGCAATGTGGTTTTCGTCCTGGCCGTGGCACATCGAACCAGCTCTTTACCCTCTCGAGAATTCTCGAGGGTTCGTGGGAGTTTGCCCTACCAGTTTACATGTGTTTTGTGGACTTGGAGAAGGCATTTGACTGCGTCTCTCGTGGTTTTTTGTGGGGGGTGCTTCGGGAGTATGGGGTATTGGGTTTGTTGTTACGAGCTATTCGGTCTCTGTACAACTGTTGTGAGAGTTTGGTTCGTATTGCCAACACTCAGTCGGACTCATTCCCAGTGAGAGTTGGACTCCGCCAGGGCTGCCCTTGGTCACCGATCCTGTTCATAATTTTTATGGAAAGGATTTCTAGGTGCAGCCAGGGAATGGAGGGTGTCATGCTTGGTGACCACAGGATCTCGTCTCTGTTGTTTGCATATGATGTTGTCCTGTTGGCCACATCCAGCAATGACCTATAGCTCTTGCTGGGACAGTTTGCCGCTGAGTGTGAAGCGGCTGGAATGAGAATCAGCACCTCCAAGTCCGAGTCCATGGTCCTCAGCCGGAAAAAGGTGGATTGTCCTCTCTGGGTTGGGGACAGGCTCCTGCCCCAAGTGGAGGAGTTTACACTACCGTTCAAAAGTTTGGGGTCACTTAGAAATTTCCTTATTTTTGAAAGAAAAGCACTGTTTTTTTCAATGAAGATTTTAAACTAATCAGAAATACACTTTAACATCTAATATACAGCTAATGTGGTAAATGACTATTCTAGCTGCAGATGTCTGGTTTTTGGTGCAATATCTACATAGGTGTATAGAGGCCCATTTCCAGCAACTATCACTCCAGTGTTCTAATGGTACAATGTGTTTGCTCATTGTGTCAGAAGGCTAATGGATGATTAGAAAACCCTTGTGCAATCATGTTTGCACAGCTGAAAACAGTTTAGCTGGTTTGAGAAGCTATAAAACTGACCTTCCTTTGAGCAGGTTGAGTATCTGGAAAAAAATATTATTTCAAATACAAATCATTATTTCTAACCTTGTCAATGTCTTGACTATATTTTCTATTCATTTTACAACTCATGGTGGTAAATAAGTGTGACTTTTCATGGAAAACACAAAATAATTGTCTGGGTGACCCCAAACTTTTGAACGGTAGTGTAAGTATCTTGGGGTCTTATTCACGAGTGAGGGGAAAATGGAGCGAGAGGTTGGCAGACGGATTGGAGCAGCATCTGCAGTGATGCGAACATTGTACCGGTCTGTTGTGGTGAAGAGGGAGCTTAGTTCTAAGGCAAAGCTGTTGATTTACCAGTCAATCTACGTTCCTACTCTCACCTATGGTCACGAGCTTTGGGTAATGACCGAAAGAACGAGATTGCGGATACAAGCGGCTGAAATGAGCTTTCTCCGTAGGATTGCTGGACTCACCCTCAGAGATAGGGTGAGGAGCTCAGTCATCCGGGAGAGGCTCAGAGTAGAACCGCTGCTCCTCCACATTGAAAGGAGTCAGTTGAGGTGGTATGGGCATCTGATTAGGATGCCTCCTGGACGCCTCCCACTTGAGGTGTTTCGGGCACGTCCCACTGGGAGGAGACCCCAGGGCAGACCCAGGACTCAGTGGAGAGACTGTGTCTCCCAGCTGGTCTGGGAACGCCTTGGTATCCTCTCTGAAGAGCTGGAGCAGGTGTCTGGGGAGAGGGAAGTCTGGGCTCCTCTGCTTGAACTGCTGCCTCCGTGACCCGGACCTCCGGAAAAGCGATAGAAGATGGATGGATGGATGGATGGATGGTATACGTTTTCTTCCTATAATCATACTGATAGACGACAAAAATCAGCAGGTGGTCACTGATATCATTCACTAAAAGCCCACTCATGATATTATTTTCCATAATGTTTGTGAATATGTTATCTATTAGTGTGGCACTGTGTGACGTGATTCTGCTAGGTCTGGTGATGGTTGGATGTAAGCTCATTCTGTACATTGTGTTGATAAATTCTTCTGCCAAACTATGTTGTTTTGAATTCATCAGATCTACATTGAAATCCCCACAGATGAACATAACTTTATGAGTTAGTTTTGCATACAGTTTTTCCATCCAGTCCTTAAATAAGTCAATGTTTGATCCAGGTGTTCTATATCCACAGCTCACTACTATATTCTTCACATTGTCCAGACAGATTTCTATTGTAATACATTCAAATAAATCATCCACAGTCACTGACAAATTTTCAGCAACCTTGTATTGCAAGCTCTTGTCAACATAAATTACAACTCCTCCTCCTTTTTTCACTTTTCTATTTATATAATTTAATTCATAGCCATCCATGGTAAAATCCACTCCTTTCTCTTCTCTGAGCCACGTCTCTGATATTGCCACAATATTGAAGGGCTCTTTAAACTGATGTAAATAGTCTTTAATGTTATTAAAGTTGGCATAGAGACTTCTGCTGTTGAAGTGGATCATAGAAATATTGAAATCAGATGTAACCATTGTATTAAACTGTTCATCCATGTAGTAACTACAGTTATTATTGATGGAGGTAAATAAATTATTATCAGGGTCTATGTTATATTCTACGTCCTGTGGGTTGTGATCCGTATATTCAAAAACTTTCAGTTCCTGTTGTTCCTGTTTGTTGATCTTTTGTTTCATGTTGTTAAATTTCCTGATGCAGATGAGTGTGATCCTTTTTTTTTTATTACTTATTTGTACCCATAGGTAGATTTGGTTTGCAGTCTGGTGACAAGCCACCGGCTGTCGGTTGCTGCGTGCGCGAGCGCCCTAAACCTACATGTTTTTGGTATGCGGGAGGAAACCGGAGAAATCCCGGAGTAAACCCACGCAACACGGGGAGAACATGCAAACTCCACACAGCTCACTGTTGGTCGGGATCCTTCAATGTCTTACAGTTATCATTTGTTGCTGTCGACTCCAGTTCATAATGTTCATTGGTATTTGTCCAGTTCCATAATATTTTGGATGTTAATGACCTTTGCTTCTTCAGGTGATCCATTTAATTTGATGTATATTTTACAGTTTGATGTCCAGGTGTTTTGAATCTTTTTCTGCTTTCTCATGTATCTTGCTTTTCTGGCTATTTCTGCATTTTCTTTTGTGAGGTTCTCGTTCATGTAAATGTTCGTTCCTTTCAGTTTCCTCCCTTGTTTTAGCAGCGCAGTCTTGTTTTTTCTGTTGACAAACCTCATGATGACAGCTGGTTTGTCGCAGTTTTTCTTGGGCAGAGAGTGGCAGGCCTCAATGGTGTTACAGTCCAGCTGGATTCCTGAGGACTGCAGGAAGGCCGCCACTTGTTGCTCCATGGAGTCGCCTTCCAGCGCATCGAGCCTCCTTCCGCTGTCCACGGCCACCGCTCAAGCATATGATCGGGGTTTAATGTAGATCCCTGTGATGATCACGTCATTAACCCGGGTGTACTGCTCCAGGTCCGACACTCTGCTATCCAGATACAACAGCCTCTTGTCCTTCTCGGCGTTCTGGATCCGCAGTGCTTTCACCTCCTCGAGCAGGCCCAGAATGTTTTTTTGCTGCAGCTTAACAGCATAAATTTCTTCAGCCAAGAAGTCGAGTGATCTTTTAATATCGTCCACTTCCTCAGTCTGCTGAGCTTTCTTAGAACCCATGATCCCGGACGATTTATGTTGACCAAACAGCCACTGAACAGCTGTTTAGCTAGCTGAATGGCGGGCCACTCCACTCCGCTCTCGTTTCCCAGTCCGTAGGTGCCGCTATTGGCGTCTTAAATCAGGCAGGGGTCGAAACTAGGATGTCCAGTTCGTAATCCAAATTCAGCTCTCAGAAGCCAAAAAAAAGAGTCAAAAACCGAGCACCAAAACACAGAAATCCACCAAAATCCACCAACTGACAGGATCTGACAGCAGGTTGACAGGAACCGGAAGTGAATCATCAAAATTAAAATAAATAAACACTTGACCAGCTGATGCCACTGACCTGGCATCGGCCCGGTAGATGACGGTTGAGCCTCCAAACTCACTGGAGCTTTGTCAGTCTGCTGGAGAGAAGGATGAACAGAAGGAGCCATGGGATGTGTTAAGCTAACGTGCTAAGCTAACACTATTGCTATAGCTAATGCCACAGCTAGTTGTAGCTAACACCGATACAAAGGAGCGACTCTGTCCCCGGTTTGTCTCACTGACCTGGTATCGGCCCGGTAGATGATGGCTGAGCCTCCCGCACAGATTCTTAGAATCTTGTGATTGGGGCTTGGCAGAGGAACTAACAGAGACCACAGCTGGGCGGGAGCTGGATCGGAGCTCAACTACAGTGGCGGTGGGAGGCGGGGCTCGGCAGAGGAACTACTGAGGAAAATGGTGGTAGGCGGCGGGGCTCAGCGGAGGAGCTACTGGGACCTCATCTGGACAGGAGCCGGATCGGAGCTCAACTACAGCGGCGGTGGGTGGCGGTGCTTGGCGGAGGAGCTGCCAGCGCCCCGGCTGGACAGGAGCCAGATCGGAGCTCAATTGCAGCGGCGGTGAGCAGCGGGACTAGCAATAGAGGGGGCTAGCTGAGGCCCCAGCTGAATTCGAGGTCGGCTGGATCAGATACCGGTGACACCAGCAGAGATTGTTTTATTATCATCAGGTCAGTAAGAAATGCCACCAAAGAAGGAGGAAATGGAAGAGATTAAAAAAAATATCTGAACTTCATGTCAGAAGAACTGACCAAAGTGGCCAATCAACAGTCTAAACTATTAGGGCTAATGGAGGAAGTCCGAGAATTGAAATTAACAATTAAGGAAAGAAACAAAAAAATTGCAGACTTGGAGCGACACATTGAGGATCTTGAACAATATTCTCATATGGATGATTTAATTATTAGTGGACTAGACATTAAATACCAATCATATGCCAATGCTACAGCAGGAATGAGAGGTGAGGAGGTTCCATTAAGTGAATCAGTCTCCCTGGAAAACCAGGTGCTTCAGTTCCTTGAAAGCAGAAACATAAAGGTTGAAATAAATGCAATTTCAGCCTGTCATACTTTACCCAGAAAGGATAATAAAGCAAAGAAATCAATTGTGATGTGCTTTGTGAACAGAAGGGTAAAGAATGACATACTGAGGCAGGCCAGAAAGCTACGGGGAACAGAAGTTTACAATAGCAAGGCAAGCACGGATGCTGAAAAGACAAAACAAGATACAAGCAACATGGACAAGAAATTGTAGAGTTTGGATCAAACTAAATGGAACACCTGAAGAAGCAAAGGCCATAATGGGGTCTTTCTGCAACTGTGGGGGTTCCCCCCTACAGTTGATAGTGCTATGAGATGACTGTTGTTGTGAAATGGCGCTATATAAATAAAGTTGAATTGAATTGAATTGAATTGAATTGAATTGAATTGAATTGAATAATAAGAGATCTCACTGACATTAAATATAGATGAACGCTGATTAAGAAAATTAAGAGACTCCGATAATCCATATCCACACACATGGCAAGATCAGAATCAGAATCAGAATCAGAATCAGAATCAGATTTATTGCCATTGTTCATGTAGTACACAAACTAGGAATTTGTCTCGGTGCAATGCTGCAACATTAAACATGATAAAATAAAAGAAATAAAAAACTAAACATGCAATAAAGTGTAGAATAAGAATGAGTAATACTAGTCAAAGCAGTTTTTAAATATATTAGCGAGCAGCAGATATTGTGGAGTACCACATAGTGCAGTCAGTAATGCAAAAAGAAAACAGTGATGATTGACATGAGTCTGGTTGAGCTGCTGTACATAGTGCACGAGAGTCAATAAGTCACTTAGTGTTCAGCAGTCTGATGGCAGAGGGGAAGAAGCTGTTCATGTGACGGGAGGTTTTAGTCTGGATGGACCGAAGTCTTCTACCTGAGGGGAGGGGGGCAAACAGTACGTGACAAGGGTGTGAAGGATCGGCTATGATCCGGCCTGCACGCCTCTGGGTCCTGGAGATGTACAGGTCCTGGAGAGATGGAAGCTTGCAGCCGATCACCTTCTCAGCAGCGCGCATGACGCGCTGCAGCCTTAGTCTGTCCCTGGCAGTGGCTCCTGCGTACCACACGGTGATGGAGGTGGTGAGGATGGACTCGATGATGGCTGTGTAGAACTGCATTAACATCTTGGTGGGTAGCTTGAGCTTCCTCAGCAGCCGCAGGAAGAACATCCTCTGCTGGGCCTTTTTGATGAGGGAGCTGATGGTCGGCTCCCACTTGAGGTCCCGGGTGATGGTGGTGCCCAGGAAGCGGAAGGAATCTGCAGTGGTGATGGGAGAGCCTGTGAGGGTGAGGGGGGGCAGAGGGGTTGTGACTTTCCTGAAGTCCACAATCATCTCCACTGTCTTCAGAGCGTTCAGCTGCAGGTTGTTGTGGCTGCACCAGGACGCCAGCTGGGCCACCTCTCTCCTGTAGACGGACTCGTCGCCGTTGGAGATGAGCCCGATGAGGGTGGTGTCGTCCGCAAACTTGATCAGTTTGACAGACTGGTGGCTGGAGGTGCAGGAGTTGGTATAAAGGGAGAAGAGTAGGGGAGAAAGTACACAGCCCTGGGGTGATCCGGTGCTGATGTTAACAGAGTCTGAGACAGTCTTTCCCAGCCGCACATGCTGCCTCTGGTCCGTCAGGAAGTTGATGATCCACCTGCAGAGGGAGTCAGGCACGTTGAGCAGGGACAGCTTGTCTCGGAGCAGAGCGGGGCGGATGGTGTTGAATGCAGAGCTGAAGTCCTAAACAGGATCCTGGCGTAGGTTCTCGGGGAGTCCAGGTGCTGCAGGATGGAGTGGAGGGCCAGGTTGACTGCGTCATCCATAGACGTGTTGGCTCGGTAGGCAAACTGCAGCGGGTCCAGGAGGGGAGTGGTGATGGACTAAGGTGGGGAAGGACCAGGCGCTCAAAGGACTTTATGACTACATAGGTGAGCGCTACAGGTCTGTAGTCGTTAAGTCCAGTGATCCGTGGCTTCTTGGGGACAGGGATGATGGTGGAGGATTTGAGGCAGGTCGGCACGTGGCATAGCTTAAGGGAGGTGTTAAAAATGTCTGTGAAGACAGGAGTCAGCTCTTTCGCACAGTGTCTCAGGGTGGAGGGAGACACGCCGTCCGGACCGGGGACCTTGCGCGGGTTCAGTCTGGAGAACTGTCTGTGCACGTCGTGCTCACTGATGACAAGGGTAGGGGGGGAGGAAGGGGGGCCGCTTTTGATGAAGTAGGGACCGTGGAGGCAGTAGAGCTGGGGGGAGGGGGGAAGTTGGACACAGCTGATGAGGTGTCAAAACGGGCATAGTGTTGGGACAGTCTTTGACAAAGGGCTTTGCCATCCTGACCTTTAGAAGCCTGAGGCTGATAGTTGGTGATTTGCCTCAGTCCTCTCCACACAGAAGCAGAGTCGTTAGCAGTGAACTGCTGCTGGAGTCTCTCAGAATACACAGATTTAGCTCTCCTCAGCTCTCTGTTAAACCGATATTTAACCTCCCTGTAGCAGTCCCTGTCTCCACTTTTCAACGCTGCTTCCTTCTCCTTCCTGATCTGTCTGAGCTCAGCAGTGAACCAGGGCTTATCATTAGAGTACCTCACCCTGGTGCGCGATGGAAGAATGCTCTCCTCACAAAAGTGGATATATGAGGTCACAGTGTCTGTGTACTCATCCAGATCATGCGTGGCTCCTTTAAACATGCCCCAGTCAGTTATTTCCATGCACGTGTTCAGCTTCTCCCCAGCTTCACTGGTCCATTTCTTTGTAGTGCTCACAACAGGTTTAGTGAGCTTCAGTCTCTGTCTGTATGTGGGAATGAGGTGGACCACCACGTGATCAGATAGTCCAAGCGCAGCGCGGGGAACAGCGCAATACGCGTCCTTCACTGTAGTGTAACAGTGATCCAGCGTGTTCTTTCCTCTGGTGGGGCATTTAATAAACTGTTTGTATCGAGGGAGATTGTGGCTTAGGTTGCTCTGGTTAAAGTCGCCAACCACAATAACCAGAGAGTCCGGGAAAGTTCGCTCCGTATGTTGAATGTGATCTGCGAGCACGCGCTGAGCCTCGCGCGCATCTGCGTCGGGCGGGACGTAAACAGCGGCCAGGATGAATGAAGCAAACTCCCGCGGTGAATAAAATGGCTTGCAGTTAATAAAAAGAAATTCCAGGGCGGAAGAACAGTGTTGGGAGAGCACCGTTACATCAGAGCACCAGCTGCTGTTAATGTTAAAAGCAGACTCCTCCTCCTGAGGATTTACCGGAGAGCTCTGTGTCACGATCAGCACGAAACAGCTGAAAACCCTCGAGGAGCAGCACGGTGTCCGGTGTGTTTTCCCTGAGCCAGGTCTCAGTAAAACAGAGGGCAGACGAGGAAGAGAGGTCCTTAAATCGCATCAGCAGTCTTAATTCATCTATCTTGTTAGAGAGAGAATTGGCATTGGACAGAAATATGCCAGGCAAAGCCGTGCACGTGCCTCTCCTGCGAAGCCGCACGAGAGCACCCGCTCGCCTTCCTCTCTTTCGCCATCTCACTTTTTGAGCTAAACAGTGAACTAGATCGGCGGCAGGAGCTAAAAAAACTGGGAGTAGGTCCGTGGGAGTGAAAGTCCCACGAAAGATGAAAGATCAGTTCTTTTGTGACATACCATATCAATTTATTTTAAAAAAAAAAAATCTATGATTGACTTTAGTAGACATCAATCATCCCCAGTTGAAGGAAGTCATTTGACACAGAGTGAGGAAATTCAGACTCTGAAAATATGCCATTATGCAGAACATAAACCACAAGAGATGGAGAATGATATTGATCCTGATAACCACTTCTTCAACAATATTCATAATCACTGTGAATATTAAGATGAAAAGCAATTCAAAAGCCAAGCGCAATTAGATGGTAAACTATCAATAATACACTTCAACAGCAGAAGTCTTAACAAAAACTTTCCACAGATTCAGGACTATTTAAAACAGCTAGATAGAAAATTTACAGCTACCGCAGTCTCAGAAACTTGGCTTAATGAAGAGCAGGCTTCTCTGATGGCAATAGATGGATATCAGATGTTAAGATAAGATAAGATAAGATAAACCTTTATTAGTCCCACAATGGGGAAATTTCAGGATTGCAACAGCACAGGGATAGCAACACTCAGAGCAACAATCAGAAGGCAAGAAAAAAACAAGAACAGCTAGTATACATATGTACATATTACTATAAATATATATATATATATATATATATATATATATATATATATATATATATATATATACACACTACCATTCAAAAGTTTGGGGTCACTTAGAAATGTCCTTATTTTTGAAAGAAAAGCACTATTTTTTTCAATGAAGATGACTAAACTAATCAGAAATACACTTTAACATCTAATATACAGCTAATGTGGTAAATGACTATTCTAGCTGCAGATGTCTGGTTTTTGGTGCAATATCTACATAGGTGTATAGAGGCCCATTTTCAGCAACTATCACTCCAGTGTTCTAATGGTACAATGTGTTTGCTCATTGCGTCAGAAGGCTAATGGATGATTAGAAAACCCTTGTGCAATCATGTTAGCACAGCTGAAAACAGTTTAGCTGGTTAGAGAAGCTATAAAACTGACCTTCCTTTGAGCAGGTTGAGTATCTGGAAAAAATTATTATTTCAAATACAAATCATTATTTCTAACCTTGTCAATGTCTTGACTATATTTTCTATTCATTTTACAACTCATGGTGGTAAATAAGTGTGACTTTTCATGGAAAACACAAAATAATTGTCTGGGTGACCCCAAACTTTTGAACGCTAGAGTATATATATGAAGCGGCAGATAAAATAAAGGCAGCTATGAGAGGTTTTAAGCAGGTTTATTAAATCACACCGCCATCATAGAACTCCGCTCCAGCCCTAAGTGTGAGCAGGCTGGAGCGGCGTCCTCAGGCTCTCAGCAAAGAGAGACACAGATGTGTGTGTCAGCAGCAGCAGTCAAAGAGAGAATGAGTTGCAGAATATGTGCAGTATTTATACCAGTTACAGACAATGCATGAAAGGGCATTCACAGTAGTGGGTATGGCATTTGCATTTGAGAGACACAGTGAGAACAGGAAGCATGAACACAATGCATGAATGGGACATTAACATCACAATACTGAGCCGAAACAAGCCAGACGGGAGCGGGGCTGCCTGTAGACATTAATACACACATTTCACTGTTCTGTTATTTGCTCTAGCCGAGCGCTGTGTCTGTCTCAGTCTGTTGTGGGGGTCACGCCACACCGCTCCCCCCCAGAGGGCTCGGCAGGGGGCCGAGACCTCGATAGCTCAGCTTTGGCAGCGAGCAGGAAAAGCTCTGTGCAGGCGAAGGTGGAGGGGGGTGGGGGGTAGTAAATGCCGGCCGGGGACGGTGAAATCGTCTGAGCCGCGCAAAAATTGCTTGTTGTTCCGCGATGTCGAAGGGCTGTCCCGCTGAACGTGCGGAGATCACAAGAAGAAAAATTAGTCACTGGCTCCTCTGGAGATTAAGTCCTGCAAGGATTAATAGCGGCCGTGAAGAAAAGACGAGGCTGCGTGGCGGCTGTAATACAAGCAGAGGGACTGGCGTGTTGACTTTAGGTGCAGGCACAACCTTAAAGCTCTCGGAAACCGCAAATCGCTGAATTTCCCTTGTGCGCCGTGGCTGAGACCATTAGCAAATCCTTCGTGCATGCTGCTGTGTGTGCTTCAGGTGTGAGGGCAGCCCTGAAGGCTCTGTGTGCAGCGGCAAAGGATGCTGGCGGTCTGTGGAGCCGTATTTGTCCCGTGTGTGGTGCGCCGTCCTCGTAACTCCCCGGTGCGTGTGCCGGGGCTCCGTGCGTTGTTGGGCCAGCTGGAGAGGAGACAGGGTCAGGGAGCTTAATCATCCCTGTTCAATGTGTTGGAGCGGTGACAGGAAGTAGACGAACTTTGTCCCTCGAGCTCGTGCAGATGCGTTGGAGCGGTGAGAGGGAGGAGACGATCTTTGTTACTCGCTCGGCCATGGTGCGTTCAGGTCCATGCGCTGCATTCTCCGTCGGCCATGGAGGTCGCCGTCGTGGAGAGGGGACGAGGTGCATGCGCTCTCGTGTGGAGGAGCTGTGAGCGCGGCCGGTCCAGCGTGGATGTGCCGATCTAGGCGTGCAGATCACACCATGGAGTTTGCTGCGGCTTTGCCGGTCGTGGGTGATGTCCTGAGAGTTCACTGAAGCAGAAGGCAGCTGCTGCGTTCACTTGTCGTCGGAGCATCACCGCCGGGTGCTGCGTTCGCCGGCAGTGTGTTTTTTTCAGCGTCGGGTCACCAATGAGGCGGCAGATAAAATAAAGGCAGCTATGAAAGGTTTTAAGCAGGTTTATTAAATCACACCGCCATCATAGAACTCCGCTGCAGCCCTAAGTGTGAGCAGGCTGGAGCGGCGTCCTCAGGCTCTCAGCAAAGAGAGACACAGATGTGTGTGTCAGCAGCAGCAGTTGAAGAGAGAATGAGTTGCAGAATATGTGCGGTATTTATACCAGTTACAGACAATGCATGAAAGGGCATTCACAGCAGTGGGTATGGCATTTGCATTTGAGAGACACAGTGAGAACAGGAAGCATGAACACAATGCATGAATGGGACATTAACATCAAAATACTGAGCCGAAACAAGCCAGATGGGAGCGGGGCTGCCTGTAGACATTAATACACACATTTCATTGTTCTGTTATTTGCTCTAGCCGAGCGCTGTGTCTGTCTCAGTCTGTTGTGGGGGTCACGCCACATATATACATATATACATATATATATATATATATATATATATATATATATATATATATATATATATATATATATATATATATATATATACAGTATATACAGTATATACAGTATATATATATATATATATATATATATATATATATATATATATATATATATATATACACACACACATATATATACATATATATATATATATGGAGAGAGAGGGAGAGAGAGAGACACACACACACACAGTGCGGAGCATTGTGGTTGGTGAATGTGCAGCAGAAAGTCTAAGCTCTCTCTCCGCAGATGTGGCGGGCCAGCTGGATGTCTTTGGGCATGATGGTGACCCTCTTGGCGTGGATGGCGCACAGGTTGGTGTCCACGAAGAGACCCACCAGGTAGGCCTCGCTGGCCTCCTGCAGAGCCATGACGGCGGAGCTCTGGAAGCGCAGGTCGGTCTTGAAGTCCTGAGCGATCTCCCTCACCAGGCGCTGGAAGGGCAGCCTACGGATGAGCAGCTCCGTGGATTTCTGGTAGCGACGGATCTCTCTCAGAGCCACGGTACCGGGCCTGTAACGGTGAGGCTTCTTCACTCCGCCGGTGGCCGGACCACTTTTTTTCGAGCAGCCTTGGTGGCTAGCTGCTTCCTGGGGGGCTTTTTCCTCCAGTAGATTTACGGGCGGTCTGCTTGGTTCTTGCCATCGCTCTTTATTATTCTGTCTTATATTTCTTGCACGCCGCATAAACTCCAGCCCGGCACCCGCATCGTTTTCGCCACAGTTCCTCAGCATGTCGAGCTTCTCCGTTAGCACCGGGTGGCGGTTGGAGCTAGCTAGCCAGCTAGCTAGCTCTGCCTTGCTGTATCGTCCCCCGCTGCAGACAGTGGCTCCGTCTGCCAACTCGGGAGACCCTTGGGGCGATCTGAGTGTCCGTGATATATATATATAGAGTGAAAGGTGTAGAAAGAAGAAGGAAGATAAGAAAAAAGGCAGTTGCAAAAGGCAGCCAACTCGTGTGGCGCTGCTGGTCCGGCGGAACCGGAACCGGAAAAAAAAAACATATATATTAATAGAGATTCAAAAAATTGTGGTGGTGTTGCACTGTATATTGATGACCTGTATAGGTGTAAACTTGTAAATGGAATGTCCTTTGCACTACCAGGGATTCTAGAATGTGTTACTGTTGCGATTGACCAAGATAAAACAAAAAATCTAATTATAAGTTGTATATATAGAATGCCGGGAACTTGCGCTGAGACATTCAGAGATAAGTTAGTCGAGCTGTACAATAATATAATGAGTAAGAAAATGGTTGTAATCTGTGGAGATTTCTGTATTGGTTTACTAAATCCATTTCAACAAAATGTAATTACAGAGTTCAGGAATTCTATGTACAGTATGAGTCTATATCCCACAACAACACATCCCAGTAGAATCACAGTTCACACTGCTACACTTATTAATAACCTGTGTGTTAATATTATTGATAAAATAGATAGATAGATAGATAGATTAGTTTATTTGACAGGGACAGTGCAATAAACATAGACAATTAATCAAAGACAATCAATCTGATGTGTTGCGCATAGAGTGTATAGCTATTAGCTAATTTGCAACTCTTGTCCCTGGATGGGCTTTAGAAAAGAGAATCAAGTAAAGAAAAAAAAAATACACAATAACCACATACATCAATGCAGAAAGATTATAAATACACAATTATAAATATTATAAATATTATAAATACACAAATATAACAGCCTGACTCACATTTAACATAAATATTATAAATATTATAAATACACAAATATAACAGCCTGACTCACATTTAACACATATAACACAACTCACATTTGCCTATTTCAGGCCTCCCTCCCTCCGTCACTCACTATAAACAAACACATTTATTCCTTCCCTTCATTCGCTCTCACTTTGCAGACAATTAATTCATACATGAGTACATTCTTGTTTATTTTTCAGCCAGTTTTTAACCTTTTTAGTGAATGTTTTAAAGTCCGTTATTATTTTAATTACATTTGGCATTGTGTTCCAGATGTGACTGCCCTTTATACAGAAAGCTGTTTGTCCAAATGTGGTTCTGCGGTGGAATATTTTACAGTTATTGTTAACAGAACTCCTGGTGGCTCTGCTGCTGTCCTGTCTTTGGACGAAACCAGCAAGTGGCTCGGGTGCTGATTTATGGAAACATTTGAACGTTAATTTCAGAAGACAGAGGTCAATGAAGCTCTCAAAACTCAATAGGTTGTATTTTTTTAAAACATTACAGTGATGCCACCTAATGGGCTTTTTGTCCAAGATTTTTAGGGTTTGATTATATAATGAACCTATATGTCTTATTGTGGAAGGGGCTGCTTGAGCCCAGACTGTCAAACAGTATGATATATGAGAAAAAACCATAGAATGCATATACAGTGCAGCTGCTTCGTAAGGTATGTAATATCTAATTAATTTAAAGCAGTTCAGATTTTTTTTTACTGTTTTTGAAATTTTCTTTATATGAAGATTAAATTTGAGTTGAGGGTCTAGTACAATGCCAAGGTATTTGAATTCTGTAGCTAAACTGATGTCATGATCATGTATATTAACTTTAAAACGTTGCAGGTTACATTTTTTGATTGAAAAGCACATTGAGACTGTTTTCTGAAGGTTCAGCAATAGATGGTTCTGGAGGAGCCACTCTTGGACATCAACCATACTTGTAGACAGTACATCTGCAGCCTGTGCTGGAGTCTTGGCAGCTGTGTAAATAACTGCATCATCTGCATAAAGTTGGCATGTTGCAGCTGAGCAGTGCAACGGCAAGTCATTAATAAAAATGCTGAAAAGTAAAGGACCAAGAATGGACCCTTGTGGGATACCCATGCGGTTGTTTAAAAATGAGGATTTATCCTGGTGAACTTTTACACACTGTTCTCTATTCTGGAGATAAGATGCAAACCATTCTAATGTATCTGGGGAGAAGTTAAAAGATACCATTTTGGATAAAAGCAAACTGTGGTTTACAGTATCGAAAGCCTTTTTGAGATCTAGAAAAACAGCTCCTACCACATTACCCCTGTCCAAGGACTGTTTGACGTTTTCAATAAGGCAACAATTTTTTTTTTTTTTTGTTACTTATTTGTACCCGTAGGTAGACTTGGTTTGCAGTCTGGTGACAAGCCACCGGCTGCTGGTCGCTGCGTGCACGAGTGCCCTAAACCTACATGTTTTTGGTGTGCGGGAGGAAACCGGAGAAATCCCGGAGTAAACCCGCGCAACACGGGGAGAACATGCAAACTCCACACAGCTCACTGTTGGTCGGGGGCTGGGATCGAACCCACGATCTCATGATCCCCGCGGTCCCCCGGCCGAGGGTAAAACTGTGCTGCCACAGTGCTAAACCACTGCGCCACCGTGCAGCCCATTTGCTGTTTCTGTTGAGTATCCTGGTCTAAAACCAAATTGATGTGGATGAAGAAGTTGACTGTCTTGTAAGTAGTCTATCAGCTGTGTAGCTACAACTTTTTCAAGAACCTTAGATAGGACTGGTAAAATAGAGATTGGGCGGTAATTGCATATATCGTCTTTACTGCCTGATTTATGAACTGGTATGACGACAGCTTTTTTCCAGCCAGATGGAAATGTACTAGACCTAATGGAGAGATTAATGAGATGAGTCAGTGGTTTGATTAATATTTTGCTGTGCATTTTGAGAAAGGATAGAAATAGAAAAAATAGAAAGTGGATTATTGATAAATGACATAAGTGACCATTTACCAGTCTTTGCACTTATCCATGGCCACACGGGGGGGCCAATACAGAAAAAAAAACTTTAAAATCTTTCAGATACAAATCACAAAGTTCAATCAGTTCTTTTAAAGAAGACCTGCTGAAGCAAGACTGGACAAAAGTCTATGTATCAGATGTAAATGAAGCCTATGACACATTCATGAGCATTGTAACCACTCTTTATGAAAAAATTGTCCATTAGTAAAGAAAAAGCTTAAACAGAAATTTGTCGACAAGCCATGGTTAGCCAAAGGATTACATAAAGCATGTAAAAAGAAAAATTCATTATATAAAGCTTTTCTAAAGAAAAGGACAAAGGAAGCAGAGCAGCGGTATAAAACATACTAACTAACTAACTAACTAACCTGCACTTATATAGCGCTTTTCTAGTCACAAAGACCACTCAAAGCGCTTTCATTAATACTAACCCTCTATTCTAAGGGCCTATAGGAAACAGATATCTAGGGACAATTTAGAACAGCCAATTAACCTAACATGCATGTCTTTGGCATGTGGGAGGAAACCGGAGAAATCCCGGAGTAAACCCACGCAACACGGGGAGAACATGCAAACTCCACACAGATCACTGTTGGTCGGGGGCTGGGATCGAACCCACGATCCCACGATCCCCACAATCCCCCGGCCAAGGGTAAACTGTGCTGCCGCAGTGCTAACCACTGCGCCACCGTGCAGCCCGGTTTTTTCTCTTACTCTTCTTCTCTCACTCTGATCCTGCAACTGGTAGACACACACGTGTCCTCCTCTCCTTCTCTGAGAGCTTAGGGATCCCGCTCCGGGCTGCTCCACTATGCACCGGAGAGGGGATCCCGTGAAGGCGACATGATATAATAAAACCTGCTTAAAACCACAGCACTGCAGCTTATTTTACCATGCCGCCTCACTGGTACAAAAATAAGTTAATATAATGAGATGTAGTAAAAGAGACTATTGCAGTAAATAACTGGCGAAAACATTAAAAATACATGGACAATACTTAACAGCATTCTTGGAAATAAAATCAGAAATACAAAAAAAAACCAAACAAAAAAAAACACCTCAGAGCATTGGTCCTAATTTGGCTCGAGAAATACCCATTACAGCATCTACAGATGATACAATAAGCAAAAACACTGCTATAAAAGACTCCATTTTCATAAAGAACACAGATGAGAGAGAGGTCATTGAAATTGTTAAATCTTTTAAAAGTAAAACATTTACGGACTGTGATGGTATTGACATACTTCTAGTCAAAACTATCATTGAATGCTTAGTGAAGCCACTGACATATATTTGTAACCTGTCTCTCCAAACAGGTATATTTCCCAATGCATTGAAAATAGCTAAAGTAATTCCGATATACAAGACGGATGACAGAGGGGAATTTTCAAACTTTAGACCCATTTCACTATTGCCGCAATTTTCTAAGATACTAGAAAAAATATTCTGTAAGAGAACTGACAACTTCATAATGAAGAATAATTCATTGTGTGAGCAGCAATATGGGTTCAGACACAAGAGGACAACTGCATTTGCTCTAATGGAATTTATAGAAAAAATATCAACTGCTGTTGAAAATAAAGAGTATTCAGTTGGGGTATTCCTGGATCTTAAAAAAGCATGATCTGAATTAAAATCATGTACAACGCTTGGACAATTTAAACAAATACTAAAGGAAGAAATACTCCAAACATATATACAAGATGACATGTAAAATCATATAAGGATTGTCATATCCAGTCTGTGTTGTGCTGTTGCTTAGTTTTTGTTTTGTTTTTTTTTTGGGTGGGGGGGTTGTCACGTTTTGTCTTAGCTTTGTTCTGAATTGTAATTGCTCCTGTTTTGTTTTTCTTTTGAATTCTTGGATGGAATATGGGTGGGCAGTATAAGCTGCGGCTTCAGCCATCACCCATTTCAGATAACTTATGTTGAACTGTATAATCAGAGGATTTATTGTTTAATTTGACCTTGTTAGATTTTTTTCTCCTTTGTTATATTATTCTGTTCCTTTCTTTTAATCTTTACTTTTAATCTGTCCGAAATAAAGATTCATTCATTCATTCAAATATATATCACTGTGTATGTAATCTATAATATAATATAATGTATGAGTTTAATTTTCTGAATTGAATTACTGAAATAAATCAATTTTTCGATGGCATTATAATTTATTGAGCTACACCTGTATAAGTTTACACTAGGTTGCGCTTGAACACACAGCAACCTCCCTTTTCTCTTCGTATTTTGTGCCAGTTAGTGTTGTTTAAATTACGCCTAAGTGTATATTCATGTGTTTAATGTCTATATATGATGCACACAAATTACAGTCACCACAGCCTTCTGGAGATATAAGGAATATGATCAAACATTATGTCTTGGGTCAGAGCGTTACAGAGGAACTCCGTGGCCTGGGTCTTCTCCACCAGCCCTCCATACCCTCAGACTCGACTGTTGTGTTTCATCCCAAATGGAGACGCCATAGGTGGTGTAAATGCCTACAAAAGAGAAGTAAACGCAGAGGTATCTGAACAAAGCTAACCGTTAGCCCACACAGACTCCCCATTCCTTCCCTCATTCTAGCCAACGTGCACTCACTAGACAACAAAATAGACCACATACAGCTCCTGAGAACTATGCAACGTGATGCACAGAACTGCTGTGTTTTTATCTTTACGGAAACAGGGTTTAATGACAAAATACTGGACTCTGCCATTCAGTTAGCAGGGCTAACATGCTACTGTGCTGACAGGGTGTTCATGAAAGGAGGGAAAAACTGAGGTGGAGGTGTGTGTGCTTACACCAGTGACACTTGGTGTCGTGATGTACACTACCGTTCAAAAGTTTGGGGTCACTTACAAATTTCCTTATTTTTGAAAGAAAAGCACTGTTTTTTTCAATGAAGATAACTTTAAACTAATCAGAAATACACTCTAATATCTAATATACATTGCTAATGTGGTAAATGACTATTCTAGCTGCAAATGTCTGGTTTTTGGTGCAATATCTACATAGGTGTATAGAGGCCCATTTCCAGCAACTATCACTCCAGTGTTCTAATGGTACAATGTGTTTGCTCATTGCGTCAGGAGGCTAATGGATGATTAGAAAACCCTTGTGCAATCATGTTAGCACAGCTGAAAACAGTTTAGCTGGTTAGAGAAGCTATAAAACTGACCTTCCTTTGAGCAGGTTGAGTATCTGGAAAAAATTATGATTTCAAATACAAATCATTATTTCTAACCTTGTCAATGTCTTGACTATATTTTCTATTCATTTTACAACTCATGGTGGTAAATAAGTGTGACTTTTCATGGAAAACACAAAATAATTGTCTGGGTGACCCCAAACTTTTGAACGGTAGTGTAACTGTTGTGCATAAACACTGTTCTCCATTGGTGGAGTTTATGATCATCAAGCACCGACCCTATTACATACCGAGAGAATTTACATCTGTCCTACTAGTCGCCATGTATGTCCTACCTACCACCATCAGCAAGAGGAGAGGAGCACTAAAGAAACTCTATCAGGCTATAAGTGAGACACAAACAGTGCATCCAGACGGATTCCTTACCACAGCAGGAGACTTCAACCCTTCACCCCTCACACTCCCTCTTCAGCCCCCTGCCCTTGGAGAAAAGGTATCGGAGCCTCTGGGCCCGCTCCACTGCCAAACAGCTTTGTTCATCAGGCCATCGGGACCCTGAACTCTGTCTCCCCTCCCCGACTGTAAGGCACTCACCCGCACAATAACTACCTCAGCTGTTGGCACAGAAAGACTGGCACACCAACAGTAATACATTTGCTGCTGTATGTCTCTGCACTTTACTGCAATCATTTGTACAAAAGCCATATCTGCTGCTGTCTGTTATTGCAATACTGATCATGTGCAGTCCTATCTGTCACTGTCTGCACCTACACTACCACATCAAACTTGCAACAACGAGTATTACTGCTGAACTTTTTCTGTATATAGGATTGCTAGGTTTTATCATTTATCTTTATTTGTACTATGGGATGTCAGGATCGATCTTTTGTCACCATTTGCATTATGGGTAGCATTACTGTACATAGACTGCTGTTGTTTTTCCAGCCTTATTACTTTTTTATATTATGCTCACCACTGAAGAGAGAGAAACACCATTTCAGTTCTCCTGTATGTCCTGTACATATTGTAGCATTGACAAATAAAATCTTTGAGTCTTGAATCATTTTTATCTCCAAAGTCCATTATATGACTTTACCAGTGATACTACAGGTCTTACAACACAGCACTGGCTAGATCAAAGATTAAAATGAGAGACACTCATAATGAAACCAAAGTTCTTTTGTCAAATGTCTTTATGGTTCATCATCATCATGAATGAATGAATGAATGAATCTTTATTTCGGATAGATTAAAAGTACAGATTAAAAGAAACAGAATAATAAAACAAAGGGGAAAAATCCAACAAGGTCAAATTAAACAATAACTCCTCTGATTATACAGTTCAACAAAAGTTATCCGAAATGGGTGATGGCTGAAGCCGCAGCTTATATTGCCCACCCATATTCCATCCAAGAATTCAAAAGAAAAACAAAACAAAAGCGATTACAATTCGGAACAAAGCTAAGATAAAATGTGACAAAAAAAAAAAAACTAAGCAACAACACAACACAGACTGGAAATGTCAATCCTTATGTGATTTTACATGTCATCTTGTATATATGTTTGGAGTATTTCTTCCTTTAGTTTTTGTTTAAATTGTCCAAGCGTTGTACATGATTTTAATTCAGGTCCAAAATCGTTCCACAATCTGACTCCTTGCACTGAAACACAGTGTTGCTTGGTGGTAGTTCTCACTGAAGGTTTTTGAAATATACATGTTCCTCTGAAATGATATTGTTTCTCCCTTATTTGGAACAACTTTTGGATATTTGCGGGCAGTGATAGATTCTTCACTTTAAACATTATTACTGCAGTTTTAAAGTCAACCAGATCTTTCAACTTGAGAGCTTTTAATTTAAGAAAAAGTGGGTTTGTTGGTTCCCTGTAAGCAGCTTTGTTTATTATTCTAATAGCTCTCTTCTGAAGCATAAAGACTGAATATATGTTTGTTTTATATGTATTTCCCCCTACTTCAGTACAATATGTCATGTATGGGAGTATTAATGAATGATACAAAGTATATAATGTGGGTTGATTCAGCAAATATTTTGCTCTGTGTAGTATTGCGATTGATTTGGATATTTTACCTTTGATATAATTAATATGTGACTTCCAACACAGTTTATTATCAATTATTACTCCAAGAAATTTAGTTTCAGATACCCTTTCAATCTCTACACCATTTACACTGAGTTTAGATACTAAGTTGTTGTGATGGTTGTTAAAAACTATAAATTTTGTCTTACTTAAATTGAGAGTTAATTTGTTTGACTCAAACCACAGTTTAAGCTTTCCTAATTCCTTTCTGAGTGTATCCAAAAGTTGTTCCAAATTGCTTCCACTGCATAATAGATTAGTGTCATCGGCAAACAATATTAAATCCATTTTTTCCGAGACTTTACATATATCATTTATATACATATTGAATAACAATGGCCCCAAAACTGAGCCCTGTGGGACTCCACAAGTAACCTTCAGTAACTATGAGTTTTTGTTACCAACACATACATACTGATATCTATTCTTTAAGTAACTACTTAACCAGGACAGTGCTACCCCCCTAATACCACAATTTTGTAGTTTCTTTAATAATAAATTATGATCCACTCTATCAAATATTTTTTTAAGATCCAGGAATACCCCAACTGAATACTCCTTATTTTCAACGGCAGTTGAAATTTTTTCTATAAATTCCATTAGAGCAAATGCAGTTGTAGCATCATCATAGCAGTCTTGTCGTGGGCAACAATGACTGTTTCATTTAGGTCTGATCAGATTCCTCCACACAGCTCTGTCCTTAGCCTTCTGCTGTCAGGAACTCCTGTCTACGTCCAACTTCTTCAAGTTTCTTTTTACAGTGTCTTTAAATCTGAGCCTTGGTCTACCCTGATTGCGTTTGCCCTCGCATAACTGTGAGTAGAGTAACTGCCGAGGGAGACGCTGGTGATCCATCCTCTCAACATGTCCGAGCCATCTCAGGTTCATCTGTATTAGCATGTCCTCCATTGATGGTAGACCAGCTCATTTCAACACTTCTATGTTGGTTATCTTGTCTTTCCATAAGATGTTCATTATGGCTCAAAGGTGTCTCATCATGTACGCGTGGAGTTTCTTCACCTGCACTCTGTAGACAGTCCAAGTTTCAGCACCGTACAATAGAGTAGCCAGTACTGTCACTCTGTACACTTTGCATTTCACACGGATTGACACATATCGATTGTTCCACAGTCTCTCCCTCAAGTTTTCAAGCACAGTGCTCGCTCTTCCCATTCTGAGAGATAGTTCATCCTCCAGCCTAGCATTCTCCGAAACAGTACTCCCTAGGTACTTGAAAGTCTTGCACTTGACTAGTGGCTCTGTACCAATGCTGATCTCTTCTGGTAGTGATGTTGATAACTGGAACTTTGGTGGTTAATAAAGGCACTCTGTCTTCTTGATGTTGATTTGGAAGCTGAATTGGCTAGCTGCTCTTGCAAATTTCTCCACTAAAGATTGCATATCTTCCACGCTATGTGCAACTAGAGCACTGTCGTCGGCAAAGAGCATTTCTCTTACTATCTTTATCGATGTCTTACTCTTGGCTTTAAACTGTACCACATTGAACAAGTCTGCTTCTTTCCTTGTTTGAATGTATACTCCTTCTGAAGTGTCTTTGAAGGCCACCTCAAGCATGGCTGCCAGATATAGCGAGAAGAGTGTAGGTGCCAGCACACACCCTTCTTTCACCCCGTTGCTTACTGAAAAGTCTTTAGATACTGAACCACTCATTGCCACGTTTGCTTGCATACCTGTATGGAGTGCCTCGATCAGGCTGACAAACTTCTCTGTACAACCATATTTCTTGAGTACTTGCCAAAGTCCTTGTTGCGAAACAGTATCGAAGGCTTTACTGAAGTCTGTGAAGACTACATAAAGCGGCATGTTCTGTTCGATACACTTTTCTTGAACCTGTTTCAAGCAGAAAATCATGTCCATTGTGCTTCTTCCACTTCTAAAGCCGCACTGGGTTTCCAGTAGTACATTCTGCGAGATGTGTTCACTGAGTCTGTTAAGTAGTACACGTGAGAGAATCTTACCAACAGTGGCTAGTAGTGATATACCTCGGTAATTTCCACAATCCTTCCTGTCACCATTCTTGAACAAAGGCACAATACTTGCATCCTTCCAGTCTTGAGGTACTTTCTGGGCATCCCATATCTCTTGGATGAGCTTGTGCAGGCAGTTGGTCAGCTGAACACCACCAAATTTCCACACTTCTGCTGGAATTTCATCCCTTCCTGGAGCTTTACCATCCTGTGTTGTCCTGATAGCTGCCAGTAGTTCATCAAAATTTGATGGTTCATCCAGACTTGATACAGCTGGTCGCTGCACTAGAGGTTCTTTAGCCTCTTCAGTGAGATCTCCAGGGTTGTTTAGTAGTTGGTCAAAGGGGTCTGCAAATCTGTCCAGGATCTTGTCTTTCTCCTGAAAACCGTTTCACCATCCATAGCCTTTAGTTGGATCAATCCTCTTGGTTTAGGGCCGTAGATTTCTCTCAGTGACATGATTGCTTAACCCAGGAGACAGACGCTGACACGAGTAGAGTGATTTGACAATTATTTATTAACTCAGAGTGGTTTGGTGAGTGTGTGAATGTGTGGGTGAGTGCGGTATAGCCTAGCAGCTGGAGCTGAGCGGGTCTTGCTGCAACCTAGCAACCTTGCAGGTGCCGCTGCGAGACTCCTGTCGGCTCCGTGACTTGACGTGGCTTGGTGCAGGTGGCGCTTGGCGCTGTGAAGGTGAGGAGGAGATCCGAGGAGGAGGAGGTGACGTCCCGTTAACTGGGGAGATGAGTCCGCCGCCAGGGAGGTCCACCTGTGCACAGGGGAGAATACTTTGACAGGGTAAGTTTTGCTGTGGCTTACGTGTCATGGCTTGACGAGATGGCTTGGAATTAGCTCTGGCTTGAGGTTGTGTCCTTGATGTGATGTGTGGTGAAGACGACAGACGACTCCGTGCCGAGCAGTCAGAAGCACCGGCTTTTAAAGCCTGCTGATTACTGGTGGCAGGTGTATGCGCAGCTGGGGCTAATGACGGCCCAGCGGCCGCCATGACAGTACTCCCCCCTCTAGAGGTGCCTCCAGGCACCTGCCCTATCTACCTGGATGCGCCCGATGGAAATCGCGGATGAGCTGCTTGTCAAGGATCAACGCTGGGCGAATCCAGGAGTGGTGCTCAGGGCCAAATCCCTCCCAGTCCACCAAATACCGAAGACCCCGGCCCTGCCGGCGGACATCCAAGATGGCAGTCACCCCCCAAGCTAGGTGGCCGTCGACCACCCTTGGGGGGAAGGAGCCACGGGGGGGGGGGGGGGGGCACAGAGGGTCGGAGATGTAGGGCTTGACCTGGGAGACATGAAAAGTAGGGCAGATGTGCATGGAAGGGGGAAGAGCTAGGCACACAGACACTGGGTTAATGATGCGTGAAATCACATAAGGACCGATGAAGCTCTTCGTCAACTTACGCTTCTCGGCCGGCACATTGATATTTTTGGTAGACAACCAAACCTGTTGACCCACCTTATAGTCCGGGGCGGGCCTCCTGTGGCGGTTGGCCACCTGGATATTGCGTTCCATGGTCCTGAGGAGGGCTCTGTGGGTGATAGTCCAGATCCTACGGCAACGCCTGGCATGGGCTTGAACCGAAGGGACAGCCACCTCCTTCTCCTCCAATGGGAACAGTGGTGGAGCATACCCCACAGACGCTTTAAACGGGGACATCCCCGTCACTGAGGACACCGTGGCGTTGTGCGCGTACTCGATCCAGGGCAGGAACGTACTCCAGGAAGAGGAACAAGAGGAGATGGCACAGCGGAGCGCAGCCTCCAGCTCCTGATTGGCCCGCTCACACTGGCCGTTGCTTTGCGGATGATACCCAGACACGAGACTTGCCGTGGCCCCCAACACCGTGCAAAACGCATTCCATATCTGGGACACAAACTGCGGGCCTCGATCCGAGACAATATCTGTCGGGATGCCATGAAGACGGACCACATGCTGCACCAGGAGATCCGCCGTCTCCCGCGCTGAAGGCAACCCCCGGAGAGGCGCAAAATGGGCTGCCTTGGAGAAGCGGTCCACTATCGTCAGGACCGAGGTGAAGTGGTCCGAGGGGGGCAGGCCGGTCACAAAGTCCAGAGCCACATGTGACCAGGGGCGGGAAGGGACCGGCAGAGGATGGAGAAGACCTGTCGGGGGGATAAGATGACTATTTCCCGGTGGCACATTGAGCGCAGGCCTGGACATAGCTGGTAACATCCTTCCTCAACCCTGGCCACCAGAATGCTCTCTGCAGCAGGTCAATCGTGCAAGTGATTCCTGGATGGCACGCCAACTTAGACGCATGATCCCACTGGATGACCTCGCTCCTGACCGAAGGGGGAACGAACAAACGGCCGGGGGGACCCCCACCCCAGTCAGGCTCAGTTTCCTGCGCTCTCCTGACCCTGTCCTGGATCTCCCACGCGAGGGCGCCCACCACACAGGATGACGGCAGGATGGTCTCCTCTTGATCCCCGACGGTCTTTGCCTCGAACTGCCTGGAGAGGGCGTCCAACTTGCCGTTCTTGCTCCCTGGCCGGTAGATGATCATAAAGTTAAACCGGCCGAAGAAAGGAGACCAGCGGGCCTGGCAGGCGTTCAGCCGTTTAGCCGTCCGAAGATACTCCAAGTTTTTATGATCCATCCAGACGACGAACGGCTGGGCAGCCCCCTCCAACCAGTGCCCCCATTCCTCCAAGGCGAGCTTCACAGCCAGCAGCTCCCTGTCACCGATGCAGTAATTCTTCTCAGCAGGTGTTAGGCGGTGGGAGAAGAAAGCGCACGGCCGAATCCTTCCATCCACCAGGGAGCGTTGGGAGAGGACCACCCCAACTCCAGAATCCAAGGCATCCACCTCCACTAGGCACTGCAGGGCCGGGTCCACCTGGGTCAGGATGCGGGCAGAGGCAAACTCCTCCTTCAACCTCCCGAACGCTGCAGCCGCTTCCACACTCCAATGAAAGGGGGTCTTGGGGGACGTGAGGTGGGTCAGGGGGCGGGCGATGATCCCAAAGTTCGGCACAAAACGGCTATAGAAGTTGGCGAATCCCAAGAAACCCTGCAACTGCTTCCGGGACGTGGGCGTGGGCCAATCCACCACCGCCTTGACCTTGGCCAGGTCGGGGAGCACCTGATTGTGTGCAATAATGAACCCCAAAAAGGACGTTTTGTCGGTGTGAAACTCACACTTCTTGGCCTTGACGAACAGCTGGTTCTCCAGGAAGCACTGCAGGACCCATCTGACGTGCACCAGGTGTTCCTCCAACATGCGTGAAAAGATCAGGATGTCATCTAAATACACAAACATGAAGGAGTTCAGGAAGTCCCGGAGGACATCGTTAATTAAATGCTGGAAGACGGCCGGAGCGTTGGTTAACCCAAACGGCATCACCAAGTACTCAAAGTGGCTGCATGGGGTCCTGAACGCCGTCTTCCATTCATCGCCCTCCTTAATGCGCACCAGGTGGTAAGCATTACGGAGGTCCAGCTTCGTGAACCAAGATGCCCCCTGGAGAGAGTCAAAGGCTGAGTTCATTAGTGGCAGTGTGTACTTAACCTTGATGGTAATTTCATTGAGCCCCCGGAAGTCGATACAGGGGCGCAGCGAGCCATCCTTCTTCCCTTCGAAGAAGAAACCTGCCCCCACCGCCGAGGAGGACGGTCGAATAATCCCAGAGCTGAGGGGCTCCTTAATATATGTGTCCATGGCCTCACACTCCGGGGCAGACAGGCTATACGCGGTGATATTTTCAGCTTGCCAGTCGAACGTGGGGTTGTGGAGACGTAGCCACGGGTAACCCAGGATCACAGGCAAGGAGACGATGGGCAACACCAAGAACCGGATCTCCTCCCTATGATTTCCAGAAACAATCACCGACACGAGGGCCATCTGGTGGGAGACAGTGGTCAGTGAAGCCTTTGACAGCATGACGAGGTTGACAGATGGGCGAAAGGGTTGACAGCTGAGGCCCAGACAGGTTGCCAGGTCTCCGGAAATGAAGCTTTGCTCAGCTCCAGAATCAATAAGGGCATGTGTTGTGTGTTCCCTGTGTTTATAAATTAGTCAGATGGGGATATGGTAACTAGTGAGGGGTTCTTTCTGCTTAACGTCCGTGAATCCCCCTACTGTAACCCACGGACCTCCCCTTTTAACTGATTGGGACACTCAGCTACCCCATGAGACTCATTGCCACAGTAAAAACACAGGCCCAGATCCCTCCGGCGCTGTCTTTCAGCCGCCGAAACACTCGATTGCCCAATAATATTTCCTCCTGCCCCGGAAGCTCCTCCGGAGGGGGCAGAGCCAGGATAGATGACCGGGAGGAGCGGGGGCGTGGTTTACCCAAACGGCCAGCAACCCTACGTCCGGCCGCCCGCTCCTTCAGCCTACTGTCCAAACTAATTGTAAGAGAAATTAGTTCTCCTAATTTATCTGGCTTATCCCGTGTCGCTAGTTCATCTCTAAGCTCCGAGCTAAGACTGCGGAGGAAAATGCTGCAAAGAGCTGACTCCCCCGACCCGACCTCTGCAGCTAGCACCCGGAAGTCTACAGCGAAATCGGCGGCAGATTTGCTGCCCTGCCGAAGGCTAAGCAACCGGTCAGTTAACACCACGCCCCGATCAGTATGGTCAAAAATCTCTAAGAACTCTGCCACGAACTGCTGGTAAGTTAAGTGGGAGTAGCTGGGTTTAGCCATAACTGTGTACGCCCAACGCCCTCCCTTCAAGCAGGTTAGAGATGTACCCAATCTTGTTATGGCCCATGGGAAAGTCTCCCGGGACGCGGTGAAAAACTGTCTCGCATTGTAGCAGAAAACCCCGTGCCTCTCCGAGTTTTCCACCAAAGCGGGCGGGGGTAGGCACGGGAGTGAGGCGAGGTGAAGGAGGCTGGTGTAATTGACTAGCAGGTGGGACTACAGGGGCTGATGAAGTCCCAGCGACTGGGGGGAACGCCTGGCATCCTTCCAGGTGATCCAGCCGGCTGTTAATCTGAGCTAATTGATTTAAAATAACTGTCTGTTGATGGGCAATTAAATCTACTCGTGTGCTTAAGGTGTTAAAACGGCGCGCCAGCGCGCTGTCTGCTGGGTCATCTTGACGGAGTCGTACTGACATGATTGCTTAACCCAGGAGACAGACGCTGACACGAGTAGAGTGATTTGACAATTATTTATTAACTCAGAGTGGTTTGGTGAGTGTGTGAATGTGTGGGTGAGTGCGGTGTAGCCTGGCAGCTGGAGCTGAGCGGGTCTTGCTGCGACCTAGCAACCTTGCAGGTGCTCCTCCGACTCCTGTCGGCTCCGTGACTTGGCGTGGCTTGGTGCAGGTGGCGCTTGGCGCTGTGAGGGTGAGGAGGAGATCCGAGGAGGAGGAGGTGACGTCCCGTTAACTGGGGAGATGAGTCCGCCGCCTGGGAGGTCCACCTGTGCACAGGGGAGAATACCTTGACAGGGTAAGTTTTGCTGTGGCTTACGTGTCGTGGCTTGACGAGACGGCTTGGAATTAGCTCTGGCTTGAGGTTGTGTCCTTGACACGATGCGTGGTGAAGACGACAGACGACTCCGTGCCGAGCAGTCAGAAGCACCGGCTTTTAAAGCCTGCTGATTACTGGTGGCAGGTGTATGCACAGCTGGGGCTAATGACGGCCCAGCGGCTGCCATGACACTCAGACCTGTGAAGAATGTTTTCATGTCCTTCCTGTCTGCTGCAGTTTGAAGTTTCTCCACCTTTTCATCCCACCAGTTGGACTTCATCTCTCCGGTGTACTTCTGTAGCTCACTCTGAGCCTTTGAGTATTTCTTCTTCTTCGACCTTGTGTTACACTGTAGGTTTTCCTGCCTAGCTGTATTCCTCGCTTCTAGTAGTTTCTTCAGGTGTTCATCATGCTCATCAAACCAATCTTGATGTTTCCTCTCAGGGTAGCCTAATACATCACTCGCAGTCTGGTAAACCATATCCTTCAGTGTTGCCCATTTCTCTTCTATGTCATTCTCTGAGTTGTTGCTGTCCCAGTCTTTCAAGTTTTCATCCATTTCCTGTGTAAGTTCTTCCTGCTTCTTTTGGCCTTTCAGTGCACTAGTGTTTAGCTTCCGTGGTGGCTTCTCACCTGTCCTGCAGTGCTGTTTTTGTCTGCAAATCCTTAATCTAGATTGCAGCATAACATGATCAGTGCCACAGTCTGCACCTCTCATTGTTCTGGTGTCCAATTCATCCCTTATGTCTCTCTGCCTGACTATGATGTAGTCTAATAAGTGCCAGTGCTTGGATCTTGGGTGGATCCATGTCTTCTTGTGTGTGTCCTTGTGCTTAAATAGAGTGTTGGTTATCACAAGGTTGTACTCTGAACATAGGGCAAGTAGAAGTTTTCCATTAGCATTGCACTTGCCTACTCCATGACTGCCTAGCACTCCTTTCCATTTCTCGGTGTCCAAACCAACTCTGACATTAAAATCTCCAACGAGTATCAGCCTGTCATCAGTCGGTACACGCCTGATAGTCTCACGTAAATCCCTATAGAACTCTTCTTTCTCCTCCTCTGTGTTGGTCATTGTTGGGGCATATACACTGATGAGTGTGGCATACATCTTCCACTGTAGTGGGAGTCTCATAGTCATTATCCTGTCGTTGATTGGCACCGGTTCCTCATCAAGCATTGCTACTATCTCCTTTCTAACTGCAAAGCCCACTCCTGCTTCTAACTAACTAACTAACTAACTAACTAACTAACCTGCACTTATATAGCGCTTTTCTAGTCACAAAGACCACTCAAAGCGCTTTCATTAATACTAACCCTCTATTCTAAGGGCCTATAGGAAACAGATATCTAGGGACAATTTAGAACAGCCAATTAACCTAACATGCATGTTTTTGGCATGTGGGAGGAAACCGGAGAAATCCCGGAGTAAACCCACGCAACAGGGGGAGAACATGCAAACGCCACACAGATCACTGTTGGTCGGGGGCTGGGATCGAACCCACGATCCCACAATCCCCACAATCCCCCGGCCAAGGGTAAACTGTGCTGCCGCAGTGCTAACCACTGCGCCACCGTGCAGCCCTTCTCTCCTTTCTTGAGTTGATCTCCCACTCCAAAAGAAGATGTACCCAAGGTCTTCAAAGTTTTCATATCCAGGCAATCTTGTTTCACTAAGTGCAGCTATGTCTACACTGTACCTGTTCATTTCCAGGGCCACAAGCGCGGTCTGTCTTTCTGGGCGCTGTGATGTTGTTCTGTCTAACAGAGTGCGTACATTCCATTCTGCTACACACAAGGTTGCTGTTTTCCTCTTCTTTTGTCTTCCTGCTCCTAGCTTACTTTTCGCTGCCTGTCGGAGTGTCAACAGATCAGCACGGACCTTGTAAGCCCGGGCGGCGTCCGAGCCGGTATGAGTTGCTTTCTGATTGACCATTTCATGAAACTGCTTGCAAAGCATTTGAGTACCGCTAGCTTTTGCTGGACTAGCAGCACATTCTTGGCAGATAAAGGTAATATCAGTGGCAAGGACAAGCCAAGACAAACTGACTCCAGTATCTGTTGCAGTGACTGACCACATGATATGTTTGTTTATCTCTGCTCTTTGTGTAGTGCATGTCACAATGCACCGACTGGCACAGTCCACCACAGACCTTTTGACAGATGTGTTTATCTGCCAGGATGTCCAGTCTCACCCTGTGTAACTGGGAGTGGTCCACCACAGACATGTGACAGATACTGTTTTTAGTTCTGCCAGGATGCCCTGTTTCACCCTCCACACCCTCGGAAGGGCGGGGATGCCGGTTGAGTCTCCGACGGCCCGACCCATGAGACAGGTAGTACCGGTTTTCATAGTTATCCGGTAGCAAGCAAGCCAATGCCTGACCTGACAAAAAAAAAAAAAAAAAGGGAGATGTAAGTCTCAGTTAAAAGCTGCCAATTTCTGACCAAAAAAGTGCAATTTTAGGGGTAAAAAGCTGCAACTTTAGCAAAAAGACTAAAAAAGTTGTAAATTTCCAACTGTTTACAACCTAAAAATGCTGCAGATTTAAAATTTGAGTAAAATGCTGCAAGTTTAAGCTTTTTTTTAACTGCAAATTCAAGAGTAAGAAAAGTTCTAAATTCATGAGGAAAAAGCTGCAAAATTATGAATAATAAAAAGCTGTAAATTTTCAAGTAAGAAGCTACACATTTCTGAGTAAAATGGCTCTAACTCTGCAGGAAAATCCTGCAAATTTATGAGAAAAATCCTCACATTTACAAAAGATGTTTCTAATTTACATGGAAAAAGGATGTGATAAATTGGTGTGTGTTGGCCTTTTTTTTTTTTTTTAAGACAGCCATGAGGAGGAACTAAGCAGTTGTGTTCGGAGGTGTAAAATTCTGCAGATCTGCATTAATCAGCAGGGAAAGAACTAACTAGTAACTGTAATTAGTTACTAGTTTTTAGTAACTTGCCCAACACTGTTCATGACTGACTTATTCTCCCTGCTCATACCAAGATGAGTGGATGGATTACAGCAGATGAGAAATGGGCAGAGATTTATAAATAAATAAAGAACGGCTCCCAAGCATGATATGAATCTGTTTGTTCATTCCCAAAAATAAATCAGATCGGCCATGAATGACACAACTACTTTTGCGAAGACTATATAACCAAATTTGCCACCTGCCATTGTGATTAGAAATGGCACCTGAGCTATAGACTCAATTTGAATTCCACCGGGATTTGGCTGGAGAGCTGGTGCTAATGTCAAGCCCTGATTGCAATGGTGAGAAAATGACACAAAATTAGATAAGACTACAGAGACTCACACTTGGACGGCCTTCTGAAGGTTCCCACTCTCAAAACGTGACTCAAACTCAAGTGCCAGGTCTGCCTCATTGTCACCGTAAGAAGTTGCCTTCTTAATGGGTTTTCTGCTTCCTCCAATACGAGAGCAAGTGAAATAAGGACTCGTCGTGGCTTCAAAGATATAAAGGACAAGGGGAAAAGAATGAATAGTGTGTAAAATGCTCCCCAAAATACTGCTAGGGTTCCAGATTTATTTATTTATTTTTTTTTATCTATGAAATAATTGGGTTGAAACTGTCCCTGTGTATACTGTCTGGGTAATGTATATCATGCAATATTTGGTTGCTACCCTCTTCATTCAGAATTCCTTAACCACTTCTGATTACTTGATCTTTCTGCACCACATAACCTGGTGGAACAAAAAAAATAAAAAGCCATGAACACTACTTTAGCTGAAATGAGCTACTTTATGGTTACTGATAGTTTATCACTATTCCAATAAACCTTTAACCTGAATGTTACTTTTAGTGAGCACTTTCTGGGGAACCCAATCAACTCTAGAATGGAGCTCAATGCAATATTGATGTTATCACTGTAAATATTAACATGTGCATTCAAGTCAATTGTAACTCAGAAGAAAGAAGAAAGAAAATGGATTGATGGATTTAGAACCATATTGATTAAATCAAATGTTATCAGCTTTTTTATCCAATTGAAAGTGCTTATAAATTTTATCTTTATTTAATTCAGAGGACCAGAGACATACTTTAAGGAGCCATAACCTGAGGTGTGATTTTGGCAGAAAGGAAGCTCTAGAGATGCATGTAAGACATTTTGATTTGTTACAGTATTATCTTTTCTATTTTACTCTGGATGTTCTTTCATTTGATGAGTTATCTTTGTTTTTCTGTAATTCATTCATGCATTACAACCATCTCTATCTCCTAAGCCCATTGCATGACCTTATCAGGGATACTGTAGGTCTGATAAATCAGTCTGAAGGTTAAAAAGGGATAACTAAAAGTGAAACCAACTTTCTTTTTTCAAAATGTCTTTATGGTTATTGATGGTTTATCACTATTCCCATAAAATATTTTAAAAAAATGGTGGAAGGAACAGTTGACATGAATTTTACTGACTTCTCTGTGATTATGCAATGTGACGGTTTTGTGTGATTTTACTTGTATTGCTTCAGTTTATTTAAAACGTCTTAACTTGGAGACCGATATACTCACCAAGATCACACCATCTTATATCTAAGAACTTTATCTTTGCTAAAGGCACTCACAGAATTGTTGTGATATTTAACCGTTGAATGTTTAAGCAATATTGCACAAGAGGGAGTACGGTATCATGAATATAGTAACTGCGAGTACCTGCAGTTACTATATTCATGATACCGTTATGACCGTGGGTGTAATATTGCATTTATACGCAGTTCCGGCAAGCACAATTTATTAAATGACAGCAATACTGGACAAAATGAAATGATTTGTTTGTTTAACCAGTTATTTTGCGCAGCTGAAAAAAAAATAGTCCCTTCTCAGTGTAGCCAGTAACTGCCGCTAAAGCATGAAGACGTCTATTGAAGCATGAAGACGTCTATTGTCATTTCACACACATGCAAACAAATTAATATTGTCAAGTGCAAAAGTAATAAGTGTTTATAAAGCATATACCTGTTGAGTCGGTACTGCAGAAGCCCCGAGATCAAAACCTAGCCAACGTCGGTAGCTAGCCAGTGGCTAGTAGTTAGCATGCTAGCGATTTAAAAATTAAATCACCCTTTATTGTCATTCAACCAATCATGTACAGTAGAACGAAATTGTGTTTCTCCTATCTACAGTGTTAATCACACACACCCCATATATAGAATCAGAGGGCTGCAGCCATGCAAGGCACAGCCACAGATTTCCCTCCTCCATTCCATTATTGCTGAGCACCAAGCTGGACGGCAGGAAGTTCCACTTTTATATGGTCTTCGGCATGACCCAGCCGGGATTTGAACCCCTGCCTCCCGGGTGTGGGGCGGATGCTCTACCAACTGAGCCACCACTCCGGTAAAGCACACTTTGCTCACTTTTCTTCCCATTTTCAGATGAAACAAATAGTCCATCACCACAAAGGTACTGTGGTTTGTTAATCAAGAAAATAAATCCAACTCTACCACTGCCTATTTTTTTTTTAAACAGATGTGAAATAATTTCATGATGTTTATACAAGGGCAGACTGTAAGCTGAATAAAGCTTTGTTCAAAAGGGTGGGAATTCTGGGGCAGGTAAGAAATATTTTCAAACAGCACTTCACTGTGGAAATTAAGGTATTCAACACAGTATTGCAAATGGTGTTCACTTATATAGCGCTTTTTTTCTCATCTCTAGATGACTTAAGCGCTGTACAGATCCTGCTGTCCACACATTCACACACTGATGGCTGCAGAGCTGCCATACACAGGTGCTGGCCTGACTCACCACGAGCAACTGAGGGTACAGTGTCTTCTTCAAGGACACTTTGACATGCAGACTGCAGACAGAGCGGGAATCGAACCACTGACCCGCCAATCAGTAATGTGCTACACTACACCTACACCACAGCTGTTCCAATTGTCACTGAGAGTTAGTAGACAGTAAATTAGTGTTAGTAATTAACAGTTACATGAACACCTTTGAAGCAGAGTGATACATATCCAGTGAAATGTTGGAGTGTGATTATTGTGGAATTTAGTAACCCCTGGAATCTCTATTGTCCAGTCAAATTGCTCAGTCAGAACTAACTGTTGTATAATAAGGAATAATGGTTTCCAGATGTGTGCAGTGTGATTAGGTTCCAGTGCATCCGGAAGGTCTTCACAGCGCTTCACTTCTTCCACACTTTGTTATGTTACAGCCTTATTCCAAAATGGATTAAATTAATTTTTTCCCTCAAAACTCTACACACAATACCCCATAATGACAATGTGGAAAAAAAGTTTTTTTTGAGATTTTTGCAAATTTATTAAAAACAAAAAACTCAGAAATCACATGTACATAAGTATTAACTGTTATGACTTGCTCTGGGCCATCATCTGCTACAGCTGCGCGCACACCTGCTTCCAATCACTCACGGGCCTTATAGCCTGCTCTGCCTGGAGTCTGGCACGGAGCCGTCTGTCTCCCTGACTACGGAATCTCGTCTCTCATCTGTAAGCCTACGTCCAGGCCTCTTCACTCCTGACAAGGATCTCCTCATCCTGGCATCGTCCCTTTGAAGGATTCAGCCTCATCACCTCAAGTAAGCATTATTGCTACTCACCGTTTCCAGCCTTTTCCCCTGTGCACAGGTGGATTCCTCCGACGGCGGAATCTGTTCTCCTTGGCGGGGGAACGTGCCTTCTTGCTCCAACGGGCCACCTGTCCATCACAGGCATGTGCAGCAGACACTGTCTTCCTGGCTGTAGCCTCCGGGCCAACCTGAGCGTCCCTCTTCCACCTGCAAAGTAAGCCCCAGTCATTACCTTGCACATTCACTTCAGGACTGTTCTAACATCTGTGCCTTTGTCTCATCATAGGGTTGCCAGGCTGAACGGCGCTCTGCTCTCCCCCGGCTACAACGTCACTGCTAACAGCCATCACCGCATACACCACACATACACTACCGTTCAAAAGTATGGGGTCACCTCAGACAATTTTGTGTTTTCCATGAAAAGTCACACTTTTATTTACCACCATGAGTTGTAAAATGAATAGAAAATATAGTCAAGACATTGACAAGGTTAGAAATAATGATTTGTATTTGAAATAATAATTTTTTCCTTCAAACTTTGCTTTCGTCAAAGAATCCTCCATTTGCAGCAATTACAGCATTGCAGACCTAACATGATTGCACAAGGGTTTTCTGATCATCCATTAGCCTTCTGACGCAATGAGCAAACACATTGTACCATTAGAACACTGGAGTGATAGTTGCTGGAAATGGGCCTCTATACACCTATGTAGATATTGCACCAAAAACCAGACATTTGCAGCTAGAATAGTCATTTACCACATTAGCAATGTATAGAGTGTATTTCTGATTAGTTTAAAGTTATCTTCATTGAAAAAAAGTGCTTTTCTTTCAAAAATAAGGAAATTTCTAAGTGACCCCAAACTTTTGAACGGTAGTGTACACGCACTCACACACTTACACAGAATTAATAAAGATTATTGTATTCACTTAAGCCTGTGTCTGTTCCCTGGGTCCGGTAAATATGTCAGTACGGCTCCGTCAAAGCAACCCAGCGAACAGCGCATTAGCACACTAAATTAACAACTAAAGGTTCAAGTGGATCAGATAGCTTACCAGCAGCAGGTAATCCTAAATCAGCTGACACAAATTAACAGCCGGTTGGACCGTCTGGATGGGCAGCAGGCGTTTCGTCCGGTCTCTAGAAGTGTTTCACCTCCCATTAGCTCCCCTCCTAGTCAGGCTAGTCAGGTCTCCTTGGCCCGACTCACATCGGTTCCCACGCCTGCTCGTTTCAGTGGTAAACTCGGGGAGGCCCGTGGGTTCTTACTCCAATGTGAGACAGTTTTCCAGCAGGTCCCGGGGGATTTTCCAACTGATCATAGTCGCATAGGCTACGTTGCTAACTTGTTGGAGGGGCGAGCTCTAGCCTGGGCATACGCCGTGATGGCTGAGCCAAGCTACACTAACTTGACTTACAGGCAGTTTGTTAGCGAATTTAACAAGTTATTCGACCACTCCAGCCGCGATAGTGTGTACACCACTCGGCTGCTAAATCTTCGACAGGGGGGGCAGGTCCATTGCGGACTATGCTGTCGATTTCTGGGTGGTAGGGGTGGAGGTGGGGTGGGAGGATGCCTCATGATGCAGTATCTTTATTAAAAGCCTGAGCCCTAGCCTGTGGGATGAGCTGGCTTGCCTAGATAAGCCTGAGAAGCTAACAGAGCTAATTTCCCTAGCAATCAATTTGGATAACAGGCTGAGGGAGCGGGCAGCCAAGCGGAGAACTTCCGGACGCTCGGGTGCCCAGTTTCATCGCTCCTCTCAGCCTCCTCTATTGGCCCTGCCTTCACTTCAGTCCCCAGACGTGCCAGAGGGTATGGTAGTGGGGCAGACCAAGCTCTCGTTGGCCGAAAGGCAGCGCTGCAGGGAATTAGGCCTGTGCATGTGTTGTGGGAGTGATGAGCATGAGGTAGAGTCCTACCCCGTTTGGCCAAAAGAGGGGGTCCATGCGTCGCAGTAGCGGGACTCACGGACTCGTCTTGGCCTAGTCCCCTCTCCAAATGTCTCCTGCCCATTAGATTCATCTACAAACAGACTGAATTCCTCACACACACACTGATTGACTTGGGGGCTGAGCAGAGCTTCATCTCGGGGGAGCTGGCAACCCAACTGGGGCTTCCCTGCTGTCCACTTAAGTCCCCCCTAAAGCTCGTTGCTCTGTCCAAGGCCCCTCTGGCGATGGTGTCGCAGCAAACCGCCCCGGTGTCTGTCATCATTTTCGGCAACCATTGGGAGGACCTGAGCCTGTTTGTCTTACCCACATCGGCCTCTCCTGTCACCCTGGGCTACCCCTGGCTCCGGCTCCACAACCCCACCTTTGACTGGCGTGCGGGGAGTGTCATCTCGTGGAGCTCTTTTTGCCTCAGCGCGTGCTTGCAATCCGCAGCATGCTCCCTATCTGTGTCCCTGTCCCCCGCCCCGCCTCCCCCCCTCCTGACCTGTCCAGGGTGCCGCCCGAATATCACGACTTGGGGGCAGTGTTTAGCAAGTCGCAAGCGCTGTCTCCACCCCACCCACCCCCACCGCCCATATGACTGCGCCATCAATCTCCAGGCTGGCGCCCCGCTGCCGTCGAGCCGGCTTTACAGCCTATCGGCTCCGGAGCGAGAGGCGATGGACACCTATATTAAGGAGTCTCTCAGCTCGGGCATCATCTGGCCGTCTTCCTCGGCAGTGGGGGCGGGGTTTTTCTTCGTCGGAAAGAAGGATGGTTCCCTGAGGCCGTGTATTGACTTCAGGGCTCTTAACGACATCACCATTAAGGATAAGTACACCCTACCGCTGATGGACACGGCGTTCGACTCCCTCCAGGGGGCCTCATGGTTCACCAAGTTAGACCTCCGCAACACCTACCACCTTGTGTGGATCAGGGAGGGGGACGAGTGGAAGACGGGGTTCCGGACCCCAAGTGGCCACTTCAAATACCTTGTGATGCCGTTTGGGTTGACCAACACTCCAGCCGTCTTCCAACACCTTATTAATGACGTTCTCCGGGATTTCCTAGGGTCTTTCATCTTCGTGTACCTGGATGACATCCTGATCTTCTCCCAGTTGCTGGACGAACACCAGGTTCACATGAGATGGGTCCTCCACAGCTCCTGGAGAACAAGCTGTTTGTGAAAGCTGAGAAGTGTGAGTTCCACGCCAGCAAAACCTCATTTCTCGGTTTCATCATCTCGCACAATTGGATCATCCCCGACCCCAAGAAGGTTAAGGCGGTGGTGGATTCCCCCCCCCCCCCCCATTGAGGAAGCAGCTTCAGCAGTTCCTGGGGTTCGCCAACTTTTACCGCCGGTTTGTTCAGAATTGCAGTGTGATCGCCCTCCCTTTGACCCATCTCACTTCCCCCAAAGTAGCTTTCCGGTGGACAGAGGAGGCTGCAGCGGCATTCACCGTGCTCAAGACTGAGTTCTCTTCCTCTCATATCCTGACACGGGTGGACCCCACTCTCCAGTGCCTGGTCGAGGTGGACGCTTCTGATTCTGGGGTGGGGGCGGTCCTATCTCAGCGCTCCCAGGTGGACGGGGCGATCCGTCCCTGCACGTTCTTCTCCCGTCGTCTGTCTACATCTACAGACGTCGTCTGTCTACATCTATGTACATCTACATCTGCGCCTGTCCCCAGTGCGCCACCAGTAAGACACCATCTTCTCCCCCTGCTGGATTACTTCACCCATTGCCGGTTGCAGGCCTTGGTCCCACATCGCCCTGGATTTCGTTACTGGTCTTACCCCTTCTAATCATTACACCACTGTCCTCACCACTGTTGACCGTTTCTCCAAGGCCACCCTCTTTGTTCCTTTGCAGGGGCTGCCTATGGCACGGAACATAGCAGACCTGCTGGGGCAGCACGCGGTGCGTCTTCATGGGATACCCATTGACATCGTCTCTGACCGGGGTCCCCAATTCGTGTCCCTGGTGTGGAGGACTTTCTGTAATGCACTGGGGGAGACAGTGAGCCTGTCCTCCGGTCACCACCGACAGAGCAACGGGCAATGCGAGCGGGCCAATCAGGAGCTGGAGGCCGCCCTACGTTGTGTCATCTCCTCCAGTCCCTCGTCTTGGAGCACTCATCTCCCCTGGATTGAGTACGCCCACAACTCGACCATGTCCTCAGCGATTGGTATGTCTCCTTTTAAGGTCTCTCTGGGTTACAATCCCCCACTTTTCTCCGAGGAGGAGAGGGACATTGCTGTGCTACTGATCTGTGCTCCCCTGAGACGCTGTCGCCGGATCTGGATGGCTACCCGCATGGTCCTTTTTCACATGGCTGAGCGTAATTCCAGGTCCGCGAACCGCCGCAGGAGACCGGCCCCACAATACCAGGTGGGTCAGTAGGTTTGGTTATCTACCCAGCATATTACTCTGAAAGCAGAGAGGAGGAAGTTGGCCCAACACTTTATCGGCCTTTTCCCTATTGTGCGCATTATTAATCCCGTGGCGGTGCACCTGGATCTCCCCCCCTCCTGCCATATCTGTCCTTTGTTTCATGTCTCCCAGATCAAACCTTTCTGTTCTGGCCCTCTCTGCCCCCTCCTGTGGAAGGTCAACGCCATCCTGGATGTCCGCCACTGGGGTTGTGGTCTGCAGTACTTGGTGGACTGGGAGGGGTATGGCCCAGAATGGAGATCCTGGGTACGTCGGCCCTTTGTGTTGGATAAACACCTCATCAGGGACTTCCACTGGACGCACCCAGGTAGGCTGGATCAGGTGCCGGGAGGCACCTCTCGGGAAGGGGGAGTACTGTCATGACTCGCTCTGGGCCATCATCTGCTACAGCTGCGCGCACACCTGCTTCCAATCACTCACGGGCCTTATAGCCTGCTCTGCCTGGAGTCTGGCATGGAGCTGTCTCTCTCCCGGACTACGGAATCTCGTCTCTCATCTGTAAGCCTACGTCCAGGCCTCTTCACTCCTGACAAGGACCTCCTCATCCTGGCTTCATCCCTTTGAAGGATTCAGCCTCATCACCTCAAGTAAGCATTATTGCTACTCACCGTTTCCAGCCTTTTTCCCTGTTCACAGGTGGATTCCTCCGACGGCGGAATCTGTTCCCCTTGGCGGCGGAACGTGCCTTCCTCTCTCCAACGGGCCACCTGTCCATCACCGGCGTGTGCAGCAGACGCTGTCTTCCTGGCTGTAGCCTCCGGGCCAACCTGAGCGTCCCTCTTCCACCTGCAAAGTAAGCCCCAGTCATTACCTCGCACATTCACTTCAGGACTGCTCTAACATCTGTGCCTTTGTCTCATCCTAGGGTTGCCAGGCTGAACGGCGCTCTGCTCTCCCCCGGCTACAACGTCACTGCTAACAGCCATCACCGCATACACCACACATACATGCACTCACACACTTACACAGTATTAATAAAGATTATTGTATTCACTTGAGCCTGTGTCTGTTCCCTCGGTCTGGTAAATATGTCATTAACAACCTTTTCTCAACACTATGTTGATGCACCTTTGGCAGCAATTACAGCCTCAAGTCAAATCAAATCAAACTTTATTGTCATATTGCTGTACATACAACTGTAGTGCAGGCAAGATGAAATTGTGTTTCTCTCGGCATCCATATAAGAAGCAGCATGATTTAGGACACACTCCCACATAGCTCCACCCCCCACCCCCACCCCCATATCCATTCACACATCCCTGAGACATACTTGGGGAAAAAGAATAACTAACTATAATATACAAAATGTCCGTAGGTGCAGCAGTGTGTATGAGAGATTCCGGGTCAACTGTTCAGCATCCTGACAGCTTGTGGAAGGAAGCTGTTGATCAGTCTGGTGGTTCTGCCTCTGATGCTCCGGAATCGTTTACCAGATGGAAGAAGTTCAAAGTGTTTATGCAGAGGGTGAGAACAGTCCTTGACAATGTTCAGTGCCCTGCTCCTACAACGGTTCTGAAAACGTTCTTGCACAGAGGGGAGGGAGACTCCAATTACCCTCTCCGCCCCCTTGACTATCCTCTGCAGGGCTTTTTTGTCTGACATACTGCAACTGGAGTACCATGTAGCAATGCAGTACGTCAGAACACTCTCCACCACACCTCTGTAGAAGGTCCTGAGGATGCAGATGGGGAGAGAGGCCTGTTTGAGTTTCCTCAAGAAGTGCAGTCTCTGCTGAGCCCGCTTCCTGATCTCCAAGGAATTCTTGCTCCAGGTCAGGTCCTGCGAGATCTGCACTCCAAGGAACTTGATGTTCTCCACTCTCTCCACTAAACGGCCGCCGATGCTGAGGGATACGTGCTCAGGCTGTGACCGCCGGAAGTCGATAATCATCTCCTTCGTTTTGTCCACGTTAAGCACCAGATTGTTCTCCCAGCACCAGCCCTCGAGGTCTCTCACTTCTTCCCTGTACATTGATTCTCATCCCTCTGAATAAGTCCCACCACCTGCAAACACCACCTGGTGTCATCTGCAAACTTAATAATCTGATTCCCCTCGTGTCTGGATACACAGTCATGTGATAGAAGTGTAAACAACAGTGGACTGAGTACACAGCCTTGAGGGGATCCGGTACTCAGCGTGACAGAGTTGGAGATGTTGTTTCCAACCCGGACAGACTGAGGTCTCTCAGTCAGGAAATCCAGGATCCAGAGACATGTGGCGGTGTTCAGACCGAGACGGAGTAATTTCTCCATCAGTCTCTGGGTAATAATGGTGTTGAATGCTGAACTGAAATCAATGTACAGGAGTCTGGCGTAGGTGTCTTTCTGGTCCAGGTGGGTGATGACAGAGTGTAGGGTGGTGACTATAGCATCCTCCGTGGAGCGGTTTGAACGATATGCAAACTGGAGCGGGTCATGTGATGCAGGGAGGCAGGCTGTAATGTGTGGTTTGACAAGCCGTTCAAAACATTTCATCACAATTGGTGTCAGTGCAACAGGACGATAGTCATTCAAACAGGACACCACTGGTTTCTTTGCCACCGGTACAATGATAGAGGTCTTGAAGCATCTAGGAACGATGGCCTGACTCAGGGAGATGTTATAAATGTCAGTCAGGACATCCGCCAACTCGCTCGCGCAGTCTCGGAGCACGCGTCCCGGAATGTTGTCCGGACCTGCAGCTTTGCGTGGGTTGACTCTGGTTAGGGTCCTCCGTGTGTACGCTGTGTTGATGGTAAAAGCTGGTCTGACTGATGGTGGGGATGGGCCAGCCCTCCCTCTGATTGTCGAGTTTGATGCTTCAAAACGTGCAAAGAAGTCGTTAAGCCTGTCTGGAAGTGAAGCGTTGTCATCATCGACCCCCTGCCTAGACTTAAAGCCCGTCAGTGTCCGAACTCCCTGCCACATCTGCTTGGTGTTCCTAGTGTCACAGAGGTGTCCCTGGATTTTCTCCACATAGGCGCGCTTTGCCGCCTTAATTCCCTTTGAAAGCGCAGACCTGGCTGAGCGGAGGGCGATCCTGTCTTTCGCTCTGAAGGCTGCATCTCTGGCTGTAAGCAGCGAGCGCACCTCTGCAGTCATCCAGGGCTTATGATTACCCCGCATAGTGATGGTCTTCACTGTAGTGAAATCCTCTGTGCACTTTGCGATGTAGCTGGTGACCGTATCAGCATACTCCTCCACATCTGTCTTGTCTTCCTGGGAGGCTGCTATTTTGAAGACCTTCTAGTCTGTGTGCAGAAAACAGTCTTTCAGTGCAGAGGTTGCACTCTCTGGCCAAATCCTGATTTATTTCACTGCTGGCCTGCTGCGCTTCAATAAAGGTTTGTAGGCAGGCAGCAGCATCACGGACATGTGATCAGAACGTCAGAAAGTCTTTTTGAATATGATGCCACCAGCTTGGCACATCTGCTTGGCAGCACCTCTCAAGCTCCATCAGGTTGGATGGGAAGCGTAGGTGCACAGCCATTTTCAGATCGCTCCAGAGATGTTCAACTTAATTCAAGTCTGGGCTCTGGCTGAGCCACTCAAGGACGTTCACAGAGTTGTCCTGAAGCCACTCCTTTAATATATTGGCTGTGTGCTTAGGGTCGTTGTCCTGCTGAAAGATGAACCGTTGCCCCAGTCTGAGGTCAGGAGCACTCTGGAGCAGGTTTTCATCCAGGATGTCTCTGTACATTGCTGCATTCATCTTTCCCTCTATACTCGCTAGTCTCCCAGTTCCCACCACGGAAATACAGCCCCACAGCATGATGCTGCCACCACCATGCTTCACTATAGAGATGGTATTGGCCTGGTGATGAACGGTGTCTGGTTTTGACGCCTGGCATTCATGCCAAAGAGTTCAATCTTTGTCTCATCAGACCAGAGAGTTTTGTTTCTCATGGTCTGAGAGTCCTTTAGGTGCCTTTTGCCAAACCACAGGTGGGCTGCCTTGTGCCTTTTACAAAGAGTGGCTTCCATTTGGCCACTCTACCATACAGGTCTGATTGGTGGGTTGCTGCAGAGATGGTTGTCCTTCTGGAAGGTTCTCCTCTCTCCACAGAGGAATGCTGGAGCTCTGACAGAGTGACCATCAGGTTCTTGGTCACCTCCCTGACTAAGGCCCTTCTCTCCTGATTGCTCAGTTTAGACGGCCAGCCAGCTCTAGGAAGAGTCCTTGTGGTTCTGAACTTCTTCCATTTACGGATGATGGAGGCCACTGTGCTCATTTGGACCTTCAAAGCACCAGAAATTTTTCTGTACCCTTCCCCAGATTTGTGCCTTGAGACAATCCTGTCTCGGAGGTCTACAGACAGTTCCTTTGATTTCATGCTTGGTTTGTGCTCTGACATGCACTGTCAACTGTGGGACCTTATATAGACAGGTGTGTGTCTTTCCACATCATGTCCAATCAACTGAATTTACCACAGGTGGACTCCAGTGAAGCTGTAGAAACATCTCAAGGATGATCAGTGGAAACAGGATGCACCTGAGCTCAATTTTGAGCTTTATGGCAAAGGTTGTGAATACTTATGTACATGTGATTTCTTAGTTTTTTATTTTTAATACATTTTTAAAAATCTAAAAAAAAAGAAGTTTTTTCAAGATGTCATTATGTGTGTAGAATTTTGAGGAAAAAATGAATTTAATCCATTTTGGAATCAGGCTGTAACATAAGAAAATGTGGAAAAAGGGAAGAGCTGTGAAGACTTTCTGGATGTACTGTACTTTATGAAACTCACCTCATCAGAGTCATGGATTTTCATTGAGGGTAGGTGATTGACTTGAATGGTGGTCAGAGGCTATGTAAGGACTGTATTTCTGTGTGCGTCACTCTCTGCCTTGATTGACTGCATAGGAGACCCATTACGTTTGTGCTGGCTATAAATAAAGACCTTTGAGTCAATGTTGCTGCGTGTCTGTTTGTGTCGTTGCTTGGTTCAGGTTCAGGTTCAGGTTCCTTTATTTGTACCCGCAGGTAGATTTGTTTTGCAGTCTGGTGACATCCATATTTACAAACCACAATTACATTCAACATGGACACAAACACAGGCACACATGAAGCTGACTATAAACATGATAAAAATACTCAAGGCTCCACCAATCAGGATATAAAGACAAAGAGATAAGAGAAAAGAAGGGTCATATTAAAAAGTTAAAGACTAGTCAAAGAGGTTAAAAACTACATAGTCTAAAACCCAATACAAGATTTAGAACCCAAATAAAAAGCCTACAAAAATAAGTAAATATAAAATGAAATTAATAAATAGGTAACTAAATTATGTGCAATATATTGTTACATCTTGTTCAACTCTTAGACGGCAGCAGGAACAAAGCTGTTTTTGTAGCGCTGGGTTTTACTTTTGCTTGGTCTAGTTCATTCACACAAATCTACCGCAGAATGTTGAGGCCTGTAATGACACAGTCACTGTTCTATAGGTCAGTGTCCTTGTTAAACGTCATTAACTCATAAAGACCATAAAAGTGAAACAGACTTTTATTTGGTGTGTGCAGTAGTTCAGGTTACTGATAGAGCCTCTGAGCTAGTCAGATAAGGTAACATAAGGTGAACAACAATGGGCAGAATTCACAGGACAAAACTAGTACGTACATTCAGCTACAATCCAGGAAGCTTATACTGTAAGTAATGTTTGGAAAAATGATGAATCAGCTGATAAATGTCACCTGGCAGCAATCAGCTGACTCTTCTGACGAAGGCTGCAGTGTACAGTCGAAACATGTTAAGAAGGTAAAGACATCTCCTTTCTATTCTATTTTTGTCTTTAAGAACAAAAGATAAATAATTAAAAGAAGATAAAATGAACCTACTTGAGCTAAAATGATGAATCCCAATTTTTTTTTTTTTTTTGATTTTGTATACTTTATTGATCCCCAGAGGGGAAATTGAGGGCATCCACCCGGATGGATGAAGCAGCCACACCACGGCGCCATCCCCTAACCATTCACACACACATTCACACCTAGGGCCACTTTAGAGTCTCCAATTAACGTAACTTGCATGTTTTTGGCCTGTGGGAGGAAACCGAAGAAATATCGGAGTAAACCCATGCAGATATGGGGAGAAACATGCAAACTCCACACAGATCACTGTTGGTCAGGGGCTGGGATCGAACCAGGGATCCCATGGCCAAGGGTGAGTTGCTGTGCTGCTGCAGTGCTAACCACTGTGCCACCGCACCACCAAATAATGCAATATGTTGCAAAACAGCAGCCAGTATTATTCTACTATGCCAGGCCTTTATGAACTGGATCAATTAGACACAATCCATGCGGCATTGTGAAGAAATAATATAATGTATGTATATGTTGCAATCCTGGAATTTCCCCATTGTGGGACTAATAAAGGCTTATCTTGTGGAGAGTGTAAATAACGGAGGCAGACTCATGCAGCAGACGACTTTATTCACTCTCACATCAGTCATACACAGAAAAAGCATTTTCTCAATACACCAGGGTCTCTCCTTTTATATCCTCCACCCATCTCACATCTGCATGACATCTCGCATCACAATGCATTCAACCCTTCTCCCCCCACTGTCCCCCAACTGCTTCTTCCTGCTACCTCACCATAATGTCTCTCATCTCAATACCTATTGTCCTTCTCTGTTTATCCTCTGCATCCAGTCTGAGATGACTAACCCCACGTCTACACCGCCCCCCCAGAATCTCAGACCGAGTTTCAGTCCTCACATCCTTTTAGCTTCAGTCTCCTCCCATATCTGCTGTAATGGGGGTTCTCCGCCTCCGCAGCGCTGCTGTGCCGGTGGGGGGCTCCTGGGAGTGTGTCTGTCTGCGGGTGGGCAATGGCGAGGGGGGGGAACCTTTGACTTGCCCGTGTGGCTGCTCTGATGAATCGTTTACCTGAGGAGTTCTTCGTGGGGGTCTTCCATGCCGAGAGGCCCTAGCCAACATCACTTGCACGTCTGCCACCACAAAGGCGGGCTTACAGTAAGTCTGTCTATAGATATTTTCTCCCTACGACCCCCCAAGTCTAACAAAAAATGTTTGTCCCCTGTTTCCAGCACTCTGAACAGGCTATCGTAGGGTGGGCGCAATGGGGGGCGGTGGGCATCGTGCCTGACAAACACGAACGCTGTGTTCTTCAAAGTTTTTGGCACAAAAGCGGGTGGAAAACAGTGGTGGGCTGGGCCCGGCAGTGTGCCTGTATCTGCGCTATGCTGTGAATGCTGAGACGGACAGTTGTCCGGTGCGGGATTATTTGGTAAAAATTCCCCGGGGAGCCGCAGTGGCTGAGAAAAAACAAGCTCCGCTGGGAAAGCCTCCAAATCCTCTTTTGGTGCAGTACGCAACCATAACAGAACCCACGGCAACCGATCTATCCAATTTGCATCCCGTCAGCGAAGCCCTGAGCGCTGCTTTCAGTGACCTATGGAAACGCTCGCATAACCCATTGGCCTGTGAGTTGTACGCAGTTTTGCGATGAATTGCAACACCCAGACTACGGGCCATCGCGGACCAGAGGTCGGAAACAAACTGCGGGCCCCTATCAGACGTTATGTCCAACGGGATGCCAAAACGTGCCACCCATGTCGTCAAAAAAGCGCATGCCACGTCCGCGGACATGGTTGCCGCCAGTGGGACTGCTTCTGGCCAGCGTGTGGTGCGGTCCAGCACTGTCTGAAGGTGCATGAAGCCCTGCGATGGTGGGAAGGGGCCCACGAGGTCCATGTGAACATGGACGAACCTCTTAGCCGGTATACGAAACGGCTCCAAAGGAGCCTTCGTGCGTCTGTGTACTTTGGCTCGTTGGCACGCTACGCAGGCTGCCACCCACTCTTTTACTTGTTTGCGCAGGCCTGGCCAAACGAACTTCGCTCCCACCATTTTGACTGACGCGCGCACTCCTGGGTGCACCAGAGTGTGAACTGACTCAAACACTCGGCAGCGCCAAGCAACTGGGACCACCAGGCTCGGGCGTCCAGTGGAGACGTCGCAGATTAGGGGGGGCTGCCGTCTTGCAGTACTCTGCTCTCCAGCCTTAACTCTGTTGGTCCAGACTGGAGCGCGCACATGTCGGCATCGCCAATCTGCTCTGCGGCCATGGCTGTATAATCTATCCCCACGCAGACCGGGGCCACTACTGCATGCGAGAGGCAGTCCGCCACCACATTCAGTTTACCTGACACATGCTGAATGTCGGTCGTAAACTCTGAGATCGCGGCCAGCTGTCTCTGCTGCCGGCCCGACCATGGCGGCGGTGGTAGAAGCAGAGCAGGTCTCTCTGGCGCTTCCTGGCCCCTGCTGCCGCTACCGTCGCCGGCTCCTCGTCTCCGCTGGTCGTCTCACTGGGTTCCAACGCTGCCGCGTTCACTGTGAGGGCTCTGGTGGTGAGGATGATCCGATCTGCCTCCTGGGCTACTGCACGGTAGTCACGCGCGGCCAGCAACGGCGAATTGGCAAGAACCGCTCTTGCCTCTGTTGGGACGTTCCGGAGGAAAAGGTGGGCAAACAGAAAATGCCCGTCGTCCGTGCCCATCAAAGCCAACATCTTCTCCATCAGTTCAACCCCCAACCCATCTCCTAACTCGGAGCGCCTCAGGAGCCTCTCTGCTCTCTCACAGTCCAAGACCGTGTAGCACCGGGTCAGCGCGGCCTTGAGAGCCCCGTATTTACCGTGGGCTGGAGGCTGTTGGAGCAGGCTCACTACTTGCTGAGACGTGCGAGCGTCCAGCGCTGCGACCACATAGTAATATCTGGTGTCATCTGCCGTTATTCCCCGGAGGGCGAACTGAGCCTCTGTGTGGTGGAACCAAGACCACGGGTCGTGCAGCCAAAAATCCGGTAGTTTGACCGAAACAGCGTGCGTTGCTGGGGGTTCCCGTCCGGGCCAACTCAGGGGTTCTTGTCTCGTGTTCCATAATTCGTCAAGGGGTCACCAGTGTGGAGAGTGCAAATAACGGAGGCAGACTTATGCAGCAGACGACTTTATTCACTCTCACATCAGTCATACACAGAAAAAGCATTTTCTCAATACACCAGGGGTTCTCCTTTTATACCATCCGTCCATCTCACATCTGCATGACATCTCACATCACAATACATTCAACCCTTCTCCCCCCACTGTCCCCCAACTACTTCTTCCTGCTACCTCACCATAATCGGTCTCCTCTCAGTGCCTATTGTCCTTTTCTGTTTACCCTCTGCTTCCAGTCTGAGATGATTAACCCAGCTTCTACAATCCATACCTGTCAAGGCATACCTCATGCCTCCCTTATTGGGGGGGCTTTCACACCTGTACTGAGTACTTAAAAACTGTATTTATTGGCAGATGAAAGAAAACTGAAGCAAAAAAAAAACAAAAACAAAAACAAAAACCAAACAAACAACAACAATTGCAACATGAACTATTTCAAACATACACTTATATGGACACAATCTTGAGCCATAACTTTTTGGTAATGTGAAAATAATAAGCCAAGTAGCACAAAAAAATAAATTAAAAAAAATAATTAATAAATAAATTTTAAAAAATGAATGATAATATTAATAATAAATAAATAAAAATAAATTTAAAAAACAATATTTTTCAAATTTACATTAGCACAAGGTAGATTGCTTAATTTGAAAGTACACAATAAGAATAATTCTGAATATAGTTCTTAACTGTCAGCTAGATATATACACTTGGAATTAAAGAGTTTTTAATTGTCAGCTTTGTTCCACTAATGCACTTGGATGAACTTGAAACAAGAAAATGTTCACTGATGCTGCTTGTTATAGTTCCAAGTAGCAGCCTTTGCTGACTCTAGCATTTCTTTTGAAGGCTTGACCTTGAAGCATGGAGTGTCACAATTCATTTTCACTTGCATGAAAGAAGTCAGAGTTTCTGGGAGCATACTTTTCTGAAGTCGGTGTGAATTTTCCTGACCATGCTGAAAGCCCTCTCACTGTCAGCATTGCTGTGAGGAAGGCAAAGCAGTGCTGAGTACACTTTGAGTTGCTGGGGGAAGCGGGGCCACAATTACTGGGACTTACTACACTTCACTGCTGCAGAAATTGCAGAAGGTCATCATGCTGACCAAAGGTGTCCGCTTCCTGCAAGATAATGCCGGGTTCACAACTTACACGTTGCCCAGAGTGAAGCACGGTCCTGCGGCTATTTAATCCTTCCTCACCCCACTTCCCCTCCCTACCTTACACCATTGACTTCCACCTTTTTCCAACAATGAAGTCATTTTTGAAGGGCAAGCCCTTCCAAGACAATGAAATGCTGATTTCCATGGTCAAGTTGTGGCTTCTGGCACAGCCTGCAGACTTCTACAGGTGAGGTCTCCGCAGCTGCATAAAGCGATAGGAGAAATGTGTAACCCTTGGTGGTAACTATGCAGAGAAAGACTAATAAATGTGCCAAGGCTGAGTCTTCTCAGTCCATGGAAGATGACTCAGGGGAAATCTCTTTTGAACAGCCCTCATAAATGTGTAACATTTCTATATTTTAGCTAAATTATATAAAATTGAAAAGCCTGTTTTTCAGTGCCATAGCTGTCATGGAGCAGCATATGCCCTGCTGAATGTAAACAGTGCTGTCAGTCAAAGATGGTGTTTCCCTCTTCTCACCTACTGTAAATCATCACCTTCATTGGGTTTGATCTACTGAAAGCTGAAGCTTGATACTTTATATCCAGTGTGTCTAGGAAGCATGAAGGACTAAAAAGGTGCCGCCCTGCAGTGTGGGTCTGGCTGTCAGGTACCATCTGATGCAGATGAGCGTATTTTCCCTTCTCCAAGCTCGGACTCTCCCATTCTTTTCGGTGACGTTCAGTCCCTCGATTTCCCTTTTCTTCAAGCTTTGTTTTCTTCGCCGGCGGCGCGCTGCATTAAGCCATTTTGAAAATCACAAAAAGACTGCTTAGGTGTGCTCAATTTCGCCAGGCATCAAATTACTGTTCAGTTGATTTTAGGTTCTCTCAATATTTTTTTTTTTTCGCTGTATAGTTTTCTTTTTGGCGTACAGAAATGGCAATACGCCCATATTTGCTAAAATTGCATTTTCCCCGTATTAAAATATGGCGAAACCGTATCACTTGACAGGTATGACAATCTTATCTTATCTCTTAATGTAACACAGAAAGTAACCTTCAAAAGTTTTTAATACTGTCATTTCCTGCTTTAAGTATGATAGTACAGAGGAAGAGAGCGGGGCTGGAGACAGAGCTGGAATGCTCCTGATTTCCAAGAAGTGGTGTGAGCACCGCTGCGATGACTGTGGGAGGATACAAATGTCAACTGTGGCACAGAGACTCACTCCTCTGACACAGCAGCCGCAGCACAGCCGATGGTGACGGCGCTTTATCTTCCTCTCTTCTTGGTAAGTTTTTCTTGCTGTAAAAGATACTGGAGGAGCAAATTTAAATGTCACAGTAACAGTTACTATGCTGATTTAAAGACATGATGCGCTCTAAATTTTGATTGCACTGACACTGTACTACTGTAAAAGACACAGCTATATTAACTGCCCAACAACCATTTATTACGTATTAAAACAGACTAGGAATACTGTATGTTTCCTTTATTGTTTTAATGCCAAAGATGCATGTGTCCAGAGTGTTTTACTTGAAATTATGGATAGGATATGCAATAATTAACATAATTATTAACATGTAATTATACAAATATACAAAAGAATGCATGCCTGTATCAGAGGCTGTGCTGCACTTTCTCGTCCTCTATGAGTTTGACAGACAGGGCAGTAAAAATTCCATCATCATATCACCTGTCATTGTCATTTTTTATATGACAAGATGCCAAACAGCTTTTTTTTGTTCTGTTTTAATCATGAATCTAAAGGGTTATCATGCAGATCGTGTATTTATCCATTTATGTATCTATTAAATTTATGAACAGAGACTGTGTGCCCCCAAACCTACAAAAAGAGAAAATTTGCAACTTTTTTCATCAGGAATGTGCAGCTTTTTTCTAGTAATTTTGCAATTTTCTTCTTTTATACATTTGCTATTTTTTTATTGTAAATTTCTTGTTTCTTATAAAATTGGTAGTTTTTAATTGTAAATTTGTGACTTTTTTCCTTGTAAATTTACAACTTTCTCACAAATTTTCTACTTTTTTCTTAAAGATTTGCTATGTTTTTCTTGTAAATTACTTATTTTGAATTAGCAACTTTTTCATCATAAATTCAAATTTTTTGATTTTAAATTTGTTGCTTTTCCTTGTAAACTTAGAACTTTCTCATAAATTTGCAACTTTTATTGTAAGTCTGCAATTTTTTCTTATAAATTTGCTCCTTTTTATTGTAACTTTGCAACTTTTTTGTGTAAATTTTTTACTTTTTTACTCGTAAATTTAAAACTTTCACATAAATTTTCTAATTTTTCTCATAAATTTGCAGTTTATAAATTTTTGACTTTTTATTGTAAATTTGCAGCGCTTTTCATCATTGACAATTTTTTATTATACATTTCTTACTTTTCCTCAAAAATTTAAAACTTTTCATATTTTTGCTGCTTTTTTATTCCAAATTTTCAACTTTTTTTCTCATAAATGTGACTAAATTTGTTACATTTTTAATGAAAATTTACAAAAGTTGTGGACGTAACACATTTGTCTTGGCCAAAAAAAGGAAACAGTAAAAAAAAACTGTTGTTCTATCTTTGCATAAAAAATCAAATCTGGCATCTGCATTTCCCACAGTTGGACATGACACAAAACAATTTGCAAAGCTGTGATTAAGACTGTCAATGAAAAGATGCCATGCTTCTCATCTTGGCGTAGCAGAAATGTCTACTAATGATTTAGGCCCACTGAGAAGCTGTAAACTGCAGCTGAAGGCAGCCGCTGCCAGTGATTCCAGACACACGTTCCATAAAGTCCCAAATGTTTGACAGCTATCAACTTCCACTGAACCTGACAGTGTGATCCAAACAATGACAGAATGTCATAAGATAAGATAAGATCTTTATTGTTTGCTTACACGGAAATTTATGTTACAACAACTGCTCATTAAAATACATAAAAGCAAAACATATAAAAACACATAAAAGACTCATAGCGAAACACTCAAGACACAGTCCAAATCCAAACTGGGAGGTGGTGGTGGGGGGGGGGGGGTCCTATGTTGTGTGTGTGTATGCATTTGTACATGCCTGCATGTATAGGCGTATGTATGTTTATATGTATGCGTGAATGTGTGCACGGAAGAGGGCAGGGTCACCTCTTTATGCTCCACTGCTTCTTTAGGCCAACGGGCCCAAAAAAGTGTCAATTCAGATACTTTGCTGCCATCTGGTGGTCTAATAGTGAAACTGCACATTAAAACAGCCATTTGACGTGTCTCTTGTCTTGTGAGCTTTCCAAGATGCATGACATGCAGTTCACTTTGTTTTATATTGTTTACATTTTAATTTATATTTAAAATATTTTATTCTTTAAATTTATTTTATATAGTAAAAGCATATAGAGTCTGCCTGGTCCTCTAATCACTAAAAACTGAAGAATCTGTGCAGAGCGTGTCAATTCTATAGAATTACAATCCAGTTGCAATCAAGAAGCTAACAGATACAGTGGCATCTGTGCAGGTAGATTTATTGCTGTAATGGTGTTTTAAACATTGAAATTTAAAAAGAATTCTAATTTCTGATTTGGTTTCTCGCAGTTTTTTCAGTCCCAGTAAACTATACAATGCTGTTTATGCTGGGGGAGGTCTTCTCTTTCTCTAGAGATGAAGATTATGCATGTAGACCTAAGATTGATCTGAGGTATGTCTGTTTAGGCGAGGCACACCTTTAAATACATCGTTGGCTTAGAAGGTTAAAAATGTCCATAAAAAAACTTGGGTGGCACCCTGGTGTACTTGTAAGCAGTTGACCATAAGAGGGAGCCAGCTTTTTTACCCATCAAACATAGAAATGACTCTCAATCATAGCTGAACTTCTCAGATAAAAGCTGACAATAAACTTCAGCTTAATTGTTTGATTTCCACTCTTCTGTAAGACCAAGAGGAAGAGATGCAAAAATATTGCCACCTGTCAAAGATGTCTTGATCTGATTATATATTTATTATGGCGCTGTACCTTTTCCATTTTCAAGCACTTATCTCTCTCTGCAGACTGCTATGTTGTTATTTGGGACATATTGTGTGACCGGTTCCACCGCCACCCGGGGTATAAGAGGGCTGTGAGGAGGAGGAACGATCTCTTGACCTCCTCTTAGCCTGACGGCAGCGCCTTGTATTATACGAGTGAGTCTGCAATAAAGTTGTGTTCAGTTCAACACTCAGTCTCATCCTTGGTTCTCGTTTTACTGACAGAACACAGAGCCCACATTAGAAATAAATATCCAATATCCACTTTCTCCCCCAGAGACATGGATGCAGGTGATAAACAGACAATAGAGGTACCTGCACTTGGCAGACCTTTCAGCCTTGGGACATTCTACGACTGCTACAGAGACGTCATCCTTCCTGGTAAGAGTTCAGCTTTATTGTGTTTTTAACGAATCACACTTACACTTTGTGATTTCCGGGGCAAGATTAAGGTGGGTGGAGGCCTCTGAACAAGAGAGTGGGACACCTTCAGATAAAATATGGTGGATTCATATAACATCCTCAAAGTCTGAGAAGGGATTCCTATCCATCCATCCATCTTCTACCCCTTTTCTGGAGCTCTGGGTCACAGAGACAGCAGCTCAAGCAGAGAAGCCCAGACGTCTCTCTCGCAAACCACCTGCTCCAGCTCTTCAGAGAGGATAGCAAGGCGTTCCCAGACCAGCTGGGAGACAAAGTCCCTTCAGCGAGTCCTGGGTCTGCCCCAGGATCTCCCTCCAGTGGGATGTGCCCGAAACACCTCAAGTGAGAGGCGTCCAGGAGGCATCCTAATCAGATGCCCATACCACCTCATCTGGCTCCTTTCAGTGTGGAGGAGCAGCGGTTCTACTCTGAGCCTCTCCCGGATGACTGAGCTCCTCACCCTATCTCTGAGGGTGAGTCCAGCAATCCTACAGAGAAAAGCTCATTTCAGCTGCTTGTATCCGCGATCTCATTCTTTCAGTCATTACCCAAAGCTCATGACCATAGGTGAGGGTAGGAATGTAGATTGACCGGCAAATCAACACCTTTGATTTAGAGCTCAGCTCCCTCTTCACCACAACGGATTGGTACAACGTCCGCATCACTGCAGATGCTGCGCCAATCCGTCTGTCAATCTTGTTCTCCAAGGATTCCTGCATGCTCTTAAATGTTAAATGAATGGATAAAATTAAAGGTACAGTAATTGGAAATCTGAAATTTAATGCAGCATAATGTCTTAACTTGTTTTATTTATTATATAGTCACTTTTAAATGAAATTATTGTGGTTTCTGTACCATAAAAGATGTTTTTACATGCATAAAGAAGGTCCTTCTCCATGAAGGGGGCCATCTTGGATAATGAAAATGTCTTTTCAAGTTTTTGTATCAAACTTGAAATACACAAATGACTCCTACAGGATTTCCTGAATACTTTGGGAGAGGGTGATGACTGGTAAAATGTGAATTGTTTGCATTGTGAAATCTGACTGCTAGCTTGTGCAGAATATTACAGACTGCACCTTTAAGGATTGACTGCTATCTGGTTTTGTTATGGGTACCTGTGCTCTCTAACTGCTGTCAGCCAATCCACCATGTGGGTACTATATTGAAGCACAATGTGAAGATTTCACACACTATAAGTCCACATACTTAGTGAAGTTTTGTCTCTTTCACCTCCCCTTGACAGAGGACGTAGAGCAGTGTGAAATGTAAAAGATGATGACAAGCAAAATACAAGATTATGCTGAATGAAAAACAAGATTTTATCAAGTACTAAGTGACGTGCACAGACATTTTCATCATCACCTCATCAGCATATCAAGTATTGTTGATCATAGGTCCAAGGACTTCTACTGTCAGTCCTAACAATTATACAGTATCTAGTTGGGGGGCAGGTGCTCAACCCCATCCCACCCCTCCGCCCCGAAACAAAAAAGAAGGGCACTTTGTGCCCCCCTAGTACATCAGTCTGGTAACAAGAAGAAAAAGGCTTCTCATTTCCCAGCAGCCTTTGCAGATAAGGGAACATATTAAATGTTGAAAAATAAGCCAGATCTCCTTAGTAAGCCTGCAAGTCTTACTTGTGGTACAGTTGTATACATGTCGAAGGTGTGGATGCTGTGATACTTGAGTTGCAACCCCCCACCCCCCACTTTCCCTTTCTCCCGGTTCCAGTTTTTATTTACAGGCCCTTTCTACTCAGTTTAGGGCTTGAGGCTTAAAATGTCTGTGACACGATTTAGGACCTATGGATCATATTCAGTATGAATTTATCTTCAGTCGTCCATATAGTTGGTTCTTAGTGGAAAAATATTTCCAAGTGAATTCAAATTTAGCGCTGTGTTGCACTAACACAATCTCTTGAGACGCGCCTCGTTTCCAGATATGACATCATGAGGTGAAGTTCCTCTCGGCTGATCCGTGTGCTGTCAATGTAAACAAGCTGTTTAGCTTCTATATCAGCGAAGAAATGCCCAAACGTTGCGTGGTGGCTGGGTGTTCTAATTGCTCCAGTGACCATATAAGCCTGTTCTCATTCCCAAAAGATCCAGATCTTCTTAAAAAATGGGCGAAACAAGTACAGAGAACAAGGGACAAATGGCAACCAACACCATCTTCAGTCCTCTGTAGCGATCATTTCACTGCAGACAGTTTAGAGGAGGCGCCTGCTATACAGGAATCTTTAGGCTTGAAAGTTCGTTACAAACGGGTTCTAAAACCGACTGCCATAGTGGTTTTTAAACAAAAACCCACAGCTCAAGACAATATCAACATATCAGAACAGCGCAGAGAAGCAACAGAGTCAAAACTCGCCCGGAAAAGAGTTTGTGTAATTGATTTTTTTTTTTTTCCACATAAGGCGATTGTGATTTTATTGTATTTTTTCCGCCAAAAGTAAATTCCTGGACTTCCGGTTATGGTGGCCACGTAGGAAGAAGTGTTTCACACTGCTCTGCTCGTAAAACTAAAAATTTTACTAAATTGGAACAAAAACCCATCCCAGCATCTTGGCATGGATATGGTAAAGACCAAGGTTGGAAAATTAGGTGGAGGAAAAGGTAACTCGACAAAACAACCCAAGCTAACAGACTTCCACGCTCGAGGCGAGGCAGGGAAAATTCCAGAGACAATGGCGGAGGATGGAGCCAGCGGCGGAGCGGGAACTGCTGGGGAGGGGACAAGCGTAGTGCTCGCTGCCATCAACTCCATGAGAACAGAGTTTTCGTCTAAATTTGATGGGATTATAGCAGCGATAGAAGTAATGAGAAAAGAAATAAATGACTGCATGGAGCGAGTATCGCAGGCGGAGCTCCGAATTTCAAGCACTGAGGATGACGTCACCAGCCTGCAAACTAAATTTCAAACACTGGAATTAAAATGTAAATGTCTGGAAGATAACGTCCTAGACTTGGAATCCCGCTCGCGACGGAATAATTTGAGGCTGGTGGGCCTCCCGGAGGGAGTGGAGGGACAGGACTCATGTTCCTTTTTGGAAAAGTGGATTCCAGAAGCGCTGAATAACGCGGATCTGCAGTCATCGGTCGTTTTAGAGAGAGCTCATTGAATCGGCCCACCGAGAGATAATAAGACACCACCGAGGACGCTGATTATGAAGTTCCTCAACTACAGAGACAAGAGGACGGTCACCAATGCGGCGCGAGCTAATGGGGAAATTAAATACCAGGATCAACAGGTGCAGTTCTACCCAGACTTGGCCACAGGAATTCAACAATTAAGGAGGCAGTTTGACCTCGCCCGCAAAGAGCTGTGCAACCTCGGGATTCGTCACAGAGTAATTCATCCGGCAAGACTGCTGGTCACATATAAGTGGAGAACCCACATCTTCAAGACCCCTCAAGAGGCGCAGGAGCTCATCAAGCAGATCCAAAAGGAGACTGGTGGGAGCTAAGCATGAACATGACAAAGGTAGAACATTTAAGCATATGTACAGGCATCTGATTGATCTGAAACATATAATAAGTCTACAAAATACAGACTGTATTTAAAAAAAAAAGCTATGATGTGCAACGTTGCTATAAAACTTTGAAGTTATGTTGAAAAAACTACAGAAGAGAGTTAATGTCATTAAAAATAGTAGTAGAGTCAGGGTGATTGAGAGGAGAAAGAGAGAGTGGTTTGACTGATCCTCAAAGGTGTGGAACAGTCACTAGCTATAACGGGAGACAGAATTTTTTTTGATTTTGGGGGGATCACCACGAATGTGGGGAAAGGGAATTTGTTTTTGTTTAGATTGTAGGATGAATGTTCAACCATCCATGTTTTTGCTTCTCTGTATGAGCATGTTCATATTGCAAGGTAATCTCAAACTCCTTATTGATCATAGATCAAAGCGTCAATCTTAATTTAACTTCATGGAATTGCAGAGGTCTACAAAATCTTAAAAAACTTAAACAAGTTATGAATAAAATAAAAGACATAGATTCAAAAATTGTATTTTTACAAGAAACTCATCTAATAGAGGAGGATGTAAAAAGAATTAGGAGAAGATGGCAAGGTAACGTGTTCACCTCATCATTTTCATCCCGAGCCAGGGGAGTTATGATTCTCATACACAAAACAGTCCCATTTCAAGTGAAAAATGTAATTTGACACAAATTTGGAAGATATCTAATCATCCAAGGATCTTTGTTATTAGAAAATATAAATCTGGTGAATTTATACGGCCCCAATATTGATGATCAAAACTTCTATGTTAATTTAGTCCTCACTTTTTGACACTTATTTCTTCACACACTTTTTGACACTTTTTTCACTTATTGACTCTCGTGCACTATGTACAGCTGCTCAACCAGACTCATGTCAATCATCACTGTTTTTCTGTTGCATTATCGACTGCACTATGTGGTACTCCACAATATCTGCTACTCGCTAATATATTAAAACTGCTTTGACTAGTATTACTCATTCTTATTCTACACTTATTGCATGTTTAGTTTTTAGTTTTTTTAGTTTATCTCTTTATCTTATCATGTTTTAATGTTGCAGCATTGCACCGAGACAAATTCCTAGTTTGTGTACTACATGAACAATGGCAATAAATCTGATTCTGATTCTGATTCTGACTTTATCATCACTTACAGGGCAACATATAATAGCGGGGGATTTTAATTGTACATTGAATCTCAGTATAAATAGGTCAACAGGACTGGACTGTACGCACAATGGATGCAGGATGACCATTAATCATTTTATGAAAGAATTGAGATTGCTAGATATATGGAGAGAAATGAAACCACAAGTCAAAGCCTATTCATACCACACGGTTATGGAGGTGGTGAGGATGGACTCGATGATGGCTGTGTAGAACTGCACTAACATCTTGGTGGGTAGCTTGAGCTTCCTCAGCTGCCGCAAGAAGAACATCCTCTGCTGGGCCTTTTTGATGAGGGAGCTGATGGTCGGCCCCCACTTGAGGTCCCTGGTGATGGTGGTGCCTAGGAAGCGGAAGGAATCAGCAGTGGTGATGGGAGAGCCTGTGAGGGTGGGGGGGGGGGGGCAGGGGGGTTGTGACTTTCCTGAAGTCCACAATCATCTCCACTGTCTTCAGAGCGTTCAGCTGCAGGTTGTTGTTGTTGCACCAGGACGCCAGCTGGGCCACTTCTCTCCTGTAGGCGGACTCGTCGCCGTTGGAGATGAGCCCGATGAGGGTGGTGTCGTCCGCAAACTTGATCAACTTGACAGACTGGTGGCTGGAGGTGCAGGAGTTGGTATAAAGGGAGAAGAGTAGGGGCGAAAGTACACAGCCCTGGGGTGATCCGGTGCTGATGCTAGCAGAGTCTGAGACAGTCTTTCCCAGCCGCACATGCTGCCTCCGGTCCGTCAGGAAGTCGGTGATCCACCTGCAGAGGGAGTCAGGCACGTTGAGCAGGGACAGCTTGTCCAGGAGCAGAGCGGGGCGGATGGTGTTGAATGCGGAGCTGAAGTCCACAAACAGGATCCTGGCGTAGGTTCCCGGGGAGTCCAGGTGCTGCAGGATGGAGTGGAGGGCCAGGTTGACTGCGTCGTCTACAGACCTGTTGGCTCGGTAGGCAAACTGATGTTCGACACATCTTTAATGTCCTTGCTTTTGACTTTAATTGCATCAAACACCGTAAAGACTGAAACATATCAAACACAAGAAACATTATTTTAGCTGTGGACACAAAATTCTAGTATTACAGAAATTAAATCATACTGCATACACACAAATGTAAACATTTATGATCTCAAATTGATAGATTTCTTAGGTTTACTGAGTTGTTGCAAGAAAGCTACCAGCAAAAATTATGCAGCATTTACTGTAAACAAATACAACAGATTATCAAATCCACATTTAAAATTGTATGGCTTGTGCACATCAGATTTTCATATTAGAAACACACACAAAAAGTTTCTATTCTTTGAACATGTGCATATTCAAACAACCATCATTAAACTTCAACAGAGTTAAACATTTCACTAACCACTTTGCCGTGTCGCAGCCTTCCGAGGGCAGAAATTCCTTGCAGGCTCTCACATTTGTCTGCAATTAATAGCCCGGAATAAATACCTTGTAAATTGGTATTTCAGCTAATTTAAAGTCAAGATGTCAATTCAAAAACATAACAATAAAATTGACTAGAACTAGGCATCCAGTAAATAATGAAGGATTGCCAGATTTGCACTTCTAAAGCTACCAAAGCCATGCAGGCCGGGGATTGCAGCAGTGATCGACCAGAATAATACTGCATTTACTTCAAGTCAAAAATACATCCCTATTCACAAAATGAAGCTTCAAAAATTACTTTTTCACAACTATTACAGTTTTTTGCACATGCATGGAGACTAGGTGAAAAGTTACATAGGCAATGGATTACCCCTGACAGTCACATGGTCTAGTCACACTTCAACAAACTTCAAAAATATCATCATCTCTCAAACAATCCACAAAATATCGGGTAGATAATTGGCTATGAGGGATTATTTCATCATTATGACAGTTTCACCCTACCTGGGCTGAGGTAAGCAACTGGATGGCTTTGGATTTCTGTCTTAGCCAGCCATGCTGAAATCCGTCCGTTGTCCTATTCTGCTGGGCAGGAAGTCTCAAATCGTCTACTTCCTGTTGTGAATAATCTTATACCTCATGTATTTTTGATGGCAAATTATTTCAGTAATTCTTAAATCTCAAAGGACAAATTTCCAAACCTGGGTTTTAAAAGAAAATATGGAGGCAAGCAAAGAACGCTGCAGATTCAAGAGGTTGGGTCGTGCCGTGTCATCGAGATCGTGATGGTGACATCCTGTCGGTACCACTCACCAGTGTGCTTAGTGCTAGTATATGACAATTAAGTAAGAGACATTCACTTTTCTGCTACAGCCTGTAAGTGAAGGACATGTATCCAGTGATTGAACCTTGAGGACACATTTTAAGTCAAGTCAAGTCAAGTTTGTGTTTCTCAAGTGCAAAGTCAAGTTTATTAGTCACTGAATACTGTGTTTATTTTGTGCTGATGTTGAGAGAAGTGTTTGCATTATTCTGTTTTCATTGTACATGTACTGCTTGTGCACATCCTGTTGCTAGCGTATTTCAATCAGTATTTTTGAAAATCAATTTAAATCAGGCTAGTAAGATCAAGTAAGATCAAGGGCTGAGGTAAGGGCTGGTTGAGCTTCAATCCAATGATATAAGTATATTTCAAGATTCCTCAAATTTAATTCAATTTTGAATTAATCAAATCAAGTACAAGTTGGGCAGCACGGTGGAACAGTGGTTAGCACAGTGGCAGCACAGCAAGAAGGTCATGGGATCGATTCCACCCTTGACCATCGTGGGTTCGATCCCACCCCCAGACCATCGGTGACCCTTCTGTGTGGAGTTTGCATGTTCTCCCCGTGTCTGCGTGGGTTTACTCCAGGCACTCCGGTTTCCTCCCACATGCCAAAAACATGCAAGTTAGGTTAATTGGCATCAAAACTGGGGATTCTAAATTATCCTTAGGTATGGATGTGAGAGTGAATGGTTGTGTGTCTCTCTGTGTTGGCCCTGCAATGGACTGGCGATCTGTCCAGGGTGTACCCTGCCTCTCGCCCAAAGATGCTGGGATAGGCTCCAGCCCCCCCGCGACCCGAAAGGATTAAGCGGTAGAAGATGGATGGATGGATGGAAGTACAAGTTCAAAGTATTTAGGGAATCATATACCCCAAAGATAAGAATTCCCTAATTCAAGTATAGTTTCCATTCAGTTATTTTGAGTGGAAATTTCGAGGTAAACATAAAAAACACATTGTGTTTCAGGTTTGCATAATATTTTTATCTCCAGGTTTTCACTCAAGAAATCTGGTTGGTGAATTATTCAAAGAGGTAATATAAATTACCATTTCATTTTTTGTCCCATTTCCTCACTATTTTCCATAAACACTGTACTGCAACAAAATGGCTGCAGCTGCCAAAAATGCAACTGAGCAAGAATTGGGAGAGCAGATCACAGCTGCCAAAGAGCAATTACAAGCCATAAATGCTGACTTGGCAGTTGAAACCTTGTCTGAGGAAAAGCGAGCTCAACTCAACACTGATGCAGAAACAGTACATGATGCAATAGAAACTCTTGAAATGGAGTTGGCTACAATCAGTGAACAAGAAAAGAATAATGGTGACAAGAAGCAACCAGAAGGAGAGAATGCGGTGGCTGGAATCCAAGAAAAAGAAGATGCAAGTGATCCAGAAGATGGCGCCACTGGCAAGACTAACCAGAACACTGCACAAACAAAACTCAGGCATGTCCCACTTCATGAGCTGAAGCAAAGACGAGAGACATGCATGAAGAGACTGAAACAAGTCAGGCGGTTAGTGAAAGCAAAGGGAGAGGCTAAGTCTGTCTCACCAGAGATTTCTGCTGAATATGACAGCCTCAATGACAAAGTTGCGACTTTAGATGCTGTCATCAGTAAAAAGGAAGAACAAGAAGCACAGGTAGACAGAGCAAACAAAAAGTTTATGCGAACATACAGTAAAGTAAAGAAGGCTGTGTTCGCTCTTTTTTATGCATACAAAGATGAGGTCTTGGACACAACTGAAGATGACTTGGAAGACCTGATTCGCCTGGACAAAGAAATGACAGCTACATATGAAGCCTGTCAAGATTTGTGCCCGCCAGACAAAGAGATGCGGCGCAAAGTCGACAGCGCTAAGCAAATGTGCTCAGACATGGCGAAAGCCCTGAAACAAATTGGAGAGAATCCAATGATGGCAGACAAGGAGAGAAAAAGCCTTCTCAAGACTACTTGGGGAATGAATTACTCCAGGTCTCTCTTTGGAAGCAAGTTAGACTATGAGTCTGATATTTCTGCCAAGTCTAAAGTCTCCATTCAGTCAAAGGTATCTGTAAGTGCACAGATTTCAGAATCTTCAACAGGCTCTTCAACAAGATCAAGTAATGCCTCAGAAAAGGCCAGGAAGCTGGCTGAATTGAGCGCTAAGCGAAAGTGTGCAGAACTTCACGCAAAGATAAGGAAATACAAGGTGGCCTTGGAAAGTTGTCATGAACAATTAGAAATAGCAGAAGAAGAGGAAAGAGTCCAAAAGTCAGATGACATCTCTTGTTGCAGTGACAAGCCTAGTAAAGGTTATCTGAATCCAGAGGCACCTGCTTTTTCTCCTGAGGCCAGATCACCAAGAGCTGAAGATTGCGCGAGCCAAGTAGAGTCACAGTTCAGAATCAGAATCAGAATCAGAATCAGGTTTATTGCCATTGTTCATGTAGTACACAAACTAGGAATTTGTCTCGGTACAATGCTGCAACATTAAACATGATAAGATAAGAGAAATAAACTATACATGTAATAAAGTGTAGGATAAGATTAAGTGATACTGGTCAACAGTTAAAATATATATTAGCCAGCAGCAGATACTGTGGAGAACTATATAGTGCAGTCGGTAATGCAGGAAGAAAACAGTGATGATTGACATGAGTCTGGTTGAGCTGCTGTACATGGTGCACGAGAGTCACTTAGTGTTCAGCAGTCTAATGGCAGAGGGGAAGAAGCTGTTCATGTGACGGGAGGTTTTAGTCTGGATGGACCGAAGTCTTCTACCAGAGGGGAGGGGGGCAAACAGTACATGACCAGGGTGTGAGGGATCAGCTATGATCCGGCCAGCACGCCTCCGGGTCCTGGAGATGTACAGATCCTGGAGAGATGGGAGCTTGCAGCCGATCACCTTCTCAGCAGTGCGCACGACGCGCTGCAGCCTTAGTCTGTCCCTGGCAGTGGCTCCTGCGTACCACACGGTTATGGAGGTGGTGAGGATGGACTCGATGATGGCTGTGTAGAACTGCACTAACATCTTGGTGGGTAGCTTGAGCTTCCTCAGCTGCCGCAGGAAGAACATCCTCTGCTGGGCTTTTTTGATGAGTGAGCTGATGGTCAGCTCCCATTTGAGGTCCCTGGTGATGGTAGTGCCTAGGAAGCGGAAGGAATCAGCAGTGGTGATGGGAGAGCCTGAGAGGGTGAGGGGGGGCAGAGGAGTAGTGACTTTCCTGAAGTCTACAATCATCTCCACTGTCTTCAGAGCGTTCAGCTGCAGGTTGTTATTGCTGCACCAGGACGCCAGCTGGGCCACCTCTCTCCTGTAGGCGGACTCGTCGCCGTTGGAGATGAGCCCGATGAGGGTGGTGTCGTCCGCAAACTTGATCAACTTGACAGACTGGTGGCTGGAGGTGCAGGAGTTGGTGTAAAGGGAGAAGAGTAGGGGGGAAAGTACACAGCCCTGGGGTGATCCGGTGCTGATGCTAGTATAGTCTGAGACAGTCTTTCCCAGCCGCACATGCTGCCTCCGGTCCGTCAGGAAGTCGATGATCCACCTGCAGAGGGAGTCAGGCACGTTGAGCAGGGACAGCTTGTCCCGGAGCAGAGCGGGGCGGATGGTGTTGAATGCGGAGCTGAAGTCCACAAACAGGATCCTGGCGTAGGTTCCCGGGGAGTCCAGGTGCTGCAGGATGGAGTGGAGGGCCAGGTTGACTGCATCGTCTACAGACCTGTTGGCTCGGTAGGCAAACTGCAGCGGGTCCAGGAGAGGGGTGGTGATGGACTTGAGGTGGGACAGGACCAGGCGCTCAAAGGACTTCATGACTACAGAGGTGAGCGCTACAGGTCTGTAGTCATTAAGTCCAGTGATCCGTGGCTTCTTGGGGACAGGGATGATGGTGGAGGATTTGAGGCAGGACGGCACGTGGCATAACTTAAGGGAGGTGTTAAAAATGTCTGTGAATACAGGAGCCAGCTGTTTCGCACAGAGTCTTAGGGTGGAGGGAGACACGCCGTCTGGGCCGGGGGCCTTGCGCGGGTTCAGTCTGGAGAACTGTTTGAGCACATCCTGCTCACTGATGATAAGGGGAGGGGGGGAGGTGGGGGGGGGGTGCCTTAAATGAAGTAGGGAATGTGGAGGCTGTGGAGCTGGAGGGAGGGGGGGAGTTGGACACAGATGACGAGGTGTCAAAATGGGCATAGTGTTGGGACAGTCTCTGACAAAGGGCTTTGTCATCCTGACCTTTAGGAGCCTGAGGCCGATAGTTGGTGATCTGCCTCAGTCCTCTCCACACGGAAGCCGAATCATTAGCAGTGAACTGCTGCTGGAGTCTCTCTGAGTACACAGATTTAGCCCTCTTCAGCTCTCTGTTAAACCGGTATTTAACCTCCCTGTAGCAGTCCCTGTCTCCACTTTTCAGCGCTGCTTCCTTCTCCTTCCTGATCTGTCTGAGCTTAGCTGTGAACCAGGGTTTGTCATTAGAGTAACTCACCCTGGTGCGTGATGGAAGAATGTTCTCTTCACAAAAGTGGATATATGAGTTCACAGTGTCCGTGTACTCATCCAGATCATGCGTGGCTCCTTTAAGCATGCCCCAGTCAGATATTTCCATGCACGTTTCCAGCTTCTCCTCAGCATCACTTGGCCTTCATCGCCCAAACATTCTCAGATAGCGTCAGCAAATCAAGGCTGCCTGTCCCCACACCTCCTGTGTTTGATGGTGACCCACTCAAGTTCATCAACTTTCGCAAAAGTTTTGTGACACTTGTTGAGAACAAGGGAATTCCACCATCAGACAAGCTGTATTATCTGCAGCAGTACCTTGCAGGAGAAGCCAGAGCGGCAGTAGAAGGTTGTTTTTTCGGAAGTGATGAAGCTGCCTACAACCATGCATGGACCACGTTGGAAGAGCGGTTTGGACACCCCTTCACCATTCAACTCTCCTTGAGAAACAAGTTGAGAGACTGGCCCAAAGTAACAGGCAAAGATAAGAAAGGTCTTCAGGATTTCAGCGATTTCCTGAGCACCCTCAAAGAAGCTATCCCCTACGTGAAAGGTCTTGAAGTTTTGAACGATTGCGTCCAAATCCAGGAAACAGCAGCCAAGTTACCCGAGTATTGTAACACTAGGTGGACACGGCGTGTTACAGAAGACATAGATGTTGGAAAGGGCTACCCTTCGTTTCAAGAATTTGTCGACTTCGTAGCCAGAGAAGCCAGAGTGGCTAACAACCCTATATGCGTGGTCGCTCAAAACCAAGACAAGTTGCCAACCACGAATAGAGGAAACGAGTCTAGGGCAAAGACAAAACAAGCACCTGGCATTACTCATGCCACCAACACCAACACCAGTGCTGAAAAAGAAACCCCTAAAAGTGGAGCCAAAAATTCTCCAGTTTGCACCTACTGCGACAAAGATCACCTCATCTACAAGTGCAATGCTTTCAAAGAGTTGCCTTATGATGACAAAATACAAAGCATTCAAAGCAAGGCCCTTTGCTTCAAATGTCTCAGACGTGGCCACACATCAAAGAAGTGTCTAGTTAAAGTGTCCTGCAACACGTGCGAAGGCAAACACCAAACTCTGCTGCACTTAGACAAGAAGAAAGCAGACACAAAGCTTACAGAGTCAGAAGCCGACAAAGATGAAAACACATTTGAATCTATTTCAAACAAAACCAACCAAGATTACATGAAGAGTTATACTTCAATGATCGTACCTGTTTGGGTCAAGACAGGCCAAGCTGGCTTGCAAGAAGTATTGGTTTATGCACTGATTGATACCCAGAGCGACAGCTCCTATATCACAGAGGATCTGGCAGCCAAGCTGTGCATGCCACAAGAAATAACAAGAATGAAGATAACAACTATGACATCTTCATCGGTGGTCTATTGTAAGAAGTTCTCAGACATCAAACTGAGAGGATACGACTCGACTGTCGAAGTCCGAGTCAAGTCGTGCTACACAAGAGACCACATCCCTCACAACAGGGAGCACATTCCCTCAAAGGTAGCGGCAAGTATGATGCCTCATTTGGCTCGAATAGCCCCCTTCATTCCTCCTATTCAAGACTGTGAAGTGGGACTGCTCATTGGATACTCCTGCCCACAAGCACTCAGACCGGTGGAGATAGTCTCCGGAAATCCCGAAGAAGCCTTTGCTGTGAAAACAGACTTGGGATGGAGCATCATTGGAGACCCTTGTTATGAACAAGGCAACAATGGCGTATGCCATAGGATTGTCGCCAAAGAATTGATAGTGCCACCACCCTGTGAGATCCTGAAGGTTCTCGACCAAGATTTCGGCGACACCAAAGATGAAGCGAAGGAGCTAATCTGCCAGGCCACTGAAATATGCAAAAAGGGCAAAGTTAGACTCCATAAGTTACTGTCGAACAGCATAGACGTCCTGGAATCTATACCACCTTCAGAAAGAGCCACTACCGTCTCCGAAACAAACTTGGAACTGGAACCTCTCCCGGTTGAGCGCACACTTGGAACAAGAGGGGATGTTCAAAATGACTGCTTCAGGTTCAAGATAACACTACAGGATAAACCCAACACGAGAAGAGGCATCCTCTCTACAGTCATGTCAGTCTATGACCCAAATGGATTTGTTAGCCCTGTGGTGTTGCAAGGGAAAAAGATCCTGCAAGAACTGTGCAAGCAAAAGAAATCCTGGGACGAACCCGTCGAGCCTGTCATAATTGAACGGTGGGAGAACTGGAAAGACCAGTGCAAAAGGTTGTGCTCTTGCTGCCGGTTAAAGATTAGGTGACATTGTGAAAATCTTTATGTTGGCATGACTTTATAGTCTTCCATCATAAAGATTTTGGTGGGAGTGTAACGGCAGCAGCTGTGTTTGTTTGATCCATGTGAGAAACATGGCAATTCTTGTGACTGTTGCAATTTCCCCGCTATATATGTCAACAGTGACATCCTTTCTAGTATTTGACCTTTGACCTCTGGGTCAGTCTTGTGACTGTTGCAATTTCCCCGCTATATATGTCAACAGTGACATCCTTTCTAGTATTTGACCTTTGACCTCTGGGGACCCCCTCATGGATCGTCACCTTATCGTGGTGGGGGGGTTTGCGTGCCCCAGTGATCCCAGGAGCTATGTTGTCCGGGGCAATTTGCCTCTGATAGGGTCTCCCAAGACAAACTGGTCCTGGGTGAAGGGCCAGACGAAGAACGATCCAACAGACTCTCATGATAAATTGTATATCAAGGATTCAGTGTACCCCGCCCGGTATGGGGTTACCGGGGCCCCACCCTGGAGCCAGGCCTGGGGGAGGGGCTCGAAGGCTAGCGTCTGGTGGCCGGGTTTCCACCCATGGGACCCGGCCGGGCTCAGCCCGAAGGAGTTACATGGGTCCGCCCTCCAGTAGGTTCACCACCTGCAGGAGGGATCATGGAAGTCCGGTGCTATGTGGATTAGGTGGCAGTCAAAGGCGGAGACCTTGGCGGACTGATCCCAAGCTTTCTAAACTGGCTTTTGGTACGTGGAATGTCACCTCTCTGGTGGGGAAGGAGCCTGAGCTGGTGTACGAGATTGAGCGATACCGGCTAGATATAGTTGGCCTCACCTCAACACACAGCTCCGGTTCCGGAACCAGTCTCCTGGAGAGGGGCTGGAGCTTGGCCTTTTCTGGAGTTGCCCCGGGCGAGAGGCGACGAGCAGGGGTAGGTATTCTTGTATCGCCCCACCTTGCTGCCTCTATATTGGAGTTTTCCCCGGTGGACGAAAGGGTTGCTTCCCTGCGCCTTCGGGTTGGGAAACGGGTCCTGACCATCATTTGTGCCTATGCACCAAATGATGTTTCAGAGTACCCACCCTTTTTGGAGTCTGTGACTGGGGTGCTGGAGGGTGCTCCTCCTGGAGACTCCATTGTCCTACTGGGGGACTTCAATGCGCACGTGGGCAACGACAGTGAAACCTGGAGGGGGGTGATTGGGAGGAACGGCCTGCCCGATCTGAACCCGAGTGGTGTTCAGTTATTGGACTTCTGTGCTAACCACAGTCTGTCTATAACGAACACCATGTTCAAGCATAAGGGTGTCCATATGTGCACCTGGCACCAGGACACCCTAGGCCGCAGGTCGATGATCGATTTTGTTATCGTATCATCAGACCTGCGACCGTATGTCTTGGACACCCGAGTAAAGAGAGGTGCAGAGCTGTCAACTGATCACCACCTGGTGGTGAGTTGGATCCGATGGCAGGGGAGGAAGCCATTCAGACCTGGTAGACCCAAACGTATAGTGAGGGTGTGCTGGGAGCGTCTGGCTGAGGCCCCTGTCCGGGAGGTCTTCAACTCCCACCTCCGGAAGAACTTCAACCACATTCCGAGGGAGTCTGGAGACATGGAGTCTGAATGGGCCATGTTCTCCACCTCTGTTGTTGAAGCGGCAGCCCAGAGCTGCGGCCGCAAGGTGGTCGGTGCATCTCGTGGTGGCAACCCCCGAACCAAGTGGTGGACACCAGTGGTGAGGGGGGCCATTAAGCTGAAGAAGGAGTCCTATCAAGCTTGGTTGGCTTGTGGGACTCCCGAAGCAGCTGAGGTGTACCGGCAGGCCAAGCGGAGTGCAGCTCGGGTGGTTGCTGAAGCAAAAACCCGGGTATGGGAGGAGTTCGGTGAGGCCATGGAACAAGACTTTCGGTCGGCTTCAAAGAGATTCTGGCAAACTGTTCGGCGGCTCAGGAGGGGAAAGCAGCTCCCCGTCCACACTGTGTATGGTGCGGATGGGACACTGTTGACTTCAACTGGGGATATCGTCGGGCGGTGGAAGGAATACTTCGAGGATCTCCTCAATCCCACTGATACGCCTTCCACAGAGGAAGCAGGGTTTGGGGACGAGGGGGATGACTCGCCTATCACAGGGGCTGAGGTCGCCAAGGTGGTTAAAAATCTCCTTGGTGGCCAGGCCCCGGGGGTGGACGAGATTCGCCCCGAGTACCTCAAGGCCCTGGATGTTGTTGGGTTGTCATGGTTGACACGCCTCTGCAACATTGCGTGGAGGTCGGGGGCAGTGCCTTTGGCATGGCAAACCGGGGTGGTGGTTCCTCTCTTCAAAAAAGGGGACCGGAGGGTGTGCTCCAACTTTAGAGGGATCACACTCCTCAGCCTCCCTGGGAAGGTCTATGCCAAGGTATTGGAGAGGAGAGTCCGGCCGTTGGTCGAACCTCGGATTCAGGAGGAGCAATGTGGTTTTCGTCCTGGCCGTGGCACATCGGACCAGCTCTTTACCCTCTCGAGAATTCTTGAGGGTTCGTGGGAGTTTGCCCAACCAGTTTACATGTGTTTTGTGGACTTGGAGAAGGCATTTGACCGCGTCCCTCGTGGATTTTTGTGGGGGGTGCTTCGGGAGTATGGGGTATCGGGCTTGTTGTTACGAGCTATTCGGTCTCTGTACGACCGTTGTGAGAGTTTAGTTCGCATTGCCAACACTCGGTCGGAGTCATTCCCAGTGAGAGTTGGACTCCGCCAGGGCTGCCCTTTGTCACCGGTCCTGTTCATAATTTTTATGGACAGGATTTCTAGGTGCAGCCAGGGAATGGAGGGTGTCATGCTTGGTGACCACAGGATCTCATCTCTGTTGTTTGCAGATGATGTTGTCCTGTTGGCTTCATCCAGCAATGACCTACAGCTCTTGCTGGGACGGTTTGCCGCTGAGTGTGAAGCGGCTGGGATGAGAATCAGCACCTCCAAGTCCGAGTCCATGGTCCTCAGCCGGAAAAAGGTGGATTGTCCTCTCCGGGTTGGGGACAGGCTCCTGCCCCAAGTGGAGGAGTTTAAGTATCTTGGGGTCTTGTTCACGAGTGAGGGGAAAATGGAGCGAGAGATCGACAGACGGATTGGAGCAGCATCTGCAGTGATGCGGACGTTGTACCGGTCTGTTGTGGTGAAGAGGGAGCTTAGTTCTAAGGCAAAGCTGTCGATTTACCAGTCAATCTACGTTCCTACTCTCACCTATGGTCACGAGCTTTGGGTAATGACCGAAAGAACGAGATCGCGGATACAAGCGGCTGAAATGAGCTTTCTCCGTAGGATTGCTGGACTCACCCTCAGAGATAGGGTGAGGAGCTCAGTCATCCGGGAGAGGCTCAGAGTAGAACCGCTGCTCCTCCACATTGAAAGGAGTCAGTTGAGGTGGTATGGGCATCTGATTAGGATGCCTCCTGGACGCCTCCCACTTGGGGTGTTTCAGGCACGTCCCACTGGGAGGAGACCCCGGGGCAGACCCAGGACTCGGTGGAGAGACTATGTCTCCCGGCTGGTCTGGGAGCGCCTTGGTGTCCCCTCTGGGGAGCTGGGGCGGGTGGCTGGGGAGAGGGAGGTCTGGGTTTCTCTGCTTGGGCTGCTGCCTCCGCGACCCGGACCTCCGGAGGGGCGGTAGAGGATGGATGGATGGATGGATGGATGGATGGACCTCTGGGGAATCCCTTGGGAACTCCCTACCTTTTATTTATTTATTCCCTCCATATTTTCTTTTAAAACCCAGGTTTGGAAATTTGTCCTTTGAGATTTAAGAATTACTGAAATAATTTGCCATCAAAAATACATGAGGTATAAGATTATTCACAACAGGAAGTAGACGATTTTGAGACTTCCTGCCCAGCAGAATAGGACAACGGACGGATTTCAGCATGGCTGGCTAAGACAGAAATCCAAAGCCATCCAGTTGCTTACCTCAGCCCAGGTAGGGTGAAACTGTCATAATGATGAAATAATCCCTCATATTATTCCATCCAGCTACAATGCTCTGCACTGTGTGTCTGTGTGTGTGTGTGTATATATATATATTTTATAGTAATATGTACATATGTATATTAGCTGCTCTTGCTTGCTTGTTTTTTTTCTTGCCTTCTGATTGTTGCTCTGAGTGTTGCTATCCCTGTGCTGTTGCAATCCTGGAATTTCCCCATTGTGGGACTAATAAAGGCTTATCTTATCTTATCTTATTATTATTATTATGCTGGATTATGTTAAGAGTATATTGAACCCTTTAATTTTAGTACTTGGCGGTTTTATGTATTTCACTGGTTTTAATTGAGTTTGCAGTTTTTCTTTTTGTTTTTTTTTTCTTCACTGGTTGATGTGTTGCATGTTATTATTATTGAATTTTTTACTGTGGTGTTTTAATGTTTTTTTAAAGAATAAGTTTTAAAAAAACAGTGATTGTAAACTTCACTCCTGTATAGCCTGACCCTTTTCCCCTCCAGCGCTCCCCATTCATTGCCTATGTGGAAAACTTTGAGAGACATTCAGTGCAGGTCGCGCACAATTTTTTTTCAGCTGTTGAACTGAGTCAACTAAAAACTTTTAAACAAGCCGATGTGTGTGTCCTATAAAAACAGATTCTGCAACTAAAATTATATATTTCTCTCTTCAATATCACTTTCACTGTTTCATTTCGTCGTGTTGAATCTATACATTGTACTTCCTGGTTCCTGCAGGCCAGGCAGGAGAAGCCTGTCGTCAACGAGTCGTCCAATAAAAGAAGCTCCTTTTGGAGCTCCAGGTTTGTGAGGCTGTAATAGGCTGTAGAAGGCTAGGAGAGCTACCAGTCAATGACGTGCACATGATTTGGAAGCAGGGAATGAAATGGTCACTATTTCCTAAGTGATTCATTCAGTTATGGTAAGTGATTCAGTGCAGTTTGTTCACCCAAAAGAACTGGTACACTCGAGCGAATTGTTCATTGTTGTTCCAACTCTAGTGCACGTTCCTGCAAGTACTTATATCTGTACTCGGCATCAGTGAGTACTCAAACTGAAGTGTTTGTACTTGGTCTGAAAAACTGTGATCTGGATGCATCCGTTGCTAAAGTGTCAAGCTAGATAGCTGTCCTAAAGAACATGGGATTATTATCTGGTATTACAAGGCAAATTATATGACAGGTATTGTTGTGTGAGACTGTTGTGTGTGCTTGGCCCTTAGGGCTTGCCGTAGCCACCCTGGGTGTGACGCCAGGTGGGCTACGGCACCTGTATATATTCTGTGGTTCTTCCTTAATAAAGGGAGTTTGCTGCATGGCATAAGATCGACTCCAGACTTGGATTACCAACATAACATTTTGGCGACGAGAAGAAACTATGGAGGCGTATGGGTTACCTCCACCCTTATCACCGTTTCTGGAGTATCCGGGAGAGCCAGCGATCCTGTGGCTGAACTGGGTGACAATGTTTGAGGGTTACATCATAGCGCTGGGCTTGGGTGGACTCGATGGAGGTCAAAGACGAGCACTCCTGGTTCATCATCTCGGTGTAGAACATCGGAAAACTTTCTGTGGGTTGGGAGAGATGGAGTCTTATGCGGATGCTGCTGGGCGGCTGGCCAAATATTTTGCCAAACATACGAGGACCACAAAGCTGTGGGTAGTGGAGCTGCTGGCACCAAAAGGAACTAAGCTAGCTAGTTCGGCGAAGCTAATGGCTCAGTCAATGGCAATGGCGAAGTTAGCCACAAAGCTAGGTGCGCCCCAAAACCAAACTACAAGCTACCAGCTAGACATCAAGGTGGGACCAGGGCCATGAGTGGGGGAGCCCCCAGTTACTGAAGACTGCAGGCCAGTCGAAGAGCTCAGCACGGTGTGTAACCGTAGTGCTGGTGGTGATGATGGTGTGGTGAGCAGCGGCAACATGAAGGGAGAGCAGCAACCGGACTCAACAGAGTTTTCACCGCAGCTGGAGTCCGGGCAGCAGGAGAGTGGGAGCATGCATGCTGGGAGCCCCGGGAAGCAGCAGTGACAGCCGAGCGCAGAGGCAGCACAGCAGAGCACCTTGGACAAAGGTGCTGGGCGCAGCGCCAAAGCGCCTGGGTTGACGAGTGACGCCGATGAGCGAGGTTTGGTTTTCCCTGGAGTTTGGCCACAGAGGGCCGGAGTGTTTGAGGCTACAACGGCGACAGCTGCAGCAGTGCTGAAGGCGGTCGGGGTGGACCGACAGCCACAGAGGGACTGCATGCCAGGCAGAAGCACTGCAGGTCGAACGGTGCGAGGAGGCACACCAGTGGGCTGCAGCGTCCCTAGAAGGAGGTGTCGGATGGCGGGTCCGGACAGGCGAAGCGGTGGGTGGTGAGAAGAGACATTCTCACCAGGGAGGTCAGCTTTGATCCCGGGGGCAGGCAACTGCCAGGGGTGCACGTGCCATGGGGCTGCCCTGGACCCCCAAGCTGGTTTTACCCTTAGCTGCCCGTGGACATTGGTGTAACATAAATAATGTTGAATGTAAATATGTTTATATGGTTGCATATGTGTGATGTACATATGGATGTGTGTAGTTTGGGATTAATTTGAGTCTGTCATTTTAGCATTTTATGCCGTAGGAGCACGGCAGTTACTTTTGTTTATAGATGGACTTTTTCTTTTAGGATAAGCAGCAGAATAACCCCGTTTGCCGTGTGGGGTGGGACAGCAGTCCACCTGTTCCCCCTAGTTTTTAGTTGTTTTTGGGTGAATGTGTTAGGCCATTATAGTTCACTGCTGCCCTATATTTTCTTAGTGCATAAATCGGGTCCTAAATTGGGGTGGATCTGAATTGTGTGTCTGAGTTTTGGGCTTTTGTAAGGGGGAGGGGAATGTTGTGTGTGACTATTGTGTGTGTGCTTGGTTCTTAGGGCTTGCCGTAGCCGCCCTGGGTGTGAAATCAAGCGGGCTACGGCACCTGTATATATTCTGTGGTTCTTCCTTAATAAAGGGAGTTCGCTGCATGGCATAGGATTGACTCCAGACTCGGATTACCGACATAACAGGTATCATTGCTTACTCACGTATTTCAGGAGGAAAACATTGAGGGAAAATATAAAAAAGTGTGACAAACCACAAAAACAGATATTCATTTCAACACTATGCTATAAAAATGCTATCCAACACATTTTCCCCGACAATATAAAAATCTGAAGTACAGAGTCACATAAAGCTTCGCTCATGTAGCTCTTCGTTCATGCCATTAGATGTCCCCCTTTAACTTCTATTATGATCTGATTGATGGTTAATTCAATTTTTGGCTTTTTTGACAAATTTTTACAAAAATAAAATTTTTTAGGCAAGGCAAGGCAAGTTTCTTTGTATATGTAACAGGTTATAGTACTTCCATTATAATTGCAGCACATTTCATGCACAAAACAATTCAACATGCTTTACATAAAACATTAAAGCATTAGAGCAAGTTGTAAAAGAAATTAATTTAAATTAAATTAAACTAAATTAGAGGAGTTATCCACCTTATTCCTGGGGGTGCCGCTGTAGGAACGATTATGGGCGGAGCTTCCGGTTTTGGTTGACTTAGTGTTAAATCAGTCAGTTAGAGTGGAGTAGCAGGGGCATTTAAAATAGCGTTTTTAAAAGTTTTTCAAATTCATTTTAATGTATAGTCCACCTACTTGTGTCGCACTCAAATGGCAGCTAATTTCAGCTCTTGTAGTTTTTGTATTTTCTGAATGTTTTGCCTTAGTTCTGGTGCTTGTTGCTGGTGTTCGTGGTTGTGCCAAACTGGATAAATGGAGGCTTCTCACCACACAGTCACAGACAACATCCAAACATGGTGTTGTGGCGTACGCCTGCTCTAAGGTAAATCTGATTATATCAAACATATTTTAACAAAATGCAGCCATCTTTATTGCGATGGAGACGTGCTGGTCTGAATGTGCACCGCGTCATTATGACTACAGGCAGCGAGAAGTCATAAATCATGACTCTTTCTTTGTTTGGTAGAGGCAAAGTCCCGGGAAAACTACATGAGTGCCTAGTATCCTTGGAAAGCTTAGAAATCGTACTTTCTTAAAAATACCTATGTTTTTGCGGAAGACATAACTCCCAACCGATCAAACGCGAGTTTTCAACCTAGCTAAAATATAAACAAATTGTCTTTTTCTGGGTCAGTTTTTGCACACTACCTACAAATTAAATATCATTTTGAAGGGCATTTCTGATGCCCAAGTCATTGTTTTTGAACAAGGAAAAGTGTCCCGTTTCAGTGACAACCATATGTTCTAAACTTGTTCCAGAAGTTGCTACCATAATTTACGCAAGGCATCATGGGGCCGAGGATTAAGGTGGATAACTTTGACTTAATTCCCACTATCAACACAAGGTGGTAGCATTGTGTCAAAAATGTGAATCTCTATCCATTTGACAGTCATGACCCAAGATTCACCCTACTGGCAAAACAGTGGTACTGCAGGTAACGCCCGCCTGATGGTAATGCAATAGATTTGCATTTTTGGTATAATGTCATATATTGTTTTTATTATAGGTAATGATTAAATATTTTAAAGTAGAAAGGCTATGTGGCACTTAAGTAAAAATATTAATGGTGAAAAGCGATTGAATTTTTAAATCATGAATAAATTTTTGAAAGCACTAGTTTCATTTCATTTCATGTTTATTTGAAAGGAACATTGCATACTATCAATCAACCAATCAATCAATCAATCAATCAAACTTCATTTGTATAGCACTTTTAAAACATTAGATGCTGCGCAAAGTCCTTTACATAGATAAAAACAATAGACACATTTAATTACATATTTTACATGATACAGCCCCACCCCTTCTAACCCTCCCATAAACATACCCACAAACACAACACACACAGGCACATACATCACCCCTACTTCTCTTACACACATATATAAAATAAAGGAGACATTGCTCAGCACCGAGGCACCACGTGAAGGAGCAACCATCGTGAGGAAACACTGGAGCTAAAACACATAAATACAAAATAAAACTACCAACACAAAGAGCAAAGGGACCTAAAGACCCATACTTAGAAACTGAGCTAAGAACACATCAAAATAAGAAAATCTAAAAGCAAATGGAGCTAAGAAGAATGTAAAAACAATGGAACATAAATGACTACTTCAATAATAGTTAAACGGTTTGTTAAAAGCCAAAATTTAAAAAGGTACAAAAAGAACTAAGAACACATAAAAACAGGGACTAAAAACCCCATACTTTAAAAAAAACAACAACAAAAAAAACAAATGTAAGTATGCCAGATTTAGTAATACTGCTAATTTGCATCTGTAGTCCCCCAGTGGGTCACAAAAACATACAAACAATCATACACAAGCAGAACAACTGCTATGAAACTGTACAGAGTGGACATACTAAAGTGCAAGAGTTAAGGTGTTACAAAACAAAACATTCAAATGTCACACGAGTGAAATACTGTGTATGCATACACACACACATGCACCCAAGCACCTCACAGCAACAACAGACAGCAACAAACAGGCGGGGCATATGTGTGTGACCCAGGGCACACACACACACACACACACACACATATATATATGCATTGCCGCAGAGCAACCACTAGTTATGAGTACAGTTTTGGTTGTTTAAAAGCCAATTTTTACAATCCTTCTTAAAAGTGTTTAGTGTGGTACGGTCTCTGATTGCAGGTGGTATATTATTACAAATCTTGGTGCCCCTCACTGATAGCACAGATTAAGCAAATGTGGTGCGTCTGTGGGGGACCTCACAGTCTCCTCTAGTGGTTGGTCTGGTGGTTGTACCAGTGACAGTGCTCAATTTAACATATTCTCCGAGGGGGGAGGGGGGTGCATAGCCATTTAATATTTTATAGATTGAACAGGCAAATTTGAGAGTTTTATAATTTTCCAAAGACAGAATATCGTTCTTGTAAATGTGACAGCAATGATATTGTATGTGTGATCTTTCTTATCAAAGATTTTTATGGCTTTTTTATATAAAGATTGAATGGGTTTGATTATGGTTACACCAGTGAGTGACCAGTTGGTAAAACAGTAATCAATGTGTGAGAAGATCATTGCATGCAGGAACATTTTGGCTGCACTGACTGTCAGCAATGGTCTAATTTGTTTAAAATTTCATAGATTGAATTTGATGAAAAAAAAAACACATCAAAAAATCTCAAACATAAAGGTTAATGAGGAGTCTAAAATGAATGAATGAATGAATGAATGAATCTTTATTTCGGATAGATTAAAAGTACAGGTTAAAAGAAACTGAATAATATAACAAAGGGGGAAAGAAAATCCAACAAGGTCAAATTAGACAATAACTCCTCTGATTTTACAGTTCAACATAAGTTATCCGAAATGGGTGATGGCTGAAGCCGCAGCTTATATTGCCCACCCATATTCCATCCAAGAATTCAAAAGAAAAAAACAAAACAAGAGCGATTACAATTCAGAACGAAGCTAAGACAAAATGTGACAAAAAACTAAGCTACAACACAACACAGGCTGGATATGACAATCTTTATGTGAGTTTACATGTCATCTTGTATATATGTGTGGAGTATTTCTTCCTTTAGTTTTTGTTTAAATTGTCCAAGCGTTGTACATGATTTTAATTCAGGTCCAAAATCGTTCCATAATCTGATTCCTTGCACTGAAACACAGTGTTGCTTGGTGGTAGTTCTCACTGAAGGTTTTTGAAATATACATGTTCCTCTGAAATGATATTGTTTCTCCCTTATTTGGAACAACTTTTGGATATTTGCGGGCAGTGATAGATTCTTCACTTTAAACATTATTATTGCAGTTTTAAAGTCAACCAGATCTTTCAACTTGAGAGCTTTTTGTTTAAGAAAAAGTGGGTTTGTTGGTTCCCTGTAAGCAGCTTTGTTTATTATTCTAATAGCTCTCTTCTGAAGCATAAAGAGTGGATATATGTTTGTTTTATATGTATTTCCCCATACTTCAGTACAATATGTCATGTATGGGAGTATTAATGAATGATACAAAGTATATAGTGTGGGTTGATTCAGCAAATATTTCACTCTGTGTAGTATTGCAATTGATTTGGATATTTTACCTTTAATATAATTAATATGTGACTTCCAACACAATTTATTATCAATTATTACTCCAAGAAATTTAGTTTCAGATACCCTTTCAATCTCTACACCATTTACACTGAATTTAGATACCGAGTTGTTGTGATGGTTGTTAAAGACTATAAATTTTGTCTTACTTAAATTGAGCGTTAATTTGTTTGAGTCAAACCACAGTTTAAGCTTTCCTAATTCCTTTCCGAGTGTATCCAGAAGTTGTTCCAAATTGCTTCCACTGCATAATAGATTAGTGTCATCGGCAAACAATATTAAGTCCATTTTTTCTGAAACTTTACATAAATCATTTATATACATATTGAATAACAATGGCCCCAAAACTGAACCCTGTGGGACTCCACAAGTAACCTTCAGTAACTGTGAGTTTTTGTTACCAACACATACATACTGATATCTATTCTTTAAGTAACTACTTAACCAGGACAGTGCTACCCCTCTAATACTACAATTTTGTAGTTTCTTTAATAATAAATTATGATCCACTGTATCAAATGCTTTTTTAAGATCCAGGAATACCCCAACTGAATACTCTTTATTTTCAACGGCAGTTGATATTTTTTCTATAAATTCCATTAGAGCAAATGCAGTTGTCCTCTTGTGTCTGAACCCATATTGCTGCTCACACAATAAATTATTCTTCAGTATAAAGTTGTCAATTCTCTCAAAGAATATTTTTTCAAGTATCTTGGAAAATTGCGGCAATAGTGAAATTGGTCTATAGTTTGAGAATTCCCCTCTGTCACCCGTCTTGTATATCGGAATTACTTTAGCTATTTTCATTGCATTGGGAAATATACCTGTTTGGAGAGACAGGTTACAGATATACGTCAGTGGCTTCACTAAGCATTCAATAATAGTTTTGACTAAGAGCATGTCAATACCACCACAGTCTGTAGATGTTTTACTTTTAAACGATTTAACAATTTCAATGACCTCTCTCTCGTCTGTGTTCTTTATGAAAATGGAGTCTTTTATAGCAGTGTTATTGCTTATTGTATCACCTGTAGGCGCCGTAATGGGTATTTCTCGAGCCAAATTAGGACCAATGTTAACAAAAAAGTTATTAAATTCATTTGCAGGTGAAGCTGCGTTCACACTCTGAGTCGTTTTATTATTTTTTTAAAAATCGGTTGGGTAGCTTGTATTTCTGCTTTTATTTCCAAGAATACTGTTTAGTATTGTCCATGTATTTTTAATATTGTCTCTGTTTTTCTCCAGTTCTTTACTGTAATAGTCTCTCTTACTACATCTTATTATATATGTTAACTTATTTTTGTATGTTTTATACCGCTGCTCTGCTTCTTCTGTCCTTTTCTTTAGGAAAGCTTTATATAATAAATTTTTCTTTTTACACGCCTTTTGTAGTCCTTTGGTTAACCATGGCTTATCGGCAGATTTATGTTTAAGCTTTTTTTTTTTTTTACTAATGGACAATTTTTTTTCATAAAGAGTGGTTACAATGTTTATAAATGTGTCATAGGCTTCATTTACATCTGATACATAGACTTCTGTCCAGTCTTGCTTCAGCCAGTCTTCTTTAAAAGAACTGATTGCATTTTTCATGATTTGTATCTGAACGATTTTAAAATTTTTTCTGTATTGGCCCCCGTGTGGCCATGGATAAGTGCAAAGGTTGGCAAGTGGTTACTTATATCATTTATCAATAATCCACTTTCCATTTTCTTATCAATAATATTAACAAACAGGTTGTCAATAAGTGTAGCAGTGTGAACTGTGATTCTACTGGGATGTGTTATTGAGGGATATAGACTCATGCTGTACACAGAGTTCATGAACTATTCATTCATTCATTCATTCATTCATGGATATGGGTCATCGCTGTTGTAAGAATACAGACGGCTTCTTGTGTGTTTTTTGCAGGTGAGAATATTACCGTGTCATCTGCATACATTTGTTTATGAATGTTTCTGCATGCATTTGGTAAATCATTTATGTATAGGGAGAATAATATTGGTACAAGTATGGAGCCTTGTGGGACACCCATTTGACATTTCAAATATGGTGATTTGACACTGCTGACCATTACACATTGCTTACTGTTGGTTAAATAGGATTTCATCCATTTGATAGCATGTTCTGAAAAATTAAACTGAGTAAGTCTGGTTCAAAGGATGTTGTGGTTAAAAGTGTCAAACGCCTTCTTCAGATCTAAAAACACATCTACACAATTGCACTTATCTAAGAAAGATTTAGTTTTCTCTAGGAACAAGCTTATTGCAGACTCTCTTGAGTGGTGGGCACGAAACCCAAACTGCGTGATGCGGGAGGGGGGGGGGTTCACCTGGGAGCTCAAAAAAGGGACAGAGTGATGTTATGCACACCTCTATGAGTTATTCCTCAATCGCCAAATATTATTTATGCAAACCTGGTGATGAATGAGGCAAGATGAGGTAGCGTGGAACACAGCTTTATTGATGGCAAGAACAGCGGTTACACGGTAAGCACCTGGCACGAGCATCCTGTGTAAAGAGGCCATGCTATGGCAGCTTTCCCTGCTAAATAGGGCAGTGACGTGACGTGACAGGAAGTCGATGTCACCACACTGCACTTCAAAATAAAGTACCACCATAACACAATATACACACAAACAGCTATATGAGACACTGAAACAAAGAGCACTGAAAGGCTTTGTATGCGCTGTGGAGTGTGTGAAATAAGAGACAGATTCATGGACAGACGGTTTATTACACACTTCACATCTCACAAGCACAGAACAGACTGAATCATTTCAACAAACTCTCCTCAGTTAATTCAGCTCTCTCTTCACACATTTCATGGCATTTCCTATCACACAGCATGACATTTACATTACACTGCATTCAACCCCCTATGTCCCTGACTCCTTCCTGCTATATCGCCAGGAACCCCCTGGGCATTGTTCTCCCATGCTTATTCACTGTCTCCCTCTGAGATGCTAAATAATCTGACTTTCCCAAGGTCCTACACCGCCCCCCCAGCATCTTAGATAGAACATCAGTCCACATGCTTTCTTGGCTTCAGTCTCCTCCCATATCTGCTGTTACTGGGGTTTACTGCCTCTGTGGCACTGCTGTGCCGGTGGGGGGCTGCTGGGAGTGTGTCTGACTGCGGGTGGGCCGTGGCGAGGGCGGGGCGGGGGGAACTTTGCTTTGTCTGTGTGGCTGCTCTGGTGGATCGCTTCACTGGGGAGCTCTCCGTGGGGGTCTTCCACGCCGAGGGGTCCTAGCCAACAGCACTTGCTCGTCCGCAGCTACAAAGGCGGGTTTGAGTCTGTCTATGCCAATTTTCTCCTGCCAACCTCCCAAGTCTAGCAAAAAATGCTTATCCCCTGTTTCCAACACTCTGAATGGTCCATCATAGGGTGGGTGCAATGGAGGGCGGTGGGCGTCGTGTCTGACGAACACGAACTCCGCGTTCTTCAAAGTTTTAGGCACGAAAGCACGTGGAAAACTGTGGTGGGCTGGGCCCGGCAGTGTGCCTGTGTTTGCGCTCCACTGCAAAAGCTGAGACGGGCAGCTGTCCGGCGCGGGATTATCTGGCAGAAATTCCCCGGGCAGCCGTAGGGGCTGCACAAAAACCAGCTCTGCTGGGGAAGCTTCCAAATCCTTTTTCGGTGCGGAGCACAACCACAACAAGACCCATGACAACCTGTCCACCCAATTTGCATCCGTCAGTGAAGCCCTGAGTGCTGCTTTCAGTGATCTATGAAAACGCTCGCATAACCCATTGGCCTGTGGGTTGTACGTGGTTGTGCGATGAATTGCAACACCCAGGCTGCGGGCCATCGTGGACCAGAGGTCGGAAACAAATTGAGGGCCCCTGTCGGACGTAATGTCCGACGGGACTCCAAAACGCGCCACCCATGCTGTTAAAAAAGCGCGTGCCACGTCCGCGGAGTTGGTTGCCGCCAGCGGGACTGCTTCTGGCCACCGCGCCGTGTGGTCCACCACTGTCAGGAGGTGCGTGCACCCCTGTGATGGTGGGAGGGGGCCCACGAGGTCCACGTGAACATGGTCAAACCTCTTAGCCGGTACCCGAAATGGCTCCAAGGGAGCCTTTGTGTGTTTGTGTACCTTGGCTCGTTGGCACGCCACGCAGGCCGCAGCCCACTCTTTTACTTGTTTGCGTAGGCTCAGCCACACGAACTTCTCTCCCACCATTTTGACCGACGCGCACACTCCTGGGTGTGCTAGAGTGTGAACCGACTCAAACACGCGGCGGCGCCACACGACCGGGACCACCGGACGCGGGCATCCCATGGAGACATCGCAGATTAGGGGGGGCATGCCATCTTGCAGTATCCTGCTCACCAGCCTTAACCCTGCTGGTCCAGACTGGAGCGCGCGCACGTCTGCATCGCTAATCTGCTCCGCGGCAATGGCTGCATAATCTATCCCCACGTAGACTGGGGCAACCACAGCGCATGAGAGGCAGTCCGCCACCACATTCAGTTTACCCGACACATGCTGAATATCGGTAGTAAACTCTGACATCGTGGCCAGCGTCTCTGCTGCTGGCCCGAACACGGTTCTGAAACCTTGGCCATCGCGAACGTTAGTGGCTTGTGGTCCACAAACGCGGTGAAACTGCGCCCTTCCAGCCAGAACTGGAAGTGGCGTATGGCCAGGTGGAGGGCCAGCAACTCCCTGTCGAACGCGCTGTATTTACGTTCACTGTCGCGCAAAGTTCTGCTGAAAAAGGCAAGCGGCTGCCAAGCCCCGGCGACACGCTGCTCCACAACGGCCCCTATAGCCACATCTGAAGCATCGGTGGTGAGCGCTATCCGGGCCACCGGGTCCGGATTCGCCAGCAGTGTGGCATTTGCCAGGGCTGCTTTTACCTCCGAGAACACCCGCTCTTGATCCAGGGTCCATTTGACCCCATCCGCGGGTTTCTGTCTCTTGAGCGCGGCATACAATGGTTGCATGAGCCGCGCCGCGTGGGGAAGGAAACAATTATAAAAGTTCACCATCCCCAAAAATTCTTGCAGCGCCCTGACCGTCTGAGGCAGGGGAAAATCCGCTATGGCGTGCACTTTGTCAGGCAATGGGATTGCTCTTTCCGGAGAGACGCGGTGCTCCAAAAAATCAATCTCCGTCATGCTGAACTGGCATTTCGCCGGGTTGATTATTAACCCGTGCTCCTCCAACCTCCGGAAAACCGTCCTGAGGTGGGTTTCATGTTCGTCTTCGGACGCACTGGCTACCAGGATATCGTCCAGGTAGACGAACACGAACGGGAGATCGCGCAGCACTGCATCCATCATGCGCTGGAACGTCTGTGCCACGCCTTTTAACCCGAATGGCATGCACAGGAACTCGAATAAACTGAACGGAGTTATTACCGCTGTTTTGGGTATGTCCTCTGCGCGCACTGGGACCTGGTGATAACCGCGGACCAGGTCTATTTTGGAAAAAATGCGTGCTCCGGCGAGGTGAACGGAAAAATCATGTATGTGGGGAATCGGGTAGCGGTCGTATGCTGTGGCATTGTTCAACCTGCGGAAATCACGGCACGGTCGCCACGAGCCCTCAGCCTTAGGGACCATGTGTAGCGGGGATGCCCATGGGCTGTTCGAACGCCTGATGATGCCCAACCTTTCCAGGTTGGCGAACTCCTCACGCGCTATGGCCAGTTTAGCTGCGTCCAAGCGCCGAGGTCTTGTGAAAATGGGTGGCCCGGTGGTGGTGATAAAGTGCTCCACCCCGTGCTTAGCGATGGCCGCCGAAATCGTCGGGACCGTGAGTGCTGGGAACTGAATGAGCAGTGCGTGGAACTTACCGCCTGGAGCTGTGACGCTGGCTTTTGCTGTTGGCCGGGTCCCTCGAGCTATACAGGGGAGAGATTCAAAGGACAGTGCATTAACCAGGCGTCTGTTAGCAACATCCACAAGTAAACCATGCGCACACAGAAAATCAGCCCCCAGGATATGGTAATTCAGTGTTGCTATGACAAAAGTCCACTCGTATGTACGGCCGTGTAGAGATAAGATCATTGTTCTCTCACCAAAGGTCTTAATTTCCGAGCTGTTTGCTGCAAACAGCCCGGGGCCGCTAGGTCCTGCCAGCTGGTCAGTGTAGGTCAGCAGGATGATGCTCTTCTGGGCTCCGGTGTCCACGAGGAAACGCCTCCCTGAGCACGCGTCCGTCATGTACAGCAGCTTGTTCTCTTCACTGGCGGTCGCAGCTGCTACCGACTGCCGGCCTTGGCATTTCCCGAGCGCTTGAACTGGCACGGTGGTGCGCATCTGTGCGCGTTCTCTCCGAAGCGGCGGTGGTAGAAACAGAGCGTGTCTCTCTGGCGCTCCTTGACCCCTGCTGCCGCTACCGTCGGTGTCTCCTCGCCTCCTCTGGTCGTCTCGCTGGGCTCCGCCGCCGCCGCGTTGACAGTGATCGCCCGGGTGGTGAGCATGATCCGGTCTTGCCTCCTGGGCTAGCGCAGGGTAGTCACGCGCGGCCAGCAATGGCGAATTGGCCAGAACTGCTCTCGCCTCCGTTGGAAGGTTCCGGAGGAAAAGGTGGGCAAACAGAAAGTGCCCGTCGTGCGTGCCCATTAACGCCAGCATCTTCTCCATCAGGTCGACGGCCGAACCATCTCCTAACTCGGTCCACCCCAGGAGCCTCTCCGCTCTCTCACATTCCGAGAGCGTGTAGCGCCGGGTGAGCGCAGCCTTGAGCGCCTCATATTTGCTGTGGGCTGGAGGCTGGTCGAGCAGGCTCGCTACCTGCTGCGCTGTGTGAGCGTCCAGCGCTGCTACTACATGGTAGAACTTGGTGTCATCTGCAGTTACTCCCCGGAGGGCGAACTGGGCCTCGGTGTGGTGGAACCAAGAGCGCGGGTTGTGCTGCCAGAAGTCCGGTAGCTTGACTGAAACTGCACACGCGTTGCTGGGGGCTCCAGTCCGGGCTGTCTGTGGGATGGCTGCTGCGTCGCTGGGGTTTCCTGACCGGGCCGGCTCCGGGGTTCTTGCCTCGTGTTCCATAATTCGTCTAGGGTCACCAGTGTGGAGTGTGTGAAATAAGAGACAGATTCATGGACAGACGGTTTATTACACACTTCACATCTCACAAGCACAGAACTGAATCATTTCAACAAGCTCTCCTCAGTTAACTCAAATCTCTCTTCACATGTTTCATGGCATTTCCTATCACACAGCATGACATTTACATTACACTGCATTCAACCCCCTATGTCCCTGACTCCTTCCTGCTATCTCGCCAGGAACCCCCTGGGCATTGTTCTCCCATGCTTATTCACTGTCTCCCTCTGAGATGCTAAATAATCTGACTTCCCCAAGGTCCTACAGCGCCACCATTTCCCAAACAGCAAGTGTGCATCCTACATATGCAACCCCATTAAGGTTAAAAACCCACAATTGCGATTTAATCACAATCAGTTTTACTAATCAGCATGTTGTCTAGTTAATCGCGATTAACTCGAATAATTCTTTCACCACTAAAAAATATACAGCATATGTGAAATAAGTGATTACATAAATATTTACTCCCTTTACAGTTAATTCAGTGGAGCGCTAGCCAATTGATGTTAGTAGTCCCACATTTAGTGTAATTGTGACTAGAAAAAAATAATCTGGAATGGAGTCTGCCCAAAGGTATAGACTCCTACTGTCAAACGTTTAACTCCTTCAGAGTAATCATAGGTGTCTTCGATGGCTTCAGTCACTAATCATTTTATTTGAATGGCCTGCTCTTGGCAGATTTACACATGTGCCATAATCCTTTCATTTCTTAAGACCCAATTAACTGAACTCAAGACTTTGTTCGGTGGTTTCCATCCCCTGACTGAGTTGCTTGGAGTGCTCAAGGTGTAACCGTTGTCAGGAATACTGATTAAGCAGTGACTAGACACCAGTGGGGCGGCGCGGTGGCGGAGTGGTTAGCACTGCGGCAGCACAACAACTCACCCTTGGCCGGGTGATCCTGGGTTCAATCCCAGCCCCCGACCAACAGTGATCTGTGTGGAGTTTGCATGTTCTCCCCGTGTCTGCGTGGGTTTACTCCGGGATTTCTCTGGTTTCCTCCCACATGCCAAAAACATGCAAGTTAGGTTAATTGGCGACAAACTTGGGATTCTAAATTGTCCTTAGGTCCGACTGTGAGAGTGAATGGTTTATGTCTCTCTGTGTTGGCCCTGCGATGGACTGGCGATCTGTCCAGGGTGTACCCTGTCGTTCGCCCAAAGATGCTGGGATAGGATCCAGCCCCCCCACGACCCAAAAAGGATTAAGCGGAAGAAGATGGATGGATGGCTAGACACCAGTGTCTTTGTAGTAAAACCAAGTGAGACACATTCACAACAATCAGGCGATCTGCACTGTGCTCTCCAGACACTGACGTCAGTCACACTGCACCACACCTGTGTGAGGATGGGCCTGCAAAACTAGGAAGAAATAGACATCTTAAGTCCCGCCCCCTCGTCTTCTACGCATGTGACCTTAAATCAGAAAATTTCTCCATTGAAATGAATGGCAAGAGTGAAATTATCCTTTGATCCCAGTCAAATTTTGCCACGAGTTACACGTATGATGTTTGTCAATTTAAAAGATAATTTTCTACGTAACTAATGATGTAGGTCATTGTCTAACTGTTAAGGTATAAAGTTGTGAAAATATGTAACTTAAAAGACGACAAATACAGGGGCACGTACCTGATGCCACGGGTTCAAGGTGCACACAGGATGAAGTAACTAACAGTCGTCAGGATCGGCTGCAGCTCTCACAATACAAAACAAAACCTTTGTGTGTTTTTCTCCTCTTTGGATCCTTCTTTCATCAGTCAGGAAACAGGAGGTGAGGTTTTAATGATCTCCTGCCATGATCGTATTTAGTGATGTGGGATGATGGGAGATGTTGTCCACTAATCGTTTTCACAAAAACTAAATATTACTCTGTTATTATGTGACAACCGACAACTTTAAAGGTCTGATGACACGTTCTTGACTTCCTCTAATTTTTCAACACATAATACAATATGACGAAATCGGTTTGTCTGTGCAGTTCTAAGTGAAACAGGCTTTTTTTTATGCCAATATCCGACATTTTCATGAGCGCCTCATCACCCATTGTGTCAGTGGCTCGAAAACCCCCCGGCCATGTTGTAACGTCATTGATGGAACACAGCGCTTGGCTGCCCTCTGTGCACACAGGATGAAAGCAGCTGAAAACATCGACCATGGTTCCAGTACATGCAGTCTGGAATTGGTTTGTGTTGTCCAATCTTCAGATGAATATAGTTCTGAAGAATGGGATGACAATGAAGAATCTGGGGGCATCAAACCATATAGGTTCGAGCCGTGCTAAGTGGGCATTGTGTCTAGCGAGTCAGACTCAGTGACAGTCAGCTGTTCATGTTTTGTGTGCATCATCTGCCGTGTTGTCAGCCAGCCAATATTGCCAACACTATCATGACGTGTTAGCCACTCCACACAGCCGTGGTTCTGTTGCGCCCCTTGTAGCGATGTCGGCTCTGGGGCGCAACCGTGGTTAACACATCTCCTCTCCATGTTCGCTGGGCGATGTCGGCCCCAAACGCCTATTGTTTGTGTTTCTGTGTATTTTTGTAAGTCTTCACCTTTTTGGGAATTGTCTGTCGTTCTGTATTAAATGTGCTGTGGTGAATCCCGCGCTTAAATCCTCGTGTAAATCCTCGTTATTTATGCGTAAATCATCCCTTTCCATGCGCTCTTACGCAGGGCAGGGAGAGGGCACATGAAATAATTAGGATTTAAGCACAGAATTCACCACAGTACATTTAATATTGAACAACAGACAATTCCCAAAAAGGTGAAGACTTACAAAAATACACAGAAACACAAACAGTAGGCGTTCGGGGCCGACATCGCCCAGCGAACATGGAAAGGAGATGTATTAATCACGGTTGCGCACCAGAGCAGACATTGCTTCAAGGACACTCGAGAACCACGGCTATGTGGAGTGGCTAACACGTCGTGAGAGTCCTGAAAATACTGGCAGACTAACAGCACAGATGACAATACTATTGACCAGCAGTGCGTGTACATTTTGGCGGCCATTTGCCATTAAGGCACTGCTGGTGATGGTGTGATGACAAGCATCTGGGCGAGGACCGGGAAACAGCGGGATGATTATCATGATGACCTGTTGATAATGACTGAGGGGACGTGCCCGGACCGGCGTGCCATCAGAGAAAGTAGGTCAAAGCTACGCATAAATCCATTAATCCTTCCCCTCCTCGCACTCCTCCTGCATAAAAGCACAGAGGAGCGCAGGCTTGAGCTGAAGCGTGTGATGTGGTCTTTCACACATCACACGCTTTATCTAAGCCTGTGACACAACGCGAAGGCATAGCTGTAAAATTAATACAAGAACCCAGAGAAACTGTGAGCGACAAAGCTGCTGTCATTCCAGTCAACAACACCAGAGTCCGTTCTGTCGCTTACATCATGGGGGTACAGCCCTTCATTCGGTGGGCGGCTCCACAGTCCAGTCAGCAGCTGCGTTTTTTTTGTTGATAACTAGTTTATGCAGGCGCGGTTGTAAATATCATATTGATCATTGACAATGACTTTTGAGTTTACACAACATGCTAAAAAAGGTCAAAAACGTGTCATCAGACCTTTAATTACGTGGAAAATTATCTTTTTTAAATTGGTAAACATCATATCTGTAACTCGTGGCAAAATTAGATCGGGATCAAAAGATAATTTCACTCCTGCCATTCATTTCAATGGAGAATTTTTCCGATTTAATGTCCCATATGCGGAAGTAGAGGGGTGTGTCTTAGGTTCTCAATAGCCTCAATCATTTGTGTTTGTACATAGATCCTCATGCAGTTGAGATTTTTGTTTGTGCTTTTGTTTTTTGAGATAATAAAAAATATTTTACAGGTCATTCAGTTTGGATAAAGTATGTGTGTGGGGTGTTGGGTATGGGCTGACAACATCAGCACTGGAAATAAAACAAGTTATACCCCAAAAACTGTAAAAGCACAAATAAAAATTTCAGGAGCACAATGAAGCACAGATGGTTCAGAATATTTCCACCTAGTTTTTATGCTGCTGCCATGAGAGAACCATAATGGATTTTTTTATTAGACCTACTGCTGTATATTTGCAAGAAAAAAAAGAAGAAAAGCAGAAGAGTGTGTGGGTTTGTGGAATTATTCAGCCAGTCATTATCTCTGTTCAGCAGCTTCCTCAGACTGACAGACAGGGAGGATGGAGTGCATAGCACAAAGTGCAATCAGTCCAGCTTGCAAATAATTAACAATAATAATGATAGTCTAATAATAATAATAATTTTAACTTGGATGCATAGAGGTGTTTATGATGACTACTTTATGCACCCAAACATTTCTCCTTTTCCCTCTCAGAGCTCAGCCTGTGGCCAGACTTTCCCAGCCTCTGTCATTTACGCCAGTCCTGCTGTCAGAGCAGAGGAAAGCAATATCTGGGTGTATTGTGACTGGCTGGGTCGGGGATGTTTTTAATTAACAAGTCTTCTTTGTAGATCTGGTGAATAAATAAAAGGGCTGGAGTCAAATGATGCCAAGTCAACTCAACTCAACTTTATTTATGTCCCCAGTGGGGCAATTTGTTTTGCAACAAAACAGAAGAAACACATAAAATGCCTTTTTAGTAGATTTATTGTGTCTTGGCCAAGAGGAGGAAGCCACACGCCACTGCAGGCAGGCGGTGTGGTGAGAGGTTCAAAATTACTGCAGAGCGAGCATGTGTGTGTTGGGGCAAGGGTGCAAAAAAGCAAAAAATGGTGCATAACAGTTGCAACTGAAATATCACAGCATGCACACCTTGGACAAATATACAACTGTACCACATGTAGGACTTGTAGGAGAGCTGGCTTATTTTTAAACACTTAATATGTCCCGTTAGCCACAAGGGCTGCTGGGAAATAGGAAGCCTATTTTCTTCTTGTTACCAGGCTGATGCACTAGGGGACCCCAAAGTGCCCCTTTTTTTGGGTTGATCACCTGCCCTCTGAAATGTCTGAGCATGTCACTGGTGTTCTCATTGCTCATAAAATCCCTCTCAAGTAACCCCAGTGATATCAACTGCCCCTCACGTTAACGTTATCAGTGTAGTTCAGACTCTGCCATCCACTTGAGTTAGAATGAGTTTTAAAAATGTAATTTTAGAGTTATCTTTATCGTGCTTGGTGTGGATGATCCTTTAGAACCTAAAACTATATAGGAACTTAAAATTAACTAACAGCAACATCCAAACAGAATGAAAATAAGCCTAGAAATCCACAAAGACCAAAATTATACTTTAACACAAACCAGAATGTGTCAGGGTGTGGGATGGGTCCCATGCCCTCATCCTGATTTATTGGGAGTTATCTTGTTTCCAGTATGGGTCCCAGCCCTTGCTTTAAGTTTCATTTTTGAATTTTCTGTATTTCATTCTGAGTACTATCTTTATCCTGGATTGCCATTCTTATTATTCTGTCTTGCATATTTATTTCTCCATGGGTCAGCCTTAGTTTTTTGTTTTGGGTTTTTTTTTGATTTTGTATACTTTATTGATCCCCAGAGGGGAAATTGAGGGCATCCACCTGGATGGATGAAGCAGCCACTGTACGGCGCTATCCCTTAACCATTCACACACACATTCACACCTAGGGCCACTTTAGAGTCTCCAATTAACCTAACCTGCATGTTTTTGGTCTGTGGGAGGAAACCGGAGAAATCCTGGAGTAAACCCACACAGATACGGCGAGAACATGCAAACTCCACACAGATCACTGTTGGTCAGGGGCTGGGATCGAACCAGGGATCCCACGGCCAAGAGTGAGTCGCAGTGCTAACCACTGCACCATTGCACTTAGTTTATCAGTATTATTATTATCTTCTTTATGCACCATGCTCTTGTCTCCCCTCTGACTGTTCATGGCTTGTGCATTCTCTGTATATAATCATCTGTGTTGTCCCGCACATCTTGTGTCTGTGGTTAATCCCTGCCATCTCTGTTTGCCATTGATTGTGTTCACCTGTTCGGTATTAACTCCTGAACCTATTTATGTCAGGCCCCAATCTGTGTTCCACATGTGTGTCATAAGACATGAATGTGTGAAAAACACGCTTCTTGTTCCTGCCTAGTTCTTGTCCTGCATCCTGCCTTAATCCTGTCAAGTATTTGTGAATTTTGTTACAGCACCCGAGCTGTCAGTTTTTGGGTTTATTTCGAGCTGTACCCATCTGGCCACCTCTTCAATAAAAACTGCCAAACTTTAAATATTGCGTTTGGGTCCAATTCTCCACCAACTTTGACAGAACGGAGCCGAGATAAACAAGGATAAATACTAAATTGAAATAAACAGAAATTCAGGAAGTAAACCAGAAAATATACTGAAATGTTGAATAAAAAGCAACCAAAAATATCTTGAAACAGAACACATAGCAAAAACCCATCCATCCATTCATCTTCTTCTGCTTAATCCTTTTCAGGTTGCGGGGGGCTGGAGCCTATTCCAGCATCTTTGGGAAAGAGGCAGGGTCCGCCCTGGACAGATTGCCAGTCCATCGCAGGGCCAACACAAAGAGACAGACAACCATTCACTCTCACAGTCATACCTAAGGACAATTTAGAATCCCCAGTTTGATGCCAATTAACCTAACTTGCATGTTTTTGGCATGTGGGAGGAAACCGGAGAAATCCCGGAGTAAACCCACGCAGACACGGGGAGAACATGCAAACTCCACACAGATCACTGTTGGTCAGGGACTGGGATCGAACCCAGGATCCCCTGGCCAAGGGTGAGTTGCTGTGCTGCCACAGTGCTAACCACTCCGCCACTGTGCTGCCCTAGCAAAAACCCATGAGTGGATTATAATAATGAGAAGGAAAATCATAATACACTGTTGACTTGTCCATTTAAGCAGAAAGAACATGGTCACTATAATCTATGTCTGTTTTAATATAGAATAATCAATTCCGTTTGTAGACCTGCTTTTGTAAAAGTGACTCATTTGGTACTCTTAGGTTTTTAACTGCTAAAGTCACATTCCTCTTCTTTTGCAGGGCTGTCACTGTGGGATTGTGAAGATCTGTTGAAGCATGTTGGGGAAAGACCACAGTACTACAGTGACTTTGAAATCATTGCATCTGATTCCATAGAAGAAAAGTCTTCAACTTTTAATGTTGATGGATCCCTTAAGCTAAAAATGCTTTCTGGAACATTAGAAGTTGAAGGATCAGCCAAATATCTGACTCACAATAAGACATCCAAACATCAGGCAAGAGTAACACTTAAATACGAGGCAACTACAATGTTCCAAGAAATGTCAATGAATCATCTTGGAAGAGAAAACCTAAAACATATGTCAATATTACAGGATGTTCCTGCAACACATGTAGTCACAGCAATTCTCTATGGAGCTAAAGCATTCTTTGTCTTTGATCGCGAGGTGACTAAAGAGGAAAATTACATTGATATACAGGGTGACTTAAAGGCCAGTATTACAATGATTCCTTCCCATGGTAAAGGTTCCATCACAGTGCAGGAGAAGGACAGTGCCGCTGTTGAGAAATTTGAATGTAAATTTTATGGGGACTTTGTCCTTAAGAAAAATCCTACCACTTTTCAGGATGCAGTAGAAGTTTACCAAGACTTACCAAAACTGCTTCTTACAAACAAAGAAAATGTAGTTCCAGTGAAGGTCTGGCTGCTGCCACTGACATGCTTAGAGCCCACAGCTGCCAGACTTGTGAGGCAGATTAATACAGCATTAGTGCAGAAAGTACAGAGTGTCCTGGAGGACTTCAATGATCTGGAAATAAGGTGTAATGATGCCCTGAAAACTACAGTTTCACACAATTTTCCAGAGATTTGTAGACATGTTAAAACATTTAAACATATCTGCTATAATTTCAAGACTGAATTTCAACAAACACTGGCCGAGAAACTTCCATCAATCCAAAGGGGTGAGATTGTTTCACTTTCAGAAATCCAGACACCATTCCACATGAACAGACTTATGGATTGGCTGGATTTGGAAGAGAAAGAAATCGAGGCTCTGAAGTGTATAACCAACCCAGCAAAAAATGTTAAGACTGTGCATGAAAATACTTTTCAGCATGAAATTCTTAACGCAGATCAGGCTGTATGTTTTGTCTTCAAATCTGTGGCAAACACTGAAGTGCAGTTCTCAACTCTATCCAGTGACTTCAAAGAAATGACACACACCAATGTTCTTCAAACATTCTCAAGTATTCTGGATACTGTGGGGCACAAAGCAAAACTCTTTGCTGATTTTGCCGAAGCCAACAAAGAGAACAACAAAATTAAGTTCCTCGCTGTGGGTGTTGTCAGTGAGACAGAGACTGGTGCAAGCATCTACCTCTTCAAAGAGGGCTGTCTTGTAACTAAAAACTTTGAGCCACTGTCAAAGTTTGAAACGGTGACACAAACAGATTACACCCACAACAGTGTAACTTTAAACATTTATCCACCCAGATTTGGAGCCAAGAATATCACCTCCTACTCTATTGAGTACCGTACTCGTGATGAAGATAAATGGCAACACATAAGAGCACCAGCTGCTAAAGAGATAACAGTGAGCAATCTCATTGCTGGAACAGAGTACACATTCAGGTGCAGAGCAGTGACCTCAGCTGGTGTTGGACCAGCCAGAAAGCTTGGTAGTCGCATTAAAACCCGACCCACAAGCCCTCCTGAGAAGCTTCAAGCTGAGTCAAAAGAAAGAGAGATAGCTGTTTCATGGGAGAAACCTGATGAGGTAGATAAATCTGTCACTGAATTGAGCTACGTTGTAGAGTACACCAAACTAAACATGGGCAAAAATGAGAAAGACCCACAGTGGAATACAATAAAATCAAGATCCGAAACAGTAACTATTTCTGAACTTCAGCCAGAGACAGACTATATCATCAGAGTCAGATGTGATTGTGGCAAAGCTGGTCAAAGCAAGGAAAGCGTCCCTCTTCACATACACACAAAAAAATGTATGAAACTCATCAAACGCCTTAAAGATATCAGTAGTTGTTTAAAATCTGAATTTCCATCAGTTTACCAATTGCCTTTGACACAAGAAGATACGGGCATAGCTGGATGCACTGGGTATAGTTTTGGCAGAGAAACATCAACACCAAATCACACCATCATACTTCTTGGAGCCACTGGTTCAGGGAAGTCCACTCTGATCAATGCAATGATTAACTACATTATTGGTGTTGATTTTGAAGATGACATCAGATTTAAATTAACTGAAGAAAATCCAATAGAGCTGAAAACTGAAAAGACTTCTCAAGTCACTGTGTACAAAATTTACCACCACAAGGGTTTTAGAATCCCCTTCTCTCTTACTGTTGTTGATACTCCAGGATTTCTGAGTCCAGAAGGAATAGAAAGAGACAGAGGGATAAAAGAACAAATCAGCAAACTGTTCTCCTCCACAAATGGAATCCGTGAAATCGATGCTGTGTGCTTTGTAGCTCCAGCTGCCACAAGCTGTACCCCATCACTGAAATATGTGTTTGATTCCACACTTTCAGTGTTTGGCAAAGATGTGGCAGACAACATTAAGATTTTGGTGACATTTGCTGATGGCAGCCGCCCTCTAGTTCTTAAGTCAATCAATGCTTTAAAAGTCCCATGCCAACAAACAGAAGACACAGCCCAAATGTGCTTTCAGTTCAACAATTCAGGGTTGTTTGAAGGGACCGTTGGAGCAGATAGCAGATTGAGCAAAGCAATCTGGACCATGAATGCAAAAAGCATGAAGACATTCTTTTATACATTGAGAACTACAGATGGTAAAAGTTTGACTCTGACAAATGAGGTCTTCAGAGCAAGAGCGCATCTGGAGATGACGGCAGAAATGTTGCAGAAGCAGGTTCAGCTTTGGCTAGCACAACAAAAGAAGATAAATGAGATAAGAGAAAAACTTAATACTTGTGAAGCAGAGCTCAACAGGACTAAAAATTTCGAGGTGGACTTTATTATTAGGAAGCCTGTGCAATGTGACATTTCCTCAACAGGACATTACAGCGCCAACTGTCTGCAGTGCAATTATACCTGTCACTATCCCTGTTTCATCGAAAATGACAATACTAGTCATGAGTGCACAACAATTAAAAAGAGAGGATATTGTATCAAGTGTCCAGGCAAATGTAAGTGGGATGTGCACTGCGTTCAGAAGCATAAATGGGACTATGAGGAATATAAAGGGAGCCAGACAATAGAAGAGCTGAAAGACCAGTATCTAAAAGCCAGAGAAGTAAAGGCAGCCAAGTTGGGTTTGATTGAAAAGCTGAGGACAGAAAGTAACTATATACACACTGGGATTGAGGAAATTATGGAGAGTTGTTGTGCCACGTGTCTTAAGAGGCTTGAAAGGATTGCACTGAGACCAAACCCACTGTTCGATCCTGAGAACTTTGACATTTTTATTGAGGAAGAGAAATCAGAGGCCAAACCAGGATGGAGAGAAAGAGTTCAGTCCTTGAAAGTGATGAGGAAAGAGGCAGAGTACATGTGCAAAATTAGCAGAGAATCTCCACCCACCATTGCTATAAGAGCAACAATATGATGAGGTGATGCAGTTTGAATAAGTCAGTTTAGTTACTGTCCTTGGTTTTAATGGATTCCCTATAGACGTCCCATGCAATTTCCAGTGAAGGTAAAAATAAAGATTTTGGCTTTAACCACATTTTTTTCATCAAACTGTTTTGTTGTTTTTAATTGATACTATTTTGATTTTAATGATTTTTTTTTTGAATTTTTTTTTTGTATACTTTATTGATCCCCAGAGGGGATTTTCTGTATGACGTTTGTTCAACCAAATTATTAACATGCGAACGCTGTTCATTACACTGTGGTAGGGCATTGCAATATGACAATATATGTCGGGTGACCATATAAAAATGTCTATCATTTGATAGAATACTCTATCGTTTATATCGTGATTTAAAATGCACACTCCTGTTTCTTGAGCAAAGCTCACGCACTGCTTGTCAGCGCCTGCCTTTTCCCCACAGTGCGCACAGCAGAACAGGTGTGTGGTGGGTGGCTAGGCTTCAGTCCGGTGTGTTGCTAGCGTCAAACTACCAGTTTGGTCAAATAGCTGCTACTCCTGTTTGCGAGGGAGGTGGGACTGTTTTCCATAGTGCTGTGTCAGAGAGGATAGTCCGCTAACCTTGTTTTAATAGGAGGTAAGTAACGTTAATACCATGTCTAATTATAAAACGGCAAATGCTAAATGATGATGCTAAGTTATGCTAATTGGAAACATTATAGTGTATCAGACCATCATGTCTTTGGTTTAAATTACTGCTGATTTTCTTAGTTTTGTCTGAAAACATTTATTAAAGCTGCAAAAGTGCATGAAAGTAGTGCATACATGCAAAATAAATAATAAATGAATTAAAACAGGTCAGAGGAGCAAGTTGACTTATGTAATTTATTTGATTTCTAATAATTTTAATTATTCAAGTATTTAAAATGAATAAAATTTAAGTCATCACATGTACAGTATTTGAATACATTACCTTTTGTGTCTTTGATCTTCAGATCATGACTAATCTAAAATATTTTTACTAAGAAGCAAACAGGTTAAATCAGGCCAAAATGGCATCGTAAGGCTGTTGATTCAAACTAGCAGCTAACTTATATCTGTAGATACAGGGATGGGTAATTTTCTCATTTTCAGACATTTTTTATGCTATGTCGTTTTGTTTTTTGTTTTGATATTCTCCACTGGCTCAGGAAATATTTGACTTATTGATGTTTACTTTTTATTCATATGGTGATTTAGAAGAAAACCTGAAATTTAGGAGAATCAAGTCTGAAATACACATTAAAAACTATAACAGCACTTCAAAATTATGAGGGAAAATGGTGTATGTAAAAAAGTAACAAAAAAGAGAGATGGTCCTTTTTATGTGATTATCTAAACTGTAAAATTTACAAAAAAAGGAATATTGTTTTTGTGATATAAGAATATTTATATCATATGAAATCTGAGGCATATCACACAGCCCTACACTTTGGTATTACATGTAAGTGATGAAATATTAAGTCCATAATTCTTTGAAAAGGATTATAACTATGTTGTGTTGAAAAATTAGTATATTTAGATATGTAATTTTGGGTTTGTTGGTATAAGTGCTACAAGTTTTGATATTGGAAGTGTAGAGACTTCTTTTTGAAAGATGCAATATGGTATTTTAATTGTTCTGCTTTTTCAATAAAAACATTTTAAAATTTTAATATATGTACGTAATTTTTATAATGTGATAAATTTGTTACTGTGAAGTGTGTTGCTTTGGTAACCAATGTTTAGTATTTATCTGTTGTTATATCATGAAAAGCATATGCTAGCACTGAAACATCACTTTCATGTTATTATGACAGTTAATTAAAAACATTTTAAAATTAATAAAAAAAATAGTAGAACTGAATGTTATCAGGCTTTATTATAAAAGTGATAAAAGCTAGTTGGGCTAACTATTAGCATGAACCTGAAAGACTCAATTCAACTTTATTTATATAGCACCATTTCACAACAACAGTCATCGCATAGCACTTTCAACTGTAGGGGAAACCCCCATAATTGCAGAAAGACCCCAGAAATCAGGCGATCCCTTGTGAGCAGCACTTGGTGACGGTGGAGAGGAAAAACTCTCTTTGAACAGGAAGAAACCTCCAGCAGAACCAGGCTCAGGGACGGGCAGTCATCTGCTGTGACTGGCTGGGGGGTGAGGGGATAGAGAAGAGGAGGAAAAGAGCAGACATGTAGAGAGCAAACAGCATGACGAGGACTCAGTCAGGCCCCTTTTTATTTAAAAAAACTGATATTACCGTATTATCCTAACAGAGCACTACGCTCCCAAAATGCTGGATTACTTGTAATACCTAGAATCTCCAAAAGTACAATGGGAGGCAGAGCCTTCAGTTATCAAGCTCCTCTCCTGTGGAAGCAGCTGCCAATCTGGATTCGGGAGTCAGACTTGATCTCTGTTTTTAAGAATAGGGTTAAAACCTTCCTTTTTGATATAGCCTACAATTAGGGAGGGATCATGTGTTTCTGAACCCTCCCTTAGTTATGCTGCTAAAAGGTTTAGTCAGCCGGGGGACCTCCAATAATGCATTGGGCCTCACTCCTTTCTTCACTCTAAATGATTTTTTTTTTTTTTTTTCCTGGTCATTGACATCTGTTTGTTCTCCCCCATAGATTGAGTCCCCATCGTGCTGTTTGCTCTCTACATGTCTGTTCTTTTCATCTTCTCTATCCCCTCACCCCCCAGCTAGTCACAGCAGATGACTGCCCCTCCCTGAGCCTGGTTCTGCTGGAGGTTTCTTCCTGTTAAAAGGGAGTTTTCCTCTCCACCGTCGCCAAGCGCTTGCTCACAGGGGATCACCTGAAGCTGGGGTTTTTCTGCAACTGTGAGGGTTCCCCTACAGTTGAAAATGCTATGAGATGACAGTTGTTGTGAAATGGCGCTATATAAATAAAGTTGAATTGAATTATGGGAGAGAACAAACAGATGTTAATGACCAGCAAAAATATTTCATTGAGAGTGAAGCCCAGTGCATTGCTGGAGGTCCCCGGCTGTCTAAACCTATTAGCAGCATAGCTAAGGGAGGGTTCAGGGGCACCCGATCCCACCCTAACTATAGGCTGTATCAAAAAGGAAGGTTTTAACCCTATTCTAAAAAACAGAGGTCGAGTCTGACTCCTGAATCCAGATTGGCAGCTGGTTCCACAGGAGAGGAGCTTGATAACTGAAGGCTCTGCCTCCCATTGTACTTTTGGAGATTCTAGGTATTGCAAGTAACCCTCCATTTTGGGAGCGTAGTGCTCTGTTAGGATAATAGGGTAGTATCAGATCTTTTAAATAAAAAGGGGCCTGATTATTTAGAGCTTTGTAAGTGAGGAGAAAGATTTTAACCTTAATTCTAAACTCTATGAGAAGCCAATGAAGGGAGGCTAGAACCGTAGAGATATGAGCTCTCTTTCTAGTACCTGTTAAAACTCTTGCTGCAGCTTTTTGGATCAGCTGAAGACTTTTTAAAGATGTTTAAGGCCAGCCTGGCAATAAAGAGTTACAATAATCTAACCTAGAGCTAACAAAGGTGTGGATTAGTTTCTCAGCATCACTCTGAGTCAAGATGCTTCTAATCTTGGCAATATACGCAAATGATAGAAGGCAATCTTAGAAACAAGTTTAATATGTGAATTAAAGAATAGATATTGATCAAAAATAACTCAAAGGTTCCTCACAGAACTGTTAAGAGAAAGAGTAACCACATCCAAACTAAGAGTTTGATTTGGAAAGGTATTTCTAAGTTTTTTTGGACCAACTAGAATATCTTCAGTCTTATCTGAATTTATTAGCAAGAAATTACAAGTCATCCAAGCTTTGATTTCCTTAAGACAAGCCTCTAATTTGGCTAATTGATTACTATCATCTGGCTTCGCTGAAAAGTATAATTGTGTGTCATCTGGATAACAATGAAAATGTATGAAGTGTTTTCTAATAATATTGCCTAGCAGAAGCATAGTGTATATAAACTAAAAAGAATAAGGCCTAGCACACATCCCTGTGGAACTCTGTGACTGAGCTTTGAGTTGGGAGAAAACTGATTATTGACATGAACAAACTGGAACCAATCAGATAAATAAGATTTAAACCACTGCAATGAAGTTCCATTAAGTCCAACAAGGTGTTCTGGTCTAGCAAGTAAAATATTATGATTGATAGTATCAAAAGCTGCTGTACGGTCCAAAAGGACAAGTACAGACATAACAACACTGTCATGATTATACTAGACAGGAACCACAGAAACACACACAGAGGCAGGAATCGAGGCAAAGGAGTTATTTTAATTTAACAGGTAAGTGACTGAGCAGTGGAACCCATACCATGGGAATTGAGCCTGCAGGGGAAAAGGAGAATATGACATAATGGACATAACTAGGATTATGTCCACATCTTTAGTTATTTTAGTTTACCTTTCTGTCCTGTTAAACATGGTCTCCCCTTTGGTCCACACACTTCTTCCATCAGTGTTGCAGCGCTTAGATCCCTGCGGTTGAAAAATAAATCACATTTTGTTAATTTTGACCACTATGAACTTTTCTGCCTGTGAACTTTTCTGCCCACTCTCGTATATCTTACTCACTTATTTTCATTTTTAATTCTTATAAAAGCCCTTCTAGGGACAAGTGTTGCAAACTAGCATTTGCTATAAACACTGTGATACTTGCGTCAGATGACTATTTTTCGTTTATCTATGTATATTGTATCTGTCCCTAACAAATAAACCATAAATAAATGACCAAATGTAGCATTACCAATGAAAATCATGGGGGAACTGTTGGTAGTGTAGCCAACAACTCAAGCAAGACTGTGAAACATAATTAAAAGGAATACTTCAAACAGACTGTAAATGACAGCCTAGCTCATTTTGGCTTGATGAAATCATTCCAAAAGTACTCAGCTCGCGGGATCTTTGACCTTGACCTCAAGCAGAACCTAGATGCAGACCCACTTGAGGACCATTTTGCACAAGTTTGACAAACATTGGGAGAATTGCCTAGGAAGAGTAAGGATTTTTGTAAAATCATAAATGGCCAGATCTCCTGACCTTTGACAATGACCTTGACCTCATCCTAGATGAAGACAAACCTGAGGATCATTGTGTGTCAGTTTGAGAATTGGGGAAATTACCAAGGAGGACTAACAATTTTCATAGAATCATTTAAGCGCTTAGATCTCCTGATGTTTGACACTGACCTAACCTGACCACAGCATTGCTGCAGACCCACCTGATGATCACTGTGCATGAATTTGTGGAGAATTAGGCCAATTGGCCAGAAGTATTGTTTGTTTTTTTCTGAAATCAGCCCAAGTGCCCAGAACTCCTGATCCTGAGCACAGCCTGGATGCAGACTTATAGTACTTGAAAGTCGTGAGTGAGTTTGTTGACCATTAAATGCCTAGGAGGAGACACGTTTGTCTCCTGATCCAAGATGGCTGATCTGATCTGAACTGATCCAAGATGGCGTCCACAGTGGTCGCCATGGTGCTTCGCTGCGCTTTTGTTTGTTTGTTTTTGTTCGTCAATTGTGTGTCTGCCTGCTCTTACACCCGTGAAGAGCTACTAAATATCAGGACTTTCACTCCCACGGATCTACTCCCAGTTTTTTTGGCTCCTGCCGCCGATCTGGTTCACTTTTTAGCCCAAAAAGTGAGACGGCGAAAGAGAGGAAGACGAGCGGGCGCCCTGGTGCGGCTTCGCAGGAGAGGCACGCGCACGGCTTTGCCTGGGATCTTTCTGTCCAACGTCAACTCTCTTTATAACAAGGTGGATGAACTGAGACTGCTGATGCGATTTAAGGACCTCTCCACCTCGTGTGCCCTCTGCTTCACTGAGACCTGGCTCAAGGAAAAGACACCAGACAGCGCGCTCCTCTTCGAGGGATTTCAGCTGTTTCGTGCAGACCGCGACACGGGGCTCTCCGGCAAGACCACAGGCGGAGGGATCTGCTTCTACATCAACAGCAGCTGGTGCTCCAATGTAACTGTGATCTCCCAACACTGTTCTCCCGCTCTGGAATATTTATTCCCCGCGTGAGTTTGCTTCATTCATCCTGGCCGCTGTTTACGTACCGCCCGACGCGGACGTGCGCGAGGCTCATCGCGCGCTCGTGGATCACATTCAGCAAGCGGAGCGGACTTTCCCAGACTCTCTGGTTATTGTGGTTGGCGACTTTAACCAGAGCAACCTGAGCCACGAACTCCCCCGGTACAAACAGTTTATTAAATGCCCCACCAGAGGAGAGAACATGCTGGATCACTGTTACACTACAGTTAAGGACGCGTATCGCGCTGTCCCCCGCGCTGCGCTCGGACTATCTGATCACGTGATGGTCCACCTGATTCCCACATACAGACAGAGACTGAAGCTCACAAAACCTGTTGTGAGCACTACGAGGAAATGGACCAGTGAAGCTGTGGAGGAGCTGCGCACGTGCTTGGAAATAACTGACTGGGACATGTTTAAAGGAGCCATGCATGATCTGGATGAGTACACGGACACTGTGACCTCATATATCCACTTTTGTGAGGAGAGCATTCTTCCATCGCGCACCAGGGTGAGTTACTCCAACGACAAGCCCTGGTTCACAGCTAAGCTCAGACAGATCAGGAAGGAGAAGGAAGCAGCGTTGAAAAGTGGAGACAGAGACTGCTACAGGGAGGTCAAATACCGGTTTAGCAGAGAGCTGAGGAGAGCTAAATCTGTGTATTTTGAGAGACTCCAGCAGCAGTTCACTGCTAACGACTCTGCTTCTGTGTGAAGAGGACTGAGGCAAATCACCAACTATCGGCCTCAGGCTTCTAAGGGACAGGATGACAAAGCCCTTTGTCAAAGACTGTCCCAACACTGTGCCCATTTTGACACCTCGTCAGCTGTGTCCAACTCCCCCCCTCTCCCCAGCGCCACTGCCTCCATGGTCCCCACTTCATCAAAGGCGCCCCCCTCCCCCCCACTGCCCTTGCCATCAGTGAGCAGGACATGCACAGACAGTTCTCCAGACTGAACCCGAGCAAGGCCCCCGGTCCGGACGGTGTGTCTCCCTCCACCCTGAGACACTGTGCGGAGGAGCTGACTCCTGTCTTCACAGACATTTTTAACACCTCCCTGAAGTCATGCCACGTGCCGGCCTGCCTCAAAACCTCTTCTGTCGTCCCTGTCTCCAAGAAGCCACGGATCACTGGACTTAACGACTACAGACCTGTAGCGCTCACCTCTATAGTCATGAAGTCCTTTGAGCGCCTGGTCCTGCCCCACCTCAAGACCATCACCACTCCCCTCCTGGACCCGCTGCAGTTCGCCTACAGAGCCAACAGGTCTGTGGATGACACAGTCAACCTGGCCCTCCACTCCATCCTGCAGCACCTGGACTCCCCAGGAACCTACGTCAGGATCCTGTTTGTGGACTTCAGCTCTGCATTCAATACCATCCGCCCCGCTCTGCTCCAGGACAAGCTGTCCCTGCTCAACGTGCCTGACTCCCTCTGCAGGTGGATCACCGACTTCCTGACGGACCGGAGGCAGCATGTGCGGCTGGGAAAGACTGTCTCAGACTCTGTTAGCATCAGCACCGGATCACCCCAGGGCTGTGTACTTTCCCCCCTGCTCTTCTCCCTGTACACCAACTCCTGCACCTCCAGCCACCAGTCTGTCAAGCTGATCAAGTTTGCGGATGACACCACCCTCATCGGGTTCATCTCCAACGGCGACGAGTCCGTCTACAGGAGAGAGGTGGCCCAGCTGGCGTCCTGGTGCAGCCACAACAACCTGCAGCTGAACGCTCTGAAGACAGTGGAGATGATTGTGGACTTCAGAAAAGTCACAGCTCCTCTGCCCCCCTTACCCTCACAGACTCTCCCATCACCACTGCGGATTCCTTCCGCTTCCTGGGCACCACCATCACCCAGGACCTCAAGTGGGAGCCGACCATCAGCTCCCTCATCAAAAAGGCCCAGCAGAGGATGTTCTTCCTGCGGCAGCTGAGGAAGCTCAAGCTACCCACCAAGATGTTGGTGCAGTTCTACACAGCCATCATCAAGTCCATCCTCACCACCTCCATCACCGTGTGGTACACAGGAGCCACTGCCAGGGACAGACTAAGACTGCAGCGCATTGTGCGCGCTGCTGAGAAGGTGATCAGCTGCAAGCTCCCATCCCTCCAGGACCTGTACATCTCCAGGACCTGGAGGCGTGCAGGTCGGATCATAGCCGACCCTTCACACCCTGGACACGCACTGTTTGCCCCCCTCCCCTCAGGCAGAAGACTTCGGTCCATTCAGACTAAAACCTCCGGCTACATGAACAGCTTCTTCCCCTCTGCCATCAGACTGCTGAACACTAAGTGACTTATTAGACTCTCGTGCACTACGTACAGCAGCTCAACCGGACTATGACAATTATCACTGTTTTCTTTTTGCATTACCGACTGCACTATGTGGAACTCCACAATATCTGCTGCTTGTTAATATATTTAAAAATTGCATAGATTAGTATTACTTATTCATATTCTACCTTTTATTGCATTCATAGTTTTTTATTTTTATCTTTAGTGCTACTCCATGTTTAATGTTGCAGCATTGCACCGAGACAAATTCCTAGTTTGTGTACTACATGAACAATGGCAATAAATCTCATTCTGATTCTGATTCTGACGTTTGGCTCTTTTTTCCCTTTGGGGTAAATTTGGTACCCTCTAGTGGATTTTTTTAGTAAATGCACATGTCAATGTAAAATGGTGTATGAAAGCAAATGGAGCAAGTATCTCATGGAGCAGCGAATGCCGACAAACATTGCAACCTTTGGATTTGCCAACTTTTCTGACAAATGTTCATGAAAACCTGAGTTTGCTTGACCATTAGCAACATTTAGTGACAATTCGCAGCTTTCGCATGAATGGGAAAGTGTTTGTAAAAGACAGCTGGCCAACATTAGCGACTTTTTCCAATGTTAACAACAGTGTTTGCCATGATTAGTAGCTGTTGGCTACTCTTTTGCTATTGTTTAATAATAATAATAATAATAATAATAATAATAATTATGCATTTTATGTGTATAGCGCTTTTCAAGACACTCAAAGACGCTTTACATTAGAGACAAAAAAAACAATTCAAATTAACGATTAAAAGCAAGTCTGAACAGGTGGGTTTTGAGTAATGATTTGAAGGAGCTTAAGTCTGTGCAGTCACAGATGTGTTGGAGGAGAGAGTTCCAGAGGGAGGGTCTATGGCTACAATGGTGAATGCTACAACGGTATTAGAAGAGGTCGGGGCAGGACTGAGAAGCACGGAGGATCAGCGTGCTGGACAACAACATCTCAAGCCAAGCCAGGCCCCACTGAGGGTCCTGGATTGGGTTTGGAGCTGAGATGAGGAATGTCTGTGGCGAAAATGGGCCAGACAACAACTTGAGGAGCATCGGGAGTGTCTTCGCATAGTGGACAAACTGGGCGCACCGCACTTCAGACTGTCTGACAGCTCGGTGTGGCATGCAAATTGGCTTTAGCGTGTCCGGGCGAAGACTCCGAGAGACGAGGCTGGACGTGGGGTGAAGTCGATGGTGAGGAGCAGCAGCTTCAGCATCCGGAGAGTCAGCCATCACCCCGGGGCCTGGCAGCTTCCAGGGGCGCGTCTGCTGAGAGGGTGCCCGGGGCCCCATGCCAGTTCTATCCTTTCATCCAAAGAACTGGGTGTAAATAGTATATATTAATGTTCTGCTGTTGTTGTTGTAATAAAAAATGTTATATAAGGGATTATTTGTTTTTGTTTTTCTGTTTTAGGTTAGGAACACGGTGCATAATTTTAGTTTATTAATGGACATTAATTTACCCTAGCAGATGGCAGAATAATCCACCTTGCCGTGTGGGCAGGACGGCAGTCCACCCGTTCTCCCTATTTTAGGTTTTGTCGTGAATGTGTTAGGCCATTTAGAGACAGTAGTTTTCATATTAGTGCGTGATTTGGGTCCCAAATTGGGGAGGGTCTTAATTGAGTGATTGTTTTTGGACTTTTTTAAAGGGGGGGGGGGTATATATTTTAATATGAAAGTGTAAGATGGACACGCACCCCCGGTGGCATCTTCGCCCCGCCCTATATAAGGCCTGGTCGGACATCTTACTTTCTGTTTTGCCTGTGCCTTGGCCGGGGCCTGTCAGTGGCCCCCACATCTAGTCAGTTCAGTAAAGCTGTGTTCCAACTCACCTCGCCTCTTCTGTGAACCAAGGGTAATTACAGCCATAACAAACTGTGCTTTGATGATTTTTGACTGCCGGTGGGATGCATCCACACAACCAACATTGGCAATAATTCTCTGGACAGATGAGGGGAGTGTTTGGTGGATGCCAGGGAGTTCGGCGAGCGTGACAGGAATGGTGGTGGCAGGAAAACAGTGAGTTATTGCATTGAAAAAGTGAACATTTCTTGTAATGGAATCTCCAATTATTTGAGTGGTCGGGAGGGGAAAGGGGGCAAGAAGAAGCAGGAGGTGGGTTAGCGATGTCAGAATGTGGAATGGATTCCGAGGGGGATTTTGCCACCGGTGATGGGGTGGACAGAAAGGGACAAGAACTGGTGGAGGCAGCGACACAAGCGCACTGTGGAGCTGGTGTGAACTGTGATATGGAGACGCTGGGCTCCGGGGTGAGTGGGGTGTTTAGGATAACGTGGAGAAAAGGTCTGAGGAGGACGTGGGTTTTGGTGGAGTTTGGGATTCACCTGCTAGGGGAGGAAAGTCGTGGAGGTCCAGGATGTCGTAATTATTAAGCTGGATGCCATGGAGGGGCGCCTGAGGGGATTGTTTGTTTCTTCGGCGACGAGGAGCAACCAGAGACCAGGACACAGGGTTGTGTGGAGTGGAGGTTGCAAGTTTCTTAACACTTTGAGTGTGAGAATTTGCCTGCCCCTAGTGGCAGAGTGTGGCACTGCACCTGCCTTCTCACTCTGACTTTGTCAAAAGTAAGTGAGAAATTTGTGGGGGGGTTTTAAATGTTGTGGAGCGTGTAAATAATGAGGCTGATTTGGTTCAAGCAGTTTATTACACGACTCACACAAGGAGCATAGAAAGAATGACATACAAGTAAGAACTCTTCCCTTAAATAACATGACATCCTTCTAGACTCTTCTCACACACAAAAGATAATCCCCGTCTAGACTCTTCTCACACACAAAAGATAATCTCCCCGTCCGACTGCAGTCAGTCCATTCATCCTTGACACCTCCCTGTTATCTTACTAGGGCATCTAGAAACTTCTCACACACAAAAGGTTAACTTCACGTCCTTTGTTCCTGTCTAAGGTGGTAAACCATTATGCACTCCCCAGGTTGCCACACCACCACCCCAGCAACTTAGATAGGACAAAAGGGTAACAGTCCACATGCTGTGATAAAACCATTAACATCAGTCCACATGCTGTAGAACAATCAACATCAGTCCGCATGCTGCTTGGGCTTCAGTCTTCTGCCGTATCTGCTGTAGCCAGGATTCGCTGCCTCCGTGGCGCTGCCACGCTGGGGGGCTGAGGTCTGGGGGTGAAAACTTTTTGACTGTCCGTGTGGGTGCTCTGGAGAATCTTTTCTCTGGGAAGCGCCCCGTGGGGGTCTTCCACGCCGAGGGGCCCTCGCCAACAGCACTTGCTTGTCAGCCACAACGAAAGCAGGTTTGAGTCTGTCTATGCCAATTTTTTCCCTCCTACCCCCCAAATCTAGCAAAAAATGCTTATCCCCGGTTTCCAGCACTCTAAATGGTCCATCATAAGGTGGGCGCAGAGGGGTGGTGGTGGGCGTCGTGTCTGACAAACACGAACTCTGCGTTTTTCAAAGCTTTAGGCACAAAAACGCGCGGAAAACTGCGGTGGGCAGGACCCGGCAGCGTACTTGAGTCTATGCAACGCTGCAGCAGCTGAGACGGGGAGCTGCCCAGCACAGGATTATCTGGCAGAAACTCCCCAGGCAGCCGGAGTGGTTGTGCAAAAACGAGTTCTGCTGGGGAAGCTTCCAGATCCTCTTTAGGCGCAGAACGTAACCCCAATAAAACCCATGGTAGCCTGTCTACCCAATTTGCATCTGTCAGTGAAGCCCTCAGAGCCACTTTTAACAACCTATGAAAACGTTTGCATAACCCATTAGCCTGTGGGTTGTACGCGGTTGTGCGGTGAATTGAGACACCTAGGCTGCGGGCCATGGTTGACCAGAGTTCAGAAACAAAATGAGAGCCTCTGTCGGACGTAATGTCCAACGGAACTCCAAAACGCGCCACCCATGCTGTTAAAAACGCGCGCGCCACCTCCTCGGCCGTGGTCGCCGCCAGCGGAACCGCTTCTGGCCAGCGCGTGGTGCGGTCCACCATTGTCAGGAGATGCGTGTACCCCTGTGATGGCGGAAGGGGGCCTACGAGGTCCACGTGGACATGGTCGAACCTCTTAGCCGGGATGTGAAACGGCTCCAAAGGAGCCTTCGTGTGTTTGTGAACCTTGGCTCGTTTGCACGCCATGCAGGCTGCCGCCCACTCTTACACTTGTTTGCAAAGGCCCGGCCACACATATTTCTCTCCTACCATTTTGACCGACGCGCGCACCCCTGGGTGTGCCAAAGAGTGAACCGACTCAAACACACGGCGGCGCCACACGGCCGGAACCACAGGCCGTGGGGGACCCGTGGAGATGTCGCAGATTAAGGGGGGAATGCCGTTAAGCAGCATCCTCTTCTCCAGCCTTAACCCTGTTGGTCTAGACTGGAGTGCGCGCACGTCCGCGTCACTAGCCTGCTCCGCAGCCATTGCTGCGTAATCCAACCCTACACAGACCGGGGTCACAACGGCGCACGAGAGGCAGTCTGCCACTACATTCAGTTTGCCCGACACATGCTGAATATCGGTAGAAAACTCTGAGATCGCGGCCAGCTGCCTCTGCTGCCGGCCCAACCAAGGTTCTGAAACTTTGGCCATCGCGAATGTTAGTGGCTTATGGTCAACTAACGCAGTAAAATTGCACCCTACCAGCCAGAACTGGAAATGGCGAATGGCCAGGTGGAGAACCAGCAACTCTCTGTCAAACGCGCTGTATTTACGTTCATTGTCGCACAAAGTCCTGCTGAAAAAGACAAGCGGCTGCCAAGCCCTGGTGACGCGCTGCTCCACGACAGCCCCTATGGCCACATCTGAGGCGTCAGTGGTGAGGGCTATGCGGGCCGTTGGGTCTGGATGTGCCAACAATGCGGTGTTTGCCAGGGCTGCTTTAACTTCCGAGAACGCCTGCTCTCGTTCCGGGGTCCATTCGACCTTATTCGCGGGTTTCTGTTTTTTGAGCACAGCGTACAATGGCTGCATGAGCTGCACTGCGCGGGGAAGGAAATGGTTATAAAAGTTCACCATTCCCAAAAATTCTTGTAGCGCCCTGACTGTTTGTTGTCGGGGCAAATCTGTCACTGCGCGCACTTTGTTGGGCAGCGGAACCGCTCCTTCGGGAGAGACGCGGTGCCCTAAAAAATCAATCCCCGTCACCCCGAACTGACATTTCGCTGGGTTGATTATTAAACCGTGCTCTTCCAACCTACGGAAAACCGTTGTGAGGTGGGTTTCATGTTCGTCTTCGGATGCGCTGACTACCAAGATATCGTCCAGGTAGACGAACACGAAAGGGAGATAGTGCAGCACTGCATCCATCATGCGTTGAAACGTCTGTGCTGCCCCTTTAAGCCCAAACGGCATGCGCAAGGACTCAAATAAACCAAACGGAGTTATTACCGCTGTTTTGGGTATGTGTTTTGGGGTATGTGGGTATTGTGTGGGGTATGTGGTTCCAAGGTTGTCATAGCCAGGAGCGGCACTGGGGTTAAGCTCCCGGTGCTCATAAAATGCTCCTTATGGTGTGCGTCTCGAAAAGCCTCTGACAGCTAAGTCCAACTCCTAGCCTGCCCGTGTGGTTTAGTCTCTAAGCCCGGCGGAACTGCTTTTACTAATAGGGGAAGGGGCGAGGGCGGATCTCTGGCACCTTAAAACCAGATGCTTCGGTTAGATGGTGGCTCGTCAACCTGGGAAGGTAGCCCATCTAGGGGAAGGTAAACCCAGATTTCAAACCTCCGCTGCCTTGCGGCATACCCGGTCACGGGAAAGGCTTCGGGAGTCAACCCTGAGGAAAAATCCGGAGTCGGAGCCCCTAAGGCAGTTCTATGTTGTGCTCAACATCGTTCTGGCAGCTCCTGCGACGGCGCTGGTGCCAAACTGTAGCAGCCCTGCTGTTCCTTTGGATTCATCAGTGACGTGGAGGGGGGGGACATGCTGCATGGGAAACATCTTGTCCTCCATATCTTCCTGCCCAGGCTTGAATCCTACCAACGCCTAACGCTGGAAGGTAGAACACCGGATCACTGGAGAGGACACTCCAGCTTCGCCTTTGGTGTAGACAAAACACGGGGAATGACAGTTACCGGTTATAAGCCACCGCTCAATTGGCTTAGAGCGCGGAGCCAGGGGTTGTTCCCGACGGTGGGAGGGATCATCGGATCTCATTGGACAGCTACCGCCCGCCTCAAGCTGGGCAGCCCCCAACCAATAAGGTGTTGTCCCGCCACAGCTTGCTTTCCTCATTGGGTGCATGGGGATGAGGAGAAATCTGAACAGCAGGCTGAGAACCTTCACACCAGGCAAGACAATAAAACAAAAGTGACCAACTCTAAAACTGGGAACTTGGAACATCCGCACTATGATGACAGGACTCGCTGCTAACCTCAAGGACATCAACGACACCAGGAAGACTGCCATCATCAATAATGAGCTGAAGAGACTGGGACTGGATATCGTCACTCTCCAGGAAACACGGTTGGCTGACGCAGGCACACTGAGAGAGAAGGACTACACGTTCTACTGGCAGGGAAAGGGCAGTGACGAACACAGGGAACACGGAGTGGGCTTCGCAGTGAAGAACACCTTGCTGAAGATGGTGGAACCGGGCAGCACTGGCTCTGCACGACTCCTCACCCTCCGCCTCAACACCACTCAAGTCCCAGTCACCCTCGTCAGTGTGTATGTCCCAACACTGACAGCCACACCAGAGGCAAAAGACGAGTTCTACGAGAATCTCGCAACAACTGTCAGGATCATCCCCAACTCTGAACAACTCATTCTCCTTGGAGACTCCAATACCAGAGTGGGTGCTGACCACGACTCCTGGCCCTCCTGTCTTGGACCTTTTGGCGTGGGCAGAATGAACGACAACGGACAGCGGCTGCTCGAGTTCTGCACATATCACGATCTGTGGATCACAAACTCGTTCTTCAAGAGCAAGCCCCAACACAAGGTTTCCTGGCAACATCCGTGCTCAAAGCACTGGCACCAGATGGACTTGATCCTGACCAGGCGCACCTCACTGAAGAACGTGCTAATCACCCGTTCGTTCCAGAGTGCAGATTGCGACACAGACCATTCATTGGTGTGTTGCAAGGTCAAGCTGCAGCTGAAGAAATTCCATCGTGCTAGACAGCCTGGAAAGGCACGGATTGACACCAGCAAGATGGCTCAACCAGAACTTGTTGAGCAGTTTGCCTCCACCTTTGAGAAGGAACTTGGTGTACCACAAGAAGGAGAATCTGCAAAGCAGAAGTGGGAAGAGCTGCGAAACACCATCCACCACAAAGCCTTGGCTACCTTTGGGAGGAAAACCTCGAAGTCACAGGACTGGTTTGATGCCAAGTTGACCGAGATGACCCCCGTCATTGAAGCCAAGCGCTCAGCACTTGCTGAGTACAAGAAGTACCCAAACGAGAAGAATCTCCAGATTCTCAGGGCTGCGAGAAGCAAAGTTCAGCAGACTGCTCGGCGCTGTGCCAACGAGTACTGGACTCAGCTCAGCCAAGACATTCAAACCACTGCCATAACATGGAACATCCGTGGTATGTACGATGGCATCAAGAAAGCACTTGGTCCGGCTCAGAGCAAGATGGCCTCCCTCAAATCCTCCACTGGGGAGATGATCACAGAAAAGAACAAGCAGATGGAGAGATGGGTGGAACACTACTCCGACCTCTACTCCAGACAGAAAACTGTGACACCATCAGCCCTTGATGCCATCGACTGCCTGCCATCCATGGACGAACTTGACGCCGAGCCAACCATCGACAAACTCAGCAACGCCATTGATAGCTTGGCCGCTGGCAAGGCACCCGGCAACGACGGCATACCCCCGACCTGATCAAGCACTGCAAGACCGCCCTACTGCTGCCATTGCATGACGTCCTCTGCCAGTGTTGGAAGGAAGGTGCCGTACCACAGGACATGAGGGATGCCAAGATCATCACCCTCTACAAAAACAAAGGGGAGAGAAGCGACTGCAACAACTACAGGGACATCTCCCTCCTCAGCGTTGTTGGCAAAGTCTACGCATGAGTTGTTCTCGTTCGTCTACAGAAGCTTGCCAAAAGTGTCTACCCCGAGTCTCAGTGTGGCTTCCGCACTGAACGATCAACGGTAGACATGATATTCTCCATCCGCCAACTCCAGGAGAAATGCAGAGAACAGAACATGCCCCTGTACGTCGCCTTCATCGACCTCACCAAAGCGTTCGATCTGGTCAGCAGAGAGGGCCTTTTCAAGATCCTGCCAAAGATAGGATGCCCACCAAAGCTGCAAAGCCTCATCAAATCGTTTCACACCAACATGCAGGGGATAGTGCAACACGATGGCAACGTCTCAGAGCCATTCAACATACGCAGCGGAGTGAAACAGGGCTGTGTACTTGTGCCAACCCTCTTTGGGATTTTCTTTGCTATGCTCCTGAGGCATGCCTTCAGCACAGCAACAGAGGGAATCTACCTGCACACAAGATCTGACGGCAGGCTTTTCAACCTCGCCCGCCTGAAAGCCAGAACCAAAGTACGCGAGGCTCTAATCAGAGACATGCTGTTTGCAGACGACGCTGCAGTCGCAACCCACACACAGCAGGAGCTTCAGACCCTGATGGACCGCTTCTCCCAGGCATGCAAGGACTTCGGGCTTACCATCAGCCTGAAGAAGACTAACGTCTTGGTGCAAGGCACGGAAGCACCACCAACCATCACCATCGACGACTACGAGCTGGAGGTCGTGAATCAGTTCACGTACCTGGGGTCCACGATCAGCAACAACCTCTCCCTTGATACAGAGATCAACAAGAGGATTGGAAAATCAGCCTACACACTCGCTCGCCTCACCACACGAGTGTGGGAGAATCCCAAACTCTCTGTCAAGACGAAGATAGCAGTGTACAACGCCTGCGTCATCAGCACACTGCTCTATGGGAGTGAGACGTGGACAACATATGCCCGGCAGGAAGAGAGACTGAACTCCTTCCACTTGCGCTGCATTCGCCACATCCTGGACATATCCTGGCAGGACAAAGTGCCCAATACAGAAGTTCTGTCCCGCGCCGGCCTTCCCTCCATGTTCACTCTACTCAGGCAGCGCAGGCTCCGCTGGCTAGGCCACGTTCACCGTATGGAGGATGGCAGAATCCCCAAAGACGTCCTCTACGGAGAACTGGCAACTGGCAGGAGAGACGTTGGCCACCCACAGCTGCGCTTTAGAGACGTCTGCAAGAGAGACATGAAGGCCCTGGAGATCAACACAGAGCGCTGGGAGGACCTTGCAACGGACCGCTCCAAATGGAGAGGCACCCTGACCAGACAGCTCAAGGCAGGTGAAGAGAGACTGACTGCTGCAGCAGATGAAAAAAGGACCCGCAGGAAGAACCGCCACAGACCCAGCAGCACGGAGACCACCCACAAGTGCGACCTGTGTGACAGTGACTGCCATTCGCGCATCGGCCTGTTCAGCCACAGGCGGTGCTGTTCCAGCAGAGTAGACGTTTAGGATTCTCTTCCATGGTCATCATAGACCGACGGAGGCCGACGATACCTGGGCAGATTCGACCATTAACGTCCCCCCCTCACTGGAACCACCAAGAACTTCAGCCACTGGGAGCCGCTGGCTACAGACAGACAGCTGCTGTGAAAGCCGTTCACCTGCTGTGGGGAAATCCACTCCTCAACCAGGTTTCTTGGCAGCCACAGTCACATCTGCTGCTTATCCTGCTAGCCGCTGCAAACGGAGCTAGCTGTCACGCATTCTACGTTTGCCCATAAATATTACGTCATATCCTGTTCTTTTTTTTCCAACTCAAGCAAATCGGAGACCAAAACTCTTCAGCTAAACTTGTAGCCCCATTACAATGGTAGGTGTAGAGGAGCTTGAAATAACGAGGCGATGTGATTCATAAACCAAAGTTTATTATCAGCTCCTCTAACAAGTCTCATCTAGGTCCAGCAGCAGAAGAAGTAAGAGAGCGAACACCTTCGGCTCTACGAACTTATACTCGCACATAACAAAAGACATGCATATCAAAAGCTGACATCCCTCATTATCTTAATCCCCCCATTGTCTTCGTACTCCTCCTCCTGGCCCTGGGAGGTCAGGGCAACCCATCTGGTCTCCACCGCAGTGCCTTGGATGCTCTTTAATCTTCACTGGCGGTTGAAACTCTTTGTCCTGTTCTGAGGTGTGAAGTCGCCTTACATATGTAATGACCAAACACTCTCACATGCTTGAACATATGTTGGTTATGGAATATATGATTAATATAGACCACAGCCCCCCCCCCACCGACTAAGAAAAGGACAACAGAAAAATTCACAGTTTAAGATAATTACTATGACATACTAACTGCTACACCTCTTGCCACAGAAGAAACTTTCCAGCAGCCATGCTCCTAAGAGAGTTCAGTGGTAATCATAACAGCATAGTAAAATCACAAGTCAGTCCTAAACTGTTACAGCACAATTAGTGAACAATTGTTGAGTAGTTTGCATCAGTCCCTGTGCTGTCTGGGTTTCAATCTTCTCCCGAATCTGCTGTGGGCCCACTTGGGCGTCCTGCTGGGACCTTCCTGTAAGGAATCTGCAGCTTGGGAAGGAGAGTGATTATTTGTTCCCTGCAGGGGGGCTGAGTCTTTTCTCTTGGGGGGTCTACCCCGCCAAGGTGCTCTCGCCAACCGTGCAGGCTCGTCTCTCAACAAGAAGGCAGGTTTAAGTCTGTCAATGCTGACTGTTTCTTTTCTATCCCCAAAATCAAGCACAAAGTGTTTATCACCAGGTTCCAGCACTCTGAATGGCCCATCGTATGGTGGGCGGAAAGTTGGTTTTAAAGCTTCATGCCTAACAAAAACGAATTCAGCGTTTTTCAAAGCTTGGGGGACAAAAACCCGAGGAAAAGAGTGATGTGCCGGCCCGGGGAGAGAGTCCGGTCCGTTGCTGCCTAAAAACCTCGGGGCTGGAAAATGCCCTGGCTCTGGGTTCTCTGGTAAAAATTCACCTGGGAGCCTGAGAGGTTGTGCAAAAACTAATTCTGCTGGAGAGGCGTCTAGATCCTCTTTGGGCGCAGCACGCAACCCCAATAAAACCCAGGGAAGTTTATTTACCCAATTTGTATCCGTTAGTGAGGCTCTGAGGGCGGCCTTTAAAGATCTGTGAAAACGCTCGCATAACCCATTAGCCTGAGGGTGATAAGCGGTGGTGTGGTGAATTGTTGCCCCTAAGCTGCTGGACATGGCTGACCAAAGCTCCGAGACAAATTGAGGCCCCCTATTGGACGTGATGTCCGATGGGACGCCGAAACGTGCCACCAAGTTTGTCAAAAAAACGCGAGCGACTTCCTCCACTGTGGTTGACGCCAGAAGGACTGCCTCTGGCCAGCGCGTGGTGCGGTCTATCATTGTTAACAGGTGTGTGAAACCTTGGGAGGAAGGTAGTGGCCCCAGGAGGTCGACATGAACGTGGTCGAACCTTCTAGCAGGGATTCTAAAAGGCTCCAGAGGGGCTTTTGTGTGTTTGTGTACTTTGGCGCGCTGACAAGAAATAAGATAAGATAAGCCTTTATTAGTCCCACAACGGGGAAATTCCAGGATTGCAACAGCACAGGGATAGCAACACTCAGAGCAACAATCAGAAGGCAAGAAAAAAAAAACAAGCAAGCAAGAGCAGCTAATATACATATGTACATATTACTATAAAATATATATATACACACACACACAGACACACAGTGCAGAGCATTGTAGCTGGATGGAATAAATATATGAATATATAAACACACAGTGCGGAGCATTGTAGCTAGATGGAATAAATATATAGATATATAAATATAAACACAACCAGTGCGGAGCATTGTAGCTAGATGGAAATGCAAGTCTTTGCCCATTCTTTTACGTTTTTGCGCAGGCCAGGCCACACAAACTTTTCGGCGACCATTTTAACTGAAGCGCGCACACCTGGGTGCACGAGGGAGTGAATCGAGTCGAAAATACGGCGGCGCCATGCAGCTGGAACTAACGGGCGAGGTCGGCCGGTTGAGATGTCGCATATTAGGGGGGGTACACCGTCGCGTAAACCCCTTTTCTCCAGCCTTAACCCTGTTGGTCCAGACAGGAGTGTGCGCACGTCCGCGTCACTACTTTGTTCCTCTGCCGTGGCTGCATAATCTATCCCTGCATGGATTGGGGCCGCGTATGTGTCCGCGTTGGTGAAGAGTTCCACGGCTGAGGTAGTATAATCTGTCTCCTCGCGCTCTGGCGATGTCACAGCGCGAGAGAGGCAGTCTGCTACCACGTTAAGTTTGCCTGCCACATGTCGAATGTCTGTGGTGAACTCTGAAATCGCAGCCAGCTGTCTTTGTTGCCTGCCTGACCACGGTTCTGAAATTTTAGCCACAGCAAAGGTGAGCGGTTTGTGGTCTACAAAAGCTGTAAAACGCCGCCCCTCTAACCAAAACTGGAAGTGGCAGATGGATAAATGGAGCGCTAGTAGCTCTCTGTCAAAAGTGCTGTATTTACGCTCAGTTTGGTTTAGCGATTTGCTGAAGAATGCCAAAGGTTGCCAGATTCCGCCGACGTGTTGTTCTACAACTGCCCCTATGGCCAGGTCTGAAGCGTCTGTGGTTAGCGCAATGCGGGCCGAGGGATCGGGGTGAACCAACAATGTGGCATTAGCTAGGGCGCTTTTTACTTCCGCGAAGGCGCGTTCGCGCTCCGGGGTCCATTCGACCACGTTGGAAGGTTTTTGTTTTCTGAGTGCGTCATATAGGGGCTGCATGAGCTGAGCTGCGTGGGGGAGGAAGCGGTTGTAAAAATTAACCATGCCCAAAAATTCCTGCAGCGATTTGACCGTTTGTGGCCGTGGGAAACTTTTTACTGCGTGAACTTTGTCTGGAAGTGGGACTGCCCCCTTCGGAGAAACTCTGTGTCCTAAAAAATCAATTTGCGACACGCCGGATTTGCATTTGGCTGGATTGATTATTAACCCGTGCTCTTCTAGTCTCTGAAAAACCATAGTGAGATGCTGCTCGTGTTCTTCCTCAGACGAGCTGGCTACCAGCATATCGTTGAGGTAGACGAACACGAAAGGGAGGTCGCGTAATACCGCATCCATCATCCGCTGAAAGGTTTGAGCAGCGCCTTTGAGGCCGAAAGGCATCCGCAAAAATTCAAAAAGACCGAAGGGGGTTATTACAGCTGTTTTAGGAATGTCCTCTGCTCGAACTGGGACTTGATGATAACCGCGGACCAGGTCTATTTTTGAAAAAATGCGCGCACCCGCCAGATGTAGTGAAAAATCTTGAATGTGAGGAATTGGGTAGCGGTCATGCGCTGTCGCATTGTTTAATCTGCGGTGTTTTAGGAATGTCCTCTGCTCGAACTGGGACTTGATGATAACCGCGGACCAGGTCTATTTTTGAAAAAATGTGCGCACCCGCCAGATGTAGTGAAAAATCTTGAATGTGAGGAATTGGGTAGCGGTCATGCGCTGTCGCATTGTTTAATCTGCGGTAATCGCCGCACGGCCTCCAAGAACCGTCGGATTTCGGGACCATGTGAAGTGGTGACGCCCAGGGGCTTTTTGAGCGTCTGATAATGCCTAATTTTTCAAGGGTGGTGAACTTGTCCCGAGCTATGGCGAGCTTGGTCGCGTCTAAGCGCCGAGCTTTGGTGAATATGGGTGGGTCCGTTGTGGGAATGAAGTGTTCGACCCCGTGTCTAGCCACTGTGGCTGACAATTTGGGAATTGTGAGTGCTGGAAATTGGGTGAGGAGTTGATCAAACTTACCTCCTGCTGTGGTGACGCTAGCCTGCACGGGTGGTGGAGAAAGTCGAGCTGAGCAGGGAATAGGAGCAAAGGACAGTGCATTAACCAAGCGCCTGTTCACTAGATCAACTAATAACCCATGTGCACACAAAAAATCTGCGCCCAACAAGTTAAAACTCACCGCCGCTACAACAAATGTCCATCTGTAGTTGCGGCCGTGGATGCAGAGGTGCAGGCTCTTTTCGCCAAAAGTGTCGATGGTGGAGCCGTTGGCTGCCACCGCTCCATTGCCCCGGGGGCCCATGGCCCGGTCTGCTTGGGAGGGCATGACAAAACTTAGTTGAGCTCCCATGTCGATAAGGAACAGCTTGCCGGTGTGTCCGTCCGTCACATATAAAAGCTTGCTTTTTTCGCCGAGAACCACCACTGTTAACGACTCTCGGCTTCGCCGTTTTCCCGAAATTGTGGATTTGCAGGGGGGAACGCATTTGTAAGCCTTCTCGGCGAAGCGGTGGTGGTAATAACAAACGTCGCTCCGTCTGTTGCGTCCTGGCCGTGTCGCTGTCACCGCGGGCTGATTCTGCTCGGTGATTTGTGGCTCCTCGTGGCTCCGGACATCAGCATTGAGGTCTGTGGATGCTGCTGTGGGTGTCTGCTACTTGCAGGCGTTGACGAGCTGTTGAGCTTCGTGAGCTAGCGTGCGGAAGTCTTGCTGGGTGCTGCATCGCATGTTGGCCAGCGTCCGTCTCATGTGTGGCGGCAGCGTACTGAGGAATATGAAATGGAAGATGAAGTTGTCATTGTCCTCTTCTTTAAGTTGCAGCAAGTCTTCCATGAGGGCCTTGGGTCTGCCTCCTCTGTGGCCGTAGACTGCCAGGATCCTCTCGGCTCTCTCCTTGGCTGAGGGGACGTAATTTGCCACGATGGTCGCTTTCAGTTCTTCATATTTGTCCTGGGCCAGCGGCCGTTGGATTATGCTCCGCGCACATCTCGAAGTGGCGGCGTTGAGTTTGGCGACGATGTGATAGAACTTTGTATCGTCAGCCGTGATGCCCGCAAGTGCAAAATGGGCTTCAGCTTTCTGAAACCACGAGGCGGCGTCTTCCTGCCAGAAGTCCGGCAGGTTGACGGTGACGGCGTTTGTGTGGACCGTCACTGATGTGTCCGCAGGGTGAGAGTGCCTTGCTTCGGCTCTCTCTGCGGCGCTGGTGCTCGGTTGAGCCCTCTCTATCACTTCTGCCGTGGGGGAACGTCGTCCATCTGTTCCCCTGTCTGCATGGGCGCCGGCGTCTGCCTGGGTCGCCACAGATGAGTCGATCGCGGGAGAAAGCCTCTGGTCCATTCTCGCGTCAGGGTCACCAGTGTAGAGGAGCTTGAAATAACGAGGCGATGTGATTCATAAACCAAAGTTTATTATCAGCTCCTCTAACAAGTCTCATCTAGGTGCAGCAGCAGAAGAAGTAAGAGAGCGAACACCTTCGGCTCTACGAACTTATACTCGCACATAACAAAAGACATGCATATCAAAAGCTGACATCCCTCATTATCTTAATCCCCCCATTGTCTTCGTACTCCTCCTCCTGGCCCTGGGGGGTCAGGGCAACCCATCCGGTCTCCACCGCAGTGCCTTGGATGCTCTTTAATCTTCACTGGCGGTTGAGACTCTTTGTCCTGTTCTGAGGTGTGAAGTCGCCTTACATATGTAATCACCAAACACTCTCACATGCTTGAACATATGTTGGTTATGGAATATATGATTAATATAGACCACGTTATGTAGTTTATTTTTCAGCATAGTCTCCCCTTCGGCCCACACACTTTTTCCATCAGTGTTGCAGTGCTGGGATTCCTACGGTTGAAAAATAAACCACATTTGGTCAAATTTGACCAATATGAACGTTTCTGCCCCCCCATATATATCAAGTACATAATATCATGTGTGATGGTGAGTGTGCGTGTATGTGTGCACATGCAGGTGGGCAGGAGTGTGTGTGTATTGGTGTGGTTACCTGTGGGTGGCTGTCTGGGGGTGGAAGATGTGTGTATGGGTAGGAGAACTTTGCTGGGTGGCGGGGGTGGGGCAGTCCACCTAGTGGCATGGGGGTTGGCGATTCGGGGCCTGCTTGTCCTGGCCGCCCTGCTGTTGTGTCGCATTGCTTCTGGTGTCATTAGCGGCTGGTGTGTGTTGGTGCTCGGGGGTAGTTGATGCGGGTTGGTGGCCGTGTTTCCGTTGGGTTGCTCCGGGGTGGCTGTGGTTGCGGGGCGGCCTGCCACTGTCGATGTGCATCTGGGGTGGGTGGTCGGTGGGTGGTCGGTGGGCTTGCGTGGGCGCTTGGGGGTGCCGCTTGGCATGTGGGGCACCATGTGGGTCTGGCCCATTGTTCACCATTGTTGTTGTGCATGTTTGTGTGTGTAAGATGAGTGGGAATGGGTATGGCTGACCCATCATGTTTGTGGTGCTGGGAGCACCGGGGCGCGACGCTGGTGGGTCCTGGCCTGCTCGGCCTGGTGGACCTCGCCCTGGGTTGGGATTTGGGAGGCAGTGGGTGGCCTCATGAACCAGTTTGAGAGCTGGCTTCTGGGGGGGGGGGGGGACGGCCTCGCATTTGGACCGCCTCCCTCCCAGTCTTATTTCCCGCCGTCCCCCTCCCCCTGATTCTGGGTGGAATATTGATAGAAAAATTCCATATTATCTACATTATTATTGATATTAATAATGTATTATTATATTTGAGAAGTATCATACCTTTCATATGCCATGTTTAATGTTTATACTGTATGTGCATTCCATATAGGATAAGTTTATATATTCTTGGCCTGTTTCTGTGAGCAGTTTCAGAGAGTTCAGACTGAGAATCAGTACAGGGTCAGTACATGCGTAAGGAATGATATAAGCCATTTATTATAATCTCTTTGACATGTCCTCTTCGGGTCACAGGAATGCACAGGAACTTCTCATCTTATAGGTTAGTGTTTTATGGATGTTCTGTTAGATTTACATTCTTGTCTCCAGAGTGTCGGTGACGTCCACCTGGATAAGCTCAGTTATTTCCGGTTCCGGTTCCGCCGGACCGGCGGCGCCACACGAGTTGGCTGCCTGTTGCAACAGCCTTTTTTTTTAATCTTCCTTCTTCTTTCTACACCTTTCACTCTGTATATATATCACGGACGCACGGATCGCCCCGGGGGTCTCCCGGGTCGGCGGACGGAGCCACGGTTTGCAGCGGGAGACGTTACAGCGGGGAGGAGCTAGTGCTAGCTAGCACTTGGCCGCCGCCCGGTGCTAATGGGAAACTCGACATACCGGGAGCTGTAGCGAAAAGGACGCGGGTGCCGGGCTGGAGTTTAGGCGGCGTGAAAGAAATATAAGACAGAATAATAAAGAGCGATGGCAAGAACCAAGCAGACCGCCCGTAAAATCTACTGGAGGAAGAAGCCCCCCAGGAGACAGCTAGCCACCAGGGCTGCTCGGAGAGGCGCTCTGGCCACCGGCAGAGTGAAGAGGCCTCGCCATCACAGGCCCGTGGCTCTGAGAGAGATCCGTCGCTACCAGAAATCCACGGAGCTGCTCATCCGTAAGCTGCCCGTCCAGCGCCTGGTGAGGGAGATCGCTCAGGACTTCAAGACCGTCCTGCGTTTCCTGAGCTTCGCCGTCATGGCTCTGCAGGAGACCAGCGAGGCCCACCTGGTGGGTCTCTTCTTCGCTAAGGGGGTCACCATCATGCCCAAAGACTTCCAGCTGGCCCGCTGCATCCGCGGAGAGAGAGCTTAGACTTTCTGCTGCACATTCACCAGCCATAATGCTCTGCACTGTGTGTCTATATATATACATTTATAGTAATATGGACATATGTTTACTAGATGTTGTTTTTTCTTGCCTTCTGATTGTTGCTCTGAGTGTTGCTATCCCTATGCTGTTGCAATCCTGGAATTTCCCCATTGTGGGACTAATAAAGGCTTATCTTATCTTATCTTATCTTATCAGGACTTTCAGTCTGTCCCTCTCCTTTCCTCCTCTTATCCCATCCTCCCCCTGCTTTCTCCTACCTATATATATCAGACTTAGAAGAATGGATCCTTTAGGGATTCTAATCGTGTCTGAATGCCATGCTTTATAATTTCTCCCCAAAAGTGGCCATTGGGGTGACTCCTTATATTTTTGTAATAAATGTACATAAATTCAACTTTCCGCCTGATTTTTGACTTTGAATAATTTAACTTCAAAATTATTCTAACAAATATACATCTTCTCTGATACATTTAGGGCTTTGGGGCAGGGGTGTGCTGCACTGTGTCGGCGAAGGGGATACCTCTACTGCACATGCATAGTACTGCATAGTACTGCACATCTGTCATGGTCAGAGAGCGCATCTGTACACCTGATGTGGAGCTCCTGTCCGTATCGCTACGCCCCTTTTATCTGCCTCGCGATTTCCCCCAACTTTTCATCACAACTGTGTACATTCACCCGAGGGCAGACGCTGGCTCCGCCTCCAGCACCATCTTTGATGTGGTACAGCGGCTGCAGTCAATTTCTCCCAAGGCGCCAAACTTTATTCTTGGGGATTTTAACCATGTTTCTTTAAAGAAGACACTTAAAAACTTTTATCAGTATGTCTCCTGCCCAACCAGGTGAAAAAAGGCATTGGGCCTGTGCTATGAATCCATAGAGAGGGCCTATAAATCACTTCCCCTTCCTCCTTTAGGATCCTCAGATCACAAATGTGTACATTTGCTGCCCACATATAAAACTGCTCTCAGAAGAGGCAAGGTGAAGACCAGAGACATAGATGTGTGGACAGAGGATTCAGTGCACTGCCTCCAGGAATGCTTTAACTGTATGGACTGGGAGGTTTTCACACTGTCCTGCGGGGATGATTTGGATTTGGACTCTTTGGTGGACGTCACATGCTCTGACATGGCTTTCTGTAAAAATATGATCGTTCCACGTAAACGTGTCAAAATATATCCCAACAACAAGCCATGGGTTACAAAATCAGTTAAATCCTGCTTACAGAGGAAAGCACTTGCCTGTAAACAGGGGTCTGTTTCTGAGCTGCAGGTTGCCACAAAAGAGCTGAAGGCCGAAACTTTAAGAGCAAAACAGAATTATAAATCAGAATTGGAAAGCAAGATGGCAACAAAGAAACTTGGTTCAGCCTGGGCCAGTATGAAAACTATTGCAGGCCTTCAGAGCACAGAGCGCAGTAATCTTGTGTTTTTAGATGGTTTTAATTCAGACACAGAGCTGGCTAATGCTCTTAATTGTTTTTATGGTCGTTTTGACTCCTTTGATTTTAGCACAGAAACCCAAGATTTGAAACAGAAACTCAAAGACAATCAGCACTTTAATATTGAGGTGCAGGATATTAAAAGGGAGTTCTGTGCTGTAAACGTGAACAAAAGTCAGGGCCCTGATAATATATGTGGGCGCTTGGTAAAGTCCTGTGCACATGAATTGAGTCCTGTGTTTCACTACATTTTCAATAAGTCCTTACAGACACAATATGTGCCCAAGATCTGGAAAGATGCCGTGGTTGTTCCTGTTCCAAAATCCAGCTGTCCTAAAACGGTAAACGACTTTAGACCAGTTGCTTTGACTTCAATTTTAATGAAAATTTTTGAAAAACTGGTCAGATGTGAGGTCCTAAAGCAGACTGAGCATGCATTGGATCCTCTGCAGTTTGCCTATAGGCCTCACAGAGGAGTGGAGGATGCCACTGTCACTCTGTTTAACATGCTTTTTAAACATCTGGATTTTAATGGGACACACGCCAGGCTTTTATTTGTGGACTTTTCCTCCGCCTTTAATACAATCCAACCTCATATTTTAGTTGAAAGGCTCCTGCAACAATTTGATTTGAGCAATAATCTGGTGGGTTGGATTCTGGATTTCTTAACCAACAGGACGCAGAGAGTAAGGGTCAATGGCACATTGTCTGACCTAAAGTGCTCTTCTACTGGCTCTCCTCAGGGGTGTGTGTTGTCACCACTACTCTTCATCCTGTACACAAACATGTGTCGGAGCAGACATGACAACAGACACATTATAAAGTATGCTGATGATTCAGTTGTTGTCAGTCTCCTCCAGGATGGTGAGAGTGGCCACGGCCCAGTAGTTGATGATTTTGTTCACTGGTGTGAGGATTCCTACCTGCAGCTGAATACGACAAAAACTAAAGATATGATTATTGACTTTAGGAGGAAAACTCCCAGGCACAAAATCACCGTACTAAAAGGCCAGACCACCGAATGTGTACAATCCTACAAATATCTTGGGACGATTATTGATAGTAATTTAAACTTTGAAGAGAACTGTGAAAGGGTGTGCAAAAAGGGTCAGCAGCATTTGCATTGCTTGAGGAAACTTGCACGCTTCCAAATTGACTGAACCATAATGACAATGTTTTATCGGGCTTTTAATGAATCTGTTTTATCCTTTTCTTTAGTGTCATGGTTTGGTCAGATAAAACTGAAACAGAGGAAATCCTTGGATCTGGTAGTTAGATGGTCCAGTCGTTTGCTTGGTGAGCCACAGCTGAGCCTGACATCCCTGTACACCAGACAAGTACAGAGGATGGCTACCTCCATTTTAAATGATGACTTCCACCCTTTGCACTGCAACTTTCAGCTTCTTCCCTCAAGACGGAGGTTTGCTGTCCCAAAAAGTAGAACCCAGCGCTACAAAAACAGCTTTGTCCCTGCTGCTGTCAAAGAGTTGAACAAGTTGTAACAATATATTGCACATAATTTAGGTACCTATTTATTGACTCCATTTTATATTTACTTATTTTTGTAGGATTTTATTTGGGTTCTAAATCTTTTATTGGGTTTTAGACCTTTGAGTTTTTAACCTCTTTGACTAGTTTTTAACTTTTTAATATGACCCTTCTCTCTTATCTCTGGTTTTTCTCTCATCTCTTTGTCTTTATACCCTGATTGATGGAGCCTTAAGTATTTTTATCATGTTTATAGTCAGCTTCATGTGTGCCTGTGTTTGTGTTTATGTTGAATGTAATTGTGGTTTGTAAATATGGATGTCACCTGACTGCAAAACAAATCAACCTACGGGTAAAAATAAAGGAACCTGAACCTGAACCTCTGCTGCGTAGTGGGGCTGCCCTCACCTCAATTTTAATTGCATTTTAGACACTGAGGGCTTGCAGGGAAGGGGGCTCCGCTGCCTATTGCAGTGGCTAGTAGTGCTCCAACCACCATCCCCCCCAATTTTAACTGCATTATGGTAGTCCACACATTTACACACAAACACATCATACAACCAACATACACCAACCATGTTTTGTGCAAGGGTTGGCTGCACGGTGGCGCAGTGGTTTAGCACTGTGGCAGCACAGTTTTACCCTCGGCCGGGGGATCGCGGGGATCATGAGATCGTGGGTTCAATCCCAGCCCCCGACCAACAGTGAGCTGTGTGGAGTTTGCATGTTCTCCCCGTGTTGCGCGGGTTTACTCCAGGATTTCCCCGGTTTCCTCCCGCACACCAAAAACATGTAGGTTTAGGGCACTCGCGCACGCAGCGACCAGCAGCCGGTGGCTTGTCACCAGACTGCAAACCAAGTCTACCTACGGGTACAAATAAGTAACAAAAAAAAAAAAAAAAAAAAAGAGGGGGTGGGGGTCTTCCCCCACCCCTGTCATCTTTCTCCTGCTGGGGGCCCGGTGGGGAACCTGGGACCCATCATGTTGTCAAAATCCCTGGGTGCTGCTGAATGTATAGATACAACCAAGGGAGTGAGAGTGGGACTGAATGAGAGTGAGGGAGTGATGAATGGAGGTGGTGATGGTGGGTCGGTTTTGTGTGGCGCTTTGCGTGTCGGGTGGCATCTTGAGGTGCCTGCGGTGATCTACTGATCAGTCGCTCGGGTGGGCGCTGGGGGTGGGGGTCTGCTTCTGTGGCTGCCGCAGCCCTGGGGTGGGTTGCTGGGGGGGGGGGGGGGGACCACTGGCCTGTGCCAGTGGTCTCCCCGGCCGCTGCTGGGTGCTGGTACACATTCAGGCTCGCTGCATCTAAGTCCAGTAGATTCTGTCATATCACTCCCGTTTTGGCCTCCTTGCATTGGCTCCTATAAATTATAGAGTTGATTTTAAAGTTCTTGTTCTTACTTCCAAAGCCATTCATGATGAGGCACCTTCTTATATCAGTGACTTGCTCCATCTACACCATCCCGGCAGATCTCTCAGGTCTTCTAATCAGAACCTACTGGTAGTTCCTAGAACTAGGCTCAGAACCAAAGGCAATAGATCTTTTGCTGCTGTTGCTCACAGACTTTGGAACTCTTTACCTGCTGAACTTAGATCTGCACCTTCCACTGAAGTTTTTAAGAAGCAACTAAAGACCCACCTTTTTAGCCTGGATTTTTAACGAACTGTGTGTTGATTGTAGTTTTATGTGCTCTTGTGGTCTTCTTTGTTTTTTACTGTCTCATGTGCTTGTATTTTTATTTCCTTTGTTTTTATCATGTTAAGCACTTTGTGACTCTGTGAAAAGTGCTCTATAAATCAACTTATTATTGTTATTAAGGTATGGGGATGGGTGTGTCTGCGAGTCGGGAGGTGCTAGATTGAGGGGGGTAGTGCCTACTTGGCTATGTGGGCTCCCCTGGGTGGGTGGGGGGACTTCTTTGGGCATGGGGGTCCCCGGGGTGTGCGGCGGTGGCGCTGGCCCACTGTGGAGGTGCATGGGGGGGCTCGCACCGGTCTCTGGCCCAGGGGGTGGGGTCACTGGCCTCCTGGCACCTGGGGACCGGGGGCTGACGTTGGCCCCACTGGGGGGGGGGGGGGGGGGGGGGGCAGCCACGCCGGCTGCCTGGTCTCCCTCGATTTGTCCCTCCGGGAACGGATGCCTGGCTTTCCTGGAGCTTGCTGACCTTGGCCATTTGTGCCCTGTGGGGGTTGGTGGCGCTGCCTTGCCTGCTTGGGGTTCTCGGGGGAAGAGTTGCTGCAACTGGCGCCCCTCTTTGTATGTTTCCTGACAATCCACTCACATGCACACACTTATTTTGCGCACGCTCTCATATATACACACACACACACACACACACAAATGTCTCTCCTTTAACAGGTGCGGAAACCAGACTCATGTTGAGACCTCTTTGGTGGAAGAAGCAGTTTGTCTTGTTTGTTTTAGTTGTTGGTTTGTCTTTTTTTCTGCCCCCCCCTTCCCCCTCCACACACTTCTTTTCACTATTCCCCATCCTGTCGGGTCCTCCATGGGTAAAATAATCTAAATAAAATATTAAAAGTTATTACAGGAGGAGTTTACAACAGCATACAGTTAGATACTCTATAAGCTCCTCTTGGCAAAGTAAATCTGTTTTAGCACAATAAGGGTGACAGATCTCTGTTCTGCTTACCCAGATGCCTGACAGGACTGGGGGAGCGGGGGGTTACATAATATCATAAAAAAGTTGTAATTTTTGATGAAAATTACAGAAATAAATAGAAACACATAAAATACAAAAAAATGCATCATGAACATCGGTCGTTTCAAAGCTGTATGAGTCCACTCTTTAGAGCATTTTTTTTTAATTTCATGCTTTAAAAAAAAACCCTAAATCAATTTTATATTTAGTTTGACAATATATTTAACATTACATCACTATGAAATCTAATCATTCATTCATCTTCTTTACCGCTTAATAATTTTCTGTTTGTAGGGGGGCTGGAGCCTATCTCAGCTTCTCTGTATGAGAGGCGGAGTCCACCCTGGACAGCTGGCCACTTCATCACCAACACAGAGACACAGACAACCTCATTCACTCTCGCATTCATACCTAAGGACAATTTGGAATCCCCAGTTAATGCCAGTTAATGAAACGTGCATGTCTTTGGACTGTGGGAGGAAACTGCAGTAGCTGGTGGAGTACATGCAAACTCCACACTGATAGGTCCCCAGCTGGCCAGCTCTTTGGTTGGAACCCAGGACCTTTTTGCTGTGAGGACAACTGCAGCACCAGTCAGCTGTCTGAAATATAATAATTCCCTTGGACAAATTTTGGAGAATTGCAGACTTAAGACTCAGACACACAGTGGGAAACTGTATGTCGCTTCTCTTTTATCTTCACTGAAACTGGCATGGTGATGATCACGAGACCTCCTCTTACAAACTGACACCCGATACTTGTGCTTGTGAAACTTTATAATCATGCACATTAATATGCACACACTTGTGACACGCTTCAAGGCAGTTGAAAGATTTTGACTTTTTGTCACTTCTGCATGCTGATGACCAATCAGACTCTGTTTCATTGAAGAACCAACAAGTTAACAGTATACTTCCACTTTTCATCCTTGTGGTCTTTGATTTTCCTGGATGTCTGAAAATCACAGCCTCCAAAGATGAAAACTCAGAAAAGATTTATTGCCAAGTACATTCACAGTAAATAACTGATAATATACGAGGGATTTGACTTGACACTGAGAACGACATAGTTGACATTTTCAGTGAAGCGGCAGCGTCAGTGACGCGCCTGTCAGCAGAATGGGAACAGGAAGCAATGGTGGAGAAAAAGGGATAAACACAATAGGAGAGAGAAAAAAAAGCATTGTTTGTCAGAATACAGGTCATATATGATCAATATTATGATTACAAGAAAAAAAACTCTCAATGCACAAGTAGCGGACAATAGAATCCATAAGAAGACACAAAGAGAGCAGTGAATGAGTAATCTTCATGTCAGTACAGTGAGTCAGTGTGAGTGAAGGTGTTGAGTGAGGGTGTTGATATCAGTTAAGGACAACAAAGTCTCTTCATCAGCAGATGTTGTGTCTACCGTCTGGCAAAGGCATGTGTCCTTGGCACAGCAGATGGAATGGTTTGCCAGACAGCTGGCTGTCCCTGAGAGTCAAATGCTGCCCGCCATGTTATGGAAACAAATAAACTGAAGATAATCTGGAGGACTGTGAGATAGGGCGTCAAACAGGTCGAATAGCACTGACTACAGAGAAAAAACTTTATATTCTCTTATAGATTCAGTGCTCAATCCTTCATGGCTGGACGTTGAAATTATCATGGACGGCTCTCAGCGTGATCGTGATGTAATCCATTTTCCTAGACAGTTCTCCATTAGCCGCTGTCAGAGTCCTGCCCAATTGGTCAATTTGATGAATAAGCCTCGCCGGGTCTGCTTTTTGATAGGCTCCATCCATCTTCTTCAATTTACGGTACACCAGAACAATCCCAGATCCAATCAGCAGAATTCCGATGACCATTGCTACGAAGAGGTATAAATCTTCAACATCTTCGATAGAGAGATCACACAGGCACAAGAGTTTCCAATTACTTGTGTCCTTTAAATAGCCCGCGGCCGCTGTGCCTGCGGGGCAAACCGGCTCCCCCGGGCCACTTTTCCTCGTTGAAAAAACAGTGTCAATTGCGTTCAAATCCCAGCTTATTAAATCCATAATTTCGTCTGATAATCAGCAGTAGAGACACGCAGACAGACAATAGCAAGCTGGGATCCAGTCAGTCAGTTAGGGAAGGAGAGATAAGGAGCCGGAGCTGGAAGAAAAGCGTCTGCTCTCTTCGGAGGGCGGAAGTGGAAGTATACAGTCGAAAGATGAAAAAGAAAAGGTCTCTGAGTTTCCTGAACTTTTTGACATCTCTAGAAAATAATTAAAGATGTAAACAAAAAGTAGTAGTCTGCCAAAGAATTCTGGCTCATGTGTTAGCAATACTAACTGAAAACAATGTAGTATACAGGAATTAATGAATAAAAACAATATAGCATCACTGTTCTGAGATAAAGGTTCAGCCACAATGTGTGTACAACAGCCTAGAAATAATTTGCTAATGAACAGTAGATTTTAAATAGCTTGTTGATATGTAGTACATGGGTGCAGCCATCTTGGATTTTCTGGGCTGTCCCCCTTTACCCGTAGGAAACCCAGTTTTAGGTGGTTGGTATTCAGGGTTAAACTTAAACACATTTACAACTGTGACCACAATTTTTTTTCCAAATGAATTACAATGAACTCTAATCAGTTTCTACACATGAATCATGAACAGGAAGTCTGCATATTAAATGGATGATTTGCACATCAAATATTCCAAAAAAATAGCACTTAAAGATGCTAAGTTTATACCAGAAGTTTCTCAGCTGGCTGCAAAGAAACTTCAGTGAAGCTTTGACTGAATGCAGAAGAAAGGAAGTTTCCTCTCACACCATCATGCATATTATTGGCCCCACTTCCACCTGCAGAGGGAAAAAAGAAGAACCAGTTAGCACTGTTGCCTCACACATAGAAGGTTCCAGGTTTGAATCCCCAGGCTGGCAAGGGTGGGAGCATTTCTCTGTGGAGTTTGCATGCTCTCCCTGTGCTGTGTGGGTTTACTCTGGGGGCTCAGGTTTCCTCCCACGACCCACAGACATGCATGTTAAGTTAACTGGTGATTCTAAATGATCTTGAAGTATCCGTCTCTGACAGGACCTGAGATCAGGTAAATCTACCTTCAAGTTAATCACGCTGAGTGGTGTTTGGAACATGAAAAAGCACTATATACAGTAGGGACAGGTCCTTATCCAATTAGTATAAAATTGCTCAAAGCAGCACATACTGACTATAAGCTTATACTGACCTCAGAGTCTGTAGTTTATATGTGCTCTCTTGAAGAACACGGAGCTGCTTAACATCTGTGTCCTTCAGCTTGTTCCCACTCAGATCCAGTTCTCTTAAATGGGAGGTGTGGGACTTCAGGACTGAACCCAGTGAAGTACAACTGATCTCTGATAAACTGCAGTATTTCAGTCTGAATAAAAGATAAAATATGAGTTAAACAACAGTTTCATTTTAAATCACCATTTCAATACCTGTTCAGAGCTGAAGACAGTTGATAAAATGGGCAATTCAGTCATTCAAAGGGAAGTGAAGAACTATGAAGACATGCTGCTGCTTAGATACACTTCATAATGTGTATTAGCTAATGGTTATTAGTGCATAAATTCACATCATTTGGATGTACAGATATGCAGAAACTTGATCCTTAATTATGTCTCTTGATTCATTCATGATTGGTTCATTCATATCATGTGTGTGACCTCCATTTGGTGCCAGCAAAGCTCCCATTCTGAGTGGGACTGATGCCACCAAGTTGTCAATCTGATGCTGAGGGATGTGGTCCCATTCAGCGAGCAGTGCCTCCTCAAGCTCAGCATGATTTGTTGGTACAGGATCCAATTTATTGTACATGCATTAACATTGCAAGAAAAAATTGACAGTTTTAAAGCACATAATCACCATAAAGACATCCAAGATTTTGTTGTCTTTGTATGTTGTGTTTTTCATGGCTCTCAGTATATACAAATTCATTCTGTGCAGCCATTATTTCAGAATCTATGGAAAATTCTCACGCTTCCAAAGAAAACAAACATGTCAGGATAATGTTTAAAGAATATACAGTAATGACAGCTTCCATTTCTGTGATTCCAATGTTCCATCCATCAGTCTTCTACCACTTATCCAGGGATCTGGGTCACGAGGGCATCAGTCCAGGCAGAGTAGCCCAGATTTCCACCCAGTTCACATAGCACCATGATTCCCATGATCCCTCCAGCAGGTGGTGAGCCCACTGAAGGGGGGACCAATGTGCCGACTTTGGTCCTTGATGGAACGTTTTTCATGGAGACCCACTGGACCACTCTGAGTCTGGCCCTTCACCCAGGACCAGTTTGCCTTGAGAGACCCTGACAGAAGCAAGTTGCCCCAACAACCCCTCCACCACGATAAGGTGGCGATCCACGGTGGGGTGATTCCAATGTTGTTTGGTTTTAATATTTCAGTCAGTGACTCCAAATGAGTGTAAACAAGCGTATCCTATGTACCATACAATAAGAACACTGAAAGGACTACGGCTACGGTGACTATGACATTATTCTCAACAGCCAATCAGAGGGCACAACTTTAGCCACCAACATCAAAGCACCCTGCCATTGGCTGATATGAATGAGGTCAGTCACCATAGTTGTAGTCTTTTCAGTGTTCTTGCCCAGAACAAGATCATTACAGTGATGCTTTAATTCCACTACGAAATTGGGATTATTCCCCATTTAACAATAACTATAGCTGGATAATCAAATTTAAGGCTTTTTTTGCATTCAACATCCATTGCTGGATGCAGTTCTTCTTACTGGTGGACAGTTAAAAGGTCACGGGATCCATCCCACCCCCTGGCCATCATTGACCCTTCTGTGTGGAGTTTGCATGTTCTCCCCGTGTCTGCGTGGGTTTACCCAGGTGCTCCAGTTTCCTCCCACAGGCCAAAACCATGCAGGTTAGGTTAATTGGAGACTCTAAAGTGGCCCTAGGTGTGAATGGTGAAGGGACTGGCGCTGTACCGTGGCTGCCTCATCCATCCACGTGGATGCCCTGAATTTCCCTCTGGGATTAATAAAGTTTACAAAATCAAATCAAAAACTGTAATGTTTGTTTTGTTTTGGTTTTTCAATTGTTATAGACAGTTAGTTGTCGATTACAAATTGTTGTGTCATATACGGGGGGGGGGGGTCAAACTTTATAGGCTGACTAAGAAGGAGTTATGCTACAGCAATGAAACTAGTTATGCATTAAATTCAACCTTTTGTGATACTAACTACATTGTTTCTTTTGAGATACACTGACACTGAAGACTATGTTGAAAAATAAAACATTTGGTCAAATTTGACCCCTCATGGATCGTCATCTTATCATGGTGGGGGGTTTGTGTGCCCTAGTGATCCCAGGAGCTATGTTGTCTGGGGCAATTTGCCTCTGGTAGAGTCACCAAATATAAACTGGTCCTGGGTGAAGGGCCAGACTAAGAGCGATTCAACAGACTCTCATGATGAATCTGTTTTTCAATAGGTTTGACCAACCGCCCTCCCCCCTGACTGCACAACAACCACTGCTGCCTCTAAAGAAATCAAGTCCTGCTGCCCACTCCCCACTCCACCAACACCCCCCCACTCCCAACACACAGCCCCCCATCCTGACCCTGACCAGGACCCAGGTGAGGACGGAGCTGAGGAAGATCAAGGCGAGGAAGGCGTTGGGACCGGACGGCATCAGCGCAAAGCTCCTCAAGTCCTGTGCAGACCAGCTGTGTGGGATTGTGACGTACATCTTCAACCTGAGCCTGAAGCTGGGGAGGGTACCACAGCTGTGGAAAACATCTTGTGTGGTACCTGTACCAAAAACTTCCCACCCCAAAGACCTGAACAGCTACAGACCGGTGGCCTTGACGTCCCACTTGATGAAGACCCTGGAGAGACTGCTCCTTGCTCACCTCCGCCCCCTGGTGGAACCAGCGATGGATCCACTCCAGTTCGCCTACCAGCATGGCATTGGGGTGGAGGATGCGGTGATCTTCCTCCTTCACCGTTCTCTGTCCCACCTGGAGAAGCCCGGGAATATGGTGAGGATCATGTTCTTTGACTTCTCCAGTGCTTTCAACACCATCCAACCGATGATCCTGAAGGACAAGCTGCTGCGCGCAGGGGTGGACCAGCACCTGTCATCATGGATCCTGGACTACCTCACGAACCGACCTCAGTTTGTGAGAACCCGGGACTGTGTGTCCGACACGATCATCAGTAGCACGGGGGCCCCCCAGGGAACGGTGCTGGCTCCCTTCCTGTTCACTCTTTATACTGCGGACTTCTCACACAACACAACACACTGCCATCTACAGAAGTTCTCTGATGACTCTGCGATCGTTGGCCTCATCTCCAATGGAGATGAAGCTGAGTACAGAGGGCTTATCCAGGACTTCGTGGACTGGTGCCATCGGAACTGCCTCCAGATCAACGCGAGGAAAACTAAGGAGCTGGTGGTGGACTGCCGCAGGCATGGGCAGCCCCTCACAGCACCAGTAAATATACAGGGAACAGACATCGAGATGGTGACATCCTATAAGTACCTGGGTGTTCATCTGAACAATAAACTAGACTGGTCACACAATACTGACGCACTCTACAAGAAGGGACAGCGCAGGCTGTTCCTGCTGAGGAGACTCAGGTCTTTTGGTGTACAAGGGGCGCAGCTGAAGACATTCTATGACATGGTGGTGGCATCAGCCATCACTTTTGGAGTGGTCTGCTGGGGCAGTGGCATTACTGCAGCCGATAGGAAGAGACTGAACAAACTGATTAAGAAAGCTAGCTCTGTCCTGGGGCAGCGCCTTGATCCGGTGGAGGAGATAGGAGAGAGAAGGACGGTGGCTAAACTGTCATCTCTGCTGGAGTCCGAGTTCCACCCTATGCAGGACATACTGAATGCACTGAGGAGCTCATTTAGCAGCAGACTACATCATCCCAGGTGCACAACCGAGAGGTTTCGTAGGTCCTTCCTACCAACGGCTGTCAGACTGTACAACCTAAGCAGGGCTGCTCGCAGAGATAGCAAAAAGACGTAACAAACTAATAGTTTTTTGAATGCAAAAGATGCAGTAGACTTACACAATGGTCCCCTCCGGCATACAACTAGGAAAATACCGGTCGCTATGGAGGGTGAGAATATGTATGGGCACATAATCATGCCATGTAGGATAACTAAGTAGACGGTTATGCTGTTTCATCCCATCTAGCAACAATGCTCTGCACTGTGTGTGTTTATATATTTACATATTTATTCCATCTAGCTACAATGCTCCGCACTGTGTTTTTATATATCTACATATTATTCCATCTACATATTATTTCATCAGCTGCACGGTGGCGCAGTGGTTTAGCACTGTGGCAGCACAGTTTACCCTCGGCCGGGGGACCGCGGGGATCATGAGATCGTGGGTTCAATCCCAGCCCCCTGACCAACAGTGAGCTGTGTGGAGTTTGCATGTTCTCCCCGTGTTGCGTGGGTTTACTCCGGGATTTCTCCGGTTTCCTCCCGCATACCAAAAACATGTAGAAACCATACCAAAAACATGCGCACGCAGCGACCAGCAGCCGGTGGCTTGTCACCAGACTGCAAACCAAATCTACCTACGGGTACAAATAAGTAACAAAAAAAAAAAAAACAAAACAAAAAAATCTAGCTACATTGCTCCGTACTGTGGGTGTTTATATATTTACATATTTATTCCATCTAGCTACAATGCTCTGCACTGTGTGTGTGTATATATATATTTTATAGTAATATGTACATATGTATATTAGCTGCTCTTGCTTGCTTGTTTTTTTCTTGCCTTCTGATTGTTGCTCTGAGTGTTGCTATCCCTGTGCTGTTGCAATCCTGGAATTTCCCCGTTGTGGGACTAATAAAGGCTTATCTTATCTTATCTTATACTAGAACAAGGATTCAGTGTTCCCCACCCGGTATGGGGTTACTGAGGCCCCACCCTGGAGCCAGGCCTTGGGGAGGGGCTCAATGGCTAGCACCTGGTGGCCAGGTTTCTGGCCATGGGACCCGGCCGGGCTCAGCCTGAAGGAGTTACATGGGTCCACCCTCCAGTGGGCTCACCAATTCAATTCAATTCAATTCAATTCAATTCAACTTTATTTATATAGCGCCATTTCACAACAACAGTCATCTCATAGCACTATCAACTGTAGGGGGGACCCCCACAGTTGCAGAAAGACCCCAGCAATCAGGCGATCCCCTGTGAGCAAGCACTTGGCGACGGTGGAGAGGAAAAACTCCCTTTTAACAGGAAGAAACCTCCAGCAGAACCAGGCTCAGGGAGGGGCAGTCATCTGCTGCGACTGGCTGGGGGGTGAGGGGATAGAGAAGAAGAAAAGAACAGACATGTAGAGAGCAAACAGCACGATGGGGACTCAATCTATGGGAGAGAACAAACAAATGTTAATGACCAGCAAAAAAAAAATATTTCATAGAGAGTGAGGAAAGGAGTGAGGCCCAGTGCATTACTGGAGGTCCCCCGGCTGACTAAACCTATTAGCAGCATAACTAAGGGAGGGTTCAGAAACACATGATCCCTCCCTAATTGTAGGCTATATCAAAAAGGTAGGTTTTAGCCCTATTCTTAAAAACAGAGATCGAGTCTGACTCCCGAATCCAGATTGGCAGCTGATTCCACAGGAGAGGAGCTTGATAACTGAAGGCTCTGCCTCCCATTGTACTTTTGGAGATTCTAGGTATTACAAGTAATCCTGCATTTTGGGAGCGTAGTGCTCTGTTAGGATGATACGGTAGTCCATCCATCCATCCATCCATCGTCTACCGCTTTTCCGGAGGTCCGGGTCGCGGAGGCAGCAGTTCAAGCAGAGAAGCCCAGACTTCCCTCTCCCCAGCCACCTGCTCCAGCTCTTCAGAGGGGATACCAAGGCGTTCCCAGACTAGCTGGGAGACATAGTCTCTCCACCGAGTCCTGGGTCTGCCCCGGGGTCTCCTCCCAGTGGGACGTGCCTGAAACACCTCAAGTGGGAGGCGTCCAGGAGGCATCCTAATCAGATGCCCATACCACCTCAACTGACTCCTTTCAATGTGGAGGAGCAGCGGTTCTACTCTGAGCCTCTCCCGGATGACTGAGCTCCTCACCCTATCTCTGAGGGTGAGTCCAGCAATCCTACGGAGAAAGCTCATTTCAGCCGCTTGTATCCGCGATCTCGTTCTTTCGGTCATTACCCAAAGCTCGTGACCATAGGTGAGAGTAGGAACGTAGATTGACTGGTAAATCGACAGCTTTGCCTTAGAACTAAGCTCCCTCTTCACCACAACAGACCGGTACAACGTCCGCATCACTGCAGATGCTGCTCCAATCCGTCTGTCGATCTCTCGCTCCATTTTCCCCTCACTCGTGAACAAGACCCCAAGATACTTAAACTCCTCCACTTGGGGCAGGAGCCTGTCCCCAACCCGGAGAGGACAATCCACCTTTTTCCGGCTGAGGACCATGGACTCGGACTTGGAGGTGCTGATTCTCATCCCAGCCACTTCACACTCAGCGGCAAACCGTCCCAGCAAGAGCTGTAGGTCATTGCTGGATGAAGCCAACAGGACAACATCATCTGCAAACAACAGAGATGAGATCCTGTGGTCACCAAGCATGACACCCTCCATTCCCTGGCTGCGCCTAGAAATCCTGTCCATAAAAATTATGAACAGGACCGGTGACAAAGGGCAGCCCTGGCGGAGTCCAACTCTCACTGGGAATGACTCCGACCGAGTGTTGGCAATGCGAACTAAACTCTCACAACGGTCGTACAGAGACCGAATAGCTCGTAACAACAAGCCCGATACCCCATACTCCCGAAGCACCCCCCACAAAAATCCACGAGGGACGCGGTCAAATGCCTTCTCCAAGTCCACAAAACACATGTAAACTGGTTGGGCAAACTCCCACGAACCCTCAAGAATTCTCGAGAGGGTAAAGAGCTGGTCCGATGTGCCACGGCCAGGACGAAAACCACATTGCTCCTCCTGAATCCGAGGTTCGACCAACGGCCGGACTCTCCTCTCCAATACCTTGGCATAGACCTTCCCAGGGAGGCTGAGGAGTGTGATCCCTCTAAAGTTGGAGCACACCCTCCGGTCCCCTTTTTTGAAGAGAGGAACCACCACCCCGGTTTGCCATGCCAAAGGCACTGCCCCCGACCTCCACGCAATGTTGCAGAGGCGTGTCAACCATGACAACCCAACAACATCCAGGGCCTTGAGGTACTCGGGGCGAATCTCGTCCACCCCCGGGGCCCGGCCACCAAGGAGATTTTTAACCACCTTGGCGACCTCAGCCCCTGTGATAGGCGAGTCATCCCCCTCGTCCCCAAACCCTGCTTCCTCTGTGGAAGGCGTATCAGTGGGATTGAGGAGATCCTCGAAGTATTCCTTCCACCGCCCGACGATATCCCCAGTTGAAGTCAACAGTGTCCCATCCGCACCATACACAGTGTGGACGGGGAGCTGCTTTCCCCTCCTGAGCCGCCGAACAGTTTGCCAGAATCTCTTTGAAGCCGACCGAAAGTCTTGTTCCATGGCCTCACCGAACTCCTCCCATACCCGGGTTTTTGCTTCAGCAACCACCCGAGCTGCACTCCGCTTGGCCTGCCGGTACACCTCAGCTGCTTCGGGAGTCCCACAAGCCAACCAAGCTTGATAGGACTCCTTCTTCAGCTTAATGGCCCCCCTCACCACTGGTGTCCACCACTTGGTTCGGGGGTTGCCACCACGAGATGCACCGACCACCTTGCGGCCGCAGCTCTGGGCTGCCGCTTCAACAACAGAGGTGGAGAACATGGCCCATTCAGACTCCATGTCTCCAGACTCCCTCGGAATGTGGTTGAAGTTCTTCCGGAGGTGGGAGTTGAAGACCTCCCGGACAGGGGCCTCAGCCAGACGCTCCCAGCACACCCTCACTATACGTTTGGGTCTACCAGGTCTGAATGGCTTCCTCCCCTGCCATCGGATCCAACTCACCACCAGGTGGTGATCAGTTGACAGCTCTGCACCTCTCTTTACTCGGGTGTCCAAGACATACGGTCGCAGGTCTGATGATACGATAACAAAATCGATCATCGACCTGCGGCCTAGGGTGTCCTGGTGCCAGGTGCACATATGGACACCCTTATGCTTGAACATGGTGTTCGTTATAGACAGACTGTGGTTAGCACAGAAGTCCAATAACTGAACACCACTCGGGTTCAGATCGGGCAGGCCGTTCCTCCCAATCACCCCCCTCCAGGTTTCACTGTCGTTGCCCACGTGCGCATTGAAGTCCCCCAGTAGGACAATGGAGTCTCCAGGAGGAGCACCCTCCAGCACCCCAGTCACAGACTCCAAAAAGGGTGGGTACTCTGAAACATCATTTGGTGCATAGGCACAAATGATGCAAATGACGCAAATGATGCACCAAATGCAATGATGCATTTGGTGCATAGGCACAAAAGCGACAACGATCGTCCACTTCCTCACTGGTGACCCCGCAGACGCACACGCTTTGTGCGACGCAACCTTCTGGTCTGGACAACCACGCTGGCGACCCGACGCTGAAAAGAACACGCTGCCAGCAAACGCAGCACCCGGCAGTGATTCTCCGACGACGAGCGAACGCGGCAGCCCGACTGATCTGCCCTTCCTTTCTGCTTCAGGGAGACTTTGACGCTCTTCGGAGACCACCCACGACCGGGAAAGCTGAGGAAATTTCATGGTGAGGTCTGCACGCCTAGATCGGCACATCCACGCTGGACCGGCCGCTCTCACGGCTCCTGACACACGATTCTGTGTCTCCATACGAGAGCGCACACACCTTGCCCTCTCTCCACGACGGCGGCCCATGGCCGACGGAGAACGCGTGGACCTGAACGCACCATGACCCGCCACTCCAGACGCCGTGTCTTATTTTAACATCGCCACACTGGCGATGTTAAAATAAGACACACTTTCTAAACTGGCTTTTGGTACGTGGAATGTCACCTCTCTGGTGGGGAAGGAGCCTGAGCTGGTGTACGAGATTGAGCGATACCGGCTAGATATAGTTGGCCTCACCTCAACACACAGCTCCGGTTCCGGAACCAGTCTCCTGGAGAGGGGCTGGAGCTTGGCCTTTTCTGGAGTTGCCCCGGGCGAGAGGCGACGAGCAGGGGTAGGTATTCTTGTATCGCCCCACCTTGCTGCCTCTATATTGGAGTTTTCCCCGGTGGACGAAAGGGTTGCTTCCCTGCGCCTTCGGGTTGATACGGTAGTATCAGATCTTTTAAATAAAAAGGAGCCTGATTGTTTAGAGCTTTGTAAGTAAGAAGAAGGATTTTAAACTTAATTCTAAACTCTATGGGAAGCCAATGAAGGGAGGCCAGAACCGGAGAGATATGATCTCTCTTTCTAGTACCTGTTAAAACTCTTGCTGCAGCATTTTGGATCAGCTGAAGACTTTTTAAAGATGTTTTAGGACAGCCTGATAATAAAGAATTACAATAATCTAATCTCGAGCTAACAAAAGCGTGGATCAGTTTCTCAGCATCACTCTGAGACAAGATGCTCCTAATCTTGGCAATATTACGCAAATGATAGAAGGCAGTCTTAGAAACAAATTTAATATGTGAATTGAAGGACAAATCCTGATCAAAAATAACTCCAAGGTTCCTCACAGAGCTGCAGGAGGGACCATGGGGGCTCAGTGCTATGGGGATCAGGTGGCGGTCAAAGGTGGAGACCTTGGCAGTCTGATCCCAGGCTTCCTAAACTGGCTTTCAGGACGTGGAATGTCACCTCTCTGGTGGGGAAGGAGCCTGAGCTGGTGCATGAGGTTGAAAGATGAAAGAGGTTGAAAGGGCTGCACGGTGGCGCAGTGGTTTAGCACTGTGGCAGCACAGTTTTACCCTCGGCCGGGGGATCGCGGGGATCATGAGATCGTGGGTTCGATCCCAGCCCCCGACCAACAGTGAGCTGTGTGGAGTTTGCATGTTCTCCCCGTGTTGCGCGGGTTTACTCCGGGATTTCTCCGGTTTCCTCCCGCACACCAAAAAACATGTAGGTTTAGGGCGCTCGCGCACGCAGCGACCAGCAGCCGGTGGCTTGTCACCAGACTGCAAACCAAGTCTACCTACGGGTACAAATAAGTAATAAAAAAAAAAAAAAAAAAAAAAAAAGATACCGGCCAGATATAGTCAACCTCACCGCAACACACAGCTCTGGTTCTGGAACCAGTTTCCTGGAGAGGGGCTGGAGCTTGGTCTACTCTGGAGTTTCCCCAGGTGAGAGGTGACGAGCAGGGGTATCCCCCCCACCTTGCTGCATATAAAAACTATATTTTAGTTTATATATGCTTCTGCAAGGCAACATTATTAGAAAGCACTGTATACATTTTCATTGTTATGCAGATGACACACAATTATACCTGTCAATGAAGCCAGATGATAGTAATCAATTAGCCAAATTAGAGGTCTGTCTTAAGGAAATCAAAGCTTGGATGACTTGTAGTTTCTTGCTATGAAATTCAGATAAGACTGAAGTCATTCTAGTTGGTCCAAAACCCCTTAGAAATACCTTTCCAAATCAAACTCCTAGTTTGAATTTTATTTTCGGATAGTAGAGTACAGGTTAAAAGAAACTGTATAATATAACAACAAGGTCAAATTAGACAAAGACTCCTTCTACTATACAATTCCACCTGAGTTATCCGAAATGGGTGATGGCTGAAGCCGCAGCTTATATTGCCCACCCATATTCCATCCAAGAATTCAAAAGAGTAAAAAAGAGAAAACAAGACAAGAGCGATTACAATTTAAAACAAAGCTAAGACAAAATGTGACTGAGAGAAAAAAGAAAACTAAGCTAGGCTAAGTTAAGCGGTTACTATTCAAAAACAAATCTAAGACAAAATGTCACAGAGAAAAAAAAAAGAAAAAAAGAAAAAAAAAAACAACAAAAAAAAACTAAGCTACAACACAACACAGGCTGGATATGACGATCCTTATGTGAGTTTACATGTCGTCTTGTAAATATGTTTGGAGTATTTCTTCCTTTAGTTTTTGTTTAAATTGTCCAAGCGTTGTACATGATTTTAATTCAGGTCCAAAATCGTTCCATAATCTGACTCCTTGCACTGAAATACAGTGTTGCTTGGTGGTTGTTCTCACTGTAGGCTTTTGAAATATACATGTTCCTCTGAAGTGATATCGTTTCTCCCTTGTTTGGAACAACTTTTGGATATTTGCGGGCAGTGATAAATTCTTCACTTTGAACATTATTATTGCGGTTTTAAAGTCAACCAGATCTTGCAACTTGAGAGTTTTTTGTTTAAGAAAAAGTGGGTTTGTTGGTTCCCTGTAAGCTGCTTTGTTTATTATTCTAATAGCTCTCTTCTGAAGCATAAAGAGTGGATATATGTTTGTTTTATATGTATTTCCCCATACTTCATTACAATATGTCATGTATGGGAGTATTAATGAATGATACAAGGTGTATAGTGTGGGTTGATTCAGCAAATATTTCACTCTGTGTAATATTGCAATTGATTTGGATACTTTACCTTTAATATAATTAATATGTGACTTCCAACACAGTTTGTTATCAATTATTACTCCAAGGAATTTAGTTTCAGATACCCTTTCAATCTCTACACCATTTACACTGAGTTTGGGTACTGGGTTGTTGTGATGGTTGTTAAAGACTATAAATTTTGTCTTACTTAAATTGAGCGTTAATTTGTTTGAATCAAACCACAGTTTAAGCTTTCCTAATTCCTTTCCGAGTGTATCCAGAAGTTGTTCCAAATTGTTTCCACTGCATAGCAGATTAGTGTCATCGGCAAACAATATTAAGTCCATTTTTTCTGAAACTTTACATATATCGTTTATATACATATTGAATAATAATGGTCCCAAAACTGAACCCTGTGGGACTCCACAGGTGACCTTCAGTAACTCTGAGTTTTTGTTGCTAACACATACATACTGATATCTATTCTTTAAGTAACTACTTAACCAGGACAGTGCTACCCCTCTAATACCACAATTTTGTAGTTTCTTTATTAATAAATTGTGATCTACTGTATCAAATGCTTTTTTAAGATCTAGGAATACTCCAACTGAATACTCTATTTTCAATGGCTGTTGATATTTTTTCTGTAAATTCCATTAGGGCATATGCAGTTGTCCTCTTGTGTCTGAACCCATATTGCTGCTCACACAATAAATCATTCTTCAGTATGAGCGTGGGTTTCAGCGTGGGTTTACTCCGGGATTTCTCCGGTTTCCTCCCACATGCCAAAAACATGCATGTTAGGTTAATTGGCTGTTCTAAATTGTCCCTAGATATCTGTTTCCTATAGGCCCTTAGAATAGAGGGTTAGTATTAATGAAAGCACTTTGAGTGGTCTTTGTGACTAGAAAAGCGCTATATAAGTGCAGGTTAGTTAGTTAGTTAGTATGAAGTTGTCAATTCTCTCATAGAATATTTTTTCAAGTATCTTGGAAAATTGTGGTAATAGTGAAATTGGTCTATAGTTTGAGAGTTCCCCTCTGTCGCCCGTCTTGTATATCGGAATTACTTTAGCTATTTTCATTGCATTGGGAAATATACCTGATTGGAGAGACAGGTTACAGATATACGTCAGTGGTTTTACTATACATTCGATAACAGTTTTGACTAGTAGCATGTCAATACCATCACAGTCCGTAGATGTTTTACTTTTGAACGATTTAACAATTTCAATGACCTCTCTTTCGTCTGTGTTCTTTACGAAGATGGAGTCTTTTACAGCAGTGTTATTGCATATTGTATCACCTGTAGGCACCGTAGTGGGTATTTCTCGGGCCAGTTTAGGTCCAATGTTAACAAAAAAATTATTAAATTCATCTGCAGGTGAAGCTATATTCACACTCTGAGTCGTTTTATTATTTTTTGGAATATTAGTTGGGTAGCTTGTATTTCTGCTTTTATTTCCAAGGATACTGTTGAGTATTGTCCATGTATTTTTAATATTGTCTTTGTTTTTCTCCAGTTCTTTACTGTAATAGTCTCTTTTACTACATCTTATTATATATGTTAACTTATTTTTGTATGTTTTATACCGCTGCTCTGCTTCTTTTGTCCTTTTCTTTAGGAAAGCTTTATATAATAAATTTTTCTTTTTACACGCCTTTTGTAGTCCTTTGGTTAACCATGGCTTATCAGCAAATTTGTGTTTAAGCTTTTTTTTTACTAATGGGCAGTTTTTTTCATAAAGAGTGGTTACAATGTTTATAAATGTGTCATAGGCTTCATTTACATCTGATACATAGACTTCTGTCCAGTCTTGCTTCAGCAAGTCCTCTTTAAGAGAATTGATTGCATTTGGTGATTTGTGTCTGAACGATTTTGAAGTTTTTTCTGCGTTGGGCCCCGTGTGGCCATGGATAAGTGCAAAGGTTGGCAAGTGGTCACTTATATCATTTATCAATAATCCACTTTCTATTTTCTTATCGAAAACATTGACAAACAGGTTGTCAATAAGTGTAGCAGAGTGAACTGTGATTCTACTGGGATGTGTTATTGTGGGATATAGACTCATGCTGTACATAGAGTTCATGAACTCTGTAACTACATTTTGTTGATGTGGATTCAGTAAATCAATATTGAAATCTCCACAAATTGCTACCATTTTCTTACTAGTAATATTATTGTACAGCTCGACTAATTTATCTCTGAATGTCTCAATGCAAGTTCCCGGCGTTCTATATATGCAGCTTATGATTAGATTTTTTGTTTTGTCTAGGTCAATCTCAACAGTAACACATTCCAAAATCCCTGGTAGTGCAGAGGACATTTCATTTACAAGCTTACATCTATATAGGTCATCAATATACAGTGCAACACCTCCACCCTTTTTTTGAGTTCTGTTAATATAAAACATCTGATATCCCTCTATTGCCATCAGGGGAGCCTGTTCTTCATTAAGCCCGGTTTCAGAGACTGCAATAGCTGTGAATTTTCTGTCTAGCTGTTTTAAATAGTCCTGAATCTGTGGAAAGTTTTTGTTAAGACTTCTGCTATTGAAGTGTATTATTGACAGTTTACCATCTAATTGCACTTGACTTTTGAATTGCTTTTCAGTGTAATATTCACAGTGGTTATGAATATTATTGAAAAGGTGGTTATCAGGATCAATATCATTCTCCATCTCTTGTGGTTTATGTTCAGCATAGTGGCATATTTTCAGAGTTTGAGTTTCCTCACTCTGTGTCAAATGACTTCCTCCAGCTGGGGATAATTGATGTCTACTCGAGTCGATCATAGGTTTTTGTTTATTTTGCTTATTTTTTTTAAAGTACTTTGGCATGGTGTATCAAAAGAACTATTCTTATCGTGTGTATGAATATGGATTATCATTGACTCATAATTTTTTTAATCGGTGTTCATCTGTATTTATCTAAGTCAGTAGCATCTCTGATCATTATACTCCTTGCTTGCTCAGGTGTCCCATTTAGTTTAATCCAAATTCTACAATTTCTTGTCCAGGTTGCCTGTATCTTATTTTGTTTTTTCAGCATCCGTGCCTGCCGTGCTAATTCAGCGTTTTTTTTGTCAGGTGTTCATTTAGGTAAACTTGAGTATCCTTTAGCTTTTTGGCCTGCCTCAGTATGTCATTCTTTACCCTTCCGTTCACAAAGCGCATCACAATTGATTTCTTTGTTTTGTTATCTTTCTTCGGTAAAGCATAACAGGCTGAGATCGCATTGGCTTCTACCTTAATGTCTCTATTATTAAGGAACTGAAGCACTTGATTTTCTAAGTACACTGATTCACTCATGGGAGCATGTTCACCACTCAGTCCTGTTGCGGCATGGGCGTATGACTGATATCTGATGTCTAGTCCACTTATAACTAGGTCATCAATACGAGAACCTTGTTCAAGATCCTCGACGCGTTGCTCCAAAAGACGCCCGTGTTGCTCCAGGTCCATAATTTTTTTGTCTTTTTCTTGAATTATTAAATATAGGGCTTGTACCTCTTCTATTAGGCCTATTATTTTGGCCTGCTGGCTAGTCAATTTGGCCAATTCTTCTGACATAAAGTTCAGAGATTTTTTAATTTCTTCCATTTCCTCTTTTTTTGGTGGCATTTTACTGACCTGTGGATAGAAATAAACAGAGAATCTGGCTAGGCCTCAACTAGCCCGGCCGCTGCTGGACCCGCCGCAACCGAGCTACTGCACAGCTCCTCTGCCAAGTAACGCTGCACAGCTCCGCAGATCACCGCCGTCGATCGCCGCCGCCTGCCACCGTCTGCCTGGCCGGTTATGTCGCACACCGCCGGCGCAGCCGAACTCCACCGATCACCGCCGCCGTCTGCCTGGGTGGCACCTCCGCTAGGCCCCGTCACCAACCGCCGTCAGTCTGGTAGCTCCTCAGCTGGGCCTCGCAACTGGGCTCCGACTCAGGCCACTGTCCTGCTGGGTCCAGGTGGCCCCCGTCTCTCACCAACGCCGCACCCGAGCTCCCAACCGCCGCCTCGGTTGGTTCCTCCGGTAAGCCCTCACCGGGGACTGAGCCGCTTCGTGTCGGAGTTAGGTGGTGCACTGGGGCCAGCGTTAAGCTAACTAGCGTTAGCTTGGCAATCGCTGGATGCAGTTTGGATGCAGTTACTCTCTTAATAGTTTTGTGAGGAACCTTGGAGTTATTTTTGATCAAGATCTGTTTTTCAATTCACATATTAAATTTGTTTCTAAGACTGCCTTCTTTCATTTGCGTAATATTGCCAAGATGAGGAGCATCTTGTCCCAGAGTGATGCTGAGAAACTGATCCACGCTTTTGTTAGCTCTAGATTAGACTATTGTAATTCTTTATTATCAGGTTGTCCTAAAACATATTTAAAAAGTTTTCAGCTGATCCAAAATGCTGCAGCAAGAGTTTTAACAGGTACTAGAAAGAGAGATCACATCTCTATGGTTCTGGCCTCCCTTCAATGGCTTCCCATAGAGTTTAGAATTAAGTTTAAAATCCTTCTTCTCACTTACAAAGTTCTAAATAATCAGGCTCCTTTTAATTTAAAAGATTTGATACTACCCTGTCATCCTAACAGAGCACTATGCTCCCAAAATGCAGGATTACTTGTAATACCTAGAATCTCCAAAAGTACAATGGGAGGCAGAGCCTTCAGTTATCAAGCTCCTCTCCTGTGGAATCAGCTGCCAATCTCGATTCGGGAGTAAGACTCGATCTCTGTTTTTAAAAATAAGGTTAAAACCTTCCTTTTTGACATAGCCTATAATTAGGGTGGAATCATGTGTTTCTGAACCCTCCCTTAGTTATGCTGCTAATGGGTTTAGTCAGCCGGGGGACCTCCAATAATGCACTGGGCCTCACTCCTTTCTTCACTCACAATGAAATATTTTTGCTGGTCATTAACATCTGTTTGTTCTCTCCCGTAGCTTGAGTCCCCATCGTGCTGTTTGCTCTCTACCTGTCTGTTCTTTTCATCTTCTCTATCCCCTCACCCCCCAGCCAGTCACAGCAGATAGCTGCCCCTCCCTGAGCCTGGTTCTGCTGGAGGTTTCTTCCTGTTAAAAGGGAGTTTTACCTCTCCACCATCACCAAGTGCTGCTCACAGGAGATCGCCTGATTGCTGGGGTCTTTCTGCTATTGTGGGGGTTTCCCCTACAGTTGAAAGTGCTATATAAATAAAGTTTAATTGAATTATATTGGAGTTTTCCCCGGTGGATGAAAGGGTTGTTTCCTGCACCTTCGGGTTGGGAAATGGGTCCTGACCATCATTTGTGCCTACGCACCAAATGATGTTTCAGAATACCCACCCTTTTTGGAGTCCCTGACTGGGGTGCCGGAGAGTGCTCCTCTGGGAGACTCCATTGTCCTACTGGGGGACTTCAATGTGCACGTGGGCAACGACAGTGAAACCTGGAAGGGGGTGACTGGGAGGAATGGCCTGCCCAATCTGAACCCGAGTGGTGTTCAGTTATTGGACTTCTGTGCTAACCACATTTTGTCCATAACGAACACCATGCTCAAGCATAAGGGTGTCCATATGTGCACCTGGCACCAGGGCACCCTAGGTCGCAGGTCGATGATTGATTTTGTTATTGTGTCATTAGGCCTGCGACCGTATGTCTTGGACACTTGGGTAAAGAGAGGTGCAGAGCTGTCAACTGATCACCACCTGGTGGTGAGTTGGATCCAATGGCAGGGGAGGATGCCATTCAGATCTGGTAGACCCAAACATATAGTGAGGGTGTGCTGGGAACGTCTGGCTGAGGCCTCTGTCCGGGAGGTCTTCAACTCCCACCTCCGGAAGAACTTCAACCACATTCCGAGGGAGTCTGGAGACATGGAGTCTGAATGGGCCGTGTTCTCCACCTCCATTGTTGAAGCAGCGGCACACAGCTGTGGCCACAAGGTCGCCGGTGCATCTCATGGTGGCAATCCCCGAACCAAGTGGTGGACACCAGTGGCGAGGGGAGCCATTAAGCTGAAGAAGGAGTCCTATTGAGCTTGGTTGGCTTGTGTGACTCCCAAAGCAGCTGAGGTGTACCGGCAGGCCAAGCAGAGCGCAGCTTAGGTGGTTGCTGAAGTAAAAACTCGGGTGTGGAAGGAGTTTGGTAAGGCCATGGAACAAGACTTTCGGTCAGCCTCGAAGAGATTCTGGCAAACTGTCCAGCAGCTCAGGAGGGGGAAGCAGCTCCCTGTCCACACTGTGCATGGTGCGGATGGTGTGCTGCTGACTTCGACTGGGGATATCGTTGGGCGGTGGAAGGAATACTTCGTGAATCTCCTCAATCCCACTGACACGCCTTCCCCCTCATCCACAGGGCTTGCGGATGAGGGGGACGACTCGCTCATTACAGGGGCTGAGGTTGCCAAGGTGGTTAAAAAGCTCCTTGGTGGTCGGGCCCCGGGGGTGGATGAGATTCACTCTGAGTACCTCAAGGCCCTGGATGTTGTAGCACTGTCATTGTTGACACACCTCTACAACAATGTGTGGAGGTCGGGGGAAGCGTCTTTGGTATGGCAAACTGAGGTGGTGGTTTCTCTCTTCAAGAAAGGGGACTGGAGGTTGTGCTCCAACTTTAGAGGGATCACACTTCTCATCCTCCCTGGGAAGGTCTATGCCAAGGCACTGGAGAGGAGAGTCCGGCCGTTGGTCAAACCTCGGATTCAGGAGGAGCAATGTGGTTTTCGTTCTGGCCGTGGCACATCGGACCAACTCTTTACCCTCTCAAGAATCCTCGAGGGTTCGTGGGAGTTTGCCCAACCAGTTTACATGTGTTTCGTGGACTTGGAGAATGCATTCAACCAAGTCTCTCGTGGTTTTTTGTGGGGTTGCTTCGGGAGTATGGGGTATTGGGCTTGTTGTTATGAACTATCTGGCATCTATACGACTGTTGTGAGAGTTTGGTTCGTATTGCCAACACTCAGTCGGACTCATTCCCAGCGAGAGTTGGACTCCGCCAGGGCTGCCCTTTATCACCGATCATGTTCATAATTTTTATGGACAGGATTTCTAGGCACAGCCAGGGAACGGAGGGTGTCATGCTTGGTGGCCACCATGGTGTTTGCAGATGATGTCCTGCTGGCTTCATCCAGCAATAACCTACAGGTCTTACTGGGACAGTTTGCTACCAAGTGTGAAGTGGCTGGGATGAGAATCAGCACCTTCAAGTCCGAGTCCATGATCCTCAGCTGGAAAAAGGTGGATAGTCTTCTCCAGGTTGGGGACAAGCTCCTGCCCCAAGTGGAGGAGTTTAAGTATCTCGGGGTCTTATTCACGAGTGAGGGGAGAATGGAGCAAGAGATTGACAGATGGATTGCAGCAGCATCTGCAGTGATGCGGACGTCGTACTGGTCTATTGTGGTGAAGAGGGAGCTGAGCTCTAAGGCAAAGCTGTCAATTTACCGGTCAATCTACGTTCCTAGCCTCACCTTTGGTCACGAGCTTTGGGTAATGACCGAAAGAACGAGATCGCAGATACAAGCGGCTGAAATGAGCTTTCTTCGTAGGGTTGCTGGACTCACCCTTAGAGATAGGGTGAGAAGCTCAATCAACTGGGACAGACTCAGAATAGAACCGCTGCTCCTCCACACTAAAAGGAGCCAGTTGAGGTGGTATGGGCATCTGATCAGGATGCCTCCTGGACGCCTCCCACTTCAGGTGTTTCAGTCACGTCGCAGTGGGAGGAGACCCCGGGCAGACCCAGGACTCACTAGAGAGACTACGTCTCCCAGTTGATCTGGGAATGCCTTGGTATCTCTTTGAAGAGCTGGAGCATTACCGGATTCTCTCCGTTGCATCCGTCTATGGCTCACTCTTGATGCACGTCAAAACGCTTGTCTCGGTGACGTGATAGGTTACCGCTAACATTAAAGGCTGTTGCTAAATGGCCGGGAGCCACTTAGTGAATGAAAAAACCCCGTGCAGGAGTGGTTTCATGGGTTTTATTGAACAAAACCCTAAAACATGTTAATGGGAATGAATGAAGTATGAATGTGTGGTTATTATCCCGAGGGAGATTGCTGGCCAGAGTGTTTGAATTACGAGAGCCACTGCAGAGATTTCTCTCAGAAAAAAAGTCACCGCTGGCAGCACATTTCAGTGACGAGGAATGGGTCGCAAAACTCACTTACTTGTGCGACATAGTCATCCTGCTCAATGAACTCAATCTGTCACTTCAGGGGAAAATGACAGCTGTCTTCAAGTTGGCAGATAAAGTAGCTGCATTTAAAGCCAAATTGGATTTGTGGGGAGGGCATGTGAATCGAGGTATATTTGACATGTTTCAAACATTACTGGGGATTTTGGAAGAGACTGAGCCCGAGCCTTCATTCTCCCAGCTGGTGCACGATCACCTGTCTTTGCTTTTAAAAGAGTTCGAGCGCTACTTCCCAAAGACAAAAAATACACAAACTGCCAAAGAATGGATGCGCGACCCATTTCTCAACAAACCAGGTGAATCCAACATGTCTGTGCAAGAAGAAGATCAACTGCTGGAGATCGCAAATGACGGCGGCCTTAAAAGTATGTTCGAGACAACAGTTCTGCCGGTGTTCTGGATTAAAGTCATGGCTGAATACCCTGAGATCGCCACAACAGCACTGAAAACCCTGTTGCCATTTCTGACATCCTATCTGTGTGAAGCAGGGTTTTCTGCAGTGACAGCAACCAAAACAAAACTACGAAGTAGACTGGACATAAGCAACACACTTCGGGTGTCATTGTCTCCCATTACCCCCAGATGGGACCGTCTCGTTGCAGAGAAACAAGCTCAGGGCTCCCACTGATTCAGCGTTGTGGTGAGTTGTATTTTTCATGCACTTTATATTTGTGCTTGTAGTGTATCTTATTTTGAAGGCATGTTTAAACATTACCATAGCAACCAGAGAGTGTTGTGGGCAGAGAGGATGTTACTCATGTTGTTGTTGTCGCGATGTTAAGAGGACGCGGCTAATAAAGTTTCAAACGAGTACACAGTGGATTCACGTTTATTATTATATTTAGAAAATACCACAGTTTTTATGCCGGTCGTATCATGTTCTTTTGTTGTATTTATCCGCCACACCTTAAAGGCCAGGCCCTGAAAATATTGTCCGACATTAAACCGGTCCGTGGTGCAAAAAAGGTTGGGGACCGCTGCTCTAATTAACATCACAGTGTCTACAAACTTGTAATCTGTCAGTCGGCCTATTTAAAGGGTGACAAGTAGTCACTGTGCTGTTTGGTGACATGGTGTGTACCACACTAAACATGGACCAAAGGAAGCAAAGGAGAGAGTTGTCTCAGGAGATTAGAAAGAAAATTATAAACAAGCATGTTAAAGGTAAAGGCTATAAGACCATCTCCAAGCAGCTTGATGTCCCTGTGACTACAGTTGCACATATTATTCAGAAATTTAAGATCCACGGGACTGTAGCCAACCTCCCTGGACGTGGCCGCAGGAGGAAACTTGATGAAAAATGGAAGAGACGGATAATACGAATGGTAACAAAAGAGCCCAGAACAACCTCTAAACACATTCATGGTGAACTCCAAGGTCAAGGTACATCAGTGTCAGATCACACCATCCGTCGTCGTTTGAGCCAAAGTGGACTTCATGGGAGACGACCAAGGAGGACACCACTGTTGAAAACAAATCACAAAAAAGCCAGACTGGAATTTGCCAAACTGCATGTTGACAAGCCACAAAGCTTCTGGGAGAATGTCCTATGGACAAACAAGACAAAACTACAACTTTTTGGCAAGGCACATCAGCTCTATGTTCACAGATGCAAAAATGAAGCATACCAAGAAAAGAACACTGTCCCTACTGTGAAACATGGAGGAGGTTCTGTTATGTTCTGGGGCTGCTTTGCTGCATCTGGCACAGGGTGTCTTGAATCTGTGCAGGGTACAATGAAATCTCAAGACTATCAAGGTATTCTAGAGAGAAATGTGCTGCCCAGTGTCAGACAGCTTGGTCTCAGTTGCAGGTCATGGGTCTTGCAACAGGATAATGACCCAAAACACACAGCTAAAAACACCCAAGAATGGCTAAGAGCGAAACATTGGACTATTCGAAAGTGGCCTTCTATGAGCCCTGATCTAAATCCTATTGAACATCTGTGGAAGGAGCTGAAACATGCCGTCTGGAGAAGGCACCCTTCAAACCTGAGACAACTGGAGCAGTTTGCTCATGAGGAGTGGGCCAAAATACCTGCTGAGAGGTGCATTAGTCTCAATGACAGTTACAGAAATCGTTTGATTGCAGTGATTGCATCAAAAGGTTTCCTCCCGCACACCAAAAACATGCAGGTTTAGGGCGCTCGCGCACGCAGCGACCAGCAGCCGGTGGCTTGTCACCAGACTGCAAACCAAGTCTACCTACGGGTACAAATAAGTAAAAAAAAAGGTTGTGTAACAAAATATTAACTTAAGGGTACCATCATTTTTGTCCAGGCCTGTTTCATGAGTTTGTTTTTTAAAGTAATTCTGTTGAACCACAATTCAAAAGCACTGTCTGACTTTCATTGGTTAATTTTCATAGAATTTTTATTTATTACCACTTTTGTCACATTCAAGTTATCTCTGTGACCATTGTGGGTTTTTCTTTCATTAACAGAGGGGTACCAACAATTCTGTCCATGTCTGTATATGGACCTAACTGTATATCACTGTTTAAAGGTTGTAAATCTGAACATTGTTCTGCCACAGTGAAAGGACCCAAGAACATCCACGGTGAGAATAAGCATATTATCTGCCTTATGTCTGCAGTTTAGTTTCACCATAAAATTCATATTCATATGCTAATAAAACATTGACCTCAAAGTCTCCAGTCTGCAATGGAGACTCCCCAGAAAACCACACAGGTGCTTCACTCCTGAGTCCTGCAGATTGTTCCAACTCAGGTCCAGTACTCTCAGCTGGGAGGGGTTGGACTTCAGAGCTGAGACCAGCAAATCACAGCTGACTTCTGACAAATTGCAGTACTCCAGTCTGAATAAAAAGTAAAAGAACAGTCATTTCTAAATGTGTTCTTCCTTACAATGAGTAGAATTACTTTATGGTTCCTATTGATCATCATCATCGTCAGTTCCTTGTTAAATTCAGTAAAACAAAGTAACAGCTTCAGCCTCCCTTCAATGGATATACATTTTATAAAAGCTTTGAACATTTCAATGATAACAACACCTTTGATATTATCCATGAATTCACTTTTATTAGCAGCCTTAGACTGTCTAGTAGAGGTCTGTAAGTAATTCTTGGGTCCAATCAAAAACCAGAAACAATATAAAAATCTAGAAAAACAACAACAGTGTCCCCAGCAAACTGACCTCAGAGTCTCCAGTTGACAGTTTGGACTCTCTAGTCCAGGACACAGAACACCCACACCCGACTCTTCTAGGATCCTGTTCCCACTCATGTCTAACTCTCTGAGATGGGAGGGGTTGGACTTGAGAACAGAGGCCACAACTTCACAGTGGGTCTTTGAAAGTTCACAAAAACGCAGTCTGGAATAAAAAATAAATCAAATGTGTCAATATAAAAAAGAAAATCTGCATTAGAAACACACACTGATTGTATGTGATTAAATGTGATCAGACTGACATAATCTAATGAAGATCTGCCCTGAGTTTTTTTGTTAATCATGGCATTTAATGGCATTTTTATTCAACAAAAAATGATGTGGGTCTGTGCAGAAGTTTTAATAATATTGATTTATCTAAATATTTTCTTCTATGCATCATCATTATTCATTTTTTTCCTTATGCATAGAAGAAGCTGTGATTTTTCCTCTTAAAACCATTTCACCTGTTGGCATAAGAATGATGGTGACATTTCCGGTGTGGCATTTGTTTCAAAGAAAAACGCCCACTCTTTGTAAATAAAATTCTGAAAGTCAGAGTCCTCCAACAGAGAACTGCTGAATCACCATCTGCTGGAGGCCCAGGTAAGACAGATGGATGCATGGTCACCAATAAAATCCAAACTAATTGTTCGTCAATATGAGAACAAGAATAATGAAGTGGTGAAAAAATACGAATTGCTTGGCAGTTGGACAATTTGTGTCAGCAACCACCAAGGCCAAAATCATTCACGCATTGTTGGACTGTTTCAGAGAGTTTTTCAGCACTAGCTATGTTTTTAGATTTTGATGTAAGCACAAGCCAGTGTACTCCTAGTGCTGGTCCCAAGCTCGGGTAAGTGAGGAGGAAGGGCATCCGGCATAAAGTCTTTGCCAAACTCAACTCTATTAAATCCAGCAACGCAAAATTGATTATAGGTTTAGGCCATTAGGCTCACACTGTTTGCAACCACTTGGATAAACTGCCCACAATGGCCCTACTGTATATGAGTTCTAGCAGTTCCTCATTGTGGGACTAATAAAGGTTTATCTTATCTTTTAATGAGTTTTAGTGAGAATCTGCATTTGGCATTCATCTTTTACATAAGATAACATTACAAAGTCTTTCCTAAATGATCATCTCTACATGTATGACAGCCATTCAGTTTGAGTATCTGCTGAATTCCAACACAAGGACACCTCAACCTACTGATTAGGTGCTGATTGGTTCCAAGGTTGTCATAGCCAGGAGCGGCACTGGGGTTAAGCTCCCAGTGCTCATAAAATGCTCCTTATGGCGTGCGTCTCGAAAAGCCTCTGACAACTAAGTCCAACTCCTAGCCTGCCCGTGTGGTTTAGTCTCTAAGCCCGGCGGAACTGCTTTTACTAATAGGAGAAGGGGCGAGGCTCTCCCATCACCACTGCTGATTCCTTCCGCTTCCTAGGCACTACCATCACCAGGGACCTCAAATGGGAGCTGACCATCAGCTCACTCATCAAAAAAGCCCAGCAGAGGATGTTCTTCCTGCGGCAGCTGAGGAAGCTCAAGCTACCCACCAAGATGTTAGTGCAGTTCTACACAGCCATCATCGAGTCCATCCTCACCACCTCCATAACCGTGTGGTACGCAGGAGCCACTGCCAGGGACAGACTAAGGCTGCAGCGCGTCGTGCGCACTGCTGAGAAGGTGATCGGCTGCAAGCTCCCATCTCTCCAGGATCTGTACATCTCCAGGACCCGGAGGCGTGCTGGCCGGATCATAGCCGATCCCTCACACCCTGGTCACGTACTGTTTGCCCCCCTCCCCTCTGGTAGAAGACTTCGGTCCATCCAGACTAAAACCTCCCGTCACATGAACAGCTTCTTCCCCTCTGCCATTAGACTGCTGAACACTAAGTGACTCTCGTGCACTATGTACAGCAGCTCAACCAGACTCATGTCAATCATCACTGTTTTCTTCCTGCATTACCGACTGCACTATATAGTTCTCCACAGTATCTGCTGCTGGCTAATATATATTTTAACTGTTGACCAGTATCACTTAATCTTATCCTACACTTTATTACATGTATAGTTTATTTCTCTTATCTTATCATGTTTAATGTTGCAGCATTGTACAGAGACAAATTCCTAGTTTGTGTACTACATGAACAATGGCAATAAACCTGATTCTGATTCTGAGGGCGGATCTCTGGCGCCTTAAAACCAGATGCTTCAGGTAGATGGTGGCTCGTCAACCTGGGAAGGTAGTCCATCTAGGGGAAGGTGAACCCTGATTTCAAACCTCTGCTGCCTTGCGGCACACCCGGTCACGGGAAAGGCTTCGGGAGTCAACCCTGAGGAAAAATCCGGAGTCGGAGCCCCTAAGGCAGTTCTATGTTGTGCTCAACATCGTTCTGGCAGCTCCTGCAACGGCGCTGGTGCCAAACTGTAGCAGCCCTGCTGTTCCTTTGGATTCATCAGTGACGTGGAGAGGGGGGACATGCTGCATGGGCAACATCTTGTCCTCCATATCTTCCTGCCCAGGCTTGAATCCTACCAACGCCCAACGCTGGAGGGTAGAACACCGGATCACTGGAGAGGACACTCCAGCTTCGCCTCCAGCAGCACGGAGACCACCCACAAGTGTGACCTGTGTGACAGGGACTGTCATTCGCGCATCGGCCTGTTCAGCCACAGGCGGTGCTGTTCCAGCAGAGTAGACGTTTAGGATTCTCTTCCATGGTCATCATAGACCGACGGAGGCCGACGGGAGATCATCAAAGCGTGGTAAGACACATGAAACTGAACAATGATCAGAGTTATTACATAAATCAGTCCCTCCAGGATTTCGCGGCATGTTTTTATGATTGTTGCAGCCCAAAAAGCCTGAATTTGTGGGAGCTTTTTTAAAAAGTTGTGATAAAAGTTGCGATGTTTTGAGTTTTTTTGTACTGAAAGTTGTGGGAAGAATTACAAATTTTAAAGCAGATGTTTTCATCCAGTTTACTACAGTGATATTCCATATAACAATACAAGAAAAGCACAGGATTGTCAAAAACTTCCTATTAGTGATTTGTAAATTAAGCAGAAACTTCTGCTATACAGAAAAACTCTTTTGCGCAACAGCAAATACAGACTTTAACACAATATCCATTATAACACCTAAATTGCATTGAATGCATGTTAAAGAGTACAGATTTGGAAATTATTGGAAGCACCTTCATTTGAAAACTCCCTACGGTCCCCAACCACTCGGTACAGAGTGGAGAGGAAAAGATAAATAATTTATTCTGTTGCTCTGTATTGTCCACTGGAGTCTGTTTATCTGAACAAAAAAAAAAAAAATTACAGACAATATTCTCTCTCTTTCTGTGCCTAAGTCCTACCTGTCTGTCCGCTGCACATCTTGACACACGCACTTGTCTCTTAAGACACACATTTTTCATTTACGGCAGGGCAGGGGCTTTGTCTGTGTCCAGACCAGAGATTCAGTTTTAAAGCTAATTGACAAGATGATGTAATGATTTTACCTCTAAAGATGTATAAAATGTTCAAACACTGGCTGTAGTGTTAGATTTGTAGTTTTATGGCGCTTCTCATGCATGCTCTCGCGACAGGGTGCTTTTGGGACAGGCAGACGTTTTTTAACACAAACCCAGCGCTTCGTACATGTGGTCAGGATGGAGATGTGGCAAGATGTCCACCAGCAGGCTGGGAGAGCCGGATGAAGGGACGGCGTTGGAAACCTTGAAGGGGTGAGTGTTTTTGTCTTTTAAATCACACACTCTGTTTGCTGATGTGGTCCGTTAATACTGACTGTAAACACAGAAGTGAATGTGGTGCAGCGATGCATTTGATTTGTTAGACTGAGCCTTGGCATGCCAGTCAGAGCCAAATTTGATTGGTGAAATTGGCTGAAGTTGACAGGGATTGGCCAAAATCGTGGGAAAGTTGCGGTAATTGGACAAAGTTGCAAGGTCCCACAACAGATGCGCCAATTGGCTGATTTCGCATGAATTGACGCAATCGCAACATTGCAAAATCCTGGAGGGACTGAAAAATACAGATTTCAGTTCTTCTTAGATTTAAACTCAAGTATTGTAGTGTTTAATAATGAATATGAACATGTTTTTATTGCATTATTTGATGGAAAAGCACATGAAAAAGTAACATTTTTTTTTTATTGGTTTAGCCAGTTGTCATTTTTTGTAAATAAATGCTACAAATGATGATATTTTGACTTGGAATTTGCATGAGTGTTTTCAGTAGGTGACAGAATCAAACAAAATTGTTAATTTTACTCATATATACAAAAACAGTAAAATCACAAAGTGATGACTTTGCAGACACATTTCTGTTCTCTTCATTTTTTCCAGAGCTGTACAGTGGTGTGAAAAAGTCTTTGCCCCCTTCCTGATTTCTCATTTTTCGCATGTTTGTCACACTTAAACGTTTCAGATCATCAAACAAATTTAAATACAGGTGCATCTCAATAAATTAGAATATCCTTAAAAAGTTGATTTATTTCAGTAATTTAATTCATAAAATGAAACTCATATTTTATATAGATTCATTACAGAGTGATATATTTCAAGTGTTTATTTCTTTTAATTTTGATGGTTATGGCTTGCAGCTCATGAAAACCCGAAAATCAGTTTCTCAAAAAATTAGAATATTACATAAAATCAATTTTTTAAAATTGATCTTATTAATAGAAATGTTGGCCGACAAAGTATTTCCATGCACACACTCAATACTTGGTCAGGGCTCCTTTTGCATGAATTAATACTGCATCACTGTGGCATGGAGGTGATCAGCCCGTGTTCCTGCTGAGGTGTTATGAAGGCCCAGGTTGCTTTGATAGTGGCCTTCAGCTCATCTGCATTGTTGGGTCTGGTGTCTCTCATCTCCCTGTTGACAATATTTCATAGATTCTCTATGGGGTTTAAGTCAGGAGAGTTGGCTGGCCAGTAAAATATGGTGATACCATGGTCATTAAACCAGGCTTTGGTACTTTTGGCAGCAGTGTGGGCAGGTGCCAAGTCCTGCTGGAAAATGAAATCAGCATCTCCATAAACCTTGTCAGCAAAGGGAAGCATGAAGTGCTCTAAAATGTTCTGGTAGACCCCTGCATTGACTTTGGACTTGATAAAACACAGTGGACTAACACCAGCAGATGACATGGCTCCCCAAATCAGGTGCCCAGTCCTGTCACTTGGAAATCAAGGTCCCAGAGTCTGAAGGAAGAGTCAACAGGCACGGAATCCAAGTTGCTTGAGGTCCAGTGTGAAGTTTCCACAGTCAATGATGATCTGTGGAGCCATGCCATCTGCTGGTGATGGTCCACTGTGTTTAATCAAGTCCAATGTCAGTGCAGCCATCTAACAGGAAATTTTAGAGCACTTCATGCTTCCCTCTGCTGACAAGCTTTATGGAGATGCTGATTTCATTTTCCAGCAGGACATGGCACCTGCCCACACTGCCAAAAGTACAAATACCTGGTTTAATGACCATGGCATCACTGTGCTTGATTAGTCAGCAAACTCTCCTGACCTAAATCCCATAGAGAATCTATGGTTTATTGTCAAGAGGAAGATGAAATACATCAGACCCAACAATGCAGATCAGAATCAGAATCAGAAAAGCTTTATTGCCAAGCATGTTGAAACATACGAGGAATTTGACTTGACATTGGCGCGCAATGTAAGCGCATCACAATGACACGGCAGCCATAACAAGGCGCCTCATCAAAACAAAACAGAGGGGAATAAGAGGGGAGGAGGGAAAGGGAATGACACACTGGGCAGAGACAAAAAAACATTGTTATCAAAATACAGCTCGTTATAAGCGGAATTGTGATTACATAGAAAAAAACCTCTCTATTGCAGAGAGCAGACAAAACAAATCCACACAAAAACAAAGCAAAGCAGAGAGAGACCAGTGTGTGTATATCAGCTGTGGTATCAGTATGAGTGCAGTGTGGGTGTATCAGTTACTGGAGTACAACAAAAAAATCATCTCCTAGGCAACGGGAGATGTTATATTCATGTATTGTAAACACAGATAAACATGTCCCAGAGTTAATCTCTCTTCATGCCAGATGGTAAAAATTCCATGTTAGTCCCATGACAACGCTGTCCTTGGAGAGTTCTGTTATTGTACAGCAGCAGCAATATTTTGGTTAAGCAGGCCAGCTCTCACATCCGCTTATCTCTACTCTGGAGGGGTGAATTATCCCGGGGCGCCGAATCAAGGCCGAATCTGCACAGTCACTTAGAGCATAGAAATTTCTTCTCTCATGCGGTTCTGTGCTTCACAATTTAAATTAACATTCACTGGCTTTAAATTCATTCCTTGAAGAACACTCAGCAACTCCGAGATGTTACCAACTTTCCGATTCAGTTCAACATTTGCCGCCATCAGCGCTCTTCCCAGCTGGTCAAATTGATGGAGAAGCTTCGCCGGGTCCGCATTTTGATAAGCTTCTTCCAGCTTTTTAAATTTTCGATACACAAGGAAGACTCCCAAGCCAATCAGTAGAAATCCTGCGATCGTGAAGCCAAACAAGTATATGTCTTCCACATCTTCGATTGAAAGATCACACAGACACATGAGTCTCCAATTATCCCATGAGTCTCTCACATAACCCGCAGCTGAAGTGCCTGCAGGACATTTGGGCTCCCCCGGGCCCGATTTTCTGTTTGAAAAGGTGGTGTCAATTGCGTTTAAAGCCCAGCTTACGAGATCCATTTTCCGTTTGGGTTTGGGTTGAGATCAGCGAGAAGGAGACACAGGAACACAGACACAGACACAGACGCAGCAAGCTGGGATCAGTCAGGAAGGCAGGAGGAGGAGGAGGAGGGAGAGAAAATGCGACTGCTCTCTCTGAAGGCCGGAAGAAGAAGATGAGCTGAAGGCCGCTATCAAAGCAACCTGGGCCTCCATAACACCTCAGCAGTAACACAGGCTGATCACCTCCATGCCATGCTGCCTTGATGCAGTAATTATGCAAAAGAAGCTCCGACCAAGTATTGAGCGGTACATGGACATACTTTTCAGTCAGCCCACATTTCTATTAAAAATCTTTTTTTTTTTTAATTAATTTTAATATAATCTAATTTTCTGAAAAACTGAATTTGCTGCAAGCAATAACCATCAAAAATAAAAGAAATAAACAATTGGCATTATATCATTGTATGTAATGAATCTATATAACTATATGAGTTTCACTTTTTGAATTGAATTATTGAAATAAATCAACTTTTCGATGACATTCTAATTTACTGAGATGCACCTGTATTAGACAACCATCGAGCCAACCATCAACGAACTCAGCAAGGCCATTGATAGCTTGGCTGCTGACAAGGCACCCGGCAACGACGGCATACCCCCCGACCTGATCAAGCACTGCAAGACCGCCCTACTGCTGCCATTGCATGACGTCCTCTGCCAGTGCTGGAAGGAAGGTGCCGTACCACAGGACATGAGGGACGCCAAGATCATCATCCTCTACAAAAACAAAGGGGAGAGAAGCGACTGCAACAACTACAGGGGCATCTCCCTCCTCAGCGTTGTTGGCAAAGTCTACGCACGAGTTGTTCTCGTTCGTCTACAGAAGCTTGCTGAACGTGTCTACCCCGAGTCTCAGTGTGGCTTCCGCGCTGAGCGATCGATGGTAGACATGATATTCTCCATCCGCCAACTCCAGGAGAAATGCAGAGAACAGAACATGCCCCTGTACGTCGCCTTCATCGACCTCACCAAAGCGTTCGATCTGGTCAGCAGAGAGGGCCTTTTCAAGATCCTGCCAAAGATAGGATGCCCACCAAAGTTGCAAAGCCTCATTGAATCGTTTCACACCAACATGCAGGGGATAGTGCAGCACGACGGCAACGTCTCAGAGCCATTCAACATACGCAGTGGAGTGAAACAGGGCTGTGTACTTGTGCCAACCCTCTTTGGGATTTTCTTTGCTATGCTCCTGAGGCATGCCTTGAGCACAGCAACAGAGGGAATCTACCTGCACACAAGATCTGACGGCAGGCTTTTCAACCTCGCCCGCCTGAAAGCCAGAACCAAAGTACGCAAGGCTCTAATCAGAGACATGCTGTTCGCAGACGACGCTGCAGTTGCAACCCACACACAGCAGGAGCTTCAGACCCTGATGGACTGCTTCTCATGCATGCAAGGACTTCGGGCTTACCATCAGCCTGAAGAAGACTTAACGTCTTGGCGCAAGGCACGGAAGCACCACCAACCATCACCATCGACGACTATGAGCTGGAGGTCGTGAATCAGTTCACGTACCTGGGGTCCACGATCAGCAACAACCTCTCCCTTGATACAGAGATAGACAAGAGGATTGGAAAATCAGCCTTCACACTCGCTCGCCTCACCACACGAGTGTGGGAGAATCCCAAACTCTCTGTCAAGACGAAGATGGCAGTGTACAACGCCTGCGTCATCAGCACACTGCTCTATGGGAGTGAGACGTGGACAACATATGCCCGGCAGGAAAAGAGACTAAACTCCTTCCACTTGTGCTGCATTCGCCACATCCTGGACATATCCTGGCAGGTCAAAGTGCCCAACACAGAAGTTCTGTCCCGCGCCGGCCTTCCCTCCATGTTCACTCTACTCAGGCAGCGCAGGCTCCGCTGGCTAGGCCACGTTCACCGTATGGAGGATGGCAGAATCCCCAAAGACGTCCTCTACGGAGAACTGGCAACTGGCAGGAGAGACGCTGGCCGCCCACAGCTGCGCTTTAGAGACGTCTGCAAGAGAGACATGAAGGCCCTGGAGATCAACACAGAGCGCTGGGAGGACCTTGCAACAGACCGCTCCAAATGGAGAGGCACCCTGACCAGACAGCTCAAGGCGGGTGAAGAGAGACTGACTGCTGCAGCAGATGAAAAAAGGACCCGCAGGAAGAACCGCCACAGACCCAGCAGCACGGAGACCACCCACAAGTGCGACCTGTGTGACAGGGACTGCCATTCGCGCATCGGCCTGTTCAGCCACAGGCGGTGCTGTTCCAGCAGAGTAGACGTTTAGGATTCTCTTCCATGGTCATCATAGACCGATGGAGGCCGACGACGACGAAGACCTGTATTAGACAAAGATAACACAAGCAAACACAAAATGCAGTTTTTAAATGAAGGTGTTTATTAAGGGTAAAAAGAAAAAATCCAAATCTACATGGCCCTGTGTGAAAAAGCGATTGCCCCCCGTTAAAACATAAATTAACTGTGGTTTATCACATCTTTCGAAAGCTGAGTTCAATTTCTCTAGCCACACCCAGGTCTGATTACTGCCACACCTGCTCTCAACCTCGAAATCACATAAATAAGACCTGCCTGCCAAAGTGAAGTAGACCAAAAGATCTTCAAAAGATAGACATCATGCTGCGATCCAAAGAAATTCAGGAACAAATGAGAAAAAGTAATTGAGATCCATCAGTCTGGAAAAGGTTACAAAGCCATTTCTAAGGCTTTGGGACTCCAGCAAACCACAGTGAGAGCCATTATCCACAAATGGTGAAAACATGGAACAGTAGTGAACCTTCCCAGGAGAGCAGCAACGACCCCAAGACCCCAAGAGTGCCGCGACGACTCATCGGCGAGGTCACAAACAACCCCACAACAACATCCAAAGAACTGTAGGCCTCACTTGCCTCAGTTCAGGTCAGTGTTTATGACTCCACCATAAGAAAGACACTGGGCAAAAATGGCCTGCATGGCAGAGCTCCAAGACGAAAACCACTGCTGAGCAAAAAGAACATAAAGGCTTGTCTCAGTTTTGCCAGAAAACATTTTGATGATCCCCAAGACTTTTGGTAAAATACTCTGTGGACTGACAAGACAAAAGTTGAACTTTCTGAAATGTGTGTGTCCCATTACATCCGGCGTAAAAGTAAAACAACATTTCAGAAAACGAACATCATACCAACAGTAAAATATGGTGGTGGTAGTGTGATGGTCTGGAGCTGTTTTGCTGCTTTAGAACCTGGAAGACTTGCTGTGGTAAATGGAGCCATGAATTCTGCTGTCTACTAACTAACTAACTAACTAACTAACCTGCACTTATATAGCGCTTTTCTAGTCACAAAGACCACTCAAAGCGCTTTCACTAGTACTAAACCTCTATTCTAAGGGCCTATAGGAAACAGATATCTAGGGACAATTTAGAACAACCAATTAACCTAACATGCATGTCTTTGGATTGTGGGAGGAAACCGGAGCCCCCGGAGTAAACCCACGCAGCACAGGGAGAACATGCAAACTCCACACAGAAAGGTTCCAACCCCTGCCAGAAAGGTTCCAACCCCTGCCAGGGGTTGGAACTACCAAGAAACTACCAAGAAATCTTGGAACTACCAAGAAATCCTGAAGGAGAATGTCCGGCCATCTGTTCGTGACCTCAAGCTGAAGCGCACTTGGGTTCTACAGCAGGACAACGATCCAAAACACACCGGCAAGTCCACCTCTGAATGGCTTAAGAAAAACAAAATGAAGACTTTGGAGTGGCCTAGTCAAAGTCCTGACCTGAATCCAACTGAGATGCTGTGGCATGACCTTAAAAAGGTGGTTCATGCTCGAAAACCCTCCAATATGGCCGAATTACAACAATTCTGCAAAGATGAGTGGGCCAAAATTCCTCCACAGTGCTGTAAAAGACTCATTGCCAGTTATCGCAAATGCTTGATTGAGGTTGTTGCTGCTAAGGGTGGCCCAACCAGTTATTAGGTTTAGGGGGCAATCACTTTTTCACACAGGGCCATGTAGGTTTAGATTTTTTTTCCCTTAATAATAAACACCTTCATTTAAAAACTGCATTTTGTGTTTACTTGTGTTATCTTTGTCTCATACTTAAATGTGTTTGAGGATCTGAAACATTTAACACTAGAAGACCCAGAGAGGGGCCATTTGGCCTTTTTGGCTAGAAAACCCATAGGGGGACCATCAAGTGGCCACAAGAGGGCTAATGTCTGGGTCTTCATTAAGTGTGACAAACACACAAAAAACTGAGAAATCAGGATAGGGGCACATACTTTTTCACACCACTGTATGTGATGTCCAGAGAATTTTTTTTACTGAAAACTCACACTGCTTTTAAGTCCAAGTTGTATTTACCTCATCTCATTTATTGTATGGGCCTGACAGAGAGACTCCTACAGTCATGAAGAATTCCCAGTTAACATACAAGTCTTTCAACTGTGGGAGCAAAGACTGTTAGCTTGAGTAAACCCACACATGTACAACGACAATATTAAAAAGTCCACACACCAGGAGGAACTTAATTTTATTTACCACCACATTTGTAATTTAAATCTTTGGGATACGTGCAATTCAGTCATGGCATATGTTTTTAGACCAGCAATTAAGAACATTTAGTAAGTTGAAACTATTTATTTCATGAGTAGCACCATCCCACTACGATAACATGTTTAGAAAAGTAAATAAAATTGCTATTTTTAAGATGGCAGTCATAATCAACCAATGAAAAAAAAAATTCTGGCAATAATTTGATAACATTTCACATACATATGAGGGGGGTCTGAAACGTTCATAGTGGTCAAATTTGACCAAATGTGGTTTATTTTTCAACAGAGTCTCCCCTTCAGTCCACACTCTTCTTCCATCAGTGTTGCAGCGCTTGGATCCCTACCTTTGAAAGATAAACCACATTTGGTCAAATTTGACCACTATGAACTTTTCAGCTCCCCCTCGTAGACTGATTTCCACTGATCTACAGCTCTGGAAAAAATGAAGAGACCAAAGAGACCACTGCAACATTATCACTTTACCTGGTTTTACTACTTATACATGTTTAACTAAAAAGAACAACTCGGTTTTATTCTCTAACCTACTGAAAACAACTCATACAAATTCCAAGTCAAAATATCATCATTTAGAGTATTTACAGAAAATGACAACTGGCCAAAACGACAAAAAAAAAAAAAAAAAAAAAAACGTTGCTTTTAGAGTGGTGGCCTAGAGTCAGAGCATCCGCCCCACAACCGGGAGGTCGGGGTTCAAGTCCCGGCTGGGTCATGCCAAAGACCATATAAAAGTGGAACTTCCTGCCATCCAGCTTGGTGCTCAGCAAAAATGGAACAGAGGAGGGAAATATGGGAGGCAGTGGCTCAGGAGGTACAGCGGGTCATCCAATAAACAGAGGGTTGGTGGTTCGAATCCCCCTCTCCCCAGCCATCCTGCCGTTGTGTCCCTGGGCAAGACACTTTGCCCACCTTGCCTCCAGTGTCCATGACACTGGGTATGAATGTGTATAAATGTTTGGTAGTGGTCGGAGAGGCCGTTGGCACGGATTGGCAGCCACGTTTCTGTCAGTCTGCCCCAGGGCAGCTGTGGCTACAGTAGTAGCTTACCACTATCAAAGTCTGTCTGGAGTGAATGAATAATGGACCCCCTGAAAGTGCTTTGAGATGTCACTTGACATGTAAAGCGCCATATAAATCTAATCCATTATTATTATTATAGCTCAAATAATGGGAAAAAAGAATAAGTCGTGCTCCTTCTTAAACACTACAATACTTAAGTTTTAACTAAGGAAGAACTCAGAAATCTGCCCCAACATTTTGTGTAATAACTCTGTCTCACCATGCATACATGATCACCTAATCAGTTCCTCCTTAAGCAGACTGAGGTGTTTCCTTGTGTTGAAATTCAACAGATACTCAAATTAAATGGCTGCCAAACATGTAGAGATGCTAATTTAGTAAAGATGTTGCAGTTGGCCCATATATATATATATATATATATATATTTTTATTTATTTTTTTTTTTTTTGGTACAGCTGTATATTGTTAACCCCATTGGACTTACTGAGCAATCCTGCAGTTTCTCACAGCTGGAATCAATCTCAGTCGTCCCTGGACTGAGGTGTTGTACTTTGCTAGGTCCAACTCCTCTAGAACCTCCTCTGACATCTGCAGCATGTAGGCCAGAGCTGAGCAGTGGATCTCAGTGAGTTTCTTCACTGATTGTTTCCCTGACTTCAGGAACTGTTGGATCTCATGATGTACTGAAAGGTCTTTCATCTCCATCAGACAGTGGAAAATGTTGATGCTTCTGTCAGGAGACATTTCATTGCTGTTCATCTTCTTCAGGTTGTTGATGACTCTCTTGATAGTTTCTGGACTGCTGTCTGTCTGACCTAACAGGACTCCTAAAATTCTTTGGTTGGACTCCAACAAGAGTCCATGAAGAAAGCGAACAAACAGGTCCAGGTGACCATTTTCATATTTGAGGGATTTCTCCATGATTCTCTTCAGGAAATCATCCAGACATGGGAATTGACAATGACCAATTCCAAAATAATGAGAAATCCAGCCAGTAAAAATATTTGTTTTTGACTCTACTTGGACGTTTGCCATCACCTCTTCTTTCCTGTTGGTGTAACCGTGGAACATGTAGACTGCAGCCAGAAACTCCTGAATGCTCAGATGAACAAAGCAGTAGACTGGTTTCTGGAACATCACACACTCTCTTCTGAAGATCTCTGTACAAACTCCTGAGTGCACCAATGCCTCTGTGACATTCAGACCACACTTCTCCAGGTCTTCTTGGTAGAACATTATGTTTCCTTTCTCCAGATGTTCAAATGCCAGCCTCCCCAGCTTCAGAAGAATTTCCCTGTCAGCCTCTGTTAGCTCCCGTTGACTTGTCTCATGTCCCTCACGGTATTTGTGCTTCTTCCTCTTTGTTTGGACCAGCAGGAAGTGTGAGTACATGTCAGTCACAGACTTGGGCAGCTCTCCGTTCTGGTCTGTAGTCAGCATGTGCTCCAGAACCATAGCAGTTATCCAGCAGAAGACTGGCATTCTACACATGGTGTGAAGGATCTTGGATGTCTTCAGGTGGGAGATGATTCTGCTGGAGAGGTCTTCATCCCTAAATCTCCTCTTGAAGTACTCCTCCTTCTGGTCATCAGTGAAGCCTCGTACTTCTGTCACCCTGTTCACGCATGGAGGTGGGATCTGATTGGCTGCTGCAGGTCGGCAAGTTATCCAGATGAGAGCAGAGGGAAGCAGATCCCCCTGGATAAGGTTTGTCAGCAGCTCTCTGACTGATGACTTCTGTGTAATATCAGACATGAGCTTTCTGCTGGTGAAATCCAGTGAAAGTCTGCTTTCATCCAGGCCATCAAAGATGAACAAAAGTTTACAGGTGGCAAGCTTCTCTGCTGTGATCTTCTGTAATGTTGGATGGAAGACATGGATCAGTTCCAGAAGACTATACTGGTCATCTCTGATCAGGTTCAGCTCCCTGAATGGAAGTACAATCACCACATCGATATGTTGGTTTTCCAAGCCCTGTGCCCAGTCCATGGTGAATTTATGCACTGAGAAGGTTTTTCCAATGCCAGCAACACCACTTGTCAGAACCACTCTGATGAGTCCCTTTTGGTCATGTAAGGGTTTAAAGATGTCATCACACCTGATTGGAATGTCATGGAGGGAATGAATCTTAGAAGCTATCTCCAGTTGGTTCACCTCATGCTGGGTATGAACTTCTTCACTATGTCCCTCTGTGATGTAAAGCTCAGTGTAGATCCTGTTGAAGAGGGTTACACTTCCTGCTTCATCACTTCCTTCAGTCACATGTTCATATCTCCTCACCAGACTGATCTTGTGATCATCTAAAAGCTCCTGCAGACTAACATCTGCTGAGAAAATGACAAAAGTTAAAGATGCACAGAAACAGTCCCCTGAATATCTAACCTATTGAGAAGATTCTGTTCAATGATAAGTCTACACTGGGTTTCTGTGTTGTGCTTCCTGCCTTGCACCAGCGATTTTGTTAGTTTCTGTCAGTGCACTATATGTTTTAATGAATTGCATCACACCATCTAATTACCAGTAGGTAGTGCACCAGCTGTGCACTGGGAGGAGTGGCATTCATTTCAAAGAGGTGTGGCAGCGCACAATCTCATGTGCATCAGTATTTTAGTGCATTTTATGACAATGCGCTTTTGATCAGGAAAAAGGAGGTCTGTGGTCAGAAGAGCATTGTTAATGCTATTTCAGAGGAGTGTTTTGAAATTGCGCAGATCCTGACAGGAGCACATGAGGAAACACAGCATGTGCTGGGATTTTCTATTATTTTAACTAGTGCATACCCGTAGAAAGTAAGTATACTTGTCTGAAAACAGGCAGCCCAATTAGGCTTTTCAGGCCCAAATGCAGACTGTGATCGAAAGTGGAATACAAAGAGGTGTGGGCTATATGTAGGCAATCACATATTGGACTTTGACAAATACTGTATAAAAGGGACTGAACAGCACTGAGATTTGTTTGATTGTGTGAATATTAATTACAGAATTTTTGAAAATGAATGTGACATCCAGTATTAGTGACTGTTTCGGAACCCTTGTTTATTTTTTGTCAGATCATTTATTTGTCTTATCTTTTTTGACTTATATTCACAGGTGTTGTATCTTGCACTTCAGGGAATGGGAGTTGTTCAGTCATCATTATATTGTTTTAGTTTATATGTGTAGTTTGTAATCTACCGTCAATAAACTCATGCAGTACTATAAAAGGACACGTTTTCAAATATTTGAGACCCATTCTAGTGCATCTTTTATATTTTAGGAATATTATAAGTACAAAACAACAATATTATACACAGCAGAATGACCTGTTTGGCTGCAACTGTTGCATCAGTGTTGCCCTTTTGTCTGTAAATATTTAAATAAAAATTATTTGCTTTGTTATTTGGGTGTTTGTTTGTTTTTTGTCCAGTTTGGTGATAGTCGTCGTATAGTCAAACTGTGCATGTGGCTGCGTATGATAAGCAGTTGATCTGGGCATTCTGCTCCACAATCATGGTGGTATTGTGATTAACTATTAACTTTTAGATAGCCGTGCAAGCACACCGAGAGGATCGCCATTGGCGATGACAAGTCGTGGTCCTGCAAAGGGACTCCCATCTACCGCTGACCTGGCGGGCTGGGCTTGTTTCCCTTCAAGGACCGCGTTCCACGCGCTGCTTCTCCAACACCAGTGTTCTTTAGGCAGACCCCAGGTCCCTGCTGGCATTCCCCAAATTATCCTTTAAGGCGGATTCACCCTACAACATTTGGACCGACTTTTACTGGCGTTTTGGCAAACGCCTGGTTTTGCTGGCAAAAGTTAATGATTGCTGGTGTTTGTTGGCAAACGCTGGCAAAAGCTGTGTACTTTGAAAATTTTCAGCATGTTGAAAATTTGCCGACGTTTGGAAATACACATTTGTGAAATTTGTGCTCAGTTTGCAAGAGTTCCTGAGTGCTGGGCTAAGTTACAGTATGCAGAGTTTACCTAAGTCAGCCTCAGTTAAAGCTGGGTTCACACTATAACGTTTGGACCGACTTTTACAGATGTTTTGAAAAATCAGAGAAATAGCGCAGGTCAGCTTACATCAGCGTCAGGCGACGCTTATATAAAGATCAGTATTTGTGGAGGTTTCCTGCCGTTCTGCTTCTGGAGTGAACATATCTCCCTTGGGGATACGTTTCAGTATTTATTTTCATTTGATATTCCATTGTAGTTACTTTTGCATACCCTTTTCCCCTGTTCATTCATTCATTCATTCATGTAAAAAAAAAAACCAATAAAATAATGCTATAGACTTCAACACTATGTCCACAATTAAAATGTGAATGTGGATAGAATAAAAAACTATTTAGTGAATCATCATATAGATAAAATGGCGGGTGATTATATTTTGACTGTTACACCAACAGAAAACGTGTTCTAACATTGGTAGCAGCTCTGGATGCAAAATATGACGACACGGAAAGCAGGAGTCTGAGTTGTGTTGAGTTCTGCACTGTGTTGGTGAAGGGGATACCTTTGCTGCGTGGTGGGGCTGCACTCACCTCAATTTTAATTGCATTTTAGACACTGAGGGCTTGGGGGGATGGGGGCCCTGCTGCCCATCGCAGTGGCTAGCGGTGCTCCAATCACTATCCTCCCAATTTTAATTGCACTTTGGTAGTCCACACATTTACACACAATTACATCATATAACCGACACCCACCCACCATGTTCTGTGCGGGGGGGGGGTCTTCCCCCACCCCTGTTGCCCTGCTCCTGCTGGGGGCGTGGGGGCCTGGTGGGAAGCCTGGGACCTATCATGTTGTCAAAATCCCTGGGTACTGCTGAATATATAGACACAACCAAGGAAGTGAGAGGGGGGCTGAATATGAGTCTAAGTGAGAGTGAGGGGGTGATGAATGGAGGTGGTGATGGTGGGTCGGTTTTGTGCGGTGCTTTGCATGTCGGGTGGCATCTTGGGGCGCCTGTGGTGGTCTGCTGATTGGTCGCTCAGATGGACGCTGGGGGTGGGGGTCTGCTTCTGTGGCCTGCGCTGGTGGTCTCCCTGGTCACTACCGGGCACTGGTGCGTGTTCAGGCTCGTTGCATCTGCTTCGCAGCCGCCTTATGAAACAAAGGTGAATGAGGGGTGAATTTGAAAGGGTACAGGAGTGAGAGAGAATGGGTTGGTCTGGGGGCGTGACAGGGAGTTAGTGCATATGGGTGTGTATGGGAGCATGTGGGTGTGAAGGTGTGAGGAGGGGTGTGTCTGCGAGTCGGGAGGTGCTGGATTAAGAGGGGTAGTGCCTCTCGGCAACGTGGGCTCCCCTGGGCGGGGGGACTTCTTTGGGCATGGGGGTCCCCGGGGTGTGCGACAGAGGCGCTGGGGCGGTCTCCGCCCCGGGGGGTGGGGTCGCTGGCCTCCTGGTGCCTGGGGCCCGGGGGTGGGCGTTGGCCCTGCTGGGGGGGCGGGTCTGGGGGTGTGGGCTCACCGTGCCGCCCGCCGTGCAGCCTGGCCTCCCTTGATCGTCCCTCCGAGGGCGGATGCCTGGCCTTGCTGGGGTTTGCTGACCTTGGACGTTTGTGCCCTGTGGGGGTTGGTGGCGCTGCCTTGCCTGCTCGGGGTTCCCGGGGGGGGGGGGGGAAGCTGCTGCGACCGGCCCTCCGCTTCGTATGTTTCCTGACAAACCACTCACATGCACACACTTATTTTGCGTGCGTTCTCATATATATGCACGCAGACACACATGCACAAGCGTCTCTCCTTTAACAGGTGCGGAAACCAGACTCGTGTTGAGACCTCTTCAGTGGAAGAAGCAGTTTGTCTTTTGTTTGTTTTAGTTGTTGGTTTGTTTTTTTGTCTGTTCCCCTCCCTTTTCTTTCCCCCTCCACACACTTCCTTTCCCTCTTCCCCATCCTGTTGGGTCTTTCATGGGTAAAATAATTAAAATAAAGTATTAAAAGTTATTACAGGAGGAGTTTACAACAATATACAATACATAGTTAGGTACTGTATAAGCTCCTCTTGGCAAAGTAAATCTGTTTTGGCACAGTAAGGGTGACAGATCCTTGTTCTGTTTGCCTAGCTGCCTGACAGGACCGGGGGTGGGGGGGGTGGGGGAGCAGGAGTCTGAGTACAGACTGTACCGGCATCCTGTGTCCCCGCCCTTCCTTAATTCTGATTGACTGTTTAGAAAGGTCTGACAGTAGCCATGTTTACATGGACACAAGTAACCGGATTAAAAGCCTGATCAGAATAAAATGCTCCATGTAAACACGCCAATCTGAATATTCTGACCCGATCACACTCATTCGGATCAAAATTTCCTTCCGATTGAGACAGGTGGGTTATGCCGATTGATAATCCAATTGGTGCGCATATAAACACTTATTCCGAAGTTTGGGTAGAAAATATGTTTACTGCGCAATGTCTGTATGTCAGCCACGTGTCAACATGACGTATTTCCGCCTTTACAGCAGATAGCGGAAGACATGGCGGGAGTAAAACAAAACTGGTCTGTATCATCCTGCTGTCTCCCTCTGTTCGTCATATGCAGAAGCATGTACTTGTAGCTTCATTATGGAGACCAGCAGAAGCAAAAGTACAGTATGAATAACAATACAGGTCCATTTCAAAAAGAGAAAGACATGAAGCAGGGTTTGTTTACATTGGAAGTTGCTTCTTCTTCCAGGGTTTCCTCTGGTAATATTTCTCCATGGCGGCCCGCCTCACCAGAAATTGTACCGCCACGCCAAGCTGATATGATTTTATTAATAAAAATATATGAAGCAATGACTTTCCGCAAGCGTGCACATGAACAACGCGCGTGGCCATCATCCACGTAGAGTTTAGAAGCGCCCTGCTCACACAAGTTTTCCAGTCAGTCAGCAGCGTTTTGCTAAGCGTGACTGTCCGACAGAAACATGAGTTTATTAAAGTACTTTATACGCGGAAAAAAAAATCATAAGAGGTATGTAAGCATTGGCGTTTATCATGGTTTTAACCCGCTGGAAATGGGAGCCATAATGGAAGAGTCGCTTAGTTAAGAGATGTGGTTAGAATTCAAATGCAGGCAGCTTCATAAGAAGGGAAAGGCGAGGAGGACTGATGAACTGCTGAGGATATATTTCACCAGCCACTACAATATTACGTTATGAGACTGGCAATTTCTCTCTTTTCTCGCACAAGCAGGCGTGCCGTTTTTATTCTCCAGCGGCAGTGACAAAGCAACAGCTAAAAGCGCTAGCTCTAAACTGAGGTCCTTCAGCGGCTGCCTAGAGAGGTGCCTGATGAGAAAGCCTGAGCGCACAACTATAACGGCCGTTGCTAAACGACCGGGAGCCATTTACGTCTGCACTAAGTGGCCAGGAGCCACTTAGTGAATGAAAAACCCACATGCAGGAGTGGTTTTGTGTGTTGTATTGAACAAAACACCAAAATGTGTTAATGGGAATGAATGAAGTGTGAATGTGTATGTGTGTCAAACACCCGAGCTGTCAGGGAGCGAAGGACCCAAAGGGCTCCCTGACACGCCTGATGGAAAATAAATAAATATGTGCATTTTTTTTAACCAAATAGCCAAATTAGGAGGTATTTACTTGTATTCTTAGCATATTTGTAATTTGTGTGTATTGTGTGTATTTTCTACTATTGACTAAAAAAAAAGAATTGAATTGTACACCACACCAATCACCTGTAAAAAACCCCACAAAAAAGTCAAAACTAATCAAATGTCTGTTTTACATACATATACAGTGGGACAAAAAAGTATTTAGTCAGCCACCAATTGTGCAAGTTCTCCCACTTAAACGATGAGAGAGGTCTCCAATTTTCATCATAGGTGTACCTCAACTATGAGAGACAGAATGAGAAAAAAACCCCCAGAAAATCACATTGAAGGATTTTTAAAGAATTTATTTGCAAATTATGGTGGAAAATAAGTATTTGGTCACCTACAAACAAGCAAGATTTCTGGCTCTCACAGACCTGTAACTTCTTCTTTAAGAGGCTCCTCTGTCCTCCACTCATTTTTGAAAGAAAAACACTTTTTTTCAATGAAGATAACTTTAAACTAATCAGAAATACACTAATATCTAATATACATTGCTAATATGGTAAATGACTATTCTAGCTGCAAATGTCTGGTTTTTGGTGCAATATCTACATAGGTGTATAGAGGCCCATTTCCAGCAACTATCACTCCAGTGTTCTAATGGTACAATGTGTTTGCTCATTGCGTCAGAAGGCTAATGGATGATTAGAAAACCCTTGTGCAATCATGTTAGCACAGCTGAAAACAGTTTAGCTGGTTAGAGAAGCTATAAAACTGACTTTCCTTTGAGCAGGTTGAGTATCTGGAAAAAATTATTTCAAATACAAATCATTATTTCTAACCTTGTCAATGTCTTGACTATATTTTCTATTCATTTTACAACTCATGGTGGTAAATAAGTGTGACTTTTCATGGAAAACACAAAATAATTGTCTGGGTGACCCCAAACTTTTGAACGGTAGTGTATATATATATATATATATGTATATATGAAATGGTCAGTCAGAAAGCAACTCATACAGGCTCGGACGTCTCCCGGGTTAACAAGGTCAGGACTTCCTGGCAGCGGCGGGCGAAGGACAGAGCTGCGTGGAGGATACACACACACACACACACACACACACACACACACACACACACACACACACACACACACACACACACACACACACAACTCACAAAAAGTTAGGGATATTTGGCTTTCGGGTTAAATTTATGGAAAATGTAAAAAGTTCATGCTTCAGTGATATTATATCATGAAAGTAGAACATTTAAGTTGAAGCATGCAATGGTGATTTCTTCATCTCAAACAATTTATTGAAACAAAAGCCAACAACAGTGGTGGGTATACCACAACAAAAAATGTCAGTGTCTCAATAACTTGTCATGTGCCCTTGAGCATCAATTACAGCTTGACAACGACGTCTCCTGCTGTTCACAAGTCGACTTATTGTCTGCTGAGGCATGGCATTCTACTCTTCTTGAAGGGCGGCCCTCAGGTCATTGAGGTTGTGGGGTGCAAGGTGATGAGCCTCCACACGGTGATTCAGCTGATCCCATAGGTTTTCTACAGGATTCAGGTTTGGAGAAAGTGCAGGCCACTCCATTTGAGGTACCCCAGCCTCAAGCAGCCATTTCTTAATGATGCAACCTCGATGCACTGGAGCATTGTTGTCCATGAAGATGAAATTAGGCCTGTGTTGTTCACGCAGAGCCACAATGACTGGATAAATTATGTTATTCAGGTAACATTGGCTTGTCACTGTACCATTCACAAGGTGTAGAGCGGTTCTGTATTGACTAGACACATCTGCCCAGACTGTAACACTGTGACAACAGTGGCTGATGCATAGTGCTCTCCTTGACATCTTCAACATCGTTGGTGGCCATCATTTCTACTCAACATGAATCGACTTTCATCAGAGAACAGCACTGAGGCCCACTGGTCCCTTGTCCAGTGTAAATGCTTCCTGGCCCATGCAAATGATGATGCATGTGCCTGATGGTGTGGTCAGATACCCTTGCAGGTCGTCTACCACGCAGACCAGGCTGATGTAAATGGTTTTGAATGGTCTGACGTGACACTTGGGTGCCTCTCACCTCCGTTAAATGTGCATGGAGTTGAGTGGCATTCATCATCTAGTTCCGCAGGGCACTGTTCACAATGAAGCGGTCATCAGCATGGGATGTGGCCAAAGGGCGTCCACTTCTATGCCTTTCTGTGACTCTTCCAGTCTCTCTGTATCTCTGTTACAGTCTGCTGATGACACTAAGCTCAGTGGCCACTTCCTTCTGAAAACATCCTGTTTGAAGTCTTGCAATGGCGAGGTACTGTTGATCAATTGTTAGGTGTCGTCTTGGTCTCATGATGTCAAAGTGTGAACAGCATGATGAAGAGGACTGTTTAAATACTGCAAGGTTTCCTCTGGTAATATTTCTGGGTGGCGGCCCACTGCGCCAGAAAAATTTCCACCGCGCTGATGAGGATATATAAATTTAAGAAAAATATATGAAAAAATGACTTTCCACAAGCGTGCAAACGAAGAACGTGCATGACCGTCATCGCGCGGAGTTTAGAAGTGCCCTGCCCACGCGAGCTTTCCAGTCAGTCACCAGGCAGAGTGTGACTCTCTGAGAGAAACATGAGTTTATTAGTGTGGCGGGTTGATTCAACCCCCCCACAACACACAGGACAGTCAGCTATCTTCTCTTGGTTTTTCCCGCTGCACTACTGAGATGTAATGTGCCATTCATGTATTGTGATGTAATGTGCCATTCATGTATAGTGTTCATGCGTCCTGTCCTTACTGTGACCTAGAGGCTGAAATCAATATGTAGATGTGCCTTGTAACCTCTTTGTCCTACACCTGGAGCAGGGGCTAGCAAATTTGCCTATTGTTATGTAGGTCTCTTAAATGCAAATGTCTCATGCCTGTTCTGCAGTCCCTTTGATCGTACCAACTGCTGGGGAATGCTCTTTGATGTATTGTCTGAGTTAGGTATAAATACTGCACAGGTTCTGTAACTCGCTCTCTCAATCTCACTTCTGCAACTGCTGCTGCAGGACACAGACATTGTGTCCTCCTTCTCTGAGAGCCGTGGGCTCGCTCCTGGCGCCGCGAGCTCGTGACGGCGGTATGATATAATAAAACCTGCTTAAAACCACAGCATCGCTGCTTATTTTTTATCATCCGCCGCACTGGTGACCCCGAAGACACACACGCTTTGTGCGACGCAGCCTTCTGGTCTGGTCATCCACGCTGAACCGGCCGAGGGACACAAGACGTCTCCTCCCTCTCACCGCCCCAACGCACCATGTCCTGAAGGCAGAAAGGAACACGCTGCCAGTGAACGCTTCACTGGTTACCCCGAACATGCACATGTTTTGTGCAATGTAACCTTCTGATCTGGACAGCTGCGCTGGTGACCCGTTCTTCATGATGAGATCTGCACGTCTGAGATCTGCTCATCCACGCTGGACCGGCCGCGCTCGCAGTTCCTCCACACGAGAGCGCAGGCACCTCGTCCCCTCTCCACGACGGCGTCCTCCATGGCCGGCGGAGAACGCAACACGTGGACCTGAACGCACCACGGCCGAGCAGTGCCAAAGATCGTCTATTCCCTCCCACCGCTCCAACGCATCTGCACAAGCCTGAGGGACAAAAGATCGTCTATTTCCTCCCACCGTTCCAACGCACCATGGCCAAGCTGCAGCCACAGCCCAAACCTGGATTTTATCGGCGCCGTCTGCGCCGATCTCCACCAAGATTCTGCACCCTGACTCGCCACTCCAGCGGCCCACCCACGCACGGAACCCCCGCGCGCGCACCGGGGAGTTACGAGGACGGCACACCACGCACGGGACAATAACGGTTTCACTGACTGCCTTCCTTCTGCTGCACACTGGCCCTTCAGGCTTGCTTGTACACCTGAGGCCCGCAGCTTGCTCACTGGATTTTATGGTCTTAGCCACGGCACACAAGGGGAATTCAGCCGTCTGCGGTTCCCGAGGCTTTAGAGTTGCGCCTGCCCTAAAGTCAACACGCCAGTCCTTCTGCTTTTATTTTTTTTTCTTACAGCTGCTCCTGCTTTTCTTCATGGCCACGAGAGGAGTCAGAGACAAATTTTTCTTCTTGTGATCTCCGCACGCGCAACGGGACAGCCCCTCGACGTCGCGGAGCAGCAAGCAATTTTTGCGCGGCTCGGACGATTTCACCGCCCCTGCCGGCACTTACTACCCCTCCCCTCCCTCCCCCTCCGCCTGCAGCGAGCTTCTCCCACAGCTCACTCCCATAGATGGATTATCGAGGTCTCGGCCCCCTGCCGTGCCCTCTGGGGGGGAGCGTGTGGCGGGTTGATTCACCCCCCCCCCCCCACAACACACAGGACAGTCAGCTCTCTTCTCTTGGTTTTTCCCGCTGCACTACTGAGATGTAATGTGCCATTCATGTATTGTGATGTAATGTGCCATTCATGTATTGTGATGTAATGTGCCATTCATGTATAGTGTTCATGCGTCCTGTCCTTACTGTGACCTAGAAGCTGAAATCAATATGTAGATGTGCCTTGTAACCTCTCTGTCCTACACCTGGAGCAGGGGCTAGCAAATCTGCCTATTGTTATGTAGGTCTTTCAAATGCAAATATCTCATGCCTGTTCTGCAGTCCCTTTGATCGTACCAACTGCTGTGAATCCGCTCTTTGATGTATTGTCTGAGTTAGGTATAAATACTGCACAGGTTCTGTAACTTGCTCTCTCAATCTCACTTCTGCAACTGCTGCTGCAGGACACAGACATTGTGTCCTCCTTCTCTGAGAGCCGTGGGCTCGCTCCCGGCGCCGCGGCGGTATGATATAATAAAACCTGCTTAAAACCACAGCATCACTGCTTATTTTTTATCATCCGCCGCATTAGGGTAATTTAAATGCGGAAAAAAAATCACAAGAGGTATGTAAGCACTGGCGTTTATCATGGTTTTAACCCGCTGGAAACGGGGGGAATAATGGAAGAGTCGCTTAGCTAAGAGACATAGTTAGAGTTCATATGCAGCCGGCTTCATATGAAGGGAAAGGCAAGGGGGGCTGATGAATTGCTGAGGATATATTTCACCAGCCACTACAATATTAAGTTATGTTCCCTGTTATGTACCTGGCAAGTTAAGATGACCGAAATTCATCAAATCAATGACTTTAATCCGTCAGCAGCCTTCAGACAAACTAAACGTGCCAACATTTGGATTTCAAAATAAGGGAGGTTTTTCCTGCTGTCGGGTTGGTGAGGAGAGTTCTAAAAAACTATAAATATAAAGAAATATTATAACAGAAATAACGGCATCCTTGGTCATTTAAGTTAATTTATTTCATTAAATACAATTTTATTTTTTCTTTGTAATCAAATTATTGTTCTGTTCTGACTGCAAAGTTATTGTCAAAAATATAAATTGTTATAAGGAAAAAGTAAAAAAAAAAATTACCACAGTCTGTTTCAAATTGATTTAAAAAACAGTAATTTTATTTAAAAAAAACAGACAAAAATAAGCTATAAAAGCTATAAAATAATCCACAAATTTATAATAAAGCTTCAAATGTAGAAGAAAAGTCAATTTTACAAGAGGAAATTACAAATTTGAGGAAAATGGTTTCAAATTTGATAAATTTAAAAAGAAAAGTAGAAAACTATAAGAAAATTGTTATACATTTTGGAGAAAAACCTCAAACCTTCAAGACTGAAGTCATTACTCAAGTTTTTAAGTGGCTGCTCTTTGTACCCTTAACTAGACTAGAAATCTTGGGTTGTCTACTTTTAATTATTAATTTCAAAACACTGCTTTTACATGAGTAGAATTTCTGGCTACTATACCCGCCTCTGATCATATAATTTAAGTATGCAAGAGTAAATTACTATTACACAACAAAAATACCTTTTTTGTAAGTTGTCTGTGTTTTTTTCAACTGATTTAAGACAATTCTGCACCGCTGAATCCGAAAATGATATCCGTGTCTCTCGATCAGGTCAGGTTTTTATGTTAAGTTATAAGCAGTTGTACAGTTGTACTGTAAATTGAATAGTAGACATTGAAGTACACGTAAATTGAATGTTACGTCATCATTGTTCAAAATTCAGAGAATTTCAAGAAATAAAAAAGAATTTTGCATCATATAAAGCGAAAATACCCGTACAAGTAAACAAAAAAGTAAGAAAACATGTGGCCATAGTTCAAAAAGTTGACCTGATTGAGCAAAACCAATGTGATTTTTGGATTCAGCACTTCAAAATTGTCCTAAATCAGCTAAAAAAAACTTAGACAATAAATTTGGTGTTGACCAGTGTTATGTTTTTTTTTCCTTCCCTACTCTCTCAATGGAAAAAAATGAAACACCAGAATAAAACTACAAAAAATACACATTTTTGTCATTTATGTAAACCATGACAAAAAAATCCTACAGGAAAAAACATGACACTTGATGTTTTCTAACCTGTTTGTATACCACCATAGACAGAGAGAGAACCTGAATTAGACAGAGCTCAGAGAGGGTAAGATGAGACAGAAGAGAGGAGCCAAGGAGAGGAAAGTGTTCAGGCAGCGGGTCCAGGAGAGGTGAGAGCAGAGGAAGGAGAGAAGGATAACACCAGTAAAAAGTCCAAACACAGGACGTCTGGGTGGGACCCCAACTGGCCCAATATTCCAACATTCAAGCCCCGGTTGTACAATACTTCAAATGGTAAGTTCCATATGCAAAGTTACTGTGCAAAATTTAAAAAAGAAATAAGTAGTATAAAATTAACATATTCCGGTAACAATCGTGTCATATGTTTACTCCGCCCCCCCACCCTCCCCGGAAAAAATATGTTGCCACCGCGTCAAGATCTTTAAGCCAGAGGAAACACTGTACCAATTCTAGCTGAACTAGAAAATGTATTGGTCAGTTCATGGATCAAACACCTGTTGTGAATTTTTCCATTAAGCAACTTATTAGAGAACAGCAAGTTATGCAAAAAGTATTAAGCATTGAACAGTTGGACATGTGCATTCTAAAGGTTAGAGAAGGTTTTCAGCATGCTGAAAATTCTCAATGAATACAACTTTCGCCAGCGTTTGCCAACAAACACCAACAATCATTAACTTTTATCAACTTTTGCCAGCAGAGCCAGGCATTTGCCAAAACGTCAGTAAAAATCGGTCCAAACGTTATAGTGTGAACCCAGCTTTAGACGTATGCAGTCATGGCAACATTACAGTATAATTTTTTAAGCATTACATCTTCACTATTCTCTCTTTCTTGTCAAATTTGTCGCTTTTCCCTTCCTTTTTTTGTTTGTGAAACATTGTGATAACTGACTGGTCGTGATGCCATGTATTATCCAATCAGCATGGAGTCAATCCGAAACCCCGCACACATTTCCTGAAGCCAGGGCATGAATAGACAGAGCAGTGGCTAAACTTTTATTGATAAAAATTGTGTATTTTGACTGAGTGACTCCATACTCAGGGATGTACACCCTCATAACCTCAGTAAAGCACGTATAAAATCTTAGGCTAGTCTGATGAACGGTTCAAGAGATGTGTGGAACAGACAGACAGACAGACACAGAGACAGAGATTTTGTGGATTTAAAGACAGATGAAGAGAGTTGAAGAAATTATAATCTAATTGCCTGTCATTTTAATTTGGCTACAATATGATGATACAGTCGATAGTTTTTTATTCCATCCAGATTTTCATTTTAACTGCAAACTTACCATTGGAGTATATATAGTCTATAGATGAGGCATTAATGTGTGCTTTTTTTTTTCTTTTTTTTTTTTAGGGAATGAATGAATGAACAGGGAGTGTGTGTGTGTGTGTGTGTGTGTGTGTATTCTGGTGTCAATGTGGTAAACGTAGGTGGCGTGGTGGGATACTGTCAGTCTGAAGATTTTAAACGCCAAATCTCTCTTCTGTGACAAAGTATTCTGTCCACATATTAATCTACTGTATCCGTCATCATATCTCGTGTCCGTTGGTGCACATGCACCCTGATTAATGAAAAACACACACTCAGCTGTTGTTTTCTGTTAAATGAGGACAGTTAAATACAAACAATTTGAAGACACAGAGTTGTTCACTGCACAAAGAGAAAAAAACAGTATGTGAGTTTACGAATCAGCAGATCGTCCTCCTTTTAATTCAACTACCAGTCCCAGTGGAACTACCAGGAAAAGAGCTGCCACCGCGGCCCAGAGCAGCCAGGTATGCACAAAACCAACACTCATTATCTAATTAGGACAGTTTTTTCCTTCAATTTTTTTAACCTCATTCAGTGTCATTCTCTTCACAGAATGATTCAGAATGAAATTAGGTTGTTTTGAGTTAAAACAACAATTTTGCATTCAGGAAAGGAGATTAATGAACCTCTCGCTCTTTCTCCATTTAAAAGAGAAGTTTGGATGAAGTTTATGCGTAATTATGATGAAGTCTCCACAGTGCCAGTAGGGCTGGAGAGAAGGGGGTTAAAACGCGCCTTAAGAGCGCCTTGCCCTTAACTGCATTTTAATTTTGTGAATGACCCTGCATTGTCATCAGCCCAAAGTGAGTATGTCCTTTCATTTAAATGCTGTCATATTAGTATTAAGCCTTTGATCTTGTGCCTCTGTTTAATAAAAGGAATGAGAGCAAAGACAGTGATTGGTTTATTTGACACTATGGTCCAAAGACTCCTCTGAATAATTAAGAGCATTAGAACACTCTCTTTGCACCTGGCACAAAATTTGTTTTTGCGCTGCTGTAATAACGAAATGAACTTGGAAATGCCCATAAACGCACCTCGCCCCTCAGACAATTGACTCTGGACTGTGCCGCTGTAATACAGCACTAAGTGTTTATCAATCCGATAATTTTTATTCTCAGACCATTTCTGGCTTTTAGATCCAACATATTTTATACATGAAGTCTCAGATCTGTACTGTAGTCACTGAAATTCAATGGGACATGAGTGTGACTTTTTCAATGATCTGATCGGTCAGTGGTGTAAAACTCAACAATGTGCCCATGTTCAAACTTTTCAGAAACAATGACAGCAGAAAGCTGGAAAGTCTTACTTTGTACACAGCCACTCTCATTGCCACTCTGCAGTCCAGCTTTGCTTCTGGATCTTTCTCCACACTGGGGGCAAGTGGAGGCTTCTGATGAAGCAGACTGGTCCTGGTATGAGGAGGTGCTCACGCTGCAGCTGGTAGAGTCTGGTCCTTTTAGGACATGCTGACACAAATCATCGCAGGGCAGCTGCTCCTCTGCAGACTCACCACTTCTCTCCGTGGCTCTACAAAAAACATTTCTTCATCACTAAAAATATTCCAATACTGCTTTCTCACTACCCTGAAAGGCAAACCAAAAATTAATTAAAAAAAATAGTTAAAAAAAAATGTTTTTGGACACTGCTCCCCGGTGGATGAATTGAGTATTGCAGCTAATTATTAGAAAACTTCCAGCAACGTTGTTTGCTTTTCAATGCTTCCATAAATCACTGTGCAGAAGCTATGAATAGTAAAAGAGGAGCTACTGGCACCCAGACTGTTGATTATAAATCTAGGCCTTATCAAACATTTATTCGAGCCATTTCCCAAAGTCATTTTCTGATTCGGGTACAACAGACAGCAGCAGAATCCATTCATAAACTACAAGGTGCAATAACTGTATGATTACATTTTATGTGTTGATGCATTCCCAGAAAATATGTAACACAACATTTCCTGTCATCAATGTAACTATGACAATATACAATCACATTCCTGTAAAGTCACGTTTGAGTGAGAGGATGTTGTACCTGATTGAAATTTACGAAGAGTAAGAGTTTTTTTTCCCCATTTCTCTACATGAAAAAAATAGTAAAATGTTTCTGAAAATGAGTGCCCTCAGTCAAAGAGAAAATGTCCTTCACTTTGTTACAGTTACAACAAAGTTTAGTCTAAACTGATCTTAATCCTCTTAAAACTGTGTTAGACAAGCAAAGACTCGGAGCACAGGGGCCAATTATTGAAGCAGAAAATATATTTTAAATTGTTTCCAACATGACAATATGGATCACAGATGAAGTTCATTAATTTTCTTACAATGCTGCAAATAGGGATGCACAGATATATCGATGAACATTGGTATCAGCCGATAGTCACGTGGTTGACTGCCATTGGCCTATGGGTAAAAAAATTAATACTCGCCGATGATAGTGGCTGATAATCTAACTACGGTGTGCTCCAAATTTTTTTTTACTAATTATCCAGTAGATAAGCCAGACTTTGCAGTGTGCATGTGTGTGTGGTGTTTTTCTGTGTTCCAGCATCATGAATGTTTGTGTTTAATGGACAAAAAACAAAGTTTGGATTCTGTTTGAAAAACTCAGTAATAAGGTCTCGTTGATATTTCAGTTTATCTTTTTTAAATAATATTATTTTTAAAATGATTTTATTCAAATTAATTCATGTTTCTGGAAAAATGTTTTTTCTGCTGGATTAAGTTGTGAAGTTGCTGAATTGATAATGTTATAATGGGGTTAAAAAATGTTAAAATTTATTTTTCAGTATGGGAGCAAGGTCTGCATAACATATTTGCTGCCACTAACATTTATTTATTTAGTTATTTTTAAATTCTATTTTGTCATTTTAATTTTCAAATACAGTTTCCATCATGGACAATAACAGTGAAATGAAACAAACTTTTTTCTGGTAAAAAAGCAATCTGCTCCAAGTATTTTTGAAGCAGTGCATTAAGATGCTATAAGTCACATTTCACCTTTAAAGAACAGGAGCTCCCTGAGGCGAATGCCATATCGCCCGCCTGTTTTCTTTGAAGATCACAATACTTACTGACAGACACCAGTTCTCAACTTTTCAGTATAATTACTGTGGCAGAACCAAATTATGATAAGTCCATCATCCACGAATATACAACAAAGTATACAACCCACAGTTGTAGGGCAGGATCCCGAGGTGAATCTGCGTAGCAAGTTTGGTGACCCTAGAGAGCTTTACATGTTCTATAGTAAGAAAACGTAGGGAGTGTCAACCTTGACCTTTGACATTTTGACCCCAAACCCATAGTCTGAGGTCAGGATCCCAAGATGAACTTGTGTACCAGGTTTGGTGGCCCTAACTTTACTCGTTGTACAGTAAAAAGGCATAAGGAATGTTAACCTTGACCTTTGACCTTCTGACCCCAAACCCATAGTCAGAGGTCAGGATCCCAAGGTGAACCTGTGTAGCAAGTTTCGTGACCCTAGCTTTCTTTATTGTTGAGATATAATTTATAAGCCATTATGATGTTGACCTTTGACCTTGCGATCCCAAAACCATAGTCACACTTCAGGGTCACAGGGTGAACCTGTGTACCAAGTTTGGTCACCCTAACTTTACACATTGTGCAGTAATAAGGCATAGGGAATATTAAAGTTAACCTTTGACCTTTTGACCCCAAACCCATAGTCAGAGGTCAGGATCCCAAGGTGAACCTGTGTACCAGCCTTTCGTTCAGTTGACAAAACCATTTGCAACCGTTCGGAATTGTTCATTAGTTTCCGTAACTGAACAACATGCTCGCTGCGAACTGTTTTCTCATTGACCGAACTCCTCGGGGAGGTGACTCGCATAGTGAACAAAGATGGCGGCTAGGTAAGATAGTTTGTGAGGTCCCTTTTGTTTTCTTTTCTTTTCAGAGCAATTCCATCAATTTAAGAGCTTATGTCAGTTTGTAAGTAAAACAATACCATGCATAAAATGTTGTTTTTGGTGGGGATATAACGGCAAATTCTTAGGTAATGAGAGTCAATGAGAGTCAAATTGTAATAGAGTATGTGCATCATCAGAGTATATCAAACCATTTTTTTTTTTTTACTTATTTGTACCCGTAGGTAGATTTGGTTTGCAGTCTGGTGACAAGCCACCAGCTGCCAGTCGCTGCGTGCGCGAGCGCCCTAAACCTACATGTTTTTGGTATGCGGGAGGAAACCGGAGAAATCCCAGAGTAAACCCACGCAACACGGGGAGAACATGCAAACTCCACACAGATCACTGTTGGTCGGGGGCTGGGATTGAGCCCACGGTCTCATGATCCCCGCGATCCCCCGGCCGAGGGTAAACTGTGAACCTGTAAACCATGGCACCAAGTTTCAAAACAATCGGACCGAAACTGTAGGAGGAGTTGATTTCACAAAAGTGGGACAGACGGAAGGACGGACGGAAGAAGAATTTTTACCTCCACCAAGGAGGTAATGTAATTGGGGTGGTTTGTCTATTTGTTAGCAGGATTACACAAAAACTACTGGATGGATTTTGATGAAGTTTTCACTAGAGGAAGTCCTTGGGCCAAGGATGAACCCATTAATTTTGGTGATGATCCGAGACTACATACTTCCATCAAGAAACTTGAAGCAACTTTGGCGGAGGTATGCACTCTTTCAGCTTTCAAAGCTGACTGCAAATCTCATGAGACAATATATTACTTCCACTGAAGAGTGTATACCTCTGCCAAGGCTGCTTCAAGGTCCTTGGTGGAAGTATGCACCGAGTGCTTTTCTAGTTACCTCTGCCAGGCCGAAAAGGCCAGGAGGTTATGTTTTTGCCGGAGTTTGTGTGTTTGTCTGTCTGTCTGTCTGTCTGTTGGTTAGCAAGATAACTCAAAAAGTCTTGGACGGATTTCCATGAACCTTTCAGGCGTTGTTGGAAATGGTACAAGGAAGAACTGATTAAATTTTGGGGGTGATCCGGTTCACCATCTGGATACAGGAATTTTTTAAAGCATTTTTCAACACTGTGACATACAGCCATTTTCAACATGTGCGCAGGCGCAATAGAGGGCGCTGGTCGTCGTGTCTGATGAACACAAACTCCGCCTTCTTCAAAGTTTTAGGCACAAAAGCACACAGAAAACAGGGCTCGCCAGACTGCCTGTGTTTGCACTACGCTGCAAAAGCTGACATGGGCAGCTGTCCGGCGCCGGATTATTTGGCAGAAATTCCCCGGCCAGCCATAGGGGCTGCGCAAAAACCAGCTCTCTGCCGGGGGAGGCTTCCAAATCCTCTTTTTTCCGCGGACCGCAAACCCAATAAAACCCACGGCAACCATTATCGCACCTTCTTTTGTCCTGCGGCTCCGGAACAGAGAGGAATCCCGGCGCCAGTAATGCTGCGCCTGATATGTGTCACTCTAATGCTAAAAGTGATGGCAGAAATTCCCCGGCCAGCCATAGGAGCTGCGCATTTGGCAGAAATTCACCGGCCAGCCATAGGAGCTGTGCAATAACGAGCTCTCTGCCGGCGAAGCTTCTAAATTCTCGTTTGCCGCGAAGCGAAACCCCAACATAATATAATATAAAACCCACGGCAACCTGTCTACCCAATTTGCATCCGTCAGTGGAGGAGATGGACACAACAGCAACACTTCAGTTTATTACCTCCGCCAAGGAGGCAATGCTTTTACTACTGAACCACTAATCCTATCACTATCAGATTGATTGTCATTGATTAATTGTGTGTTTATTGCACTGTCCCTGTCAAATAAACAAATAATCATTGTGAATCCAATTGCTAGTCATATGTTTACATGCTCAAGGAATCTGAAAACGTACACACAAACACTGTATGGGGGGAATTGTGGCGCTTGGCGGAGGTCTGCGCTCTCTGAGTGCTTTTCTAGTTTATTTAATGTTTCTATTGAATCCATTCATTATTTGGCTAGCTGCTCACTCCTATTTTGAAAGTTTGCTCAGGACTTGTATCGATTGGGAAGACAGAGAGATCGAGCTGGAAACAATGTGCAGCAGGTCAGGATGATTAAGGACAGAAATGGTAATGTTGTAACTAGTGAAGAGTGTGTTGAGAAGGTGGAAGGAGTACTTTGAGTAGCTGATGAATGAAGAGAATGAGAGAGAGAGAGGAGGATGGATGAAGGAAAGATGGTGAACAAGGAAGTCCTGAGGATTAGCAAGGCGGAAGTGAGGGCAGCTTTGAAGAGGATGAAGAATGAAAAGGCGGTTGGTCCAGATGACATACAGTGGGGAAAAAAAAAGTATTTAATCAGCCACCAATTGTGCAAGTTCTCCCACTTAAAAGATGAGAGAGGTCTCCAATTTTCATCATAGGTATACCTCAACTATGAGAGACAAAATGAGAAAAAAAAATCCAGAAAATCACATTGAAGGATTTTTAATGAATTAATTGGTAAATTCCTCGGCAAAATTAGTATTTGGTCACCTACAAACAAGCAAGATTTCTGGCTCTCACAGACCTGCAACTTCTTCTTTAAGAGGCTCCTCTGTCCTCCACTCGTTACCTGTATTAATGGCAACTGTTTGAACTCGTTATCAGTATAAAAGACACCTGTCCACAACCTCAAACAGTCAGACTCCAAACTCCACTATGGCCAAAACCAAAGAGCTGTCAAAGGACACCAGAAACAAAACTGTAGACCTGCACCAGGCTGGGAAGACTGAATCTGCAATAGGTAAGCAGCTTGGTGTGAAGAAATCAACTGTGGGAGCAATTATTAGAAAATGGAAGACATACAAGACCACTGATAATCTCCCTCCATCTGGGGCTCCACGCAAGAGCTCACCCTGTGGGGTCAAAATGATCACGAGAACGGTGAGCAAAAATCCCAGAACCACATGGGGGGACCTAGTGAATGACCTGCAGAGAGCTGGGACCAAAGTAACAAAGGCTACCATCAGTAACGCACTACGCCGCCAGGGACTCAAATCCTGCAGTGCCAGACGTGTCCCCCTGCTTAAGCCAGTACATGTCCAGGCCTGTCTGAAGTTTGCTAGAGAGCATTTGGATGATCCAGAAGAGGAATGGGAGAATGTCATATGGTCAGATGAAACCAAAATAGAACTTTATTGTAAAAACTTAACTTGTCGTGTTTGGAGGAGAAAGAACACCATACCTACTGTGAAGCATGGGGGTGGAAACATCATGCTTTGGGGCTGTTTTTCTGCAAAGGGACCAGGACAACTGATCCGTGTAAAGGAAAAAATGAATGGGGCCATGTATCGTGAGATTTTGAGTGAAAACCTCCTTCCATCAGCAAGGGCATTGAAGATGAAACATGGCTGGGTCTTTCAGCATGACAATGATCCCAAACACACCACCCCGGCAACGAAGGAGTGGCTTCATAAGAAGCATTTCAAGGTCCTGGAGTGGCCTAGTCAGTCTCCAGATCTCAACCCCATAGAAAATCTTTGGAGGGAGTTGAAAGTCCGTGTTGCCCAGCGACAGCCCCAAAACATCACTGCTCTAGAGGAGATCTGCATGGAGGAATGGGCCAAAATACCAGCAACAGTGTGTGAAAACCTTGTGAAGACTTACAGAAAACGTTTGACCTCTGTCGTTGCCAACAAAGGGTATATAATAAAGTACTGAGAAGAACTTTTGTTATTGACCAAATACTTATTTTACCAAGGAATTTACCAATTAATTCATTAAAAATCCTTCAATGTGATTTTCTGGATTTTTTTTTTCTCATTTTGTCTCTCATAGTTGAGGTATACCTATGATGAAAATTGGAGACCTCTCTCATCTTTTAAGTGGGAGAACTTGCACAATTGGTGGCTGACTAAATACTTTTTTTCCCCACTGTACCTGTGGAGGTATGGCGATGTTTAGGAGAGATGGCAGTGGACTTTTTAACCAGATTGTTTAACACAATTTTGGAGAGTGAGAGGATGCCTGAGGAGTGGAGAAAGTGTTTTGGCACCAAGAACAAAGGTGATGCTCCAAGCTGTAGTAACTACAGAGGCATAAAGTTGTTCAGCCCCACTATGAAGATATGGAAAAGAGTTGGTGAAGCCAGGTTAAGAGGAGAGGTGACAATCAGTGAGCAGCAGTACGGTTTCATGCAAAGAAAAAATACGACAGATGCAATGTTTGCTCTAAGAGTGTTGATGGAGAAGTACAAATGTAAGAGTAAATAAAAGCATTCTTGGCTTGCAAAGTGAGTTGACCCTCTTGGTGACACAAGTGGAGTGACAGACTCTGCTGCGGGAGGTTGTAAGTGAAAGCCACTGTTTTCATGCCACCATTTGGGCTTCACCACCCATTCCCTTGGTTACATAAAGAAGTTCACAAGGAGTCGCACTGTGTCTTTGTGGATCTAGAGAAAGCAGATGATAGGGTGCCAAGAGAGGAAGTGTGGTACTGTATGAGGAAGTCAAGGGGGGCAGAGAAGTATGTGAGGGTGGTGCAGGACATGTATGAGGACGGCGAGACGATGGTGAGGTGTGCTGTAGGAGTGAGAGATGGATTCAAGGTGGGGGTGGGATTACGTCAGGGATCAAATCTGAGCACCTTCTTGTTTGCCATGGTGATGGACAGGCTGACAGATGAGATCAGGCAGGAGTCTCCATGGACCATGATGTTTGCAGATGACATTGTGATCTGCAATGAGAGTAGGGAGCAAGTGAAAGAGAACCTGGAGAGGTGGAGGTATGCTCTGGAGAGAAGAGGAATGAAAGTCAGTAGAAGCAAGATAGAATACATGAGTGTGAATGACAGGGAGGCAGGTGCAATGGTGAAGATGGAAGAAGTAGAAGCAATGAAAGTAGATGAGTTTAAATAACCTGGGGTCATCAAATCAAATCAACCTTTATTGTCATATTGCTGTACATAACAACTGTAGTGCAGGCAAGACGAAATTCCGTTTCTCTCAGCATCCATATAAGTAAAAGAACAGGATTTAAGACACACTCACACATATCTTCACCCCCCCACCCCACCACATCCATTCACACATCCCTGAGACATACTTGAAAAACTAACTAACTATAATATACAAATAATGTACATAATGTCCGTAGGTGCGGTAGTGTATATTAGAGATTCCGGATCAGCTGTTCAGCATCCTAACAGCTTGTGGAAGGAAGCTGTTGATCAGTCTGGTGGTTCTGTCTCTGATGCTTCGGAATCGTTTGCCAGATGGCAGAAGTTCAAAGTGTTTATGCAGAGGGTGAGAACGGTCCTTGGCAATGTTCAGTGCCCTGCTCCTACAACGGTTCTGAAAAAGTTCTTGACAGAGGGGAGGGAGACTCCAATTACCCTCTCAGCTCCCTTAACTATCCTCTGCAGGGCTTTTTTTGTCTGACATACTGCAGCTGGAGTACCATGTAGCAATGCAGTACGTCAGAACACTCTCCACCACACCTCTGTAGAAGGTCCTGAGGATGCAGATTGGGAGAGAGGCCTGTTTGATTTTCTTCAAGAAGTGCAGTCTCTGCTGGGCCCGTTTCCTGATCCCCAAGGAATTCTTGCTCCAGGTCAGGTCCTGCGAGATCTGCACTCCGAGGAACTTGATGTTCTCCACTCTCTCCACTAAACAGCCGCCGATGCTGAGGGGGACGTGTTCAAGCCGTGACCGCCGGAAGTCGATAATCATCTCCTTCGTTTTGTCCACGTTGAGCATCAGACTGTTCTCCCTGCACCAGCCCTCCAGGTCTCTCACTTCTTCCCTGTACATTGATTCCGCATCCCTCTGAATAAGTCCCACCACCGTGGTGTCGTCTGCAAACTTAATAATCTGGTTCCCCTCATGTCTGGATACACAGTCATGTGTTAGAAGTGTAAACAACAGTGGACTGAGTACGCAGCCTTGAGGGGATCTAGTGCTCAGCGTGATAGAGTTGGAGATGTTATTTCCAACCCGGACAGACTGAGGTCTCTCAGTCAGGAAATCCAGGATCCAGAGACATGTGGCGGTGTTCAGACCAAGAAGGAGTAATTTCTCCATTAGTCTCTGGGGAGTAATGGTGTTGAATGCTGAATTGAAATCAATGTACAGGAGTCTGGCGTAGGTGTTTTTCTGATCCAGGTGGGTGATGACAGAGTGTAGGGTGGTGACTATAGCATCCTCTGTGGAGTGGTTTGAACGATATGCAAACTGGAGCGGGTCGTGTGATGCAGGGAGGCAGGCTGTAATGTGGGGTTTGACAAGCCATTTGAAACACTTCATCACAATTGGTGTCAGTACAACAGGACGATAGTCATTCAGACAGGACACAACTGGTTTCTTTGTCACCGGTACTATGATAGAGGTCTTGAAGCATCTGGGAACAATGGCCTGACTCAGGGAGATGTTATAAATGTCAGTCAGTGCCTCCGCCAACTTGCTTGCACAGTCTCGGAGCACACGTCCCGGAATGTTGTCCGGACCTGCAGCTTTACGTGGGTTGACTCTGGTTAGGGTCCTCCGTGTGTCCACTGTGTTGATGGTAAAAGCTGGTCCGACCAATGGTGGGGATGGGCCAGCCCTCCCTCTGATTGTCGAGTTTGATGCTTCAAAACGTGCAAAGAAGTCATTGAGCCTGTCTGGAAGCGAAGTGTCGTCATCATCGACCCCCTGCCTAGACTTATAGCCCATCAGTGTCCGAACTCCCTGCCACATCTGCTTGGTGTTCCTAGTGTCACAGAGGTGTCCCTGGATTTTCTCCGCATAGGCGCACTTCGCCGTCTTAATTCCCTTTGAGAGCGCAGACCTGGCTGAGCAGAGGGCGATCCTGTCCTTCGCTCTGAAGGCTGCATCTCTGGCTGAAAGCAGCGAGCACACCTCTGCGGTCACCCAGGGCTTGTGGTTTCCCCGCATAGTGATGGTCTTTACTGTAGTGACATCCTCTGTGCACTTCGCGATGTAGCTGGTGACCATTTCAGCATACTCCTCCACATCTGACTTGTCTTCCTGGGAGGCTGCTATTTTGAAGACCTCACAGTCTGTGTACAGAAAACAGTCTTTCAGTGCAGAGGTTGCACTCTCTGGCCAAATCCTGATTTGTTTCACTGCTGGCCTGCTGCGCTTCAATAAGGGTTTGTAGGCAGGCAGCAGCATCACGGATATGTGGTCAGAAAGGCCGAGGTGGGGGCGGGGTATCGCTTTATATGCATCTGTGTTTGTGTACACCAAGTCCAACATATTCTCTCCTCTGGTCTTAAAGTCTACACATTGTTTAAACTTGGGGAGCACAGTCTTTAAGCTGGTGTGGTTAAAATCCCCCACAACCACAACAAAACTGTCCGGATGTGAAGTTTGGATTTCACTAATAGCATCGTGCAGTTCCCCGAGTGCCTTCTTAGCATTAGCGTTAGTGCTCGGCGCTAAGTAAACAGCCGCTACAAACACGTTGCTGAATTCCCTCGGCAGATAATATGGCCAACAATTTACAATAAGGAACTCCGCCAACGGAGAGCAGTGTTTAGATATTAATGTGGCGTTAGCGCAGTGTTTTTCAACCTTTTTTAAGCCACGGCACATTTTTTACATTGACAAAATCCTGGGGCACACCACCAACCAAAATGACACTCTATAGCCTAACACAGTAAAAAATAATAAAATATAGTTAACAATACAGTTTCTAAATGTATTTATACTCACTCAGTGTGAACCCTGGGCCTGTTTAGATGAACACAAAGCTGATATCCTGGCAGGAATGGAAGAAAGACACACACAGAGCTCTTCCTCAACAGCTCTCAGTCTCTCTCTGTTTTTAGCTTTTATCACAGTCAAGCTTGAAAAGCTCAGCTCACACAGATATGTCGTGGAAAATGGGAGCAATGTTGAAATAGCTTTGTTGGCCAGAATGGGGAACTCCTTGGCAGCAGTCAACCAAAAACTGTCCAAAGGAAGATCAGCAAAGTTTAGCTTTAAACCATGATCTTGTTTCAGTTCAATGAGTTCCTCTTGCTCCTGTAAAGTATTCTGACACTGGCCACAGTTACATGGGGAAAACTTCTTCAATCTGATTACAATTCAGATCAGAATTTTACTGTTTACATGGATCCTGAAAAAGCTGATCTGATTAGGACGTGTGTTTCCATGTGTCACAGGTTTGAACGGAATAAAATAATAATAATATAAAACAAAATAAATAAATAAATAAAATTAATGTCAACATTTCGACATTCAAAAAACAGTAGAAGAAGAAGCAACTTCCGGTGTTAGCGAGCCCCGCTTCGTGTCGAAATTGACCTGTATTGTGTTATTCAGACTGTACTTTTGCTTCTGCTAGTCTCCATAATGAAGCTACAAGTACAAGCTTCTGCATATGATGAAAAGCGGGAGACAGCAGGACGATACAGACCAGTTTTGTTTTACTCCCGCTATGTTTTCCGCTAGCTGCTGCTAAGGTGGAAATACGTCACGTCGACGTGCGGCTGGTGTACAGACATGCGCAGTAAACATATTTTCTGCCCTGTGTTCGGAATAAGTGTTTTCATGCACACCATTCGGATTAACAATTGGCATAACCCACCCCTCTCAGTCGGAATGAAATTTTGATCCGAATGAGCGTGATCGGGTTAGAATATTCAGATTGCCATGTTTACATGAAGCATTTTTATTCCGATCAGGCTTTTAATCTGGTTACTTGTGTCCATGCAAACATAGTCACTCACTCGAGTAATTAAGTTAAATTGGATAATTTCCCACGGCACACCTAATGATCTCTCATGGCACACTAGTGTGCCGCGGCACATAGGTTGAAAATCACTGCGTTAACGTACCAGTTCTTGTTAACACAGATGCATAGGCCCCCCCACCCCCACAGTTCTTACCGGAGCTCGCCGTTTCTCGGTCATCTCGGAACACTGTCGTATCTTCTAGTTGAATGGCCTCGTCAGGGATGTTGTCATGGAGCCATGTCTCCGTGAACGCAAGCACACAGCCGTCCCTCCACTCTCTCCGGGTTTCTCTCAGCAGACGCAGCTCGTCCAGCTTGTTGTTAAGGGAGTGGACGTTAGAGAGAATGAGCGACGGTACTGCTGGTCTGGAGGGGTTAGCCTTTAGCCTAGCATGGATCCCGGCCCTTTTTCCATGCTTTTGCTTGCGTTCCCTCCGTCTGCGCTTCCTCCTCTCCCGGGTAGCTTCCAGCGGGGAGACCGCCAGAATTCTATGCTGGCGTAGAATGTCCAAGTCACAACCGATCGCCGCGATTCTTGCAGCGTGCAGTACCTTGATGTTTAATAAGGTCTCACGGTTGTAAGTTTTACAGAATGTATGTCTGGGATGATTAAAACACTCAAAACTCTCACACTCGCTGATGCCAAGAGGGGCCGCTGCGTCCATGCGCGCCGCCAACTTTATGTCATCCATCCAAAGCAATGAAAAACACATAAGAGAGGTGAAGAAGAGAGTGCAGGCAGGGTGGAGTTGATGGAGACGAGTGTCAGGGGTGATTTGCGACAGAAGCGTAACAGCAAGAGTGAAAGGGAAGATTTACAAGACGGTAGTGAGACCTGCAATGATGTATGGTTTGGAGAAAGTGGCGCTGACAAAAAGACAGGAGGTGGAGGTGGCAGAGTTGAAGATGCTAAGATTCTCAATGGGAGTGACTAGGAGGGATAGAATTAGAAAGGAGTATATCAGAGGGACAACTCAGGTTGAGTAGTTCAGAGACAAAGTAAGAGAGGCAAGGCTGAGAAGGTTTGGACATGTGCAGAGGAGGGATAGTGGAGATACTGGACAAAGGACGTTGAAGATGGAGCTGCCAGGCAGGAGGAAAAGAGGAAGACCACAGAGAAGATTGATGGATGTAGTGAAGGAGGACATGGAGAGGGTTGGTGTTACAGAGGAAGATGAAGGGATGGGGTGAGATGGAGACAGATGATCCACTGTGGAGACCCCTGAAGGCAGCAGCTGAAAGAAGAAGCAGAAGTAGAATAAGTTCAAACCAGACACAAGCTACATGCTGTTATTTTGAAAGTTTGCTTGCATTACCACTTTTACATTTTGTCCCTACAGAGTGTCACCCGGGCAACAGACCTGCTGCTGTTACCAGGAATGTTGATCTTCCTGTGGCTCTCCTGCCTTGTGTGCTTGGAGAGTTGCATGTTTTCGTTTTGCTCCAGTGCTCACAGGTGATGGGGACCATTCCACACTGCTTTAAAAGAGTGTTTTTCCAACCTTTTTTGAGCCACAGAACCCTTTTTCCTGAGTTGGTTTATGAATTAGGTTCTGTTCCCTCATGTTCATCTCGTCTCCCTCTGTGTGGTTCCCTTCTTGGTTATCGTTGTCTGTTTACCTTCCTCCCTGCTCCACCCTCATTTGTATTATTGCCCTCACCTGCCCTCTTCTCACTCGTTCATTCCCTGATTGCTCCCCTTTATATTCTCCTCACTGTTTCTCCTCTGTCATACTGTGTGATGTCATCTCCAGCGTTCCAGCCTGGATGCCCGCTTGCCTCCCTCCCATGACCTGTAGTGATATTAAAACGGAGGCCTCATGAAACAATGAGCAACTTTGAGACAACTGCTTAATGAGCGACACAGTGTTACGAAACATCTAATAAAGACTGCCATCTGGTGACCGACTGTCAGAACTGCATCCGAGTTTATTGAAAAAGGGCAATACGTACTCTATATCACAGGTTGCACTACACTTCGTCATTTTCTCAGACAAGCTTGTAAAAATTCTGTCAGTCATCTATTATTTTAATTAGATCACCCTCCATTTAATCTGTTAAATGAAAGACCACTTTCAGAATTTGTAGTCATTGCTGGAAAAATTCTGTGGAAGGACAATTTTCAGTGAATGAAACCTCAGATTATATATATATATATATATATATATATATACACACACACACACACATACACACACTGTGGAGTGTGTAAATGAAGAGGCGGCTTCATGTCAGACGATTTATTACACACTCGCATCTCACAAGCTCAGAACAGACTGACTGGTTACAGCAAGCACTCCTCTCTATATATCAAGTCACCTTCTCAAGCTTCAAGGCACTTCCTCATACACAGCATGATATTTACACTACACTTCATTCAACCCCATCTCACCCTCTGGGGCATTGTTCTCCCATGTGTATTCCTTGTCTCTGTCTGAGGTGCGAAATAACCTGACTTCCATACCGCCCCCCCAGCATCTTAGATAAGATAAGATAAGCCTTTATTAGTCCCACAATGGGGAAATTCCAGGACTGCAACAGCACAGGGATAGCAACACTCAGAGCAACAATCAGAAGGCAAGAAAAAAAAAAAGAAAAGAGCAGCAAGTATACATATGTACATATTAATATATATATAGATATATAGATAGATAGATAGATAGATAGATAGATAGATAGATAGATAGATAGATAGATAGATAGATAGATAGATAGATAGATAGATAGATAGATAGATAGACAGACAGACAGACACAGTGCGGAGCATTGTAGCTAGATTGAATAAATATGTAAATATATAAACACACACAGTGCAGAGCATTGTTGCTAGATGGGATGAAACAGCACAACCGTCTACTTAGTTATCCTACATGGTATGATTATGTACCCATACATATTCTCACCCTCCATAGCGACCGGTATTTTCCTAGTTGTATGCCGGAGGGGACCATTGTATAAGTCTATTGCGTCTTTTGCATTCAAAACTATTAGGTTGTTACGTCTTTTTGCTATCTCTGCCAGCAGCCCTGCTTAGGTTGTACAGTCTGACAACCGTTGGTAGGAAGGACCTGCAAAACCTCTCGGTTGTGCACCTAGGATGATGTAGTCTGCTGCTAAATGAGCTCCTCAGTGCTTTCAGTATGTCCTGCATAGGGTGGAACTCGGACTCCAGCAGAGATGACAGTTTAGCCACCGTCCTTCTCTCTCCTATCTCCTCCACCGGATCAAGGCGCTGCCCCAGGACAGAGCTAGCTTTCTTGATCAGTTTGTTCAGTCTTTTCCTATCGGCTGCCGTAATGCCACTGCCCCAGCAGACCACTCCAAAAGTGATGTCTGATGCCACCACCATGTCATAGAATGTCTTCAGCAGCACCCCTTGTACACCAAAAGACCTGAGTCTCCTCAGTAGGAACAGCCTGCGCTGTCCCTTCTTGTAGAGTGCGTCAGTATTGTGTGACCAGTCTAGTTTATTGTTCAGATGAACACCCAGGTACTTATAGGATGTCACCATCTCGATGTCTGTTCCCTGTATATTTACTGGTGCTGTGAGGGGTTGTCAGAATCAGAATCAGAATCAGAATCAGGTTTATTGCCATTGTTCATGTAGTACACAAACTAGGAATTTGTCTCGGTACAATGCTGCAACATTAAACATGATAAGATAAGAGAAATAAACTATACATGTAATAAAGTGTAGGATAAGATTAAGTGATACTGGTCAACAGTTAAAATATATATTAGCCAGCAGCAGATACTGTGGAGAACTATATAGTGCAGTCGGTAATGCAGGAAGAAAACAGTGATGATTGACATGAGTCTGGTTGAGCTGCTGTACATGGTGCACGAGAGTCACTTAGTGTTCAGCAGTCTAATGGCAGAGGGGAAGAAGCTGTTCATGTGACGGGAGGTTTTAGTCTGGATGGACCGAAGTCTTCTACCAGAGGGGAGGGGGGCAAACAGTACGTGACCAGGGTGTGAGGGATCGGCTATGATCCGGCCAGCACGCCTCCGGGTCCTGGAGATGTACAGATCCTGGAGAGATGGGAGCTTGCAGCCGATCACCTTCTCAGCAGTGCGCACGACGCGCTGCAGCCTTAGTCTGTCCCTGGCAGTGGCTCCTGCGTACCACACGGTTATGGAGGTGGTGAGGATGGACTCGATGATGGCTGTGTAGAACTGCACTAACATCTTGGTGGGTAGCTTGAGCTTCCTCAGCTGCCGCAGGAAGAACATCCTCTGCTGGGCTTTTTTGATGAGTGAGCTGATGGTCAGCTCCCATTTGAGGTCCCTGGTGATGGTAGTGCCTAGGAAGCGGAAGGAATCAGCAGTGGTGATGGGAGAGCCTGAGAGGGTGAGGGGGGGCAGAGGAGTAGTGACTTTCCTGAAGTCTACAATCATCTCCACTGTCTTCAGAGCGTTCAGCTGCAGGTTGTTATTGCTGCACCAGGACGCCAGCTGGGCCACCTCTCTCCTGTAGGCGGACTCGTCGCCGTTGGAGATGAGCCCGATGAGGGTGGTGTCGTCCGCAAACTTGATCAACTTGACAGACTGGTGGCTGGAGGTGCAGGAGTTGGTGTAAAGGGAGAAGAGTAGGGGGGAAAGTACACAGCCCTGGGGTGATCCGGTGCTGATGCTAGTATAGTCTGAGACAGTCTTTCCCAGCCGCACATGCTGCCTCCGGTCCGTCAGGAAGTCGATGATCCACCTGCAGAGGGAGTCAGGCACGTTGAGCAGGGACAGCTTGTCCCGGAGCAGAGCGGGGCGGATGGTGTTGAATGCGGAGCTGAAGTCCACAAACAGGATCCTGGCGTAGGTTTCCGGGGAGTCCAGGTGCTGCAGGATGGAGTGGAGGGCCAGGTTGACTGCATCGTCTACAGACCTGTTGGCTCGGTAGGCAAACTGCAGCGGGTCCAGGAGAGGGGTGGTGATGGACTTGAGGTGGGACAGGACCAGGCGCTCAAAGGACTTCATGACTACAGAGGTGAGCGCTACAGGTCTGTAGTCATTAAGTCCAGTGATCCGTGGCTTCTTGGGGACAGGGATGATGGTGGAGGATTTGAGGCAGGATGGCACGTGGCATAACTTAAGGGAGGTGTTAAAAATGTCTGTGAATACAGGAGCCAGCTGTTTCGCACAGAGTCTCAGGGTGGAGGGAGACACGCCGTCTGGGCCGGGGGCCTTGCGCGGGTTCAGTGTGGAGAACTGTTTGAGCACATCCTGCTCACTGATGATAAGGGGAGGGGGGGAGGAGGGGGGGTGCCTTAAATGAAGTAGGGAATGTGGAGGCTGTGGAGCTGGAGGGAGGGGGGGAGTTGGACACAGATGACGAGGTGTCAAAACGGGCATAGTGTTGGGACAGTCTCTGACAAAGGGCTTTGTCATCCTGACCTTTAGGAGCCTTAGGTCGATAGTTGGTGATTTGCCTCAGTCCTCTCCACACGGAAGCCGAATCATTAGCAGTGAACTGCTGCTGGAGTCTCTCTGAGTACACAGATTTAGCCCTCTTCAGCTCTCTGTTAAACCGGTATTTAACCTCCCTGTAGCAGTCCCTGTCTCCACTTTTCAGCGCTGCTTCCTTCTCCTTCCTGATCTGTCTGAGCTTAGCTGTGAACCAGGGTTTGTCATTAGAGTAACTCACCCTGGTGCGTGATGGAAGAATGTTCTCTTCACAAAAGTGGATATATGAGTTCACAGTGTCCGTGTACTCATCCAGATCATGCGTGGCTCCTTTAAGCATGCCCCAGTCAGATATTTCCATGCACGTTTCCAGCTTCTCCTCAGCATCACTGGTCCGTATCTTCGTAGTGCTCACAACAGGTTTAGTGAGCTTCAATCTCTGTCTGTATGTGGGAATGAGGTGAACCATCACGTGATCAGATAATCCCAGCGCAGCTCGAGGGACAGCGCGATATGCGTCTTTCACTGTGGTGTAACAGTGATCCAGTGTGTTTAATCCTCTGGTGAGGCATTTAATAAACTGTTTGTAGCGGGGGAGATCGTGGCTCAGATTGCACTGATTAAAGTCGCCAGCCACAATAATCAGCGAGTCTGGAAAACTCCGCTCTGTGTGTTGAATGTGATCCGCGAGCACGCGCTGAGCTTCGCGCGTGTCCGCGTCGGGAGGGGCGTACACAGCGATCATTATGAAAGAAGCAAACTCCCGCCATGCCTGCGGCAGTCCACCACCAGCTCCTTAGTTTTCCTCGCGTTGATCTGGAGGCAGTTCCGATGGCACCAGTCCACGAAGTCCTGGATAAGCCCTCTGTACTCAGCTTCATCTCCAATGGAGATGAGGCCAACGATCGCAGAGTCATCAGAGAACTTCTGTAGATGGCAGTGTGTTGTGTTGTGTGAGAAGTCCGCAGTATAAAGGGTGAACAGGAAGGGAGCCAAAACCGTTCCCTGGGGGGCCCCCGTGCTACCGATGATCGTGTCGGACACACAGTCCTGGGTTCTCACAAACTGAGGCCGGTTAGTGAGGTAGTCCAGGATCCATGATGACAGGTGCTGGTCCACCCCTGCACGCAGCAGCTTGTCCTTCAGGATCATCGGTTGGATGGTGTTGAAAGCACTGGAGAAGTCAAAGAACATGATCCTCACCGCATTCCCGGGCTTCTCCAGGTGGGACAGAGAACGGTGAAGGAAGAAGATCACCGCATCCTCCACCCCAATGCCATGCTGGTAGGTGAACTGGAGTGGATCCATCGCTGATCCCACCAGGGGGCAAAGGTGAGCAAGGAGCAGTCTCTCCAGGGTCTTCATCATGTGGGACGTCAAGGCCACTGGTCTGTAGCTGTTCAGGTCTTTGGGGTGGGAAGTCTTTGGTACAGGTACCACACAAGATGTTTTCCACAGCTGTGGTACCCTCCCCAGCTTCAGGCTCAGATTGAAGATGTACTCCACAATCCCACACAGCTGGTCTGCACAGGACTTGAGGAGCTTTGCGCTGATGCCGTCCGGTCCCGACGCCTTCCTCGCCTTGATCTTCCTCAGCTCCGTCCTCACCTGGGTCTTAGTCAGGGTCAGGTTGGGGGGCTGTGTGTTGGGAGTGGGGGGGTGTTGGTGGAGTGGGGAGTGGGCAGCAGGACTTGATGTCTTTAGAGGCAGCAGTGGTTGTTGTGCAGTCAGGGGGGAGGGCGGTTGGTCAAACCTATTGAAAAACAGATTCAGATTGTTCGCCCACTCCCTGCCCCCCGTGGCCTGGGGGGAGGTATTCTGGAGCCCAGAGATGGTTTTAAGGTTTCTCCAGACCCCACTGATGTCGCTCTGTTGCAGCTTGTCCTCCATCTTCTTCCTGAAGCTGTCCTTGCCTTCTCTGATCTTTCTCCTCAGCTCCCTCTGTACGGACTTCAGCATCTCCCTGTTCCCCGACCTGAAGATCCTCTTCTTCTCTCTCAGAAGTGTTTTTATCTCAGGGTTGATCCAGGGATTGTTGTTTGAGCAACACCGTATGGTCTTGGTGGGAACGGTGTTGTCCACACAGAAGCTGATGTAGTCCGTGATGGTGTGAGTGAGGCCATCGATGTCCTCACCATGTGGATCGCAGAGCTGCTCCCAGGCAGTGGTTTCAAAACAGCCCTTTAGAGTGTCCATTGCCTCCTCAGACCATAACTTCACTGTGCGCATGGCCGGAGGTTGTCTGTGCACTAGGGGTTTGTACACCGGCCGGAGATGAACCAAGAAAAAACTTCTGAGAAAAAACACTTCTGAGAGAGAAGAAGAGGATCTTCAGGTCGGGGAACAGGGAGATGCTGAAGTCCGTACAGAGGGAGCTGAGGAGAAAGATCAGAGAAGGCAAGGACACCTTCAGGAAGAAGATGGAGGACAAGCTGCAACAGAGCGACATCAGCGGGGTCTGGAGAAACCTCAAAACCATCTCTGGGCTCCAGAATACCTCCCCCCAGGCCACGGGGGGCAGGGAGTGGGCAAACAATCTGAATCTGTTTTTCAATAGGTTTGACCAACCGCCCTCCCCGCGGACTGCACAATAACCACTGCTGCCTCTAAAGACATCAAGTCCTGCTGCCCACTCCCCACTCCACCAACACCCCCCCACTCCCAACACACAGCCCCCCATCCTGACCCTGACCAAGACCCACGTGAGGACGGAGCTGAGGAGGATCAAGGCGAGGAAGGCGACGGGACCGGACGGCATCGGCGCAAAGCTCCTTAAGTCCTGTGCAGACCAGCTGTGTGGGATTGTGGCGTACATCTTCAACCTGAGCCTGAAGCTGGGGAGGGTACCACAGCTGTGGAAAACATCTTGTGTGGTACCTGTACCAAAAACTTCCCACCCCAAAGACCTGAACAGCTACAGACCGGTGGCCTTGACGTCCCACTTGATGAAGACCCTGGAGAGACTGCTCCTTGCTCACCTCCGCCCCCTGGTGGAACCAGCGATGGATCCACTCCAGTTCGCCTATCAGCATGGCATTGGGGTGGAGGATGCGGTGATCTTCCTCCTTCACCGTTCTCTGTCCCACCTGGAGAAGCCCGGGAATGTGGTGAGGATCATGTTCTTTGACTTCTCCAGTGCTTTCAACACCATCCAACCGATGATCCTGAAGGACAAGCTACTGCGCGCAGGGGTGGACCAGCACCTGTCATCATGGATCCTGGACTACCTCACGAACCGGCCTCAGTTTGTGAGAACCCGGGACTGTGTGTCCGACACGATCATCGGTAGCACGGGGGCCCCCCAGGGAATGGTGTTGGCTCCCTTCCTGTTCACCCTTTATACTGCGGACTTCTCACACAACACAACACACTGCCATCTACAGAAGTTCTCTGATGACTCTGTGATTGTTGGCCTCATCTCCAATGGAGATGAAGCTGAGTACAGAGGGCTTATCCAGGACTTTGTGGACTGGTGCCATCGGAACTGCCTCCAGATCAACGCGAGGAAAACTAAGGAGCTGGTGGTGGACTGCCACAGGCATGGACAACCCCTCACAGCACCAGTAAATATACAGGGAACAGACACTGAGCTGGTGACATCCTACAAGTACCTGGGTGTTCATCTGAACAATAAACTAGACTGGTCACACAATACTGACACACTCTACAAGAAGGGACAGCGCAGGCTGTTCCTACTGAGGAGACTCAGGTCTTTTGGTGTACAAGGGGCGCTGCTGAAGACATTCTATGACACGGTGGTGGCATCAGCCATCACTTTTGGCGTGGTCTGCTGGGGCAGTGGCATTACCGCAGCCGATAGGAAGAGACTGAACAAACTGATCGAGAAAGCTAGCTCTGACCTGGGGCAGCGCCTTGACCCGGTGGAGGAGATAGGAGAGAGAAGGACGGTGGCTAAACTGTCATCTCTGCTGGAGTCCGAGTTCCACCCTATGCAGGACATACTGAATGCACTGAGGAGCTCATTTAGCAGCAGACTACATCATCCCAGGTGCACAACCGAGAGGTTTCGTAGGTCCTTCCTACCAACGGCTGTCAGACTGTACAACATAAGCAGGGCTGCTCGCAGAGATAGCAAAAAGACGTAACAACCTAATAGTTTTTGAATGCAAAAGATGCAATAGACGTACACAATGGTCGCCTCCGGCATACAACTAAGAAAATACCGGTCGCTAAGGAGGGTGAGAATATGTATGGGCACATAATCATACCATGTAGGATAACTAAGTAGACGGTTGTGCTGTTTCATCCCATCTAGCTACAATGCTCTGCACTGTGTGTTTATACTGTATATCTACATACTATTCCACCTAGCTGCAATGCTCCGTACTGTGGGTGTTTATATATCTACATATTTATTCCATCTAGCTACAATGCTCCGCACTGTGTGTTAAAATATCTACATACTATTCCACCTAGCTGCAATGCTCCGTACTGTGGGTGTTTATATATCTACATATTTATTCCATCCAGCTAAAATGCTCTGCACTGTGTGTCTGTGTGTGTATATATATATATATATATATACAGTGGGGTAAAAAAGTATTTAATCAGCCACCAATTGTGCAAGTTCTCCCACTTAAAAGATGAGAGAGGTCTCCAATTTTCATCATAGGTATATCTCAACTGTGAGAGACAAAATGAGAAAAAAAAATCCAGAAAATCACATTGAAGGATTTTTAAAGAATTTATTTGCAAATTATGGTGGAAAATAAGTATTTGGTCAATAACACAAGTTCATCGCAATACTTTGTTATATACCCTTTGTTGGCAATGACAGAGGTCAAACGTTTTCTGTAAGTCTTCACAAGGTTTTCACACACTGTTGCTGGTATTTTGGCCCATTCCTCCATGCAGATCTCCTCTAGAGTAGTGATGTTTTGGGGCTGTCGCTGGGCAACACGGACTTTCAGCTCCCTCCAAAGATTGTTATGGGGTTGAGATCTGGAGACTGGCTAGGCCACTCCAGGACCTTGAAATGCTTCTTACGAAGCCACTCCTTCGTTGCCCGGGCGGTGTGTTTGGGATCATTGTCATGCTGAAAGACCCAGCCACGTTTCATCTTCAATGCCCTTGCTGATGGATGGAGGTTTTCACTCAAAATCTCACGATACATGGCCCCATTCATTCTTTCCTTTACACGGCTCAGTCGTCCTGATCCCTTTGCAGAAAAACAGCCCCAAAACATGATGTTTCCACACCCATGCTTCACAGTAGGTATGGTGTTCTTTGGATGCAACTCAGCATTCTTTCTCCTCCAAACACGACAAGTTGAGTTTTAACCAAAAAGTTCTATTTTGGTTTCATCTGACCATATGACATTCTCACATTCCTCTTCTGGATCATTCAAATGCTCTCTAGCAAACTTCAGACGGGCCTGGACATGTACTGGCTTAAACAGGGGGACGCGTCTGACACTACAGGATTTGAGTCTCTGGCGGCGTAGTGTGTTACTGATGGTAGCCTTTGTTACTTTGGTCCCAGCTCTCTGCAGGTCATTCACTAGGTCCCCCCGTGTGGTTCTGGGATTTTTGCTCATCGTTCTCGTGATCATTTTGACCCCACGGGGTGAGATCTTGCGTGGAGCTCCAGATTGAGGGAGATTGTCAGTGGTCTTTTATGTCTTCCATTTTCTAATAATTGCTCCCACAGTTGATTTCTTCACACCAAGCTGCTTACCTATTGCAGGTTCAGTCTTCCCAGCCTGGTGCAGGTCTTCAGTTTTGTTTCTGGTATCCTTTGACAGCTCTTTGGTCTTGGCCATAGTGGAGTTTGAAGTCTGACTGTTTGAGGTTGTGGACAGGTGTCTTTTATACTGATAACAAGTTCAAACAGGTGCCATTAATACAGGTAACGAGTGCAGGACAGAAGAGCCTCTTGAAGAAGAAGTTACAGGTCTGTGAGAGCCAGAAATCTTGCTTGTTTGTAGGTGACCAAATACTTATTTTCCACCATAATTTGCAAATAAATTCTTTAAAAATCAGACAATGTGTTTTTCTGGATTTTTTTTTCCTCATTTTGTCTCTCATAGTTGAGGTATACTTATGATGAAAATTGGAGACCTCTCTCATCTTTTAAAGTGGGAGAACTTGCACAATTGGTGGCTGACTAAATACTTTTTTGCCCCACTGTATATATACAGTATATATATATACAGTATATATATATATATATATATATATATATGGTAATATGTACATATGTATATTAGCTGCTCTTGCTTTTTTTTCCTTGCCTTCTGATTGTTGCTCTGAGTGTTGCTATCCCTGTGCTGTTGCAATCCTGGAATTTCCCCGTTGTGGGACTAATAAAGGCTTATCTTATCTTATCTTAAGTTGTGATCCGATCTCCCGAGTTGGGGGAGTTGTGATGAGGTGTACGCCTCCTTAGTGTTGGCGTAGAATAAGTCCAGTGTTTTATTGTCTCTAGTGTGGCATGTGACATACTGGGTAAACGTGGGTAGAATGGGAGACAGTGAAACATGGTTGAAATCGCCTGAGATGAGGAGAAGAGCATCTGGGTGTTCTGTCTGCAGCCTGCCGGTTACTGAATGGATGACGTCACGCGCTGTCCCAGCGTTCGCCGTCGGATTTGCATAAACAACAATGCAGATCACGTGTGAGTATTCCCTCGGGAGATATGTAGGCCGCATGCTAACAGCTCGCAACTCGATGTCTTTGCTGCAGTGTCGTTGTTTAACAGTGATATGTCCCGGTCTGCACCAGTTGTTGTTAACATACATTATCACTCCACCGCCCCTTGCTTTGCCACTGTCTGGTGTTCAGTCTGCCCGTATCGCGTGGAAACCCTCCAGCTCAATGTTAGCATCTGCTGCTAGTTCAGATAGCCACGTCTCCGTAAACAAAAGGAGAGAGCACTCCCGGTATATGCTATTGTAGCGGGAGATAGCTGCTAGCTCATCTACCTTTCCCAGTAATGACCGTACATTCCCCATGACAACGGATGGAAGGGAGGGTCTGAACCTTATATTTCTTGTCTTCCGCCTTACTCCAGCCCGGCAACCACGGCATTTTCGTCTCAGTTCTCCCGGTATGTCGAGTTTTTCCGTTAGCACCGGGTGGCGGTTGAGTGCTAGCAGCTCTTCCCTGCTGTACCGTCTCCTGCTATTAACAGTGGCTCCGTCCACCGGCTCGGGAGACATTTGGGACGATCTGTGTGTCCGTGATATAAATGGAGTGAAAAACCGGATCAAAAAGAGAGAGGAAGGAAAAAAAAGTCTCAGAATTGAGCCGCTGTTGCAAAAGGCAGCCGACTCGTGTGGCGCCGGAAGTAATAGAAAGATAGAACAATAGAATATCAGTCCACATGCTGTTTTGGCTTCAGTCTCCTCCCATATCTGCTGTAACTGGGCTTAACCGCCTCCGTGGTGCTGCTGTGCTGTTGGGGGGCTGCTGGGAGTGTGTCTGACTGCGGGTGAGCCGTGGTGATGGGGGGGGGGGGTGTTTCGCTCTGTCCGTGTGGCTACTCTGGTGAATCGTTTCCCTGGGGAGTTCTCTGTGGGGGTCTTCCACGCCGAGGGGCCCTCGCCAACAGCACTTGTTCATCCGCCACTACAAAGGCGGGTTTGGGTCCGTCTATGCCAATTATCTCCCGTCTACCCCCCAAGTCTAGCACAAAATGCTTATCCCCTGTTTCCAACACTCTGAACGGTCCATCATAGGGTGGGCGCAACGGAGGGCGGTGGGTGTCGTGTCTGACCAACACGAACTCCGCGTTCTTCAAAGTTTTAGGCACGAAAACACGCGGAAAACAATGGTGGGCCGGGCCCGGCAGTGTGCCTGTGTTTGCGCTACGCTGCAAAAGCTGAGACGGGCAGCTGTCCAGCGCAGGATTATCTGGCAGAAATTCCCCGGGCAGCCATAGGGGCTGCGCAAAAAACAGCTCTGCCAGGAAAGCTTCCAGATCCTCTTTTGGAGCGGAGTGCAACCCCAATAAAACCCACGGCAACCTGTCCACCCAATTTGCATCCGTCAGTGAAGCCCTGAGTGCTGCTTTCAGTGATCTATGAAAACGCTTGCATAACCCATTGGCCTGTGGGTTGTATGCGGTTGTGCAATGAATTTTAACACCCTGGCTGTGGGCCATCGCGGACCAGAGCTCGGAAACAAATTGAGGGCCCCTGTCGGACGTAATGTTTGACGGGACTCCAAAACGCGCCACCCATGCTGTTAAAAAAGCGCGTGCTACGTCTGCGGACATGGTTGCCGCCAGCGGGACTGCTTCTGGCCAGCGCGTGGTGCGGTCCACCACTGTCAGGAGATGCGTGCACCCCTGTGATGGCGGGAGGGGGCCCATGAGGTCCACGTGAACATGGTCGAACCTCTTAGCCGGTACCCGAAACGGCTCCAAGGGAGCCTTCGTGTGTCTGTGTACCTTGGCTCGTTGGCATGCCACGCAGGCTGCAGCCCACTCTTTTACTTGTTTGCGTAGGCTCGGCCACACAAACTTCTCTCCCACCATTTTGACCGACGCGCGCACTCCTGGGTGCGCCAGAGTGTGAACCGACTCAAACACGCAGCGGCGCCACGCGACCGGGACCACCGGACGCGGGCGTCCCGTGGAGACATCGCAGATTAGGGGGGGGGCATGCCGTCTTGCAGCACCCTGCTCTCCAGCCTTAACCCTGTTGGTCCAGACTGGAACGCGCGCACGTCTGCATCGCTAATCTGCTCCGCGGCCATGGCTGCATAATCTATCCCCACATAGACCAGGGCCACCACGGCACGCGAGAGGCAGTCCGCCACAACATTCAGTTTACCTGACACATGCTGAATATTTTTTTTTTTTGGATTTTGTATACTTTATTGATCCCCAGAGGGGAAATTGAGGGCATCCACCTGGATGGATGAAGCAGCCACAGTACGGCACTATCCCTTAACCATTCACACACACATTCACACCTAGGGCTACTTTAGAGTCTCCAATTAATCTAACCTGTATGTTTTTGGCCTGTGGGAGGAAACTGGAGAAATCCCGGAGTAAACCCATGCAGATACGGGGAGAACATGCAAACTCCACACAGATCACTGTTGGCTGGGATCGAACCAGGGCTTCCATGGCCAAGGGTGAGTTGCTGTGCTGGTGCAGTGCTAACCACTGCGCCACCGCATCGCCCAATATCGGTAGTAAACTCTGAGATCGCGGCCAGCTGTCTCTGCTGCTGGCCCGACCACGGTTCTGAAACCTTGGCCATCGCGGACATTAGTGGCTTGTGATCCACGAACGCGGTGAAGCTGCGCCCTTCCAGCCAGAACTGGAAGTGGCGTATGGCCAGGTGGACAGCTAGCAACTCCCTGTCGAACGTGCTGTATTTACGTTCGCTGTCGCGCAAAGTTCTACTGAAAAAAGCGAGCGGCTGCCAAGCCCCGGCGACGCGCTGCTCTACGACAGCCCCTATGGCCACATCTGAAGCGTCGGTGGTGAGCGCTATCCGGGCCACCGGGTCCGGATGCGCCAGCAGTGCGACGTTTGCCAGGGCTGCTTTAACCTCCGAGAATGCCCGCTCTCGCTCCGGGGTCCATTCGACCCCATCCGTGGGTTTCTGTCTCTTGAGCGCGGCGTACAATGGTTGCATGAGCTGCGCCGCGCGGGGAAGGAAACTGTTATAAAAGTTCACCATCCCCAAAAATTCCTGCAGCGCCCTGACCATCTGAGGCCGGGGAAAATCCGCTACGGCGCGCACTTTGTCAGGCAGCAGGATCGCTCCTTCCGGAGAGACGCAGTGCCCCAAAAAAAAAAATCAATCTCTGTCACGCCGAACTGGCATTTCACCGGGTTGATTATTAACCCGTGCTCCTCCAACCTCCAGAAAACCGTCCTGAGGTGGGTTTCGTGTTCGTCTTCGGAAGCACTGGCTACCAGGATATCGTCCAGGTAGACGAACACGAACGGGAGATCACGCAGCACTGCATCCATCATGCGCTGGAACGTCTGTGCCGCGCCTTTTAACCTGAATGGCATGCGCAGGAACTCGAATAAACCAGAGTTATTACCGCTGTTTTGGGTATGTCCTCCGTGCGCACTGGGACTTGATGGTAACCGCAGACCAGGTCTATTTTGGAAAAAATGCACGCTCCAGCGAGGTGGATGGAAAAATCCTGTATGTGGGGAATCGGGTAGCAGTCGTGTGCTGTGGTGTTGTTCAGCCTGCGGAAATCACCGCATGATCGCCACAATCCCTCAGCCTTAGGGACCATGTGTAGCAGGGATGCCCATGGGCTGTTTGAACCCCTGATGATGCCCAACCTTTCCAGGTTTTTTTTTTTTTTTTTTTTTGTTACTTATTTGTACCCGTAGGTAGATTTGGTTTGCAGTCTGGTGACAAGCCACCGGCTGCCGGTCGCTGCGTGTGCGAGCGCCCTAAACCTACATGTTTTTGGTATGCGGGAGGAAACCGGAGAAATCCCGGAGTAAACCCACGCAACACGGGGAGAACATGCAAACTCCACACAGCTCACTGTTGGTCGGGGGCTGGGATCGAACCCACGATCTCATGATCCCCGTGATCCCCCGGCCGAGGGTAAACTGTGCTGCCACAGTGCTAAACCACTGCGCCACCGTGCAGCCCAGGTTGGCGAACTCCTCGCACGCTATGGCCAGTTTAGCTGCGTCCAAGCACCGAGGTCTTGCAAAAACGGGCAGCCCGGTAGTGGTGATAAAGTGCTCCACCCCGTGTTTAGCGATGGCCGCCGAAAACGTCGGGACCGTGAGTGCTGGGAACTGAGTGAGCAGTGCGTGGAACTTACCGCCTGTAGCTGTGACGTTGGCTTGTGCCGTTGGCTGGGTCACTCGAGCTATACAGGGGAGAGAGTCAAAGGACAGTGCATTAACCAGGTGCCTGTTAGCAACATCAACCAGTAAACCATGTGCACACAGAAAATCAGCCCCCAGGATATGGTAATTCAGTGCTGCTACGACAAAAGTCCACTCATATGTACGGCCGTGTAGAGATAAGATCAGTGTCCTCTCACCAAAGGTCTTAATTTCCGAGCCGTTTGCTGCCAACATCACAGGGCCGCTAGGTCCTGCCAGCCGGTCGGCGTAGGTCGGCAGGATGAAGCTCTTCTGGGCTCCGGTGTTCACGAGGAAATGCCTCCCCGAGTGCGCGTCCGTCAAGTAGAGCAGCTTGTTCTCTTCACCGAGGGTCGCAGCTGCTACCGATCGCCGGCCTCGGCATTTTCCCGAGCGCTTGAATTGGCACGGTGGCGCACATCTGCGTGCGTTCTCTCCGAATCGGCGGTGGTAGAAACAGAGCGTGCCTCTCTGGTGCTCCTTGGCCCCCGCTGCTGCTACCGTCGGTGGCTCCTCGCCTCCTCTGGTTGTCTTGCTGGGCTCCGCCGCTGCCGCGTTGACTGTGATCGCCCTGGTGGTGAGGATGATCCTGTCTGCCTCCTGGGCTAGCGCACGGTAGTCACGCGCAGCCAGCAACGGCGAATTGGCCAGAACCGCTCTCGCCACTGTTGGAAGGTTCCGGAGGAAAAGGTGGGCAAACAGACAGTGCCCGTCGTCCGTGCCCATTAACACCAGCATCTTCTCCATCAGGTCTACGGCCGACCCATCTCCCAACTCGGTCCGCGTCAGGAGCCTCTCCGCTCTCTCACATTCCGAGAGCGTGTAGCACCGGGTGAGCGCAGCCTTGAGCGCCTCATATTTGTTGCTGGCTGATCGAGCAGGCTCGCTACCTGCTGGGCTGTGCGGGAGTCCAGCGCTGCGACCACATGGTAGAACTTGGTGTTGTTTGCCGTTACTCCCCGGAGGGCGAACTGGGCCTCGGTGTGGTGGAACCAAGAGCGCGGGTTGTGCTGCCAGAAATCCGGTAGCTTGACTGAAACTGCACACGCGTTGCTGGGGGTTCCAGTCCTGGCTGTCTGTGGAATGGCTGCTGCATCTCTGGGGCTTCCCGACCGGGCCGGCTCCGGGGTTCTCGCCTCATGTTCCATAATATGTCTTGGATCACCAGTGTGGAGCGTGTAAATGAAGAGGCGGCTTCATGTCAGACGATTTATTACACACTCACATCTCACAAGCTCAGAACAGACTAACTGGTTACAGCAAGCACTCCTCTCTATATATCAAGTTACCTTCTCAAGCTTCAAGGCACTTCCTCATACACAGCACGATATTTACACTATACTTCATTCAACCCCCTCTCACCCTCTTGGGCATTGTTCTCCCATGTGTATTCCTTGTCTCTGTCTGAGGTGCGAAATAACCTGACTTCCATAACACTACCGTTCAAAAGTCTGGGGTCACCCAGACAATTTTCTGTTTTCCATGAAAAGTCACACTTATTTACCACCATGAGTTGTAAAATGAATAGAAAATATAGTCAAGACATTGACAAGGTTAGAAATAATGATTTGTATTTGAGATAATTTTTTCCTTCAAACTTTGCTTTCGTCAAAGAATCCTCCATTTGCAGCAATTACAGCATTGCAGACCTTTGGCATTCTAGCTGTTAATTTGTTGAGGTAATCTGGAGAAATTTCACCCCACGCTTCTAGAAGCCCCTCCCACAAGTTGGATTGGCTAGATGGGCACTTCTTGCGTACCATACGGTCAAGCTGCTCCCACAACAGCTCAATGGGGTTTAGATCTGGTGACTGCACTGGTCACTCCGTTACAGATAGAATACCAGCTGCCTGCTTCTTCTCTAAATAGTTCTTGCACAATTTGGAGGTGTGCTTTGGGTCATTGTCCTGTTGTAGGATGAAATTGGCTCCAATCAAGCACTGTCCACAGGGTATGGCATGGCATTGCAAAATGGAGTGATAGCCTTCCTTATTCAAAATCCCTTTTACCCTGAACAAATCTCCCACCTTACCAGCACCAAAGCAACCCCAGACCATCATGTTACCCCCACCTTGCTTGACAGATGGCGTCAGGCACTCTTCCAGCATCTTTTCAGTTGTTCTGCGTCTCACAAATGTTCTTCTGTGTGATCCAAACACCTCAAACTTCGATCCGTCCGTCCATAACACTTTTTTCCAATCTTCCTCTGTCCAATGTCTGTGTTCTTTTGCCCATATTAATCTTTTTCTTTTATTGGCCAGTCTCAGATATGGCTTTTTCTTTGCCATTCTGCCCTGAAGGCCAGCATCCCAGAGTCACCTCTTCACTGTACATGTTGACACTGGCGTTTTGCGGGTACTATTTAATGAAGCTGCCAGTTGAGGACCTGTGAGGCGTCTATTTCTCAAACTAGAGACTCTAATGTATTTATCTTCTTGCTCAGTTGTGCAGCGGGGCCTCCCACTTCTCTTTCTACTCTGGTTAGAGACTGTTTGTGCTGTTCTCTGAAGGGAGTAGTACACACCGTTGTAGGAAATCTTCAGTTTCTTGGCAATTTCTCGCATGGAATAGCCTTCATTTCTAAGAACAAGAATAGACTGTCGAGTTTCACATGAAAGTTCTCTTTTTCTGGCCATTTTGAGCGTTTAACTGACCCCACAAATGTGATGCTCCAGATACTCAACCTGCTCAAAAGAAGGTCAGTTTTATAGCTTCTCTAACCAGCTAAACTGTTTTCAGCTGTGCTAACATGATTGCACAAGGGTTTTCTAATCATCCATTAGCCTTCTGATGCAATGAGCAAACACATTGTACACATTGTACACTATGTACCCCAATAATAAGTCTTATATTTCCAAGGAATTAAAACGGTGCATAGTACAGAAAAAGATTGCTTTTAAGAATGGGGACATGTTAGGTATGAAAAATATACAGAAAGAAGTCAATTACAAACTAAGAACAGCTAGAGATGAGACGAGGAAGAAATTTGAATCTGAATGCCTAGGAAAAAGTTCTAGGAAATTGTGGGACTCAGTTAAAGTAATGACAAAGATGACTCCATCCAAAACCTGCATTAATGTAATGAATGAGGAAGAAAAGGCAAACGAGTTGAATAATTTCTTTTGCAGATTTGAGACTAGAGATTTTTCTCATGAACAAAAAGCTGCTCTGGACGCTATATCAGTATTAGGCTCTGAAAAAATTATAGTTGACCAGCATGTTGTGGAAAGATTTTTCTCATGTATGTGCCCCAGGAAGGCATCTGGACCTGACGGGATCTCTGGGCGCTTACTGAAGTCATGTAGTGAGGAGCTAGCAGAAGCCTGGAGTCCCATCTACCAGAAGTCTTTAGATACGTGTTCTGTCCCAGTAATTTGGAAAAGCTCTATTATAATTCCTGTACCAAAAAACGCAAGCTGTAAAGAGAATAATGACTATCGTCCTGTTGCACTGACCTCACTGGTAATGAAGTGCCTCAAGAAGACTGTCATTGACATTCTGAAAACTGATTTTGGAGGACTTTTGGATCCTCTGCAGTTTGCTTATAAAAATAATAGAAGTACAGAGTTCTGTGTTTAAACATTTGGAGTAGACAACCTCATATGCACATCTTTTATTGGTTGATTTTAGTTCAGCTTTTAACACACTGCAGCGACACCTTTTAATTAAGAGGTTAAATGATTTTAAAGTGCATCCTGTCAATATTAAATGGAACAACTCATTTTTAACTTATCATAAACAGCAAGTTAGTGTAAATGGAACTTTATCTAAATCCAGAACCCTCAGCACAGGAGCTCCCCAAGGCTGTGTTAGTTCACCATTTTTGTTCACCTTGTACACTGATGAGTGCAGAAGTGGCTATCCAGGCAATCAAATTATTAAATTTTCTGATGACACTGCTATTTTATCACTACTTCAAAAGACTCATGATCTGTCAAGCTATTTTATAGAAATTCAGAGGTTTGTCAATTGGTGTGATGACAGTCATCTCATTTTGAATACTGATAAAACAAAGGAGATGGTGTTTGACCCTCGGGGAGTTGGTGACCACAGGCCTGTGGTCATCCACAACCACACTATAGCACAGGTTAGTTCCTATAAATATTTGGGAGTATTTATTGACATGTCAACATGCGGTGGCAAGGAGGAGGCTTTCAATCAATTTTCCAATATTTTATTTCAATAACTTACACGTAAATAGATCCCACGAAACATCTGACATGACTCTTCTTCAAGAATGAACAATTCGCCATCAACCAAGACGAATACAAGGAATACAAATACCAATGAAATGAATTGAATCTCTCATTATCATTAACCACACCTGTTATATACTACTCGAGATAATTAGGGCTGATTAGCCCCTACCATAACCCCAGGTAAAACAATAAACATTTCCATTCTTTGCACATACCCACTAATCTCTAAAAATACATAAATACTTCCCCAACTATATACAATATAAATAACATATAATAAATAACAATATAAATAATTCAATAAGTAGTTCAAACCCCTATTTGCAAAAACTAAACCACCCCTCTAACTAAGGCCCTCAACCCCTAACAGAGTCTTTTGCCCAGACACCCACAGGAAGCATGTTGGCAAAGGTATGTGAAATAAATCATTATCCATTATTTTACCAAAATACTTAACCATAACAATTATCTCCCAAGGGCATTCAAATTAGACAAAGACAGATCCCAAAATAATGTGTGCACTTTACAAACAATCATAATAACATTTACCATATTACAAATACAACACAATCACACATACAATAAGTCATACAGTGGTGACACTCCATCCTCACATTTCCTCCCCCCTTTCCCGAGAGTACAGTACTCTACGAGTCATGTACTCTTGAGAGGCTATCAGCTACAAGGTTGGTTTTCCCTGCCACATACCGAACAGTAAAATTATATGGCTGAAGGGATACATACCACCCTGAGAGACGACTGTTCATGTTCTTCATCCTGTCCAACCACTGTAGGGCCCGATCTGTCTCCAACAAAAAATGACGCCCTAGTAAATAGTACTTGAGAGACCCTATTGCCCATTTCATGGCAAGACATTCCTTTTCTACCGTAGAGTATCTTGTCTCCCAGTCCAACAACTTACGGCTCAAGAACAGTACTGGGTGTCTCTCTCCCTTCTCCTGGAGAAGTACTGCTCCAATACCAACTCCTGAAGCATCTGTCTGTAAAATGAACGGGCGAGCAAAGTCTGGACTGTAGAGAACCTTCTCCCCAGAAATAGCCCTCTTCAGATCCTCAAACGCTCTGGCACACTCCTCTGTCCATTTTACCTTATTTGGTGCCGAAGCCTTAGTGAGGTCAGTCAAAACTGTGGCTCTTTCAGCAAAGTGGGGAATGAACTTAATATACCATCCTACCATTCCCATGAACGATCGTACCTTCTTTTTAGTGGTGGGCACAGGGTAGGTCCGGATGGCATCCACTTTACCTACTCGTGGTCTAATAACCCCCTGACCAACCACATGTCCCAGGTACTCCACCTGCTGCTGTCCGAACGTACATTTGCGTGGATTGTCAGTCCTGCCCTCTTAATTAACTGAAGGACCTGCCTAAGGTGTATCAAATGTTCTTCCCAGGTCTGACTATAGATGACCACGTCATCCAGATAGGCAGCCGCAAAGTTTGATACTCTCCTTAACACTTGGTCCATCAGCCGCTAAAAAGTTGCAGGTGCCCCCTGAAGGCCAAATGGCATGACCCTAAACTGGAAACTGCCATAAGGTGTTTTAAAGGCTGTAAGTTCCTTTGTTTCCAGTGCCAATGCCACCTGCCAATACCCCTTGCATAGGTCCAGAGTAGAAATAAACCTAGCCCTGCCCACTTTCTCTAACAGTTCGTCAATCCAGGGCATGGGGTATGACTCAAACTTAGATACTGAATTAAGGTATCTGAAGTCAATACAGAATCTTAATGAGCCGTCCTTTTTGGGGACCAGCACAATCGGGCTACACCACTCGCTGACTGACTCCTCGATCACTCCCAGCTGCAACATCAAGTCAATTTCTTGCTTCATTTTTGGGACCAATCGCTCCGGAATCCTATAAGATTTTCTACGTGGAACAGCTTCCTCTTTCAAATAAACCTTATGACCTTATTCATCAGCGTGGTGAAACCAGGTCTCTCCTGAAACAATTCTGGATCTAATAGTGCCTCCAACTCTCTCTGCTGATCCACCTGCAAGTGAGACACTTGAAACAAATAAGGCTCTGACACATTTGTGGGAAAGGACTGTTCTTTCTCCTCATCCACTTCCGTCGCACAAATTAAGAGCTGATGTGTCTCCTGAAAAACAGGTTGCTGCTGCTGATGACCAGGCTGCTGAAACTCTTTCAACAAGTTAATGTGGAAGGTCTGATATTTTACCTTCCTGTCAGGCATATATAGTTCATATGTCACTGAACTTAGTTTCTTAGAAATTTCATATGGCCCCTGCCATCGAGCCAACAGCTTACTGTCACACGAGGGCAGCAATAACAAAACCTGTTGTCCTGAGTGAAAAACCCTTTTCCTGGCCTTCTTGTCATACCAAGTTTTTTGTTTGGCCTGTGCCGTCCTCATGTGCTCCTGAGCCAAAGCAGTCATTCGATCCAGTTTCTCTCTCATCTTAATGACATAAGAGACCACATTGTCCTGATCACTCGGTGGACTCTCCCAGTGCTCCTTTAATAAGTCCAGTGGGCCCCTCAACTGACGACCATACAGTAGTTCAAAAGGTGAGAACCCTGTTGAAGCCTGGGGCACCTCCCGATAAGCAAACAATAAATATGGTACCCATTGGTCCCAATCTGAGCCCGTTTCAGAAACAAATTTCCGCAGCATGTTTTTTAAAGTCTGGTTAAATCGTTCTACTAGTCCATCAGTCTGAGGGTGATATGGGGTGGTCTTAATACCCTTAAAACCCAACAGCTTATATACCTGCTGCAACAGTTTTGACAAGAAATTTGTTCCACAGTCTGTTAAGATTTCTCTGGGTATGCCTACCCTTGAAAACAACTGGATAAGGAAGTTGGCAACCTTCCTAGCCTTGATAGATTTCAGGGGAAAGGCTTCTGGGTACCGAGTAGCACAGTCACAGATTACCAGAATGTATTTATTACCAGAGGAGCTTCTCTCTAGGGGGCCAACTACATCCATCCCTATTCTATCAAAAGGTGTTCCAATGATTGGTAATGGTTGCAGTTGGGCACGGGCTACTCCCCTAGGTGATGTAATTTGACATATTGGACATGTTGTGCAGAAGTCCTTTATCTGGGTATACATTCCCGGCCACACAAACCTTCTAGCAATTCTCTGTAAAGTTTTATGAAATGCTAGATGACCTGCCCAAGGGATAACATGTCCCAGTTCCATAATTTTTGGTGTGAGGTCCTGTGGCAAAGCTATGGCCATAACTTCACCTTGTTGCTGGTACAAAATGCCCTTTTTAATGACATATATGACCTCAGCCAAACAATCAGTTCTACCCTGTTTCACACCCTCAATTTCCGAGACTTTATCAAACCATGGTCTAAGTGCTGGGTCAGCTTTCTGCAATGCAGCTATGTCAGGAGGGACGTCAAACTCTACTGACTGATTTAGCTGTGGTGTTTCTTCACCCAAGTTCTTTGCTGACGCTAACACCTTATCTCTTCTCTTCTGAGCCTTGGATTTGGGTTACTTAATAGGGCCTGCCTCTATCTCAGAATCATAAAATGGAAGCTCCTGAAGAACATTGGCAGCCCTCTGCGCCCTCTGTGCCCTGGTTGTCACCATATTACAGATTTTCCCAGCAGGTGCATCAAGCCTCTGCTCAATAGCACCACCTGCCTGTCCCTCAGTTTGTTCCTCTCTAACCTGTTGTATGATGTCCAACAAAGTTGGAACATCATTGCCAAGAATAACTGAATAAGGCAAATCAGGCAAAAGAGCTACAGGAAGGAGATAAGTTTGCCCCCCTACCGTTAAATAAACCTCAGCGGTCGGGTACAGTTTTTTATCCCCATGGACACAACTGATATTTATTTTAGACTCATTCCACAAATCCCTAGGGACCAAACTAGGCAGCACAACAGTTTGAAAACAACCTGAATCTAACAGGGCCTCTTCACACTGACCATTAAGCAACACCTTCGTTTTATACACTCCACTGTGCACTGGGGCTGAAAAAGTGGGTCTAGGAACTGAACATAATGATGGTTTCTCATTCTTTATGGCAGGGCATGAATACTGGGTGTGACCGATTTTATTACACTGATAGCAGCGTATATCTTTATTTGCAACACGTGACTTTTTGCTATTATCATATCTGCTATTTGTGATCTGACTGGGCCTGGAATACAACCTATTTCGAGCTAGACCACCCCTTTCACCCTCATTAAACTCACTCCGTGTGGTGAAAGATCTGTCACGGCCAAGAGTAGGTCTCCTGCTCCCAGACCTGGCTGACAGAAAAACCTCCGCCAGACGCATAGCGTCCTCTGCAGTCTTCGGGTCCCGCTCTTGTATCCAGATTCCCAGTTCCGGGTTCACCATCCGTAGAAACTGCTCCAAAATCAATTGTTCCATAATGTCTTTTATAGTTAGGGTCTCTGGTTTAATCCATTTACATAACAGGTCTTTTAAACGTACATATAAAGTTCACGAGGGGTTACGTCCTGATGAATGTCCAGGGACCGAAACCTCCTCTTATAAGTGTCAGATGTAATTTCATATTTACTCAAAATTGCTTCCTTGACTTTCCCACAATTGTTCGTGCCAGCAATATCCATAAGTACATATGCGCTCCGTGCTTTACCTGTAAGCAGAGGAGCTAGCTGGATAGCCCACTCTTCTTCACGCCAGCGGCAGACTGTAGCGATCCTCTCGAACGTCGTCAGGTAGTGCTCGATGTCATCTTCGGGAGAGAGAGGATTCAGCCTGGGCTCATGGTGCGTTCGTGGCCTCCTTGGCTGCACCTGCAGCGGCAAATCATCCTCCTGCGGGCCGACCCGACTGGCCGTCACCCTGGGGTCCTCCCCCGAAGCGCCGTCGTCACCACTACGCTCAGCCCGGCTCCCATACTCCTCTGTCAGCTCTGCAACCTGCGACTCCATCCGACGAATTTGACTCTCCACAGTCTGCCACTTCTGGTCCTGAAGAGCGGCTTCTTCCTCCATCTGCCGATCCCTGAGAGTCAGCGAACGCACCAAAGATTTCACCAGGCACGTTAGCTCCTCGAGCTCGCCCAGTCCGCTGACTCCCGGGTCCTCAGCTGCCATACCTGCGTCCAGGTCAGACTGCTCCTCTTGCCTCACTTTCCTTCTGGCCATGAGTCCTTCCGTCCACCAAATGCTACGACGTCCTGGGAACGGACCACCACTGCCACCAAATGTAAAGATGCGGTGGCAAGGAGGAGGCTTTCAATCAATTTTCCAATATTTTATTTCAATAACTTACATGTAAATAGATCCCACGAAACATCTGACACGACTCTTCTTCAAGAATGAACAATTCGCCATCAACCATGACGAATACAAGGAATACAAATACCAATGAAATGAAATGAATCTCTCATTATCATTAACCACACCTGTTATATACTACTCGAGATAATTAGGGCTGATTAGCCCCTACCATAACCCCAGGTAAAACAAACATTTCTATTCTTTGCACATACCCACTAATCTCTAAAAATGCAAAAATACGTCCCCAACTATATACAATATAAATATAAATAACATATAATAAATAACAATATAAATAATTCAATAAATAGTTCAAACCCCTATTTACAAAAACTAAACCACCCCTCTAACTTACCATACATGCTTCCTTCCTGCTGGTGTCCTATAAAAGGCCCTCAACCCCTAACAGAGTCTTTTGCCCGGACACCCACAGGAAGCATGTTGGCAAAGGTATGTGAAATAAATCATTATCCATTATTTTACCAAAATACTTAACCATAACAATTATCTCCCAAGGGCATTCAAATTAGACAAAGACAGATCCCAAAATAATGTGTGCACTTTACAAACAATCATAATAACATTTACCATATTACAAATACAACACAATCACACATACAATAAGTCATACAGTGGTGACACTCCATCGTCACATGACAATTCATTAACCTGGAGCACACATATTGATTACCTCTGTAGTAGACTACAACAGCGGCTGCATTTCTTGCATAGATTAAGAATCCATGGTGTTGATAAAAGGATTATGTTAATATTTTACCAGGTTGTGCTGGAGAGCTGTATTAGATACAGCATTACAGCTTGGTTTGGCAACCTCTCTGTGAAACTTAAGAACAGAGTGTTGCGTTTAATTCATACAGCATGGAAAACTGTTGGAGTTAATGAGTATTTACCCATGCAGATCTTACACGACCAGGCAGCCTGTAGACAAGCTCAAAAAATAATCAGTGACATGAGCCATGTACTAAACAGTGAATATGTGCGGCTGCCCTCAGGGAGGAGATACAGAGTCCCCAAGTGCAGCTTCAATAGATACAAGAACTCATTTATCGCGACGTCAGTAAAACTTTTAAACTCAGACAAAATGGGTCAGGGACACTTATAACTCCTGTTCTTAATGACTGCTGTTATATATTTATGTATGTATGTATGTACGTACTTGTATTATTTATTGGGTTTTATTTCATTCATTATGTACTACATCCATTGTGTATGTGTGGATTGTGTGGTTGCAGCACGGGTGACAAGCCCAAGACAAATTTCCCCTTGAGGGACAATAAAGTTTATCTTATCTTATCTTATCTTACCATTAGAACACTGGAGTGATAGTTGCTGGATATGGGCCTCTATACACCTATGTAGATATTGCACCAAAAACCAGACATCTGCAGCTAGAATAGTCATTTACCACATTAGCAATGTATAGAGTGTATTTCTGATTAGTTTAAAGTTATCTTCATTGAAAAAAACAGTGTGTATATATATGCATGCAGGGCTTGACATTAACACCGGCAAATGGCTGGCGAATTTCAGCAGTGGCCGGTTAGAGAGCTACACGCTCAACACCGCCCACTCAACACTGATTCACACAATATAAAGCGGAAGTGTCATGAGCAGTTTTTTTTTTAATTTAATAGAATAAAATACAACAAACTCTCAATGAGGATAAAGATTACAAAGAGTCACAAAATCAAAACTTTCACAAAAAAATATACAATCAGTCAAACTTCACATTCCAATTAACAAGAGAAAAGCGGTATATTAAAAGAGAGAGAGTAAAGAGCACAACAATTCTCTGATAGTCTTTTTTATTATAGTAATAGGAGCTGTCCAATGTCTCTTGCAATTTTTTTTGCATCATGAGCAGTGCATCGAGCGCCGTTTCAGCACGCCCACAGTCACGTGACTGTAGCAAGCGAGGCCTCGTTATGTCGGTCACATCATGTGACTTGAGGGCTCGCGGGAATGTATGCAACGCCCAGCCCTCTCAAATTTCTCCCCAGGTCTCAAATCACTTGATGTGACAACGAGGCCTCATTCGCTACGGTCACGTGACTGTGGACATATTGACACAGCGCTCAACACTCTGCTGCGACACTTCCATGTTATATTGCTCGAGTCAGTCTCGAGTGGGCAGTATCAAACATAACATGACTAATGATCTGTCAGTTAAGGTCAGTTTAAAGTAGAAGATTCTTACTCTGTGTCAGAGGGTTGAGGTTCTTTCCTGAAGTTAGGAGGAGAATCTCTGGACCAATCACTCTTCAGAGAGATGGATCCTGGAAAGTGTGACCTCTGACTTCTGAGAACACAGCAGGTTTTGTTTTACATCACATCAGTCACTGATTGATTTTCTGATGAAGTCTTAAAGTGTCTTTTCTCATGTCTCAGAATGATCCTGACTTCATTAAGAAACGCGGTACACATCTGAATATTGCATTTAGACTGCAAATGAGTAGGCTGTCAACCGCAAAGGCAACAGTATGCATTTATTCTATATCTAGAAAACATCCAGAAAACAGACCTCCACCAGGAGTCGAAAGGTCCCTGATCATACAGCAAACTAAACAACTCATACAATTCACATAGTTTGGAATCTATTTCTGCAAATAATGTAAAGATGAAGTTAATTAATTTGAACAAGAGGAGCATCTACAGTGGGAGAACTAATTAATTGACCCCCTGATGAATTTGTAAGTTTACCCCCTTACAAAGAAATAAGCAGTCCATAATGTTTATGGTAGGTTTATTTTAACAGAGAGACAGAATATCAACAAAAAAATCCAGAAAAAAATATTAAATAATGGTTATAAATTAATTTGCATTTGACTGAGGGAAATGAGTATTTGATCCCTACCAACCAGCAAGAATTCTGACTTGCACAGACCGGTTCTGTATCCATGAGGCATATAAATTAGTCCTGTCCCTTTAGGAAAGTTCTCCTAATCTGAACTCGTTATGTGTAGAAAAGACTCCTGTCACAGAATCAGCCTCTTCAATTCAAACTTCTCCACCATGGACAAGACCAGAGAGCTGTCAAAGGATGTCAGAAACAAGACTGTAGACCTGCACAAGGCTGGAATGGGCTACAAGACCATCAGCAAGAAATTTGTTGAGGAAGAGGCCACTGTTGGATGCACTGAGGAGCTCATTTAGCAGCAGACTACATCATCCCAGGTGCACAACCGAGAGGTTTCGTAGGTCCTTCCTAGCAACGGCTGTCAGACTGTACAACCTAAGCAGGGCTGCTCGCAGAGATAGCAAAAAGACGTAACAAACTAATAGTTGTTTTTTTTTTTGTTTTTTTTTGAATGCAAAAGATGCAATAGACTTACACAATGGTCCTCTCCGGCATACAACTAGGAACATACCGGTCGCTATGGAGGGTGAGAATATGTATGGGCACATAATCATACCATGTAGGATAACTAAATAGACGGTTATGCTGTTTCATCCCGCCTAGCAACAATGCTCTGCACTGTGTGTGTTTATATATTTACATATTTATTCCATCTAGCTACAATGCTCTGCACTGGGTGTGTTTATATTTATATATCTATATATTTATTCCATCTAGCTACAATGCTCCGCACTGTGTTTTTATATATCTACATATTATTCCATCTAGCTACATTGCTCCGCACTGTGTGTGTTTATATACTTGCATATTTATTCCACCTAGCTGCAATGCTCCATACTGTGGGTGTTTATATATTTACATATTTATTCCATCTAGCTACAATGCTCTGCACTGTGTGTTCATATATTCATATATTTATTCCATCCAGCTACAATGCTCTGCACTGTGTGTCTGTGTGTGTATATATATTTTATAGTAATATGTACATATGTATATTAGCTGCTCTTGCTTGCTTGTTTTTTCTTGCCTTCTGATTGTTGCTCTGAGTGTTGCTATCCCTGTGCTGTTGCAATCCTGGAATTTCCCCGTTGTGGGACTAATAAAGGCTTATCTTATCTTATCTTATCTTATCTTATAATTTGAAAATAGAAGAAATATAAGATAACAGTCAGTCACCCTTGCTCTGGAGCTCCATGCAAGATTTCACCTCATGGGCTAAGGATGATTCTGAGAAAGGTGAGGGATGTGCCCAGAATTACACAGGAGGAGCATGTTAATGATCTCAAGAAAGTTGGGACCACAATCACCAACAAAACCGTTGGTAAGCAGTATTGGGAGTAACGCATTACTGTAAGACCACTACTTTTGCAGTAATGTGCTGTGTAACGAAATTACGGTTTAAAAATTCAATAATGCTTTATAGTTACTGAAATTTGACCAGATGCATTACTTGTTTTATTAATATATTTTTAGCGCAAATAAATCCAAACTGACCCTACGTAGCTAGCGCAGCTGTCAGTCAGCATAACCTGTTGCAAAGAGCCTGTTCACTGCTGCAGCCAGCAGCCACAAATGGAGCTTGCTCCTGCTGGGAAAAGATGAAGCTACTTTGTTTTTGTGGAAATAGAACGATTATTTTTCCTTTGTCACGGTCAAGGACAAAAACATATTGATGGGTCGCAAACTAAAGTGTCAGTTGAGACTTACTGCAATTTTCAGAAGCGCCTGAGAACAGCAACAAGCTCCTCCAACTAAGCTAGTGCTAAGTAAAGGCTAGCTATGCTAACAACACCGTGCAGTGGATCTACTATATTCTCAACAGCCACGGCTGGATTTCAAGCACAGGTATGCATCTGGACAGTCTGACCCAGCAAGAATTAAACCAACTGATTGCCAGATACGTCGTTATAGACTAAGAAGACATGATATAAACAGTGACTTTCCATCAGACAGTTGAGACTGGGATCCACTGAAGTTAAAACACACTTACCTGCTACCTGGATAAAGATTATTCAAAAATGGATTTTGACCTCCAAAAGGAATTTGAGGGACTGGATCATGTCTTTGTAACAGCAGACATTTGGACTGTGGATAATGGACATTTTCTTTGGATCACTGCACATCGGATTAAATCCATAACATAAAGGTAAGATAAACATGGACAGCTTTATTCTTTTTTCCTCTCTCTCACTCCACAAACCCTATTTCTCACTCCAAAATGATGAAATTACTGGCAATATCAAGTTGATTTTCTTCAGATTTTCCCACAATCAGAGCTCTCAAGGCAGGATAAAGCAGACTGAACATGTTCTAAAAGCTCTGTCTGAAACAGTCTGTTTTCAGCCTGACATTAATAAGCCTGTAATGTAATCCATTAATTAAATTGTGTGCAAGACCATTTAAGTATGTATTTAAAAGTAATGTGAAAGTTACTTTTCCAAGTATCTAGTTACTTTAATCATGCAGTAACTAAAGTAACTTAGTTACTTTTGAAAAGAAGTAACTAGTAACTGTAATTAGTTACTATTTTTTAGTAACTTGCCCAACACTGTTGGTAACACACTTCCCCAAAATGGGCTGAGATCCTGCAGTGCTCACAACGTCCGCCTGCTCAAGAAGGCACATCTGAAGTTGGCCAATGAACACCTGAATGATTCAATGAAGGCTTGGGAGAATGTGGTGTGGTCAGATGAGACCAAAATTGAGCTCTCTGGCATCAACTCAACTCGCCGTGTTTGGAGGCAGAGAAATGCTGAATATGACCCCAAAAACACCATCCCCACTGTCAAACATGGAGGTGGAAACATTCTGCTTTGGGGCTGTTTTTCTGCTAAGGGTACACGAGGACTTCACCACATTGAGGGGTCGATGAATGGGGCCATGTACTGCAGAATCTTGGATGAGAACTTCCTGCCCTCAGCCAGAACATGGATGATGGGTCATGGATGGGTCTTCCAGTATGACGATGACCCAAAACATACGACCAAGGCAACAAAGGAGTGTCTCAAGAAGAAGCACATTAAGGTCCTGGGGTGGCCTAGCCAGTCGCCAGACCTTAGTCACATAGAAAATCTGTGAAGGAAGCTGAAACTTCGAGTTGCCAAGCGACAGCCTCAAAACCTTCAGGATTTGGAGAGTATCTGTAAAGATGAGTGGACCAAAATCCCTCCTGAGATGTGCGCCAACCTGGTGACCAACTACAAGAATCATCTGACCTCTGTGAAATACGAAGTCACATTTTGCTTGAGGATCAAATACTTACTTCACTCGATCAAATACAAATTAATTTATAACCCTTAATTAATATTTTTTTCTGGATTTTGTTTGTTGAGATCTTCTGTCTCTCTGTTAACTTGTTGAACTCTGTGACTTCCGTGGGCGGTCACCTCTGTGCGTCTTTAGTGCGTCTCAGTGCGCACTGGAAAAAAAAAAGCTGTATTTCCAGTCTTCCAGTACAGACACAGCCGTAAACAGAAAGCCAAAGGAGTGTTTGGTTGGTTTAGAATGAGATTGACATCTCATTCGACCAACAAGAGCCTTGATTTGGGTTTTTAAACCTTGGATAACCAATGATCGTAAACCTAGCAAGACGTATCTGCCCATCAACGACCGCGAATACAACGAGCCAATTGAAGCCGAGTAATCTGACGATGGACGTGTCGTTTAGCCAATCAGTTTCTGACTTCAATGACATCCTGCATGCACTGGTTCAGTGTTTATATTTCCGGTAAAATACCATGCGTTTCCGTGCGTAAAATCTCTTTTGACTCCGCCGCTGTGTGACGTGCAGTCCTTTGTGATACTGTGCAGAAGGGTCAGGGTAACATTAGCCATTATTTTACTTGTTTTGAAAAATGGTTCACAAAATAAACCGAAAGGGCGTGCATGAAAACGTAGATGGCTTGACCGGGTCGGGTAAGTAGAAGATGAATCAGTAAACAACGGAGGTTTCAACACTGGAATAGCTGACGATCCAGACGCTGGTGGACAATACCAGCAACAGTGCGGTTGTGGACAGGTAAGTCTTATAATCTAAATTATTCTTTATCGATAAAAATGGTAATAAAAATAACTTTTGACCAATCGGTAATTACAAGGGTCCCGCATGGCGACGTTTTTGTGTGCGCCGTGGGGTGGGGGAGGTTTATTTGTTACTGTGTATATTGCAGAAAAATTTAATAATTTTTTAGTATAATTTTTATTTCACTGTAGGCTATTTTTTCCTGTAAAAAAAAAAAAAAAAAAGGAACTGTGCTGTGTATGTCTGGGTTATGATGCCTTTGTTTTACTGTGTAAACGTGATCTGGTGAAATGGAGCCCTGACCATGTGAGCACACTAATGTCAGCACCCCAGGTGGACCCCGGTATTCAATCTGTACATTTTCAATCCAGTGACTTACAAAGTGATTCATAATTTTCTAAAGCTTCATCAGAACATTATAGTCCCACAGACTGGTTTTCATCTGGGGCAGCATTTATAAATCACTGGATGGAGAATGTACCTGTACATGTACAGATTGGATTCCGTGATCCACTTGGGGTGTGCACTTGGTCAGGGGTCCATTTGACCTGTATCTGTGTAAACTGGTGAGATAGTGAACTCTGGAAAAATTGGAGGGGGGAGAGGGTTGTTTTTGTGTATACTTTAGTGAAATGTATTAATTTTTCGCATAATTTTTCTTGCATTGTAGGCCATTTTTGCCTGGAAAAAAAAAAAAAAAAACAGGAACTGTGCTGTGTATGTCTGGGTTGTTACCCCTTGGTTTTACTTTGCAAACTGCTTAGATGGTGAACTCTGGAACACAGTTTTCCAAACTGTGCCATTTGGCACAGTTCAAGAACGCCTTGTTACAACCTGAGAAAAAAGCTGTGTAATATATTCATTTTTTGTGGTATTGTTACAAAATTTTGACCTCAGCTTGAAAACACTTCATTTCTGTTGTTTTCCAGCCAGTATCTGACAGCTGTGTGTTATTTGCAAGCATTTGTATCTAAAAAAAAACAAAAAACAAAACACCCAGGCAAACTTTATTTTCTTCAAATTCAGTATGTTTAGATGATTGTTACTCAGTGGCAGGAGCACTTAGAGAGATTATGACTGTTCTGCCAAAAAATTCAGAGTGTTTTCTTTTAAATGAGACCAACCCCATGAAGATGCTGCAAAGGGTTGAAGAACAGCTTCTGATTTACTTTGGGTATGTTATTTTTAGGCGTTTTTAGGGAAGTTGAACAGAGTTCAAGAGGTTAAAATAAACTTATAAAAATTATGGACCGTTCATTTCTTTGTAAGGGGGTAAACTTACAAATTCAGCAGGGGATCAAATAATTATTTCCCTCACTGTATACAGTATATACCGTATATTCCAAAGAGTAGGTAAGTTGACTTGTGTGCTTATGTTACAATTACTGGAAGTTTACATAATTTAGGTAACTATTTTTTTTTTTTAAATGGTATTACCATGATAACTCATCACACAGACATAATTTATTCTCTGTCACGGACCACGGTTTAGTCATTTAATACATCTCGTAGATCTTCTAGACGTACACACTAATGCTTCAAGTATATCTGACAGATCCCCCACAATTAATTTGTATAGCATGAAAAGTGAGTCAAAACTGAGTTGGTGGTTCTTACTCTGCGCTTGAGGCGGACATACAGCTGGATTGTGGAGACCCTGTTCTGTTCTCCTCATCCTCTTCACAAACACTCATCTTCTGGACTTCAGTCTGAGAGTGAGACCACAAACAATGAGTAGAAGCTCAGAACTAAAGAATTAAACAAGTCTTTCTCTCTCGCTCTCTCTCTCACTCACACACACACACACACCAAGCTTCCTCACTGCCTTTTTTTTGCCCAAATCTCAACCTCCTCCCCTGCAGACTCGTTGACTTTAGGTGTGTTCACGTTAAGTGGCTGAGTGTTTAGGGCTGCCCCAATCTGTTCTACTTGCTGCTGTGTATGTCCCACCCACCGGCACCAGCGAAAGGAGGGAAGCTCTGAAAGTACTCTATCAGGCTATAAGTGAGACACAAACAGCGCATCCAGATGGATTTCTGATAACAGTGGGACACTTCAACCGTGCAGATTTAAAGGCCCTCCTACCAAATCTATAGCAACATGTAAATTTTGCAACAAGAGGAGACAATCTGCTGTATCTGGTGTACACAGTCCGTAAGAATGCATGCAAACCCACCCCCTTCCCCCCTGGGCCTCTCTGATCACATCAGCACTTTGGTGTGGAGTTTGAGGTTGCTGTTCTGAAGAACCCTTCTCCTTAGACGACCAAAAGATGCTGATGCTTGCTTGAGGCAGTTCTGGATCTCGTATCTCATATATATACTATATCATATCTCATATATACAGATATACACACACACACACATATATATATATATATATATATATATATATATATATATATATATATATATACTGTATATATATATACAATGGGGCAAAAAGTATTTAATCAGCCACCAATTGTGCAAGTTCTCCCACTTAAAAGATGAGAGGTCTCCAATTTTCATCATAGGTATACCTCAACTATGAGAGAAAAAATGAGAAAAAAAAAATCCAGAAAATCACATTGAAGAATTTTTAATGAATTAATTGGTAAATTCCTCAGTAAAATAAGTATTTGGTCACCTACAAACAAGCAAGATTTCTGGCTCTAACAGACCTGTAACTTCTTCTTTAAGAGGCTCCTCTGTCCTCCACTCGTTACCTGTATTAATGGCACCTGTTTGAACTCGTTATCAGTATAAAAGACACCTGTCCATAACCTCAAACAGTCAGACTCCAAACTCCACTATGGCCAAGACCAAAGAGCTGTCAAAGGACACCAGAAACAAAATTGTAGACCTGCACCAGGCTGGGAAGACTGAATCTGCAATAGGTAAGCAGCTTGGTGTGAAGAAATCAACTGTGGGAGCAATTATTAGAAAATGGAAGACATACAAGACCACTGATAATCTCCCTCGATCTGGGGCTCCACACAAGATCTCACCCCGAGGGGTCAAAATGATCACGAGAACGGTGAGCAAAAATCCCAGAACCACATGGGGGGACCTAGTGAATGACCTGCAGAGAGCTGGGACCAAAGTAACAAAGGCTACATCAGAAACACACTACGCCGCCAGGGACTCAAATCCTGCAGTGCCAGACGTGTTCCCCTGCTTAAGCCAGTACATGTCCAGGCCTGTCTGAAGTTTGCTAGAGAGCATTTGGATGATCCAGAAGAGGATTGGGAGAATGTCATATGGTCAGATGAAACCAAAATAGAACTTTTTGGTAAAAACTTAACTTGTCGTGTTTGGAGGAGAAAGAACACCATACCTACTGTGAAGCATGGGGGTGGAAACATCATACTTTGGGGCTGTTTTTCTGCAGAGGGACCAGGACGACTGATCCGTGTAAAGGAAAGAATGAATGGGGCCATGTATCGTGAGATTTTGAGTGAAAACCTCCTTCCATCAGCAAGGGCATTGAAGATGAAACGTGGCTGGGTCTTTCAGCATGACAATGATCCCAAACACACCGCCCGGGCAACGAAGGAGTGGCTTTGTAAGAAGCATTTCAAGGTCCTGGAGTAGCCTAGCCAGTCTCCAGATCTCAACCCCATAGAAAATCATTGGAGGGAGTTGAAAGTCTGTGCTGCCCAGCGACAGCCCCAAAACATCACTGCTCTAGAGGAGATCTGCATGGAGGAATGGGCCAAAATACCAGCAACAGTGTGTGAAAACCTTGTGAAGACTTACAGAAAACGTTTGACCTCTGTCATTGCCAACAAAGGGTATATAACAAAGTATTGAGATGAACTTTTGTTATTGACCAAATACTTATTTTACCGAGGAATTTACCAATTAATTCATTAAAAATCCTTCAATGTGATTTTCTGGATTTTTTTTTTCTTATTTTGTCTCTCATAGTTGAGGTATACCTATGATGAAAATTGGAGACCTCTCTCATCTTTTAAGTGGGAGAACTTGCACAATTGGTGGCTGACTAAATACTTTTTTACCCCACTGTGTGTGTATATATATATATATATATATATATACATACACACACACACACATACATTCCGGCTTCCGGTTCCGGTGCCACACGAGTTGGCTGCCTTTTGCAACAGCGGCTCAATTCTGAGTCTTTTTTATCTTCCTTCTTCTTTCTGATCCGGTGATAACTTTCTGATCCGGCACACCTTTCACTCTATGTGTATCACGGACACACAGATCGCACCCGGGGATCTCCCGAATCGGCGGACGGAGCCTCTGTTTACAGCAGGAGACGATACAGCAGGGAAGAGATAGCTAGCACTCAACCGCCACCCCGTACTAATGGAGAAACTCGACATACCGGGAGAAACTGAAACGAAAACAACGCGGGTGCCGGGCTGGAGTTTAGGCGGCGTGCAAGAAATATAAGACAGAATAATAAAGAGCGATGGCAAGAACCAAGCAGACCACCCGTAAATCTACTGGAGGAAAAGCCCCCAGGAAGCAGCTGGCCACCAAGGCTGCTCGAAAAAGCGCTCTGGCCACCGGTGGAGTGAAGAAGCCTCACCGTTACAGGCCCGGTACCGTGGCTCTGAGAGAGATCCGTCGCTACCAGAAATCCACAGAGCTGCTCATCCGTAAGCTGTCCTTCCAGCGCCTGGTGAGGGAGATCGCTCAGGACTTCAAGACCGACCTGCACTTCCAGAGCTCCGCCGTCATGGCTCTGCAGGAGGCCAGCGAGGCCTACCTGGTGGGTCTCTTCGTGGACACCAACCTGTGCGCCATCCACGCCAAGAGGGTCACCATCATGCCCAAAGACATCCAGCTGGCCCGCCGCGTCTGCGGAGAGAGAGCTTAGACTTTCTGCTGCACATCCACCAACCATAATGCTCCGCACTGTGTGTCTATATATATATATATATTTTTATTTTAATATGTACATATGTATACTAGCTGCTCTTGTTTTTTCTTGCCTTCTGATTGTTGCTCTGAGTGTTGCTATCCCTGTGCTGTTGCAATCCTGGAATTTCCCCATTGTGGGACTAATAAAGGCTTATCTTATCTTGTATACACACATATATTTATATATATATACATATATGTGTGTGTGTGTGTGTGTGTGTGTGTGTGTGTGTGTGTGTATACACACATATACAGTATATTATACTTCTTAGTGACCAACTTTACACAAATTCTTGTTGTTCTCCTTCTTCACATTTATAAGTCACTGGATTGAAAATGTACTTGTACAAGTACAGATTGGATTCCAGAGTCCACTTGACCTATGCTGAAGCATTCAAAAGTCATAGACGTTTTTCCAAGGTGAAAGGTGAACTGAGCCAAATGGCCCAGTTTGGCACAGTTCAAAAACGCCTGCTTACAACCTGAGAAAAAAAGCTGTGTAATATATTCAGTCATTCATTCAAAAAAAAAAAAAAAAAATCAGTGTTTTCTTTTAAATGAGACCAGCTCCATGAAGATACTGCAAAGGGTTACCAGCTGTTGATTCACTTTGGGTATGTTAGATTTAGGCGTTCTGAGGGAAACTGAGTGTATGGAGGTAATTACTCAGCAGTGTGATCAGCTGGAAAACTTTGTGCTCAAAATTCAGACAGAAGACTCCATTCTGACAGTTCTTCATTCTTCTACTGCTGACAGGGGAAAAACCCACTTGTAGAGTGTGCTGTAGAATAATAATAATGTGAACACTCACCTTGACTCAGTGTTCACTGTTCACTTTTCTTTCTTCTGCTGTGGGTGACTCACTTTCTTCAGTACCTTCGTTTTGCGGCGGTTGGCAGCTAGCTGACCGCCATGGTGACTCACTTTTCTTCTCTCGTTTTTAATAACTGCTCCTCCTTTTCCTCCATTTACAGGAAATAACGTGAACAACAAACGAGCACTGACCTGTCTGAGGCACAGAGAGCATATCAACGACTAGACTGCTCATGGGGAACGCCTTGATGGCGGACAGAGGCGCCATATTAGTACTGGATGTAGTCCTGTTGACAACACTCTTGTTGCAGCGTTGTCGGGTTCAGGTTCAGGCTCAGGTTCAGGTTCCTTTATTTGTACCCGTAGGTAGATTTCTTTGCAGTCTGGTGACATCCATATTTACAAATCACTAATTACATTCAACATAGACACAAACACAGGCACACATGAAGCTGACTATAAACATGATAAAAATACTCAAGGCTCCATCAATCAGGATATAAAAAGACAAAGAGATGAGAGAAAAACCAGAGGTAAGAGAGAAGGGTCATATTAAAAGTTAAAAACTAGTCAAAGGGGTTAAAAACTCAAAGGTCTAAAACCCAATAAAATATTTAGAACCCAAGTGACATCCTACAAAAATAAGTAAATATAAAATGGAGTTAATAAATAGGTACCTAAATTATGTGCAATATATTGTTACAACTTGTTCAACTCTTTGACAGCAGCAGGAACAAAGCTGTTTTTGTAGCGCTGCGTTTTACTTTTTGGGACAGCAAACCTCCATCTTGAGGGAAGAAGCTGAAAGTGGCAGTGCAAAGGGTGGGAGTCATCATTTAAAATGGAGGTAGCCATCCTCTGTACTTGTCTGGTGTACAGGGATGTCAGGCTCAGCTGTGACTCACCAAGCAAACGACTGGACCATCTAACTACCTGATCCAAGGATTTCCTCTGTTTCAGTTTTATCTGACCAAACCATGACCCTAAAGAAAAGGATAAAACAGATTCAATAAAAGCCCATTTGTAGAAGAGCTTGGAATAACGAGGCGATGTGACTTATAAACCAAAGTTTATTATCAGCTTCGCTCCTCTAACAAGTCTCATCTCAGTGCAGAAGCAGAAGTAGAATAAGAGAGTGAACACATTCCACTCTACTTACATATACCTACACATAACAAAAGACATGCATCTCAAAGCTGACATCCCGCATTAGCTTAATCCCCCTCCTTTGTCTTCGTACTCCTCCACCTGACTCTGGGAGGTCAGGGCGATCGATCTGGTCTCCACCGCAGCGCCTCGGATGCTCTTTGATCTTCGCTGGCGGTTGAGACCTCTTGTCCTGTTCTGAGGTGTGAAGTCACTGTACATATGTAATCACCAAACATTCTCATATAAACATGCTCATCCGTAAGCTGCTCGTCCAGCGCCTGGTGAGGGAGATCGCTCAGGACTTCAACACCGTCCTGCGTTTCCTGAGCTTCGCCGTCATGGCTCTGCAGGAGACCAACGAGGCCCACCTGGTGGGTCTCTTCTTCGCTAAGGGCGCATCCGCGGAGAGAGAGCTTAGACTTTCTGCTGCACATTCACCAACCAACCATAATGCTCTGCACTGTGTGTCTATATATATACATTTATAGTAATATGGACATATGTTTACTAGATGTTGTTTTTTCTTGCCTTCTGATTGTTGCTCTGAGTGTTGCTATCCCTGTGCTGTTGCAATCCTGGAATTTCCCCATTGTGGGACTAATAAAGGCTTATCTTATCTTATCTTATCTTATATGCTTATACATATGTAGGTTATGGGATATATGATTAATATAAACCACAGCCCCCCCCAAACGACTAAGAAAAGGACAATAATAAAAAATTCACAGTTTAAGATAATTACTATGACATACTAACTGCTAAACCTCCTGACAAGGAAGAAACTTTCCAGCAGCCATGCTCCTGTAGAGAATTCAGTGGTAATCATAACAGCATAGTAAAATCACAAGTCAGTCTTAAACTGTTACAGCATAATTAGTGAACAACTTTTGAGTAGTTTGCATCAGTCCCTGTGCCGTCTGGGTTTTAATCTTCTCCCAAATCTGCTGTGGGTCCGCTTGGGCGTCCTGGTGGGACCTTCCTGTAAGGAATCTGCAGCTTGGGGAGGAGAGTGATTATCTGTTCCCTGCAGGGGGGCTGAGTCTTTTGTCTTGGGGGGTCTACCCCGCCGAGGTGCTCTCGCCAACCGTGCAGGTTTGTCTCTCAACAAGAAGGCAGGTTTAAGTCTGCCTGTTTCTTTTCTGTCCCCTAAATCAAGCACAAAATGCTTATCACCAGGTTCCAGCACTCTGAATGGTCTGTCGTATGGTGGACGGAGGGTTGGTTTTAAAGCTTCATGCCTAACAAAAACGAATTCAGCGTTTTTTAAAGCTTGGGGGACAAAAACCCGTGGAAAAGAGTGATGTGCCGGTCCAGAGAGAGTGTCAGGTCTGTTGCTGCATAAAAGCCTCAGGGCTGGAAGATGCCCTGGCTCTGAGTTCTCTGGTAAAAATTCACCTGGGAGCCTGAGAGGTTGTGCAAAAACTAATTCTGCTGGGGAGGCGTCTAGATCCTCTTTAGGCGCAGCACGCAACCCCAATAAAACCCAGGGAAGTTTATTCACCCAATTTGTATCCGTTAGTGAGGCTCTGAGGGCGGCCTTTAAAGATCTGTGAAAGCGCTCGCATAGCCCATTAGCCTGAGGGTGATAAGCGGTGGTGCGGTGAATTGTCGCCCCTAAGCTGCTGGCCATGGCTGACCAAAGCTCCGAGACAAATTGAGGCCCCCTATCGGACGTGATGTCCGATGGGACGCCGAAACGTGCCACCCAGTTTGTCAAAAAAACGCGAGCGACTTCCTCCGCTGTGGTTGACGCCAGAGGGACCGCTTCAGGCCAGCGCGTAGTACGGTCTATCATTGTTAACAGGTGTGTGAAACCTTGGGAGGAAGGTAGTGGTCCCACGAGGTCGACATGAACGTGGTCGAACCTTCTAGCTGGGATTCGAAAAGGCTCTAGAGGGGCTTTTGTGTGTTTGTGTATTTTGGCGCGCTGACAAGACATGCAAGTTTTTGCCCATTCTTTTACGTTTTTGCGCAGGCCTGGCCACACAAACTTTTCGGCGACCATTTTAACCGAGGCACGCACACCCGGGTGCGCGAGGGAGTGAATTGAGTCAAAAATACGGCGGCGCCATACAGCTGGGACTACCGGGCGAGGTCGGCCGGTTGAGATGTCGCATATTAGGGGGGGGGGGGTACACCGTCGCGTAAACCCCTTTCCTCCAGCCTTAACCCTGTTGGTCCAGACAGGAGTGCGCGCACGTCTGCATCACTACTTTGCTCCTCCGCCATGGCTGCGTAATCTATCCGTACGTGGATTGGGGCCGCGTATGTGTCCGCGTTGGCGAAGAGTTCTGCGGCTGAGGTAGTATAATCTGTCTCCTCGCGCTCTGGCGATGTCACAGCGCGAGAGAGGCAGTCTGCTACCACGTTAAGTTTGCCTGCCACATGTCGAATGTCTGTGGTGAACTCTGAAATTGCAGCTAGCTGTCTTTGTTGCCTGCCTGACCATGGTTCTGAAATTGTAGCCATCGCAAAGGTGAGCGGTTTGGGGTCTACAAAAGCCGTGAAACGCCGCCCCTCTAACCAGAACTGGAAGTGGCGGATGGATAAATGAAGCGCTAGCAGCTCCCTGTCAAAAGTGCTGTATTTACGCTCAGTTTGGTTTAACGATTTGCTGAAAAATGCCAAAGGTTGCCAGGTTCCGCCAACATGTTGTTCTACAACCACCCCTATGGCCAGGTCTGAAGCGTCTGTGGTTAGAGCAATGCGGGCCGAGGGATCAGGGTGAACCAACAATGTGGCGTTAGCTAGGGCACTTTTTACTTCCGCGAAGGTGCGTTCGCGCTCCGGGGTCCATTCGACCGCGTTGGAAGGCTTTTGTTTTCTGAGCGCGTCATATAGGGGCTGCATGAGTTGAGCTGCACGGGGGAGGAAACTGTTGTAAAAATTAACCATTCCCAAAAATTCTTGCAGCGATTTGACCGTTTGTGGCCGTGGAAAACTTTTTACTGCGCGAACTTTGTCTGGCAGTGGGACTGCCCCCTTCGGTGAAACTCTGTGTCCCAAAAAATCAATTTGTGGCACGCCGAATTTGCATTTGGCTGGATTGATTATTAACCCGTGCTCTTCTAGTCTCTGAAAAACCATAGTGAGATGCTGTTCGTGTTCTTCCTCCGACGAGCTGGCTACCAGCATATCGTTGAGGTAGACGAACACGAAAGGGAGGTCGCGTAATACCGCGTCCATCACCCGCTGAAAGGTTTGAGCAGCGCCTTTGAGGCCAAAAGGCATCCGCAAAAATTCAAAAAGACCGAAGGGGGTTATTACAGGTGTTTTAGGAATGTCTTCCGCTCGAACGGGGACTTGGTGATAGCCATGGACCAGGTCTATTTTAGAAAAAATGCACGCACCCGCCAGATGTAGTGAAAAATCTTGGATGTGAGAAATTGGGTAGCGGTCATGCGCTGTCGCGTTGTTTAATCTGCGGTAATCGCCGCACGGTCTCCAAGAACCGTCGGATTTCGGGACCATATGTAGTGGTGATGCCCAGGGGCTTTTTGAGCGTCTGATAATGCCTAGTTTTTCAAGGGTGGTAAACTCGTCCCGAGCTATGGCGAGCTTGGTCGCGTCTAAGCGCCGAGCTTTGGCGAATACGGGTGGGCCCGTTGTGGGAAAAAAGTGTTCAACCCCGTGCTTAGCCACTGTTCAGGTTCAGGTTCAGGTTACTTTATTTGTACCCGTAGGTAGATTTGTTTTGCAGTCTGGTGACATCCATATTTACAAGCCACTAATTACATTCAACATAAACACAAACACAGGCACACATCTTACAAAATAGGTAAATATAAAATATGTACAATATAATTTTTATAGCTTGTTCAACTCTTTGACAGCAGCAGGGACAAAGCTGTTTTTGTAGCGCTGGGTTTTGCTTTTTGGGACAGCAAACCTCCGTCTGGAGGGAAGAAGCTGAAAGTTGCAGTGCAAAGGGTGGGAGTCATCATTTAAAATCGAGTCGGCCATCCTCTGTACTTGTCTGGTGTACAGGGATGTCAGGCTCAGCTGTGACTCACCAAGCAAACGACTGGACCATCTAACTACCTGATCCAAGGATTTCCTCTGTTTCAGTTTTATCTGACCAAACCATGACATTAAAGAAAAGGATAAAACAGATTCAATAAAAGCCCGATAAAACATTGTCATTATGGTTCGGTCAATTTGGAAGCGTGCAAGTTTCCTCAAACAATGCAAATTTTGCTGACCCTTTTTGCACACCCTTTCACAGTTCACTTCAAAGTTTAATTTACTATCAATAATCGTCCCAAGATATTTGTACGATTGTACATGGTGACTTTGTGCCTGGGAGTTTTTCTCCTAAAGTCAATAATCATATCTTTAGTTTTTGTTGTATTCAGCTGCAGGTAGCACCAGATTATTGCTCAAATCAAATTGTTGCAGGAGCCTTTCAACTAAAATATGTGGTTGGATTGTATTAAAGGCAGAAGAAAAGTCCACAAATAAAAGCCTGGCGTGTGTCCCATTAAAATCCAGATGTTTAAAAAGCATGTTAAACAGAGTGACAGTGACGTCCTCCACTCCTCTGTGAGGCCTATAGGCAAATTGCAGAGGATCCAATGCATGTTCAGTCTGCCTTAGGACCTCACATCTGACCAGTTTTTCAAAAATTTTCATTAAAATTGAAGTCAAAGCAACTGGTCTAAAGTCATTTACCGTTTTAGGACAGCTGGATTTTGGAACGGGAACAACCACGGCACTGTAGCTGAGAATTTGGGAATTGTGAGTGCTGGAAATTGGGTGAGGAGCTGATCAAACTTACCTCCTGCTGTAGTGACGCTGGCCTGCACGGGTGGTGGAGAAACTCGAGCTGAGCAGGGAATAGAAGCAAATGACAGTGCATTAACCAAGCGTCTATTTGCTAGATCGACTAATAGTACATGTGCACACAAAAAATCCGCGCCCAACAAGTTAAAACTCACCGCCGCTACAACAAATGTCCATCTGTAGTTGCGGCCATGAATGCAGAGGGGCAGGTTCCTTTCACCGTAAGTGTCGATGATGGAGCCGTTGGCTGCCATCGCTCCATTGCCCCGGGGGCCCATGGCCCGGTCTGCGTGGGAGGGCATGATAAAACTCAGTTGAGCTCCAGTGTCGATTAGGAACTGTTTGCCGGTGTGTCCGTCAGTCACATAAAGAAGTTTATTTTTTTTGCCAAGAACCGCAGCCGTTAACGGTTCTCGGTTTTGGCGTTTTCCCGAACTTCTGAACTTGCAGGGGGGAACACATTTGTATGCCCCCTCGGCGAACCGGTGGTGGTAATAGCAGATGTTGTTCCAGCTGCTGCGTCTTGGTCGTGTTGCCGCCATGGTGGGCGGGCTCTGCTCGATTGTCTGTGGTTCCCCGCTGCTCTGGGCATCTGCGGATGCTGCTGTGGCCACCTGTTCCCCGCAGGCGTTGGTGAGTCGCTGCGCTTCTCGGGCCAGTGCGCGGAAGTCCTGCTGGGTGCTGCACCGCATGTTGAGCAGCGTCCCTCTCATGTGTGGCGGCAGAGTGCTGAGGAAGATGTGTTGGAAGAGGAAGTTGTCGTTGTCCTCCTCCTTGAGCTGCAGCATGTCCTCCATGAGGGCCTTGGGTCTGCATCCTCTGTGGCCGTAGATCGCCAGGATCTTCTCTGCTCTCTCCTCGGCTGAGGGGACGAAGTTCTTGACGATGGTCGCCTTCAGCTCTCTGTATTTGTCATAGGCAGGCAGCTGTCGGATTATGCTCCGCGCGCATCTTGACGTGGCAGCGTCGAATTTGGCGACGATGTGATAAAACTTTGTCTCGTCCGCCGTTATGCCCGTCAGTGCAAACTGAGCCTCAGCTTGCTGGAACCACGAGCTCGGGTCTTCTTGCCAGAATTCTGGCAGCTTGACAGTGACGGCGCTTGTGTGGGCCGTCCCTGATATGTCCGCCGGGTGAGAGCGCCTTCTTCTGCTCTCACGGCGGGGCTGGTGCTCGGTTGAGCCCTCTCTTCTGCCGTGGGGGAACGTCTTCCATCCGTTCCCCTGTCTGCATGGGCGCCGGCGCTTGCCTGGGTCGCCTCCGATGAGTCAATCACGGGAGAACGTCTCTGTTCCATTCTCACGTCAGGGTCACCAGTGTAGTAGAGCTTGGAATAACGAGGCGATGTGACTTATAAACCAAAGTTTATTATCAGCTTCGCTCCTCTAGCAAGTCTCATCTCAGTGCAGAAGCAGAAGTAGAATAAGAGACTGAACACATTCCGCTCTACTTACTTATACCTACACATAACAAAAGACATGCATGTCAAAGCTGACATCCCGCATTAGCTTAATCCCCCTCCTTTGTCTTCGTACCCCTCCACCTGACCCTGGGAGGTCAGGGCGATCAATCTGGTCTCCACCACAGCGCCTCGGATGCTCTTTGATCTTCGCTGGCGGTTGAGACCTCTTGTCCTGTTCTGAGGTGTGAAGTCGCTGTACATATGTAATCACCAAACATTCTCACATGCTTATGAATATGTAGGTTATGAGATATATGATTAATATAAACCACACCAATAAAACATTGTCATTATGGTTCGGTCAATTTGGAAGCGTGCAAGTTTTCTCAAGCAATGCAAATGTTGCTGACCCTTTTTGCACACCCTTTCACAGTTCTCTTCAAAGTTTAAATTACTATCAATAATTGTCCCAAGATATTTGTAGGATTGTACACATTTGGTGGTCTGACCTTTTAGTACGGTGACTTTGTGCCTGGCACTTTTCCTCCTAAAGTCAGTAATCATGTCTTTAGTTTTTGTCGTATTCAGCTGCAGGTAGGAATCCTCACACCAGTGAACAAAATCATCAACTACTGGGCCGTGGTCACTCTCACCATCCTGGAGGAGACTGACAATAACTGAATCATCAGCATACTTTATAATGTGTCTGTTGTCATGTCTGCTCCGACACATGCTTGTGTACAGGATGAAGAGTAGTGGTGACAACACACACCCCTGAGGAGAGCCAGTAGAAGAGCACTTTAGGTCAGACAATGTACCATTGACCCTTACTCTCTGCGTCCTGTTGGTTAAGAAATCCAGAATCCAACCTACCAGATTATTGCTCAAATCAAATTGTTGCAGGAGCCTTTCAACTAAGATATGAGGTTGGATTGTATTGAAGGCGGAGGAAAAGTCCACAAATAAAAGTCTGGCGTGTGTCCCATTAAAATCCAGATGTTTAAAAAGCATGTTAAACAGAGTTACAGTGGCATCCTCCACTCCTCTGTGAGGCCTATAGGCAAACTGCAGAGCATCCAATGCATGCTCAGTCTGCTTTAGGACCTCACATCTGACCAGTTTTTCAAAAATTTTCATTAAAATTGAAGTCAAAGCAACTGGTCTAAAGTCGTTTACCGTTTTAGGACAGCTGAATTTTGGAACGGGAACAACCACGGCTTCTTTCCAGATCTTAGGCACATGTTGTGTCTGTAAGGACTTATTGAAAATGTAATGAAATATAGGACTCAGTTCATGTGCACAGGACTTTACCAAGCGCCCACATATATTATCAGGGCCCTGACTTTTGTTCACTTTTACAGCACAGAACTCCCTTTTAACATCCTGCACCTCAATATTAAAGTGCTGATTGTCTTTGAGTTTCTGTTTCAAATCTTGGGTTTCTGTGCTAAAATCAAAGGAGTCAAAATGACCATGAAAACAATTAAGAGCATTAGCCAGCTCTGTGTCTGAATTAAAACCATCTAAAAACACACGATTACTGCGCTCTGTGCTCTGAAGGCCTGCAATAGTTTTCATACTGGCCCAGGCTGAACCAAGTTTCTTTGTTGCCATCTTGCTTTCCAATTCTGATTTATAATTCTGTTTTGCTCTTAAAATTTCGGCCTTCAGCTCTTTTGTGGCAACCTGCAGCTCAGAAACAGACCCCTGTGTCATACCAGTATATCCAATCCAAATAGAGAACCTAAGTCACGCCCCCTCTACTTCCGCATATGGGACCTTAAATAAAAAAAAATTCTCCATAGAAATGAATGGCAAGAACAAAATTATCTTTTGATCCCGATCGAATTTTTCCACGAGTTACACATATGATGCTTGTCGATTTAAAAGATCATTTTCCACATATTTAAAGTTGTCGGCTGTCATGTCCACCTTGTTCTTATCCCCCATGATGCCTTGCGTGAATTATGGGTGCAACTTCCAGTACTAGTTTGGAATGTGTGGTTGTCACTGAAACGGGACACTTTTCCTTGTTTAAAAACAATGACTTTGGCATCAAAAATGAGGGAACATGTTCTTTTGCACTTCAAAAACAGTAATATAATCATACCACTTCCCACGACTATGGAGCGATGGGAAGATTGTCACGGCAGCATTTAATGTGAAGTGCGGTGTGATGACGTCGACTTCCTGTTGTGTCATCACAGCACCCTATACAACGGTGCAGCCGCTATAGGCACTTCCTCTTGTGCTGGATGACTCCACTGGGTGCATACCATGTACTGTGTGTTCTAAATGCAGTAAAGCAGTGTTCAATGCTACATCTCTGTCGGCCTCATTCATCACCAGATTTGTAGACATAACATTTGGCGAATGAGGATTAACCTATGAAGGCGTGCGTTACACCACTCCGTCCCTTCCTTGAGCTCCCAGGTGAGCCACCGGTGCCATGGCCGCATTGGTTCAAGGCCTTCCAAACTTAAATCACGGCGCTGGACCTGGGGAAGCTCGATAAGATGAGGACACGTGCACTCCTCGTCCACAACCTGGATATCGAATGCTAGCGAGTCCTACGGACGCTCAGCGCATCAGACTCGTTCAAGGACGTCGTGGAGCTGCTAGCTAACTGTAACTACACTGTTTCACAGAATAAAGGCTACGTTTTATACTGATGGTTTTTTCCAAGGGTTTATTTAATCACTCGTTTTTCTCTGGTGTGGACATGGGCAACCAATGATGATACAAATCCATTGTTGGAAATATAACACCGTGAAAACTACAAAGAACAAAATACAAAGAGATTACAATTAGAATTCTTCTCTTTCGGTCCATAGATAGTCTCTTTGCTTATGCCAAGCAATACTCAGATCTCAAACATGCTAGCATAGTGGCAGATGCATTAGTAACATCCAATAAAATGTCCATATGCATCACAATATTTAGACAGGTGTTACAGAAAAAAGTTTTACAATACAAATAATAAACACAAACTGTTTTGCGCCTCTTGAACCATGTGCAGGTATCATAACAATCCCGCAGTATCTCCGACTGCCTTCATTTCCTTCTGAACCCATAATGCCTCTGTCGTGCCTTATTGCTGCAGTCATGTGACCCGTGACCCTCACATAAACAACTATTAACAAAGTGTAAATAAACTATTTGCCCTTAAAAATCATGTTTTAACTCCTTTTAGCCATGTTAATTATTTATCACACATTTTAACAACAATTTTAACAACCAAATGAATTATAAAACACACAAATAAACTTACCAAAAGCCAGTTTAGAAAGCCTGGGATCAGTCCGCCAAGGTCTCCACCTTTGACCGCCACCTAATCCACATAGCACTAGACCCCCATGATCCCTCCTGCAGGTGGTCAGCCCACTGGAGGGGCTCACTGGACGCCTCCCACTTGAGGTGTTTCGGGCACGTCCCACTGGGAGGAGACCTCGGGGCAGACCCAGGACTCAGTGGAGAGACTATGTCTCCCAGCTGGTCTGGGAACGCCTTGGTATCCTCTCTGAAGAGCTGGAGCAGGTGGCTGGGGAGAGGGAAGTCTGGGCTTCTCTACTTGAACTGCTGCCACCGTGACCTGGACCTCCGGAAAAGCGGTAGAAGATGGATGGATGGATGGATGGATGGATGGATGGATGGATGGATGGATGGACAAATAAACTTTACCATAAAAACTGTCTGACAGTTATACTCCCACCATATTACTACGATTTATGATAACCTTATGCAAAAGTTGAATAAATCTAGTAATTTGCAAAACCCAAATATCTAAACATATTTTCTTGAATTCTTTGAAATGTTTTGAAACCATTGCATACAGTATGCAGTGGTGTGAAAAAGTGTTTGCCCTCTTCCTGATTTCTCATTTTTTGTATCTTTGTCACACTTAAATGTTTCAGATCATCAAACAAATTTAAATATTAAACAAAGATAACACAAGTAAACACAAAATGTAGTTTTTAATTGAAGGTGTTTATTATTAAGGGTAAAAAAAAAAAAAATCCAAACCTACATGGCCCTGTATGAAAAAGTGATTGCCGCCCCCCGTTAAAACATAAATTAACTGCAGTTTATAACATCTTTGGAAAGCTCAGTTCAATTTTCTAGCCATTTCTAAAGCTTTGGGACTCCAGCGAACCACAGTGAGAGCCATTATCCACAAATGGCAAAAACATGGAACAGTGGTGAACCTTCCCAGGAGTGGCCGGTCAACCAAAATTACCCCAAGAGTGTAGCAATGACTCATCCAAGAGGTCACAAAAGATCCCACGATGACATCCAAAGAACTGCAGGCCTCACTTGCCTCAGTTAAGGCCAGTGTTCATGATTCCACCACAGGAAAGAGACTGGGCAAAAATGGCCTGCATGGCAGAGTTCCAAGATGAAAACCATTGCTTAGCAAAAATAACATAAAGGCTCAAATCAATTTTGCCAGAAAACATCTTAAGATAAGATAAGATAAGATAAGATAAGCCTTTATTAGTCCCACAATGGGGAAATTCCAGGATTGCAACAGCACAGGGATAGCAACACTCAGAGCAATGATTTAGAAGATAAGAAAATAAGAGCAGTAAATATACATATGTACACATAAATATATAAATATATATATACACAGTGCAGAGCATTGTAGCTAGATGGACTAAACAGCATAACCGTCCATTTAGTTACCCTACATGATATGAATATGTACCCATACATATTGTCACCCTCCATAGCAACTGAAATTGTCCTAGTTGTATACTGGCGGGGACCATTTGTGTAAGTCTGTTGCGTCTTTTGCATTCAATACTATTAGGTCGTCACGTTTTTATGCCATCTCTGCGAGCAGCCCTGCTTAGGCTATACAGTCTGACAGCCGTAGGTAGGAAGGACCTACGAAACCTCTCGGTCACACATCTAGGATGATGTACTCTACTACTAAATGAGCTCCTCAGTGCGTTCAGTATGTCCTGCATAGGGTGGGACTCGGACTCCAGCAGAGATGACAGTTTAGCCACCATCCTTCTCTCTCCTATCTCCTCCACTGGGTCAAAGCGCTGCCCCAGGACAGAGCTAGTTTTCTTGATTAGTTTGTTCAGTCTCATCCTATCGGCTGCTGTAATGCCGTTGCCCCAGCAGACCACTCCAAAAGTGATGGCTGATGCCACCACCGTGTCGTAGAATGTCTTCAAGAGCACCCCTTGTACACCAAAAGACCTGAGCCTCCTCAGTAGGAACAGCCTGCGCTGTCCCTTCTTGTAGAGTGCGTCGGTATTGTGTGACCAGTCTAGTTTATTGTTCAGATGAACACCCAGTTACTTGTAGGATGTCACCATCTCAATGTCTGTTTCCTGGATGTTCACTGGTGCTGTGAGGGGTTGTCCTTGCCTGCGGCAGTCCACCACCAGCTCCTTAGTTTTCCTCGCGTTGATCTGGGGGCAGTTCCGATGGCACCAGTCCACAAAGTCCTGGATAAGTCCTCTGTACTCAGCTTCATCTCCGTTGGAGATGAGGCTGATGATCGCAGAGTCGTCAGAGAACTTCTGTAGATGGCAGTGTGTTGTGTTGTGTGAGAAGTCCGCAGTATAAAGAGTGAACAGGAAGGGAGCCAAAACCGTTCCCTGGGGGCCCCCCATGCTGCCGATGATCGTGTCGGACACACAGTCCCGGGTTCTCACAAACTGTGGCCGGTTAGTGAGGTAATCCAGGATCCATGATGACAGGTGCTGGTCCACCCCTGAGCACAGCAGCTTGTCCTTCAGGATCATCGGTTGGATGGTGTTGAAAGCACTGGAGAAATCAAAGAACATGATCCTCACCGCATTCCCAGGCTTCTCCAGGTGGGACAGGGAACGGTGAAGGAGGAAGATCACTGCATCCTCCACCCCAATGCCATGCTGGTAGGCCAACTGGAGTGGATCCATTGCTGACCCACCAGGGGGCGGAGGTGAGCAAGGAGCAGTCTCTCCAGGGTCTTCATCATGTGAGACGTCAGGGCCACTGGTCTGTTGCTGTTCAGGTCTTTGGGGTATGTGTGTCTGAATTACAACAATTCTGCAAAGATGAGTGGGCCAAAATTCCTCCGCAGCACTGTAAAGGACTCATTGCCAGTTATCGCAAATGCTTGATTGCAGTTGTTGCTGCTAAGGGTGGCCCAACCACTTATTAGGTTTAGGAGGCAATCACCTTTTCACACAGGGCCATGTTGGTTTGGATTGTTTTTTTTTTTCCCTTAATCATAAACACCTTCATTTAAAAACTGCACTTTGTGTTTACTTGTGTTATCTTTGTCTAATATTTAAATTTGTTCGAGGATCTGAAACAATTAAAAATGACAAACATAAAAAAATAAATCACAAAGGGGACAAACACTTTTTCACACCACTGTACAAATTGTAATTTTTCAAATTTAACCATTATTCCATTACAATCGTGATATTAAATACTTAGGAATAGATATTTCCCCCCAGGCTGTCAGAGTTACTGCGACTAAATCACATTCCCCTTTTAAAAACAATACAAGACTACCTTACGCGCTGGAGGACACTACCTCTATCACTAATGGGAAGAGTCGCAACTGATAAAATGATGGTCTTTCCTAAAATTAACTATTTATTCCTACCCAACCATCTATGGCCTGGTTTAAGTCTCTAGACTCAAATATAAGTAAATTTTTATGGAAGGATAAACCATCACGGATCATTTTAAAAACTTTTCAAAAAGCAAAAGAGTGCGGATGTTTAGATTTACCAATTTTTTTTAAATTACTTCTTAGCCAACAGAGTGCAGTTTGTTTCTAAATTGACAAAATCAACCCCACTAGGAAACCCATGGTTAGATTTTTTTTTTTTGACTTATTTTGTACCCGTAGGTAGATTTGTTCTGCAGTCCGGTGACAAGCCACCAGCTGCCGGTCGCTGCGTGCGCAAGCGCCCCTTAACTCCCTAACCTGCATGCTTTGGCATGTGGGAGGAAACCGGAGAAATCCCAGAGTAAACCCACGCAAACACGGGGAGAACATGCAAACTCCACGCAGATCACTGTTGGCCAGGGGCAGGGATCGAACCCACGATCTCATGATCCCCGCGATCCCCCGGCCGAGGATAAAACTGTGCTGCCGCGGTGCTAACCACTGCGCCACCGTGCAGCCCAGATGCTAGATGCTGAACAGGCTCTCTGTGGATCTCTAAATATCTCTGACTTACCTTTTATAAGACCCTGTATTAAATGCCATGACTGTTTTAAAAGCATTAATATCAGCTCCTCTCCCACAGCCTGGTGGAATTTTTTTAAAATAACAAGGTCTTCACTTGTCCCTTGTATACTCATGCCCATCTGGAATAATCCTGATATCCTGCAACAAAAGAGGACGTTAAATTTTCCACTATGGCATGAGAAAGGAATAAAAACCTTATAGCATTTTATTTGTGGTAGAAATTTTATCCAATTTCAGGAACTGGTGTCACAGTACGACGTCAATGATAAAAACTTTCTTGAATACCAACTGCTTAAATCCATTATAAAAGCAAGATTCAATCTTAATCAGACAGATTTAGAGATACCAGTTAAGGTGGCAGAGTTTCTAAATCTTCGTTCCCCTAAATTGATATCAAAAATACACGGCTTTGTCCTGTCCAATTAGACAGGACAAAGGATGTTCAAAATCGGCCTGAGTCACACAAATATCTGCTCTTACTGCACCAGCAATATCCCGGATAATTATATGCATGCTATGTGGTCCTGTGCACCGGTTCAGAAGTTCTGGCAGAAGACATGCGAGGACTTGTTGGCATGGCTTAGGTATAGTATCCCATCCTCACCCACACTCTGCATATTAGATGATTTAAATGAAATAAATATAGAGGCAAAGATGTCACACATGGGTCTCACCACCTTATGCATCATAAAGAAAACTATCCTCATGAACTGGAAATCAAGAAATAATTTATGCATAACTCACTATAACAACCTACAATCAGATTATATTAGCCTGGAGAGAATGTCTGCCTCCTCAAATAACCAACTGGCTGAATTCAATTTACTCTGGTCCCCGCTTATTAATTCTATAACCTGAGGGGGGGTGGGCCGTGGATTGCTCTCCTTTGCGCCTCTGACGGCTGGCTGCACCCTGACCACGAGGGGTCTCTGTGACCCACTGGGGCCGGTGTCCGGGGGACCTGTTCCAGGGGACCTGTTCCAGGGTGGCTGTGTGTCTGGCCCGGGGGGGTGGGGGGGTGGCTGGCTGTCCTTACCTCCCGGGTGGGGCTGGCCCTGTGCCCCTGGCGCTGGGGGGGGGGGGGGGGGGGCGTTCCCCCTCTGGGTTGGGGTCAGGTGTGCACCGGTGGTGTGGGCTGGCCCCAGTGCATCCTTGCGTGGCGGGGTTGTGCCCTCCCTGAGGCCCTAGCGGTGCTCTGGGACCGGGTGCCCACATCTTGGGGGGGGGGGGGGTCGCCCTCCCCGTCCTCCGGGGCCTGCGAGTGTGGGTGTGCGTGTGTGTGTGTGTGTGTACGTGTGTGAGTGTGTGTGTGTGTGTTTTGCACAGGGCATGTGATGCATCAGTGCAGTAGTGTTGGAGTAGTAGTGCTTGTAGTTAGTGCATGCCGCATGCTGCATGCTGCCTCTGCTTGCTACTTTCTGCTTTCAGCTACCACCGCCGGCTAGCCCTCTGTTTTCGGGGGTGAAAAGAGGAGCCGAGTGCGTAAGTCTCCTCAGCTGGTACATAGCCTCTCCACTGCCAAGACTCGTACACGCCTCTTCGTGGCCACACACGGTAACTGGTACCTTGCGGTTTCCAGGCCAAGTTGTACGGGATCTCGGAGCAGCAGTGGGCCCCAGAGTCGCGGCATGCAGGCCCACTGGTATGTGGATACGCCCTGCTGCCCGTCAACCACTGCCCTGGTTGTGGGTAAACAGCCCCAGTTATGGGCAAATAGCAAAGACCTCAACGGTGGACCAGGCAGAGGATGATGGTTGACCTTTGGGAAGCATCGCAACGGCTGGGAAGGCGGACTAAGCCTGCAGCAGAAACGGGTCACCAGTTGTCTTGGAGTCCATGCCACTGGATCCTGACCCCGATCTGTCAAGGTCTGTGTGGTGGCTGTATGTGCACCAGCCTCCCCACACTAAACAAATTCACGCACAGGCGTCTTATTCATGGGAATCCACCTAACATCCTTGGTTAAGTCCTGTGGCGACCTGTAAGTGGCGACGGGGGCAGGATTGTGAAGTCTGGAAGCCCCTAGTCACAAGCTGGCACATCAGGCGGTGGATGCCAGATGATCGCTGGGCTCTTGGACAGGCATAAAGAGCACTTCAGTAGCTACATCCATGACTGAGCAGTCCTTTTTAAGATCCACTCTGCTCACCCTTGATAAGGAAGGGGCTAGAAAAGGTGCCCTAAAAATAGCCTGCCTCAAACTTCCCGTCTGGATGACCGCGTTCAGAGGGATCACCAATTTGCGGTCAGAAACACAGAACTATGAATTTTGGAACCTAGAATGTGCGCACATTGATGGACAGTGCAACCGGTGACAGGCCGGAGAGGAGAACCGCCATCATTGCCAGAGAACTGAGGAGATGCCGGATTGACATAGCTGCTCTCTCAGAAACACGACGGGTGGAAGGCCATCTGAAGGAGGAGAAGGGTGGCTATACTTTCTTCTGGAAAGGAAAAGCAGCAGATGAGCCCAGGATCCATGGGGTTGGGTTTGTCATCAGGAACCAACTGATCAGTCATCTCTGTGAACTCCCTGTGGGAACCAGTGAACGTCTGGTGACCCTCCGTCTGGTGCTTGCCAACAACCAGATGGCAACAGTCGTGAGTGCCTACGCACCTACCCTTGTCTCCGAGGAGGAAGTGAAAGAGACCTTCTATGCCTGTCTGGATGAGACACTGTCAAAAATCCCCAAGGAGGATAAGATCATTCTTCTGGGAGATTTCAATGCCAGAGATGGCCGAGACCACCACCTCTGGAAGGGCACCATTGGCAAGGAAGGCATTGGAAACATCAACTCCAATGGAGTTCTGCTTCTCGGCAAATGTGCTCAGTATGATCTTACCATCACTAATACCATCTTTCGCCAGAAGAATAAATTTAAAGCTTCATGGAGACACCCTTGTTCTAAACAGTGGCATCTTATTGATTATGTCATTGTCAGAACCAGGGATCTGCGCGATGTAAACATCACTAAGGCCATGATCAACTCCGACGATTGCTGGACAGACCACCGCCTTATACGATCCATGATGTCCATCAAACTTAAGAGGAAGAGGAGATTGCAGAAGAAGCAGAACCGGCTGAGACTAAACCTTGAAAGCCTTAACCACTTGCACTCCGGGCAATTTTCCTAAAAATGCCAAAAAATAACGTGCCCAAAGTAAATCGAAAGCTGTTATTCAACCCTTTGCAGCATCTTCATGGGGTTGATCTCATTTAAAAGAAAACACTTTGAATTTTTTGACAAAAAAAACATAATCTCGCTATGTGCTCCGGCCACTGAGTTACAGTCATCTAAACATACTGAACTTGAAGAAAAAAAATTGGACACAGTGTTTTTTTGGATACAAATGCTTGTAAATAACACACAGCTGTCCGATCCGGCTGGAAAATGCAACAGAAATGTAGAACCAAGTGTTATCCAGCTGAGGTCCAAATTGTGTAACAATACCACAAAAAATGAATATTTTACACAGCTTTGTTCTCAGGCTGTTCCCAGGCGTTTTGGAACTGTGCCAAATTGTGCCAAATGGCACAGTTTGGAAAAACGTCTGTAACTTTTGAATAATTCAATGTAGAATCTTCATTTTAGGCTCTAATGAAAGGTCACACTCAGGGCTGTGTCTGTGTGTGTGTGTGTGGGCGGGGGATCGTCCCCCCCCCGCTACCAAGGACCGAGTTCGGCCCTCGCTACATGACGGATTACACTCCTTGCATGTTTTCACAGCGGCCCCCCCCCCCTCGCTACTGTGTGTGTGTGTGGGGGGGGGGAACCGTGAACGCCCCCCCCCCTCGCTACAGAAGAGGGCCATCGCTACATGATGGAATAGACTCATATGCTTCCCCCCGCGGACCAGGGGGCTTTCGGACCGTGAACGCCCCCCCCCCGCTCCTCTTCTGCAGCGGGGGGGGAGGGGCGTTCACGGTCCGAACACGGCAAATGAACCGTTTATCGCGGCGCACGCACTTCGTACTTCGTGCGCAGTACAGTTGTAATTTACCGATCGGTCAAAAGTCATTTTTGGATTACAGTTTTCAGGGATAAATAATAATTAACTTATAACACCTTACCTCTTCAAAGCAGCAGAGTCGTGGCGAACATCTCTTCCCCATTGTCAGACGAACGCGACGCTGCTCCGCTCGTGGATCCCGATCAAAACATAATTCCATTATTGCCGTTTTGGCGAATGATTTACGACTTTTGTCGTCGGCCTCCGTCGGTCTATGATGACGGAAGAGAATCCTAAACGTCTATTCTGCTGGAATGAGTGCAGGTCCCACTTGTGGGTGTTCTCCATGCTGCTGGGTGAGCCTGGGTCTGTAGTAGATTCGTCCAGCGTCCTTTGTTTTCATCTGTTGCAACAGTAAATCTCTCTTCACCCAACCTGAATTTCTGTGCTTCAATTGGCTCCTGCGTTCACAGTAGGCGGGTCCTCCTTCCTAGATTTTCATTCATTGGCTCTTCAAGGTTTCAGAAACCCAATTCAAGGCTCTTATTAGTCGAATGAGAGGTCAATCAGATGAACTAATCTGTTCGCGGCTGTCTCTGCAGTTTTTTTTTTAGTGGCGCTTGGACGCCACTACATCACCATCACCACCATCATGCGTCATGCGTCCAAGCGCGCACGAGGGCGCTCTCATGCGCCCTCGAGCGCCCTAGAACGCAGAGACTTGCCCACCCGCGGAACAACGGAGTGCAAGTGGTTAATGAAACTACCATCCAGCAGCAGCTTCAGGCTTCTCTTGGAGAAAGTCTCAAACAGGAATATCCAGAGAACATCAAAGAGCACTGGAACCTGCTTAAGTTCACTATCCTCAACACCTGCCAAACAACCCTTGGGTACAAGTCCAGAAAACATCAGGACTGGTTTGGTGAAAATGATGCAGAGATAGAACTGCTCATCTCCAAAAAAAGGGAAGCCTTTCATGCCTGGTAAAACGACATTACCTGCAAGGCCAAGAGACTGGCTCACTCTAGAGCCAAGGCTGACATCCATAGCCGGGTGAGACAGATTAAGAACTCCTGGTGGACAGAAAGGGCAATGGAAATTCAGCGTCTGGCAGACTCTGGAGACACCAGAGGCCTTTTCAGTGCCATTAAGGCTGTCTACGGCCCAAGCCGTCATGGCTTGAACCCATTACGCTCAAAGGATGGACAGGAGCTGCTGAAGGACAATGAGTCTATTAATAAGCGATGGAAAGAGCACTTTCAGGAACTCCTCAACCGTAACACTGCAACCCAATCAAATTTCATCTGTTACATTCCTCAGAGTCCCATCAGGGAAGACATAGGGGCACCTCCCACCTTATCCGAGGTCCAAGATGCCATCAGGAGCCTGAAGAACAACAAGGCCACCGGTCCAGATGGGATCCCAGCTGAGGTCCTAAAGGAAGGTGGTCCAGAACTCCTGTGCCGTCTCCATGCTCTCCTTCTGAAGGTCTGGGAAAAGGAAGAACTCCCCTCAGAGCTCAGGGATGCTCTGATCATGACCATATTTAAGAAGGGGGACAAAGCTGATTGTGGAAATTACAGAGGCATCTCACTCCTGTCAACAACTGGCAAGGTACTTGCTTGTGTTCTCGCTAACTGTTTACTGCCACTTTCTGAGGAAATACTCCCAGAATCACAGTGCGGCTTTCGTCCATCTAGAAGCACAGCAGATATGAGCTTCACTGCCCGCCAACTTCAGGAGAAATGCCGTGAGCACAAGTTGCCATTGTACATGGCTTTTATAGACCTGACAAAGGCCTTTGACTCAGTAGATCGCCAGGCTCTGTGGAGCATACTGTTGAGGTATGGCTGCCCAGAGAAATACATCAGGATTCTGAGGCTACTGCATGATGGAATGACAGCCACGGTGCTAAGTAACAGCGGCTCCATGTCTGAGCCTTTCACCATGGTGACAGGGGTCAAACAGGGATACATCATTGCACCCACCCTGTTTTCTATCTTTATTGCTGCCATACTTCACCTCATTGGCAAAAACCTACCGCAGGGAATTCTGATCCGGTACAGAACCGACGGTAGGCTCTTTAACCTTGCTAGGTTCAAAGCCAAAAGCAAGGTTAGAAACACCACCATTATGGAGCTCCAGTATTCAGATGACAACGCCATAGCAGCACACTCCACAGAAGACCTACAGGGTATGCTGAATGCCTTTGCCAAGGCATATAGAGCCCTGAGTCTAACCTTAAACATCAAGAAGACCCAGGTGCTACATCAACCTCCACCCAATCAGCCATTTATTTCACCTATTATAAAAGTGGACAACACCCCTCTCGAAAATGTTGACCACTTCCCCTACCTCGGCAGTCTTCTCTCCTCCAAAGTGGACATTGACTCTGAGATCAACCATCGTGTGAGCTGTGCCAATGGAGCATATGCCAGACTCAGGATGAAGGTCTTTGAAGATCGTGATCTCAGGATCGATACCAAGCTCTTGGTCTACAAGGCTGTGGTTCTCCCCACCTTGCTGTACGGGGCAGAATCATGGACCATCTACAGCAGGCACCTGAGAGCTCTGGAGCAGCTCCACCAAAGAACTTTGAGAAAGATTCTGAGGATTAAATGGGAGGATTGACGCACAAACATCAGCGTTCTGGAAGAGGCCAAAATGCCCAGCATTTCCACCACAATAATAAAACACCAACTACGACTGACTGGCCATCTCATTTGCATGTCTGACACCCGTCTCCCAAAACAAATTCTTTATTCTGAACTGGAGAGAGGTTCGCGGGCTCCAGGAGGGCAAAAGAAACGGTTCAAGGACAATATTAAAACAAACCTTAAAAAATTCAATATCTTATCTCCTGACTGGGAGCACATGGCTCTAAACAGGCACCGATGAAAGGAAGCGGTGCAAGAAGGTGCTGCGCACTATGAGAAGGAAATCCACCGTGTCACAGAAACAAAACGATAGCTCCGCAAGGAAAGACAGAGAAAGGCTCCAGCACGACCACAACCCACCACCTTTTTCCCATGCCAACATTGCACCAAAATATGCGGGTCATGGATCGGCCTCTACGCCCACCTGAAGACCCACAAGTAGACGCTCCCACGAGGAATGACTGTCATACTCGCTCCGAGTGACTGCCGATGATGATGATGATGACATGTGTGAGTGTGTGTGCACATGCAGGTGTGCGTGAGTGGGTGCGTGTGTGTGTGTGTTATGTGTGGGCATGTGGGGCTATGTGTGGGTGTAGGTGGGCATGTGTGATGGTGCGTGTGTGTGTGTGTGTGTGTGTGTGTGTGTGTGTGTGTGTGTGTGTGTGTGTGTGTGTGTGTGTGTGTGCACATGAGGGTGGGTGGGTGTGTGTGTGTACAGGTGCAGATTTCTGTGGGTGAATGTGCAGGGGTGGAGGATGTGTATGTGGGGAAACCTTGTTGGGTGGCGGGGGTGGGATGGACTATCTAGTGGCCTGGGGTTTGGCAATTTGGGGCCTGCTTGTCCCGGTTGCCCTACTGTTGTGTCACAGGGGAGGGCACTTTGTCACATTGCCCCTGGTGTCTTCAGCACCGGGTGTGTGTGGGTGCTCGGGGATGGTCTGGGGGGCCGTTGACATGGGTTGGCAGCCGTGTTGCTGTCGAGCTGCTCTGGGGTGGCTAAGGGTGCGGGGCAGCCTGCTGCTGTCGGTGTGTGTCTGAGGTGGGTGGTTGATGGGCTTGTGGTGGGTGCTCGGGGGTGCCACTTGGCGTGTGGGGCGCTGTTTGGGTCCGGCCCATTGTTCACTATTGTGACTATTGTTGTTGTGCATGTTCGTGTGTGCAAAATGAGTGGGAATGGGTGTGGCTGCTCCATCATGTTTGTGGTACTGCGAGTGCCGGGACGTGACACTGGTGGATCCTGGGCTGCTCGCCCTGGTGACCCTCACCCTGGGTTGGAATTTGGGGGCAGTGGGTGGCCTCCTGAACCAGTTTGCGAGCTGGCTTCTGGAGGCGGACGGACTCCCTTTTGGACCACCTCCCTCCCTGTCATGAACTCTCCGTGCGCCTCTCCAATGGCGCATGGCGAGGGGAGAAAGGACGAGAGGATTTAAGTGCAGGGTTACACCAAACACACATTTATTAACACACAGTGACACATAAAACAGACACGACAGCTCAGGTACACTGCACGGTGCACGGTGGCGCAGTGGTTAGCACCACAGCAGCACAGTTTTACCCTCAGCCGGGGGATCGCGGGGATCATGAGATCGTGGGTTCGATCCCTGCCCCCGGCCAACAGTGATCTGTGTGGAGTTTGCATGTTCTCCCAGTGTTTGTGTGGGTTTACTCCGGGATTTCTCCGGTTTCCACCCACACACCAAAACGTGCAGGTTAGGGAGTTAAGGGGCGCTTGCGCACGCAGCGACCGGCAGCTGGTGGCTTGTCACCGGACTGCAGAACAAATCTACCTACGGGTACAACATAAGTCAAAAAAAAAAAAAAAAAAAAGTTCTCTAGGCCGCCCAACACACACACTGGAGGTATACAGCGGTGGACAGCGCACAGACACATACTCACAGTGCGGGGGCAGGCCGAGTCGTCACAGCGATATCACGAGCACACACAGAACACAGTCCTTCATAGACGTGGTGGTTAGATGGCGGAGAATGATCCTCTAACACACACAATGATCCAGCGGCGTCTGTCTAGCGAAGAGCTCCTTTAATACAGACGCCGCTGGCGTGACAAAAAGGGAACACCTGTGCGAGCGCGGGAAAGATGATTACCGGGGCAAACAGCTGGCTGTCAGAAAGAGGGGTGTGTGGCCGGACAGGCCAGAGTGGCAGCTACAGGCAGGAACAGAAACGGTGCGCGGAAATGAAAACAACAAGAAATCAAAACACAACTCCACATAATAAACCCATTGCCTGAGCCACCAGGATCGATCAGAACTGAGCCCACAGGAAACACGGGCTCAGTTCATGACACTCCCAGTCTTATTTCCCACCCCCTCCCCCTGATTCTGGGTGGAATATACATCTTCTTGGATACACTTAGGGTTTTGGAGCAGGGGTGTGCCACACTGTGTCAGTGAAAGGGATGCCTCTTCTGCGCAGTGGGGCTGCCCTCACCTCAATTTTAATTGCATTTTAAACACTGAGGGCTTGGGGGGATGGGGGCCCTGCTGCCTATCACAGTGGCTAGTATTGCTCCAACCACCATCCCCCCAATTTTAACTGCACTATGGTAGTTCACAAACCTGCACACAATCACATCATACCAACTGACACACACCTATCATGATTTGTGCAAGGGGGAGGGGGAATGGGGGGTCTTCCCCCACCCCTGTTGCCCTCCTTCTGCCAAGGGCCTGGAGGCCCAGCTGGGGGTCTGGGATCCGTTAGGTTGTCAGAATCCCTTGGTGCTGCTGAATGAATAGATGTGAGCAAGTGAGTGAGAGAGGGATTGAACAAGAGAGTAAGGGAGAGTGAGGGGGCGATGAGTGGGAATGGTGATGGTGGGTTGGTTTTGCGTGCTGCTTTGTGTGTCGGGTGTCATCTCAGAGCGCCTGAAGTGGTCTGCTCATCAGTCGTTCGGGTGGGCACTGGGGTTGGGGTCTGCTTCTGTGGCTGCAGCTGCCTTGGGGTGGGTTGGCAGGGGGTGGCTGCTGGCCTGCGCTGGCGGTCTGCCCCGGCTGCTGCCGGGCACTTGTGTACATTCAGGCTTGCTGCATTTGCATCGAGGTCACCCTAGGTAATATGGGTGAATGAGGGTGGATGAATGTGTGGGAGAGAGCACAAATGGATGTGAGTTGGTCAGAGTGTGAGTGAGAGTTTGTGTATGGGTGAATGTGAGAGAGTATGAGTGACCCTGAGGGCGAGAGGGGGTGAGATTTAGCAGGTACAAGAGTGAGAAAGAATGGGTGGGTCTGGGAGTGCGAGTGTGGGACTGTGTGGGGGAGTGGGGGAGCAAGAGTGAGTGAGTGAGTGCATGTAGGTGCATATGAGGGCACGAGGGTGTGAAGATGTGGGAATGGGTGTGTCTGCTAGTCGGGATGTGCTGGATTGAGGGGGTAGTGCCTCTCAGCTACGTGGGCTCCCCTGGATGGGGGTAGGGGGCTTCTTTGGGCATGGGGGCCCCCAGGGTGCGCAGCAGTGGTTCTGGGGGGAGGGGCGGGCCCACTGGGGGGGGTGCCTGGGGGGGGCTCGTGCCGGGTGCGCGGGCCGGTCCGGAGGGTGGGGGCGCTGGCCTCCCGGCACCTGGGGCCTGGGCCTGGGGGGTGGCATTGGCCCCGCTGGGGGGTGGGGAAGGGGGTTGGCGGACATGGGGGTGTGGGCCTCCTGCAGCAGCCGCCTGGCCTCCCTCGGCCGTCCCTCTGGGGGTGGATACCTGGCTTTCCTGGGGCTTGCTGACCTCGGACATCTGTGCCCTGTGGGGGTTGGGGGTTGGTGGCACTGCCTTGCTTGCTCAGGGGTTTCCGGGGAGGGGGACGGGGTTGCTGCGACCAGCTGCCCTCTTGTATGTTTCCTGACAAACCACTCATACACACACACATTTATTTTGTGCTTGTTTTCATATACACGCAGACGGAGGCACACGCACAAATGTCTCCCCTTTAACAATTGCAGATACCAGACTTGTGTTGAGACCTCTTTGGTGAAAGAAGCAGTCTGTCTTCTGTTTGTTTTAGTTGTTTGTTTGTTTGTCTTTTTTGTCTGTTCCTCTCCATTTTCTTTCCCCCTCCCCACACTTCCTTTCCCCATTCCCCATCCTGTCGGGCCCTTCATGGGTAAAAAAAAAAATAAATAAATAAATAAATAAAGTATTAAAAGTTATTAAAGGACGATGTGATGAATCAAATATGATACATTTGATGTGGGTGTACTATGGTTGGGGGCTCCACCTTTTCGGTTCCGCTATCCCCCTGGGTATAAAAGGCGGATGTGGAAAAGGCATGATCTCTTTACGACCAGACCATTTGCCTATATGAGAGTGCCTGTATTGGGTTGTGAGTTCCTTAATAAACCTTTGTTCTACTGTATCTCTGGCCTTGTCATTGAAGTACGGGTTATGGACATAACATTTTATGATGAGGATAAAACTATGGAGAAAGGTGTTTCTAGTATTCAGCCGTTTTTGGAGCTCCCAGGCAAACTGCCAGTTCCCTGGGTGAGGTGGTATGTGGCATTCCAGAACTATTTGGTGGACTTAAACCTCGGCGAATTGGAGAAACTGCGTGCATGAGTGATTTTGGTTCATAATCTCGGCATGGAGGGACAACGAATTCTTAGCACATTGGGTGAGAGTGACAGTTTTGACAACGTGGTCGGGTTAATGGCACACTACTTTAGCACTCCGGAAAATGCCATAGTCCTGAAGATTCAGTTTCGGCAGCACCACCAGCAGACTGGAGAGTCAGTGCAACGATACATCGCAGACCTGAGTCAGCTGGCTGGGGAATGCCAGTTTGGAGCTTTGGAAGAAAAAATGGTCTGCGATCAGTTGGCAGAGCACACGCTATGTTCTGAGGCACAGTCAAGACTCCTCACGCACTCTGGTGAACTGACGTTAGCCACGGCAGTCGAGATAGCTCAACAGTTTGAAGCAGCGGAAAAGCTGTCCAAGGACCTCGGTGAGAGAACTACGTTGAGGCATGCGGAACCAAATTTGGCGGCGCAGGCTGTGGACATGAATAGCGACAACAGCGTGGATGATGGAGAAGAATACGCTACAGCTAAAAAAAATTAGGTCCGCCCCGGGATTGCCAACGTGTTTTGGCTGCGGGTCCACCAAGCCCCAATATAAGGCAAGAGAGTGTCCGGCGAGGAGCAAATGCTGTGGCAAGTGTGGACTCCTACACCATTTTGCCAGGGCCTATAAAAATTTTGAGCGAGGGGAACGATGACTTGAAGTGAGTTCCCCCGCCACGACTCCTATGGTTGTTCACATCGTCTCCCCTAGCACAGATGAGCATATTTATTGCGTGATGCTGGATGGCATGGAAGTGCTGTTGTTGGTGGACACGGGAACAGTGGCTTCTGTGTTGAACTGGCCTACTGTGAGGAGTTTGTTCCCGTATAACCGTGTGAGAGGACTGTCAACATCATATTCAGGCTATGGAGATAATAAGTTGGCCATCGTGGGTTCACTGGAATTGTCAGCAAGATAAAAGTCGGCGGTAATGTCCAACGTCCAATTCATGGTGACCATTAGCGGGTCAAATGTGATGGGCTGCAACATGTTCTACGGCCTGGGCTTCACGATCACCAGCGGCGCCAGAGAAGAGTGGTCAGGCTGTGGTTTGTGGGACCAACCAGTTCCATGCGTGATGGATGATGCGGTGTGGGACAAAGACTGGCCTAGTATTCTGGGGGATTACCAGGACCAATACCATCCAGAGCTATTGCGGGAGGGTTCCGGTGCCAGAGTCCAAGTTGCCCTGGATGTGGGAACTGGGTGGCACGGTGGAACGCCCGTGACGGCAGATGGAGCCAAGAGGATGGCTCCCGCTGCCGCCGGAGTTTGGTCTGGAAATACTGAGAAGTAAGGGGCTACAACGGCTTTGCTGGCATTCGAAATGAAAGAGAGCAGGGCAGGACTGGCTGGCACGGTAGATGGACGTGCCATACAGCAACACTGGAGGCCGAGTTGGGCATCGTATGGGGTTGGTGGAGCTGTTTGAACCAGAGAGGAAGCCCGGTCTAAGCGTCGTGGACATTTGAAGCCAAGTCGAGCTCATCTGCGGGTCGCTGATGTGGTTCGGCCCAGGGGGGAGGCTCAGATAAGGGGGACCCATGACAAGAGGAAACAGCAAGATGAACAGGGGCGGCTGCAGATGGTGGCTGTTTGAGAGGACAGCTATCTCCGGCTGTCCGATGGCTCATGGAGACATCCCAACGAGCTGCAGCGCATCAGCGATGGGAAGGAGGTGTCGAGACTCCGACGTGGCTCATCTTCAGAGATGAAAAGACGAAGATGCTCTGGGCAGGACCCGCCAGACAGGTCTCCGGTGGGGGGGGGGGGGGGGTGTATGGCTTCTCCATTGGGGCTGTATGGTAGTTAAGGGGACGATGTGTCAAACTGTATATACTGTAGTGTTGTGTTTTGCCTGAGCTATGTAGTCAATATGTTCCATATACTAAGTACCATATAAGTTGCCCATGTACGAAAAAAAAAAAAACAAACACAAGTGATGTTTCAGATGTATGCATTACTGTGTGGTTTGCCCGGGTTATGGGGTGGTTTTGCTGGTTGTGTAAATAGCACTGTGGGGATGTAAATATTGACTGTTTGTTTAATGAATGGGACTTTATCTGTTTGCATAAAAGTTCATGGGATTATTTTAGTATTTTAGGAACACGGCAGTTTTTTGTCTTTTCTTTTTATTTTCATGGACTATATAGTGACAAAGGCGGCAGAATAATCCATCTAGCCTGTGGAGGTGGGGCAGTAGTTCACCTGTCCTCCTCTAGTTTCAGTTGTTTTGTGTGCATGGATAGGCCTATATATATTCTGTTCATTGTTAGTGCGTGATTCGGGTTACAAATTTGGGAGGGCCTAATTGGTGTGTTTTGGACTTTTCTACGGGGGGGGTGAAATGTGGTACATTGTGGCGGTTCGTTTTAACCCCACAACAGACTAAGGACACTCAGCCCTCTTTTCTGTTTTTCTGCTGCATTACTGAGAAGCAATGTGCCATTCATGTATTTGTGATGCAAACATGCATGTGTTGTGATGTAATGCGCCATTCTGTATAGTGTGCATATGGCTTGTCCTTACTATGCTTTTTCTGAGCATCTTAGATGTGCTTTGGTGTATTAATGTCTACAGGTAGACGAGTTTCTTCTGTCTCACCTATGTGATGTTAATCGATGCCTTTCATCCTTTGTACTCATGCATCCTGTCCTTACTGTGACCTAGAGACTCAGATCAATATGTAGATGTGCTTGTTAGCCTCTTTGTCTTGCACTTAGAGCGAGGTCTAGCTAATCTGCCCATTGTGATGTATGGCTTACAAATGCAAATACCTCCTGCCTGTTCTGTTGTCCCTTTGATCATTCTAGACTGTGGGGTATGTCTTTTTGATGTATTGTTATGATCAAGTATTTAAGGTGCAACTCTGTAACGCAATCTCTCTCTTACTCTCTCACTCTGATCCTGCAACAGGTGGACACACTGTGTCCGCCTTCTCTGAGAGCTTAGGGATCCCGCTCCGGGCTGCTCCACTATGCACCGGAGAGGGGATCCCGTGAAGGCGACATGATATAATAAAACCTGCTTAAAACCACAGCATCACTGCTTATTTTTCCATGCCGCCTCACTGGTGACCCCTCGAACACGCACACGTTTTGTGCGAAAGCAACCTTCCGAGCTGGACAGCCACACAGCTGCGTTGGTGGCCCCTTGAAGACGCACACGTTTTGTGCAACGCAGCCTTCTGTTTTGGATGGCCACGCTGGCGAACCGACGCTAAAAAAAACGAGCGGCCAGCGAACGCAACACCCGGGCATGAATGCTCCGTCGCCTGAGATCTGCACAACCACGCTGGACCGGCCGCTCTCACTGAGAGCGCACGCACCTCGTCCTCTCTCCACGACGGCAACCTCCAGGGCCGACGGGGAGCGCAGCGCGTGGAACTGAACGCACCATGGCCGCACGAGCGACAACGATCGTCTCCTCCCTCTCACCGCTCCAACGCAGCTGCACGAGCCCAAATCTACAGCAACAGCTCAACCTGGATTTTATTGGCGCCGTCTGCGCTGATCTCCGCCAAGTTTCTGCACCCTGACTCACCACTCCAGCGGCCCACCCACGCACTGAACCCCCGCGCACGCATCGGGGAGTTACAAGGACGGCGCATCACGCATGGGACAAGTAACGGCTCCACAGACTGCCTTCCTCCTTCGCCGCTGCCTTTCAGGGCTGCTCGCTCACCTGAGGCACGCATGCAGCATACTGGAAGGATTTGTTAACAGTCTCAGCCACGCCACAGACCGCCATCGTCCTCCACCGCTGCCCACAGAACCTTCAGGGTTGCTCGTTCACCTGAAGCAAGCACGCAGCTCGCCACTGGATTTTTTAATGGTCTTAGCCACGGCACAACGGGATTTCAGCCGTCAGCTGTTCCCAGGAGCTTTGGGGTTGCTTCAGCACCCAAAGCCAACAGTCCCTATGCTTTGTTTACTTTTTCTCTTACAGCCGCTCCTGCTTTTCTTCATGGCCACAAGAGGAGTCAGAGACTAATTTTTCTTCTTGTGATCTCCGCTGCACGTTCAACGGGACCAGCCCTTCGACATTGCGGACCCACAAGCAATTTTTGCGCGGCTCAGGACGATTTCACAGCTCCTGCCGGCACTTACTACCCCTCCCCTCCCTCCCCCTCCGCCTGCAGCGAGCTTCTCCCACAGCTCGCTCACACAGATGGATTATCGAGGTCGCGACCCCCTGCCGCGTCCTCTGGGGGGGAGCGTGTGTGGCGGTTCGTTTTAACCCCACAACAGACTAAGGACACTCAGCCCTCTTTTCTGTTTTTCTGCTGCATTACTGAGAAGCAATGTGCCATTCATGTATTTGTGATGCAAACATGCATGTGTTGTGATGTAATGCGCCATTCTGTATAGTGTGCATATGGCTTGTCCTTACTATGCTTTTTCTGAGCATCTTAGATGTGCTTTGGTGTATTAATGTCTACAGGTAGACGAGTTTCTTCTGTCTCACCTATGTGATGTTAATCGATGCCTTTCATCCTTTGTACTCATGCATCCTGTCCTTACTGTGACCTAGAGACTCAGATCAATATGTAGATGTGCTTGTTAGCCTCTTTGTCTTGCACTTAGAGCGAGGTCTAGCTAATCTGCCCATTGTGATGTATGGCTTACAAATGCAAATACCTCCTGCCTGTTCTGTTGTCCCTTTGATCATTCTAGACTGTGGGGTATGTCTTTTTGATGTATTGTTATGATCAAGTATTTAAGGTGCAACTCTGTAACGCAATCTCTCTCTTACTCTCTCACTCTGATCCTGCAACAGGTGGACACACTGTGTCCGCCTTCTCTGAGAGCTTAGGGATCCCGCTCCGGGCTGCTCCACTATGCACCGGAGAGGGGATCCCGTGAAGGCGACATGATATAATAAAACCTGCTTAAAACCACAGCACTGCTGCTTATTTTTTCATGCCGCCTCAACATCAAATATAATACATTTGATGTTGTGGGCGCACTATGGGTGGCTGTTCCACCTTTCCGGTTCCACCGCCCCCCTGGGTATAAAAGGCGGATACAGAAGAGGCATGGTCTCTTTATGACCAGACCATCTGCCTATATGAGAGCGACTGTATTGTGTTGAGTTCCTTAATAAACCTTCGTTCTACTGCACCTCTGGCCTTGTCATTGAAGTACGGGTTATGGACATAACAGAGGAGTTCACAACAATATTCAGTACATAGTAGGGTACTGTATAAATCTCCTTTTCGCAAAGTAAATCTGTTCTGGAGCAATAAGGGTAGCAGATTTCTGTTCTGCTCACCTAGCTGCCTGACAGGACAAGGGGGGAAAAAAAGCAGTCGGCAGCTGCAACTTGCTCTCCCCACCAAGAGCAAAACAAGACCTCTCTAATACCAACATAGTGAAGACAAAAAAGAGGCTGGAGCTCCACTGCTGTCCAGGACTCTGACGATCCAGGCTGCAACGCACACCAGTCAAAACACACAGTAGGACGCTGCAACGAGTAGCATTGTAGCCGTCCTTAAATAGGCACATAGGAAATGAACAAATGATTAGCAGGTGTGGGTCACATGAGCTAAAATAATGACAACTGTGGTAGACCGCGAACTTGAGCTAATACAGGAAGTAAACACAGCATGCTGTCAAAATAAGAGCACAGGAGGAAATGGCGAAAGGTGACTGACTATAAATATGGAATGAATACAAAATGAGAACAGACCAGATAAATACAGACAGGGAAAAATGAACCATAAAGGCAAGGACATGATGAATACAAAAACAAGTGATACAAATACTGGAATGCCAATAACAAAATACAGAAAGAGGACTGAGTGTAAAAGTTGAGGGTAGGCTCATGTCTAAACAGGTGAATAATATTAATAACATGAAACTGGATGGTAAAAGACATAATAAGAACCTAGACGGAACTGTTGTGTCCATAATGCTGGGAATGACGAGTGAGACTAGACTTGGTTAACAGGGTTTTGTCATGGGTGGCCCTCGCGAGCCACCATAAGATGCCACAAGTCACCGATGAGTTTGCAATGATGTTTATTAAGGGCAAAGGATAACACAAAGGAACAAAGTAATGAGCCACGATGGGCTAAAACACACTACACAGGAACGGAAACAGTAAGGCTGAACAAGCTCACTTACTTTACCAGATCAGGACGAAGGAAGATCGTAGATGTGGAATCCTAAAGGAATAATCAACGTCTAACAAGGGAGTGTTTGACGAGACTGCTGCATTGGGCTGCATTCAGCGACCGCTTAAAAGCCGGTCCACTGATGAGCCGCAAATGCAGCACAGCTGTTCGGCTTTGACAGCAGGAAGCTCCTCCGAGCGCTGTCACAATAAGAGCCCTGGGAACCAGAAGGTAAACACTGCTGTCAAGCCTGAAGAAGATGATGTATGACCCGAGCGCGGACGAGATCGGCGCTCGGATCATAACAGTACCCCCCCCCCCCGAGGGCGGGCTCCAAAAGCCCAGTGACACCCAAGCCCCCCCCCCCCCCCCCCGGGGGGGCGGATGGGGGAACAGGCCAGGGGGGAGAGGACCACCATAGACCAAAAAAAACCCATGATGATAATAGGAGCACACAGACAGTCAGAGAAAAAACAAAACAAAACACGACACTCTCATGCATAAATTACAACCAAGGTAGAGCGTAAAGGAGACGATTACCTGGCAAAATAATAGTGAATAGGATATTCACAAATACACAAACCATGAAAAAGGCAGACTGAGAAATAAAATAATTACAGGGCACAACAACAGAAAATACCATATCCCCGAAGGCAAAAACACACCAACTGCTACAGGCAATGAATGGACATTTAACAGAGGGAAAATGAACAAAAAACACCTGCTAGGAAGGGGTGAGATGCACAATAGCAAATACAAGACCCCCCGCACATCCCAAAAGGTTACAGAAACAATGAAAATGAAAACCCGGGATGACAGCAGTCCTAGCACTGTGGCATGAAGGCCAATAGTTTGGGGGGCTGCCCTGCATCTAGAGACCACATCGCAGGCAGGGGGAAGAGGACAGTCCGGGCGGCCTACCCCAGTCACATGCCCGAAAACACAGTTCCTCTGGCAGCTGGGCCAGATCGCTGAAAGGGCGGGAAAGTTTGTCGGGTGGCCGACCCGCATCACACAGCCACCAGGACCGGAGGGGAGAAGTTGAAGGCGGCCTCCCTGGAGAAGGGGAAGACAAGGGAGAGCCGGGCGGAGTATTAGGAACCCCAATGGCCCCCGGTGGAGATGAGCTGGGATGAAGATCCTGAGGGTGAGGATGATGATGATGAGCCCGTCCAGTGTCCGGTGGCAGGGGATCTGCAGCTCCCTCACCGACCTTGACTTCTGCTGGTGCTGCACCCGCGACGGACCCCGATTGGGTCGGCGCCGCACCAGTACCGACCTCCAACCCCGAACTCGGAACCTCTGGCGCAGCGAACGGAATCGGCTCCGCGCCAGTGACCCTGGGAGAAGGCTCAGGAGAGAGAAAAGAACCGGGATCAGGATCACCGGTAGCGACAGAGCCCAGCGAGACGAGTTCGGGCGCAGCGGATGGCTGCCCCTGGCTCGTCTCTCCCAGAGACAGGCAAAAGTGCTCCAGAATAGAAAGGAGAAAAACAAAGTAGAGCACTTGCCTGTATTCGGGTTCTGTCGCTGTCCAGGACTCCGACGATCCAGGCTCAGACGGAAGGAGATCGTCTTCTGGCTCCCACTCAGCTACGTCGGGCTCCGCAGCTGGCATGATGGCTTCTGCAGTCTGAGGACCCTCCGGCGCAGACGTCCACGCCGATGACCCGCACGGCGTGGTGGCTGGGGACCTTCGACCCGCTGGACTGGACCGCTCATCTGTGGAGACCCGGGGACGCTTCGTCGTCGGCGCAGGCTCCATGCTGCAGTCCGCTCTCCTCCTCTCCCCACGACGTGGCTGCGGGGCTGGAACCAGGCTCTCCAGAACCACAGGCCCCTCCTCATCCGGCGACGTTGGCCTGGCGTCGAGGACCGCTCAGCGGAGGGAGACACAGAGGAAGCGGGTTTAATAATAGAAGCTACAGCAGGTGGTGGGAGCTCGGGGGACTGCGAACCCCGAGCTCCACCCCCAGGAGTCAGACAAGGCAAATCACAGTTAAGAGGATATGACTGAACTTGTACTTGCCTGTCTCCTGGAGGAGAGATGGTGCCTGCTGTAGCGGACGTTGCTCCTCCCTTTCCCCGCTGGACGGTGACCGAGGGCCCCTTGGGAGGATGAGGGGGAGCCACTCGTGATGGATCTGGGACAGGGCTCGCCAGAACAGGACTCTGGGCACTCACAGCAGCCGGGGAAGGCGTCGAGGAGGAGGGGGCGACAGCCAAGACGAACCGGGCACGGAGCGCTGACGGGACAGCAGGAGAAGATGACCCGGGGGAAGAGGCTGCGGGGATTCCCTCCTGGTGAGATGCCGAGGAAACAGCTGACTGTGGGATTGAGCATCTTAAATATGCTAGCTCAAGAATTGCTCCTCTTCTTGCAATCTGTTTCACCAGCTTCATGATTCATGGGATGTTACCAGAATCATTACTGTCTGTTGTGTTGGTACCAGTCATTAAAGATAAAGCTGGCAAGCTGTGTAGCCTAGACAATTACAGGCCCATAGCTATAGCTAATATAATATCTAAAGCACTGGAAAGAATCCTGTTTGAAAAATTAAATGTATTCATCAAATCTACTGATCATCAGTTTGGATTTAAACCCCATCATGGAACAGATCTGTGCATATATGCTTTAAAAGAAATTATAAGTAAGTATAGAAATCAAAATTCATCAGTTTTGTTGTGTTTTATTGACGCCTCTAAGGTGTTTGATCATGTTAATCACAGAAAATTGTTTAGCAAATGATTGACGGGGGGTTCCCAAGTACTTAGTACGTATCCAGATTTACTGGTTTGCACATCAGAAGATGCTGGTGAAATGGGGGAAGAGTCATTCATCCCCATTTGGTGTGAGCAGTGGTGTCAGACAGGGCAGGATATTGTCCCCTATTCTATTTAATCTTTACATGGATGAGTTGCCAAAGCAACTGAATGCCTGTAAAACTGGGTGTTTAATAGGGAATAAGTTAGTGAATCATTTTATGTATGCTGATGATCTAGTTATTCTCAGTCCAGGTAGTGCTGGTCTTCAGGAGTTATTAAGAGTGTGTACTGCTTATGGAGAGGAAAATGACATAAAATATAATACAAATAAGAGTTGTGTGCTGATTTGCCGCACTAAAGAAGATTTGTTAATGAAATTCCCTGTCTTTGATTTGGCAGGCAGGGAATTAATTGTCAGGGATAAAATTAAATATCTGGGACATTTTATTAGTGATAGAATGACTGATGATGATGATATTTTCAGACAACGCTGCAAAATCTACATGCAAGCAAATATTCTTGCACTTCGGTTTGGCTTTTGTTCAGATGAGGTGAAGCTGGTTCTTTTTAAAACCTATTGTACACCTTTATACACTGCTCATTTATGGATAAATTATAGGAAACAAAGTATGCAGAAATTACAGGTTGCTTACAATGATGCTTTAAGAATTTTACTTAAAAAGCCTCGATGGTACAGTGCTTCTGAGTTATTTGTCTCATCACGTGTAAATACACCACATGCAGTAGTAAGGAATCTTATGTATAAATTCATCTGTCGGCTTGATGAATCTGGAAATGAAATCATTCAAGTCATGTCTAGCATTAAGCTCAGTTCTATTCGCTGTCAGTCACAGTTTAGAAGCCACTGGTACAGTAGTCTTTTTAAGTCTTTTTAAAGTCTGTACTGTTTTTGTACTTCTTTTAGTAGATTTTAGATCATAACAGGTTTATTCAGGATAATAAACTATATACAATAAAGGCTTACGACACTTGCCTGCATGCCAGGTGGCTTCACGACGAAAGAGGCAGAGCCTCTTCCGGCCAGTCTTTTATACCACGGGCAGGGTCACCACCGGAAACCGGTAGTAGCCACCCCGGTCTAACCCATGACCAACCCAGCTGCCATCTTAGTAATACCAGCCTAATTCTATACATAACATCCTCCCCGCCTCAAAAAAAATGTTAGGCTCACAAATAATCCACCCAAATTTGTTGCCCGACTCATGCACTAATCAGAAAAACATATGTACAGAAACAAATAAAATACCTATCCACTCACACAACTAAGGCTGGGGGGCCGGGTAGACTACCAGCGCCCCCACACGGCTGAGCGGGTTTTTCTGCCACTGAAAGAGAACATCAAAACAAAATAGCAAAAGCCGTGTTTCTAACTATAAAATAATCCCCATATTAACACTAAACACACACATACAAATCACAATACAAATACTATCGCCCCCCCCCAACTCCCACCCCACACTGGGTACACAGAATAAAATCACGTTGGGATATTCAATTAAAATAAACCAAATAAATCAGGCAGGCCCAAATTTACCAATGTAATACACACACACAGAGCCGCTCCATTCCAGTTATAAAATTTAGCACCAGTCGACTAAAATACTTTCAAACACAGAGTAAAATAGGCACTACACCACACAGGCTACCAAAATTACCATGCAAACACATTCAAATCAGGTTCGCAACTACAGGTTACAGGTTTCTTTTCTTTTTTTTTTTTAAACAATTTACCGGGGCACCAAACAGTAACTAACATACCTATACAGAACTGAAGAAAACACAACAAACATGCAAACCAAAACCCTCAGTCCTTGGAAGGATCCCTCTCAAGGCATCTTCGTCTCTTCACCTCAGGGCTCCTGCTGCGCTGTCTCCTCTCCACCACTGGCAGCTACAGACCCCTTGGGTGTCTCCAGACCTGAATAGACCTAAACCCATCTGCCTCCATCTGACCGGGCTCCACCTGGAACCACCTCTGGTTGTCTTGCTGTTCGCGTGGACTGTGATCCTGATGTACTTGTGCCTCAACCTTGGTCTTCGAGGGAGCCCTCTTCCTTTTATCCAGATCACCAATCCTGCGACAGGCCTCCATCACCGATCGCTCCGGCTCACGGGCTGGTCTCGGTCTCCTCTTGGCAGGCCGTCGCTGGGAGTGTTTTACGATGACCACACTCCGCAGTCTAGCCCCATTTTCTCCTGGCGTTGGCACCTCATCCTTACAAGCCTCATTGGGGGTCCTGCCGTGCCGTCCGGCACCCTCGTCCAGGGCAGCCTGCGTGACGACATCGGGTCCAGCCCGAGATGGCTCCATGTGGCGCAGTTTGTGCTCTTCCATTGTCACTTTGTCCACCCAGTCTGAGTCCCACACCTCAGCACCCTCCATGACAGGAACAGATCGACCCCACAGTCCACATCCGGACCATTCTTCACCCAAAACGTTTGCAATGGAGAACCCAAGTGTCATGGTCTGAGCGCTGATATTGACCGCACTCAGATCATCCAGTATTTTCCCCCTTAGTCCGTGTTTTCCTTATGGCCTTCCAGGGCCTTTATTATGACAGCGTCACGGCAGGACTTCTGGCTGTCAGAGCTGAGTGTGCCGTGACAGCTGATCTACATTCCTTTGATTACACTCTCATTATTGGTTGTGCCCTACTTAAGGGAGCAGCTGTGGTTACTCCGGGCTGCGACCTCGTCAAACCTCCATCTTAGATTGAAAATACATTCTCCTCACAGTAAGTGTATTCCTTCAGAGTCTGTTTTCCTTTGTCCATAGTCTTAGTCATAGTCATAGTTGTGTTTTGCCCCACATGGCTCATTATTTTGTCATCGTTGTCTTTTGTTAATAAACATGCAAACTCATTGGCTGGCTTTCGGTGTCTTATTGATGGCCCGCGGGGGCCATCGCTGACAGGAGGGCGCAGCCCAAATGAGACGACAGTCACTGAGAGTTTGCATTGTGGGGCTTGAGTTTTTCCTTCTCTGGGTGCTAGTATTTTGTTAGTATGTCTGCTTTCGAGCGTGGGTATTGCCCCGAGTGGTTGTTGGAGGTGGATGGCTACCTGGCCGATGCCTGTCTCCTTATGCCCGCCTACGCTGCATACGAGCACCTGGATCTCGCGCAGAGGACGCTGTTAAGCTATCATCTGACCTCCTCTCCAGAGGAAAAGGAGAGGGTGACTTTGATAGTGGCACTACGGGAACAAATAGAGAGGGCTGCCGAGAAGCCTCCACTTCCTCTCCGGAACACAGTCGTCCCAACAAGGGGGAAGTCTCCTGTGCGGGCGGCTCTTCCATGAAGTTCCCATCCGCAGCGGAGGAGGACAGTCGGGACCCCCTGTGAAGAGACTCAGTGGGTAGCTGAGCTCATCAGGGGCTGCTTGGCTGAAGCTCGCTCTTCCTCCCATCCCATCATCATCATAGCAGTCTGTCGTGGGCGACAATGACTGTTTCATTTAGGTATGATCAGATTCCTCCACACAGCTCTGTCCTTAGCCTTCCGCTGCCAGGAACTCCTGTCTATGCCCAACTTCTTCAAGTTTCTTTTTACAGTGTCTTTAAATCTGAGCCTTGGTCTACCCTGATTGCATTTGCCCTCGCATAACTGGGAGTAGAGTAACTGCCGAGGGAGACACTGGTGGTCCATCCTCTCAACATGTCCGAGCCATCTCAGGTTCATCTGTATTAGCATGCCCTCCATTGATGGTAGACCAGCTCGTTTCAACACTTCTGTGTTGGTTATCTTCTCTTTCCATGAGGTGTTCATTATGGCTCGAAGGTGTCTCATGTACGCGTGGAGTTTCTTCACCTGCACTCTGTAGACAGTCCAAGTTTCAGCACCGTATAATAGAGTAGCCAGTACTGTCGCTCTGTACACTTTGCATTTCACATGGATAGACACGTCAATTGTTCCACAGTCTCTCCCTCAAGTTTCCAAACACAACGCTCGCTCTTCCCATTCTGAGAGATAGTTCATCCTCCAGCCTAGCATTCTCTGAAACAGTACTCCCTAGGTACTTGAAAGTCTTGCACTTGACTAGTGGCTCTGTACCAATGCTGATCTCTTCTGGTAGTGATGTTGATAACTGGAACTTTGGTGGTTGATAAAGGCACTCTGTCTTCTTGATGTTGGTTTGGAGGCTGAATTGTCTAGCTGCTCTTGCAAATTTCTCCACTAAAGATTGCATATCTTCCACGCTGTGTGCAACTAGAGCACTGTCGTTGGCAAAGAGCATTTCTCTTACTACCTTTATCGATGTCTTACTCTTGGCTTTAAACTGTGCCACATTGAACAAGTCTGCTTCTTTCCTTGTTTGAATGTATACTCCTTCTGAAGTGTCTCTGAAGGCCACCTCAAGCATGGCTGCCAGATATAGCGAGAAGAGTGTAGGTGCCAGCACACACCCTTGTTTCACCCCGTTGCTTATTGAAAAGTCTTTAGATACTGAACCACTCATTGCCACGTTTGCTTGCATACCTGTATGGAGTGCCTCGATCAGGCTGACAAACTTCTCTGTACAACCATATTTCTTGAGTACCTGCCAAAGTCCTTGTCGTGAAACAGTATTGAAGGCTTTACTGAAGTCTATGAAGACTACATAAAGCGACATGTTCTGTTCGATACACTTTTCTTGAACCTGTTTCAAGCAGAAAATCATGTCCATTGTGTTTCTTCCACTTCTAAAGCCGCATTGGGTTTCCAGTAGTACATTCTGCGAGACGTGTTCACTGAGTCTGTTAAGTAGTACACTTGAGAGAATCTCACCAACAGTGGCTAGCAGTGATATACCTCGATAATTTCCACAATCTTTCCTGTCACCTTTCTTGAACAAAGGCACAATACTTGCATCCTTCCAGTCCTGAGGTACACTCTGGGCATCCCATATCTCTTGGTTGAGCTTGTGCAGGCAGTTGGTCAGCTGAACACCACCAAATTTCCACACTTCTGCTGGAATTCCATCCCTTTCTGGAGCTTTACCATCCTGTGTTGTCCTGATAGCTGCCATTAGTTCATCAAAATTTGTTGGCTCATCCAGACTTGATACAGCTGGTCGCTGTACTAGAGCTTCTTTAGCCTCTTCAGTGAGATCTCCAGGGTTGTTTAGTAGTTGGTCAAAGTGGTCTGCAAATCTGTCCACGATCTTGTCTTTCTCCTGCAAAACCATTTCACCATCCATAGCCTTTAGTTGGATCAATCCTCTTGGTTTAGGGCCGAAGATTTCTCTCAGACCTGTGAAGAATGTTTTCATGTCCTTCCTGTCTGCTGCTTTTTGAAGTTTCTCTGCTTTTTTATTCCACCAGTTGGACTTCATCTTTCTGGTGTACTTCTGTAGCTCACTCTGAGCCTTTGAGTATTTTATCTTCTTCGACCTTGTGTTACACTGTAGGTTTCCTGCCTAACTGCATTCCTCGCTTCTCGGAGTTTCTTCAGGTGTCCATCATGCTCATCAAACCAATCTTGATGTTTCCTCTCAGGGTAACCTAATACATCACTCGCAGTCTGATACACTGTATTGCCCAGTGTTGCCCATTTCTCTTCTATGTCATTCTCTGAGTTGTTGCTGTCCCAGTCTTTCAAGTTTTCATCCATTTCCTGTGTAAGTTCTTCCTGCTTCTTTTGGCCTTTCAGTGCACTAGGGTTTAGCTTCCGTGGTGGCTTTGCACCCGTCCTGCAGTGCTGTTTTCGTCTGCAAATCCTTCATCTAGATCTCAGCATAACATGATCGGTACCACAGTCCGCACCTCTCATTGCTCTGGTGTCCAATACATCCCTTCTGTCTCTCTGCCTGACTATGATGTAGTCTAATAAGTGCCAGTGCTTGGATGTTGGGTGCATCCATGTCTTCTTGTGTGTGTCCTTGTGCGTAAATAGAGTGTTGGTTATCACAAGGTTGTACTCTGAACATAGTACAAGTAGAAGTTCTCCATTAGCATTGTACTTGCCTACTCCATGACTGCCTAGCACTCCTTTCCATTTCTCAGTGTCTGAACCAACTCTGGCATTAAAATCTCCAACGAGTATCAGCCTGTCATCAGTCAGTACATGCCTGATAGTCTCACGTAAATCACTGTAGAACTCTTCCTTCACCTCCTCTGTGTTGGTCATTGTTGGAGCATATACACTGATGAGTGTGGCATACTTCTTCCGCTGTAGTGGGAGTCTCATAGTCATTATGCTGTCGTTGATTGGCACCGGTTCCTCATCAAGCATTACTGCTATCTCCTTTCTGACTGTAAAGCCCACTCCTGCTTCTCTCATTTCTTGAGTTGATCTCCCACTCCAAAAGAAGATGTACCCATGGTCTTCCAAGCTTTCATATCCAGGCAATCTTGTTTCACTAAGTGCAGCTATGTCTACATTGTACCTATTCATTTCCAGGGCCACAATCGCGGTCTGTCTTTCTGGGCGCTGTGATGTTGTTCTGTCCAACAGAGTGCGTACATTCCATTCTGCTACACAAAAGGCTGCTGTTTTCCTCTTCTTTTGTCTTTCTGCTCCTAGCTTACTTTTCGCTGCCTGTCGGAGTGTGAACAGATCAGTGCGGACCTTGTAAGCCCAGGCGACATCCGAGCCGGTATGAGTTGCTTTCTGATTGACCATTTCATGAAACTGCTTGCAAAGTATTTGAGTACTGCTAGCTTTTGCTGGACTAGGAGCACTTTCTTGGCAGATAAAGGTATTATCAGTGGCTAGGACAAGCCAAGACAAACTGACTCCAGTATCTGTTGCAGTGACTGACCAGATGATAGGTTTGTTTATCTCTGCTCTTTGTGTAGTGCATGTCACAATGCACCGACTGGCACAGTCCACCACAGACCTTGCAACATATGTGTTTATTTATCTGCCAGGATGTCCAGTCTCACCCTGTGTAACTGGGAGTGGTCCACCATAGACCTGTGACAGATGTTGTTTTTAGTTCTGCCAGGATGCCCTGTTTCACCCTCCACGCCCTCGGAAGGGCGGGGATGCTGGTTGAGTCCCTGATGGCCCGACCCATGAGACAGGTAGTCCCATCCCAGTGACATCCAAAAGCATGTGGTGGTGGCAGCAAGACTGGTGAAGATCAATCCTAAGCTTCATTGTTATCCTGAATACGCCGAGCTGCTAGCCTCCATTTCTGTGCAGCAGCGGCGCTTTCCTGACCCGCACCCAACCTTTGCCTTGCCCTCTGCCAATAAACGCCATCACCCTGCTCATGCCCAGCCTCAGCGAGAACCCTATCTGGATTCAGTTCTGGGTCACCGAAAGAACTCTGCCTCCCAGCCAGCTGTTGCTCCTGCATCACGACAGGAGGAGAACACAGCAGCCTCCACCCCCGGGTCATCTGTCTCGGCTGTTCCATCAGCTTCTTGTCCCCGGACCGCCTGGGCTGCTCCGCCCTCTTCCTCGACGCTCTCTCCAGCTGCTGAGAACTACATGAGTCCTGCTCCGGCTGTGCCCATCATCGATCCTGTGCGAGCGGTTCCTCCTCATCTTCCCGGGGGGCCCTCCATCACCATCCAGAGGGGAGAGGAGAAAACCAAGCCCACTGCAGCAGCTTCCATCGGTCCTCAGCGGAGCAGGCAAGTTTCTTTTCATTCTTTTCCTTCACTGGGGGAATTGCTTTGCCTGATCCCTGGGGGTGGAGTTCGGAGTTCACAGTCTCCCGAGCTCCCTCCACCTGCTGCAGTCATTAATTGTGAAACCGCATCCTCTGTGTCTCCTTCCCCTGAGCGTCCCCCTGTGCCAGGACTTCACCGCCGGACGAGGAAGGAGCCTGCGGCCCTGCAGAGCCTGGTACCAGTCCCGCAACCATGTCACGGGCAGAGGAGGAGAGCGGTCTGCCGTTTGGAACCTGCGCCAATGACTAAGCGTCCCTGGGTCTTCACGGAGGAGCAGTTTGACCCAGTAGGTCACGGATCCCCTGCCACCAGGCCGTGCGGGCCTTTGGCATGGACATCAGTGTCAGGGAATCCCCAGACTGTGGACACCATCATGCCGGCTGCGGAGCCCGCCGCAGTCGAGTGGGAACCAGGAGTGGACCTTCAACTTGATGAACCTGGATCGCTGAAGTCCTGGGCGGCGGTAGAGCCCGAGATCAGGCAAGTGTTCTACTTTGTCTTTCTCTTCTCTGTTCTGGAGCATCATTTGCCTGTCTCTTGGGGAAACAACCCAGGTGTAGCCGATCGCTGCATCTGGGCTTGTCTCGCCGGGCTCTGCCGCTGCCGGTGATACTGATCCCAGTTTTCTGTTCTGTTCCTCTGAGCCTTCTCCCAAGGTCACCGGTGATGAGTCGGTCCCGGTCATCGTTGAGGGTCCGTGTTCGTGTTTGGAGATTAACCCTGGTGCTGCACCGGCCCATTCGGGGTCCGTCGTGGGTATTGTTCCGGCCCAGTCGGGGTCTGTCATGGGTGCAACGCTGGCCCAGTCGGGGTCTGTCGTGGGCGCTGTTCCGGCCCAGTCGGGGTCCGTCGTGGGTGCTGCATGGTCCTGCCTGGGATTCAGCAAGAGCGCAGTGCCAGTTCTTGTGGAGTTCGAAGAAGGAGCTGCAGATCCTCCACCGTTCGACACCGGACTGGTCCCTCATCGCTTCCCCGATCCCTTTTTCCCTCCATCGGGTGCCGCTGGGATTTCCCTTATTCGGCTCGGCTTTCCCTCACTATCCCTCTCAGTAGGGAGGCTGCCTCCAAGTTCTTCCCTTTGGTCCTGGTGGCCTATTGACGTGGGTCAGCTGCCTAGGAAACTGCTTCACTGGTTCGGTGTTCTGGGTCGGCTGCCCGATGGACTGGACTCTTTATTCGGCGACCTGGTCCGGCCGCCAGAGGTACTGTTTCTCTGGGCCTGGGACTGGGGTAGACCGCCCGAACTTATTCTTTTTCCCCTGCCAGCCATATGGACGCTGGATGCTGGAAGACCTCCAGAACTATTTGTTTTTTGTTTCATTGTGCTCTGCCTGCTGACATCCCTGTAGAGTTTTTTGTTTCCTCCTCTGTGGTTTTGGGAGGCTTTTTTTTTTTTTTGGTCCATGAACTATATTGAACTCTATATATCGCCGCTCTGTAACGTGTGAGTTTTTTTCTCTGGTATTATTAGGTACGCTGTATTTTGTTATGTGCCTGTTTAGTATGATCTATATTAGTTTCACTGCTCTGTAGCATGTTGAGTTGCCTTCCTGGTCTTATGGGGTCCGTGGCATTTTTGCATCTATATTTGAGTTTTCCTTGTTCCTCTGTGGTTTGAGATGTTTTTTTTTTCTTGCCTGTGACTTTATCGGACTGTATTATGGTGTGCTGTTTGTAGCCGTTTTGAGCCTTTTTTTTTCTTCGTTTCTCCTCCTCATGTTTTTTTTTTTTTTGGGTGCAGTGTATGTGCCTGTATTTTGGCTTTTGTATTTTCTACCATGCTCTGATTGTTATAGTCTGTCATTATTTTTTTTTTCCATGTTTGAGCCTTATCGTCATTTTTGATTGTCATTGTTGCCCTCCTTTGTTTTGTTTGTTTCCTTGTTACGGGGTTTGTTGGTTCTTGCCCTCCTGGCCTGTTTCCCCCTCCACCCTCCCTAGGGCGGTCCTGTTGACCTTCTGGGTGGGGGGAGGGGGGCTTCAATGTTCTATCGTGCCTGGAATTCGCGTTTTAAGGGGGGAGTACTGTCATGGTCTGAGCGCTGATATTGTCCGCGCTCGGATCATCCAGTATTTTCCCCGTTAGTCCGTGTTTTTCTTATGACCTTCCAGGGCCTTTATTATGACAGCGTCACGGCGGGGCTTCTGGCTGTCAGAGCTGAGTGCGCCGTGACAGCTGATCTACATTCCTTTGATTACTGTCTCATTATTGGTTGTGCCTATTTAAAGGAGCAGCTGTGGTTACTCCGGGCTGCGACCTCGTCAAACCTCCGTCTTAGATTCACGATACGTTCTCCTCACAGTAAGTGTATTCCTTCAGAGTCTGTTTTCCTTTGTCCATAGTCTTAGTCATAGTCATAGTTGTGTTTTTCCCCATGTGGCTCATTACTTTGTCATTGTTATCTTTTGTTAATTAACATGCAAACTCAGCAGCTGGCTTTCGGCGTCTCATTGATGGCCTGCGAGGGCCATCGCTGACACCAAGACTGTAAAATAGGTTACAACCCATAACATTAACACTGGATGCTGAAACGTTAATGCGAACACTGGGCACCACACTGTCCTTATACCGGGCCTCCATTTCCACATAGCCCAAAATAGCCAACCTATTCCATCCATAACCATAAAACTCTTCATGTTGCCTTCTTATCTGTCAGTGGGGAAACAGTCTCTCCATGGTTTCCAGATTCAGGACAGAAATCACCGCTCCAGTGTCCACTAAGAGCGGGATCTCAACGCCGTCTAGCGTGATGGTACAGCCAATCCTCCCTGTCGTCTCTGGGGAGACGGTATGCACAACTGTTGGAGTCTTCTGCGCAGCACCTGGTTCTCTCCCACGACTCCTGCGTACGGGGTACAAAGTTTTTGCACACCCTGGCAAAATGGTTCAAAACACCACACTTGCCACAATGCTTTCCTTTCGCTGGGCACACCCTGGACTTATAGCGGTGCTCAGTGGACCCATATCCATAACATTTTGGCGTACCAAGGGCAGACCTTATCCTGACCATGGAGGCAAAATCATCCTCTCCGCACTCGCCATCACAAGGGTCCATGATCAGTGCCTTAGCGCAAGACTCATTCTTTCCCAGAGAAGCCCCTTCAGTAAGGCCTCTCGCGATGGTCTCTGCTGCCTCAACTGTTGGGCAAGCTTGACAGCTTCAGCTAATGTCATCTCCCCTGGGCGTGTCAACAACCTGGACCGGGCTGCCAGGCAGCGGATGTGCTCTGCCAGCTGGTCCCGAATCATCTCGTCCTCCAGGGCCCTAAATCTGCATTCCCTCGCCAGCTCGTGGAGGTCCATTACAAATCTTCTTACCGGCTCTCCCGACCGCTGGCAGCGCTGTCGAAAGTGAATGCCCCTCACGGTGACGTTTTCCGGTGCCCTAAAGTACCGCGTCATTAGCTGCATCACTTCGTCAAAACTGTCAGCACCTCCAAGGTTCTCTAGAATCCTCCGCCCTTCCATTCCCAGATTATGCACCAACACAGCTCGCGCTCGGAGCTTCTCCATCTCGCCCAGGTTTAAGACAACGAGATAGTTGGTGAAAGTAGCAAATCAACAAGGCCACAGCATGAGCAGCTCACCTGGGGCCTCAAGAAACTGCCAAAAGCTGGCAACGGAACGCTCCATTAATGCTTTTACCTCGTCGCCAAATGTTGTGTCCATAATGCTGGGAATGACAAGTGATACTAGACTCGGTTAACATGGTTTATTCGGGATAATAAACTATATACAATAAAGGCTTACGGCATTCGCCTGCATGCCAGGTGGCTTTACGATGAAAGAGGCAGAGCCTCTTTCGCCCACTCTTTTATACCACGGGTGGTGTCACCACCGGAAACCGGTAGTAGCCGCCCCGTCTATTCCATGACCAACCCGGCCGCCTTCTTAGTAATACCAGCTTAATTCTATACATAACAGGAACTAGGAAAAATAAAACAAATCACAAACAAAACTAACCAGACAAATGCTAAACTAAAGTGGGAAAATACAGAAAATAATCAAAACAAAAGAGCTTGAGCACAGTGCGTTCCCTCGCCCCTTCCCAGATGCTCAGCGTCATGACGTGAATTTTGAAGACTTGTTGTGAACATGGCCCATTCCTGAAAAAAGCACCACAGTGATCTGGATGAGGTGATAGTTTTTGTGTGCTGACGGTTATTGCAATGGCTAGATGAAGGAGCAGCATCAGGTACTTTTTTAGTCACTATTTGTTCTACATGTACCACAAAGCCCTTTTGCATAGCCTGGAGATGTAACCGGTGATATCCTTGCATCTGTTCACTGCTGCAGCTGCTGTATTTCCCGGTTATTACATCCATTTGAAAAGTACAATTGAATTAAATCAGCCACTGCAGACATAACAAGAGCAGACTTGTATTCAATTCAGACGTGCAAAGTAAGTGTTGACCTAAATGCCTTCTGTCTCAAGTAAAATCCTCCTACCATGAACCTCTGAAAAGATTCTAGTAGCAGTGTCAGTGCAGGTGTGTATATACAGTAAAAACTTTATTGTCTATTTCTTATATAACTGTCCATACAGATTGTGGATGGTTTCATTAAATTCCAATAGGTACACCTGTTAACTGCTTGTTAATACAAATACAGTCATGTGAAAAAAAATTAGGACACCCCATTAAATATTCAGTTCTTTATTAAGAAATGTTCACATATCTATGTCTAACCTTGTTTTTTGTTTTTATTTGCATTTTTTAAAATTTATTTTAGCCCTTTTAAGTGGGAATGAATGTGGAGGTGTCCTAAAAAAGATGGGGTGTCCTAATTTATTCCTCACTATTTGTTGAGAATTAAATTTTACAGAAAATTTGAAAATGTCTTTAATTCAGTTTTAATTGTTTAGTTGTATTACATGAATCTCCCAGTATTTTTAACATTGGTATTAAATATCCATATGTCCAAATATGTTAAAAAACACACAGGCTTATACAGGGTGTCCTAACTTTTTCACATGGCTGTATCTAATCAGTCAATCACATGGCAGCAGCTTAGGCATGTAGACATGGACAAGAAGAGCTGCCTAAGTCCAAACCAAGCATCATAATAGGGAAGAGAGGTGATTTATGGTATGACCCGGCAGGTTACATCAAAAGCCACGACTTGACCTCGGAAATGAGCATTTCATTGTCTACGTTTCCTGACATACAAACCCAGAGTGAAAGCCATCAGATCAACAGAAAAGCAGGTGCATGTGCGGCCAGAGGGGGCCTCTGATGTTCTGAAAGACCGCTTCAGCACTACAGACTGGGACACTTTCAAGCATGCAGCCACTCACAATGGACACACAAACCTAGAGGAGTACACTGAGGTTGTTGTAGCATACATTGCTAAATGCACTGATGATGTCACTGACTGCAAAACCATCACTGTTCATGCTAACCAAAAGCCATGGATGACAGTAGACGCCAACAGGCTCCTGAGGGCTTGGGATGCAGCCTTCAGGGTTGGCGACACTGCAGGACTAACAACACCTAGGGCCAACCTGTCCCATGGCATCAAGGCGGCAAAACAACAGTACAGCAAGAAAATATCCACACACTTCAGCAACACCAGAGATGCACGTTCCCTCTGGCGTGGCATACAGACCTAGAGGAGTATACTGAGGTTGTTGTAGCATACATAGCTAAATGCACTGATGATGTCACTCACAGCAAAACCATCATTGTTCGTGCTAACCAAAAACCATGGATGACAGTAAAAATCAGCAGGCTCCTGAGGGCTCAGGAGGCAGCCTTCAGGGCCAGCAACACTGCAGGACTAACAACAGCTAGGGCCAACCTGTCCCGTGCCATCAAGGAGGCAAAACGACAGTACAGCAAGAAAATATCCGGCCACTTCAACAACACCAGAGATGCATGTTCCCTCTGGCGTGGCATATAGACCTTCACCAAGTACAAACCTTCACCTCAGACCTGTGCGAGTGACATCACACTGCTTAACAACCTAAATAACTTCTTTGGCCGCTTTGAAGCATAAAACAGCACATCAGCACAGAAGACCACTCGTCCTCCAGACGAGCAGGCTATAAGTCTGGATCCAGCTAGCATGAAGAGGCTCCTCTCCAGGATCAACCCATGTAAGGCAGCTGGCCCAGACAACATACCAGGTCACGCTCTGAAGGACTGTGCAGAGGAGCTCAAGAATGTCCTGGCTGACATCTTCAACCTCTCCCTGAGTCAAGCTGTTGTTCCCGCATGTTTCAAAACTGCCACCATAATACCAGTCCCAAATAAGCCCATCCCATCCAGCTACAATGATTATTGGCTTGTAACACTGACCTTATCATAATAAAGTGCATCGAGGGGCTGATCATGCAGAACATCAAGTTCATCCTCCCTCCCTCCCACGACCCATCTCATTTTGCGTACAGGTCAAACAGATCCACAGAAGATGCCATCTCTGCTGCTCTCCATCCAGCCCCCACCCACCTGGACTCAAAGAACTCCTACGTGCAAATGCTGTTCTTGTTCTTCAGTTCAGCATTCAACGCAATCTTCCCACAGCACCTAATACAAAAACTTTTAGGACTCAAAACCTCTCTCTGTAACTGGGTGCTGGACTTTCTCACAGGGAGGCCACAGAATGTGCGGGTTGGCAGCTGCACCTCCAAGACTATCACACTGAGCATAGGGGCCCCACAAGGGTGCATGCTCAACCCGCTGCTCTTCACTCTGCTGACCTATGACTTTGTACCAGCCTACAACACCAACCACATCATCAAGTTTGCGGATGATATAATGGTGGTGGGCCTCGTCACCAACAATGAGGAGGCCAACTACAGAAATGAGGTGAACCAGCTGGTCCAGTGGTGTAAAGACAATAACCTCTTCCTGAACGTTGGAAAAATCAAGGAGATTGTTGTCAACTTCAGGAGGGGACACACACAACATCCCCCTCTGATCATCGATGATGCAGCTGTGGAGAGGGTGAGCAGCACCAAGTTCTTGTGAGTGCACATCTCTGAGGACCTCTCCTGATCCAACAACACCACATCACTGGCCAAGAAGGCTCAAACTCGCCTCCATTTCCTCCGCAAACTGAGGAGAGCACAAGTCCCATCCCCCATCATGTGCTCATTCTACTGGGGCACCGTTGAGAGCATCCTCACCAGCTGCATCATGGTGTGATATGGAAGTTTCACTGCCTCCTGCTGGAAGACATTACAATGCACAGTGAAAGCAGCCAGTAAGCTCACCGGTGCCCCTCTGCCCCCCCCCCCCCCGGACATCTACCTCACCCGCTTCACCCACAGAGCCATCAACATTGCAGGTGACACCTCCCACCCCTCACACTCCCTCTTCAGCCCCGTGCCCTTGGAGAAAAGGTACCAGAGCCTCTCGGCCCACTCCACAAGACTGCTAAACAGCTTTGCTCACCAGGCCATCAGGACCCTGAACTCTGTCCACTCCCCCCACCCCCTTCCTGGTCTGTTCCGCACTCACCCGCACAATAACTACCTCGGCTGTTGGCACAGAAGGACTGGCACACCAACAGTAATACATCTGCTGCTGTGTGTATCTGCACTTTACTGTAACTATTTGCACAAATACCATACCTGCTGCTGTCTGTTTTGCAATACTGTTCATATGCAGTCCAATCTGTCACTGTCTACACCTACACTACCACATCGAACTTGCAACCACAGGTATTACTGCTTAACCTTTTCTGTATATAGGATTTCTGGGTTTTATTGTTTATCTTTATTTGCACTATGGGATATCTGGGTCTATCTTTTGTCGCTATTTGCGCTGTGGGTAGCATTACTCTATATAGACTCCTGTTGTTGTTTTTCCATCCTTATCCCTTTTGTTTTTTATATTACACACGCCACTGAAGAGAGAGAGAAACGGCATTTCAATTCTCCTGTATGCCCTGTACATACAGTGGGGTAAAAAAGTATTTAGTCAGCCACCAATTGTGCAAGTTCTTCCACTTAAAAGATGAGAGAGGTCTCCAATTTTCATCATAGGTATACCGCAACTATGAGAGACAAAATAAGAAAAAAAAAATCCAAAAGATCACATTGAAGGATTTTTAATGAATTAATTGGTAAATTCCTCGGTAAAATAAGTATTTGGTCAATAACAAAAGTTCATCTCAATACTTTGTTATATACCCTTTGTTGGCAATGACAGAGATCAAACATTTTCTGTAAGTTTTCACAAGGTTTTCACACACTGTTGTTGGTATTTTGGCCCATTCCTCCATGCAGATCTCCTCTAGAGCAGTGATGTTTTGGGGCTGTCACTGGGCAACACGGACTTTCAACTCCCTCCAAAGATTTTCTATGGGGTTGAGATCTGGAGACTGACTAGGCCACTCCAGGACCTTGAAATGCTTCTTACGAAGCCACTCCTTTGTTGCCCGGGCGGTGTGTTTGGGATTATTGCCATGCTGAAAGACCCAGCCACATTTCATCTTCAATGCCCTTGCTGGTGGAAGGAGGTTTTCACTCAAAATCTCACGATACATGGCCCCATTCATTCTTTCCTTTACACGGATCAGTCGTCCTGGTCCCTTTGCAGAAAAACAGCCCCAAAGCATGATGTTTCCACCCCCATGCTTCACAGTAGGTATGGTGTTCTTTCTCCTCCAAACAAGACAAGTTGAGTTTTTACCAAAAAGTTCTATTTTGGTTTCATCTGATCATATGACATTCTCCCAATCCTCTTCTGGATCATCCAAATGCTCTCTAGCAAACTTCAGACAGGCCTGGACATGTACTGGCTTAAGCAGGGGGACACGTCTGGCACTGCAGGATCTGAGTCCCTGGCGGCGTAGTGTGTTACTGATGTAGCCTGTTACTTTGGTCCCAGCTCTCTGCAGGTCATTCACTAGGTCCCCCCATGTGGTTCTGGGATTTTTGCTCACCGTTCTCGTGATAATTTTGACCCCACGGTAAGATCTTGTGTGGAGCCCCAGATCGAGGGAGATTATCAGTGGCCTTGTATGTCTTCCATTTTCTAATAATTGCTCCCACAGTTGATTTCTTCACACCAAGCTGCTTACCTATTGCAGATTCAGTCTTCCCAGCCTGGTGCAGGTCTACAATTTTGTTTCTGGTGTCCTTTGACAGATCTTTGGTCTTGGCCATAGTGGAGTTTGGAGTCTGACTGTTTGAGGTTGTGGACAGGTGTCTTTTATACTGATAACGAGTTCAAACAGGTGCCATTAATACAGGTAACGAGTGGAGGACAGAGGAGCCTCTTAAAGAAGAAGTTACAGGTCTGTGAGAGCCAGAAATCTTGCTTGTTTGTAGGTGACCAAATACTTATTTTACTGAGGAATTTACCAATTAATTCATTAAAAATCCTTCAATGGGATTTTCTGGATATTTTTTTTTCTCATTTTGTCTCTCATAGTTGAGGTATACCTATGATGAAAATTGGAGACCGCTTTCATCTTTTAAAGTGGGAGAACTTGCACAATTGGTGGCTAACTAAATACTTTTTTGCCCCACTGTATAGTAGTATTGAAAAATAAAATCTTGAATGTTGAATGTTGAATCTGATCTTGACATCTTGGGCTAGTTGACAAACAGTTATAAGATAAGATAAGAGCATCCTCACCAGCTGCATCAGGGTGCATCACAATGTGGTATGCAAGCTGCAAAGCCTCCTGCCAGAAGACACTACAATGCACAATGAAAGCAGTCAGCAAGATCATTGGTGCCCCTCTGCCCCCCCCCCCCCCCCGGAGATCTACCTCACCCACAGAGCCAGCAACATCGCAGGCAACACCTCCCACCCCTCACACTTCCTCTTCAGCCCCCTTCCCTCGGGGAAAAGGTACCGGAGCCTCCGGGCCCACCAGGACCGTGAACTCTGTCCACTCCCCACCCCCCCACCCGGACCGTAACGCACTAACCCACACACTACCTCAGCTGTTGGCACAGAAAGACTGGCACTCCAATAGTAATACATTTGCTGCTGCCCTTTAACTGCAACCATTTCCACAAATGCTATATCTGCTGCTGTCTGTCTGTCATTGCAATACTGATCATGTACAGTCCTATCTGTTACTGTCTGCACATACAATACCTATTACATGTCTATATATGGGATTGCTGGGTTTCATAGGGCAGCATGGTGGCAGAGTGGTTAGCACTGCAGCAGCACAGCAACTCACCCTTGGCCGGGGGATCCTGGGTTTGATCCCAGCCCCCAACCAACAGTGATCTGTGTGGAGTTTGCATGTTCTCCCCGTGTCTGCGTGGGTTTACTCCGGGATTTCTCCGGTTTCCTCCCACATGCCAAAAACATGCAAGTTAGGTTAATTGGCATCAAACTGGGAATTCTAAATTGTCCTTAGGTATGAATGTGAGAGTGAATGGTTGTCTGTCTTTCTGTGTTGGCCCTGCGATGGACTGGCGATCTGCTCAGGGTGGACCCTGCCTCTTGCCCAAAGATGCTGGGATAGGCTCCAGCCCGCGACCTGAAAAGGATTAAGCGGAAGAAGATGGATGGATGGATGGATGCTGGGTTTCATCATCGTTAATCGTTTATCTCTATTTGCGCTATGGGAGGTCTGGGTCTATGTTTTGTCACCATTTGCACTACAGGTAGCATTACTTTATATAGACTGCTGTTGTTGTTTTGTTCCCAGCCTTATTCCTATTTCTTTTTTTATATTGTGTACATCACTGAAGAGAGAGAGAAACACCATTTCAATTCTCCTGTATGTCCTGTACGTATAGTAGTACTGACAAAATATTTGAATCTTGAATCTTTGTACAAGATAAGATCAGCCTTTATTAGTCCCACAATGGGGAAATTCCAGGATTGCAGCAGCACAAGGATAGCAGCACTCAGAGCAATAGTAAACAAGATAAAAAGAAAAGAACTGTTTAGCCAAAGCAGTAAATAAATACACATGTACATATGTACAGTTATATAAACAGCGCAGGAGCATTACAGCTAGATGGTATTAAGACCATTATAGTCTGTTAAATTACCCGGCAGAATATTAATATGTACCCAGATGGTATATTTTGCATTTGAATCAACAGTGTTGTTACCACCCTCAATAATAATTGTAATTGTCTTAGTTGTGTATTGGAGGGGAAGATCTCCATTGTGCAAAGTTGTTATTTTTAGTCCATTTAACTCTTTCAGGATTAAATTTGATTACATGATCTACCTCTTCTGTGGCTGGTGTCACAGATACACACCTGTCACATGGTAGGTCAAAAAGTATGTAAAAAAAAAATAGACCCAGATATACCAACCATTTCACATCACTAAATGGCAGACACATATAGCTTACTGCTCTTCTCTGGAGGACTCGGTTCAGCCTTCCAGAACTTGTTTGAATCTGATATCACTTCCGGGCGCAGAAGAAGAGGCGTATAAACAATTGCCAACATACAGTATATTTCAACGGGGAGGAAGCATTTGCTCCAAATTTTGCCAACTATGATTCTAAAAGGGATTATTTAGCTTCTGAAGGGAAATATTTACCTTCTGTGACAGCACAAGATGGACTGGAGCATGTACACTTTTCGTCTGTCATTAACAAAGCTGCACGTGATGGAGAGGGCAATATTGCCGGTTCGGTGGTGTTGTCTAACCAGAATTGAAGTGGAATAAATCAGAAAATAACTGTGAGAGTTTCTGGATGTGGGAGAGAAAGCGAAAATGACTGACAGAAGACAAAATAAGGACTGGGATGAGCACACAGACGCATGACGACACATGGTGCACAGTAGGTCTGATGTTTTTATCAGTTTGTTTACATTCTACTGATTTTCTGGTTCATATATTTTGAAAATAACAAAAAAAACATAAACAAACAAAACCATCCTTTGTGTAAATATGTCCAAAGTCCAATTTGACCGAAAGTTATGTAATCTGATGTGGCTTCCGTCACATTATGCAAATTAGATGCTTAAATTTGCTCTTATCATAAACTTTGGATCATATTCTACATCTTTCTCATGGACAGTAAGCCATTATCTCTTACCACTTTCAAGTTACAGCCTTTGGAATTTGTGATATCTAAACTGAATATCCATCCATCCATCCATCTTCTACCGCTTTTCCGGAGGTCCGGGTCGCGGAGGCAGCAGTTCAAGCAGAGAAGCCCAGACTTCCCTCTCCCCAGCCACCTGCTCCAGCTCTTCAGAGGGGATACCAAGGCGTTCCCAGACTAGCTGGGAGACATAGTCTCTCCACCGAGTCCTGGGTCTGCCCCGGGGTCTCCTCCCAGTGGGACGTGCCTGAAACACCTCAAGTGGGAGGCGTCCAGGAGGCATCCTAATCAGATGCCCATACCACCTCAACTGACTCCTTTCAATGTGGAGGAGCAGCGGTTCTACTCTGAGCCTCTCCCGGATGACTGAGCTCCTCACCCTATCTCTGAGGGTGAGTCCAGCAATCCTACGGAGAAAGCTCATTTCAGCCGCTTGTATCCGCGATCTCGTTCTTTCGGTCATTACCCAAAGCTCGTGACCATAGGTGAGAGTAGGAACGTAGATTGACTGGTAAATCGACAGCTTTGCCTTAGAACTAAGCTCCCTCTTCACCACAACAGACCGGTACAACGTCCGCATCACTGCAGATGCTGCTCCAATCCGTCTGTCGATCTCTCGCTCCATTTTCCCCTCACTCGTGAACAAGACCCCAAGATACTTAAACTCCTCCACTTGGGGCAGGAGCCTGTCCCCAACCCGGAGAGGACAATCCACCTTTTTCCGGCTGAGGACCATGGACTCGGACTTGGAGGTGCTGATTCTCATCCCAGCCGCTTCACACTCAGCGGCAAACCGTCCCAGCAAGAGCTGTAGGTCATTGCTGGATGAAGCCAACAGGACAACATCATCTGCAAACAACAGAGATGAGATCCTGTGGTCACCAAGCATGACACCCTCCATTCCCTGGCTGCGCCTAGAAATCCTGTCCATAAAAATTATGAACAGGACCGGTGACAAAGGGCAGCCCTGGCGGAGTCCAACTCTCACTGGGAATGACTCCGACCGAGTGTTGGCAATGCGAACTAAACTCTCACAACGGTCGTACAGAGACCGAATAGCTCGTAACAACAAGCCCGATACCCCATACTCCCGAAGCACCCCCCACAAAAATCCACGAGGGACGCGGTCAAATGCCTTCTCCAAGTCCACAAAACACATGTAAACTGGTTGGGCAAACTCCCACGAACCCTCAAGAATTCTCGAGAGGGTAAAGAGCTGGTCCGATGTGCCACGGCCAGGACGAAAACCACATTGCTCCTCCTGAATCCGAGGTTCGACCAACGGCCGGACTCTCCTCTCCAGTACCTTGGCATAGACCTTCCCAGGGAGGCTGAGGAGTGTGATCCCTCTAAAGTTGGAGCACACCCTCCGGTCCCCTTTTTTGAAGAGAGGAACCACCACCCCGGTTTGCCATGCCAAAGGCACTGCCCCCGACCTCCACGCAATGTTGCAGAGGCGTGTCAACCATGACAACCCAACAACATCTAGGGCCTTGAGGTACTCGGGGCGAATCTCGTCCACCCCCGGGGCCCGGCCACCAAGGAGATTTTTAACCATCTTGGCGACCTCAGCCCCTGTGATAGGCGAGTCATCCCCCTCGTCCCCAAACCCTGCTTCCTCTGTGGAAGGCGTATCAGTGGGATTGAGGAGATCCTCGAAGTATTCCTTCCACCGCCCGACGATATCCCCAGTTGAAGTCAACAGTGTCCCATCCGCACCATACACAGTGTGGACGGGGAGCTGCTTTCCCCTCCTGAGCCGCCGAACAGTTTGCCAGAATCTCTTTGAAGCCGACCGAAAGTCTTGTTCCATGGCCTCACCGAACTCCTCCCATACCCGGGTTTTTGCTTCAGCAACCACCCGAGCTGCACTCCGCTTGGCCTGCCGGTACACCTCAGCTGCTTCGGGAGTCCCACAAGCCAACCAAGCTTGATAGGACTCCTTCTTCAGCTTAATGGCCCCCCTCACCACTGGTGTCCACCACTTGGTTCGGGGGTTGCCACCACGAGATGCACCGACCACCTTGCGGCCGCAGCTCTGGGCTGCCGCTTCAACAACAGAGGTGGAGAACATGGCCCATTCAGACTCCATGTCTCCAGACTCCCTCGGAATGTGGTTGAAGTTCTTCCGGAGGTGGGAGTTGAAGACCTCCCGGACAGGGGCCTCAGCCAGACGCTCCCAGCACACCCTCACTATACGTTTGGGTCTACCAGGTCTGAATGGCTTCCTCCCCTGCCATCGGATCCAACTCACCACCAGGTGGTGATCAGTTGACAGCTCTGCACCTCTCTTTACTCGGGTGTCCAAGACATACGGTCGCAGGTCTGATGATACGATAACAAAATCGATCATCGACCTGCGGCCTAGGGTGTCCTGGTGCCAGGTGCACATATGGACACCCTTATGCTTGAACATGGTGTTCGTTATAGACAGACTGTGGTTAGCACAGAAGTCCAATAACTGAACACCACTCGGGTTCAGATCGGGCAGGCCGTTCCTCCCAATCACCCCCCTCCAGGTTTCACTGTCGTTGCCCACGTGCGCATTGAAGTCCCCCAGTAGGACAATGGAGTCTCCAGGAGGAGCACCCTCCAGCACCCCAGTCACAGACTCCAAAAAGGGTGGGTACTCTGAAACATCATTTGGTGCATAGGCACAAATGATGGTCAGGACCCGTTTCCCAACCCGAAGGCGCAGGGAAGCAACCCTTTCGTCCACCGGGGAAAACTCCAATATAGAGGCAGCAAGGTGGGGCGATACAAGAATACCTACCCCTGCTCGTCGCCTCTCGCCCGGGGCAACTCCAGAAAAGGCCAAGCTCCAGCCCCTCTCCAGGAGACTGGTTCCGGAACCAGAGCTGTGTGTTGAGGTGAGGCCGACTATATCTAGCCGGTATCGCTCAATCTCGTACACCAGCTCAGGCTCCTTCCCCACCAGAGAGGTGACATTCCACGTACCAAAAGCCAGTTTAGAAAGCTTGGGATCAGTCCGCCAAGGTCTCCGCCTTTGACTGCCACCTAATCCACATAGCACCGGACTTCCATGATCCCTCCTGCAGGTGGTGAACCTACTGGAGGGCGGACCCATGTAACTCCTTCGGGCTGAGCCCGGCCGGGTCCCATGGGTGGAAACCCGGCCACCAGACGCTAGCCTTCGAGCCCCTCCCCCAGGCCTGGCTCCAGGGTGGGGCCCCGGTAACCCCATACCGGGCGGGGTACACTGAATCCTTGATATACAATTTATCATGAGAGTCTGTTGGATCGTTCTTCGTCTGGCCCTTCACCCAGGACCAGTTTGTCTTGGGAGACCCTATCAGAGGCAAATTGCCCCGGACAACATAGCTCCTGGGATCACTGGGGCACGCAAACCCCCCCACCACGATAAGGTGACGATCCATGAGGGGGTAAACTGAATATTTTCCTGAAAAAATCTTCGCCACCAGAGGGTGCATGCAGATGGTGCGGCTCTGCGACAGAAAACCTCAAGTGGTTAATACGTTATGTGATGGTGCCCAAAATGATTGCCTCCAGTTGCCAGATGGTGTCTTCATTAATGGTGCACTGTGATCACCTGGGAATGTGTGCTGTTTCCACCGATGTCTGACTACATTTGAACCGTTGATGCCAGTGCTTGACTTGTTGAATGTCTCCTGTGGTGTGCAGCCTCTCAAGTACAGGAACCTGATGACTGCTCTGCATTCAACTGGCTCCATTATCACACCTTAATCCACCTTATAAGATAAGATAAGATAAGATAAGATAAGCCTTTATTAGTCCCACAACGGGGAAATTCCAGGATTGCAACAGCACAGGGATAGCAATACTCAGAGCAACAATCAGAAGGCAAGAAAAAAAAAAAAGCAAGCAAGCAAGAGCAGCTAATATACATATGTACATATTACTATAAAATATATATACACACACACACACAGACACACAGTTCAGAGCATTGTAGCTGGATGGAATAAATATATGAATATACAGTATAAACACACAGTGCGGAGCATTGTAGCTAGATGGAATAAATATGTAAATATATAAACACACACACAGTGCGGAGCAATGTAGCTAGATGGAATAAATAGCACCTGTAAAAGAGAAATTCTTAGGAGTTTAAAGCTGCAAATTACCATGTGACCTATAGAGATATGGGTTATTATACATGTGACAGTTCAGCCTCCTACAGCAACAGGAGGTGGGTCCGGGGCGGAGGTTGCATTAACTGAAAATTTTCCTTCAATGACAGATACTTTTCAACAATGACTGAAAATTTTGAAAGCTGTCTCTCATTTGTCAGATTACACTGAGGATGGTCTAATTCACGTCAGTTAAAATGACAGATAATAATAGATTATGACAGAATTTTTACAAGCCTGTCTGACAAAATGACATAACAAAAAAGGTGAGTGCAACCACTGGTCAGCTGAAATCTTTAATGAGCAGCTTACATATGGGACGTCTGAATAATGTCTGCAAGAAAATATGTTTTCTATACATGGGTGACTTCTACCAGACATTTAACATGATCAACCAAACATTTGAACAGACTCTTGCAGTTCAGAGTTAAAATATTACTGACAGGCTGCTGGCAAGAAGCAGATAGTAATTCAGATTTCTCATCATAAAACAGCCAAAGAATTTAAAATGCTCTGCTGTGTCTCATGGAGAGATTCTAGAGGTTAATCCTACCTGTATATCTTGTCTTCTGGTTCTATTAAAGACACCAAAAATACACTGATGTGTAGTTAAATTTGAACACTTGGTGTGTCACCAGTTACTGAGTCAGGGATTATAGACAAAACACTGCACAGATACTATGAGGGAAACATGGAAATTCAGACTGACGTCACAGTGATGATCTCTGGGTCTGCATATAAAAGTGGCAAGTTTCCCTCTGCTCAGTCCAGATCACCATAGCAGTTATCTGCTGGGCATCAGCATAAGCACAGCTAGAGGCAGAAGAGCAGGACTACACAGATAAGGTGAGTACCTCAGGAAGCTTTTCCCAAAGAATATGAAAAAAAGACATTTATTTGTTTTCTAGTATCTACAGAGAGTGATATATTTGGTCTTTTAGCAGCTGATTTTTTATAAATTTAATTCTTTTACAGCCACACTAATGGTGGTTGAAGAGTGGTTGACTCACTTCAGGGCTTCAGCCTTAAGAATTGGTCCATAATGCAAGTAGTGAAAATAATTTTACAATGACTCCAAAAGGGAAAACTCGTTGAGTCAAATAGTGATGGCACTTCAGGTAATTTTTGAAATATTTCTGCATTTTTCTTCTCGGGGATGTAGACGTAGTCATCCATGTGTTTAATACCTGGCAGAGAATGTTGAAACTATGATCATCCAAAATTGAGTAACAATGTTCCTTCAGAATGATCTGAATTTCATTTAGAAATCTTTCCAAGTCCTTTTAAATGTTATATTCTGTACCCAGGATACTGTGGTTAATCTCTACTGTATTGAAAATACAGATTCATGGCTCTAAAGCATAATAGGTTGCATCTTTGTAATTCAAAATAAGTATTTTACTGGTTTTGCAGAACAAACAATCACTAAAAACGGCTTACACCACAAGTCTTTTTAAATTCTTATATTTAAAATGCATTCATGCTTTTATTTCCTGAGTTTGTTGCTGGAAAAAAACTTTGCAGTTCTGTGAACATCAAAATGTAACTATTTAAATGTTTCTTGTTGACTGATTTTTTGCAAACAGCTGAAAGTTTGAATATTCTGAGAATATAATTGGCAGTAGGGCTGAATAATTTTGAGTGCAACTCTATGTTCAATCATACCCCCTGGTGTGCTGGTGGCTACATAGAAAGCACCCTTAGACACTTGCAATGCAATGCCATTACTGTCGTGTTTTCAGCAAAACACTTCCTTCAGCCATTTTACACATAAACCTAGTCTTTCTATCAAAGTTGAAGCAGATTCAGCTGCTAAAAAACACAAAGGATTCCAAAGCATTTAGAATAAACACTACATGGTACAAACTGACAAATTCTGCATGCTACCCATCCAAATTCTAGTGTTTGTAGTCAAGACCTTAGCAAGACCGGAGTCACCCAAGACCTTAGCCTCAACTTTGTCTTGGTCTTGGGAGACTTTGGTATAAGTCTGGTCTCGACTACAACACTACCAACCTCCTTGTGAGGACTTTGTGACACTAAAATGTGGTCACTACACTTCCAATTCATGGTGTAACGAATCCAGAAAGAAATCAATCAGTGGTTCAGTTCCTATCACAATAAGATTCACCTCCCCTACTAGCTCTCAGTTATTGGAAGAACTCCTCTTTGGGTCAGTGGTTGAACTGTGAAGGATTGAATCATGGTGTCGTGGGTTTGAAGGTACCTTACCAATGGGTGAAAAGGAATATACAGGTGTGAGTCTACCTTTCCTGACTGAAAAAGATAATAGGTTAGACCACCTTGATGATAAGATAAGATAAGATAAGATAAGCCTTTATTAGTCCCACAATGGGGAAATTCCAGGATTGCAACAGCACAGGGACAGCAACACTCAGAGCAATAATTTAGAAGATACGGAAAAAAAAGAGCAGTGAATATACATATGTACACATAAATATATTAATATATATACACAGTGCGGAGCATTGTAGCTAGATGGAATAAACAGCATAACTGTCTACTTAGTTATCCTACATAGTATGAATATGTACCCATACATATTCTCACCCTGTGTAGCGACTGATATTGTCCTAGTTGTATACTGGAGGGGACCATTTGTGTAAGTCTGTTGCGTCTTTTGCATTCAATACTATTAGGTCATCACGTTTTTTTGCTATCTCTGCGAGCAGCCCTGCTTAGGTTATATAGTCTGACAGCTGTAAGTAGGATGGACCTGCGAAACCGCTCGGTCGTGCACCTAGGATGATGTAGTCTACTGCTAAATGAGCTCCTCAGCGCGTTCAGTATGTCCTGCATAGGGTGGGACTCGGACTCCAGCAGAGATGACAGTTTAGCCACCATCCTTCTCTCTCCTATCTCCTCCACTGGGTCAAGGCGATAAAGGTTGAAATGGACACAGAGTTTCTGGGTAAATACAGACGTGGACAAAATTGTTGGTACCCCTCTGTTAATGAAAGAAAAACCCACTATGGTCACAGAAATAACTTGAATCTGACAAAAGTGGTAATAAATAAAAATTCTTTGAAAATTAACCAATGAAAATCAGACAATGCTTTTGAATTGTGGTTCAACAGAATTATTTTAAAAAACAAACTCATGAAACAGGCCTGGACAAAAATGATGGTACCCTTAACTTAATATTTTGTTGTACAACCTTTTGAGGCAATCACTGCAATCAAACCATTTCTGTAACTGTCAATGAGACTTCTGCACCTCTCGGCAGGTATTTTGGCCCACTCCTCATGAGCAAACTGCTCCAGTTGTCTCAGGTTTGAAGGGTGCCTTCTCCAGATGGCATGTTTCAGCTCCTTCCACAGATGTTCAATAGGCTTTAGATCAGGGCTCATAGAAGGCCACTTTAGAATAGTCCAATGTTTCGCTCCTAGCCATTCTTGGGTGTTTTTAGCTGTGTGTTTTGGGTCATTATCCTGTTGCAAGACCCATGACCTGCGACTGAGACCAAGCTGTCTGACACTGGACAGCACATTTCTCTCTAGAATACCTTGATAGTTTTGAGATTTCATTGTACCCTGCACAGATTTAAGACACCCTGTGCCAGATGCAGCAAAGCAGCCCCAGAACATAACAGAACCGCCTCCATGTTTCACAGTAGGGACAGTGTTCTTTTCTTGGTATGATTCATTTTTGCGTCTGTGAACATAGAGCTGATGTGCCTTGCCAAAAAGTTCCAGTTTTGTCTCGTCTGTCCATAGGACATTCTCCCAGAAGCTTGATGGCTTGTCAACATGCAGTTTGGCAAATTCCAGTCTGGCTTTTTTATGATTTGTTTTCAACAGTGGTGTCCTCCTTGGTCGTCTCCCGTGAAGTCCACTTTGGCACAAACAATGATGGATGGTGCAATCTGACACTGATGTACCTTGACCTTGGAGTTCACCATGAATGTGTTTAGAGGTTGTTCTGGGCTCTTTTGTTACCATTCGTATTATCCGTCTCTTCCATTTTTCATCAAGTTTCCTCCTGCGGCCACGTCCAGGGAGGTTGGCTACAGTCCCGTGGATCTTAAATTTCTGAATAATATGTGCAACTGTAGTCACAGGAACATCAGGCTGCTTGGAGATGGTCTTGTAGCCCTTTCCTTTAACATGCTTGTCTATAATTTTCTTTCTACTCTCCTGAGACAACTCTCTGCTTTGCTTCCTCTAGTCCATGTTTAGTGTGGTACACACCATGTCACCAAACAGCACAGTGACTACTTGTCACCCTTTAAATAGGCCGACTGACTGATTACAAGTTTGTAGACACCTGTGATGTTAATTAGAGGACACATCTTGGTTGAATATGTCCCTATAGTCACATTATTTTCAATCTTTTCTAGGGGTACCATCATTTTTGTCCAGGCCTGTTTCATGAGTTTGTTTTTTAAAGTAATTCTGTTGAACCACAATTCGAAAGCATTGTCTGATTTTCACTGGTTAATTTTCATAGAATTTTTATTTATTAGCACTTTTGTCAGAATGAAGTTATTTCTGTGACCATTGTGGGTTTTTCTTTCATTAACCCCTTGCACTCCGGTCAATTTCCCTAAAAACGCCAAAAAATAATGTGCCCACATTAAATCCAAAGCTGTTCTTCAACCCTTTGCAGCATCTTCATGGGGTTGGTCTCATTTAAAAGAAAACACTTTGAATTTTTTGGCAAAACAGTCATAATCTCTCTAAGTGCTCCGGCCACTGAGTAACAGTCATCTAAACATAGTGAACTTGAAGAAAATAAATTTGGCCTGGGTGTTTTTTTGGATACAAATGCTTGCAAATAACACACAGCTTCAGATCCGGGCTGGAAAATGCAACAGAAATGTAGAGCCAAGTGTTATCCAGCTGAGGTCAAAATTTTGTAACAATACCACAAAAAATGAATATATTACACAGCTTTGTTCTCAGGTAGTTCCCAGGCGTTTTGGAACTGTGCCAAATTGTGCCAAATGGCACAGTTTGGAAAAACGTCTGTAACTTTTGAATGCTTCAATATAGAAGCTTCATTTTGGGCTCTAATGAAAGGTCACACTCAGGGCTGTGTCTGTGTGTGTGGGGGGGGGGGGGTTGTCCCCCCCCCCTCGCTACAGAGGATGGACATCAACCATCGCTACATGACGGATTAGCCTCATATGGCGATGTGGGACAGCAGCTCAGTCACCGCGGCCCCCCCCCCCCCTCGCTACAGAAGAATAGCGGGAGAGGGGGCGGCGTTCACGGTCTGGACGCGACGAACGAACCATGTACCGCGGAGCACGAACTTCAGACTTTGTGCGCCGCACAGTTGTAATTTACCGATCGGTCAAAAGTCATTTTGGATTACAATTTTCAGGGATAGAGAATAATTTAGCTTATAACACCTTACCTCTTCACAGCAGTGTCCTGGCGAACTTCTCTTCCTCACTGTCAGACGAACGCGACGCTGGTCCTCTCGTGGTTCTGGTCTCATGACCCGATCAAAACATAATTCCATTATTGCTGTTTTGTGCTTCAATGATTGCGGTTTTTGGCGAACGATTTTTCAAAACAAATAACAGCAGTAATTAAAAAAAGACTGGCGAACGCGTGTGTGTCCCTCAGCCTTCGTCGTCAGCCTCCTTCGGTCTATGATGACCATGGAAGAAATCATAATGTCTACTCTGCTGGAACAAAAACAAAATAAGCACCGCCTGTGGCCGAACATGCCGATGCGCGAATGGCACTCCCTGTCACACAGGTTGCATTTGTGGATGGTCTCCGTGCTGCTGGGTCTGTGGGGTTCTTCCTGCGGGTCCTTTTTTGATCTGCTGCAGCAGTCTCTCTTCACCCAGCCTTAAAAAAAAACAGCTCGCGAACTTCTCTGCTTCAATTGGCTCACTGCATTCACAGCCTTGGTAGGCGGGTCCTTCTTGCTAGGTTTTCAGTCATTGGTTCTTCAAGGTTACAGAAACCCAATTCAAGGCTCTTATTAGTCGAATGAGAGGTCAATCAGATGAACTAATCTGTTTGCGGCTGTGTCTGCAGCTTTTATTTTCAGTGCGCGCTTGGACGCCATCACCATCCACATCATCAGCATCTCCATCATGCGTCCTAGAGCGCACGAGGGCACACGAGAGCGCCCTCGTGCGCTCTAGGACGCAGAGACTTGCCCATCCACAGTACAACGGAGTGCAAGAGGTTAACAGAGGGGTACCAACAATTTTGTCCACGTCTGTAGGTGATTCTGGCCTTGGCCTAGTAGGCCTGTAACAATGGTGAGGTGTTTCTTAGCAATGTTGACATGTCTAGATTCTTGGGTTGGATATTTCTCAAAACTAATTTATCGCTTCATGCTGCTCATGGTTTACTTCTTGTTCACAGATTCCAATGGCTTCAAATGCATCCGACTCATTGTTCTTGGCTCTGAACCATACACTGGATCCCTGTACTAACTACACCAAAGCTTGGCTGTGGCTGTCCTCACTGCAGCCATCCTACCTTGCCCTGATCAGCATCATAGGGTTTGTGGGGAACGTCCTGGTCCTCTGTGTGTTCTGCCTGCAGAGGAAGCCCTGCTCTGTGGCTGATATCTACCTGGGAAATCTTGCTGCCGCTGATTTGGTCATGATGTTGTGTCTTCCGTTCTGGGCTGTTACCATCGCCCAAGGATACCAGTGGGACTTTGGAGAGAGCCTTTGTAAGCTAGTCAATGTTGCAATCTCAATGAACTACATCTGCAGTGTCCTGTTCCTCATGCTGGTCAGTATTGACCGCTATCTGGCTCTGGTGAAGCCCATGAGGCCCAAACGTCTGAGGAGAGCCACCTGGGCCAAACGTATCTGCCTAGGAGTCTGGTTTCTGGGATTCCTCTTCACTTTGCCGGTGCTGATCTTCAGAAAAGTGAAATATGTAGATGATCCTGGTGTGTATGCCTGCATTCTGGCCTATCCTCACCCAGGATGGGAGGTGTATCAAAATATTGCTAAGAACCTGTTTGGTTTTCTAATTCCTCTTGTTGTGATCACTTACTGCACGCGTCACACAGTGGCAGCATTGAAAAAAAATGAAAAGGCCGGAGAATTCCCTCGAATGGCGGTGGAGAAGAAGGCCACACACCTGGTCCTGGCTGTACTGGTGGTCTTCCTCTTCTGCTGGATACCTCATCAGGTGATGCGCTTCCTGGACACCTTGGATCACGTCAATATCACACCTGGTTGTCTCTGGGGTCATGTTCTGGACATTGGTATTCAACTCTCCACATATCTGGCATACAGCAACAGCGCCATTAACCCCTTCCTGTTTGCCATTGTTGGGAGGCACTTCAGAAAAAGGGCAAAGGAGGTGTTTGGAAAAGCTGTTAAGCACTGGTCTGGAGATATGACCAGCCACAGTGTGAGTTTCACCTCAGTTAGCAGACTCATTGAAACACAGCACATAAGTATTGAGAAACTTGAAAAAATGTTACAAACATGATAAAGTTTAAAAGGCAACCAGTGATTTAGAAAATGGCCTTTAAATAACTGTATTTCTGTCTGGTACAGAAAAGCATAAGGAAGTCGTGTGGAAAACAGATGCAGTGATGCAGGTTTGCATTCACACGCTCATAACAAAAGAAATGATCTGTTTTCAGGTCGCCTGATAGCCGGCAGCTGCCAGCACAAGACTTTTGAGAGTTTTGTGAAGACTTTTCTAAAGGTTTAAATGCTCACTTTGGATACAATCATGCTTTTTTTTCTGCAGCAGTTGTATTTGATGTAGTCATGTGTGGACAAAGCAGTCATCTGTGGAATAGGAAATGCGTTTTTCAGCTAACACATGCGACACTGCCCCCCCCCCCCCAAGCACTATCCATAATTTAGACGTTGTGTTTTGGGTGAAATCAATCCTTCAAAGCCTTAATTTATTCCAAAAATAGTTATTGAAATTTGGGCTGAGCCTAACAACAGCGGCAACAAAACAGTCCAATAATTGGGCTGTTTAGTCATCAGGATTTGGCACAAATTTATCCTCAAAATAGTTTTTGACTTTTGATGACAGTCATGGGAATCTATCGCTCAAAAGTCAAGTACAGATGACAATGATGGGGCAATTTGTTACAGAGAGACCAGGGGACTTACAGCTTTACAACCGCTGGTGCTCTTCATTAACAGTGCTTTATAAAATGCAGATTTTTTATACAGCTTTTTAAAAGTTTGACAACATTTGGCAGTGGTTGTTAAACAACATCTGGAATAATTTCAAACCAGTGCTATTGTACTGTACACTTAATAAGCACTGTTTGAATCCAAGTGTTTCATAAATTTCTTCTTGTGTTTTGTCTCTTTATTCACACCTTGGGCTCCAGGCGTCTCTAGACCCTTCTGGTTTCATCTGATCTCAGAAGCTAAGCAGGGTCTGGCTTGGTTGGTATTTAAATGGAAAACTGCTTAGGAATACCAGCAGCTGCGAGCTTTGACTGCTGATTTATCCATGGAATGGGTTGGCAACCTGTACTACACACAGAAGCACTTTCAGGGGTTTTTGTCCAAAAATAATCTACATGGAGCCACAAAAGCATCCAAGTCTGAAAACTGCAGTAACATAGCAGAGATTTAACGACCATCTGGTCTGACAGCATCACGGTTAAAGGAGTTGAAGCTTTTTTGATTGCAAATTTGAAACCTTTTTCCCCACAAAATTGTAACTTTTTTTGGTAAATTTTGATTATTTCCAAAAAAATTTCACCTTTTTCTTTCAAGTTTGTGTGGGTGTTTTTTTGTTGTTTTTTTTACTAAACAGTAATGATTTTGTTCCAGGATTTGTTGTATTTTTTTTTCTTTGCAAATGTAATATCTTTGAAGACTTTTTCATGTAAATTTGTGACATTTTTTTCACAATATAATTTCAACTTTTTTCCACAAATTTGATATTTTTGCATAATTTGCCTTTATCATAAATATGGCAATCTTCTAATGAAATTGTAGCTTTTTCTGGAAATTTTTGATTTGTTTGACATTTAAATTGCAATTTTTCCATAAACTTCTACTAGTTTTTTTCATAAATTTTCAGCAAGTCTCATAAATTTATTGCATTTTTCTTTGTAAAAGTATTCTTTAATGGGTAAAACTGGAGCATTTTTTTAATATAATTTTATTACTTTTTTATCTGTTTCCAGCAAATTTATGATTTCTTTTACAGAAATTTTGTGACTTTTTTCTTGCAAATTTGCAGGTATGTTTTTCTCTCATAAAATTGCAGCTTTTTTGTCTAAATTTGCAAGACTTTCTTCGTAATTTTTCAGGTTTTCAATTTTTTTCTTCTTTTTATGATATTTTTCATATTTATGTGCAAAAAATTTTCTTGAAATTTTTTACTTCTTTTTGGAAATTTGTATTTTTTATAATATACTAGTTCATACCCGTCCGTACCCGTCCATGCCCGTAGAAACCAAGTATAAGCAAGTATCTCTGCATGACCGTTGCTGAAGGGTCTCCTCCTGTCTCAGACGGCTGTGTTGTTCACAGTCATGCCTGCGGCGTACTGCTGGAACCTGAGGTGTTTCATCTTCATGGCATCTTTTCTGACATGCAGCAGTTCTCCTCATTCTATTGCTCTCCATCTGGTGGGTCTTCTTCTTCTTGGTTCAGACCACTGGTTGAGGGATGGGTGCGTCGTAATTCCAGTTCATGGGCAGGATCATGAAAATAGATCTGAGCAAAAAGTGGCTTTCGACCCTGTTCAGGAAGGCCTGTGCATGCCTGTAGAAACCAAGAAACCGGAGCACCCGGAGAAAATCAGCGCTTTGCTTGGCATTTTACACATTTGTAGTGTAGACTGGCATTCTTCAAGGTTACACATTTTTACTGTGTCAGCACCGCTGTGAAGACTGGCCCTGTGACTTACAGTATATATGTATATATATATATATACATATATATGTATATTATGTATACATATATAGTATGTATATATATGTATGTGTGTGTGTGTGTGTGTGTGTGTGTGTGTGTGTGTAACCAGGCACTTACATATGTCTAGATAAAGATGGCTTTTCATCTTTCACTTTTGAACTGAATCCAGATATTTTCAGACAGTTGGCAAAGCTGTCTTTTCAACATTTTTTTCAACCAATTTGTGCTGGGGCGGGTTACTCAGTATCATATCAAATATATCAAATTCATGTTTGTGCAGCAATGACCAGAGCTTTCAGTAACCCAAACACAGGCTTCTGAGAGTGACGTCATTATCTATAATCAGTCCATGAACCAGGAAGGGCTGAATTTATCTGGAGGTGCCAAAAGAATCTTTTATTCATCAGTTTGTACCAGAAGCCTTGGTATGTGTAGAGAATTATTATCTCAGGTAGTCTATATTAACAAGAGTTTTATGATTCATGTTCTTTTTTTTAAGTAGTCTTTATCCTTCTATCATCTTTTGTAATTATGCACTGAGGTACGGTATGTTATGTTGTTGAATCCTTGACATTTATCATACATACATTCAATGATAAACATCTGCTGCTGAGTGCTGAAAATGAATGCTCATTATGAAGGGCAGCTATTTGTCCCTGCCATGTGTGTGAATTGAGGAACAGCCATGATGTCCTTTGAAAAATAAAGTCGTGGTTCTTTTTAGACAATCTAAAGTTCACCAAAGTTGTTTTTTTTAACGAGTCAGTGTGTGTGTTTCCATGAATGAGCACAGAAGGTGATAAAAATGTATGTTATGCAGAGATGTGGCAAAGAAAACACATAATGGTTCTAAGATAAGATAACTTCATTAATCCCACAGGGGAAATTCACTTGCCACCAGTCCAAAACAAACATTCGCAACACATTCACAGCAACATAACACTTAAAAACAGGAACAAATACATAAAATAATATGACAATAAGACGCAATAACAGCCTCCCCTCCCCCTGCCAAATGTTGTTCTGACAGCCCCCACAGCACATCCACCATCAACCTGGGAAATAGGATACATCCTGCAAAATGAACATTTTGAAAATCTCATGAAATCTTCCCCAGGGGATCATTAAATTCCTGCTTATTGGATTATTTCCAAACCACTCAGAGGACAATGGCTAATCTGGTCCATCCTCCGAACCCTTTTGTTACGCAGCACAATTTTTCATCTTTGAAATTGTTTGGCAGATCCTTGTGTGTTTTGGACTGAGTCAAAACTTTCAGGAGACCGTTGCAACCGTGGACATCATTGAAGATCACTGTTAGATTAAAAAATTGGCCAGGTCTCTCAACAATCTCTCAGTGATCTGCACTCATTTGTGAAGGGGATTTAAAAGATCATCGAGAGTTCATTGAGAGTCTGTTGATCACTTCCTTTCGGTAATCACTGAAAGATTGTTGGAACTGAGTCAAAACAATCTCTCAACTGTCGTGACCATGGAGATCACTGGAAGATCATTGAGAGATTTTGGTGACTGCTGAGAGATCATTAAAAGATCATTGAGTGATCTGTCCATTTTTTCATCTTTCAGTGATCTCTACTCCCGTGTGAAGGTAGTAGAAGAGGACTGGAAACCTCTTAAATATCTAGGTATTCCTTTTTGGTCCCCCCAAAAAACTAAGTGATCCCTTTGTGATGTCTCCTAATCTCTTAATGATTTCTCAAGGATCTTTCAAAGTTCTCTTTAGATTGTCATGAGAATCGTACAGCTATCTGCCAAACATTTACACAGAAACTGTGTTGGTTTTTTTTTTTTAGGTTTTAGGAGATTGTTGAGAGATTAGGTCAGTTTTTGATCTCTCATTGGTCACCCAAAGATTCCTGTGTGTGTAAAAAGGCAATTATACTTAAAAATGTTCACTATATATTCATTAAATGTAGTTGGGGGAGGCAGTTAAATTTTAGCCATAAGTTGAAAGGTGTTTGCAGAAGTGAATTTATGGAGAGAATTATATCAGGAGTGAATACTTCAGTTGTCATTTATGGTGTTTACTCACATGTTTAAATAAAACTTAAGTTATGCAATAGCAATAAAAAATCAGAAGGCAATGATATGGAACTCATTTTTATAATAAACTGAAAATTCAAATGATTCCAAGGATACTAAAAAAACATACAGAAAATACATCTTTACTTCAATTTATAAAAATGAGTTAGAAATGAAATTATTGGAAAAATAAATAAAAATGAGTTTTGATTTATTCTAATACAGATCATGATCTCCATATGAGTTACTGTGGAGAAGTCTTTCCTTGGTACTGACTGATGCCAGACCTCGAACATCACACGTTAATGACTTATCAGATGATCACCGGAGGAAGAGCCGGTAACCAGATTTCACTCCAGACCTGCCTTATATGGAGCTGAGCATGTAGGTCTGATGATGCACAGGAAGAACACAACCTCTTTTTAATGAAACCTTAGGGGCAGATTTACTAACGTGCTGCGCCATTGCAAAACCCTGTTTTGGCGTTAAAAACCTACTGTCAAGATTTACTAAAGGGTGCAGGGCAAAGTTAGCGGTGGAAAGGTGTGGACTATTTTAATTTTGTACCTGGCCTCATTGCATATGTATTTGTAGGAGTTGTCATGTCAAAGCACAAATATGGGGGAGGGGAGTATTTACTGTAAATGAATGGCGTAAAGTGATTTACTAAGGTTTGTGGTTGTCAATCTCCTGCTAAATGCACCAGAATTTAATGCCACAAAAAGCTTGTCTTAAGTCATTTGCATCTGACATGGCAGTGATCATTGGTGCTGAGACACCAGCGGGAACTGAGGGCACGTGGCCGGAGAGACAGAAGCTTCTCTCTGCACATGACTTCATTTGGCATGACAGAACAGATTATATAAACAGGAATGATCTCACAGAGATCGGTGTTGAGCTGAACTGGACATCAGCAGACAGAGGATTTTTTTTAATTACTGATTTTTTTTTTAACTACTACCAATAATAGTAATGAAATCTCTCTGTAATTTCCCAGTTTGGGATAAATAAAGTACATCTATCTATAATATATCCATACATTATGCCTTGGATCAAAGCATTACAGAGAAACTCCTTGGAATAGGTCTTCTCCACCAGACCTCCATACCCCCAGGCTTGACGGCTGTGTCTCATCCCAAATGGAGATGCCGCTGACGGTGTGAGTGGTGACAAAAGAATGGCAAATGGGGAGGTATCTGAAGGAAGCTAACTGCTAGCCACACAGACCCCCGATTCCTTCCCTCATTCTGGCCAACGTATGCTCACTAGACAACAAAATAGACCACATACAGCACCAGAGAACTACGCAAAATGATGCCCGGAACTGCTGTGTTTTTGTCTTTATGGAAACATGGTTAAATGACAATATACCGGACTCTGCCATTCAGTTAGCAGGGCTAACATGCTACCATGCTGATAGGGTGCTCATGGAAGGAGGGAAGTCCCAAGGTGGAGGCATGTGTGTTTACAACATCAGTGACGCTTGGTGCCGAGATGCAACTGTTGTGCATAAACACTGTTCTCCATTGGTGGAATTTATGATAATCAAGTGCCTATTACATTCTGTGAGAATTTTCATCTATCCTACTAGTCGCCGTGTATGTCCCGCCCACTGACATCAGCAAGAGAAGCAAAGCACTAAAAAAACTCTATCAGGCCATCAGTGAGGTACAAACAGCACATCCAGACGGATTCCTCATCACAGCAGGAGACTTCAACCATGCAGATTTAAAAGCCATCTAAACTATATCAATATGTAGACTTTCCAACAAGAGGAGACAATTTGCTGGACCTGGGGTACACAACTCACAAGAAAGCATACAGAGCCTACCCCCTTCCCCACCTGAGTCTCTCTGATCACATTACCATCTTGTTTAGGCTGGCATACAAACCCAGATTGAAAACAACCAGATCAACAAAAAAGCAGATACGTGTGTGGCTGGGGGTGGGGGGGGGGGTCCCTCTGATGCTCTGAAAGACTGCCTCAGCACTACAGACTGGGACACCTTAAAGCATGCAGCCACTCTCAATGGACACACAAACCTAGAGGAGTACACTGAGGTTGTTGTAGCATACATAGCTAAATGCATTGATGATGTCACTCACAGCAAAACCATCACTGTTCGTGCTAACCAAAAGCCATGATGACAGTAGAAGTCAGCAGGCTCCTGAGGGCTCAGGAGGCAGCCTTCAGGGTTGGCGACACTGCAGGACTAACAACAGCTAGGGCCAACCTGTCCCGTGCCATCAAGGAGGCAAAACAACAGTACAGCAAGAAAATATCCGGCCACTTCAGCAACACCAGAGATGCACGTTCCCTGTGGCGTGGCATATAGACCTTCACCAAGTACAAACCTCCACCTCAGACCTGTGCGAGTGACATCACACTGCTTAACAACCTAAATGACTTCTTTGGCCGCTTTGAAGCATAAAACAGCACATCAGCACAGAAGACCATCATCCTCCAGACGAGCAGGCCATAAGTCTGGATCCGGCTAGCAAGAAGAGGATCCTCTCCAGGATCAACTCACATAAGGCAGCTGGCTCAGACAACATACCAGGTCACGTTCTGAAGGACTGTGCAGAGGAGCTCAAGAATGTCCTGGGCGACATCTTCGACCTCTCCCTGAGTCAAGCTGTTGTCTCCACATGTTTCAAAACTGCGACCATAATACCAGTCCCAAAGAAGCCCGTCCTATCCAGCTACAATGATTACCGGTCCGTAGAACTGACCCCCATCATAATGAAGCGCTTCGAGTGGCTGGTCATGCAGAACATCAAGTTCATCCTCCCTCCTTCCCACGACCTATCTCAGTTTGCATACAGGTCAAACAGAAGATGCCATCGCTGCTGCTCTCCATCCAGCCCACACCCACCTGGACTCAAAGAACTCCTACGTGAGAATGCTGTTCTTGGACTTCAGTTCAACGTTCAATACAATCATCCCCCAGCGCCTAATACAAAAACTCAGGCACTTGGGTCTCAAAACCTCTCTCTGTAACTGGGTGCTGGACTATCTCACAGGGAGGCCACAGAATGTGCGGGGTTGGCAGCAACTCCTCTAAGACCATTACACTGAGCACAGGGGACCCACAAGGGTGCGTGCTCATCCCGCTGCTCTTCACCCTGCTGACCCATGACTATGTACCAGCCTACAGCACAAACCCACAAACCACATCATCAAGTTTGCAGACGACATGACGGTGGTGGGCCTCATCACCAACAATGAGGAGCCCAAGTACAGAAATGAGGTGAGTCAGCTGGCCCAGTGGTGTAAAGACAATAATCTCTTCCTTAACATGGGAAAAACTAAGGAGATCGTGGTCAACTTCAGGAGGGGACACACACACCATCCCCCTCTGATCACTGATGGAGTAGCTGTGGAGAGGGTGAGCAGCACCAAGTTCCTGTGAGTGCACATCTCTGAGGACCTCTCCTGGCCGAACAAGATAAGATAAGATAAGATAAGATAAGCCTTTATTAGTCCCACAACGGGGAAATTCCAGGATTGCAACAGCACAGGGATAACAACACTCAGAGCAACAATCAGAAGGCAAGAAAAAAAACAAGAGCAGCGAGTATACATATGTACATATAAACATAAATATATAGACACACGATGCGGAGCATTGCAGCTAGATGGAATAAATATATAGATATACTATAAACACACAGTGTGGAGCATTGTAGCTAGATGGACTAAATATATGAACATATAAACACACAGTGCGGAGCATTGTAGCTAGATGGAATAAATATGTGAATATATAAACACACACACAGTGTGGAGCGTTGTAGCAAGATGGAATAAATATATGAATATATAAACACACACAATGCGGAGCATTGCAGCTAGATGACAACACCACATCACTGGCCAAGAAGGCTCAAACTCACCTCCATTTCCTCTGCAAACTGAGGAGAGCACAAGCCCCCCACCCCCACCCCATCATATGCTCATTATACCGGGGCACCATTGAGAATATCCTCACCAGCTGCATCACGGTGTGGTATGGAAACTGCATCGCCTCCTGCCGGAAGACACTACAACACCCAGTGAAAGCAGCCAACAAGATCATTGGTGCCCCTATGCCCCCACTCTCGGAAATCTACCTCACCTGTCTCACCTGCAGAGTCATCAACAATGCAGGCAACACCTCTCACCCCTCACACTCCCTCTTCAGCCCCCTGCCCTTGGGATTTGCAGTTTTATTTCCTAATGTTGTGTTCATTTCTTGTTTATGTTTGAATTAATTTCTTTTACTTTATTTATTGCCTTTTTTCTAGTTTGTTTTAGATTATGTCCCTGTTCAATCCTTGGTTTTCTCAGTTGACTTTTGTGTTTAGTTTCATGTGTTTCTTCTGTTCCTGTTTTTTTTCTGTTTGGGTCTCGTCTCCCTCCTTGATTGATTTGCATTTGTGTGTTTCTGTCCCCCTTGTTTGTGTCAATCCCCTCACCAGGCTGAATATATCTACCTGTTTCCCATTCCCTCATTGTTTCCGTCCCTTTACATTCTGTCCTCTGCGTCAATTCCTTTGTCCTCCCTGAATGTCCTCCATGGTTTTCAGTGTTTTTCTCTCAGTGGATAGTATTTGTGTTCAGTTTGTCTGCCCTAGTGCAGTCCTTAATTTATTTCTTCTCAGCATTTTGTTTGTGGCTTGTTCTGTGACCCACATGTTGTGTCTGGAAATGTAAGCGGACACCGACTATGAGTTGAGGTTAGCTTTATTGGGGTTTCACAACAGAACATGAAGTAAGAGTGCAGATGAAACCAGGAAGAGAGCGTCTGGCCCTGGGCAGTCAGTTAATATACCCTGAGGCACACTGACGTCACCCGTACATGCGTGCTCTCGCAGCACAGTGCGTCGTGCCATTTTACATACACTAGATTTACCCCACCCCCCACCCCTAAAAAAGCTCAGAACATTTAAACATGCAGATTGGCTTAGCTTTGCAGGAACGGCCAGGCATAAGAACATATACATATTAGTTTATCAGGCTAATGTAGAGCTGAAACACACACATGACTGGGCCAAACAGGCTGGTATAGAGAACCATATTAAGCATGACTACCACAACATTTCTAACCGGGCAACTGGGTAGACTGCCGGTGTACCTGCATGGTCTTGTGGGGTTATTCTGCCACTGAATGGACCATGTCTCACCATATCTCACATTTTACTTATGAACTGTAAAGTCATTAACACAATTTTTGAATTCAGTGGGGCCTCTGTCGGGCCCGTGCTGAGCATGGCCCTGGTTGCGCCGGCTCAGGCGATTCTGTAGGCCACCCTGCTGGAGCTGCGTCCTGCTCATCGGTGAAGTCCCAGTCTGGATCCCAAAGTGGATGGGTTGACTTGGTTGCGGTCTCTTGATTCGAAGCAGGAGATGGCGTTACCCTTCTGAGATGGCTGGTATGCCATCGTGACCCATCAGTCAAAAGGAAGGTGACTGTTCCTAGCTGAGCAATGATCTGCGTCTGTGCCAGCTTAGGTGACAGCAGTTTGTGCGAGCAATGGGGTCGTCAAATTCAGACCCAAGTGAGTACCATGAGGGGGAAACACTCTGCTCAGCATTTCTTCTTCATGACATACTGTTGTCGCTCTGCCACCCTGTTGTTAGGGGGGAGTGCCACTGCTTGAGAGCCCTCTGGTGGGGAGCATTGGCTTGCATCCGTCAGATGCGTCTTGACACTTCTACAGCACTGCGGCAGCTCAAAGAAGTTCGTGTCGCATGAAGATCCACTCTGGCTCCACCGGGTCCTGTGTTGATGTGGTCTAGAGCTCCTGTGGGGAGGCGTCAGCTCGAGGAGACTTGTGCTGTGTGAGGATCAGTGCCTGGTCCTGTTCAGCATGCAGTGCGGAATGGGGTGGGGGGTGGGGTGGCTGCATCAAGGTTCAAGCCCACGAAGTAGACAGTGGTTGGCCTGGGTTGATTGGGCGAGCAAGACTGCAGGCTTGTGTTTGCTGAGCAACACTCTCTGGCCAAATGGTTGCACTTACCGCAGCGTCAGTACCTGTGTCTTGTGGATGGGCAGGAAGGTGCTCATATTGGGTGTGAGGAAGAACCGCAGGGTCAGCGGGCTGTTGTGCCTTGTCGTCCCACAATGTTCACCTTGGGGCCGTCGAGAAGAGCCGTGGAACCGTTGCTCGGGGAGTCGGGGAGCTGAGCAGCCGGAGTTACAACCTGCGCCAGTGGAGGTGCACATGGGAAGGGCAGGTCCACTAGCTGTGATGCTAACCGGGCAGCCGCTTTCAGCTGGGATGCTATTTCCACCACCCTAGATAGTGGCAAATTGTCTGGTGCTACTAATAGCATCTCCTGCAGCTTCACACTCATGCTGTGCTCCGCTAATTGGTCTCACACCATCTCATCTTCCATGTGTCCAAACTTACACATGCTAGCCAAACAGCGGAGGTCGGTGACGTACTGCTGGACCAACTCGTCTGTTTGCTGTCAGCGCTGGTGAAACTTAATTCGTCTGACCATAACGCTCTGTGGAGCTGCGAAATGTCCGGTCAACAAAGTTACACACTTGTCGTAGGTGTCTGCGGGCCCAAGCGTTTGAAACATACACTGTTCCTCGCTGCCAAGGCTATGAATTAGCATAGCTCATAGCATAGCTTCACTAGCCTTCACTAGGTTGGTAGCAGTAATGAATGTTTCAAACGACTCATACCAGCGGGACCAGGGGATAGGTGGCTCACCAGAAAGAGCAAGGAACAGTGGCAGTGGTGTTAGTAGAGTCTCCATTATCCTCGTCGCCAATGTTGTGTCTGGAAATACAGGCAGACACCAACTATGAGTTAAGGTTAACTTTATTGGGGTTTTTCAGTGTACAGAACATGGAGCAGCATGTAGATGAGAGCAGGAAGAGAGTGACTGGCCCTGGGCAGTCAGCTAATATACCCTGAGGTGCACTGACATCACCCTTGCATGCTCCTGCAGTGTGTCGCACTGTTTTACATACACTACACCACATTTATTTTACAATTATTTCACCGTTTGATTTATTAGTTCTTTTCCTGTCCATGTACCTTGGCTCCTTGTTTGCCCTGATTGTCACCTGCAATTGGGTCCTTTCTTCTTACCTTGTTTTGAGATTGTGACATCCATCCATACATTCATCCATCCATCATCTACCGCTTATCTGGGCATCCAGGTAGTGGAAGCAGCAGTCAAAACAGAGAATCGCAGACTTCCCTCTTCCCAGCCACCTGCTCCAGCTCTTCAGGGAATATACCAAGACATACGCAGGCCAGCTTGGAGACATAGTCTCTCCAGCATGTCCATGGTCTGTGTTATGTCTGATATTACCCTGGTTCGCAGATGAGGCGAGGTGATTTGTGGAACACAGCTTTATTGAACTCACTGGTGTTGACAGCCACTGACAGATCACCGGCTAAGCTCAGGTGAGATAAGAGAGTAATAAGATGGCCGACCCGGCCTTATATAGCACGGGGCCGAGGCGCCACATGGAGGTGTGTGTCCATCTCACACCTTATTAAATATATATCTCACATTTTCCTCCCCCTTTAAAAAAAGTCCAAAACCACTCACTCAATTAAGACCCTCCCCAATTTGGGACCCGAATCACGCACTAATAAATGAAATCTCATGTCTCTAAATTGCCCAACGCATGCACGCAACAAAACCTAAAATAGGGAGGACGGGTGAACTGCTGTCCTGCCCACACGGCAAGGTGGATTATTCTGCCACCTCCTGGGGTAAATTAGAGTCCATTAATAACTAAAATTGCATGCCGTGCTCCTAAACAAGAACAAAAAACAAGCAAAATAATCCCTTCTATAACTTTTTTTTAAAACAACACCAACACAACAACAGAACTTCAGTATATACTATGTACAACCCAAGTGTTCAAGTAGAAAGGGCATAACTGGTATGGGGGCCCAGGGCCCACTCTCAGCCCATGCACCCCTGGAAACAGCCGGTCTTCGTGGTGATGGCTGGCCCTCTGGATGCTGAAGCTGCGCCTCCTCATCATCGACCTCGTCCCACGTCCAGCCATGTTTCCCGGGGCCTCCTCCCAGACACGGCAAAGCCGGTTCACGTGCCACACCAAGCTGTCTGAGGGCCTGAAGTGCGTTGCGTCCAGTCTGGCCACTATGCGCAAATGCTGTCTACACTCCTGGGGTTGTTGTCTGGCCCATCTTTGCTGCGGGCGGTCCTCACCTCGCATCCGGACCCAATCCAGGACACTCAATGCTGCCCGGCTCGTCTTGAGGCGTTATTGCCGAGCCCACTCATCCCTCCTGCTCATCGTTCTTGTCCCAACCTCTTACAATGCTGGTGTTACATGCGCCGTTGTAGCTGTAGACCCTCAGTCCCACTGCAGCCAGGCTCCGGAGACATCCAGAGCTAACCCATCAGCGCCACTCGCCGGCGTAGGTGCCTCACCATCATGCACGGTACTCCCCTTTCCCCCTCCCCTTTCCCAAGCACCGGCACTGAGACCCCTCTGTGCTGGCCCTGAGCAAAATTGGTTCCGCTTGACCGCCATGGCGCCCAGTAGTTCTTCAGCCCACACCATGTGGATGGTTGTCGGGGACGGGCGGAGTGATTTCTTCCGTGGGCTCTCCAGGTTAAATCCACGGCAGACCCTGGCAAAATGGTTCAAGCGACCACATCTGCTGCAATGTGCTCCTCTCACAGGACAGTCCTTAGCCTTTTTGCAGTGCGTTGCAGACCCAAAGCCCATGCAAAGGGACTTTCCCGGGGCAGACCCCTGGCTAGTAGGCGTCCGTCTCCTCACCATCCAAGCTATCTTTGCTGTCCAAGTCCGTAGCATTTGCCATGACAAGAGACTCTAGCTTGTCCGTGGCTTCCATTTGGAGAGCTAGCTTGACGGCTCTGGCTAACGTGAGTTCACTTGGCACCGTAAGTAGCCTAGCTCGCAATGTGACACTGCATGTCTGTTATGCCAGCTGGTCACGTCGGTGGTCTTCCAGGTAGCCACACATGGGGACATCATCCTGGGGTGTGATCTGTTTTATGAACTGGGTTTTACCATCCATGATAACCTTGGGATCTGTTTGACCACTGATGATAGGAGCGCAACACAGCCGGACAAGGGTAGGTTTAGCACTGTGGCAGTACAGTTTACCCTCGGGATCGCGGGGATCATGAGATCGTGGGTTCGATCCCAGCCCCCGACCAACAGTGAGCTGTGAGGAGTTTGCATGTTCTCCCCGTGTTGCGTGGGTTTACTCCGGGATTTCTCCGGTTTCCTCCCGCATACCAAAAACATGTAGGTTTAGGGCGCTCGCGCACGCAGCGACCGGCAACCGGTGGCTTGTCACCAGACAGCAAACCAAATCTACCTACGGGTACAGATAAGTAACAAAAAAAAAAAAAAAAAAAAAAAAAAACGCTCCAGGCTTGACATTGGAGAAAGAGTACAGCATGGAGAAAGATAAGATAAGAGATAAGATAAGCCTTTATTAGTCCCACAACGGGGAAATTCCAGGATTGCAACAGCACAGGGATAGCAACACTCAGAGCAACAATCAGAAGGCAAGAAAAAAAAAAAAAAAAACAAGCAAGCAAGAGCAGCTAATATACATATGTACATATTACTATAAAAGGGCAGAAACTGAATTCACCTCTGGTCCTCGCCTGGCATAAGCCTCAAGGAGCCACCGCAGAGCTGCAGGAGAGGGAGTTCATTGTTATTGGGGACCCCGGTGGACGAGGACAACCCGGCGCATGTCCCATTGCCAGCAACAACATATCGTTGCGACCACAATCAGCACCAGGAGAGAAGGGGCAGAAGCCAGACTCATCTCACATCCTCGCCCTGCATAAGCCTCGGGGAGCTGCTGCAGTGCTGCAGGATAGAGAGTTTGTGGCCCAGCTGGACCCATCAGAGCAATGCCAATAGAGGGCACGTCCTGCCATCGGTGTGAAAGGCATGCTGCCACAGCAGCAATGACAAGGGCAACTGAATCAATTGCTGCTCGCAGTGCTGGAATCGGTTCGGGTCCGACAATCTGAACGACTGGGCCCACAGATGGTTCCGTCATCACTGATGAGAATCACCGCTCAGTTGGGGCCAGCTACCTTCCAGATGGCCGACGGTTCGAGATGGCGTGCCAATCATCTTCGGAGGGTGAGAACAGCTGTCCCAGATCAAGCCGCAACGCTGGAGCTGATCCAGCCAGTGTGGGTCCCGGACTGGGACTTTGTAGCAGAACACCAAGGTCTGCGGCGCCCAGCACCTCCAGGGGCGCACCCATCGTGGGCTCACCAGAGGCCCCCTTGAACTCAAAAAACCACAGCAGTGACTCTACAAAGACTGATAAACAGAGCACGACTGGTTCGACAGCGGCAGAATAACCCACTCAGTCATGCAGGGTCAGCTGGTGGTCTACCCGGTGGCCCAGGTTCTATGTTCTCACTCTTGTTGGCGCAATGACTTACAGCAGTGTTTTTAACCAGGGTGCCCTGTTATATTCAGGTTTCTGTGGGAAATAATTTGCTATTGTTCTACAAGATGCATAGATGCCTATAGAACCCATGCACAACAGTAAATTATTTGGAATTTTTGGACCAATTAAGAAGTGAAATTAGAAAATTTCCCACAGAAACATGAACGTAACAGGGTTGAAAAACACTGATCTACAGTACCTACGGGGAGGAGGGTGGGGCTGAAAAGTTTATAGTGGTTAAATTTGACCAAATGCAATTTATTTTTCAACATAATCTCTCCTTCGGTCCACACACTTCTTCCATCAGTGCTGCAGTGCTTGGATCCCTGTGGTTGAAAAATAAACCATATTTGGTCAAATTTGACCACTATGAACTTTTCACCCCCCACCCCCACCCCCATGCAGGTGATTGTGATAGTAATGGTTGCTGATGATATGAAGCATTCATGATCCTGAATTGTGGTGACCTATGAGTTGAGTACAGGTGTGGAAATTTCTTGATTCTAAGACCTATTTTGATGTGGACTTTTGCATAGATGTGGAGAGTTTTCTGTTTAAAACATTTGATTATCCAGAGCCAAAACTGCTGCGCTTAGTCTCACATGAATTCATCATTTACTTCTAGCCTTTCATTTTTATATACACATTATGATGAATGGCCTTGTTGTTAGTGAGCAGTATGAGGGCTTTGTCCACTGAAACCATCATCCACCCCCTCCTCCTTGTCTCTACTTCGCCGCGTGTCTCTATGCTGCTGGCTCTGTTTACACAGACACATTCTCCACTCCATATATGAGCACTTCCTGCTGTCAGCTGTCTCAGGGAGGAATGTCTCTGCCTTCCACACAGTGCAGGAGATAATAAAAGCCAGCGCATCATCCGCTGAGTAACAGTAAATCCCTTCCAAGAACATAATTCTGACAGGAATCAGAATCACAGGGATTTTCTGCACATCTTTCATGAGGCTTCAGTAAAGCTGTGAGTCTTCTGTTCATGCAAAACTAATTTTTTCATGGCTTATGAGGCCGCCAATAAAATTCTTTAATAACTTACTGAAATCCAAAGGATGCTGGACGGTATTTGCATTGTAATAAGGGGTGTGCCATATTGTATTGTTCACAATAATAACAATAATAATAATATGAATTTTGATACCAGTGTTAAAATGAATATTGTGTGACGACGTGACACCATTATGCTGCTGACGGAAGTTAAGTTGGATTTCTGCACCCACGTCAACACAACACGGCTGCGACAGTGTCAACGCAGCAGCTCATGCGTTCCTATTATAGGCCGTAAGAGCTGTGATTGGTCTGCATTGTCTCCTCCATAATTCCTGGTTCTCGTCACTGCTCCGCTCTGATGGAGGCACAACTTCCAAAGCAAGTCAGTTAAACAACGGTCCAAATTCAAAAGACTATTGAGGAAGTAAGCACATACAGAATATTTTGTGGCTCGTCATAACCCCAGTAATTACACAGATTGTCAAATGTTGGTGGCAGTGGTCGTCCCACACACTGTTTTCTCCGACTTCTTGTCTTTTTCTCTGTGCAACGATGGTATGAAAAGTTGCTTTTTCTTAATGTTTTTAGCTCCAGCTCCATCACAGTCTGCTTTTGTCTGTCACTATTTCATAAACAAAAACACTTGATGAACACAAATCACTCTACACATTGGCTGAAACTTTTTTTGGCAACAGAACAACGCATTTCACCCAACACACAAGAAAAAATTACCGATCACTGCGTTGGTGATGGATGTCAGTAATGGTGTCAATGTGATGCGGGCACATAAATCCAGCTTTACGCGTTAGCATGGAAACACCAAAACAAACATGGTGCAGGAAGCTGCAGCTCCCAAGTCAGACGGTCTACATCCAGTTGAGTGGAAATTTTTAAGTTTCACTTTCTGTTTCAGACTGGTGTCATGTAAAAAAAAAAAAAAAAAATGGTGCAGCAATGTGGATAATCTGCCTGCATTTTTTCTGCACATCAACAACACCACTGGAGAGGTATTAGTGTTGGACAATGTGCTGCTCGAAGTGGCTGTAGATGTATTTAAAAAAAAACCAAATCCGTTCAGTGCATTGAGAGCCAAACATCCCAGGAGGGGTCTGTGCAATGAGAGTAATGCAGGTGAAGTGATTCAGCATGAAACCCGACATCTGTGTGAACTTGTGATGTAATGGTTCATATTATTCTCTTGTAATATTTGATACAGAACTAAAAATATTTTAAACTAAATCTGAGCTGCTGTTTATGAACTGGAGAAATGAGAGTTTTTGTTTTGTTTTTCCTAAATATGTTGAAGGTTAATAATGCTGGCCTGTGAAGCTGTTCTTTTTGCTTAAATTTAAAAGAAAAAAAATTGTATTCTGTAATATTGTGAAAAATATTGTTATTGTGAAAACTAACAGAAACACCATGATATCATTTTTAGGCCATATTGTCGACCCCTAGTTTTAATACAGCTAAACTAACGTAGAAAGGCATATCAAAGGCTACACTCCAGGGAAACACTGGGAGTGGGGCTTTAGAGGACAACCAAGAAACAGTTACACAAAACAGACAGTTGAGGGTTAATTAGGTGGATGGGAGATGGTTTCCTCCCACAGTGTAAGGACATTCACGTTAAAGAGCCCGATTATTCTTTTGGGGGTTTCCCTTTATTTTAGAGATGTATTTCTGTGACATTATATGGTCTCAGAAGTCAAACAGCCCAAAGTCCACTTGCACAGGAGTTCTCCTCTCCCACAGAAACCAGGACTACAGATTATAAAGCTGAATTGGGTGAGAGTTGATCCTTTTAAAGTTCTGAAGATTTTCACATAAAGTTACAAAAAAAAAATCCCAGCTAAGTTGCAAAATTTTCAAAGTTGTAATTTCGTTCTTTTAAAGTTGCAACTTTTTTTTTTTTGAAATCTTGAACTTCAACTGCTAAAAGGCAGAGAAGAGAAAATGGAGGTGAATGAATTTCAAGGTTCCTCCCCCCATTATTTTATTTCAACACCATGTCTGGGGTCTGTAAACAGCCAATATCTTTTCCACTGTAAATTCATATTTTTATTTGTAAAGTTGCAGTTTTCCTTCTAAAATTGCAAAGAAAATATAAAAATAAAAACAGCTGTAGACTTTGCAGCTTCATAAAGTTGTGAGTTTGCATTTTCCTATTTAAAGGCACAAGGTTTTCCTTATTAATTTGCAACAATTTCTTAGTAAATTTGCAGCTTTTCTTGCACATTTGTGAATGTATAAATTTGCTTTTTTGAAGTTGTGGGAGACTCATCTCTGAGAATTGTATCTTTTCTTGTGAATTTCATGCTTTTTAGTAAGTTTACATTTTTTGATGTTTTTGTAAAGTGGTTATGCAGATTTGTGGCTTTGTTCTTATAGCTCCACAGCTGTTTGTCTTACAGATTTGTATGTATTTTTCTTTTTAACGTTTTTTTTCTGTCATGATAACAAGTCTTGGAAATAAGAAACCATGTTGAAATTCTCTGATCACTACACATCTTTTACTGTTATTATTATTGTATATATACTATATTCTATGTTGACAGATTTAAGTGTTAAGCTAAAGACAAAATCATATTGCTGCATCAGTAAACTCCTGTTATGCCTTCACTGCTAATTGAAATGATGCCTTTAGTACTGATTTGTATTTGCTTTGCCTTAACTATATGTGTTATTTAGTCCATTTAATTGGTTCTTTTGCTGTGGTTGTTCAGTGTAAAAATGTGCATCAGTGTCTGTTAAAGTTTTGCCAGCATTTTAGTGTTTTTCAGTCATGTTCAATATTTCATCTGGTTTTATGTCAGTGTAATAAATGCGATTTTACAGAATTGAGACCATTGAAAGAGAGAAAACATTACAAAAATGATGCTATACAGCCAGTTCTGCCTGTTATGTCTGATATTCCTCTTGGTTCACAGAAGAGGCGAGGTGACTTGGAACACAGCTTTATTGAAGTAACTGGATGTGGCAGCCACTGACAGGCCCTGGCCAAGGTACAGGCAAACAGGAGAAAGTAAGATGGCCAACCCGGCCTTGTATAGGGCTGGCTGGACACACCACCGGAAATGCATGTCACCATCTTTCACTTCACATTGAAATATACTGCTCAAAAAATAAAGGGAACACTTTGAAAACACATCGGATTTTAATGGGAAAAAATAAGCTGGATCTCGAAATTGTGGCAGGCTAGTCCAGCTTACTCAGATTAAAGCAACACTTTTTAATCTGAGTAAACTGGACTAGCTTGCCACAATTTCGATATCCAGCTTATTTTTTCCCATTAAAATCCGATGTGTTTTCAAAGTGTTCCCTTTATTTTTTTGAGCAGTATATATATCTCACATCCCCCCCTTATAAAAAGTCCAAAACCCCTGGCTCAATTAAGACCCTCCCCAATTTGTGACCCAAATCATGCACTAGCATACAAAAACTAATGTCCTTAAATGGCCTAGCACATTCACACAACAGAACCTACAATAGGGAGGACGGGTGGACTGCTGTCCTGCCCACACGGCAAGGTGGATTATTCTGCCACCTGCTAAGATAAAGTAATGCCCATTAATAATCTAAAATTGTGCCCGTGTTCCTAACCTAAAACAGAAAAAAACACAAAATAATCCCTTATATAACATTTTTTTTAACAACAACAACAACAACAGAACTTTAATATATACTATTTACACTCAGTTCTTTGGATGAAAGGACATAACTGGCATGGGGGCCCCGGGCACCCTCTCAGCAGATGAGCCCCTAGAAACAGCCGGTCTTCGTGGTGATGGCTGGCCCCCCAGACACTGAAGCCGCTCCTCCTCACTCTCGGTCTTCTCCCCCGTTCAGCCTCGTTTCCCAGAGTCTTCTCCTGGACATGCCGAAGTCGACTCGCATGCCACATCGAGCCATCAGAGAGCCTGAAGTGCGCTGCACCCAGTTTCTCCACTATGCGCAGACACTCCCGATGCTCCTCAGGTTGTTGTCTGGCCCATTTACATCACAGACGTTCCTCATCTCAGCTCCGAACCCAATCCAGGACCCTCAACAGGGCCAGGCTCGGCTTGAGATGTTGTTATCGAGCACGCTGATCCTCTGTGTTTCTCAGTCCTGCCCCGAACTCTTCTAATACCGTTCTAACGTTCACCATCGTAGCCGCAGACCCTCCGTCCTTCCGCGGCCATGCTCCGGAGGCATCTGGGGCCAGCCCATTGGTGTTGCTCGTTGGTCTAGGTACCGACCCTGGGTGAAATTGGTCGTACTTGATGCCCGGTAGTTCTTCAGCCCACACCGTGTGGGTGGTTGTCGGCGATGGGTGGAGTGATTTCTTCTGTGGGCTCTCTGGGTTAAATCCACGGCAGACCCTGGCAAAATGGTTCAAGCAGTCACATCTGTTACAACGTTCTCCTCTTGCTGGACAGTCCTTCGTCTTTTTGTGGTGCGTTGCAGACCCACAGTCCATGCAAAGGGACTTTCCTGGGGAAAACCCCCGGTTAGTAGTGTTGGCTTCCATCTCCTTGCCGTCCAAGCTACCTTCACTGTCCAGGTCCGTGGCATTTACCATGACAAGAGGCTCTAGCTTGTCCGCAGCTTCCATTTGGAGAGCTAGCTTGACGGCTCTGGCTAACGTGAGTTCACTTGGCGCCATAAGTAGCCTAGCTCGCAATGTGGTGCTACAAGTGTGTTCTGCCAGCTGGTCTCAAATCATTTCTTGCTCCATTGTCCCAAAACTACACTTGCTAGCTAGCTGCTTCAAGTCAGTGATGAACTGCCGGACAGGTTCACCTACCCGCTGATGCCGCCGCCGAAAGTGGATCCTCCGGACTGTCACGTTATCCAGGGTGTGGAAATGGCTAGTTAGCAGCTCCGCCACCTCTTCATAAGTGTCCAAGGGACCGAGTGTTTGTAGGATTTGCTGGCCCTCTATGCCCAAATTGTGAACCACAAGCACTCGGGATCTTAACTTATCAAGTTCACTGAGTCCCAGTGCAGCAACATAAGTTTCAAAGGTTTCAAACCATCTCTGCCAGGATATTCGTGGCTCCATGGGAAACTCGAGAATAGGCCGAACTGGAGCTATGCCCTCCTCCATGGTTTAATCTGACATCGCCAATGTTATGTCTGATATTCCCCTTGGCTCACAGAAGAGGTGAGGTGACTTGGAACAAAGCTTTTGTCAGGAGCTGAGCCGGCTTGGCTTCCCCCCGGCTCGGTTCTGATCTCTCTGTGGGTTTAGGTACCACTGTGTATGTGCATATTATGCATTCTGTGCTGTTTCCGTATCCATAGCCACTGCCTGACCAACAGCTGTTAGACAGCCGCTGTGACCTACTTTCTGTAAACACTGCTGACAGTCTGCCGGTCTGGCCACGCCCCCTCTCTCTCTCATTTCCATAAGCTGTTCCCAGACCCGTTAATCATCTTTCCCGGTCCTCGCCCAGGTGCTCTTCATTACACCATAATCAGCAGTGCGTGTACTTAAGCGCCTTTTGCCAGTCACGCACTGCTGGGTCTTTGTCTAACTGATCATCTGCCTGTTTGAGCGCATCAGTGAACTGTCAGCTCTACTAAGGCGTGGATTCAGACCTCAACTCCTGCGTTCGTGGGGTGATGCCAGCCTCCGAACGCCCACTGTAAGTGTTTCATCAAACCTTTTGTAAGTCTTTACATTAATAAATGTGGGTTGGTGGAACTCTGCACATAAATCCTCATTATTTCACCCCTCGCCGTGCGCATTGGAAAAGCGCACGGGATTGTCCATGACAGCTTTATTAAACTGACTGGATGTGGCAGCAACTGACAGGACCCGGCCAAGGTACAGGCAAGACAGGAGAAAGTAAGATGTCTGACCCGGCATAATATAGGGCAGGGCGGAGATGCCACCGGAAATGCATGTCACCATCTTTTACTTCACATTAAAATATATATCTCACATTTCTGCCATCCCATATTTACTTTTAACAAAAGCACATCTTCTTTGAACTGGAAAAATTAAGGTTTTTCTAGTCTGTGAGTTTCAGATGAAGCCTTTCCATTTACTGTAGCAGCCAGTAGAACATGGGCTCAAGTCTGCCACCTGGTGGACACAATCATGAATTGCACCTAGGATAAACAAATGTGTAGTCATACATTACCAGCCAATATTAGAAGGAATTCAATAAAATACCTTACACTACACGTCAGTACCTCATCAGCCATGAACCTCACCCCACATTACTGCTGCATGGATATAACATCACTCTATGATATTAATACAGTGAGACTCCAGTCAACATCACTTCCTGAGTCTGCACTCCCACTTTGTTCCATCTGACTCAGAGCATTCAAGAACATTACACAGGCAGACGTGGACCCATTGTTAGGCTAAGGAATGCTTTCTAAAACAGAAATCAAACTGTTTAACCTCTAACATATAAAAGTCAAGACAGAAAAACTTTAGATCTTTACTTCCCACGATGTCTTTTCATCAATGTCATTAGGAAGCCCTCCATTCAGACGAGGCTATCATCATTTAACAGAGGGTATCTGTAGGGAATGAGATTTACCTGCCATCTGTGGACATTATGAAGGCATCATGTAAGGAAAGCAATTTCATCCTCCATGCCAGAGGCAGTAATGGGCCATTGATCTCATGTGCTGCTAGAACACAAGATCAGAGCACAAGTTGATCAAGGCAGCGTTACTGGCCTAGCAGGAAATGTTCCTCACTGTCATCCGTCTTTTGGAACTCATGGGTCACATGTATAACATTTCAATAGTGATCATTTAACATGTTTAATCACCTCATCACCTTACCTTGAGTTTGCTGCTGACTCAGTGGAGGCATCTTCCTGTTTCCATCTGCAATAATTCCTGACAAAGGCAGGTCTCCAGTAATGGAAGTAATTGAAGCAGAAAGTGACTCCATCTGTTGTATTTTTTTTCCTGACAGCATCTGTCAGGAATCCACTACTGACAGAAATTTCCATCAGTGTCTTTGCAAATGAACTCAACATTTTATATACGTAATTGTTTTAATACCCATGATTTTAGCAACAAGCTGTCAGATCACAAAATGACGAACTAACAGACAGAAATTCATTTGTTGCCTTTGCCAAGGAGGTAATGTAATTGGGGTGGTCTGTCTCTCTGTCTGTCTGTTTGTTAGCAGGATCACACAAAAACTACAGGACGGATTTTGACAAAATTTTCACCAGATATAGCCCTTTGCCCAAGGATGAACCCATTACATTTTGGTGATGATCTGAGAGTGCATACCTCCACCAAGGACCTTGTTTGTATTTGTGCAGCAGGATTACACAAAAACTACTGGATGGATTTGGATGAAATTTTCACCAGAGATGGTTCTTGACCTAGACAGGAACCCATAACATTTTGGTGATGATTCAAGAACACATACCTCCACCAAGGCTCTTATCTTCTCACAGTGTGTTAGCAAGAACAAAGCTACTGGATAGCTACAATGCTCCGCACTGTGTATATATATTTATATATTTATGTGTACATATGTATATTCACTGCTCTTATTTTCTTATCTTCTAAATTATTGCTCTGAGTGTTGCTATCCCTGTGCTGTTGCAATCCTGGAATTTCCCCATTGTGGGACTAATAAAGGCTTATCTTAGCTTATCTTACCTTATCTTATCTTATCTTATAGACTTTGATGCAATTTTCACCAGACCTGACTCTAGGCCAGGGGTGTCCAATCATGTGCCATGGAGATCCAAGACCCTGCAGGTTCTCTCTTCTTCCCAGTCTCTTCAGCAGGTGTTTTCTCTGATCAGCAGTCAGTGGGAAGAAATTCAGTGGAATCTGCTGTGGAAGACACTGGTTGGAGGTAAAGCCTGCAGGGTCTTGGCCCTCCATGGCACATGATTGGACACCCCTGCTCTAGGCCTACACACAAACCCATTACATTTTGGAGGGGGTCCATGAGGGACAGAAGGAGCCTTGGTACTCTCTGAGTGCTTTTGTAGTTTCTTCTGCTATTAGCCTTTTGAATAAGTGTATATAACTTTAAACTGTGTATAATTCTTTATTATTTAACTGTTTTGTTGTTGATTGCCATGCTTGTTTGTTGCTGCTGATGGCTGCACAACAATCCCTTGGGGATTATAAAGATTTACCTTACAGTACTTTACGTCCTGAGATAATGGGATGCATCTCTCCATACTTTCTTATAGGACTGAGCATTAACTGAAACCACCATTCAGACCATCAAATCAACATCGTTTTGTACACGTCAGTTATTTTTTGTAAGAAGTGCAGGTTAGTTAGTAGTTAGTTAGTAAGACAGATAATTATCATCTATACCTAGAGCACTGGTATCCTTTGGTTTGGGTTCTTTTATTGCAGCAGATACTCAGACGTAAGGTACTCAGAAGGTACTCAAAATAGCCCCAGCAAAAATATTTTTCACCAGCTGCCAGTGCCTGATGTTTTTAATGGAGTTTTGGGTAAACAGTAAATTATATCTTACTCTAGCTCTACCTCTTACTTTATTGCATCGTAGCCTGGAGGTGCACCCACGATTTTGCTGTATGGTACAACTGTATAATGACAATAAAGCCTATTCTATTCTATTCTATTCTATTCTATAAGTACAGATTGTCAATGCCACATATTTTTTAATTGTAAAGATTACATTTAACTAGATTTATCTTGTAGATTTATAGAATAGAATAGAACTTTATTTGTCATTGTCACATGAACAATGAAATTTAAAAACAAGAAGTCAGAGCATCATTCATAAATGTGTAGGCTCAATATAAAAAAAGTATAAAAACAAGCATGAACATACAGACATACACACATATAATCACAAACTTCTGCCATTGCACAGTCCCTATTTACACCTTCAGCATCCAACTGCTTTATATCGCATTTATTACCTCCGCCAAGGAGGTCATGTTTTTACCGGGGTTTGTCTGTCTGTCTGTTACCAACATAACTCAAAAAGTTATGAACAGATTTTGATGAAATTTTCAGGAAAGGTGTGTAATGGCACGGGGAACAGATGGTTAGATTTTGGTGATGATCTGAGAGTGCATACCTCCACCAAGGGCATGGTTTGTATTTGTGCAGCAGGATTACACAAAAACTACTGGATGGATTTGGATGAAATTTTCACCAGAGGTGGTTCTTGGGCTACAGAGGAACCCATTATATTTTGGTGATGATCTGAGAATGCATACCTCAGCCAAGGCTCTTATCTTCTCACAGTGTGTTAGCAACAATACTCCAAAACTGATGGACAGACTTTGATGCAATTTTCACCACAAGTGGCTATAGGCCTACACACAAACCCATTACATTTTGGAGGTGATCCATGAGAAATGGAAGGAGCCTTGGTGGAGGTATACACTCTATGAGTGCTTTTCTAGTTATATTTATTGCAGTTGGAAAAAAAAAAACTGTTTTGAGTCTGCTTGTCCTGTAGATTTATCTTGGTCTCATTTTTTTACGTCACAGAAACCTGGCATTGTATGTGGACGTTTAGGAGGGAAATTGTTAATGAACCTCCATCGGGGAGCTATTAAATGAATACAGAGGTGGAAAAGGTATAACTGCTTGGAGTTGGGGGCTGAAATTCACAGGGCAGGCTTTGGAGGTCGGTGAGGTAAAATAATAAAAATTTGGGCATGATCTGAGCTCCGGAATCGGGTCTTCCTTAGAAGACCTTCTAAGGTCTTGTTCAGCTCAGCAGGAACTGAACAGCAGCGTACTGTATATGCCTGGTCATCTCATGTGATCAGGCACTGCACTAGCTTTTCTGATGGATGTAAACCTTTAATATCATAAAACACAACTTTTTTCTTGAGTAAGACTTCTGGCTGTTGTACCATTATATAAATGTGGAGTGTTAGAAATCAAAACAAAATATGCTCCACTGATGCTTTCAAAGCAAAAGCTGAGTCTTCACAATAAAAGTGAGAATGCTTTCATTCATAAATTCACAAATCTCTGTGATGGATTGAAAGTAAAGTAAAACTGATAATATTTATAAAAAATCCGTTCATAACTTTTTGAGTTATGTTGGTAACAGACAGACAAACAGACAGACAAACCCCGATAAAAACATTACCTCCTTGGCAGAGGTAACAATCTGTGAATAATTTCTACTGATAGATGAAGTCATTTAATCACATACCTCTACATACCCTCATGAATAAATGTTAAAATTAAACCCGACCAATGATGGAGTAACTCATTCCAGCCAGATAAAATCACACTAAGAGTAATTGGATCTACTCACCTTTGACCTTGAAGGTGATAGACACAGCATTTTGACCTCCTGGCCAGTAGGGGCTGCACTTACTCTTGCCCCAACTGGTTGTTAGAGGCACATGTCATAAACCCGTTTATGCTATTGGCTGTGATCCATTGAGAAGTCCTTACCGACCATAGATATACAGTATAAACACTAGATAGGACATGGCTGACGTTTTCCTGGCAAATGGAGTCACCGTATTTTGTAGGTAATTAATAAATTAGAGAAAATGCAGTACATGCCTAGTATATGGCACAGTGATTTATTTGTGTTTTTTGCCTAGTGAATAAGGCGGCTACTCTTGGCCTACTGCAACTAGCCTGGCAGCTCGCCATGTCCTATCTAGTGTTTATATATATCTGTGTTATCAGACACCATAGTCTCATCATCCAGCTGTTTAGACGTAAATATTAGGATTACTTTGGACCTGTAAACAATTTTTTAAAGTAACAGTAATTTTTTATCAGTACATGTATTATTTTAAAGATTTTAATCTGCACCTTTCCAAACAATAATTAACAACAACTAAAAAGTTTAACTATTTAAATGTTTCTTGCTTTATTTTCCAAGCAACAAATTATTTTTTTAACCTAGATTTCATGCATATACAGTAAACAGAATGTGAACACTGTTGTTTCTATACCTACTTTACTCATTTGGAACCCCAGCAAAAATAATGTCAGCCCAAGACAGATGCATCTGATTTCTTTAATGTAGCAACATATCTCCAAATATTTCCAAAATATATTTTAATAGCTACAACTACACTGGATCAAACATCACAGAACCCACAAGTGTAATTATTTACAATAAATAAGTGAGGTTTCAAAGTTACTGTACATACTACTGACTGTTGTGGACTCTAAACAGGAAGTTCAGGTGGACTTAATTTTCGCACAGCCACTGACAGTGTCAAGATGCTTCTGAGTGCTTATGAACTAATTCAGTGATGACATGGCTCCCAAACCATCACTGACTGGAAACTTCATTCCGGACCTCCAGCAACTCTGATTCTGTGCCTCCCCAGCCCTCCTCCGCACTCTGGGACCTTGATTTCCAAATGAAATACAAAACTGACTTTCATCTGAACAGAGGTCATCTGCTGGTGTTGGTCCACCGTGTGTTATCAAGTCCAAAGTCAGCGCAGTCGTCTACCAAGGAATTTTAGAGCACTTCATGCTTCCCTCTGCTGAGATAGGCTCCAGCCCCCCCGCGACCCGAAAAAGATTAAGCGGAAGAAGATGAATGAATGAATGAATGAATGAATTATTTCATTTTCCAGCAGGACTGCCCAGACTGCCAAAAATACAAAACCTGACCAGCAAACTTTCCTGACCTAAACCCCACAGAGAATCTATGGAGGATTGTCAAGAGGAAGATGAGAGACACCAGACCCAACGATGCAGATGAGCCGCTATCAAAGCAACGTGGGCCCCCATAACTCCTCAGTTGTACCACAGGCGGATCGACTCCATGTCGATCCAGTTGGCCAATATTTCTATTAACAATCCATTTTTTTAAAATTAATTTTATGTAATATTCTTATTTTTTGAGAAACTGAAGTTGGGCTTTTCTTGAGCTGTAAGACATAGCCATCAAAATTAAAAGAAATAAACACTTGAAATATGTCACTCTATGTGTAATGGATCTACATAATATATGATTTAAAATTTTTGAATTGAATTGCTGAAAAAAATTTAACTTTTCAATGACATTCTAATTGATTGAGACGCACCTGTATGTACATGAGTACTAATGTGTTGGCATGGATTTTTAAATGTGTCCACCCTATAACAATTACAGCACATAATGGTTACATTAAAGAGGGTCTGAACACCTAGAAAAGGTACCAGTTCATTCACTGCCAACATTCAAAAGGGTCATGTGGTTGGAAAACACTGAATGCCATCTATCGTCTTTAAATTTGTAGCTTAACTCCAGCAATCTCTGGTTCAATTCTGGGCCATTTTGAGCTTTTCTACAGGTCTCTTCCCTGCTCTTCACCCCATTTCCTGTCTCCCTCTGTCCAATAAAGGCAACCCTGCCCCCCCCCCCCCCAAAAAAAAACAAAACAAAAAACAAATCTAAAATAAATGCCATTCTTGAATGTTTTCAGATATATTGACAAGAAAATGTCTTTGTTGAACAATCATACAACCCTGGCGTTTATCTTTTGTTCAATCTAAAAATTTTCCCACGTTTACATGCTGGGGTTGGCAGAAGTTCAATATAACTCTTGGTACCTTGCCACTGATGACTGTTCAGTAATTTTAAGTGTCCTTCAGTGACTAGACAGAATTCCATTTGATGAGCCACAAAAGTGAGCCAAGAGTGCACATATTTATATCTAGCCATAAATGATATGCAATATTCTGCCAAACATGGCTTCTCAGAGCAGTTCCTGTCAGAATGTGAATGCGTACACCACACCCACAACCACTATGTTTCCAATTGTGGCAGTGATGGCGATCCAGAGCCAAATAGCGTCGCGGGACATCGACTGTTGCTCCTCTGCTGGGCCTTGAGCTGCCATGGAGGCGGCATGGACGCTGGCAGATGAGTTGAAAAGAGAGTGGTCGGTACTGTAGTCATCGATGGGAGACGAGTCCATGAAGGCCCCGGTCATCATCGGAATCTGAGGGCACAGGAAAGCAAGCCACCTTTACTTGTCAGTTTTCAGGTTTAAACATCAGAAGTTTGTAATAAACAACAGGAAATATTATGAACCCAGTTAAAGTTAGTGCTGTTCTAAATACCAGTTTTTGTCATGAACTTGGGTTTGGTGGTCCCAAACCCAGTTCTGACACTGTGGCTATTTTGTCTCTTTACATTGTTTATTTTCCATCAAGCACTTCAGGAAGCCCTTTGGGTCCTCCACTCCCTGACAGCTCAGCCACGCCCCCTCCTCCTGTCAGTGTCACCAGCTGTTCCTCATTATTGGGTTTCCCCTTACGCACGCACACACACACACGCACACACACACATACGTGTCCATTCATCTCCATTCACATGCTCAGACACTCACTCATGCACACCTGTTTTCTATTCAGTCCAGCCCACGCACGTTCACACCGGCGGTCTCTTTCCTCATTAGTATTATCATTACTTAAGCGCTGCTTGAGTGGGAAGAGATTGCCGGATCATTGCACAATATGACTGCTCCTTGCAGTCATATTGCAGTCACAATATGACTGCTCCTTGCTCACCTCCGCCCCCTGGTGGAACCAGCGATGGATCCACTCCAGTTCGCCTACCAGCATGGCATTGGGGTGGAGGATGCGGTGATCTTCCTCCTTCACCGTTCTCTGTCCCACCTGGAGAAGCCCGGGAATATGGTGAGGATCATGTTCTTTGACTTCTCCAGTGCTTTCAACACCATCCAACCGATGATCCTGAAGGACAAGCTGCTGCGCGCAGGGGTGGACCAGCACCTGTCATCATGGATCCTGGACTACCTCACGAACCGGCCTCAGTTTGTGAGAACCCGGGACTGTGTGTCCGACACGATCATCAGTAGCACGGGGGCCCCCCAGGGAACGGTGCTGGCTCCCTTCCTGTTCACTCTTTATACTGCGGACTTCTCACACAACACAACACACTGCCATCTACAGAAGTTCTCTGATGACTCTGCGATCGTTGGCCTCATCTCCAATGGAGATGAAGCTGAGTACAGAGGGCTTATCCAGGACTTCGTGGACTGGTGCCATCGGAACTGCCTCCAGATCAACGCGAGGAAAACTAAGGAGCTGGTGGTGGACTGCCGCAGGCATGGGCAGCCCCTCACAGTACCAGTAAATATACAGGGAACAGACATCGAGATGGTGACATCCTATAAGTACCTGGGTATTCATCTGAACAATAAACTAGACTGGTCACACAATACTGATGCACTCTACAAGAAGGGACAGCGCAGGCTGTTCCTGCTGAGGAGACTCAGGTCTTTTGGTGTACAAGGGGCGCTGCTGAAGTCATTCTATGACACGGTGGTGGCATCAGCCATCACTTTTGGAGTGGTCTGCTGGGGCAGTGGCATTACTGCAGCCGATAGGAAGAGACTGAACAAACTGATTAAGAAAGCTAGCTCTGTCCTGGGGCAGCGCCTTGATCCGATGGAGGAGATAGGAGAGAGAAGGACGGTGGCTAAACTGTCATCTCTGCTGGAGTCCGAGTTCCACCCTATGCAGGACATACTGAATGCACTGAGGAGCTCATTTAGCAGCAGACTACATCATCCCAGGTGCACAACCGAGAGGTTTCGTAGGTCCTTCCTACCAACGGCTGTCAGACTGTACAACCTAAGCAGGGCTGCTCGCAGAGATAGCAAAAAGACGTAACAAACTAATAGTTTTTTGAATGCAAAAGATGCAATAGACTTACACAATGGTCCTCTCCGGCATACAACTAGGAACATACCGGTCGCTATGGAGGGTGAGAATATGTATGGGCACATAATCATACCATGTAGGATAACTAAGTAGACGGTTATGCTGTTTCATTCCATCTAGCAACAATGCTCTGCACTGTGTGTGTTTATATATTTGCATATTTATTCCATCTAGCTACAATGCTCCGTACTGTGGGTGTTTATATATTTATATATCTACATATTATTCCATCTAGCTACATTGCTCCGCACTGTGTGTGTTTATATACTTGCATATTTATTCCACCTAGCTGCAATGCTCCGTACTGTGGGTGTTTATATATTTACATATTTATTCCATCTAGCTACAATGCTCTGCACTGTGTGTTCATATATTCATATATTTATTCCATCCAGCTACAATGCTCTGCACTGTGTGTCTGTGTGTGTGTGTATATATATATATTTTATAGTAATACGTACATATGTTTATTAGCTGCTCTTGCTTGCTTGTTTTTTTTTTTTCTTGCCTTCTGATTGTTGCTCTGAGTGTTGCTATCCCTGTGCTGTTGCAATCCTGGAATTTCCCCGTTGTGGGACTAATAAAGGCTTATCTTATCTTATCTTATCTTATACACAGTCGCTGTTCCCTCTGTGTATGCTAGCCTCCAGTCCCTACTTGTTACTTTCAGCCTGACTGTTTAGTCTTTTCTAACGCTACCTGACTATTGTTGGTTTCCTGGTGTTAGCGGCTGTTCCTGCCTCACCTGCTCTCACCAGACAACACGGACTGCCTCGGACCGCTCCAGCCAGTAAGTTTGTGTTTGCCTTTCTCCATGTGCCGTTCAGCTGTTCTGCGGCACTAGGCATCCTCTCCCTTGGGCTGTTAAGCGTCCGAGAGGTGTTCCTGTTTTCCTGGTCTTCTCCATGACTATAACCTCATCCCTCTGTCTGATAATCATAACTGTTTGCTGGACTGAACTTTGTTTGTTCAATAAAGTGCACGCAACTACTTCTGCACGTGGGTTTCAATTCCTTCCTCCATGCGCTGCGTAATGGCGCACGGGGAATCATAACAGTTTTGGGGCTCTGAATATTCAGGAGTGATCTAGAGCAGTTATCTGAATAGTCACATATCCCTGTCAAAACCCCCTATTGACATTAACTCCCCCTCCGGTCTCTCAGTCCTCCACCTGTCCCCCAGGAGGTCGGGAAGTCCTTCCAGTCTCTTATCCCTGTACCTCCGTCCTCTTGTTGTTAACCGCAGGTGGTCCAGACATATTGTTCCATTCAGGACGTGAGGTCAATCCACACATGCCATCTCCTTTATGCTTAAGCATATGTAGGCAAAAATACATGGGCTACATACCCCCCCCCCCCCCCCCCCCCCCCCCGCAAACGTCGAGGAATGGACAATATATTAAAATTAAGAGAACATGTTAATATCAACAGCACAGTCTATACCACATGACCACATCAAAAATCAGTGATAACATCAATAGCATAGTCTATACCACATGATCACATCAAACATCAAACATCAAACACCAAACAGTCAGTCCGTACGCCGTCTGGGCTTCAACCGTCTTCCAAATCTGCTGTAAGCATGTCTCGGCGTCCCTGCAGCGCCGTCCTGCAAAGAATCTGCTGACTGAGGAAGAGAGTGGTTATTTGATCCCTGCGGGGGCTCCGGGACGCGTTCCCTGGGGGGTCTGCCGCGTCGAGGTCCCCTCGCTACCCGTACAGACTCATCGTTCATCACAAAAGCAGGCTTTAGTCTGTCAATACTGACTGTCTCTTTTCTGTCTCCCAAATCTAGCATAAAATGCTTATCACCTGTCTCCAGCACCCTATATGGCTCATCATATGGCGGTCGGAGGGTTGGTCTTAGAGCCTCATGCCTGACAAAAACGAACTCAGCATTTTTTAAAGCTTTGGGAACAAAAACGCGCAGAAAAGTGTGATGAACGGGGCCCAGGAGCATGTCTGCTCCCGTGCCAATCGGTGGTCCAAGAGCCGGGAGGCGTCCCGGTTCTGGATGCTCTGGTAGAAACTCACCGGGCAGCCTGAGAGGTTGAGCAAAAACTAACTCCGCTGGGGAGGCATTTAAATCCTCCTTAGGCGCAGAACGCAACCCTAATAAAACCCATGGTAGTTTGTTTACCCAATCTGCATCCGTAAGCGATGCTCTGAGGGCTGCCTTCAAAGACCTATGAAAATGCTCGCACAAACCGTTAGCCTGAGGGTGATAAGCGGTAGTGCGGTGAATTTTCGCTCCTAAGCTGCTGGCCATCACTGACCACAGCTCAGAGACGAATTGAGGCCCTCTGTTGGACGTAATATCCAACGGGACCCCGAAACGCGCTACCCAGGCCGTCAAAAAAACGCGAGCCACTTCTGCGGCCGTGGTCGATGTCAGTGGGACCACTTCCGGCCAGCGTGTGGTTCGGTCCACCATTGTCAAAAGATGTGTGAACCCCTGCGACGATGGTAGGGGGCCCACAAGGTCGACGTGCACGTGATCGAATCTTTTTGCCGGAATGTGGAACGGTTCTAAAGGGGCTCTTGTGTGCTTATGAATTTTGGCCCGCTGACAAGCCATGCAGGTCCTCGCCCACTCTTTCACGTGCTTGCGCAGGCTCGGCCAAACAAACTTCTCCGCTACCATTTTCACAGAAGCGTGCACCCCTGGGTGTGCCAGGGAGTGAACCGAGTCAAGAACGCGGCGGCGCCACGTGGCCGGGACTACCGGGCGGCCAGATTAGGGGGGGCATACCGGTTTGCAAACACCTGCTCTCCAGCCTTAACCCTGTTGGTCCAGACTGGAGCGTGCGTACGTCCGCATCTCTGCCCTGCTCCGCTGCCATGGCTGTGTAATCTATCCCCACGTGAACTGGGGCCACGTGCGCTTCCGCACTGCTATTTTGCTTCGCGGCTGCTGCAGTATAATCTGCCTTTGCGCGCGCTGGTGCTGTGGCCGCGCGAGAGAGGCAGTCTGCTACTATGTTGAGTTTACCCGCTATGTGCTGAATATCAGTGGTAAATTCCGAAATTGCGGCCAGCTGCCTCTGCTGCCGGCCCGACCACGGATCTGAAATTTTGGACATCGCGAAAGTGAGCGGCTTATGGTCAACAAAAGCGGTGAAACGTCGACCTTCCAGCCAGAACTGGAAATGGCGGATGGCCAAATGGAGCGCTAACAGCTCCCTGTCAAACGTGCTGTATTTCCGCTCAGCTTCGCTCAAGGATTTGCTGAAGAAAGCTAGCGGCTGCCAAACACCGGCAACGTGCTGCTCTATAACTGCCCCTATGGCCAAATCTGATGCGTCGGTAGTTAGCGCGATGCGGGCCGTTGGGTCCAGATGAGCTAGAAGCGTGGCTTCAGCCAAGGCTTTTTTTTACCTCCGTGAACGCGCGCTCCCGCTCCGGGGACCACTCGATTGTATTGGAGGGTTTTTGCTTTCTGAGCGCGGCGTATAATGGCTGCATGAGCTGCGCTGCATGGGGTAGGAAACGGTTATAAAAATTCACCATTCCTAAAAATTCCTGCAATGATTTGATCGTTTGTGGTCGGGGAAATTCTGCTACTGCGCGCACCTTATCCGGCAGTGGAACTGCCCCTTCTGGTGACATGCGGTGGCCCAAAAAATCAATCTGCGCAACGCCAAACTGGCACTTGGCTGGATTAATTATTAAGCTGTGCTCTTCCAACCTCCGAAAAACCGCAGTGAGGTGTTTTTCGTGTTCTTCCTCTGAGGTACTGGCGACCAAAATGTCGTCGAGGTAAACAAACACGAATGGAAGATCACGTAACACGGCATCCATCATGCGTTGGAATGTTTGTGCGGCACCTTTGAGGCCAAACGGCATGCGCAAAAACTCAAAAAGTCCAAAAGGGGTTATAACCGCCGTTTTAGGAATGTCCTCCGGCCGGACCGGAATCTGATGGTAGCCGCGAACCAGGTCTATTTTAGAAAAAATGCGCGCCCCCGCTAAATGCACCGAAAAATCCTGGATGTGTGGGATAGGGTAGCAATCGTGTGCCGTGGTGTTGTTTAGCCTGCGGTAATCGCCGCAAGGTCTCCATGAGCTGTCGGCTTTCGGGACCATATGCAGCGGCGAAGCCCATGGGCTTTTCGAACGGCGAATAATGCCCAGCCTCTCTAGGCTGGCGAACTCCTCGCGCGCCATGGAGAGTTTAGCAGCATCCAGGCGCCGAGCTTTTGTGAAGACCGGGGGGCCAGTTGTAGTGATAAAATGCTCCACCCCGTGTTTCGCAACTGTTGCCGAGAATGTGGGAACCGTGAGTGCTGGAAACTGGGTGAGTATTGTGTTAAACTTACCACCTGCTGTGGCGACGTTGGTCTGCACCGGTGGCGGGGACACTCGAGCTGCACAGGGAATAGAGTAAAAAGAGAGTGCATTTACCAGCCGCCTATTGGCAAGATCAACTAACAAACCATGTGAGCACAGAAAATCAGCACCTAACATGTTGAAACTCACCGCCGCTATGACAAAAGTCCATTCATAAGTGCGGCCATGTAAGGACAGAGACAAAGTCCTTTCTCCGTAGGTGTTGATGCTCGAGCCGTTCGCCACCGTTGGCCCGTTTCCACGGGGGCCAGCCACCCGGTCAGCATAGGTTGGGGTGATGAAACTCACTTGGGCTCCGGTGTCTATAAGGAACTGGCGCCCGGAGCTCGTATCTGTGATGTATAGCAGCTTATTTCTTTCGCCGAGAGCTGAAGCTGCTAATGATTCTCGGTCCTGCCGTTTCCCGACTTCTTGAAGTTGCACGGTGGCACACACCTGTGCGCCCTCTCTGCGAACCGCCGATGATAAAAGCAGAGATCCTCTCCTCCGCTGCATCGGGGCCACTCCTCTGCCGCTGGGCCATCACCTCTGCCGCGTCGGGGCCGCGCCGCTGCCATGGTTGGTAGGTTCGACTCGGCTGTCTCCGGCTCGTCGCTGTCTCGGGTCGCCGCCGCGGTCGCCTGCTCGCCGCAGGAGCTGAGGAGCCTCTGCGCCTCTTGGGCCAGGTCACGGAAATCCTGCTGGGTGTCACAACGCATGCTGGACAGCGTTCCTCTCATATGCGTCGGGAGGTTAGTCAGGAAGATGTACTTAAAGAGGAAATCATCGTCGTCTGACCCCCTCAGCTGCAGCATGTCTTCCATCAGGGCGACTGGCCTGTGTCCTCCTTGGTTGAGCATAGCCAGGAGCCTCCTAGCCCTCTCTTCGGCTGAGGGCGTGAAACACTTGGTGAGGGCAGCCTTCAATCTGCCGTATTTGTCTTCGGCGGGGCTATGTTTGACAGTACAGAGAGCCAGGGGAGTGGTGTTGAGCGGATTGTTCCAGTTATAGTTCTCATGGTTGAGTTGAGCTGGGTGTCTACATGGTGTGTATAAGATGACCTGGACCAGACAGGGGCACAATATTCTGCTACAGAGTATGAAAGGGCCAGTGCTGAGGTGCGCAGGGTGGAGACTGCCGCCCCCCATTTTGCACCAGCGAGCATGCAGAGCAGGTTGTTTCGTACTTTCACCTTAGCAGCCGTCCCCTTTAGATGTTCCTTGAAGGATAAGGTCCTATCAAGGGTCACTCCAAGATAAGTTGGATTTATCTTTAACTTAAGATAAGTTAAAGATTTTCCTCACTTACCAATCCATGCAGATATCTACACCCCACCCACTGCCCGACTTTCATCCAGACGGCCGATTTGGAAAAACCCTCCCCCAGCTGACTTTACCATCCAGACAGCTTGGCAAGAGGAATGGGAGACCAAGGAGGTCCCAAACAAACAGCTGGTGATAAACCCCAACCAACAGGTCCCGGGCACCAACCTCCCAAGGAGACAGTGGTCTACACTCAATCGCTTCAGGACTGGACATGGCCCCTGCTTGGCCAGCCTTCAGAGATGGGGCAGTAGCCCTAGCCCACTGTGCGCATGTGGAGAGGAGCAAACTATGGAACACATCATAGAGGCTTGCCCGCTCCAAAGACTGGAAGGAGGATTACACACCCTCCATACAGCAAACCAGGAGGCAACTGCTTGGCTTAAGGACTTTGCATTCGCTAAATAAATAAATTTGTCTTCGGCGGGTGGCTGCTGTACCAAGCTCCGCACGCATCGAGCTGTGTGGTTGTCGAGTCTAGCGATGACGTGGTAGAACTTAGTGTCATCCGCCGTTATGCCTGCGAGCGTGAACTGTGCCTCCGCCTGGAGGAACCACGAGTCTGGGTTGTCCTGCCAGAATTCCGGCAGTTTGACGGTGATGGCGCTCGCTAGGGCAGACTCCAATGAGTCCTGATCGTGGAGAGCATTTCCAGGCATTCTCACACGTCACTGGTCACCAATGTGGGGAGCGTGAAATAACGAAGCTGAATTGGCTTTTAATTCAGGTTTTATTCAAGCACTTCATCCCCAGCCTTCTCTCAGGAACAAAAGAGGATGAGCTGCATCAGACCTTCACATTTATACCTCTCACACAAAGGGAGAATCACATATCCCTGTCAAAACCCCCTATTGACATTAACTCCCCCTCCGGTCTCTCAGTCCTCCACCTGTCCCCCAGGAGGTCGGGAAGTCCTTCCAGTCTCTTATCCCCGTACCTCCATCCTCTTGTTGTTAACCGCAGGTGGTCCAGACATATTGTTCCATTCAGGACGTGAGGTCAATCCACACATGCCATCTCCTTTATGCTTAAGCATATGTAGGCAAAAATACCTGGGCTACAAGTCCCTTATTTCTTCTCCCCCAGTGGACTGCATCAGCATTTTTCAGAAATGTCACTTCCCTTATGAATTTGGAACTTTTTCATGTTTAATTTGCATCTCTATTGTCAAAAGTTTGCAGCTTTTCTTGTAAAGTGTAGACCTTTTTTTTCTCATAAATTTACTAAAAATGTCAACATAAATATCCAGTTCTTTTTCTTGTATATTTCTTCAGATTTTCTTGTAAATTTGTCTTTTTTTCCCATGATAAACATGTAATTTTTGTCATGTAAATTTGAGTCTTTTTTAAATTCATTTGCAAATATATTTACTCAAATTTGCAACTTATTTTGGTAAATTTTGTGACTTATCATCAGGTTGCTACTTTTTTCTCACAGATTTATGAGATTAAAGTAAATTTGTAATTTATTTGAAATCAAGCCGTTAGATGGGCAGACCCAATATGCCAATATCCCAAAACCAAATTTGAAAACTTGATACCAGTGTAACAAATGAATATCTGAACAAACTTTTTTTTCCCAACCCCTCCTTCCTTGATCCCCCCCCCCACCCCTTCTGACACTTCAAATCCCTGCAAATCCCTCCCCCATTCCCCCCGTCGGGTCCAGCATAAGTAAGACAATTTAAATAGAGTATTAAAGTTATTACAAAGCAACAGGAGTCTAAATACTATTTATATACGGTACAGTATACAGCATATCAAATATGAACAGAGCTCCGTATGGAACAGTAAATCTGTTTGAGGGGAAAAAAATCTGAATAACCCAATCCTTGGGTACAGCTATACTTAAAGTGACACTATATCAGATTTTCACCTTAAAATAATGTTTGCTAAATTGTTTTGATGGTGCATCAACTTTGAGTGTCACTTAAACCATAGCTTGAGTGGCCTGCATCACCTGCAGCACTCTGTAACGCTCCTGTTCCTGGTAGGACCACTGAAAAGACTTTTACAGCCTCAGTCCCATTAGCTAATCATATTGCACAACTTTAGCCACCACTAATAAAGCGCGCTGGGCCTTTGGAGGTAAAATGTGCCAGTAGTAGTCCTTTATGTGTTCTTACCAGTGTCATGGCCGCCAGTCACGGCACCTGTGCGCGCACCTGCCTGTCATCTCCAGTGGCCTATTTTCTCCACCAGGACCAGTGCTCGGCGCGGAGTTGTCTGGTTTCCTTTCCTGAATCCTGCTACGCCTGCCTCCGTGCATCCCAGCACTCTACGCTTCTACACATCGGCTTCCAAGCCCTTGATGAACCCTGTCTGGGCCTGTACCTCCCGGACCAACTATACAAGTAAGCCTTCACGCTTTTCACCCTGTCTGCTTCCTCTGTGCACAGGTGGAGGTCCGCGGCAGCGGTCCTCCCTTCCTTCCAGGCGGCAGACTCACTTCCTCACCTCCAGCTCCTCGGCCTCCAGCGAATACTGTCTTCCTGGCTGCAGCTTCGGCGCTACCTGGGCTTCACTCAACACTCCCTGACAGTAAGTGCAGTCACATCCCGAGTGCTGTATAAGCTAAGCTGCAAACTAACGGCCTTTGTCTCGTTCCAGGGTTGCCAGGTTGTATGGTGCTCTGCCGGCCCCAGCTGGAGAATACAGATCGCACTACACTACACTACACTACACACCCTGCACGCACGCATCCATTCACTCATTGTTTCAATAAATAAGGTTAATTGTATCTATTCTGAGTCGTGTCTGCTCTGTGGGTCACTAATACCATGTCAACCAGAAACAGAAAAAGTTGTGTAGTGCTGCTTAAAATCATATCAGGCATAGATTTTGATGCAAACCTTAACCGAGACTTAACTATGCAGCTAAAAACCTAACAGACTGTAGCACCCAGGCCAACTCAGCAAAAGTTATATCAAATCAGTAAACCGTATAATGGCTCCCCATCCTCCTTCCACGATGGATCTCTGAAATGCCAGTCTGATTTGTTGGCCTATACTGCCATTCTCAGCACACTAATCCACCCACACAAAATGACCGGTGGCACCTGATGAGCGTGAAATGGCTGTTGTCAGATCAGATTTGCCTGTCATGATAATTAACATTCATAGTTACAAAGGGGCTTTTACCTAACTGGAATATGAACATGTCAGGTCTCAGGACAGAGCAGCACACACATGCACACAGTGGCACATCATGGCACCGTGAACAACAGAACACTTAATATTTGTGAGGCCACTTGCTCACTTTAAAAAGAGAAAATGGGTGTGTTTTAATTTCGAATTTCGGTTCCGGCTCTGCCGGACCGGCGGCGCCACACGAGTCGGCTGCCTGTTGCAACAGCCTTTTTTTTTTTTTTATCTTCCTTCTTCTTTCTACACCTTTCACTCTGTATATATATCACGGACGCACGGATCGCCCCGGGGGTCTCCCGGGTCGGCGGACGGAGCCACGGTTTGTAGCGGGAGACGTTACAGCGGGGAGGAGCTAGTGCTAGCTAGCACTTGGCCGCCGCCCGGTGCTAATGGGAAACTCGACATACCGGGAGCTGTAGCGAAAACGAAGCGGGTGCCGGGCTGGAGTTTAGGCGGCGTGAAAGAAATATAAGACAGAATAATAAAGAGCGATGGCAAGAACCAAGCAGACCGCCCGTAAAATCTACTGGAGGAAGAAGCCCCCCAGGAGACAGCTAGCCACCAGGGCTGCTCGGAGAGGCGCTCTGGCCACCGGCAGAGTGAAGAGGCCTCGCCGTCACAGGTCCGTGGCTCTGAGAGAGATCCGTCGCTACCAGAAATCCACGGAGCTGCTCATCCGTAAGCTGCCCGTCCAGCGCCTGGTGAGGGAGATCGCTCAGGACTTCAAGACCGTCCTGCGTTTCCTGAGTTTCGCCGTCATGGCTCTGCAGGAGACCAGCGAGACCCACCTGGTGGTCTCTTCTTCGCTAAGGGGGTCACCATCATGCCCAAAGACTTCCAGCTGGCCCGCTGCATCCGCGGAGAGAGAGCTTAGACTTTCTGCTGCACATCCACCAGCCATAATGCTCTGCACTGTGTGTCTATATATATACATTTATAGTAATATGGACATATGTTTACTAGATGTTGTTTTTTTTCTTGCCTTCTGATTGTTGCTCTGAGTGTTGCTATCCCTGTGCTGTTGCAATCCTGGAATTTCCCCATTGTGGGACTAATAAAGGCTTATCTTATCTTATCTTATCTTTTTAGTAAAGTCACATAAGCCTCCTTTGAAGGTTGCCAAGATGTTGATTGGCTGTATGTGGTTGCTTCCTAAAAGAGAAGACAGATGACAGGAAGGTTGTCACCTTCAATGCAGAAAAATAAAGGACCCCCCTTCCCATCCCAAGGTGATGTGTGGGGCACTAGGTGTGGTTTATCTAAACTTAATCATTGCTTAAATAAAGTATTAACACGGTATTTATAGACCAAAGTTTGAAGTACTTCTTTGACAATATTTATAACCTTCAAATTTGACAGGCAAAATGTTCCCGTTTGCTACAAATGAAGAGAACCCCCTCAAAAAATCTGGGTGTGCAAATAACAGTTTATCTAACACTAGAACTGTAAAACTTGTTTAGCAGCTTTTTTCTGTTTGTGTAGAGTACAACTTTGCAGTTTGCCTTGTACTCATTGTCTTTGATGCTGTCAGGCAAATCAGAGTTTTTTCCACTCATGTCGGTACTTTTGCAAAAGTTTACATTTGTCTGATGCACGGGGCGGCCTGTCGGGACACGGTGCAGCCCTAGACATGTGGGTCTGTGAGAAGCCGGCAAGGCGCTGCGGCTGCTGCTGAGCCCGCCGGGCTATCGCTCACCCAATTACTGTTGAGAGATGACTTCACGTGCGGTGCGTAACAGTAAAGAAATCAAGCAACAGCTACTGAGCAGGAGGGCAACATGCAGAGTGTGGATGAGATGACGCTGCGTTAAAGGCACCTATAAATACAGGACAAACCATGTCCTTTATTGAATTAATTAAGGACGCATTATTTTAATGTAAAAAAACAGGATGGTACTGTATTTTACAGGGTGGGGGCAACCCTAGATGTCAGTGATGAAAGCTGTTTTAACAGCAGCTGTTAGCATGGATGCTAATAACAGCACTAAGTCATTAATATCTCAAGCCGACTCATGCACACATGTAAAAGGTTGAGTGAATTTTGATGTAACCATTCTCAGTCAAGTTACATGACAACTTACTGGACATATTTGTAATCTAGAGCAACATACATAAGACAGGTTGAATCAAAGATGTTTTTTTTTTATATTGCTGCAGTCAGAAAGTCCTGAAAAAATCATATTAAGGTAAAAAAAAAAAAAATCAGATTTAAGTCCCTTCAGGCTAATAATGTGAGCGCTAAAGTAAAAGAAACAGTAGCCATGTTTGTATGGACACAAGTAAACGGATTAAAAGCCTGATTGGAATAAAAATGTTTCATGTAAACACATCAATCTGAAGATTCTGACCCAATCACACTCCTTCGGATCAAAATTTCCTTCTGATCGAGATGGGCGGGTTTTGCCAATTGTTGATCCGATTGATGTGCATATACTGTAAACACATTCCTAAGTTTGGATAGAAAATATGTTTACTGTGCATGTCTATATGTCAGCCACACATCGGCGCAACATATTTCCGCCTTTACAGCAGCTAGCAGAAGACATGGTGGGATTAAAACAGAACTGGTCTGTATCGTCCTGCTGTCTCCCTCTGTTCCTCATATGCAGAAGTGTGTACTGCTGGACTTGTAGCTTCATTACGGAGACTAGCAGAAGAAAAAGCTCAGTCTGAATAACACAATACAGGTCCATTTCAAAAAGAGAAAGACACAGGAAGAGGGTTTGTTTACATCAGAAGTTGCTTCTTCTTCTACTACAGTAGTGTGAAAAGGTGTTTGCCCCTTCATGATTTCTCATTGTTTGTATGTCACACTTAAATGTTTCACATCAAACAAATTTAAATATTAGACAAAGATAACAAGTAACCACAAAATGCAGTTTTTAAATGGTGTTTATTATTAAGAGAAAAAAATCCAAACCTACATGACCCTGTGTGAAAAAGTGATTGCCCCCTAAACCTAATAACTGGTTGGGCCACCCTTAGCAGCAACAACTGCAATCAAGCGTTTGCGATAACTGGCAATGAGTTTTTTACAGTGCTGAAGAGGAATTTTGGCCCACTCATCTTTGCAGAATTGCTGTAATTCAGACACATTGGAGGGTTTTCGAGCATGAACCGCCTTTTTAAGGTCATGCTACAGCATCTCAATTGGATTCAGGTCAGGACTTTGACTAGGCCACCCCAAAGTCTTCTTTTTGTTTTTCTTAAGCCATTCAGAGGTGGACTTGCTGGTGTGCTTTGGATCATTGTCCTGCTGCAGAACCCAAGTGTGCTTAAGCTTGAGGTCACAAAAAGATGGCCTGACATTATCCTTCAGGATTTGTTTGTAGACAGCAGAATTCATGCTTCCATTTACCACAGCAAGTCTTCCAGGTCCTGGAGCAGCAAAGGAGCCCCAGATCATCACACTGCAACCACCATAATTTACTGTTGGTATGATCCTTTTCTGAAATGCTGTGTTACTTTTACACCAGATATAAGGGGACACACACCATGAGTCATGAACACTGACCTTAACTGAGGCAAGTGTCATGAACGCCCCTCCGGGGCGGAAAACAAACTCACACGCTGTAACTGCAGTGAGGGCATTTATTAACACAAAACATGACAGTACAAGAATAATGGTGCTGACACAAAAAAGGCAAGAAGAGGCGAACATTCCTGAGCTGGAATCACTCAGCGAACGCAGGAGGCTACGACTTAGAGTTCCAGAGCCGGCATCGCTCTGCCAACATAGCGTAGCTGAGGGTCGAGGTAAATAATAAAGCAGTCCATAGAAAAGGCACAAGAAGACTTACAAAAGGATGGGTCTCCAAAGCAGGAGAGAAGAGTCCAAGCCAAACTTGCAGAGGCTGCCGTGCTGAATGAGTGCATAGCAGCCAAATAAATAGTGACGACACAAACGAGCAACAGGTGCAGGAGGCAGGGTGACCTAATCACCAACTGATTGCAGCTGCCGGGACCAGACTGTTTCTTATTCTGTTTCTTGGCAGCGCTCTGCCAAGAAACAGAATAACACACAATGATACGTACAGAATATAACCAAAAACAGACTAACAGATAATAATACAGGAAATAAAGTAAGGGTCTGAGCTCAGAGGAAATCTGAGCTCAGAACATGACAGCAAGAGACCTGCAGTTCTTTGCATGTTGTTGTGGGGTTTTTTGTGACCTCTTGGATGAGTTGTTGCTGTGCTCTTGGGGTAATTTTGGTTGGCCAGCCACTCCTGGGAAGGTTTACCACTGTTCCATATTTTCGCCATTTGTGGATAATGGCTCTCGCTGTGGTTTGCTGGAGCCCCAAAGCTTTAGAAGTGGCTTTATAACCTGGGTCCCTGGTGCTGGGGGGGCGTCCCCCCGCCCCGGGCCGGGGTCGGGTGTGTGCCGGCGGTGGGGGTTGTCCCTGATGCATCCTTGCGTGGTGGGGTCGTGTGTTTCCTGGGGCCCGGGTGCCACCCAGGGGCTGGTGCCCGCATCCTGGGTTGCCCTCCCCGTTCACGGGGGTCTGCGGGTGGGGGAGGGGGTGTGTGAGTGTAGGCTTGTGTATGAGCGGATGTGGAAGTGGGTGTGTGTTGAGTGGGCAGGTGGTGTTGTGTGTTTGTGTAGGTGGGTATGTGTGATGGTGGGTGGAGTTATGTGTGTGTATGGAAGCGGTTACTTGTGGGTAGATGTCTAGGGGGCGGAGGATGCGTGTATGGGTAGGAGAGCTTTGTTGGGTGGCAGGGGTTGGGCAGTCCATCCAGTGGCATGGGGGCTGGCGTTTCGGGGCTTGCTTGTCCCGGCCGCCCTGCTGTTGCGTTGGGGGGTGAGGCACTTTGCTACATCGCCCCTGATGTCATTGGCAGCGGGTGTGTGTTGGTGCTTGGGGGTGGCTGGGGGGGTCATTGGTGCGGGTTGTTGGCTATGTTTCCATTGGGTTGTTGCGGGGTGGCTGTGGTTGCAGGGCGGCCTGCAGCTGTCGGTGTGTGTCTGGGGTGGGTGGTCGTGGGCCTGCGTGGCCGCTCGGGTGTGTCGCCTGGCGTGTTGGGCGCTGTGTGGGTCTGGCCCATTGTTCACTATTGTGACTGTTGTTGTCCATGTTCGTGTGTGTAAGATGAGTGGTAGTATGTTTGGCTGCCCCGTCATGTTAGTGGTGCTGGAGCGCCGGGACGTGATGCTGGTGGGTCCTGGGTTGTTTCCACTGGCGGCCCTCGCCCTGGGTTGGGATTTGGGGGCAGTGGGTGGCCTCACAAGCCAGTCTGCAAGCTGGCTTCTGGGGGAAGGGGGGGGGCGGCCTTGTTTTTGGACCGCCTACCTCCCAGTCTTATTTCCCACCCTCCTCCTCCCCCTGATCTTTTTTGTTACATTTAGGGCTTTGGGGTGGGGGTGTGCCGCACTGTGTCGGTGAAGGGGATACCTTTGCCGCGTGGTGGGGCTGCACTCACCTCAATTTTAATTGCATTTTAGACACTGAGGGTTTGGGGGGATGGGGGCTCTGCTGCCCATCACAGTGGCTAATGATGCTTCAATTACTATCCCCCCCAATTTTAATTGCACTTTAGTAGTCCACACATTTATACACAATTATATCATATAACCGACACACACCCACCATGTTCTGTGCAGGGGGAGGAGGTGGGGGTCTTCCCCCACCCCTGTTGCCCTGTCTTGCTGGGGGCGTGGGGGCCTGGTGGGGAGCCTGGGACCTATCATGTTGTAAAAATCCCTGGATGCTACTAATATATAGATACAACCAAGGAAGTGACGGGGGGCTGAATATGAGTTTAAGTGTGAGTGAGAGGGTGATGAATGGAGGTGGTGATGGTGGGTCGGTTTTGTGCGGCGCTTTGCATGCCGGGTGGCATCTTGGGGCGCCTGCGGTGGTCTGCTGATTGTTCACTCAGATGGGCACCGGGGGGTGGGGGTCTGCTTCTGTGGCCTGCGCCGGTGGCCTCCCTGGTCACTGCCGGGCACTGGTGCATGTTCAGGCTCACTGCATCTGCTTCGCAGTCGGCTTTTGAAATAAAGGTGAATGAGGAGTGAATTTAAGTGGGCACTGGAGTGAGAGAGAGAATGGGTCGGTCTGGCTGAGTGAGAGGGGTGTGCATGGGAACATGTGGGTGTGAAGGTATGGGGAGGGGTGTGCCTGCGAGTCGGGAGGGGCTGGATTAGGGGGGTAGTGCCTCTCAGCGATGTGGGCTCACCTGGGCGAGGGGACTTCTTTAGACGTGGGGGTCCCCGGGGTGTGTGGCCGAGGCGCTGGGGCGGGACCACTGTGGGGGTACCTGGGGGGGCTCGCGCCGGGGGGCGCTGGCTGGCCTCTGTCCTGGGGGGTGGGGTCGCTGGCCTCCTGGTGCCTGGGGCCCGGGGGCGGATGTTGGCCCCGCTGGGGGGGTGGGGGTCGGGCGGGTCCAGGGGTGTGGGCTCACCGCGCCGGCCGCCGGGCGGCCTGCCCTCCCTTGATCGTCTCTCCGGGGGTGGATGCTTGGCTTTCCTGGGGCTTGCTGACCTCGGGGCTGGGGGTTGGTGGCGCTGCCTTGCCTGCTCGGGGTCCTCGGGGGGAGGGCTGCTGCGACCGGCCCTCCGCTCGTATGTTTCCTGACAAACCACTCACATGCACACACTTATTTTGCGCGCGTTCTCATATATAGGCACACAGACATACATGTACAAGTGTCTCTCCTTTAACAGGTGCAGAAACCAGACTCGTGTTGAGATATCTCCGGTGGAAGAAGCAGTTTGTCTTTTTTTTTAATTTTATTTATTTATAAATTTATATATATTTATTTTATTTTATTTTTTTTTTTTTGTCTGTTCCCCTCCCTTTTCTTTCCCCCCTTCACACACTTCCTTTCCCTCTTCCCCATCCTGTTGGGTCTTCCATGGGTAAAACAATTAAAATGAAGTATTAAAAGTTATTACAGGAGGAGTTTACAACAATATACAATGCAAAGTTAGGCACTGTATAGACTCCTCTTGGCAAAGTAAATCTGTTTTGGCACAGTAGGGTGACAGACCCCTGTTCTGTTTGCCTAGCTGCCTGACAGGACAAAAAAAAAAAAAAAGTGGCTTTATAACCTTTTCCAGAGTGACAGAATGCAATTACTTTGTTTCTCATTTGTTCCTGAATTTCCTTGGATTGCAGCGTGATGTCTAGCTTTTGAGGATCTTTTGGTCTACTTCACTTTGTCAGGCAGGCCCTATTTAAGTGATTTTTTGATTGAGAACAGGTGTGGCCGTAATCAGTCCTGGGTGTGGCTAGAGAAATTGAACTCAACTTTCCAAAGATCTGATAAACCACAATTAATTTATGTTTTAACAGGGGGGCAATCACTTTTTCACACTGGGCCAGGTAGGTTTGGATTTTTTTTTTACTCTTAATAATAAACACCTTCATTTAAAAACTGCATTTTCTGTTTACTTGTGTTATCTTTGTGTAATATTTAAATTTGTTTGATGATCTGAAACATTTAAGTGTGACAAACATACCAAAAAAATGAGAAATCAGGAAGGGGGCAAACACTTTTTCACACCACTGTATTTCTGGAACAAGAAATTGTCTCAGACAATTCTGCACATGTCAAAATGATTTAGTCCATTCAAACATGTGAGACATGTAAATGCATGTCATAATCGGATCAACTTTTTCAGGGTCCATGTAAACAGTAAATTTCTGATCTGAATCAGATTGAAGAAATTTTCCACATGTAAACATGCCTAGTGTCTTCTTTCTCCCTGGTTACTAGAGAGATTTTTTTGTGTGGCACATCCAGGTTTCATTGCTAATGTGAATCTAAACTAGAGAAAGTCAGTGGACTGGAACCACAAGAATTAGGTAAGAATAAAGAACAGTGGGAATGAGGTGAATCTGAATGGTGGTGTGGTGTGTCTTCTGATGCGCAGAGTTGACAGTCTGACAGAATCCAGGAAAAGGTTTTATCTAGGCTTTACATAATTACAATGGGGCTTGAGTAGAGGAAACTGACCGGGGGTTCACAATGAACAGTCTTTACTCCAGAGAAAGTGATGAAAAACAATCTCCCCATTCTGTTTGTGCCCTACGCATAGAATGGAGTGCTTTCTGAATGTTTTTTGGCAGTTAAAAGTTTCTGTGACTCGTCAATAAAAGTCAGTATCAGAAGTCATTTAGTGACACTAGGAAAAAGAGAATGATGTAGTTGAAAAGACAGATCAATAAGCAGCAACTGACTAGACTTATTTTAGGTTGTGACAACAAGATCAGGCCTTATCATTACAGAGGGCAGACGAGGCCACCTATCGATCAGCAAGAATGCAGCCACTGTTTCTGGACATTTCATTACAGCCAGAGTACTGTGACCACTGCTGTCAGTTCTCATCCCTCCTGCTGTTGGAACAACTCTGGCTCTCATGACTTTTAGTGATTACAGCTGCAGATAGTTTTTGGATCTACTCTAGAATTGTGCTACTTGCAGGAAGGCAAATGCTTATGGGATGTTACGCTGAGTTCATGAAGCCTGCAGTTCAGGAAAATAACCACTGCAAACTTCTTAAGCTAGCAATTCCCTCTTATATACTGTACAGCCAATGGTTGTGTCACAGGATGGGGGACTGAGTAGTCAGGTAGTTGATAAATCTTCTGTCATTTGTTGTCATGATACTGTTATATCATTACAAATATGGAGGAGTGGCCGGTACCCCGGCTGGACAGGAGCTCAATTGCAGCGGGACTAGCAGCGGAGGGGGCTAGCTGAGGCCCAACTGGATTCGAGGTTGGTCAGATTGGATACCGGCGACACCAGCAGAGATTGTTTTACTATCAAAAGGTCAGTAAAAATGCCACCAAAGAAGGAGGAAATGGAAGAGATCAAAAAATCTCTGAACTTCTTGTCAGAAGAACTGACCAAAGTGGCTAGTCAGCAGGCTAAAATTAAATTAATTAAATTAAATTAAATCACCCTTATTGTCATTCAACCATACAACCAATCATGTACAGCAGAACGAGATTGTGCTTTACCTATCTACAGTGTAAATCACACACACCCCAAGTGCAGAATCAGAGGGCCGCTGCCATGCAAGGCGCCGCCACAGAGTTCCCTCCTCCATTCCATTTATTGCTGAGCACCAAGCTGAACGGCAGGAAGTTCCACTTTTATATGGTCTTTGGCATGACCCGGCCGGGATTTGAACCCCTTCCTCCCGGGTGTGGGGCGGATGCTCTACCAACTGAGCCACCACTCCGGTAAAATATTAGGGCTAATGAAAGAAGTCCGAGAATTAAAATTAACAATTAAGGAAAAAGACAAAAAAAACTGCAGACTTGGAGCGACGCGTCGAGGATCTTGAACAATGTTCTCGTATGGATGATCTAATTATAAGTGGACTAGACATTAAATATCAATCATATGCTCATGCTACAGCAGGAATGAGAGGTGAGGAGGCTCCCCTGAGTGAATCAGTCTCCCTGGAAAACCAGGTGCTTCAGTTCCTTGATAGTAGAAATATAAAGGTTGAAGCAAATGCAATTTCAGCCTGTCATGCTTTACCCAGAAAGGATAATAAAACAAAGAAATCAATTGTGATGTGCTTTGTGAACAGAAGGGTAAAGAATGACATACTGAGGCAGGCCAGAAAGCTACGGGGAGCAGAAGTTTACCTAAATTAACATCTAACAAAAACTAATGCTGAAATAGCATGGCAAGCACGGATGCTGAAAAGACAAAATAAGATACAGGCAACATGGACAAGAAATTGTAGAGTTTGGATCAAACTAAATGGAACACCTGAGCAAGCAAAGGGTATAATAATCAGAGATCTTACTGACTTAAATAAATATAGATGAACACTGATTAAGAAAATTAAGAGACAATGATAATCCATATCCACACACACGGCAAGAATAGTTCTTTTGACATACCATGTCAATGTACTTAAAAAAAAAAACTAAACAAAACAAACAAAAAAACTTATGACTGACATGAGTAGACATCAATTATCCCCAGTTGGAGGAAGTCATTTGATACAGAGTGAGGAAATCCAAACTCTGAAAATATGCCATTATGCTGGACATAAACTACAAGAGATGGAGAATGATATTGATCCTGATAACCACTTTTTCAATAATATTCATAATCCTTGTGAATATTACACTGAAAAGCAATTCAAAAGTCAAGTGCAACTAGATGGTAAATTATCAATAATACACTTCAACAGCAGAAGTCTTAACAAAAACTTTCCACAGATTCAGGACTATTTAAAACAGCTAGACAGAAAATTTACAGCTATCGCAGTCTCTGAAACTTGGCTTAATGAAGAGCAGGCTCCTCTGATGGCAATAGAGGGACATCAGATGTTTCATATTAATAGATCTCAAAAAAAGGGTGGTGGTGTTGCACTGTATATTGACGACCTGTATAGGTGTAAGCTTGTAAATGGAATGTCCTTTGCACTACCAGGGATTCTGGAATGTGTTACTGTTGAGATTGACCAAGATAAAACAAAAAATCTAATTATAAGTTGGATATATAGAACGCCGGGAACTTGCATTGAGACATTCAGAGATAAATTAGTTGAGCTGTACAATAATATTACTAGTAAGAAAATGGTAGTAATTTGTGGAGATTTCAATATTGATCTACTAAATCCATATCAACAAAATGTAATTACAGAGTTCATGAATTCTATGTACAGTATGAGTCTATATCCCACAATAACACATCCCAGTAGAATCACAGCTCACTCTGCTACACTTATTGACAACCTGTTTGTTAATATTATTGATAAGAAAATAGAAAGTGGATTACTGATAAATGATATAAGTGACCATTTGCCAACCTTTGCACTTATCCATGGCCACACGGGGGCCAATACAGAAAAAAAATTAAAATCTTTCAGATACAAATCACCAAATGCAATCAGTTCTTTTAAAGAAGACCTGCTGAAGCAAGACTGGACAGAAGTCTATGTATCAGATGTAAATGAAGCCTATGACACATTTATAAACATTGTAACCACTCTTTATGAAAAAAAAAATTGTCCATTAGTAAACAAAAAGCTTAAACATAAATTTGCCGATAAGCCATGGTTAACCAAAGGATTACAAAAGGCGTGTAAAAAGAAAAATTTATTATATAAAGCTTTCCTAAAGAAAAGGACAAAAGAAGCAAAGCAGCGGTATAAAACATACAAAAATAAGTTAACATATATAATAAGATGTAGTAAAAGACACCATTACAGTAAAGAACTGGAGAAAAACAGAGACAATATTAAAAATACATGGACAATACTTAACAATATTCTTGGAAATAAAAACAGAAATACAAGCTACCCAACCAATTTTTCAAAAGATAATAAAACGACTCAGAGTGTGAATGCAGCTTCACCTGCAGATGAATTTAATAACTTTTTTGTTAACATTGGTCCTAATTTGGCTCGAGAAATACCCATTACAGCACCCACAGGTGATACAATAAGCAAAAACACTGCTATAAAAGTCTCCATTTTCATAAAGAACACAGACGAGAGAGAGGTCATTGAAATTGTTAAATCGTTTAAAAGTAAAACATCTACGGACTGTGATGGTATTGACATGCTCTTAGTCAAAACTATTATTGAATGCTTAGTGAAACCACTGACGTATATCTGTAACCTGTCTCTCCAAACAGGTATATTTCCCAATGCAATGAAAATAGCTAAAGTAATTCCGATATACAAGACGGGTGACAGAGGGGAATTCTCAAACTATAGACCAATTTCACTATTGCCGCAATTTTCCAAGATACTTGAAAAAATATTCTATGAGAGAATTGACAACTTCATACTGAAGAATAATTTATTGTGTGAGCAGCAATATGGGTTCAGACACGAGAGGACAACTGCATTTGCTCTAATGGAATTTATAGAAAAAATATCAACTGCCATTGAAAATAAAGAGTATTCAGTTGGGGTATTCCTGGATCTTAAAAAAGCATTTGATACAGTGGATCATAACTTATTATTAAAGAAACTACAAAATTGTGGTATTAGAGGGGTAGCACTGTCCTGGTTATGTAGTTACTTAAAGAATAGATATCAGTATGTATGTGTTGGTAACAAAAACTCACAGGTACTGAAGGTTACTTGTGGAGTCCCACAAGGTTCAGTTTTGGGGCCATTGTTATTCCATATGTATATAAATGATATATGTAAAGTTTCGGAAAAAATGGGTTTAATATTGTTTGCCGATGACACTAATTTATTATGCAGTGGAAGCAATTTGGAACAACTTCTGGATACACTCGGAAAGGAATTAGGAAAGCTTAAACTGTGGTTTGATTCAAACAAATTAACGTTCAATTTAAGTAAGACAAAATTTATAGTTTTTAACAACCATCACAACAACTCAGTATCTAAACTCAGTGTAAATGGTGTAGAGATTGAAATGGTATCCGAAACTAAATTTCTTGGAGTAATAATTGATAATAAACTGTGTTGGAAGTCACATATTAATTATATTAAAGGTAAAATATCCAAATCAATTGCAATACTACACAGAGTGAAATATTTGCTGAATCAACCCACACTATATACCTTGTATCATTCATTAATACTCCCATACATGACATATTGTACTGAAGTATGGGGAAATACATATAAAACAAACATATATCCAGTCTTTATGCTTCAGAAGAGAGCTATTAGAATAATAAACAAAGCTGCTTACAGGGAACCAACAAACCCACTTTTTCTTAAATTAAAAGCTCTCAAGTTGAAAGATCTGGTTGACTTTAGAACTGCAGTAATAATGTTTAAAGTGAAGAATCTATCACTGCCCGCAAATATCCAAAAGTTGTTCCAAATAAGGGAGAAACAATATCATTTCAGAGGAACATGTATATTTCAAAAACCTTCAGTGAGAACTACCACCAAGCAACACTGTGTTTCAGTGCAAGGAGTCAGATTATGGAACGATTTTGGACCTGAATTAAAATCATGTACAACGCTTGGACAATTTAAACAAAAACTAAAGGAAGAAATACTCCAAACGTATTTACAAGATGACATGTAAAATCACATAAGGATTGACATATCCAGTCTGTGTTGTGTTGTAGCTTAGCTTTTTTGTCACATTTTGTCTTAGCTTTGTTCTGAATTGTAATCGCTCTTGTTTTGTTTTTCTTTTGAATTCTTGGATGGAACATGGGTGGGCAATATAAGCTGCGGCTTCAGCCATCACCCATTTCAGATAACTTATGTTGAACTGTATAATCAGAGGAGTTATTGTCTATTCTGGCCTTGTTGGATTTTCTTTCCCCCTTTGTTATATTATTCTGTTTCTTTTAATCTGAACTTTTAATCTATCCAAAATAAAGATTCATTCATTCATTCATTCATTCATTCAATATTGGCTAGTTAGATATCAACGGCATTAAGTAAGCCTCTCCTCAGAAGATCCCATACTTTGTCCACCGTCACATTATCATTCTGTGGAAAACACAGTCATCATAGTGCAGTCTACATGCAGAGGTTTATGTCTATCAAGGTTTATTAGAGCTCTGTTACCTGGAGTGTGAGAGATTTAGCAGTTCTCACCTTCAGGGCTTCAGACCACTTGTGTTTTCATCTTACCACTGTTTTTCTTCATTAAGTTAGTTAATTCCCTTCCAGAGCATGTGGGACACCATGTGGTGTATGGGGCGGCGCCTATCTCCGTTTCTCTGACCCTAGGCCACACAGCTACTGTAAGTAGTGAAAGCTACAGTGGGGGGTCAGTCCTCCAGCAGCTCTGTGTGTTAACTTTCCTTTCCCCATTCTATTATGCTGAGCACCAAGCTAGAAGGCGGAAAGTACCATTTTCATATGGTCTTTGGTATGACCCGGCCAGGATTTGAACCCACGACCTCCCAGTTGGGGGGCAGATGCTCTACCAACTAGGCCACCACTCCGGTCTTTTTCTTCCTTAGCTCTATTAAATAAGACTCACTTTATTGGAAAACACACATGCACACATGCACGCATGCACGCGTGTGCATACACACACACACACACACACACACACACACACACACACACACACACACACACACACACACACACACACACACACACACACACACCATTCCCATGCAATGACACCATTAAACGACCTCAGACATTCTTCTGTTGCAGAACAACCGAAGAGCCCATAGAGTTTGCAGAGTGCCAAATATGAAAGCATCTGAAATGCTACGTTGCTGCATCCCTACTTTTTTATGTTATTCCTCTGCTAACATGCTGTGCTGACTATATGAAACAGTAAACATGTTGTGATCATTTCCAATGAGAGACAAAGTCATTTAGTAATGAAGATGAAAATATTAAAGGGTAGAAGTGCCTGATTGCTGTTATCAGAGTTGCAATGAAGAATGAGTCAATTCCATTACCTACAGCAATACACTCAATAATGCCTACATTTCTCCACCTAAAGAGCTCATTAGCTTTTGAATAATGACATAAATAAAAATACATTCTGAGTGACTAATGAAGTTCACCTCAGTTCCCAGAAGAAGATATTGCGAGCATGTGATCTTTTTTTTTTTTTTTTGATATATAATATACAGGCCTGGGAGTGCTCAGTGGCAGAAATCCATAAAAAAATGATGATATACCCCAAAAGGCATCACCAAAAAGCAAAAGGAAAACAGGCATCAGACCAGCCACCCACATAAAAGGAGAACTTGATTAATCTTAAAATATCCCAAAAGCCCAATTCAGGATTTCTCCCACAGACAACAGAGAAAACAAAGATGGACACACCAAGGGACAAAGATACCTTGCCCAGAATAGTGAGATATAGAAGCAAGTGAAAGACTTTACAGAGTGTGGCTAGTGAGGAAATTTAGCAAGAAACTTTGGTTAGCCTCAAAGACATTCTGGCAAATCATCTGGTGATGCAGGAGGGGAAAGCAGTTTCCTGCCCACAGCATGAATGTGGTGCCAGTGGCCTTAAACTGGAGACGGTCAGGCAGGGTAAGGAATACTGAAAGGATCTCCTCAACCCAACTGACATGCCTTCTGTAGAGGAAGCAGAGCCTTAAAAGCTGCAAAAGCTGCAAAAGCTTGATCACCTCTCCGTTTTAACTTAGATTTTGGTATGCCTAAGAGCATCTGGTTAGTTGATCTGGGTGCTCTTGCAGGTGAATGAGCGGAAACAAGTTTTGACAAATAGGATGGTAAAAATCCATTTAAGGCCTTAAAAGTAAACATTAAACCTTAAAATCAATCCTAAAATAGACAGGAAGACAGTGAAGCGAAGATAAAACAGGAGTTATATATTCACGTTTTTTATACCAGTTAAAAGCCGAGCCTCTGCATTCTGAACTAGCTGCAAACGGTGCACAGAGAACTGTTCTACTCCAAAATAGAGTGAATTACACTAGTCCCATTGTGAGGTAATAAAAGCATGTATCACTTTTTGTAGATCTCTAGGGGGATGCTAAGACTTCACTTTGGCAATCATTCACAGCTGATAAAAACTAGTTTTGACAATTGCACTAATCTGTTTGTCCATCTTAAAAGAATTGTGATGTAATGACACCCACATTTCTGACAGCACTGCTACAATAGGGAGCCAACAGTCAAAGAATTCCAGTAGGGTTGACAGTTTTTCCAAAACAGATAACCTCAGTTTTATTTTCATTGAGGTTGAGAAAGTTCAGCTTTAGCCAAGTCTTTATGTTGCCAAGACAGTTTAGCAGAGGCTGCAATGAATTACGGCAGTTTTGTGTGAGGGGCAAATAGACTTGAATATTGTCAGCAAAGCAATGAAATGGAATATTATATTTCCTGAAGATGGACCCTTAAGGCAACATATACAGGGAAAACAGGACTGGACCCAAAACAGACCCCTGAGGGATTCCACAAGTAAGGGGATCTGCTGCAGAAGAGAACTTTCCAATACTAACTGAAAAGCTTCTGTTTGTCAAAAAAGATTTAAACCAAGCTAGTGCATTGCCTTTGATACCAACAACATGTTCAAGTCAAGACAGAAGAATCTAGTGATCCACAGTATCAACGGCAGCAGACAGGTCTAAAAGCACTAAAACAGCAGAACTGCCAGAATCAGCAACTAAAACAAGATCATTAAAAACTTAAAATGGCAGTCTCAGTGCCCTCAAGGCTGATTGTACATCAGTTTCAGAATTTCATTTGTGCTTTTTTGCAGATGATGTGCTTCTGTTGGCCTTATCTTGTAGCTCCCTCCAACTGGTAATCGACAGCTGAAGAAGAAACAGAGGGTTGAGGACCTTGGATGGTATGGAAAAATTCTGATGGAAAGATTCTGGAAAGACTAAGGTCTCAGATGCTGAACCTTCCAGCTTTATACAGAAATAAGGCTTTAGGAGCAATTTTTTTTAGATACACAATATACACTCATCACCCTCCTCATCCTTATCATTTATTTGTATTTGTGGTGTCATGTATCATGGACTTAATATTCCTCAAACATTACCCCTGTCTTTTCCTAAAAGAGACACTTTTCATATTCTCATATTAAAAGCTCATGGACTTTTTTGAAACAGCTGTTGTTAAGCATGCAAGCTTGTTGTTACCAAAGGCTACAAAATCTCTAGATAACAGTCATGGGGCTCTAAGTGCTCTCTATGGGTTTAATGCTTCTCTGTTCATTGCCTGCAGGCCAAATGCATGAAGAAATAATGCACCATAGTCTACAACAATCAGAAAACTTGCAGCTACTATTTGTTCACTGACATCAGTCCAAGTCCTCCCTTGATGCTTGCAGTCAGTTACAAGTGAAGTTACAGAATAAATGACTAGTTGAATTTTGCTATGGGGAAGTTCTTTTTTGAAGCGGGGTTATGTAAAACTCTCCTGACTGAATTGCCTCTAGTAGCTGGTTGTCTGCCTGCTATACCTTTAGAGAACTGGAGATTTTGGCTGGCTAGTGTCAGTGCGGCAGTGGAGCATAAAGAACCCATTTTTAGAGATTATTTTCACCACCTAAAAACACTAGAACTTTAGAAACTTCAAGATTCAAGGTTCAAGATTCAAAGGCTTTATTATCGTGCAGTTAAGAAATGCTACATTTTCTGAGCAATGGAATTCTTACTTTGCTTGCCAAATGAATGCCAAGGTAATAAGTACACAATACAGTAACACAATAACTCAATCCTAATACTAATGGATGCTAATAACACACACACCAGCACACAGTTAGGCAATTAGGACTCCGAAACATGACTTGATACAAAATACTAATACTAATGATTACTAATAACACACATTAGGCAATTTGGACAGCTAAAGCAGTTGATGCAGTCAAACAAGAGGAATGAAATTGAAAATTCACTGGATTACTATTGTGATAGTGGTATATTGGTATCAGAGATGATGTGAACCTGAGATGGTATAAACCTATGTGCAGTGTGCAAAGGAGCATTGTGTACATAAACCTATGTACAGTGTGCAAATAAGCAATGTGCAGCGAGCAGTATATAATTATAAGTTACAAATTAGCACCCGGTGCTAATTTCTCTGTAACGGTAGTACCAGTAGACTGTACAAGATAAATAGCAACAGCGATGATAATTAGCAGCAGAGATGATATGGACATCAGACGGGTGAGACTACAGTATATCTACTGTACAGGTGAGCAATGTGCAAATTTAGCAGCCGGTGTGTGAGTTCCTATATGCAAAGCTGTGTTGCAGAGTTTTGGGAGTTGTTTTTTGTTCAGGAGTTTTTTTTTTGTTTTTTTTTTCCGGTTCCGGTTCCGCCGGACCAGCGGCGCCACACGAGTCGGCTGCCTGTTGCAACAGCCTTTTTTTTTTATCTTCCTTCTTCTTTCTACACCTTTCACTCTGTATATATATCACGGACGCACGGATCACCCCGGGGGTCTCCCGGGTCGGCGGATGGAGCCACGGTTTGCAGCGGGAGACGTTACAGCGGGGAGGAGCTAGTGCTAGCTAGCACTTGGCCGCCGCCCGGTGCTAATGGGAAACTCGACATACCAGGAGCTGTAGCGAAAATGACGCGGGTACCGGGCTGGAGTTTAGGCGGCGTGAAAGAAATATAAGACAGAATAATAAAGAGCGATGGCAAGAACCAAGCAGACCGCCCGTAAAATCTACTGGAGGAAGAAGCCGCCCCCCCCCCCCCCCCCCTAGGAGACAGCTAGCCACCAGGGCTGCTCGGAGAGGCGCTCCGGCCACCGGCAGAGTGAAGTGGCCTCGCCGTCACAGGCCCGTGGCTCTGGGAGAGATCTGTTGCTGCCAGAAATCCACGGAGCTGCTCATCCGTAAGCTGCCCGTCCAGCGCCTGGTGAGGGAGATCGCTCAGGACTTCAAGACCGTCCTGCGTTTCCTGAGCTTCGCCGTCATGGCTCTGCAGGAGACCAGCGAGGCCCACCTGGTGATCTCTTCTTCGCTAAGGGGGTCACCATCATGCCCAAAGACTTCCAGCTGGCCTGCTGCATCCGCGGAGAGAGAGCTTAGACTTTCTGCTGCACATTCACCAGCCATAATGCTCTGCACTGTGTGTCTATATATATATACATTTATAGTAATATGGACATATGTTTGCTAGATGTTGTTTTTTCTTGCCTTCTGATTGTTGCTCTGAGTGTTGCTATCCCTATGCTGTTGCAATCCTGGAATTTCCCCATTGTGGGACTAATAAAGGCTTATCTTATACCTCCAGCCTGAGGGTAGAAGTGTGAACAGTCTGTGTTGGGGGTGGGTGGGGTCCCGGAGGATGGCGTCAGCTCTCCTTTGGACTCTGCGGTGGTAGATGCTCTGCAGAGAGGGGAGGGGAGTCCTGATGATCTTCTCCACTGTCTTCACCACTGTTTGCAGGTATTTGCGGTCAAGGGCAGTGGTGCTGCCGTATCATGCAGTGATGCAGTTGGTCAGGATGCTCTTGATGATGCGGCTGTAGAAATTGTTGAGGATCCTGGAGAACCTGCCTAACTTCTTCAGCCTCCTCAGGAAGTACAACTGCTGCTGAGCTCTCTTAACCAGCTCTGTGGTGTTGTGTGTCCACTTAAGGTCCTCGCTGATGTGGATGCCCAGGTATTTAAAGCTGCTCACCCTCTCCACCTCAAGCTTCCGGAAGAAGAGCAGCTGACTGGGCCTCCTCCTCCCTTTACTCATGTCCACTATCATCTCCTCCTTCTTCTTCTTTTAGATTTGATTGGTAGTTGGAAACCAGCTCACAGGCGCATTACCGCCACTGACGTGATTATCATCTCTCTATATCTTTGTATAACGAGTTCTTATAAGGAGTTCTGAACAACTCATGTGTAAAAAAATTATCCGTCCTCATGCGAGGAATGGCTGCCTCCGTGGCAAAGGATAACTACATCTCCTTTGTCTTGCCCGTGTTGAGGGTGAGGTTGCTGTCCTCACACCATGACACCAGGTTGGCCACCTCCCTCCTGTAGGATGCTTCGTCATCACCAGTGATGTGTCCTATCACTGCTGTGTCATCCACAAACTTTAAGATGATATTGTCCTTGTGGGAGGCAACACAGTCATGGGTGAAGAGGCTGTAGAGGATGGGGCTGAGAACTCAAGTGAATTTGGAGTGAATGTGACATCCATAAATCAGTAGTAATATGGTGGTCTGGGATTTACTGGGGATTACAGGGGGCTGGCGAACCACACTTCCGGTGGTGACGTTGGCCGGGATATCAAAGGCCAGGGGCGGGCAGCTCTCTTTCATCATAGACGCCTGGACCTAGAGCGCTGTAGCCCACTGCTGTGTGACTGGTGTATCATTTGTAAGTTATTAATAAAAGACATTAACTGTCTTCCGCCCTGTTCTTCACTTTGATAATTATGGACACAACAGTGAGTGCTACCGGTCTGTAATCATCCAGCCAGATCTTCAGGCTCCTTTTGGGGAGGGGGATGATGGTTGTTGTTTTGAAGCAGGAGGAGACTATGTTCTGGTTGAGGGAGAGGTTGAAGATTGCTGTGAGAACATCAGTCAGCTCTGCAGCCCATGCTCTGACAGCCCGCCCGTGTATGTTGTCTGTTCCTGCCGCTTTGAGGGGGTTGATATTCCTCAGTGCTTTGTTTACCTGGGCTGGTGAGACTTTTAGTGGAGGGGGGCAGAGAGCATGAGTGTGTGTCTCTTCTCTGCCCTGCAGCTGGTGGTATCAAAGCAGGTTTAAAAAATGTTGAGATCGTCCTACAGGCTGTCTGTGGGGCTAGTGGTGTTGCTGTTAGTCCACTTGTAGTCTGTGATGTGTTGCAGACCTTGCCACATGCGCCCCGGGTCAGGAGTGGAGTAAAGGCTGTTCAGCTTTTCTCTGTACTGCCTCTTGGCTGTTGTTATAGTTTTTCTCAGTACATACTTTGCAGCTTTGTACTCAACCTCACTGCCTGATTTAAATGCAAGAGAGCGAGCATGCAGCATGTGACGTACCTGACTGTTGTTCCAGGGCTTCTGGTGGGGAACTTCCTGACCTGTGTGGTGGGTATGATGGTATCAATGCACATGCTGATGTACCCAGTCACATATTCAGCATATTCCTGTATGTTTACAGAAGAGTCCTCTCGGGTGGCTGCAGCTTTAAACACATTCCAGTCTGTGAAACTTCATGTTAATGTAGATAACTCAAATATCACTACTGAACACTGTGGGATCGGAACTTATTGTGAAGTGCAGTGTGATGACGCCGCCTTCCAGTTACATCATCACACCGCCCTAAACTACCGTTCAAAAGTTTGGGGTCACCTCAGACAATTTTGTGTTTTCCATGAAAAGTCACACTTTTATTTACCACCATGAGTTGTAAAATGAATAGAAAATATAGTCAAGACATTGACAAGGTTAGAAATAATGATTTGTATTTGAAATAATAATTTTTTCCTTCAAACTTTTCTTTTGTCAAAGAATCCTCCATTTGCAGCAGTTACAGCATTGCAGACCTAACATGATTGCACAAGGGTTTTCTAATCATCCATTAGCCTTCTGACGCAATGAGCAAACACATTGTACCATTAGAACACTGGAGTGATAGTTGCTGGAAATGGGCCTCTATACACCTATGTAGATATTGCACCAAAAACCAGACATTTGCAGCTAGAATAGTCATTTACCACATTAGCAATGTATAGAGTGTATTTCTGATTAGTTTAAAGTTATCTTCATTGAAAAAAAGTGCTTTTCTTTTAAAAATAAGGAAATTTTTAAGTGACCCCAAACTTTTGAACGGTAGTGTATATACGGGGCGTCCGCCATTCAGGCTTCCTCTTTGCTCAGGACAACTTCGCATATTGGGCATGTGCTGTATTGCAACCAGTCCTTCAATAAAGCACAGTTCCAGTACAACCTCTTGTTGGAGTCCTTTTGTGCCAGGTTTGTGGACATAACATTTGGCGACTGAGGATTAATGCATGGAGGCATGCGTAACACCACTGTGGCCTTTCCTGGAGCTCCTCGGGGTGCCACTGGTCCTATGGTCCCGCTGGTTGGAGGCTTTTGAAAACTGCATCACAGCGTTAGACCAAGGGAGGCTGGATAAGGTGAGAACGCAAGTGCTGTTTATCCACAACCTCGGCATCGAAGGCCAGAGGATTCTACGGATGCTCGGTGTGACGGACTCATATGAGGACATCGTGGAGCTAATGGCTAACAACTTCACTACACCGGACAGCGTGACAGTATGACGACTTCTGTTCCACCAGAGACGCCAAGGAGTCGGTAAGCCAATTCAACAGTTTGTCACTGACCTAAGACAACTAGCTAGTGTGTGCCGTTTTGGGCCATTGGAGGATGAGATGGTGTGGGACTAATTGGCCGAGCACACATGTAGTGCTGCGCTATGGGCTAGGTTGCTAACGGCACCTAATGAGTTAATGCTAGCTAGAGCAGTTGAGCTAGCTCTCCAGTTGGAAGCTGCGGATAAGCTAGCTTTGGAGCTAAACTGGCACCAGTCACAGAAGCCGCCAGAGACGACGATGATGTCAGCAAATGTGGTGGACCAGGAGGATGATGAAAGCATGGAAGAGGACTTTGAGGCTTATGCCATGAGCCAAAGGTCTACCCTGAGAAGCCCAGTTTGTAGGGGTTGTGGGTCCTCAACGCATCAGTTGAAAGCGAGAGTGTGCCTGGCAAGAGAGAAGCAATGCAGTAAGTGTGGGCGCTTAAACCATTTCACCAGAGTTTTCCGGTTTCCAGCACTGTGGAGCCTGCCAAGGGAGCCAGCCTGTCCGCCTACAATGACCATACACTTGGTAAGTCCCAGCACCAAAGGGTATTCTTGTTGTACGGTGGAGTTGGATGGTGTGGCTTTGCCGTTACTGCTTGACATGGCGGCGGTGCGGCCGATGCTGAATTGGGCCACAGTGAAAAAATTCTTCCCACATTACAGGATCAGGAGTAACCCAGCACCGTTGTATGGCTGTGGTGGGAATAGACTGTGCAATATCGGGTCTATGGAGTTGACTGTTCACTACAAAAATGAAGTGATGCACAACTTCACGTTACATGTGGGGGCACATGGCAATAACATCATGGGGTGTGACCTGTTCTACAAACTGGGTTTCACCATCAGGGACAGTGCTGGGTCTGAATGGTCTGGGTGTGGACGCTGGAATTCACCAGCCCCAGTGGACGATGACGTTGTGGTTTGGGAAGAGGTGCTTTTGGACAGTGCCAGCACTGGGGCGCTCACTCCTAGCTCAGTGGAGGAACTGGACGGGTTCAGTACCCACGCTCAGCCGGAGGTAGTGGGGTGGGTGGGCGCGTGAGGCGTCTGGCCTGACGATTGACACCAGGAGGCACCGGACTCCTTCTGTGCCCATGTTGGATTTCAGCCAAAAACGGGCGAGGGGTCCGCTGCTATGGAGGTGTCTGCTGTATCACCATGACGTAACGATGGGACCAGACAAAAAGTGAACATGGAGCTGCTGCAGACACAGTACCATGTCAAACCAAGCAATGTGCAGCTCCAGGCCATGGACTGGGTTCGGGTTCGGGTCGATGAATGACCAAGGGAGCTGTCGGCCGGACCGCAGCCGACAAAACATCGGGCATTGCTGAGGATTTTGGCGAAGTTGGGAGTGGCGTGTTTCCGGCCAACGAATGGCTCAAACCAGCTGCGGCATGTCCAGGTGGGCGTTCGAGTGACGGGGCTACGCAGGAGTCGGTGAAGATGGTGTGGGATCCGGGCTCCTGTCTTATGGAGATCAGCCCTTGTCCTGGGGGCCTGCTGCCTCCAGGGGCGCGTCTGTCACGGGGCTGCCACAGGGCCCCCTCTGGTATACCCTCCCTTACAATGGGAGACAGTAAAGAAGAGACAGAGGACTCTTTAGGTAGGAGCATGGCCGGTCCATCATTAGGAAGTGGTAGAATAAACCACTTTGCCATGCAGGCTGTGTGGCAGTCAACCCACTGGTCCTAGTTTTAGTATTCGTTGTGATTTTGAGCTCACTCTTCTTATTATTATTTTGGTATGTTTGTTTGGGGTTTTGTATGCCAAATTTGGGTGGTTTTTGATTGGATGTGTTTTTTGTTTTGTAAAGGGGGGGAATGTGGGATCGGAACTTATTGTGAAGTGCGGTGTGATGACGCAACCGAAGGCGGTGTCATCACACCTCCCTATATAAGGGGCGTCCGCCATTCAGGCTTCCTCTTTTCCCAGGACGACTCTGCATACTGTGCGTGTGCTGTATTGCAACCAGTCCTTCAATAAAGCACAGTTCCAGTGCAACCTCTCGTCTGTCTCTTTTTGTGCCAGGTTTGTGGACATAACACACACTTCACTACTACATCAGACGGTGCTTTACTTTAACACTATGTTTTCAATCAAAGAACGTCTGTGTTACTATGCATTGTGGACAAGTAAAAATGATCTTTGAAATCTTGTAGAAGGGTTGTTTTGACCCACTTTCTTGGCCAAGGCCAGAATTGCCTATTCATTCTGGGATCTCCAAGTCTGTTTCAACCATTAAGCCAAGGTGGACAAACCTAGTCATTTTTGCCCTTAAGCAAGATAGACATATACCTCTATCCCAGGTTGGGATTTGAACCCATGACACTGATCTGAAAACCTCCTACTCTTACCACTGAGCCAAAGAGAAAGTCCTCTACTAACACTGTGCTAGTAGGGGAGGTGTACCCTAAGGTGTCAGGCACTGCACCACTGACTAATTCCTTATGGAGGAGGGATCCGCAACACCTCCCCCTTAAGGAAGTGGTGCAGGTGTCAAATTCCGGACGAGCCCCCACTTATATTATGAGTTTGTTAACCAAAATGCTAGGGGAACCAAAAGGAGGCAACATAAAACTTGGTTGCAACACAAACCCCATTTAAACTAACTAACTAACTAACTAACCTGCACTTATATAGCGCTTTTCTAGTCACAAAGACCACTCAAAGCGCTTTCATTAATACTAACCCTCTATTCTAAGGGCCTATAGGAAACAGATATCTAGGGACAATTTAGAACAGCCAATTAACCTAACATGCATGTTTTTGGCATGTGGGAGGAAACCGGAGAAATCCCGGAGTAAACCCACGCAACACGGGGAGAACATGCAAACTCCACACAGATCACTGTTGGCCGGGGGCTGGGATCGAACCCACGATCCCCACAATCCCCCGGCCAAGGGTAAACTGTGCTGCCGCAGTGCTAACCACTGCGCCACCGTGCAGCATAAACACTAAGGAACTGATTATGTGATATACAAAAGGTGATGATTTATATAGAGGTGAAGACTAACAGGATAATGCAACTAAAGAGGAAATGACAAAAACTTCAGGGTTCTCCCAGGCCAAGATAATAAACAAAACCCCACGCTTTCTAGAAAAAAAAAACTAGTGAAACTCAAAATACAAAAGCTTGCCTACCTGGCTTACCTCAAAACATAAGAAAATGAAGTAGAATAAATGGCAGAGAACCCCTACAGTCGTTCCTTTAACAACACTTGTCAAAACACTAAAGTGCATAGACACTGAGCAGGCCTGAAACTATTAAAGCCTAATGCACAGATCAAAATAGCACTTCCACAACACCAAACACAGTCCAACACAACTAAAGCCTAGCAGCCAATTGGTCCGGAACACTGGGTTAAGGGATCTTAAATAGGCTGCTTTGTAACAAGCTGATGCAGAGCAGCTGTAGAATCCCAGGTGTGTGGTTCAGGGTCCCCTCAGGGGTGTGGGAGAAACTTGCAGGGGAAAAGAGAAGAAAGAAAAAAGGTGTCTTTCTTCCAGGAAGAGAAACACACTGTCAATTCACATCACAAGGGTAAACAGATATCCAACAATGCTCTGGTTTCTTCCTAGTGTTCAGATTTCCTCCCACAGTCGTTCAAAGACGTGCACCTTTTATGCCAACAGCCACTCCGACTCCCAGTGATACTACACATACACATGTAAGTAGCTGGTGCTTTGGACCCATTTTAAACATGGTCGTTGTGCCAGAAGACTTCAAAGAAGATTAACTACAAATCATCTTAGTCCTTGAGTAAAAGGCTTGACCAGTATCATTTTAGGGGAATAAATCTTGTGTTATTTTCAGTCGTTATACATCCCTAGTTATGGAAAATGTATAACAGCATTGGATCCATAGTAATTTTCTTTATTTTACACTGGTTTTGTAGCTCCACCTCTGCTCTAGTTGTCTACCACGAAGAGGCAGCGAAGTCGGACCTTTACATGAGCTGGACGAAGACTAAGCTAATGCATGTTGGCGACGGACCGGACCTACCCCTGTTACAGCTCGGGAATGATGCCATCGAGTTTGTCAACTCGTTTGTGTATCTGGGTTCCACAGTGACCAACAATGGGGACATGAAACCAGAGATCAACCGCAGACACGGCCTCACTGCATCAACACTACAGGCACTATGGAAACCTCTCTGGTACCATCATTCAATCTCCCAAAAGACGAAGCTCCGCATATACAACGCTTTAGTCCTCTCCATCCTAGTCTATGGGTCTGAGACATGGACACCGAATGAGACTCTGGCCTCGAGAGTGGATGGGTTTGACAGTCAGGCCCTCGGAACCATTGAAAACACCAGGTGGCCCCAGTGCACATCTAATGACGTGCTCCGAGCCCGCACACGTCAGCCTGCAGCATCCCGCCTTATTACACAGCGGCACATCCGCTGGCTTGGCCATGTCTCCCACCAGAACACCAGACAAAAGCCATTGTCATGTTTGACCCCAGGGCCTCAGGGTGGAAAAGACATCATGGCAAGCTACGCACTAGATGGATCAATGTGGTGGAGAGAGACCTCGCACAGCTCGGAGTTGCTGTTGATGACGCAGAGGAGGTGGCCCAAAACCGGCAATGTTGGCATGCACTGGTTAACCTGATTATTAACTACTTTTTGCATCTTGAATTTCAAAGTTTTTTTCTTGGAAATTCTTGACTTTTTTTTGTAAATTTGTAACCTTTGTCGCAAGCCTGGCTTGCTGGCTTAGAAATAGAAAGGGAGACCACACGGAGGTGCCAATTTAAACACAAATTTATTTATTAAAGGAAAGCAATAAGAGGTGTCTGTAAAAATCAGTGGTGTGTGTGTGTGTGTGTGTGTAATGGATGCTTGAAACAAACAAAAAAGCAAATTAGTCATTAGCCAATCCAGTGACCGCACCCCTCTATCAGGTTGTAGTTATGCCCAGCGGCCAATCCAGAACCAGAAAGCCCCACAGGCTACAGACAACACAAACAGGGGCTGCTGGCACAACCCCGACCAAGCAACAGACAACAAAAACAGGCAGCAGGCAGAGCACAAACATAAGGAAGGTGACCGGCCTCCAGCGGGAGCAGAACGCTACTGACAGATACGCAGAGATGGCTTAAATAGAGCACCTCTCAGCCAGGGGCGGACCGTCGCAGCTCCACCTACAGCACAGGAAAAAAAACACAGAGGCCCCACTCCGAAAAGGAGCGGGCCGTAACACCTTTTTCCTCATAACACCTGCTGCTTTTTGCTTCTTAAATCTGCTAATTTTTGTGTGAATTTTAAACCTTTTTTCTAATAAATCTGTTTTTTCTTGAAGTGTATTTCTTTTTTGTTGCAAATTTGAAACTTTTTTCTAGCAAATTCAACTTTTTGCAAATTAGCAACTTTTTCTTGTAAATATGCAGCTTTTTTTCTTCATAAGTGTTCAAGTTTTCTTGTAAATTTGTGACTGCCAAAACTTGCGTATAGCGACCCCTCAGTATTTACTCTGCAGAAACAGTTCTGTTCATTGTCACCCCAAATGAAACCCTGAACAGAAAAACTGAAACTGCATCAAGAACCATTTTAGAACTGAATCGCCACCCGGCTCACATAACACCATGATCCCCATGATCCCTCCTGCAGGTGATGACCCCCTTTGGGGGGTGGACCCAAGTGTCTACTCTGAGTATACTGGGTCCTTGAGCTAACATTTGCATGGGGATCTACTGGATTGCTCTTGGTCTGGCTCTTCATCCAGGACCAGTTTGTCTTGGGCGACTCTACGAGGGGCAACATAGCTGCTGGGATCATTAGTTCCCCCCCCCTTCCCAACATGATAAGGTGGCGCTGACAATATATTTCTCTTTGTTATTATTATATATCCACACAGCCCCCGTTCTCTTCATAGCGACTTTGTGGGGCTAAGAAAAAGGAATGTTATTTCTCACCAATAGAAATGAAAGACAGCCTGGTGACCAAAGAAATGCAGACATGACATAAACACACCAAATTCTTTCCCCAGATAAGAATTCGCTGTATAAAGCATTTCTTAATGGCCTTTTAAGATGAGAAAACCTTTATTAAAATAGCATTAATACCATCACCTGTACAGACTCTATTCAGGCAAACCTAGGTGACCTTGCTGATATGATATCACTCTGCCATATAAATGAATGGCTGATTATTTTTGGAAGCAGACAATGTAATGGCTCAGACACCTCATTCAACTTTTATTTCTCCGACAAATAATAGATTGGAGAAAAATGAGGTCTGATACCATATCCATCAAGGAGAGATACCGCCATGTGACCCTGCCCCAGGCTGACAGCAGCTGCTGAGAACAGAAACCTCAGTAAACTTCTTTTGTTCTTTGTTTTTGACCTCGTCATTTTTAAAATCACATTTGAAAATGGGACCAGAGAGAACCAAAATAACGGCTGGATGGTCACAATATCTCCACAAACAAGACAGTCACTGATGGACTAGCTCACTCTGGCCTGGATAGTTTTTATTGCAAAACTCAACAGAGTTGAATTGAAAACAAAGATGTGTCAGCAGAATCTCACAAACTGCATACTAGCTTCACTAATTACCCCCCCCCCCCCCATGTGGGACACCATGTGGTGTATGGGGCGGCACCTATCTCCGTTTCTCTGACCCTCGGCCACACAGCTATTGTAAGCAGTGAAAGCTACAGTGGGGGTCAGTCCTCTGGTAGCTCTGTGCGTTAACTTTTTGAGCACCAAGCTAGAAGGTGGAAAGTACCATTTTTACATGGTCTCTGGTGTGACCCGGCTGGGATTTTAACCTACGACCTCCCGGTTGTGAGGCGGATGCTGTACCAACTAGGTCACCACTCCAGTAAAACTCCACTAAGCTGGGGCAAAACGTCCAGTCTAAGCATGGCAAGTAGGCAAAACCACACCACTCACTGCACCTGGTGAAGAAAATACTGCCGCACCCAACCATAGGTGCCCGCATTCCGGTTCCGATAATCAGGGCACCCATGGCACAGCAGGGCACAGTGATCCCCACAAGATGTCAAAACTAAATCCAGATCAGTCTGTGGGTAAGGTTTGTTTCCAGTTTTCAAGTCTGATATTTGTATGTTTAAAATTCTTTGCATTTTGACTGAAGGACTATGTTAGTTGTTTACTTTATTTCACCTTTATTTAACTAGGCAAGTCATAATGAAAATATTCTTATTTACGACGGCAGCCTGGCAAAAGGAAAAGCGTTCTGAGGAAGGAAGGGTTTAAGTGAACTACTCAAAGTGGACTAGGTCTTCCTTTACTTATTTCCCCCCATATGAGAAGGGCTCAAATGTTTGCCTGCATAGTTTAGTTTTCAGCTCATTTAAAAAATAAAGCCAAATAAGACATTTTTCATGTTGCTTCAGAGAACAAGATATATTAGCAATAAAGTTCAATCACTTTTCTTCATTGGTATGAATTCACAAATGTCACATAAACTACACTGTAAAACCTGATGAGTTATTTCAACTCAGTGTTTAGGGAAACCAACTGCCTTAACCTCTTGCACTCCGGTGTACCGTGGACGGGCACGTCTCTGCGTCCCAGAGCGCACGAGGGCGCTGCGTCCAAGCGCGCACTGAAAAAAAAAAGTTCTTCCACTACAGACACAGCTGCGAACAGATCAGATATGATTGACCTCTCATTCGACTAATAAGAGCCTTGAATTGGGTTTCTGAAACCTTGAAGAACCAATGACTGAAAACCTAGCAAGAAGGACCCGCCTACCAACGCTGTGAATGCAGTGAGCCAATTGAAGCACAGAAGTTCGCAAACTGTTTTGTGTAAGGCTGGGTGAAGACAGACTGACTGCTGCAGCAGATGAAAAAAAGGACCCGCAGGAGGAACCTACTACAGACCCAGCAGCACGGAGACCACCCACAAGTGTGACCTGCACTTATTCCAGCAGAATAGACGTTTAGGATTCTCTTCCATGGTCATCATAGACCGACGGAGGCCAACGAAGAAGGTCGTAAATCATTCGCCAAAACCGCAATCATGGAAGCGCAAAACCACAATAATGGAATTATGTTTTGACCGGGAACCACGAGCGTACCAGCGTCGCGTTCGTCTGACAATGAGGAAGAGAAGGTCACCAGGACACTGTTGCTGTGAAGAGGTAAGTGTTATAAGCTAAATTATTCTTTATCCCTGAAAATTGTAATCAAAATTACTTATGACCGATCGGTAAATTACAACTGTGCGGCGCACGAAGTCCGAAGTGCATGCGCCGCGGTACACGGTTCGTGCACCGCGTCCGGACTGTGAATGCTCCACCCCCACTACTCTTCTGTAGCGAGGGGGGGGGGGGGGAAGCCGCGGTGACTGTGCCGCGGTCGCCACGTGAGTTTATTCCGTCATGTAGCGATGGCCGATGTCCGTCCTCTGTAGCGGGAGGGGGGGGACAACCCCCCCACCCCCACACACACACAGAGCCCTGAGTGTCACCTTTCATTAGAGCCCAAGATGAAGCTTCTATATTGAATCATTCAAAAGTTACAGACGTTTTTCCAAACTGTGCCATTTGGCACAGCTCAAAAACGCCAGGGAACTACCTGAGGAAAAAGCTGTGTAATATATTCATTTTTTGTGGTATTGTTACAAAATTTTGACCTCAGCTGGATATCACTCGGTTCTACATTTCTGTTGCATTTTCCAGTCCGGATCTGAAGCTGTGTGTTATTTGCAAGCATTTGTATCCAAAAAAAAACACCCTGGCCAAATTTATTTTCTTCAAGTTCAGTATGTTTAGATGACTGTAACTCAGTGGCCGGAGCACTTAGAGAGATTATGACTGTTTTGCCAAAAAATTCAAAGTGTTTTCTTTTAAATGAGACTAACCCCATGAAGATGCTGCAAAGGGTTGAAGAACAGCTTTCGATTTACTTTGGGCACATTATTTTTTGGCGTTTTTTAGGGAAATTGACTGGAGTGCAAGGGGTTAAATCATTTGTTTGTTAACAAACTATTCCAGCACATCTAATTTTTTCCTATATATCTTCTTCAGTTAAACAATCATTCGTTTTACTCACTCTGTTATTTCTACACAGGCTTTTCTGTCATGATCTCCCCATGCGCTTTTCCATAGCGCACGGAGGAAGAGATAAGGACGAGGATTTAAGCGCTGGGTTACACCACACACACCTTTATTAAGCACCAACAACTGACAGACAGTTCCAATGCATAACATTCACAATGGCTCAAGGAGTCCTCCAAGACGCTCAACAGTCTGGGTGAGAATACCGGAGAAAGCACACACACAGATTAGTCTCACCAGACTGGAGCTGTCCGAGTAAGTCCAATAAGCTCCAAGTGAACACAGTCCTTTGACGTGACTCCATACGATGAATGAAGACTGTAAATGAAGTGCAATGGCCCAGCAACGCATGACTGGGAAAAGGCTCCTTAAGTACACGCATTGCTGGAGATGGAAAATTGGCCGCACCTGGGCGAGGAGCCGGGAGATATTAACCAGGAGTGGGAACAGGTGGCAGTAATACAGAGGGGGCGTGGTCGGACTGGCACACAGTTAGACAGCACTCACACCAGCGTGAGCCCAAGAGGCTGCCTCACCGCTGCCGGCCAGAAAGCAGTGGCTATGGGCACAGCAAAGCACATAGAAATACATATAAACATACATACAAGGTGGCACCGAACCCACAGCAAGGCCAGGACCGAGCCGGCTTGGTTTCCCCTGGCTCGGTTCCTGACAGGGCCCCCCCATTAAGGGGTGGAACCCAGACACCCCAAAAAAACACCCCCCAAATGGAACAAACAACACAAACCTGGGTGGGAGGTAGGGGGAACAGGAAAAGTGGGAACACAACACCTCGCCCAGTGACCACAATTACCCCCTCCCCCAAGTCCACGGGTGTTGGGGCTCAGGAGGCCGCCCAGAGTCCAAGGCCCAGCAGAAGGACCGTTGGACAGAATCTGGTGGCCTGCCGGAAAACATGGGCCACCAGACCCAGGGAGTCAATCCTTCCGGCGGCCTGCCCCCCCTTCCCCTGTAAAGCCACCAAGACCGGCGAGGAGCAAAGAGGTCCGCGATGGCGTCCGGCATAGGAGTGTAGGCCCCGACGTCCTTAGGCTGGCCGGCCACGGCCCCGGCGACCTTGACCCAGGAGGGAGTGATGCCTGCGGCGGTCCCAAGCAGGGGCCTCGTAGCACCCACAGCAAGACCCGACTCGACCAGGGCTGCACCCATGGTGGATTCCTGCGGGAGCCTTGCTGCACCCACGGTGGACCCCGACTGGGTCAAAGCAGCACCTGAGGTGGACCCCGACTGTGCCAACGCTGCACCCGCAGTGACCTCTGGCTGAGGCTCAGCTGCACCCACGGTGATCTCCGGCCGAGCGCACGGAGGAGATAAGGACGAGGATTTACGTGCTGGGTTACACCACACACACCTTTATTAAGCACCAACAACTGACAGACAGTTCCAATGCATAACATTCACAATGGCTCAAGGAGTCCTCCAGGACCGTCGACAGTCTGGGTGAGAATACCGGGGAAAGCACACACACAGATTAGACTCACCAGGCTGGAGCTGTCCGAGTAAGTCCTATAAGCTCCAAGTGAACACAGTCCTTTGACGTGACTCCATACGATGAACGAAGACTGTAAATGAAGTGCAATAGCCCAGCAATGCGTGACTGGGAAAAGGCTCCTTAAGTACACGCATTGCTGGAGATGGAAAATTGGCTGCCACTGGGTGAGGAGCGGGGAGATATCAACCAGGAGTGGGAACAGGTGGCAGTAATACAGAGGGGGTGTGGTCAGAACGGCAGACAGTTAGACAGCACTCACACCAGCGTGAGCCCAAGAGGCTGCCTCACCGCTGCCGGCCAGAAAGCAGTGGCTATGGGCACAGCAAAGCACATAGAAATACATATAAACATACATACAAGGTGGCATCGAACCCACAGCAAGACCAGGACCGAGCCGGGGGAAACCAAGCTGGCTCAGTTCCTAACAGGGCCCCCCCATTAAGGGGTGGAACCCAGACACCCCAAAGAAACACCCCCCAAATGGAACAAACAACACAAACCTGGGTGGGAGGTAGGGGGAACAGGAAAAGTGGGAACACAACACCTCGCCCAGTGACCACAATTAACTCCCCTGCCCCCCGCAAGTCCACGGGCATTGGGGCTCGGGAGGCTGCCCAAAGTCCAAGGCCCAGCAGAAGGACCGGTGGACGGAATCTGGTGGCCTGCCAGAAAACATGGGCCACCAGACCCAGGGAGTCAATTCTTCCGGCGGCCTGCCCCCCCCCCCCCGTAAAGCCACCAAGACCGGTGAGGAGCAAAGAGGTCCACGATGGTGTCCGGCGTAGGAGTGTAGGCCCCGACGTCCTCAGGCTGGCCGGCCACGGCCCGGACAACCTTGACCCGGGAGGGAATGACGCCTGCGGCGGTCCCAAGCAGTGGACTCGTAGCACCCACAGCGAGACCCGACTCAACCAGGGCTGCACCCATGGTGGACTCCTGCGGGAGCCTTGCTGCACCCACGGTGGACCCCGACCGGGCCAAAGCTGCACCCGCAGTGGACCCCGACCGTGCCAATGCTGCACCCGCAGTGACCTCTGGCTGAGGCTCAGCTGCACCCACGGTGATCTCCGGCCGAGGCTCAGCTGCACCCGCAGTGGACCCCGATTGGGCCAAAGCTGCACCTACAGTGGACCCCACGCTGGAGCGTGGCATCCATGAAGGGTCTGAGCAGGAGCGCAGCACTCATGTTGGGCTAATCCTGGGGCGCAGCCCCCATGAGGGTCCAGAACCAGCCTGCTGCACCCACGGCGACACGGCCTGCGGAGGGGACCACATGACGAAATCTAACATCAGGGGAGCTGGACCCGCAATGTCGTCCGGCGGTGAGACCGGCCACATGAGGACCCCTGGAGATGGTTGTTCCTCTCCGGCGACCCTAGAAGATGGCTCAGAAGCGGGAGAAGAAACCAGGTCGTTACGGTCGCTGGCAGTGGCGGAGCCCGGCAAGGGAAGTTCAAACGCAACTGCATGCTGCACCTGACTCTCCTCACCTAGAGCCAGACAAGATCTTTCTAAAACTGCTATCAAAAAAACAAGAAAGAAAACTTGCCTGAGCTCGAGCTCCACCGCTGTCCAGGACTCCGAGGATCTTGGCGATGAACACTCGTGCCCGGCCTCAAGGAGGTCCAGCTCAGGCTCCCAGTCTGCTGCGGATGCCTCCGCAGCTGGCGAGATGGTGTTAGCAGTCCCTTCATCCCCCTGCAGTGGCTCCAACGCAGGGGACTCCACCAGTGTGTCCGCAGGGAAACACCTCCGTGCTGGCTCCGGAGCAGGATCTTCCAAAGCCACCGGCTCCTCCACCGTCCGGTGGTTCTGGTCCGGGACCGACGGATGCTCAGGCAAATATGGAAGAGACACAGAGGGGGTAGGAAAAGAGTTTGTAGCTGCAGCTGGTAGAGGGAGCCCAGCGGACTGCTGTAACTGGGCCCCTCTCCCGGGAGACAGACAAGGTTTATTGCCATCAAAATAGAGTGAATGAAAAGACACTTGCCTGTCATCCCGGTCTTTGATGGTGACTGCTGCAGCTGGAAGGCTGTCATCTCTCTCTGTGTCCACGGTGATGTGGCCCTCTTCAACAGATGGAGGAGGAGCCGTCTCTGTGGCAACAGAGGTGGGCATTCCCCGTCTAGCCTCGCAGCAGCTGGGAGGGTGATGGCAGCTGACGATGAGGGGGGCTTCTCCCAGCGTGCCCATGCGGGGTGACACTGTCCTCTGTTTACTGGTGCCGACCATGCTGGAGCGGGAGGAGGGGTGGGTGAAGCGTCACGGAGGATAACGGTCTGCGAGTTACCGGACCTCCGCCTCGGTGCCGTGGACCACACCAAACCAGGGAAAGAGTGCTGGAGCAAGCAGACCATGGAGAGCAGGTCGGCAAACTGTGGGTAGTTCCATAACCCAGGATGCGCTTCCAGGATCCCTACTGTCCAGGCATTCCAGCATCTTCTTAGGTACACGGGTGGTGAGGGCTTCATTCACAAAGCTTCGGATGAACTTGGTGGCCCATTCCTCCTCCACCGTGGGAAACCCCGCTGCCGTTCCTCTTCCTTGGCGAGACCGGGGCATGACGCTCTCTAGATTCAGGTTAGTACAGAAAAACAGTTCAAAAATAGAACAAGAGTGATGTGTGGGTGTACCAGCTAAATCCTCTTATTCAGGCTGGGCCATTCTGTCATGATCTCCCTGTGCGCTTTTCCATAGTGCATGGAGGAGGAGATGAGGATGAGGATTTACATGCTGGGTTACACCACACTAGTGTTGTAGTACTCGAGATCGGTCTTGGTCTCGAGACCGGTCTCGAGACCACTTTTTAAGGGTCTCGGTCTCGTCTCGGAATCGAAGGCATTTTTACTCGGTCTTGTCTCGGAATCGAAGGCATTTTTACTCGGTCTTGTCTCGGTCTCGGACAGGGTGGACTCGGGATTTTTGATCAAGACTGGTCGAGACCAGGCCAGTGATAAGTGATCTGTGATAAGTGAGAAAAGTAGAATGCAGGCTGGTGCCTTCCCAGTCACGCAGTGTGACACGCGGAGTGACACGCCCCCTGTCCACAGAGAGTGAATGAAGACGACTGGAGACGCTGCGCCTCCGGGGAAACTAGCCATTAAAAATGTCAGCAAACTCATCAGTCATTAAGTTTGGTTTCCAAAACCATAAGGACTTTATCTGCAAAACGACATGCAAGCGAAAACACTCTGCAGTGTGTAAATTCTGCGGTGCTCAAGTCACAGAAACTGCTGGGACAACGTCAAACTTTTATCGTCACATTGAGAGGAAGCATAAAGACAGGTAAATTAACTGTTAAATTAGCTACACTGGGAAACTTAAAATCAAAAAATTTCAACACTCCATCTTAAAACATTGTGCGAAAATAAGCTCTTTTCTTCCCACGATCGTTTTTTGCTAACGTTCAGAGCACCGACTTTATATTATAGCCAAGTTAGCTTGCGTAGCATTGTCAAAAGCAAGATAGCAGAATAACAAACAATGAACACGCCAGGTATTAGTCGAGGCCACTGGCGTTACTTGGGAGGTTCTTATGCAATGGAAACGTTGTTCACTGCACCAGTAAATGGGCTGAACTTTAGTTGGGACCAACAGGACATATTTCTGGTCAACAGTGTCTTCAGCTGCAGAAAGTTGATCGTTTGGCTCAGCCATGAGCTAGAAAGCTAACGCTGTGCTAGCTAGTTCAAAGTCAATAACACTGAATGAGTACGTTCATCAAATTTGTTTGAAAAAATATATTGTAAAAGAAAAAAAGTTAAAAAGCATATTTTAAGACAATAAAGACTCCGAAAAAGGTAATGCTAAAAATTAAAGATTGTTTAAAAGCAGTAATTCAAAGTGAAATTTGACTTCATTCATTTTAAAAAAGTGAATATATATGAACTATGTAGTGATGCATGATGTGTGTCTGGTTTTCTTTGTTGTTGTGAAAGTTCTATTACTGTGAATGTTCTTCATGGCTGTGCACCTAAGTTGGCTGGCAAAGCACCAAAATGCAAAATGTCAAAGGGACCCATGTTCAAGAAAATTATTTAAAAAAATACCTTGGCGAAAAGAAATGTCAGGGTTATTTTTTCACTCATTTAATTTAATTTAGGTGTTATTCCTTACTTTTTCTTAATTTTTCTTTCTGAAATGACATATTTATCGTGGCTTGTCAGGACAATGCAGTTTTAATGAGTACAACTGCATAATTTGTACAAGTGAAAAAACAAATTTGCTTAGATTTGAGATTTGTTTCATTTTGCTGGTTTGAAAACAACATAGCAGAATTTTTTTTTTGTTGCTGTTGCATTTATGTAAAAGCAAACTTAAATTAAAAAAAAGATACTGGTCCTTTTGTTCTGTTTTGTTATGATTTTTCTTTGATATATACAGTCTTGGTCTTGTCTTGGTGTCGGCCTCCAAATGTCTTGGTCTTGTCTCGGTCTCGGCCTCCAAATGTCTTGGTCTTGTCTTGGTCTCGATACTCTCTAGTCTCGACAATGTCTTGGTCTCGGTTGGTGTGGTCTTGACTACAACACTACACCACACACACCTTTATTAAGTACGGATGCTTAATAAAGGTGTTATTGCCACAGGATGCCATTGACATGGTAAACCCAGCCCAGCACCATCCTTGATACCAGCCCACTGCTGGATTAGATTCCTACAGTGGTACTAAGAAGCTTGCATGAAGCATGGTTTATATTGTTATTTTCTTTACATGTCAGTTACTCCAATAGACACCCCTGTTTCCACTAGGCTCACTGATCCACAGTTGATAACAGATCTTGTGTCATTCTGGCTTATTATTATCTCTGCCAGAAAGGTAATGTTTTTGCCAGTGTGGGTTTGTTTGTTTGTTTGCTTGCTTGCTTGCATGATTATGCAAAAACTACTGGATGGATTTTAGATGAAATTTTCATCAAAGGTAGCCCTTGGTCTAAGGATGAACCCATTAGATTCTGGTGATGATCTGAAAGTGCATACCACCATCAAGTGTCATGAACCTGGGTTTGGTTGTTCCAAACCCAGTTTTGACTTATGGTTATTTTTGCCCTATTTTCCATCAGGCGCGTCAGGGAGCTATATGGGTCCTTCACTCCCTGACAGCTTGGGAACGCCTCCTCCTCTTGTCAGTGCCATCAGCTGTTTCCCATTACGGGTGTTCACACACACACACACACACACACACACACACACACACACACACACACACACACACACACACACACACACACACACACACACACTCCATTCATGCCTATTCACATGCTCTGACACTCATTCATGCACACCAGGGATTAATTATGTTCAGCCCACATTTCCTCACACCAGCAATCTCTTCCCTTGTTAAGATAAGATAAGATAAGCCTTTATTAGTCCCACAATGGGGAAATTCCAGGATTGCAACAGCACAGGGATAGCAACACTCAGAGCAATAATCAGAAGGCAAGAAAAAACAACATCTACTAAACATATGTCCATATTACTATAAATATATATATATAGACACACAGTGCAGAGCATTATGGTTGGTTGGTGAATGTGCAGCAGAAAGTCTAAGCTCTTTGTGTGTATATTGTTGTGGGTTCTTGATGACTTTCTGCTTGCTGTATGAAGATTACTGGACTTCTGTCAGTGGTCAATGCCAAAAACAGCTCAGCTGGATAACCTGAAGGGGTTGGAGACCTTGCTGGGACACTGCAGGAAAATGTATACTATCCTTTATGTGTGGTGTGTATAATTGTTCAGAACTCCCAAATGTTATTATTATTTTCTATTATTGAAGAAACAAGCTGCTCTGTCAACTGAAAATGTAAACAAACTTGTCTGTTTGGGCAGCTGGCTCAATCCAAAGAAGTAATGGGAACAACCCATATACACTACACTACTCACAAAAAATTAGGGATATTCGACTTTTGGGTTAAAGTTCAGGATGCACCTAAAATTCACTATAACCTTTCCAGGTGAACTTAATTTGACCTTCTCTAACCTTTCGAATGCACATGTCCAACTGTTCAGTGTTTCAGTACTTTTTGCATAACTTGCTGTTCTCTAACAAGGTGTTTAACAGCAAAATTCACAACAGGTGTTTGATCCATGAATCGACCAATAAAGTTTCTACTTCAATTAGAACTGGTATTTAACCTCTTGCACTCCGGTGTACCGCGGGCGGGCACGTCTCTGCATCTTAGAGCGCACGAGGGCGCTGCGTCCTAGAGCGCACTGAAAAAAAAAGCTGCATTTCCGTTCTTCCACTACAGACACAGCCGCGAACAGAAAGCCAAAGGAGTGCTTTGATTGGTGTAGATGTGATTGACCTCTCATTCGACTAATAAGAGCCTTGAATTGGGTTTCTGAAACCTTGAAGAACCAATGACTGAAAACTTAGCAAGAAGGACCCGCCTACCAACGGCTGCGAATACAGCCAGCCAATTGAAGCACAGAAGTTCGAAAGCTGTTTTGTGTAAGGCTGGGTGACACACAGGTGTTCACCAGTCTTTTTTTCTTACTACTGTTTTTATTTGTTTTGAAAAATTGTTCGCCAAAACCGCAATCATGGAAGCGCAAAACCGCAATAATGGAATTATGGTTTGACTGGGTCGCATGACCAGAACCACGAGTCCGTAACAAGCGGACCAGCTTCATGTTCGTCTGACAATGAGGAAGAGAAGTTCGCCAGCTACGTTGCTGTTGTGGACAGGTAAGTGTTATAAGCTAAATTATTCTTTATCCCTGAAAATTGTAATCTAAATGACTTTTGACCGATCGGTAAATTACAACTGTGCGTTATCGCAACATGACGGACCCATGTTGTGAATGCCACCCCCCCCCCCCGCTACTCTTCTGTAGCGGATTGCAGATATATTGCAGATATTTTAGTCCAACTGTGCGTAGTAGACCGTGGCGCACCGTCACCGCTTTCCGTCATGTAGCAATGGGCGATGTCCGTCCTCTGTAGCGGGGGGTGGGTGGCAGTTGTTATCTTCTACATTACAGATATTGTAGTATAATTTTAGTGCACTGTAGGTTATTTTTTCTTGTAAAAAAAAAGTCACACATTTTTTACCTGGCATGCTTCTTTGTGTGTGGGGGCTTGTTTGTTCATTCATTCATGAATGAATGAATAAACAACCCCCCCCACACACACACACAGCCCTGAGTGTCACCTTTCATTAGAGCCCAAGATGAAGCTTCTATATTGAATCATTCAAAAGTTACAGACGTTTTTCCAAACTGTGCCATTTGGCACAATTTGGCACAGTTCAAAAACGCCTGGGAACAAACTAAGAAAAAAGCTGTGTAATATATTCATTTTTTGTGGTATTGTTACATAACTTTGACCTCAGCTGGATAACACTTGGTTCTACATTTCTGTTGCATTTTCCAGCCCGGATCTGAAGCTGTGTGTTATTTGCAAGCATTTGTATCCAAAAAAACACCCAGGCCAAATTTATTTTCTTCAAGTTCAGTACGTTTAGATGACTGTTACTCAGTGGCCGGAGCACTTAGAGAGATTATGACTGTTTTGCCAAAAAATTCAAAGTGTTTTCTTTTAAATGAGACCAACCCCATGAAGATGCTGCAAAGGGTTGAAGAACAGCTTTTGATTTACTTTGGGTACGTTATTTTTTGGCGTTTTTAGGGAAATTGACCAGAGTGCAAGGGGTTAAGCAGTCCTCTTCATCATGCTGTTCACATTTTGACATCATGAGACCAAGAGGACACCTAACAATTGATCAACAGTATCTTGCCATTGTGAGGCTTCAAACGCCCTTTGGCCACATCCCATGCTGATGACCGCTTCATTGTGAACAGTGCCCTGCGGAACCGGATGATGAATGCCACTCAACTCCAGGAACATTTAAGGGAGGTGAGAGGCACCCAAGTGTCACATCAGACCATTCAAAACTGTTTACATTGGCATGGTCTGCTTGCTAGACAACCTGCAAGGGTACCTTACCACACCACCAGGTACAGGCGTCATTGTCTTGCATGGGCCAGGGAGCATTTACGCTGGACAAGGGGCCAGTGGGCCTCATTGCTGTTCTCTGATGAAAGTTGATTCATGTTGAGCAGAAATGATGGCCACCAACGATGTTGGAGATGCCAAGGAGAGCACTATGCATCAGTCACTGTTGTCACCAGATGTGCCTTTGGTGGTGGTGCTGGTGGTTTTACAGTCTGGCCAGCTGTGTCTAGTCAAAACAGACCTGCCCTACACCTTGTGAATGGTACAGTGAGAAGCCAGTGCTACCTGAATAACATCATTAATCCAGTCATTTTGCCCCTGCATGAACAACACAAGCCTAATTTCATCTTCATGGACGACAATGCTCCAGCGCATCGAGGTCGCATCATTAAAGAACGGCTGCTGAAGGCTGGGGTACCTCAAATGGAGTGGCCTGCACTTTCTCCAGACCTGAGTCACATAGAAAACCTATGGGATCAGCTGAGTTGTCGTGTTGAGGCTCGTAACCCTGCACCCCACAACCTCAATGACCTGAGGGCCGCCCTTCAAGAAGAGTAGAATGCCATGCCTCGGCAGACGATAAGTCGACTTGTGAACAGCATGAGACGTCGTTGTCAAGCTGTAAGTGATGCTCAAGGGCACATGGCAAGTTATTGGGACACTGACATTTTTTGTTGTGGTATACCCACCACTGTTGTTGGCTTTTGTTTCAGTAAATTGTTTGAGATGAGGAAATTACCATTGCATGCTTCTACTTAAATGCCCTACTTTCATGATATTATATCACTGTAGTGTGAACTTTTTACATTTTCCATAAATTTCACCCAAAAGCCAAATATCCCTAACTTTTAGTGAGTAGTGTGTGTTGTAGTTCTCTTCTTACGTAGTGTTAACAAAAGTAAAGTTGGACACTGAATTGTGTCAGTGTTGTAAATAATGTCACAATGAGGTCAGTAAGCCCTGCCCATCTGTTTTACACAAACAGTACTTCTGAGGTTTTTGTGGTGCATATTCTGGGTACAATTTGTCATTATGTTGACATGTTCAAATAATAATAAACTTGTAGTTGCAGAAAGCAAACACATTTGTCCACTCCATGTTAATAAGAGTATGAAAAATGAGCAGTTTAATGGACATTATAGAGGGGAAGGTTCAGGTTCAGGTTCAGGTTACTTTATTTGTACCCGTAGGTAGATTTGTTTTGCAGTCTGGTGACATCCATATATACAAGCCACAAATTACATTCAACATAGACACAAACACAGGCACATATGAAGCTGACTATAAACATGATAAAAATACTCAAGGCTCCATCAATCAGGGTATAAAAAGACAAAGAGATGGGAGAAAAACCAGAGGTAAGAGAGAAGGCTCATATTAAAAAGTTAAAAACTAGTCAAAGAGGTTAAAAACTCAAAGGTCTAAAACCCAATAAAAGATTTAGAACCCAAGTGACATCCTACAAAAATAAGTAAATATAAAATGGAGTTAATAAATAGGTACCTAAATTATGTGCAATATATTTTTACAGCTTGTTCAACTCTTTGACAGCAGCAGGGACAAAGCTGGTTTTTTAGCGCTGGGTTCTACTTTTTGGGACAGCAAACCTCCGTCTTGAGGGAAGAAGCTGAAAGTGGCAGTGCAAAGGGTGGGAGTCATCATTTAAAATGGAGGTAGCCATCCTCTGTACCTGTCTGGTGTACAGGGATGTCAGGCTCAGCTGTGGCTCACCAAGCAAACGACTGGACCATTTAACTACCTGATCCAAGGATTTCCTCTGTTTCAGTTTTATCTGACCAAACCATGACCCTAAAGAAAAGGATAAAACAGATTCAATAAAAGCCCGATAAAACATTGTCATTATGGTTCGGTCAATTTGGAAGCGTGCAAGTTTTCTCAAGCAATGCAAATGTTGCTGACCCTTTTTGCACACCCTTTCACAGTTCTCTTCAAACTTTAAATTACTATCAATAATCGTCCCAAGATATTTGTAGGATTGTACACATTTGGTGGTCTGGCCTTTTAGTACGGTGACTTTGTACCTGGGATTTTTCCTCCTAAAGTCAATAATCATGTCTTTAGTTTTTGTCGTATTCAGCTGCAGGTAGGAATCCTCACACCAGTGAACAAAATCATCAACTACTGGGCCATGGCCACTCTCACCATCCTGGAGGAGACTGACAATAACTGAGTCACCAGCATACTTTATAATGTGTCTGTTGTCATGTCTGCTCCGACACATGTTTGTGTACAGGATGAAGAGTAGTGGTGACAACACACACCCCTGAGGAGAGCCAGTAGAAGAGCACTTTAGGTCCGACAATGTACCATTGACCCTTACTCTCTGCGTCCTGTTGGTTAAGAAATCCAGAATCCAACCCACCAGATTATTGCTCAAATCAAATTGCTGCAGGAGCCTTTCAACTAAGATATGAGGTTTGATTGTATTGAAGGCGGAGGAAAAGTCCACAAATAAAAGTCTGGCGTGTGTCCCATTAAAATCCAGATGGTGGTTAATTGTGATTAACTAACAGTTTCAAAAGATTAATCACAAGTCACCACTAATTAAGATACATCCCTGTTTGTTCATGATAAACTGATTTTGTTTTAAACTTGTTCTTTTTAACAATTCACTCCAGTCACACAACAGCGAGCTGCTCTTTTGCATTGAAGCATCAGAGGTTCTTTGTGTCCTCTGGTCATGTGACTGTCTGAAGAGCCCTGTAGCAAAGACTTATTTCTGCTCCTCACTGACCGTAAGATGCTTTTATGTGAGGGCCACTTAGCTGCCGGAAATTAAAGCGCTCATATAAGACATGAACAAAAAGGCTTCTGGCCATCAAGGTACCCTTGAAGCCACACAGTTTTCATTTTGTGCGTATGTGTTGTCTTTTCTTTTCTCTGTGGTAGAAAAATAAAATGTCACATGAGAAATGTCATTTAAGTATATTTCTGTCCAGAAGTCTGTCTCAGATTCAAATTAATCTGTTCAAAGTAGGTCTGGAAAGTGACTCAAACTGTAACTAATTAATTCCACATTTTCTATAATTAATTGCAATTAATTGCTAAAATTTCAATGAAGAAGCAATGGAAAAGGTGTATTTTTAAGCAACTTTTAACTGCATTTTGTTCAGAAAATATACCCGTGACCTTCATATTCAACAAAAGATACAGCTACAGTATCTGCATTTTGCATTTTGTTCCCTCAAAGGAACAAAAATCTTCATCAATGAGGACTTCACTGATTTGGTAAGAAGGAAGAGAAGAGAATTAATGCCAGAGCTGAAAGCTGCAAGAGCACGGGGGGACATAGCCTACTTAAGGTATGACAGACTCATTATTCACCCACGCCATCCCCGTAACAGTACACCAAAATCAATGGAGCCAAAAATCAACCAGAAATGATTGACATTTCATTATCATCTGAGAGATATAAAACTGTGCATTTGTTTCCTTTGGCTGGAATAATTAAGATGCAAACTTTTACAGGAAACAACCTCATTTTTACAGGGCACGGATATACTGAGCATAAGCCACGCAGTGTTGAATATGAAACCAATCCTGAAAATCACTTTTTCAACAGTATAAAACATCAGTGTAAATACTTTAGCTCAGGCCAACTAAAAAATACAATTTCTGACCAATCATTGTCAATAATACACTTTAATAGTAGAAGTCTCAACATGAATTTTTCCAAAATCCAGAACAGTTTGTTGCAATATAACACAAATTTTTCTGCTGTTGCAATTTCTGAGACTTGGCTAAAAAATGACCAACTTCATACAGTGCAAATGAGAGGCTATGATGAGCAGGTCAAAAAAAGGGGTGGTGGTGTTGCTTTATATGTCAGGTCCTGCTACCAAAGCCACGTTGTAGAAAATATGTCTTTTGAAATGGAAAACATCATGGAGTGTGTAACTGTGGAATTAAATACAACTACAAAAAACATCATAATAAGTTGTACTTATAGAGCACTGGGTACCGATATTGACATTTTCAAAGAAAAATTGTCTGAGCTTTTCAGTGCAGTATGTAATAAGAAGCTGATATTTATTTGTGGAGACTTCAATATTGACTTATTAAATCCAAATGACCATATCCAAATAAGTGAATTCATAAATTCCATGTTTTGTATGGGTTTCTACCCTTCAATAACATACCCCACTAGAATAACACATTCAGCAACGCTTATTGATAACATTTTCACAAATGTCACTAAGGGGAATGTAACTGCTGGCCTTATTATCAATGATGTGACAGACCATCTGTGTCATGAATTCCTGCCTATTCAAGGCAGGAAGAATTAAACCCACATGCAGGAGGATGTTGTGTGTATTGTATTGTGCACAAAATGATGAACAGTCCAGATAAATAAATACAAATGGCACTGGGAGCACAGGGATGCCTCCAGGATGCTCTACAGCACGAGTGAGTACAACACAGAAAAATTGTTCCAAGGCACAGGCAGGCGGAACTGTGGCGGGGGAATGGAAAGGGGAGCCCAGGAAAAAACCTCCAGAAGGAACTGGACGGCAGAGGCGAAACAAATTGTACTCACAGAGGCTGGAGCAGTCCGAGGCAGTCCGAGATGTCCACAGTGCGAAGAACAAAAACAGTGAACTGGCAGAAGGAGAAACATTCAGTTCAAACCACAATCATCCGACAATGCACAACAGCAAACCCAGATCTTAAATACTACAAAACTAATCAGCTGAGTGCATGCCGGTGTGAAGAGAGAGAGAGAGAGAGAGAGAGAGAGAGAGATTTTGATTTTTAAAGGATCTTTAATAAACACACTTGTCCATCAGTCAATACAATTTCTATATCATGCTATGTTACACAGAAAATTAATCCCCCAAAAAACGCCCAAAAAAAAGCTGTCCATCATGAACTGAACAGAGGACATTCTCCAGGGACCAGAGGGTCCTGAAACCTTCCACATCCCCATTCCCCATAAAAAACTGAAAGTCCAGCCTGATTCTGGCTTTAAGTAGCCTCACAAATAAAATTTTGGCATCAACATCATTCTCAACATTTTCAAGTTTTCTTCTCCGGCTTACATAGATAGCCAACTTTGCCTGTCCTAAAACAAAGTTCAGTAGTTGACACTTCTGCTTAAAACGACGATTGTACATAAAACCACAAATGAAAACCTGCTTAGAGAAAACTTCCTTAAAAATATGAAAAAGTTTTGTGAGAAGTTCAAAGAGGCCACTCAGGCGCTGACATTCAATAAAACAATGAAAAACAGTCTCCCTAGAGGAACAAAAAACACACTGATCACTGACACTGCTGTTAATCACAGAAACAAAAGCATTGACTGCTATAATACCATGCAGGACCCTCCACTGTAAGTCTCCATGCCTCTTAGGGAGAGGGGCTTTGTAAAGAGCCCTCCAGGCAGGCCGATGCCCTTTTCCTAGTTTAAAATAGGCTCTCCAAGGAGTGTCCACACAGGTGTTCAATCGGTCCTTGTTGAGTGCCATCACCACCAGTCTGTAGAGTGCCTTACCACTGGCTCCTCCAAAGTCCACACCAGTGGGAGCACAGAATGCCAGTAAGGAGCAAGGAGCGACGTCAAAGTCCATATGGAGCGTGAGAGAGGGAAAGGGGTCAGTGCTTTCTGGCTGCAGCGTGCCATTGCTAAAGTCCAAGAGTAGGGAGTGCTCAAGTCCATGAAGCTCCTGTTTCCAGTGTGCAAGAAGACCATCGATGAAACGAATCGACCTGACACCAAGATGAGCTGCTAAAGCTGAGGCGTTGTTGAGGCCAGGACCAGCCAGTTCCACCACTTGCTTCAGAGTGAGAATGTTCCTGGAACACAGCCTATCAAGGAAGGTCCTTCCAACTCCCGGCAGGACACCAAGGCGACCACCAAAAACCAGCGGCTCCCTCAACAACCAGTAGAGGGAATCGCATGGCCCTCTTTGTTTTTTAAAAAGAGTCCACACTGAAAAGAGACTGCGGTAAAAACTGGGTAAAGACAGTGCATTAGAGTTCTTAAAATCCATTAAAAACACAGGGAGGTCTAGCCCAAGCCCAAGGACTCTCTGTAAAATAACACAGGCCAAAGGCCTCCATACCAGGTCCTGGGGGCCCGTCAGCAGTCTCTGTATGAAAGTCAGTCTAAAAGCAGCACCTCTACTAGCTAAATGAATCACTCCTTGCCCCCCCTCCTCTTTGGGAAGAAATAACAGGGCTTGAGGAACCCAGTGGAGTCCACCCCCCCAAAAAAAGTCCACCAAAACAGACTGAATTTTGGACAACAAACCAGCAGGGGGGTCCATGCACATGAGGCGGTGCCACAGGGATGAGGAAACAAGATTATTTAAAATGAGCACTCTTCCTCTAAAAGATATTCTTGGCATTAGCCACTTCCATTTGTTTAGTCTCCCGTTAATTTTCTCTATGACCCCATCCCAATTTTTTTGCTCAAACTGCTGATTTCCAATAAAGACACCAAGATACTTAAAACCTCCTTTTTTCCAAATCAACCCACCAGGCAGCGTAAGCTGATTTTCTAGTTTCTCCCCCACCATCAGAGCCTCGCTTTTTCCCCAGTTTATTTTTGCAGAGGAAAGTTGGCCAAAAAGATTGACACTCCTAACCAGAACGTCAATGTCACTCTGCTTATTTAGCAGAATGACTACATCATCTGCATAGGCCGACAGCTTGAACGTGGTGTCACAGCCAGGAAAAGTGACTCCTGATAGGTCCCTTCTCAGGCAGTGAAGCAAAGGCTCTATGGCGAGGGAGTACAGCATCCCTGAGAGAGGGCAGCCCTGCCGAACCCCCCTCTGGACTTTTAAAGGGGCAGACAGGCCCCCATTTATCTTCAGTACACTCTCAATGTCACTGTACAAGACCCGTATCCTGGCTATGAAGCCTGGGCTGAACCCAAAAGCTGTTAAAACTGTCCATAAATATTGGTGTTCAACCCGATCAAACGCCTTTTCCTGGTCAATTGAAATCAAACCAGTTTCTACCGCCAATGAACCAGAGACCTCCAAAATATCCCGAATTAAAGTGACGTTGTCACTAATCAGCCTGCCAGGCACACAGTAAGTCTGGTCTACATGAATGAGCTCGCTCATCACCTTTCTCAGTCTTCGGGCCAGAGCTTTTGAGAAAATCTTATAGTCTGTGCAGAGCAGAGAGACTGGCCTCCAGTTCTTTAGGCTCTGGAGGTCCCCCTTTTTCGGCAACAGTGTGATGATGGCCCTCCTGCAGGTCGTGGGTAGGGTCCCCCTTTCCAAGCTATCTTGGAGAACCTCCAGCAGGTCTGGACCAAGCAGGGGCCAGAATTCCTTAAAAAAGTCCACAGAGAGACCATCTATGCCTGGTGATTTTCCATTCTGGAGGCTCATTAGCGCCATATGCAGCTCAGACAGAGACAGTGGAGCATCCAAGCCGGCAACAAGGTCCTCTGAGAGCACTGGAAGACCATCAAGGAAAACCTGGCCCAGTGACGTGTCCTCCCTCCACTCTGCTCTAAACAATTCACTGTAAAAGCTAGCAGCTTGTTTCCTGATCTCTGCTGCTGTGGAGATTGTTCTCCCGTCATCGCCCAACAAGGAGTGAATGAGCTTTCTCTGTCCATTTTTCCCCTCCAGTCCAAAAAAGTACTGGGAGGGCGAGTCCATCAGAGCTACATCCATGTAGCGCGAGCGGACCAGAGCACCCTGTGCGGTGACCCCTAGCAAGCTAGCCAAGGCTGACCTTTTTGACTTAAGAGCCTCTAAGTGCTCCTGTTTTCCGGTAGAACTGAGTAACTCCTCTAGCTCTACCACCTCAGTCTCCAGAACTTTCAAGGATTGGGTCAAGCTACGAGTGACATTTTGAGTGTACTGTTGGCAGAATTGTTTTATCTGTGCCTTACCAAAATCCCACCACATTTGGAGAGAACTAAAAGAAGATTTTTGTTCCCTGTGTGACTTCCATACATCATGAAAAACTCCCTTAAAAAACACATCATTTAAAAGTGTATTATTAAAATGCCAAAAAGCACTCTTACACTTTACATTTTCAATGAAAACAGAACAAATCAGCAGGCAGTGATCAGTGAAACCAACAGGACAGATACAACTATTTTTAAAAACACTCATTTGGTGTTTAAAACCATAGAAACGGTCTAACCTGGCCATAGATAAGAGGTTATCTTTAGCATGGCTCCAGGTGTACTGCCTCTGGTCCCCATGATGTGATCTCCACACATCGGCCATTTCATGTGCCTTCACTAGTTCCCTCAGCCTATTGGCAGAAGCAGGGTGAGGTTCCTGATGGTTCCTGTCCAGTCTGTGGTTTAATGTACAGTTAAAATCACCCCCCAGAAATAAAAAACTATTTGGATTACAGGATCTAACCGTATCTGATAGCATATTAAAGACCCTGATCCTTTCTGCTCTCTGGGTTGGCACATACACGTTTATAAGAACCAAGTTTACGTTTTCAAGCTGTACCTTTAGCAAGAGTACATGTCCTTTCACCACCTCTTCTACCTCATAAGAGACAGGCACACAACCCCGAGAGAAAAGTACAGCCACCCCTCCACTATTATTGGATTTGTGGCTAAAAAAAATGCAGCCATCCCACTCTTTTCTCCACTGGTACTCAATGTCTACAGTGCTGTGAGTCTCCTGGACCATCAGCACGTCAAGTGCCTTTAAATTAAAAAGCTTGTATAAAGAGGCCCTTTTTACATCATCCCTGGCCCCGTTTATATTAAGAGTGCCAATTCTAAGGTGGGGCATTAAAAAGGATAAAAATAAGGTACAGTAAAAAAACACACACATAGCATAAAAGGGAAGAAACAAACTAAGAGTCAACATGACTGTTAGAAATTTGTGATTTCAGTTTGACAACCAGTTTCTTTAAACGAAAAATTTCCTGATCAGTAAAAGTCTCATTCCCATCATTCGGTTTCATCAGCTTGCGAGCTGATGCCACAAATAACTCCAGATCCGGAAAGTAATTTTCCACTTTCACAGCTCTGCTCCCCTTAGTCACCTGGAGAAATTGTCTAATTTTAGTAAAACAATAGGAGCTTTGCTCCTCCTGCGTCTGCGTCTGCATCAGTTCAGACTCATCTCCACTTTCGTCAGAAGCGCTCTCATTCACTAAATCTAAATTCCCAACCCTACTAGATTTAGCAGAGCTCTGCAAGTTTTCCGCACTTTTCCTTTTTTGTGCAGCTTTAAAAGGATCCTCTTCAACAAAACTACATTCCTGCATTTCTTCATGAAACGCAACGTTTGTCATGCAGTGTTTGCTCTGTGTGTCCGCTACAGCGTCAAACCGCTCCTCCCCCGCCTGCAAAGTCTGTTCATTCATGTTCCTTTGTTTAACTGCACTTTTACTTACACCCTCCACCTGTTTACCCCGGGCGACAGGCTCGTCACAATGATCAGAGCTGCCGCCAGACAGAAATTCCCCACCATCACTGTTTGGGGGGACAACTACCGCGCCCGCCGCGGTCACCCCAGCAGAGGCGGCCGCGGCCGCCCCAGCACAAGCGGACGCGGACGCGGACGCGGACGCGGACGCCCCCGCAGAAGTAGAAGCGGACGCGGCCGCAGACGCGGCCGCGGACGCGGATGCGGCCGCAGTCGCGGCCACGACCGCCCCAGCAGAAGCGGGCGCCGCAGCGGCATTCGCCGCACCACATGTAGCGCTACCCTCCGGACCACCAGAAACAGCGGCGTCACCTTTCTTACCGCCAGTGCTCTTTGTGTTCGCCTTTTCAGGACATGACCTAATAAGATGGCCTTCTGCGCCACACGCAAAACACTTCATGGTTTCAGATGTTGCAAACACCAAGTAGCTAAAGCCGTCAATCCTGAAATTAAAAGACGCATTCAGTTCAGCAGAGCTGTCTTTCAACACCATGAAACACTGCCTCCTATGACATACAACATGCTTCAGCAGGGGTGATTTACTACCCAGAGAGACCATTCTGATAGGGGACACAACCTGGCCAAAACGGGACAACTCTCTAATCAGCTGATCATTTTTAACGAAAGGAGGAGCGTTTGAGATGGTGATCCTCCTAGACGGATTCGCCAGCGGTAAAACGGGAGTAAAAGTGTCACCTATGACCACTCCCTGTGCCACCACCTGATCAGCTTTCTCAGTCGAATCCAGAAAGATCACAATTGCGCTGTTCATCCTCGATGCTGATTTTATGCTGCCATGCCCAACCACCTGTCCTACAGCGAGGCTGGCCTCCTCCACAGAACAGGGAACTGTCGGGAGGATTCTCACACCATGACGCCGGGTTAAGCGCTCAAACTCCACACCACCATCAATCACCGGCATGATGCCGGCTGGGAAAAACCGGCAGCAGAAGCTACCGTTCCCCAACACACTCACTCCAACACTCACACCCCAGCACACACACACTCAACCCACTATATTAAACACACACACCTCAAACACACAAGATAGAGAAAAAGTTAGAAAATACAAAGTTTAAAGTACTCACTCGACACCACTCCACACCCCTGCTCCCACAAACGCCCACGCATGCGCACGAGAGAGAGAGAGAGAGAGAGAGAGAGAGAGTGTAAGTGCATGTCTGAGTATGTGAATGAGAATGAGTGAGTGTAAGCCCATAGGAATGGATGTGTGTGAGTGGGGTGAGTGAGTACAAAAGTGCTGAAGGGATGTAGGTGTGGACAATTGCATGTGTGTGTGTATGTGTAGAGAGAGAGAGCAGCAGGCGAAGACAATAAGCTGGTAGGAGCTGGCAGGAGAGGGGCGTGGCCGTCGACTCTCAGACGGCAAATGAGGAACCCAAAATACAGGAGACTAGACAGCCACCATGCCAAGGAACTGGGCTGGAAAACCACCCCAGTTCGTGACAGAGCCCCCCCCCCCCAAGGGGTGGGACCAGACACCCCAGCATACCAACAAAAGAGACACAAAAACAAACAAAAAAACCCCCACCCCCGGGGAACTGCCACAACCAACTCAGGTGGGAGGTGGGGGAAACAGGTCAGGAGGGAATTAATCAGTAATATAACCCATGAATAAGCGAGTGAAAACACAGTGAATCACCCCCAAAACCTTGAGCAGTACCCCCCCAAGTCCCAAGAGTCCAAGAGTTCCAGAGCCCAAAGCCCCAGGCCCAAGGGGCGACGAAGGAAGGTCAATCAGGTAGTTGGTCCAAATCCAGGATGAGCTGGACCACCCGGCTGAGAGGGTCAGGTGGCCAGCCAGGACAACTTGGCCACCTAACCAAATGACCCAGTTCACCGGGCGGGCGGCACGGGTTTTAGAGGCACTGGCTCAAGAGAGGCGGCCTGGGAGGCGGCCTGCCCATGAGAAAACCCAGTGCAGGAAGGGGAAGCCAGGAAAAGGAAGCCCCAGCATTGTCAAAGAGCGATGAGGGCGGAGCCACTCCACCCCCCGTGGCCCTGAGCTGGGGGACAGTAGCACCCGCAGAGGTCCCGGTCCAGGACAAAGCTGCACCTGCGGTGGCCCCAGGCTGGAGCTTCATAGCACCCACGGTGGACCCCGACTGGGCCATCGTTGCACCTGCGGTGGACCCCGACTGGGCCATGGCTGCACCCGCGGTGGTCCCAGCCTAGGACTCGGATGAATCCGCAGTGGACCCTGACTGGGTCATCATTGCGCCCGCACGGGCTCCAGCTGGAGCATCATTGTGTCCGTGGTGGACCCCAACTGGGCCATCGTTGCACCTGCGGTGGACCCCGACTGGGCCATGGCTGCAACTGCAGTGGTCCCGGCCTGGGACTCAGCTGCACCCGTGATGGTCCCGGCCTGGGACACAGTTGCACCTGCAGTGGTCCCTGTCAGGGACCTCATTGCTCCTGCAGTGACCTCCCCAGCGAGGGAAGCAGGGCTCTCCGTGACCTCGGGTGATGAACCTGGGTCTTCGGCGGCCTCAGATGGTATTGATTGCTCTCTGGCAACCCTAGGAGGAAGCTCAGACACAGTAGAGAGAGGTATAGAGAGGTATAGAGTCAGGGTAGAGTCAGGGCAGTGGCAGAACTTGGCGAGGTGAGCCCGGGTACAGTGGCTAGCTGCCCCTGGCTCTCCTCATCAAGAGTCAGACAAGATTGCTGGGAAAGTGGTGGGAGAGAAATTAAAGTGCACACGTGCCTGAACTCAGGCTTCACCACCGTCCAGGACTCCAACGAATACCAGGTCGCGGCAGCTCTTCAGGCTGGGGAGGCGCTGCACCCACAGAGGTCTCGGGTTGGGATGGACCCACAACGTCGACCTCCACTGGGAAGTCTGGACCTCCGTCGTCATTAGCAGGTTGGACAGGCTCGACAGAGACCCCCGGAGGTGGTGGATCCTCTCCGGCGACCCTAAGAGGATGCTCAGGGGCGATAGGAGAGGAATAGTGGTTAGAGTTGCTGGCAGTGGCAGAGCCTGGCGAGGTTCAATTCAATTCAATTCAATTCAATTCAACTTTATTTATATAGCTCCATTTCACAACAACAGTCGTCTCATAGCACTATCAACTGTAGGGGGAACCCCCACAGTTGCAGAAAGACCCCAGCAATCAGGCGATCCCCTGTGAGCAAGCACTTGGCGATGGTGGAGAGGAAAAACTCCCTTTTAACAGGAAGAAACCTCCAGCAGAACCAGGCTCAGGGAGGGGCAGTCATCTGCTGCGACTGGCTGGGGGGTGAGGGGACAGAGAAGATGAAAAGAACAGACATGTAGAGAGCAAACAGCACGATGGGGACTCAATCTATGGGAGAGAACAAACAGATGTTAATGACCAGCAAAAAAAAATATTTCATTGACAGTGAAGAAAGGAGTGACGCCCAGTGCATTATTGGAGGTCCCCCGGCTGACTAAACCTATTAGCAGCATAACTAAGGGAGGGTTCAGAAACACATGATCCCTCCCTAATTGTAGGCTATATCAAAAAGGTAGGTTTTAGCCCTATTCTTAAAACCTCAAATGGGAGCTGACCATCAGCTCACTCATCAAAAAAGCCCAGCAGAGGATGTTCTTCCTGCGGCAGCTGAGGAAGCTCAAGCTACCCACCAAGATGTTAGTGCAGTTCTACACAGCCATCATCGAGTCCATCCTCACCACCTCCATAACCGTGTGGTACGCAGGAGCCACTGCCAGGGACAGACTAAGGCTGCAGCGCGTCGTGCGCACTGCTGAGAAGGTGATCGGCTGCAAGCTCCCATCTCTCCAGGATCTGTACATCTCCAGGACCCGGAGGCGTGCTGGCCGGATCATAGCCGATCCCTCACACCCTGGTCATGTACTGTTTGCCCCCCTCCCCTCTGGTAGAAGACTTCGGTCCATCCAGACTAAAACCTCCCGTCACATGAACAGCTTCTTCCCCTCTGCCATTAGACTGCTGAACACTAAGTGACTCTCGTGCACCATGTACAGCAGCTCAACCAGACTCATGTCAATCATCACTGTTTTCTTCCTGCATTACCGACTGCACTATATAGTTCTCCACAGTATCTGCTGCTGGCTAATATATATTTTAACTGTTGACCAGTATCACTTAATCTTATCCTACACTTTATTACATGTATAGTTTATTTCTCTTATCTTATCATGTTTAATGTTGCAGCATTGTACCGAGACAAATTCCTAGTTTGTGTACTACATGAACAATGGCAATAAACCTGATTCTGATTCTGATTCTGATTCTGATTCTTAAAAACAGAGATCGAGTCTGACTCCCGAATCCAGATTGGCAGCTGGTTCCACAGGAGAAGAGCTTGATAACTGAAGGCTCTGCCTCCCATTGTACTTTTGGAGATTAAATTAAATTAAAATTAAATTAAATCACCATTTATTGTCATTCAACTGTACAACCAATCATGTACAGTTGAACGAGATTGTGTTTTACCTATCTACTGTGTTAATCACACACACCCCAAGTGTAGAATCAGAGGGCCGCTGCCATGCAAGGCACCACCACAAATTTCCCTCCTCCATTCCATTATTGCTGAGCACCAAGCTGGACGGCAGGAAGTTCCTCTTTTATATGGTCTTCGGCATGACCCGGCCGGGATTTGAACCCCTGCCTCCCGGGTGTGGGGCGGATGCTCTACCAACTGAGCCACCACTCCGGTGGGCTATCCTAGGTATTACAAGTAATCCTGCATTTTGGGAGCGTAGTGCTCTGTTAGGATAATACGGTAGTATCAGATCTTTTAAATAAAAAGGAGCCTGATTGTTTAGAGCTTTGTAAGTAAGAAGAAGGATTTTAAACTTAATTCTAAACTCTATGGGAAGCCAATGAAGGGAGGCCAGAACCGGAGAGATATGATCTCTCTTTCTAGTACCTGTTAAAACTCTTGCTGCAGCATTTTGGATCAGCTGAAGACTTTTTAAAGATGTTTTAGGACAGCCTGATAATAAAGAATTACAATAATCTAATCTCGAGCTAACAAAAGCGTCGATCAGCTTCTCAGCATCACTCTGAGACAAGATGCTCCTAATCTTGGCAATATTATGCAAATGATAGAAGGCAGTCTTAGAAACAAATTTAATATGTGAATTGAAGGACAGATCTTGATCAAAAATAATTCCAAGGTTCCTCACAGAGCTATTAAGAGAAAGAGTAACCGCATCCAAACTGAAAGTTTGATTTGGAAAGGTATTTCTAAGGTTTTTTGGACCAACAAGAATGACTTCAGTCTTATCTGAATTTAATAGCAGGAAATTACAAGTCATCCAAGCTTTGATTTCCTTAAGACAGGCTTCTAACTTGGCTAAATGATTACTATCATCTGGCTTCATTGACAGGTATAATTGTGTGTCATCTGCATAACAATAAAAATGTATACAGTGCTTTCTAATAATGTTGCCTAACAGAAGCATATATAAACTAAAAAGAGTAGGGCCTAGCACAGATCCCCGTGGAACTCCATGACTGAGCTTTGAGTTGAAAGAAAACTCATTATTTACATGAACAAACTGGAACCTATCAGATAAATAAGATCTAAACCACTGCAACGAAGTTCCATTAAGTCCAACATAGTGTTCTAATCTATCAAGTAGAATATTATGATCGATAGTATCAAAAGCTGCACTAAGGTCTAAAAGGACAAGTACAGAAACCAGTCCATTATCAGATGCGATGAGGAGGTCGTTAGTGACCTTCGCTAAGGCTGTTTCAGTACTATGATGGATTCTAAACCCAGACTGAAACTCTTCAAGTAAACCATTTCCCTGCAGGTGGTCAAATAATTGCATAACAACAACTCTTTCTAAGATTTTTGAAATGAAAGGGAGATTAGAGATTGGTCTATAGTTAGCTAAAGCTCCTGGATCTAGCGTTGGCTTTTTGACTAAAGGTTTAATTACAGCCGTTTTAAAAGCCTGCGGTACATGGCCTAAAGTTAATGAAGAATTGATTATATGAAGAATAAAGCTACCAATAAGTGGGAAGACTTCTTTAAATAACCTGGTAGGAATAGGGTCTAAAAGACAAGTTGAAGGTTTGGATGAGGAAACTATTTTGTCTAACTCACAAAGGTCGATTGGAGTAATAGGTTCAACTCACAGTCTGTCACCCGAGCAACACAACCAGACCCCCACACACCCCTCCCTACCCACGCTCCCGTGCAGAACCTCTCTCCATCTCCCTCCTCCTCCTCCTCAGGGGGCACCAGGACCCCCCCCCTCACTTCACGGTGACTACAGATCAGGTGGAGAAACAGCTGAAGAGACTCCGTCAGCGGAAGGCTTCGGGCCCGGATGGCATCTCTGCTAGGATCCTGACGACCTGTGCCAACCAACTAGCTCCAGTACTGACACACATGTACAACCTGAGCCTGAGTCTGGAGAGAGTACCGGTGCTGTGGAAGACATCCTGCCTGGTTCCTGTCCCCAAGAAGTCATCTCCATCGGATCTGAATGACTATCGACCAGTTGCCCTCACATCTCATGTGATGAAGGTCCTGGAGAGACTGGTCTTAGCCCACCTGAGGCCGCAGGTGGTGACGTGGCTGGACCCTCTGCAGTTTGCATATCAGCCCCATTTAGGAGTTGAAGATGCTGTCATCTACCTGCTGCAACGAGCCCATCAGCACCTGGATGGTGGAGGAGATACTGTGAGAATCACTTTTTTGATTTCTCCAGTGCCTTTAACACCATCCAGCCACTGCTGCTGGGCGAGAAGCTGCGGGGGATGGGGGTTGACAGCTCTGTGATTTCCTGGATTACCGACTACCTGACAGGCAGACCACAGTTTGTCAGGTTGGGCAGTGTCTTGTCTGGAGTGGTGGCCAGTGATACAGGAGCGCCACAGGGGACTGTGCTCTCTCCTTTTCTTTTTACCTTATACACCACGGACTTTCAGTATAACACTGAGTCATGTCACCTGCAAAAATTCTCTGATGACCCAGCTGTTGTGGGGTGTATAAGAGGAGGAGAGGAGGGGGAGTACAGGGCACTGGTAGACAGATTTGTGGAGTGGACGGAGCAGAATCTCCTGAGGTTGAATGTCAGCAAGACCAGGGAGATGGTGATTGACTTCAGGAAGAGGAAGGCTACTTCTCAGCCACTGCAGATTAGGGGGGAGGATGTGGGAGTGGTTGAAGACTACAAATATCTATGTGTCAGGATCAGTAGCGGGTTGGACTGGAGATCCAACACCGATGCTGCGCACAAGAAGGGGATGAGCAGACTCTATTTCCTGAGAAAACTGAGATCCTTCAACGTGTGCAGCAGGATGCTGGAGCTTTTCTACCAGACTGTTGTCGCCAGCACCATCTTTTTTGCTGCGGCCTGTTGGGGTAGCAGAATCAGGGCCAGAGATACCAACAGACTTGACAAGATTATCAAGAGGGCTGGCTCTGTAATTGGTCTCAGACCGGAGACCTTTGAGACAGTGGTGGAGAGGAGAACACTAAATAAACTGCGATCCATCATGAACAATCCTGATCACCCCCTCCACCACACACTAGGTAGGCAGCGAAGCACTTTCTCCAGTAGACTACAACAGCTTCGTTGTCGAACGGCCAGGTACAGGAAATCTTTCCTGCCACATGCAATTTCACTGTACAATAACTCACTATGATGTTGTATTCTGGTCATAACTATGCTGCCACACTGCACCTTACAGACTAACTGGTACCTCACATTTCACTCTGCTCCTGATAGTCCTTCTTTGTGCAATGGGATGATTCATGTGTTTATACGGGTCATCATCATATATTAAGCTAGGATGTATATAGGTTCTATAGTCGTGCTAGTTTCTTTTTTACTTTCCATGGGTAATCCCTTTGTCTGTCGTGTGTGTTTCTGTTGTTGGCTGTCAACTGTCATGCTGCTGTTACACTGTAATTTCCCAGTTTGGGATCAATAAAGTACATCTATCTATCTATCTATCTAAACTCATCAAGACAGACATCAACTGAAGGAGTTGTAGTAGTTACATTATTTAAGTTAACTGTGGGAAGAATCTGATTGATTTTATCTCTGATGGATGAAATTTTATTATTGAAAAAGTTCATAAAGTCCTGACTAGTAAGCTCTAAGGGAATGCTAGGATTGACAGAGTCCTGACTCTTTGCCAACCTGGCTACAGTACTGAAAAAAAAACTGGGATTATTCTTGTTCTCTTCTATTAATGCAGAATAATAACTCGTTCTAGCTTTTCTAAGATATTTTTTATAGATTAAAAGATGATTTCTCCAAGCTAAATAGATTTCATCTAAATTAGTGGAGTGCCATTTTCTTTCTAATTGACGAGTCTTCTGTTTTAAGCTACGAGTTTCTGTGTTGAACCAAGGAGTTAGAAATCTCTGATTAGACTTTTTCTTTTTTAAGGGGGCCACCAAGTCTAGAGTCTGATGCAGAGAAGCTGTAACACTATCCACCATGTTATCAATTACAGAAGGAGCAAGCTGTCTATAGCTTATTTCCGTTGTGTTGACACATGGCATAGAGGAAACAATCTGCATAAATTTGGTAACAGCATCATCTGAGAGGCATCTACTGTAATAATATTTTTCTTTAGGAGCCAAACAGTCAGAAATAGTAAAATCAAAGGTTAACAGACAATGGTCTGATAGTACAGGGTTATGAGGAGACACTACAAGATTTTCTATTTCTATGCCATATGTCAGAACAAGGTCCAATGTATGGTGGAGGTAATGAGTAGAATTTCCTACTTTCTGAGAAAACCCAATCGAGTCTAATATTGAATTAAATGCCACATTAAGGCAGTCACTATCTACATCCACATGTATATTAAAGTCCCTATATACTATAATTATTCTATCAGATTTCAGCACTCAATCAGCTTAGAAATCAGCAAATTCGGATAAAAATTCTGAGTAGGTTGATGGGGGACGATAAACTATGGCAAATAAAATTGGGTTTAACCTACAATTGCTAAAGTGCCCAATACTGAGGACCAGGCCTTCAAAGGAATTATAACATGTTTTTTGCTTTACATTAACTAGTAATTTGGAATGGTAAATTGTTGCTACTCCTCCTCCACGACCAGAACTTCTGGGATTTTGACAGTTTAAATAACCAGAGGGAGTTGATTCATTTAAACCAACATAATCCTCTTGCCCTAACCAAGTCTCTGTAAGGGATATTAAATCAGTCTGATGATCAATTAACAGATCATGGACTAACAGAGACTTGGGAGTTAGAGACCTAATATTTAATAAACCACATTTAATTTTTAAATTATGAGGAGGAACAAAGGCCAAATCATTCAATTTAGAGGCTTTATGTTTAATTTGAGTTTTACCAATGTTTTGCTTAATCACTTTGAGATGCTTATATATTATATTTTTATTTACTTTGGAGGGAGCAGACAATGATTCTCTGATGGGGAAGACAGGAGCTAAGTTGAGGGGTGGCGGATGAAGAGGAGCTGCAGAGAGGCGTGTAAGACTGCGACTCTGCTTCCTGGTCCCAACTCTGAGTAGTCAAGGTTTTGGAAATTTGGATAAAAAAGATGCCAGATTGTTAGATAAATGAGAAGCACCATCCAAAGTGGAATGAATGCTGTCACGTCTCATAAGACCAGGTTTTCCCCAAAATGAGCTCCAATTGTCAATGTAGCCCACGTCATTTGCAGGACACCACACAGACAGCCAGCGGTTCAAGGATGACGAGCGGCTAAACATGTCATCACTGGTCAGATTGGGGAGGGGCCCAGAGAATACTACAGTGGCAGACATCGTTTTTGCAAAGTCACACACCGATTCTACATTAAGTTTCGTGACTTCCGACTGCCGGAGACGGATGTCATTAATGCCAGCGTGAATAACAATTGTGGAGTATTTACAGTTACTTTTAGCCAGCATTTTCAAATTTGACTCGATGTCGCCTGCTCTGGCCCCAGGAATGCATTTGACTATGGCCGCTGGAGTCTCTAGGTTCACGTTTCTGACTACAGAGTCGCCAATGATCAGAGTTTTTTCCTCAGCGGGTGTGTCGCTGAGTGGGGAAAAATGATTAGAAACGTGAACAGGTTGGTGGAGTACCGGGGCTTTGCGACTAGGCTTCCTTCTCACCGTCACCCACCCAGTCTCCTCGCTGCTGAGGATAGCCGGAGGACCGCTAAGGGGGTTAGCTATGCTAGCTAGCTCCGCTGCAGCTAAGGGGCGTCCGTCAAGAGTAACTGGCGCAGACGGTGTTTCAATGCAGCGGAGCCGGAATTCCAAATCAGACAACCTCGCCTCGAGCGCCTCAAAAAGACAGCATTTATTACATTTACCGTTATCACTAAAAGAGGCAGAGGTGTAGCTAAACATCTGACAGAGAGAGCACACCAGAGGAGGAGAGGAAGCAGAGCTAGTAGCCATCGCTAGTGGCTAACCCAAACGCTCAGGAGAGTGAGGAGAGCAAACCACACAGACAGCAAAACAGGAAGTGACGATACGTTACCACAAGGAAGTGACGATCAATCCAATCAGGAGCTCAGATGCAGCTGAGGGCTGCACCTGACTCTCTTTACCAAGAGCCAGGCAAGATTGCTCCACATCAAAAGGGAGAGAAACAAATGAGAGCACTTGCCTGGACTCAAGCTCCACCGCCGTCCAGGACTCCATCAATCCCGGCGACGACGTCTTAGGCCCAGCTTCCAGGAGATCCAACTTGATGGGTGACTCTGCTGTGGCGGCCCCTGCAGCAGGTGTGATGGTGGTTGCAGTCACAGTGCCCCCAGGCGAACTCCCCTAGGCCGGTGGTTTCTCTGACATGACGGCTGGGGGTCAACTCCGTGCTGGCTCAAGTCTATGATTTTATTTTATTTAGCGAATGCAAAGTCCTTAAGCCAAGCAGCTGCCTCCTGGTTAGCTGTTTGGAGGGTGTGTAATCCTCCTTCCAGTCTTTGGAGCGGGCAAGCCTCTATGATGTGTTCCATAGTTTGCTCCTCTCCACATGCGCACAGTGGGCTAGGGCTACTGCCCCATCTGTGAAGGCTGGCCAAGCAGGGGCCATGTCCAGTCCTGAAGCGATTGAGTGTAGACCACTGTCTCCTTGGGAGGTTGGTGCCCGGGACCTGTTGGTTGGGGTTTATCACCAGCTGTTTGTTTGGGACCTCCTTGGTTTCCCATTCCTCTTGCCAAGCTGTCTGGATGGTAAAGTCAGCTGGGGGAGGGTTTTTCCAAATCGGCCGTCTGGATGAAAGTCGGGCAGTGGGTGGGGTGTAGATATCTGCATGGATTGGTAAGTGAGGAAAATCTTTAACTTTTTGGAGCATCCTTTGAGTTAATGCTGCTCGCCGGATGTGTGGAGGGGCTATGTTTGACAGTACAGAGAGCCAGGGGAGTGGTGTTGAGCGGATTGTTCCAGTTATAGTTCTCATGGTTGAGTTGAGCTGGGTGTCTACATGGTGTGTGTAAGATGACCTGGACCAGACAGGGGCACAATATTCTGCTACAGAGTATGAAAGGGCCAGTGCTGAGGTGCGCAGGGTGGAGACTGCCGCCCCCCATTTTGCACCAGCGAGCTTGCAGAGCAGGTTGTTTCGTACTTTCACCTTAGCAGCCGTCCCCTTTAGATGTTCCTTGAAGGATAAGGTCCTATCAAGGGTCACTCCAAGATAAGTTGGATTGGGGGCATGCTTAAGCTTGAGTCCGCTCAGGTGGATGTTTAGTTCTCTGGCAGCTTTTGCATTGTGGAGATGAAATACACTGGAGACGGTTTTTGCTGGGCTTGGTTTTAGGCGCCAGATTTTGCAGAACTGGTCCAGTTTAGCAAGATCTTCCGTGAGCACCCGTTCCAGTGGTTCAAAGTCTGGTGCTTGGAATGCCAAACAGATGTCGTCTGCATAGATGAATTTGCGGGATTTTGTAGTAGGCAGGTCGTTTATGTAGAGGTTGAACAGAGTTGGAGCTAGAACTGAGCCTTGTGGGAGTCCGTTTTTCTGCATTCTCCATGCACTTGTGTTCTGACTGAGGTGGACTCTGAACCTTCGGTTGGTCAGCAGGGTTTTTATAATTGCTGTTGCCCAAGCAGGGATCGCCTTTATAAGTTTCAGGAGGAGGCCTTTGTGCCAGACCGTATCATAGGCGGCTGTAAGATCGAGAAACACAGCCCCTGTCATCAGTCTGCTCTCGAAGCCATTTTCAATGAAGGTGGTTAGGGCCAGTACTTGTTCTCCTGTACTGCGGTCCTTGCGGAAACCTGCTTGATCCACACTTAGAATATCCTCTATTTCTGGGGAAATGCGTTGCAGTATTAGGCGCTCCATGATTTTGTAAGGAACGCTGAGTAGGGAGATTGGGCGGTAGCTTGCTAGTAGTTTGTTGCCAGGTTTTGGGATGGCAATGACCTTTGCTGTCCGCCATTTCTTTGGGATCGAGTTCGTTTGTGTGATCCTTGTGTAGAATTGTGTCAACCAGGTTAGGGCTCGGGGGCCAAGATTCTTCATGAATTCTGGGAAGATGTTATCGTATCCTGCTGCCTTTCCACATTTCAGGCCCTGTAGGACTTTCTCCAGTTCAGCAGCCTCGAAGGGTTCAGGGTTCGTTTCCTCTACAGGCATTTTTTGGTGTTTTTTTAGCTCAGTTGTAACTGCTCTTCTGGTGTCTTTGTCTTGGGGTGCTTTGGCGATGGTCAGTAGGTGGGATGCAACTTGGTTGGGTGTGACGGATGCTCGGCTTTGGCTAGGGGGCTTCTGTGCAGCTCCTAGGCGACGGATGAGGCTCCAACATTTCCTGCTAGAGTGGGTAAAGCTCCGGTCAGCAACTGTCTCCTCCCATTTCTTTCGCCGGGCTGTATTTAGCGATTCAATGAGATAGTCTGCTATCTCTGGGTCCCCTGATGTTTGATAGGATTGTAGGAGGGCAGCACTTTCTCCGTCCAAACATGGGACATAGAGGGGTCGGTAGCCTCGTGGGATTGCAGTATGGGCAGCCTTGAAGATTGCGCTGCAGAAGCGGTTGTATGCTTCATCTACAGTGATGGTGTGGAGTGGGATGGTAACAATGCTCCGGTCCAGAGTTTCACTGAATTTCTTCCAGTTGGCTTTACGGAAGTTCCAGCGCATCTTCCTTGGGCTGTATATGACTGGAAGTTGTAGGCCAATGTGTACAAGCAAGGGCCGGTGTTGGCTGTGTGGAAAATCATCAAGAATGAGGATCTGTGTCGGATATGGCTCCCCATTCAAAGAGCTGACCCAACACAGGTCAGGAGAATAGTCCTTCTTCCACCTAGCAGAGTGGAAGGTTCCTCTTTGTTTGGGGTCGTATATCAAAGCGAGGTCATTTCTGGATGCCCAGTCTGAAAGTGCCTCCCCATCACTGTCCACTGCTGGGTACCCCCAGTCAGGGTGATGGCTGTTAAAGTCCCCCACATAGATGGCAGGGTGGGGTAGGGTGGGTAAGACCTGCAGATCCCAGTTGGCATTAGGGGGCTTGTACACATTGACAATATGGAAGCCACCAATGATTATGGTGTCTGAGAAATGTGTTGTTATCAGGTGATTTGCTTCAACTATGTCAGAACGCACATAGGTGGCACGTCCATGTTTAGCATGTAGAACATAGCACAGGAGGTCAAAGCCTTTGATGGTGAAGCGGCCAGCTTCCTCTGTGCCAATATGAGTCTCTTGGAGGCAGATTACATCAATCGAATGTTGGAAGGCGAGGACTTCGATAAGGCTTCGCTTGGCTGCAGATAGGCCTTCAACGTTTAGTTGTAATATGCGAAGGGCAGATCCTACCACAAAGTGCTCTTGGGGCTGTTTGCTTTCGGCTTTAGGACTGTGACTAGGATTCTTCTTTGACTTGGCACAGAGGCGTCGTCTCTTCGAATTTAGTCTGCTGGTAGGATCATTAGCTTCCCCAGGCAAGCCCGGGTACTGGCGGAGGGCGCGACGAGAACGCTGATCCATTGCCCCCAAGTCTATGATCATCTAGGGCCACAAGCTCCTCCACGGTCCGGCGGGCACTTGGGAAGATAGAGAGAAGACACGGTGGGAATTGGTGAGTCTTTGACAGTAGCAGCAGGGGGAGAGCACTCAGGTGACCACCTACCCTGAGGCTCTCTCCCGGGAGACAGACAAGGTTCATCATTATTATAGGAAGTGTAAAGAAAAATCACTTGCCTGACCTCCCGGGCCTGGATGTTGTCTGCTACTGGTGGCAAGATGCGATCCTCTTCAGCGTCGATTACCGTAATGGGTCCCTCAGAAGACGGAGAAGGAACCAGTTCAGACGACGCAGCAGTGGCAGCGTCTGTGGGACCCGCGGCAGATCTCATGGCGGCGAGAGGAGACGTTTTGGCGACATGGGCTGAGGTCAGGGCTGAGTGGGCACAGGCTGGCGAAACAGCTGGCACAGAAATAGGCTCTGCTGCAGAGATTGTCGAAGATGACATCAGGTCAATGGCCGTCGATGAAGAGGAGGGTTTCTTCCGACATCTCAACGAAGGATGGTTCTTACGCCGCAAAGTTGACTCCTCCACCGTCCGGCTACTCCCTCCCGGGACCAGCGAGGAATCAGGGGAAACAGAGACAAAGGATTGAGGAGCAGTGACAGCGGCAGACAAGGGAGCTCCAGTGGACTGCAAAATCTGGAGCTCTTCCACAGGAATCTGGCAGACTACATCAGGTGATAGAGCTAGTGATTATAGTAGCACTTGGCTGAATTCCTCATTGGTAATGACGTCAGCCACTGTCCCAGTGTCTTGCTCCGTCTCCCTGGGAATAAGATGACGAGTCTGACGGGGAGAAGAGGACACCAGCCTGGGAGACGTGTGACGGGCATTCGGCCTCCAGGAGCGCTTCTTAGGCTGCTCTGGTGGTGCTGCGGAGGACCCTTTCACCACTTTCTTGAAGCGCTGCCGGGATTCGCAAATTTGGGTGAGCAGCGACACCCGCCCCGCATACTTCCAAAGGCTGGGACATGTCTGCATCACCCTGACAGCAATATCCAATAAATAAAAATTCATTTCCGGGGAGTGGGTGGCACGAGCCCAGGAAGCGAAGTTCACCGCTCGCTCAGCCGCTGCACACTCCTCCGGGTTAAGTCCAAAAACAGAAAAATCCATGATGGAGGACTTCTTAACAGGAGAGGGGAAAAAAACAAAACAAAAAAAAAAACCACAAAAAGGTGAGAAAACACACACACACACACACACACACACACACACACACACACACACACACACACACACACACACACAATGTCTCCGCTGGGTTTTTAACTGGTCGGGTGATTCTGTTATGAATTCCTGCCTATTTGAGGCAGGAAGAATTAAACCCACACGCAGGACGTTGTGTGTATTGTATTGTGCACAAAATGATGAACAGTCCAGATAAATAAATACGGATGGCACTGGGAGCACAGGGATGCCTCCAGGACGCTCTACAGCACATGAGTGAGTACAACACAGGGAAATTGTTCCAAGGTGCAGGCAGGCGGAACTGCGGCGAGGGAACGGAAAGGAGAGCTCAGGAAAAAACCTCCAGAAGGAACTGGACGGCAGGGGCGAAACAAATTGTATTCACAGAGGCTGGAGCAGTCCGAGGCAGTCCAAGATGTCCACAGCGTGAAGAACAAAAACAGCAGACTGGCAGAAGGAGAAACACTCAGTTCAAACCACAATTACCCGACAATGCACAACAGCGAACCCAGATCTTAAATACTACAAAACTAATCAGCTGAGTGCATGCCGGTGTGAAGCGAGAGAGAGAGAGAGAGAGAGAGAGAGAGAGAGAGAGAGAGAGAGAGAGAGAGAGAGAGAGAGAGAGAGAGAGAGAGAGAGAGAGAGAGAGAGAGAGAGAGAGAGAGAGAGAGAGAGAGAGATTTTGATTTTTAAAAGATCTTTAATAAACACACTTGTCCATCAGTCAATACAATTTCTATATCATGCTATGTTACACAGAAAATTAATCCCCCAAAAAACGCCCCAAAAAAAGCTGTCCATCATGAACTGAACAGAGGACATTCTCCAGGGACCAGAGGGTCCTGAAACCTTCCACATCCCCATTCCCCATAAAAAACTGAAAGTCCAGCCTGATTCTGGCTTTAAGTAGCCTCACAAATAAAATTTTGACATCAACATCATTCTCAACATTTTCAAGTTTTCTTCTCCGGCTTACATAGATAGCCAACTTTGCCTGCCCTAAAACAAAGTTCAGTAGTTGACACTTCTGCTTAAAACGACGATTGTACATAAAACCACAAATGAAAACCTGCTTAGAGAAAACTTCCTTAAAAATATGAAAAAGTTTTGTGAGAAGTTCAAAGAGGCCACTCAGGCGCTGACATTCAATAAAACAATGAAAAACAGTCTCCCTAGAGGAACAAAAAACACACTGATCACTGACACTGCTGTTAATCACAGAAACAAAAGCATTGACTGCTATAATACCATGCAGGACCCTCCACTGTAAGTCTCCATGCCTCTTAGGGAGAGGGGCTTTGTAAAGAGCCCTCCAGGCAGGCCGATGCCCTTTTCCTAGTTTAAAATAGGCTCTCCAAGGAGTGTCCACACAGGTGTTCAATCGGTCCTTGTTGAGTGCCATCACCACCAGTCTGTAGAGTGCCTTACCACTGGCTCCTCCAAAGTCCACACCAGTGGGAGCACAGAATGCCAGTAAGGAGCAAGGAGCGACGTCAAAGTCCATATAGAGCGTGAGAGAGGGAAAGGGGTCAGTGCTTTCTGGCTGCAGCGTGCCATTGCTAAAGTCCAAGAGTAGGGAGTGCTCAAGTCCATGAAGCTCCTGTTTCCAGTGTGCAAGAAGACCATCGATGAAACGATTCGACCTGACACCAAGATGAGCTGCTAAAGCTGAGGCGTTGTTGAGGCCAGGACCAGCCAGTTCCACCACTTGCTTCAGAGTGAGAATGTTCCTGGAACACAGCCTATCAAGGAAGGTCCTTCCAACTCCCGGCAGGACACCAAGGCGACCACCAAAAACCAGCGGCTCCCTCAACAACCAGTAGAGGGAATCGCATGGCCCTCTTTGTTTTTTAAAAAGAGTCCACACTGAAAAGAGACTGCGGTAAAAACTGGGTAAAGACAGTGCATTAGAGTTCTTAAAATCCATTAAAAACACAGGGAGGTCTAGCCCAAGCCCAAGGACTCTCTGTAAAATAACACAGGCCAAAGGCCTCCATACCAGGTCCTGGGGGGCCGTCAGCAGTCTCTGTATGAAAGTCAGTCTAAAAGCAGCACCTCTACTAGCTAAATGAATCACTCCTTGCCCCCCCTCCTCTTTGGGAAGAAATAACAGGGCTTGAGGAACCCAGTGGAGTCCACCCCCCCCAAAAAAGTCCACCAAAACAGACTGAATTTTGGACAACAAACCAGCAGGGGGGTCCATGCACATGAGGCGGTGCCACAGGGATGAGGAAACAAGATTATTTAAAATGAGCACTCTTCCTCTAAAAGATATTCTTGGCATTAGCCACTTCCACTTGTTTAGTCTCCCGTTAATCTTCTCTATGACCCCATCCCAATTTTTTTGCTCAAACTGCTGATTTCCAATAAAGACACCAAGATACTTAAAACCTCCTTTTTTCCAAATCAACCCACCCGGCAGCGTAAGCTGATTTTCTAGTTTCTCCCCCACCATCAGAGCCTCGCTTTTTCCCCAGTTTATCTTTGCAGAGGAAAGTTGGCCAAAAAGATTGACACTCCTAACCAGAACGTCAATGTCACTCTGCTTGTTTAGCAGAATGACTACATCATCTGCATAGGCCGACAGCTTGAACGTGGTGTCACAGCCAGGAAAAGTAACTCCTGATAGATCCCTTCTCAGGCAGTGAAGCAAAGGCTCTATGGCGAGGGAGTACAGCATCCCTGAGAGAGGGCAGCCCTGCCGAACCCCCCTCTGGACTTTTAAAGGGGCAGACAGGCCCCCATTTATCTTCAGTACACTCTCAATGTCACTGTACAAGACCCGTATCCTGGCTATGAAGCCTGGGCTGAACCCAAAAGCTGTTAAAACTGTCCATAAATATTGGTGTTCAACCCGATCAAACGCCTTTTCCTGGTCAATTGAAATCAAACCAGTTTCTACCGCCAATGAACCAGAGACCTCCAAAATATCCCGAATTAAAGTGACGTTGTCACTAATCAGCCTGCCAGGCACACAGTAAGTCTGGTCTACATGAATGAGCTCGCTCATCACCTTTCTCAGTCTTCGGGCCAGAGCTTTTGAGAGAATCTTGTAGTCTGTGCAGAGCAGAGAGACTGGCCTCCAGTTCTTTAGGCTCTGGAGGTCCCCCTTTTCCGGCAACAGTGTGATGATGGCCCTCCTGCAGGTCGTGGGTAGGGTCCCCCTTTCCAAGCTATCTTGGAGAACCTCCAGCAGGTCTGGACCAAGCAGGGGCCAGAATTCCTTAAAAAAGTCCACAGAGAGACCATCTATGCCTGGTGATTTTCCATTCTGGAGGCTCATTAGCGCCATATGCAGCTCAGACAGAGACAGTGGAGCATCCAAGCCGGCAACAAGGTCCTCTGAGAGCACTGGAAGACCATCAAGGAAAACCTGGCCCAGTGACGTGTCCTCCCTCCACTCTGCTCTAAACAATTCACTGTAAAAGCTAGCAGCGTGTTTCCTGATCTCTGCTGCTGTGGAGATTGTTCTCCCGTCATCGCCCAACAAGGAGTGAATGAGCTTTCTCTGTCCATTTTTCCCCTCCAGTCCAAAAAAGTACTGGGAGGGCGAGTCCATCAGAGCTACATCCATGTAGCGTGAGCAGACCAGAGCACCCTGTGCGGTGACCCCTAGCAAGCTAGCCAAGGCTGACCTTTTTGACTTGAGAGCCTCTAAGTGCTCCTGTTTTCCTGTAGAACTGAGCAACTCCTCTAGTTCTACCACCTCAGTCTCCAGAACTTTCAAGGATTGGGTCAAGCTACGAGTGACATTTTGAGTGTACTGTTGGCAGAGTTGTTTTATCTGGGCCTTACCAAAATCCCACCACAATTGGAGAGAACTAAAAGAGGGTTTTTGTTCCCTGTGTGACTTCCAAACATCATGAAAAACCTCTTTAAAAAACACATCATTTAAAAGTGTATTGTTAAAATGCCAAAAAGCACTCTTACACTTTACATTTTCAATAAACACAGAACAAAACAGCAGGCAGTGATCAGTGAAACCAACAGGACAGATACAACTATTTTTAAAAACACTCATTTGATGTTTAAAACCATAAAAACGGTCTAACCTAGCCATAGATAAAAGGTTATCTTTGACATGGCTCCAGGTGTACTGCCTCTGGTCCCCATGATGTGATCTCCACACATCGGCCATTTCATGTGTTTTCACCAGTTCTCTCAGCCTATTGGCAGAAGCAGGGTGAGGCTCCTGATGGTTCCTGTCTAGTCTGTGGTTTAATGTACAGTTAAAATCACCCCCCAGAAATAAAAAACTATTTGGATCACAGGACTTAACCGTATCCGAAAGCACGTCAAAGACCCTGATCCTCTCTGCTCTCTGTGTTGGCACATACACGTTTATAAAAAAAAAAGAGATGAGAGAGAGAGAGAGTGTAAGTGCATGTCTGAGTATGTGAGTGAGAATGAGTGAGTGTAAGCCCGTAGGAATGTGTGTATGTGTGGGGTGAGTGAGTGCAAAAGTGCTGAATGGATGCAGGTGTGGACAATTGCGTGTGTGTGTGTATGTTTAGAGAGAAAGAGCAGCAGGTGACGACAATCAGCTGGCAGGAGGGGGGCATGGCCATTGGCTGTCAGACGGCAAGCGAAGAACCCAAAATAAACAGGAGACTAGACAGCCACCGTGCCAAGGAACTGGCCTGGAAAACCACCCCAGGTCGTGACAATCTGCCTGTTTTTGTTTCTTCACACACTGGTGTAACACATAACATTGAAATAGATAAGGTTTTTAAACGACATGTAACAGAAACTGCAATTAACCATCTTAGAAATGATCTAAAAATACAAGACTGGAGCAGTGTTTATAAGATAAGATAAGATAAGATAAGATAAGCCTTTATTAGTCCCACAACGGGGAAATTCCAGGATTGCAACAGCACAGGGATAGCAACACTCAGAGCAACAATCAGAAGGCAAGAAAAAAAAACAAAAAAAAAACAAAAAAAAAAAAACAAGCAAGCAAGAGCAGCTAATATACATATGTACGTATTACTATAAAATATATATATATACACACACACACAGACACACAGTGCAGAGCATTGTAGCTGGATGGAATAAATATATGAATATATGAACACACAGTGCAGAGCATTGTAGCTAGATGGAATAAATATGTAAATATACTGTATAAACACCCACAGTACGGAGCATTGCAGCTAGGTGGAATAAATATGCAAGTATATAAACACACACAGTGCGGAGCAATGTAGCTAGATGGAATGAAACAGCATAACCGTCTACTTTTTTTTTTTTTTTTTCTCTCGGCGCCACACCAGTCGGCTGCCTTTTGCAACAGCGGCTCGATTCCGAGTCTTTTTCCCTTCCTCTCTCTTTTGATCCGTCTTTTTTTTTTCACCCCACTTATATCACGGACACACAGATCGTCCTAAATGTCTCCTGAGCCGGTGGACGGAGCCACTGTTTATAGCAGGATACGATACAGCAGAGAACAGCTGCTAGCATTCAACCGCCACCCGGTCCCATTGGAAAAACTCGACATACCGAGAGGACTGAGGCGAAAACGCCGCGGCTGCCGGGCTGGAGTAAGGCGGAGGACAAAAAATATAAGGTACAGACCCTCCCTTCCATCTGTTGTCATGGGAAATGTACGGTCGATACTGGGAAAGTTAGATGAGCTAGCGGCTATCTCCCGTTATGATAGCACATACCGGGAGTGCTCTCTCCTTTTGTTTACTGAGACGTGGCTAACTGAACTAGCAGCAGATGCTAACATTGAGCTGGAGGGTTTCCACATGATACGAGCTGACCGAACACCAGACAGTGGCAAGGCTAGGGGCGGTGGAGTGATAATGTATGTTAACAACAACTGGTGCAGACAGGGACATATCACTGTTAAACAACGACACTGCAGCAAAGACATTGAGTTGCTAGCTGTTAGCATGAGGCCTACATATCTCCCGAGAGAACACTCACACGTGATCTGCATTGTTGTTTATGCAAATCCGACGGCGAACGCTGGGACAGCGCGTGACGTCATCCATTCAGTAACCAGCAGGCTGCAGACAGAACACCCAGATGCTCTTCTCCTCATCTCAGGCGATTTCAACCATGTTTCACTGTCTCCCATTCTACCCACGTTCACCCAGTATGTCACATGCCACACTAGAGACAATAAAACACTGGATTTATTCTACGCAAACACTAAGGAGGCGTACACTTCATCACAACTCCCCCCACTCGGGAGATCGGATCACAACTTGGTTCATCTCCGGCCGGTGTACAAACCCCTAGTGCACAGACAACCTCCGGCCATGCACACTGTGGAGTTATGGTCTGAGGAGACAATGGACACCCTAAAGGGCTGTTTTGAAGCCACCGCCTGGAAGCAGCTCTGCGATCCACATGGTGAGGACATTGATGGCCTCATTCACACCTTCACGGGCTACCTCAGCTTCTGTGTGGACAAATCCGTTCCCACCAAGACCATACGGCGTCACTCAAACAACAAACCCTGGATCAACCCTGAGATAAAAACACTTCTGAGAGAGAAGAAGAGGATCTTCAGGTCAGGGAACAGGGAGATGCTGAAGTCCGTACAGAGGGAGCTGAGGAGAAAGATCAGAGAAGGCAAGGACAGCTTCAGGAAGAAGATGGAGGACAAGCTGCAACAGAGCGACATCAGCGGGGTCTGGAGAAACCTCAAAACCATCTCGGGGCTCCAGAATACCTCCCCCCAGGCCACAGGGGGCAGGGAGTGGGCGAACAACCTGAATCTGTTTTTCAATAGATTTGACCAACCGCCCTCCCCCCTGACTGCACAACAACCACTGCTGCCTCTAAAGAAATCAAGTCCTGCTGCCCACTCCCCACTCCACCAACACCCCCCCACTCCCAACACACAGCCCCCCATCCTGACCCTGACCAGGACCCAGGTGAGGACGGAGCTGAGGAAGATCAAGGCGAGGAAGGCGCCGGGACCGGACGGCATCAGCGCAAAGCTCCTCAAGTCCTGTGCAGACCAGCTGTGTGGGATTGTGACGTATATCTTCAACATGAGCCTGAAACTGGGGAGGGTACCACAGCTGTGGAAAACATCTTGTGTGGTACCTGTACCAAAAACTTCCCACCCCAAAGACCTGAACAGCTACAGACCGGTGGCCTTGACGTCCCACTTGATGAAGACTCTGGAGAGACTGCTCCTTGCTCACCTCCGCCCCCTGGTGGAACCAGCGATGGATCCACTCCAGTTCGCCTACCAGCATGGCATTGGGGTGGAGGATGCGGTGATCTTCCTCCTTCACCGTTCTCTGTCCCACCTGGAGAAGCCCGGGAATATGGTGAGGATCATGTTCTTTGACTTCTCCAGTGCTTTCAACACCATCCAACCGATGATCCTGAAGGACAAGCTGCTGCGCGCAGGGGTGGACCAGCACCTGTCATCATGGATCCTGGACTACCTCACGAACCGGCCTCAGTTTGTGAGAACCCGGGACTGTGTGTCCGACACGATCATCAGTAGCACGGGGGCCCCCCAGGGAACGGTGCTGGCTCCCTTCCTGTTCACTCTTTATACTGCGGACTTCTCACACAACACAACACACTGCCATCTACAGAAGTTCTCTGATGACTCTGCGATCGTTGGCCTCATCTCCAATGGAGATGAAGCTGAGTACAGAGGGCTTATCCAGGACTTCGTGGACTGGTGCCATCGGAACTGCCTCCAGATCAACGCGAGGAAAACTAAGGAGCTGGTGGTGGACTGCCGCAGGCATGGGCAGCCCCTCACAGCACCAGTAAATATACAGGGAACAGACATCGAGATGGTGACATCCTATAAGTACGTGGGTATTCATCTGAACAATAAACTAGACTGGTCACACAATACTGATGCACTCTACAAGAAGGGACAGCGCAGGCTGTTCCTGCTGAGGAGACTCAGGTCTTTTGGTGTACAAGGGGCGCTTCTGAAGTCATTCTATGACACGGTGGTGGCATCAGCCATCACTTTTGGAGTGGTCTGCTGGGGCAGTGGCATTACTGCAGCCGATAGGAAGAGACTGAACAAACTGATTAAGAAAGCTAGCTCTGTCCTGGGGCAGCGCCTTGATCCGATGGAGGAGATAGGAGAGAGAAGGACGGTGGCTAAACTGTCATCTCTGCTGGAGTCCGAGTTCCACCCTATGCAGGACATACTGAATGCACTGAGGAGCTCATTTAGCAGCAGACTACATCATCCCAGGTGCACAACCGAGAGGTTTCGTAGGTCCTTCCTACCAACGGCTGTCAGACTGTACAACCTAAGCAGGGCTGCTCGCAGAGATAGCAAAAAGACGTAACAAACTAATAGTTTTTTGAATGCAAAAGATGCAATAGACTTACACAATGGTCCCCTCCGGCATACAACTAGGAACATACCGGTCGCTATGGAGGGTGAGAATATGTATGGGCACATAATCATACCATGTAGGACAACTAAGTAGACGGTTATGCTGTTTCATTCCATCTAGCAACAATGCTCTGCACTGTGTGTGTTTATATATTTACATATTTATTCCATCTAGCTACAATGCTCAGCACTGGGTGTGTTTATATATTTATATATCTACATATTATTCCATCTAGCTACATTGCTCCGCACTGTGTGTGTTTATATACTTGCATATTTATTCCACCTAGCTGCAATGCTCCGTACTGTGGGTGTTTATATATTTACATATTTATTCCATCTAGCTACAATGCTCTGCACTGTGTGTTCATATATTCATATATTTATTCCATCCAGCTACAATGCTCTGCACTGTGTGTCTGTGTGTGTGTGTATATATATATATTTTATAGTAATACGTACATATGTATATTAGCTGCTCTTGCTTGCTTGTTTTTTTTTTTTTTTTTTTTTTCTTGCCTTCTGATTGTTGCTCTGAGTGTTGCTATCCCTGTGCTGTTGCAATCCTGGAATTTCCCCGTTGTGGGACTAATAAAGGCTTATCTTATCTTATCTTAGTTATCCTACATGGTATGATTATGTGCCCATACATATTCTCACCCTCCATAGCGACCGGATTGTCGGATTATGTTGACGACATTGACACAGCATATGGAGAATTTGACTCTTATTTTATCACAACTATATAATAAACATTGCCTTCTAAAGGAAACTAAAGTTAACTACAGAGATAAGCCTTGGATCACCAAGGGCCTGAAAAATGCTTGCAAAATGAAAAACTTGTTATACAAAACGTTTCTGAAAATAAGAACTGTGGAAGCTGAAAAGAAATACAAGACATAAAAATAAACTCATTAGTATCTTAAGATTGAGTAAAAAAAATAAATGAAAATGAATGAATGAATGAACAAAACTAATACATGTAATATATGGAAGGTGTTAAATAATATAACAAAGAAAGGAAAACTAAATTCCAACTACATCTCTTATTTAAATTAAGAAAATGGAATAATCAATGAAAATAACGATCTCCGAATCAGAATCAGATTTATTGCCATTGTTCATGTAATACACAAACTAGGAATTTGTCTCGGTGCCATGCTGCAACATTAAAAACATAATGAGAAAAAGGGATAAACTAAAAAACTAAAGGACTAGAAACGTGCAATAAGTGTAGAAAAATAAGTAATAATAAGTAATAATAATAATAATACTAGTAATAATGAGTAGTACTAGTCAAGGCAGTTTTAAAAAATTAGCATGTAGCAGATAATGTGAAGTACCACATAGTGCAGTCAATAATGCAACAAAAAAACAGTGATGATTGACATGAGTCTGGTTGAGCTGCTGTACATAGTGCATGAGAGTCAAAAGTCACTTAGTGTTCAGCAGTCTGATGGCAGAGGGGAAAAAGCTGTTCATGTGCCGAGAGGTTTTAGTCCGAATGGACCAAAGCCTTCTATCTGAGGGGAGGGGGGCAAACAGCACGTGACCAGGATGTGAAGGATCGGCTATGATCCGGCCAGCACACCTCCGGGTCCTGGAGATGTACAGGTCCTGGAGAGATGGGAGCTCGCAGCCTATCACCTTCTCAGCAGTACGCACGACGCGCTGCAGCCTTAGTCTGTCCCTGGCAGTGGCTCCTGCATACCACACAGTTATGGAGGAGGTGAGGATGGACTCGATGATGGCCGTGTAGAACTGCACTAACATCTTGGTGGGTAGCTTGAGCTTCCTCAGCTGCCGCAGAAAGAACATCCTCTGCTGGGCCTTTTTGATGAGGGAGCTGATGGTTGGCTCCCATTTGAGGTCTCGGGTGATGGTGGTGCCCAAGAAGCGGAAGGAATCTGCAATGGTGATGGAAGAGCCTGTGATGGTGAGGGGGGGCTGGGGGGATGTGACTTTCCTGAAGTCCACAATCATCTCCGCTGTCTTCAGAGCATTCAGCTGCAGGTTGTTGTGGTTGCACCAGGACACCAGATGGGCCACCTCTTCCCTGTAGGCGGACTCGTCGCCGTTGGAGATGAGTCCGATGAGGGTGGTGTCGTCCGCAAACTTAATCAGCTTAACAGACTGGTGGGAGGAGGTGCAGGAGTTGGTATAAAGGGAGAAGAGTAGGGGGGAAAGTACACAGCCCTGGGGTGATCCAATGCTGATGCTAACAGAGTCTGAGACAGACTTCCCCAGCCGCACATGCTGCCTCCGGTCCGTCAGGAAGTCGGTGATCCACCTGCAGAGGGAGTCAGGCACGTTGAGCAGGGACAGCTTGTCCTGGAGCAGATCGGGGCGGATGGTGTTGAATGCGGAGCTGAAGTCCACAAACAGAATCCTGGCGTAGGTTGCCGGGGAGTCCAGGTGCTGCAGGATGGAGTGGAGGGCCAGGTTGACTGCGTCGTCCACAGACCTGTTAGCACGGTAGGCAAACTGCAGCGGGTCTAGGAGGGGTGTGGTGATGGACTTGAGGTGAGACAGGACCAGGCGCTCAAAGGACTTCATGACTACACAGGTGAGCGCTACAGGTCTGTAGTCATTAAGTCCAGTGATCCGTGGCTTCTTGGGGACAGGGATGATGGTGGAGGATTTGAGGCAGGACGGCACGTGGCATAGCTTAAGGGAGGTGTTAAAAATGTCTGTGAAGACAGGAGCCAGCTCTTTCGCACAGTGTCTCAGGGTGGAGGGAGACACGCCGTCCGGACCGGGGGCCTTGCGCGGGTTCAGTCTGGAGAACTGTTTGAGTACGTCCTGCTCACTGATGACAAGGGCAGGGGGGGAGGAGGGGGGGCGCCTTTGATGAAGTAGGGATCGTGGAGGCTGTGGAGCTGGAGAGAGGGGGGGAGTTGGACACAGATGACGAGGTGTCAAAACGGGCGTAATGTTGGGACAGTCTTTGACAAAGGGCTTTGTCATCCTGACCTTTAGAAGCCTGAGGCCGATAGTTGGTGATTTGCCTCAGTCCTCTCCACACGGAAGCCGAGTCATTAGCAGTGAACTGCTGCTGGAGTCTCTCAGAATACACAGATTTAGCTCTCCTCAGCTCTCTGTTAAACCGATATTTGACCTCTCTGTAGCAGTCCCTGTCTCCACTTTTCAACGCTGCTTCCTTCTCCTTCCTGATCCGTCTGAGCTTAGCTGTGAACCAGGGCTTGTCATTAGAATATCTTACCCTGGTGCGCGATGGGAGAATGTCCTCCTCACAGAAGTTGATATATGAGTTCACAGTGTCTGTGTACTCATTAAGATCATGTGTGGCTCTTTTAAACATGCCCCAGTCAGTTATTTCCATGCATGTGTTCAGTTTCTCTCCAGCTTCACTGGTCAATTTCTTTGTGGTGGTCACAACAGGTTTAGTGAGTTTCAGTCTTTGTTTGTATGTGGGGATGAGGTGGACCATCACGTGATCAGATAGTCCCAGCGCAGCGCGGGGAACAGCGCGATAAGCGTCCTTTACTGAAGTATAACAGTGATCCAGCGTGTTATTTCCTCTGGTTGGACATTTAATACACTGTTTGTAGCGGGGGAGCTCGTGACTCAGATTGCTCTGGTTAAAATCGCCCACCACGATAACCAGGGAGTCTGGAAAGTTCCGCTCCGTAAGTTGGATGTGATCTGCGAGCACGCGCTGAGCTTCGCGCGTGTCCGCGTCGGGAGGGGCATACACAGCGACGAGGATGAATGAGGCAAACTCCCGCGGGGAATAAAATGGCTTGCAGTTAATAAAAAGAAATTCCAGGGCGGGAGAACAGTGTTTGGAAATCACCGATACCAACACATTTTATGAATATTTTGTTAATATAGGAAAAAAGATCGCCAACTCCACTGTATCATCAGCAAATACAAGTGGCGCTGACAATGTCGTCAACATAAACGCTTACTCAATGTTTATGAAAGAAACAGATGAAAAAGAAATTCTTGATGTTGTTAACAAATTCAAAGACAACTAGAAAAGCACTCGGAGAGCGCAGACCTCCGCCAAGCGGCACAGTTCCCCCCATACAGTGTTTGTGTGTACGTTTTCAGATTCCCTGAGCATGAAAAGATATGACTAGCAATTGGATTCACAATGATTATTTGTTTATTTGACATGGACAGTGCAATAAACAGACAATTAATGAATGACAATCAATGTGATAGTGATAGGATTAGTGGTTCAGTAGTGTAAAATGGGGCTATAAGGGACGGCGGGTTAATAAGGGACACTTTTGTGGGAAATGTTTTAAATGTAATTCTGCTTTTTTATTTTGAGCAGGACGCTGAGTTGTGTTGTTATTGTCAAATATCCATGAATCCTTCATCAAATCTAGGTGGAAGCAAAATTAAAAAAGCAGAATTACATTTAGAAAAGTGTCCCATATTACCCCGCCGTCCCTTATAGCCCCGTTTTATGGTTGTAAAAGCATTGGCTCCTTGGCGGAGGTAATAAAGTGAAGTGTTGGTGTGTCCATCTCCTCCACTGACGGATGCAGATTGGTTAGACAGGTTGCCGTGGGTTTTATATTATATTGGGGTTGCGGTCCGCGGCAAAACAGAATTTAGAGTCTTCCCCGGCAGAGAGGTCGTTTTTACGCAGTGCCTATAGCTGGGCGGGGAATTTGTGGCAAATAATGGGGCGGCGGACAGGTGGCCGTGTCAGGTTTTGCAGCGTGGCGCAAAAACACGCATGCTGGCGGGCCCAGGGCAGCAGTGTTTTCCGCGTGCTTTTGTGCCTAAAACGTTGAAGAACGCGGAGTTTGTGTTGGTCAGACACGACGCCCAGCGCCCTCCATTGCGCCTGCGCACATGTTGAAAATGGCCCTATGTCACAGTGTTGAAAAAAATGCTTTAAAAAAATTCCTGTATCCAGACGGTGAACCGGATCACCCCCAAAATGTAATCAGTTCTTCCTTGTACCATTTCCAACAACGCCTGAAAGTTTCATGCAAATCCGTCCAAGACTTTTTGAGTTATCTTGCTAACCAACAGACAAACAGACAGACAGACAAACAGACAGACAAACAGACAAACCCTGGCAAAAACATAACCTCCTCCTGGCCTTTTTGGCCTGGCGGAGGTAATAAAATCAACTGACTGTAATGATTTCAGTATGTTCTTGGTTAAATGTATTATTGATTGTATTGTTAAACATTTCACTTACGTACATATGCAACATGTCACTTACAGCTGGTAAATTTCCAAAGAAAATGAAAATAGCAAGAGTTCTTCCTCTGTATAAGACTGGTGACAAACAGTTATTGTCAAACTACAGACCCATCTCCTTGTTACTTCAGTTCTCCAAAATCTTGGAAAAAATATTTGTTAAGAGACTAAATGATTTCATTGATAAGCACAATATACTCTGTGAACAACAGTATGGATTCAGGAAGAACCGGACCACCTCACTGGCACTCATGGACTTTGTTGAACAGATTATGGATGCAACAGATAGAAGACAATACACAGTTGGAATATTTCTGGACTTACAAAAGGCATTTGATACAGTTGACCATAAATTACTCCTCAGTAAATTACATGAGTATGGCATCAGAGGAATTGCTTTTGACTGGTTACATGAGGTGGTATGGGCATCTGATTAGGATGCCTCCTGGACGCCTCCCACTTGAGGTGTTTCAGGCACGTCCCACTGGGAGGAGACCCCGGGGCAGACCCAGGACTCGGTGGTGAGACTATGTCTCCCAGCTGGTCTGGGAACGCCTTGGTATCCCCTCTGAAGAGCTGGAGCAGGTGGCTGGGGAGAGGGAAGTCTGGGCTTCTCTGCTTGAACTGCTGCCTCCGCGACCCGGACCTCCGGAAAAGCGGTAGAAGATGGATGGATGGATGGATGGTTACACAGCTATTTAGAAGACAGATATCAATATGTTCATGTGAATAATACAGACTCTGAGTTGCTGATGATGTCACATGGGGTACCACAGGGTTCTGTGCTTGGTCAATTGCTGTCTACTTTGTATATTAATGATTTATGTTCTGTGTCTAAACTGCTCAAGTGTATTTTATTTGCAGATGACAACTTTTTTTTTGTAGTGGAGAAAATCTTAAGCAGCTTCTGGATTCAGTAGAAAATGAACTTAAACAAATCTATCAAAGGTTCACTGCCAATAAATTATCTATTCACCTTGGAAAAACAAAATGTATCATATTTGGAAACCACAAATTATATAATCACAGAAAAATTAAAATAGACACTGTTGAAATTGACACAGTTTTGGAAACCAAGTTCCTAGGGGTCATTGTTGATAAACTAAACTGGAAATCACACATAAATTATGTCAAAACTAAAATGTCTAAATCCATTGCCGTACTGTATAAAGTTAAGGATCTCCTGTGTCAGAAATCTCTTTAGATTTTATATAATTCACTGATAGTTCGTTTTATGACATACTGTGTGGAGATCTGGGGAAACTCATATAAAACAAACACAAACTTAATCTTTTTACTACGGAAAAAAGCTGTACTCATTGTATCAAAGAAACCTTACCGTGAACCAACAAATCCAATATTCATTCAAGTACATACTCTTAAATTTAGAGATCTGGTAGATTATAATGTCATTCAAATCATGTACAAAGCAAATAATAACCAATTACCTGTAAATATTCAGAGACTGTTTAAAAAAAGGGAAAGCAAATAGGTAACTCTGTTTTTAATAAACCAAAAGTTAGAACAAATACAAAGTATCATTGCATGTCTGTCACTGGAGTTAAACTGTGGAACTATTGCTCTGAAAATATTAAAACACGTTCAACTCTGAAGCAATGCAAAAAATTGTACAAAGATGAGAAAATCTCCCAGTATCTCACTGTAAATGTTAGGAGATAAAATTTGTAATAACTTGAAGGGTTTTTGTTGTTTTTTTGTCTATTTGTTCTATTTGATTTTCTTTGTTGATTTTGGGTATGACTTAAATTTTTATGTTATTGATTTTAAAATTGTAATGGGGTAGGCACTATATAAGCACTAGCTTCAGCCTACACCCTTTCGGTTGTTCTTTTATGTGTTCTACATATTTTTGTTGTTCTTATTGTATGTATGTTCATTACCAAATAAATGCATTCATTCAATTGGAAATAATCAATGGGCAAAATAAAGTGTGACCATTTTATTTGCACAAACAAACAGAGATTAGGATTTTAAAGAAAGCACCAACTGAGCTTCGAACAGTTTCATTTTACCAGTTCTTCTAACAGCTGGCAGTCTGATTTGTGCTAACTTTGCAAATTTAAACTCTGAAAAACAACAAGGCATGCTGGGACTTAGAGGCAAAATCATTAGATTACACACTGCCAGCATAGCCCACTTCAGACAATTTGCCTGCGGGGTTCAAGTACTTGGTCCAACTTTTGCAGCTTCTCCAGCTCAGTTTCTATCATCATCATAACTTTGCTGCACCAGAACAGCCATCAGTGCAGCTTTATTTCCCTGCATTTGCTTTATCATCGCCAGTGTAGAAGTCTATCTTGTAGCAAAAATCACCCACAAAGGCCACATACTGCGCTTTCTGCAGCACATTAATCTTCACTTTCTTGTTGTCATATAAAGTCTCTATTCTTGGTACTGGACTGGTGGCCTAATGATAGACCATCCGCCCCACAGCTTGAAGGTTGTGGGTTCAAGCCCCAACCAGGCCATAAAAATTGTACTTTCCACCTTCTAGCTTGGTGCTCAGCATAAAAGAATGGGGAAAGGAAAGTTGGCTGGCCAACCCAGGGGAAGCACGGGCTACTGTATTCCTAGTGCCGGTCCCAAACCCAGGTAAATGGGAGGGTTGTGTCAGGAGAAATCTCTGCCAAATCCAATAATAACATGGTGGTCTCTGCAGCTATGCAGGACTAAAGCGAAGACAACGATTCTTGACATAATGGCTTTCTGTGAAATAAGACAAATCTCTCATTGCAACTCTTATGACATCTCTCAGTCCCTCGTCTTCTACCGAGTCAACTGGCTCATCAAAACCGAGAGGCATGTCATGCTGACCAAAAGTGTCTGCCTCCTGCAAGACAATGCCCCACTTCACAACTTGCATGTTGCTCAGACAGAATCACGATCCTGCAGCTATGAAAGCCTTCCTAATCCTCCTCTCCCAGCCTCACACCATCTGACTTCTACTTCTTTCCCACCATGAAGTCATTTTTGAAGGATAAGCACTTCAAAGATGATGAAACATTGATTTCTGAGGTTAAGTCGTGGCTTCTGATGCAGCCTGCAGACTTCTACAAGTGAGGTCTCCACAGCTGCATAAAGTGATGGGAGACATGTGTGTCCCTCGTAGAGGGTCCTGTGTAGAGAAAGACTAAAAACTGATATCCTGACAGCCGTACCATTGACCACGTACACATATAACAAATTTTTAGACATCTTTGTCAGGCTCTTTAACAGCATATCCTCCAAGTACACAGACAGACTTTTTCCCTTTACCACTCTCAGAGGAGAAACTGCTGGATCACTGGATGACTCATTCTCTTTGTAGCCCAAATGCACCATCACTTTTATTTGATAAACAGTTTTCATTCTAAAGTGCAAAAACCAACTCCGTCTCTTAAAATGTGGTTTTAAGATTGTGCGTCACCTCCTGGAATTCCTTGAGCCATACTGGGTCAGAAAGTACTCATCAACGACGTTTACATGCACACCAACACTTTGTCTCTGAATAAGCTCTGAATGAGACAACATGCACAGTAAGCAGCAGCTTTTGAACTTCATAGTCAAAAAAGGTCATAAGGCAAATTAAATAAATTCTGGACAGCTCAGATTGTCATGGGCAGTGAGAGCACGCCCCTCCCCTCCTGCCGCTCGTTCACTAATTCATCACTGCACCTGAGGCAGAGAACACACCTGCGCCCACTCATCAGCCAGCGTAATTAAGGAGGCCTCCTCCGCGCAGTCAACACTGGCTCGTCTGGGTATACTGCCCTAATTAAAGCAAGCAGGTCGTTTTGAACTTGGCTTAGACACATTGTCTAAACTGTTCTCTTTTCTCTCACTACAGGTTGCTGCCATCGTGCGGGTGTGCTTCGGGACTGCGTGCGCTCTCCTGTTACCTCATCACCTTCCCAGCAACAAATCTTCACCCAGTCAGGCACTTCTAGCTCATTCCCCTTTCCCTACTGGTTCGTCTATTCCCTGCTGGAGTCCTGCCGGTCCTCCCTCGGAGTCCCGAGTAAGTGGCAATTTGACTCGCCCATATTCCCTTCTCTGTTTCTCCACTGACAGCTCTTCCTTTCTCTCCACAGGTGGATTGAATCTTCTGGAGAGTGGCTGTTTATTTAACTGTGCACTGTTTTCTACATTTAATAAACTATTGAGCGTTTCACCCTTGTGTGGTTCCGTCCTGTGCTAGCATCGTGCACGTGAGCTGTCAGCTTAATCATGACAGAACGAGCCAGCCTGGACGATAGCTCAGCCGGTGCTTCGTTACAGGAGCTGTCAGCTCTGGATCACTTGTCAGCGACCGAGCACCAGCTCGCTGTGCTGACACAACAGGTATCGAACCTAATCCAGCTCTGGTCGCAATCGTCTCCCCCGGCTCCGCCTCCTCAGCCTGCTCCCCGTGCTACAGTGCAGCGTGCAACTACCATTCCCACGCCTACCCCGTACACGGGGGAGGTGGGGAAATGTAAGAGCTTTTTAATTCAAGTACAGATGTATCTGGAGCAGGTTGGGGAGGAGTACCAGGGGGATACCGCCAAGATACAGTTTTTTTATGATGCTGTTGAAGGGCCGGTCCCTCGATTGGGCATGCGCCACACTAGACAACCCTGAGGGGCGGTGTTATACGTTCAGCCAATTTGTTGATGCTTTCACTTGTGAGTTTGATCAGTCCGAGAGTGAGGGCAATGTGATGAGCTGCCTATTGACGCTCCTCCGGGGCACCCGGTCAGCGGCTGAGTTCTCGGTGGAGTTCCGAGTTGTTACTGCAGACTCAGGGTGGAATGAAATTGCCTTGCGCAGTGCATTCCTCCATGGGTTGAACGAACAGCTGCGGCACGTACTGGCGATTCACCCTGTCCCTAAGACCCTCAATGATCTTATAGCTCAAGCTGTCGGTTTGGAAAACCGGCACCGTGAGCGCGCAAAGGAGCACGAGGCCTCCTCTTGCCCATGCGCCATGCGCCGACCTGCTGTGACTATTGACACTGGCGGCGCCATCTCTTCGCCCGAACCGATGGAGCTCTCTTGGCACGTCACCAATGATGAGCGCCGGCGAAGGCAAAGGGCCGGCGCGTGCCCGCGCTGTGGTTCACTGAACCATGGTCGGGACGAATGCCGCCAGCGGCCAAAAGACACAGCCCATCAGTAACCATGGGGGGTCTGGCAGCCGGGACTAAAAACACTCCCCCAGGTAATTTGTCTATCTCAGCCTTCGTGCAGCTGCCGGGGGTCGAGAGGAGGGTCATGGTGTTGGTTGACTCGGGGTCGGAGGGTAATTTCGTTTCTGCTGAATTCGTTAAGCAGGTGGGCATTCCCACATGTAAATTGCCCCGTGATCAGAGAATCACAACCATATCTGGCCGGGAGGTCGCAGTAGTCACACGAAGCACGGTGCCGATCTCCATCCTCCTTTCCGGGAACCACCGGGAGGAACTAACTTTCTTAGTTCTCCCTATTTCATCTTCCCCAGTGGTCCTTGGGTATCCATGGCTCCGGAGGCATAACCCTCTGATCAATTGAGTCCAAAACACCATCTCCTCCTGGAGCCCCTTTTGTATGGCCCATTGTATGCACTCAGCGGAGTGCTCCCCCTCTCTATCCGTCTCTCTCCCTCCGGTCGAGCTGCTGGACCTCAGCCTCGTTCCCCGGGTTTATCATGATCTTGGAGAGGTCTTTATCAAGTCTAGAGCATTGTCGCTGCCACCTCACCGCTCTTATGACTGTGCCATAGACCTCATCCCGGGGGCGAGGCTGCCGTCCAGTCAGCTATACAGCATTTTGGGGATGGAGAGGGAGGTAATGGAAAGGTATATTAAGGAGTCCCTGAACACCAGCCTTATTCAGCCATCTTTGGCTCCTCTTGGAGCCGGGTTCTTTTTCATTGGAAAGAAGGATGGCTTGCTGCGCCCATGTATTGACTACCGGGAGCTTAAGGCTATTACCATTAAGGACAAATACCCTCTACCCTTAATCAATTCAGCGTTCGAGCTCCTTCAGCATTCACGGGTGTTTACCAAATTGGGTCTCAGGAACACGTATCATTTGGTAACGCATTCGCGAGGGCGATGAGCGGAAGACGGCATTAAAGACACACCAGGGGCAGTTTGAGTACCTTGTGATGCCCTTCGGCTCACTGACGCCCCCGCCGTCTTCCAGCGGTTAATAAACAACGTCTTCTACGAAATGCTGTATCAATTCGTGTTTGTGTACTTTGATGACATTTTAATCGTCTCCCGCTCGCCAGAAGAACATGAAGCCCATGTAAGGGCCGTCCTGCAACGGCTCTTGGAGAACCGGCTCTACGTTAAAGCCAAAAAGTGTGAGTTCTCAACTACATCTACCACCTTTTTGGGCTTCATAGTAGCTGAAGGGTTGATGGATTGCCGACCCAGCCAAGGTGAAGGCAGTGCTGGATTGGCCAACTCCCCACTCCCGTAGGGAGCTCCAACGCTTCCTCGGATTCGCAAACTTTTATCGCCGGTTCATAAGGAACTATAGTGGGGTGGCACTGCCTTTAACTCAGCTGACACTCCATTAAGGTCCCCTTTCATTGGACCGAGGCAGCGGAGCAAGCATTTAACAAATTAGAATGCCTGTTCACTGACACACCCATCTGGGCACAGGTCAACACACAGCTCCAGTTTGTCCTCAAGGTGGACGCATCTGACATGGGGATTGGCACTGTGCTTTTGCAGCGCACATCCTCGGATCAGAAGCTCCACCCATGCGCATATTTCTCTCGTCGGCTTACGCCGGATGAGAGAAATTATGACGTAGGGGACAGAGAGCTGCTGGCCATTAAGTTGGCATTGGAGGAGTGGAGACATTGGTTGGAGGGTACCATTCACCTCATCAACGTGTGGACCGACCACAAGAATCTCGAATACTTGTGGTCGGCCCGCCGATTGAACGCAAGGCAGGTTCGCTGGTCTTTATTTTTCCAGCAGTTTAATTTTACTATCACTTATCGGCCTGGCGCCCGGAATGTAAAACCGGATGCGCTATCGCGACAGTTTGACTCCGGGGAGGTAGAACCCCCTTCCCCTCCCCAAACCATCATCCCGCCTCCGTGCGTCCTTGGTACCCTTCCTTGGGATATCAAGCAGAGGGTCCGTCAGGCCCAGTCCTGGGAGCCAGTGCCAGTAGGGTGCCCCCGGAATCGTCTCTATATCCCGGCCGCCTTCCGCAGTGACGTCCTCCAGTGGGTCCATACCAGCCGTTTCGCCTGCCATCCGGGCATCGCCCGCACTGTGGACTTCATCCGGCAGGCATTCTGGTGGCCCACGGTGTGGCGGGACGTACGGGACTACGTCAGGGCCTGCCAGACCTGCGTCAGGGGGAAATCTGACTCCTCTCCCCCCTCGGGACTCCTCCATCCCCTTCCCAACCTGGGTCGTCTTTGGTCCCACACTGTTCTGGACTTTGTAACCGGACTCCCCCACTCCTGTGGGAAGACTGTAATCTTGACGATTGTGGATCACTTCTCCAAGGCGGTGCATTTGGTGGCCCTCCCGAAGCACCCCTCAGCCTTGGAGATGGCGGTCCTATTGACTGACCATGTGATCAAGATCCACGGCATCCCTGCTGACATTGTGTCTGACTGGGGTCCACAGTTTACGTCCCAGGTCTGGAGTGCCTTTTGTCAGACTTTGGGCACCACAGTGAGTCTCTCTTCTGGGAATCATCCTCAAATCAACGGGCAGGAAGAGCATGCCAATCAGTCCCTGGAGGACACCCTGCGGTGCGTAGCAGCCGAGAACCCGGCTTCATGGAGCTCACACCTGACTTGGGTGGAGTATTCCCTCAACTCGGCCATTTCCATGGCCACCGGACTCACTCCATTTGAGGCATCTCTGGGTTACACCCCGCCTCTTCTTCCCATGACCGAGAGGGAGGTGGCGGTTCCATCCATAGAGGCCCATGCTCGTCGCTACCGGCGTGTCTGGAGGGCTACCCGGGCTGCCCTGGCACACACCACGGAACACACCCGGGCCGCCACTGACAGGAGGTGGGTCCCAGCTCCCAAATACACCATGGGACAGCAAGTCTGGCTGGCGGCGAATCAGATCCCTCTGAAAGAGAAGTCTAAGAAGCTGTCCCCCCACTTTCTTGGACCGTACCCCATCTCCCGGATTGTAAATGACACGTTGGTGCAGCTGAGGCTCCCTCCTTCTCTATGGGTGAACCCCACTTTCCATGTCTCTCACATCAAAACCCTCTCGGTCAGTCCTCTCTGCCCCCCCCCACCCCCCCAAGCTGCCTCCTCCTCCCTGTATCATCGACGGTCACCCTGTCTACACGGTCCGCCGGATTCTGGACGTTCACCATTGGGGCTGGGGATTGCAGTACCTGGTAGACTGGGGGGGGCTACGGCCCGGAGGAACGATCCTGGACCCTCTTGTCGCGGGTTCTGGACAAGGAGATGATCCGGGCCTTCCACCAAACTCACCTGGAGAAGCCCTCTGGACCGCCAGGAGGCGCTCCTAGAAGGGGGGGCCCTGTCATGGGCAGTGAGAGCACGCCCCTCCCCTCCTGCCACACATTCACTAATTCATCACTGCACCTGAGGCAGAGAACACACCTGCACCCACTCATCAGCCAGTGTATTTCAGGAGGCCTCCTCCGTGCAGTCAACGCTGGCTCGTCTGGGTATACTGCCCTAATTCAGGCAAGTAGGTTTGCCTTGACTAGTACTACTCATTATTACTAGTATTATTATTATTATTACTTATTTTTCTACACTTATTGCACGTTTCTAGTCCTTTAGTTTTTTAGTTTATCCCTTTTTCTCATTATGTTTTTAATGTTGCAGCATGGCACCGAGACAAATTCCTAGTTTGTGTATCACATGAACAATGGCAATAAATCTGATTCTGATTCTGATAGGTTGTTTTGAACTTGGCTTAGACACGTTGTCTAAACTGTTCTCTTTTCTCTTGCAATAGGTTGCTGCCATCGTGCGGGTGTGCTTCGGGACTGCATGCACTCTCCTGCTACCTCATCACCTTCCCAGCAACAAATCTTCATCCGGTCAGGCACTTCTAGCTCATTCCCCTTTCCCTACTGGTTCGTCTATTCCCCGCTGGAGTCCTGCCGGTCCTCCCTCGGAGTCCCGAGTAAGTGGCAATTTGGTTCGCCCATATTCCCTTCTCTGCTTCTCCACTGACAGCTCTCGCTTTCTCTCCACAGGTGGATTGAATCTTCTGGAAAGTGGCTGCTTATTTAACTGTGCACTGTTTTCTACATTTAATAAACTATTGAACGTTTCCCCCTTGTGTGGTTCCGTCCTGTCCTAGCAGTGTGCACGTGAGCTGTCAGCTTAATCATGACACAGATCTCTGAAATCACTGTATTAGAATGATATGCATAAATCGGAGGGGGTGGCATGCCCCCCCCCCAAAAAAAAAAATCATCATAAACCTTTATATAATAAAATAGAATGTATTTGAAGCACCAATGCCAAATAAAAAAAAAAAAAGTTTGCAAATTTGCAACATTTTTGTAAATTAGCATTTTTTCCTCATAAATCATAAAACCTCACATCAGTCACATCCGGGCCAAATTAGCAAAATGTATAGGCATACTGGGGAAGACAAGACACTTCTTGGACTATAAATCATTGGTCTTATTGTACAATTCACTGTTTTTACCTTATCTTAACTACTGTGTAGAAGTCTGGGGAAACACCTACAAAACCAACCTACAGTCAATATGCACATTACAAAAAAGAGCTATAAGGATAATAAACAATGCAGGATATAGAGACCATACCAGTTCGTTGTTCTTAAAGTCACATGTCATAAAGTTCATCGATTTAGTTAAATTTAAGACAGCACAAGTAATGTACAGGGCAATTAATAATCAACTACCAACTAATATACAAAAAATATTTAAAAAAAGAGACAATGATTATAATTTGAGGGGAGACTTAAACTGGCAGCATTATATGGATTCTCTATTAGGACTATTTCTCTCCCCCCCAGAACATGCCCTGCTTTGGATTGCCAACTTTGTAAGTTTTTTTTTTTTTTTTTTCCCCATTTTTATGGACAGCAGTGTCTTGAGTGCAATGTTTATTTTTTGGCTGCAAAGAACTTTGGACTATTCCCCTTTCCCCTCCTCCAGAGCTTCCCATGCTCTGGTATGCCATTTATGTTAATTGTGTTTGTATTTTCATGTTAGTGCACTGTTTGGATTTTTGAGTTAATAAATGTCACTAAGCAATTCAGCGTTTGGATCTGCCTTTCTGCCCCATAGGGGCCAGTTCATGACATTTGCAGCTTTTCTTTTAAATTTGCCACTTTTTCGCAAACTGACAACTTTTTCCTCATAATTTTGCTGCTTTTATCTTCTAATTTTGTGACTTTTTCCTCATTAATTTCCAATTTTCTTTTCTCAAATTTCCAACTATTTTCATCATAAATCTGCAACGTTTTTCTCATCATTCTTTTTCCTTTAAATTTACAACTTTTATCTTTAAATTGGCAAATTTTCTTGTGAGCTTGAAACTTTGTTTCCTCATAAATTTGCTACTTTTTTCTTTAAAACTGGCAGCTTCTAATAAAATTGTGACTTTCCTCAAATTTGCTGTTTTTCATTGTAAATTTGCTCCTTTTTTCCCTCATACAGTTGCTGCTTTTGTAAATTTAGGACTTTTTTCCTCAGGATTTTTCTTTTTTTCCCTCCTAAATATGTTATTTTTTGTTATAACTCTGAAACTTTTCATAAATTTGTGATTTCTTCCTCTTAATTTGCAACATTCATATGGATGCTGGTTAAAGTTTTACTCTTTGTAATGACTTAAAATTTCTCTATTCTCCATCTATAACAATGATTCAGGTTTTTATGTTTTTGTTTTAAAGGTTTGAACTTTTCTGTTTTTAAAAAAAAAAAAAAAAGGGTCTCTAAACCCATTCTTGCATAGGTTACAGACTCCAATAACAGCTGTTGTCCCCCTCAGTCTTTACTCTTGAGAAATTGTTCTGCTTATTGACCCCCCCCCCCCCCACAACAGTGGAATGAAACATCCACCCATGACTAGACCCAACCCTGCTGGTGTGTCATGCTCATGACTTTCTCCACCATACAAATTTCCGTTATCAAATACAACATATTCCAAATGGTTTTTGTGGCTTTGTTTGACAAATGTTTTTATTTAACTGAAAGCTGCTTTATAATATGACATACTGTAGTTAATAGAAAAAGGCTGGACTGAAGAAAACCTTTCTCTTTGCACGGTATATTTCAGACCTGGTCTTTGAGTCATACACACACAGATACAAATAAAGGAAAATCTTTGTAGAGGTTAATATTTCACAAATGCCATCAATCAGTAAACACTATTGCATTTCCCGTAGAACCAAGTTTTCCTGTCTGAAACAGGTTTCTCAATCAAGCTCTCCAGGCCCAAATGGAGGCGGTTTGAAAGTGGAATACAAAGAGGTGTAGCCTAGATGGAGGCAGTCACATGTTAGACTTTGACAAATATGAAAGGGACTAAATGGCTCTAAGATTTATTTGACTGTGTGAATATTAATTACTGAATACCTAAATATTGAAAATGAATGGGACAGTCGCTATTATTGGATTACTGAATACCTAAATATTGAAAATGAATGGGACATCCAATAATAGCGACTGTTTCAGATCCCTTGTTTATCTGTTTGTCAGATCACCTGTTTGTCTGACCTTTTATCACTTCTATCCATAATAGTGAATCTTCACTTTGGGGAATGGCAGTTGTTCAGTCATCATCATAATTATTTTAGTTTATCACTGTTCAGTGATGGAGTTCAGTGGAATGTTGAATTTCTTCTGTGTATCATCAATAAACTCATGCAGTACTATAACAGGACACGTTTACAAATAGTTGAGACCCATTGTAGTGCATCAGTTTATATTTTAGCAATATTAAGTTTTTTTTAAAACTTTAATGCTAACATTGAGGCATTGCTTATATCGTGGTGCTGGGGTGATACTGAGACCAAATAATAAGCTGAACCTTGAGGGCACGACTGGCAAAGACTAACGATGTGAGTGCCGTCGCTCTATTGTAAGTGTTTGCTTTTTATTGATCCGAGAAGATTATTTATTATGTCTAAACAATCACATTTTTGACCCTCTAAATGTTAACCAAAACTTTTTTTTTTTCACGCACACCTCAAACCCAGTGAAAAATTTTATAAACTAGAAAAAATATGTGTCCCATGCTGAAAATGTATCCAGTGTATGGTTGATGCATCCCGCATTCGTGGAGCAAAGGTTGTAGGGCCTTCCCCCATGTTGTGTTTTTTTTTACCTTTGCAGTCTGTACCAGTCAGAACACTAGAGGAGGAGGATCCAACCAGCTGATCGCTGGAACCACAGAGCTCAGTTGTTTTCCATGGTAAATCAGCCTTAGGCCAAAAGCACACTCCATGCATTATCTTTTTTTCACTTTATTGAAAATAACTTCCTTTTTTTTTTTTTAATTGCCATCAGTTAGCATGCTTTTGAACCAGGTTGTGTCTGGCCGCTGCTTCACCTGATATGTTCTGTGTTGATTTGTCAGACCTGGTCCCCGCTGACACTCTTCCCAGTCTGCTCACGCACCTCATGTTCTCCACATATGCCGAATTGTCCTTTCGACCTACGCAATCATGGCGACTTTATGCTATTTTTTTTTAAGCATTAAATCTTCAGTATTATGTTTTCCTAGCCAAATTTGTCGTTTTTCACTTCCTTGTTTTGTCCAGGGAACACTGTGGTGACAGGTCGTGGTACCGTGTATTATCCAATCAGCACGGACTCAATCCAAAACCCCGCCCACACTTCTTGAAGCCAGGGCATGAAGAGACACAGAATGGTGGCAAAACTTTTATTGATAAAAATTACATATTTTGACTGAGCATCTCCACACTCGGGGACGCACACCCTCGTAACCTCAGCAAAGCATGTTTAAAATCTTAGGTCAGTCTGACGAACGGTTCAAGAGATATGCTTGGGACAGACAGAAACACACAGACAGAGATTCTTTGCATGTATAGATGGATTACGGCACTAATGATAGCATCATTAATATGTAATTTCTTCCTACACTGCCTGGGATCCTCTACTGCAAGGAGCTATATATATATATATATCATCATAGCAGTCTGTCGTGGGCAACAATGACTGTTTAATTTAGGTCTGATCAGATTCGTCCACACAGCTCTGTCCTTAGCCTTCCACTGCCAGGAACTCCTGTCTATGTCCAACTTCTTCAAGTTTTTTTTTTACAATGTCTTTAAATCTGAGCCTTGGTCTACCCTGATTGTGTTTGCCCTCGCATAACTGTAAGAGATGTTCATTATGGCTCGAAGGTGTCTCATTATGTACGCGTGGAGTTTCTTCACCTGCACTCTGTAGACAGTCCAGGTTTCAGCATGTACAATAGAGTAGCCAGTACTGTTGCTCTGTACACTTTGCATTTCACATGGATACACATGTCGATTGTTCCACAGTCTCTCCCTCAAGTTTCCAAACAGCACTCGCTCTTCCCATTCTGAGAGATAGTTCATCCTCCAGCCTAGCATTCTCTGAAACAGTACTCCCTAGATACTTGAAAGTCTTGCACTTGACTAGTGGCTCTGTACCAATGTTGATTTCTTCTGGTAGTGATGCTGATAATTGGAACTTTGGTGGTTGATAAAGGCACTCTGTCTTCTTGATGTTGATTTGGAGGCTGAATTGGCTAGCTGCTCTTGCAAATTTCTCCACTAAACATTGCATATCTTCCACACTGTGTGCAACTAGAGCACTGTCGTCGGCAAAGAGCATTTCTCTTACTACCTTTATCGATGTCTTACTCTTGGCTTTAAACTGTGCCACATTGAACAAGTCTGCTTCTTTCCTTGTTTGAATGTATACTCCTTCTGAAGTGTCTTTGAAGGCCACCTCAAGCATGGCTGCCAGATATAGCGAGAAGAGTGTAGGTGCCAGCACACACCCTTGTTTCACCCCATTGCTTACTGAAAAGTCTTTAGATACTGAACCACTCATTGCCATGTTTGCTTGCATACCTGTATGGAGTGCCTCAATCAGGCTGACAAACTTCTCTGTACAACCATATTTCTTGAGTACCTGCCAAAGTCCTTGTCGCGAAACAGTATTGAAGGCTTTACTGAAGTCTATGAAGACTACATAAAGCAGCATGTTCTGTTCGATACTTTTCTTGAACCTGTTTCAAGCAGAAAATCATGTCCATTGTGCTTCTTCCACTTCTAAAGCCACACTGGGTTTCCAGTAGTACATTCTGCGAGATGTGTTCATTGAGTCTGTTCAGTAGTACAAGTAAGAGAATCTTATCAACAGTGGCTAGCAGTGATATACCTCAATAATTTCCACAATCTTTCCTGTCACCTTTCTTGAACAAAGGCACAATACTTGCATCATTCCAGTCTTGAGGTACTTTCTGGGCATCCCATATCTCTTGGATGAGCTTGTGCAGGCAGTTGGTCAGATGAACACCACCAAATTTCCACACTTCTGCTGGAATTCCATCCCTTCCTGGAGCTTTACCATCCTGTGTTGTCCTGATAGCTGCCTTTAGTTCATCAAAATTTGGTGGTTCATCCAGACTTGATACAGCTGGTCGCTGCACTAGAGCTTCTTTAGCCTCTTCAGCGAGATTTCAGGGTTGTTTAGTAGTTGGTCAAAGTGGTCTGCAAGTCTGTCCAGGATCTTGTCTCTCCTGCAAAACCGTTTCACCATCCATAGCCTTCAGTTGGATCAATCCTCTTGGTTTAGGGCTGTAGATTTCTCTCAAACCTGTGAAGAATGTTTTCATGTCCTTCCTGTCTGCTGCAGTTTGAAGGTCCTCCTCTTTTTCATCCCACCAGTTGGACTTTATCTCTCTGGCGTACTTCTGTTGCTCACTCTGAGCCTTTGAGTATTTCTTCTTCTTCGACCTTGTGTTACACTGTAGGTTTCCCTGCCTAGCTGTATTCCCCACTTCTAGTAGCTTCTTCAGGTGTTCATCATGCGCATCAAACCAATCTTGGTTTCCTCACAGGGTGGCCTAATACATCACTCGCAGTCTGATACACCATATCCTTCAGTGTTGCCCATTTCTCTTCTCTGTCATTCTGTGTTATTGCTGTCCCAGTCTTTCAAGTTTTCATCCATTTACTGTGTAAGTTCTTCCTGCTTCTTTTGGCCTTTCAGTGCACTAGTGTTTAGCTTGTGTGGTGGCTTTGCACCCGTCCTGCAGTGCTGTTTTAATCTCCAATTCCTTAATCTAGATCTCAGCATAACATGATCAGTACCACAGTCCACGCCTCTCATTGCTCTGGTGTCCAATACATCCCTTATGTCTCTCTGCCTGACTATGATGTAGTCTAACAAGTGCCAGTGCTTGGATCTTGGGTGCATCCATGTCTTCTTGTGCGTGTCCTTGTGCTTGATTAGAGTGTTTATCACATGGTTGTACTCTGAACATAGTGCAAGTAGAAGTTCTCCATTAGCATTGCACTTGCCTACTCCATGACTGCCTGGCACTCCTTTCCATTTCTCGGTGTCCAAACAAACTCTGGCATTAAAATCTCCAACGAGTATCAGCCTGTCATCAGTCGGTACACGCCTGATAGTCTCACGTAAATCACTGTAGAACTCTTCCTTCACCTCCTCCGTGTTGGTCATTGTTGGGGCATATACACTGAGTTTGGCATACTTCTTCTGCTGTAGTGGGAGTCTCATAGTCATTATCCTGTCGTTGATTGGCACCGGTTCCTCATCAAGCATTGCCGCTATCTCCTTTCTAACTGCAAAGCCCACTCCTGCTTTTCTCCTTTCTTGAGTTGATCTCCCACTCCAAAAGATGTATCCATGGTCTTCCAAGCTTTCATAGCCAGGCAATCTTGTTTCACTAAGTGCAGCTATGTCTATGTTGTACCTGTTCATTTCCAGGGCCACAAGCGCGGTCTGTCTTTCTGGGCACTGTGATGTTGTTCTGTCCAACCGTACATTCCATTCTGCTACACACAAGGCTGCTGTTTTCCTCTTCTTTTGTCTTCCTGCTCCTAGCTTACTTTTCACTACCTGTTGGAGTGTGAACAGATCAGCGCTGACCTTGTAAGCCCGGGAGACGTCTGAGCCAGTATGAGATGCTTTCTGATTGACCATTTCATGAAACTGTTTGCAAAGTGTTTGAGTACTGCTAGCTTTTGCTGGACTAGCAGCACACTCTTGGCAGATAAAGGTATTGTCATTGGCAAGGACAAGCCAAGACAAACTGACTCCAGTACCTGTTGCAGTGACTGACCAGATGATAGGTTTGTTTATCTCTGCTCTTTGTGTAGTGCATGTCACGATGCACCAACTGGCAGAGTCCACCACAGACCTTGCGACAGATGTGTTTATCTGCCAGGATGTCCAGTCTCACCCTGTGTAACTGGGAGTGGTCCAGCACAGACCTGTGACAGATATTGTTTTTAGTTCTGCCAGGATGCCCTGTTTCACCCTCCCCGCCCTCGGAAGGGCAGGGATGCCGGTTGAGTCACCGAAGGCCTGACCCAGGTAGTACCAGTTTTCATGGTTATCCGGTAGCAAGCAAGCCAATGCCTGACCTGACAAAAAAATAAATAAATAAATATATACTGCTCAAAAAAATAAAGGGAACACTTTGAAAACACATCAGATTTTAATGTGAAAAAATAAACTGGATATTGAAATTGTGGCAGGCTAGTCCAGCTTACTCAGATTAAAGGAACACTTTTTAATCTGAGTAAACTGGACTAGCCTGCCACAATTTCAATATCCAGCTTATTTTTTCCCATTAAAATCTGATGTGTTTTCAAAGTGTTCCCTTTATTTTTCTGAGCAGTATATACTGTATATATACTGTATATATATAACACTTTTTTCATTCACTTTGATTTATGAATCTTTTCTTGTCCCCCCCCATCGTAATGTTAGAAGCACAATATGGTGCTATTCGTCAGACCCCTTTTGTGTGACAGGACCAATGTGGAAAGAGCCCCTTGGCATTAGAAAGTGAAGTCCTGTGGAGAGAGATTGAGTACTGTATGAAGTGTGTTGAAACACAATACAGCATGAAAAAAAATGTTTAATTTGTTATAAAAATCTGTTGTATTTGCTTAAACATGACATAAGCACACACATATACATATATAATGTACCAGTATTTCAATATTATTGAATGTTAGAAAGAAACTTGAAGCTGTTCACACACAGAGTGTGTGAACGGCTTCATGTCAGCACAGGAGTAGACAGAATGTGTATCATCAGAGCTGGTTTTACGAGGAGATGGGGAAGAGAGAGAGCTGAGGTGCAGCAGAGCAAGTCGTTTGGCTATTAACAGTAAGATGGTGGTGTAATGTCTTATGTCTATAACTTACTCTCACAAGAGTCAGGCTGGAGGTGCAGTTGAACTCAACTTTATTATGATGAACCACAATAACACAGGTGCACCGTACCAGGCAAAGGGCCGATAGCGAAAGAGACAGTCTCTTCCGCCTGTGCCTTTTATACCCCGAGTGACAGCAGAACCGGAAAGGCGGGGCCGTCACCCCCACTACACCCAGAACCACACTGTATCAAATTATATACACTACATTTCCCCTCCCCTTGTAGAAAAATGCAAAACACACAAATTAGTCCTCCCAAATTTAAACCCGACTCACACACTAATAATGCAGTGCATACAGGCCTATCATTCACACAACACCACTACCTAGAGGGGAACAGGTTTACTAATGACCCCCCCTCCACACACACACACACTGCTAGACGGGTTATTCTGCCGTCTGTGACCCTATATAATCCTTGAAAATAAAAACAGCTGTGTTCCTAAAAACTAAAATAATCCCAGAACAGATATACAGTGGGGTAAAAAAGTATTTAGTCAGCCACCAATTGTGCAAGTTCTCCCACTTAAAAGATGAGAGAGGTCTCCAATTTTCATCATAGGTATACCTCAACTATGAGAGACAAAATAAGAAAAAAAAATCCAAAAGATCACATTGAAGGATTTTTAATGAATTAATTGTTAAATTCCTCGGTAAAATAAGTATTTGGTCAATAACAAAAGTTCATCTCAATACTTTGTTATATACCCTTTGTTGGCAATGACAGAGGTCAAACGTTTTCTGTAAGTCTTCACAAGGTTTTCACACACTGTTGTTGGTATTTTGGCCCATTCCTCCATGCAGATCTCCTCTAGAGCAGTGATGTTTTGGGGCTGTCGCTGGGCAACACAGACTTTCAACTCCCTCCAAAGATTTTCTATGGGGTTGAGGTCTGGAGACTGGCTAGGCCACTCCAGGACCTTGAAATGCTTCTTACGAAGCCACTCCTTCGTTGCCCGGGTGGTGTGTTTGGGATCATTGTCATGCTGAAAGACCCAGCCACATTTAATCTTCAGTGCCCTTGCTGGTGGAAGGAGGTTTTCACTCAAAATCTCACGATACATGACCCCATTCATTCTTTCCTTTACACGGATCAGCCGTCCTGGTCCCTTTGCAGAAAAACAGCACCAAAGTATGATGTTTCCACCCCCATGCTTCACGGTAGGTATGGTGTTCTTTCTCCTCCAAACAAGACGAGTTTTTACCAAAAAGTTCTATTTTGGTTTCATCTGATCATATGACATTCTCCCAATCCTCTTCTGGATCATCCAAATGCTCTCTAGCAAACTTCAGACGGGCCTGAACATGTACTGGCTTAAGCAGGGGAACACGTCTGGCACTGCAGGATTTGAGTCCCTGGCGGCATAGTGTGTTACTGATGTAGCCTTTGTTACTTTGGTCCCAGCTCTCTGCAGGTCATTCACTAGGTCCCCCCATGTGGTTCTGGGATTTTTGCTCACTGTTCTCGTGATAATTTTGACCCCACGGTGAGATCTTGCGTGGAGCCCCAGATCGAGGGAGATTATCAGTGGCCTTGTATGTCTTCCATTTTCTAATAATTGCTCCCACAGTTGATTTCTTCACACCAAGCTGCTTACCTATTGCAGATTCAGTCTTCCCAGCCTGGTGCAGGTCGACAAGTTTGTTTCTGGTGTCCTTTGACAGCTCTTTGGTCTTGGCCATAGTGGAGTTTGGAGTCTGACTGTTTGAGGTTGTGGACAGTTGTCTTTTATACTGATAACGAGTTCAAACAGGTGCCATTAATACAGGTAACGAGTGGAGGACAGAGGAGCCTCTTAAAGAAGAAGTTACAGGTCTGTGAGAGCCAGAAATCTTGCTTGTTTGTAGGTGACCAAATACTTATTTTACTGAGGAATTTACCAATTAATTCATTAAAAATCCTTCAATGTGATTTTCTGGATTGTTTTTTCTCATTTTGTCTCTCATAGTTGAGGTATACATATGATGAAAATTGGAGACCGCTTTCATCTTTTAAGTGGGAGAACTTGCATAATTGGTGGCTGACAAAATACTTTTTTGCCCCACTGTGTATATAAAACCAAACTTTCATAATGACAACAACCAATAACTTAATATGTACATCTACATTTTGTTGCTAACTCCCACCCCAACACACCCACCCCATAACTTGGTCATCTCACACAAACATATATCCAGATACAAAACAAACAGCGTTGAGGATTTCTTTTTTTTTTTTTTTTTTTTTTGTCAAATCGGGCAAAAATGCAGCAAGTTCATGTAGAACATATCAACTATGTGACCTTTGGGCAACAAAGCATATTAACATTTCAACAACACTATGTTAATGGTGACCCCACAGTCACCTTTCAGTCCCAATGGAAGACCCATCCCCTGGATTTTCGTCTGGCGGATCCCTCCCAGAGCCTCTTCGCCTCTGGGAATGAGCCACATCGGCGTTTCCTCTCGTTCACGCGCCGCAGGTTGTTGGGGTGTCTCCATGAGTCATCCGATAGCCTGAGATAGCCATCCTCCCGGGCAGCCACCACCTGTAGCTGCCCCTAGTCATCCCATCATTTTTCTCTTCTCGTGGACCCCCCCTCAGCCGAGCCTCATCCCTGGGCCGAACCTCATCATCGACCTGTAGAGGAGCTCGACTCGGCTTCAAATGTCCACCATGTCGTAACCGGGCTTCCTTCTTGGGTCAAACCGTTACACCGACCCAATCCAAAGCCCTCCTCTGCCTCCAGTGTTGCTGGTTGGCACATCGTGCAACCGTGCCAGCCGGTCCTGCCCCACTCTCTTTCATTTTAAACGCAGGCAAAGCCACTGTAGCTCCTCGTCTTCCGGTACCACCAGACCAAACTCCGGAAGCAGAGGGGGCTAGCGTTTTGGCTCCATCAGCTGTTCCGGGTGTTCCGCTGTGCCGTCCAGTTCCCACATCCAGGGTAACTTGGACACTGGCATCAGAACCCTCCCATGATGGCCCTTTTATGGCACTGGTCCTGCTCATCTCCAGAATACTAGGCCAGTCATTATCCCATACCACACTGTCCTCCACGCACGGAGCAGGTCGGTCCCACAGACCATAGCCCGACCACTCTTCTCCGACACCGCTGGTGATCGTGAACCCCAGGCTGTAGAACATATCCCATACCATTATGTTCGAGCCACTGACGGTCACCACGAACTGGACGCTGGACATCATTGCTGACTTGCACCTTGCTGTCAACTCCAGCAAACTCACGATGGCTATTTTGTTTCCTCCATAGCCAAAGCATGATGTCGACAGTCCTCTCACACGGTAATGAGGGAACAGACTCTTCACAGTGGGCCAGTTCAACATGGAAATCACTGCTCCTGTGTCCACCAACAACAGCACTTCTACACCTTTCCAGCAAAATGTTGCAATAAATCCGCCCATCTGTGCTCGGTGAGACGGTATTAATAACCATTGGAGTCGCTGCGGGGGAATCCGCCCTATGTCTTTGATCCCCTCACTCAAAATTTTTGCAGGCCTTGGCAAAATATGCAGAAGGCCACACCTGCCACAGCGTTTGCCTTTCACGGGACACTCTCTTGCCTTATACCGGTGCCTGGTGGATCCACAGCCATAACATCTTGGCGTACCTTGGTTGGATCTAATTTTTACAGTGGCAGCGTATTCCTCTTCATCCACGCTGTCTTCGCTACCGGATCTACAGCCAGCACCTTCAAACATGGTTCAGTGTGCCCCCAACGTGCTTCTCTCACCAAGATCTTTTGATAGCGCAACAATTTGAAGCGGCTGATAAACTCGACTGCCGTGGCCAGCATCAGTTCACTTGAATGTCAGGAGCCTCAACCATGTCGCAGAACAAAGTGTGTGCTCCGCCAACTGATCATGGATCATTTATTCTTCTAGGGCTCCTAATTGGCACTCCCCCGCCAGCTGATGCAGGCCTGTGACGTATCGCTGCACCGACTCTCCTGTCTGCTGGCAGCACTGCCGAAACTGGACTCTTCAAACTATGACGTTTTCCAGAGCATGAAAATAGCACACCATTAGCCCGACCATGCCGTCAAAACTATCAGCCCCTCCCAATGTGCTGAGAATCCGTTGTACCTCCATGCCAAGATTATGGACCAAAATAGGTCTCTCACACAGTTTCTCTAGCTCACCGAGGTTTAGGGCCACCAGATAATTCCGAAAAGCAGTGTACCACTTCACCCAGGGGACAAGCAGCTCGCCTGGAACCTCCAAAAAATAGCAGAAATGGCTCTCTCCATACCTTTTAACCTTGTCGCCAAATGTTATGTCCATAACTTACACTCACAAGAATCAGGTTGGAGGTGCAGCTGAACGTAACTTTATTATGATGAACCACATTAACACATGTGCTCCGTACCAGGCAAAGGGTCGAAGGCGAAAGAGACGGAGTCTCTTCCACCTGTGCCTTTTATACCCCAGGAGACGGTGGAACCCGAAAGGCGGGGCCATCACCCCTACTACACCCAGAACCATATAATATACACTACATAATGGACCTTGGCTCAGTCAGGGCTGGGGAGGAAAGGAGAGCAGTTCCCACAGAAGGTCCGGGAAAAACGAGTTTAACCCCTTACCATTCCAGCCAGTTTCCTTAAAAATGTTGAAAGCTAGCATACCGCAAAGTAAATCAAATTCTTTCTTCACTGAGTGGCAGTAGAAAACTTGAAATGTCCTGTGGGCAGAACACCAAAATTTTAAGTGGTTAAGGATTAAGTGAGCCTGCAACGGTGTCTCTCTACCAGATTCATAGCTCACTTCCCCAAAGGACAGAGCGGCGGGACTGTGAGAAATCCAACACTCTGGGAAAATAACATCTGTGACAAGGAAGGAGACATGAGAACGTAGGGGAAGATAAGAGGATAACTGAGCTGATGGCTCACACTTACAGAATTAAAAATAACCCCAGCATTCACGACTGGAGTGGTCTGGACTTCTAGAAGTCCGGCCGAGTCATTTATCAATTTTTCCCTTGTATGATGAATCAGCATACGGAGGTGGAGGAATGCTCAGCTCTTGAGTGCATGTGGCTGGCTATCTGGCTCATAACACGAACCTTGGCAGGGATGAAAAGATAGCCCTGACCAGAATATCCCTTTGTCTTCTCCTTACAAAAAATTATCTCTCCCATTTAGCTTCAGAGCAGATGGTAAGCTCTGCTGATCATCCACTATTCCTCTCTTGTTTCTTCATTCATCAGCTCCTCAAAGTACTCCTTCAATCTTCTCAACACACTCTTCACATTACCATCTGTGTCCTTAATCAACCTAACCTGCTGCACATCCTTTCCAGCTCAATCCCTCTGTCTAGCCAATGATCCTTTTCTCCTTCCTTAGTGTCCAGCCTTTCATACCACTCACTACATGCCTTTTCCTTTTCTACCTCTCTCTTTGCCAAACAACTACATTTCAAATACTCCTGTCTACTTTCTTCAACTGTCTGGCTATAACACTTTTCCTTTGCTAAACCCTTCCTTTGAATACTTTAATGTACCTCCTCATTCTGGCACCTTCCTTGTCTTCTTTCTCTCAGTCATGTCAGCCGCCTCTCTGCCTTTGCCAGTCATAGTGCCTACTCTCACCTCCACATGCTTGCATTTCCTTTTCTCTAGCTCCCTCCTCGCACACCTTCTCACTGTACTCCTGTTTGGTCACACACACACACACACACACACACACACACACACACTGCTGTCAAATAAATTACAATTATGAAATGTACACACTTAAATTTACATACTGTCCATCACTGCTACCATAGGTGAACCTGTTGGTGCTGCATGGCCCCACTGCCTAGCATGAAGCATCTATCCCTCTGGCATTCCATTGACCACCACCAACAGAGTGTCTCCTACTTCACCCAGGCGAGTCTCCTGTGGTTCAGGTTCCTTTATTTGTACCCATAGGTAGATTTGTTTTGCAGTCAGGTGACATCCATATTTACAAACCACAATTACATTCAACATAAACACAAACGCAGGCACACATGAAGCTGACTATAAACATGATAAAAATACTCAAGGCTCCATCAGTCAGGACATAAGACAAAGAGATAAGAGAGAAGGGTCATATTAAAAAGTTAAAGACTAGTCAAAGAGGTTAAAAACTCAAGTCTAAAACCCAATAAAAGATTTAGAACCCAAATAAAAAACCTACAAATATAAGTAAATATAAAATTAATAAATAGGTAACTAAATTATGTGCAATATATTGTTACAACTTGTTCAACTCTTTAACAGCAGCAGGGACAAAGCTGTTTTTGTAGCGCTGGGTTTTACTTTTTGGGACAGCAAACCTCCGTCTGGAGGGAAGAAGCTGAAAGTTGCAGTGCAAAGGGTGGGAGTCATCATTTAAAATGGAGGTAGCCATCCTCTGTAGCTGTCTGGTGTACAGGGATGTCAGGCTCAGCTGTGGCTCACCAAGCAAACGACTGGACCATCTAACAACCTGATCCAAGGATTTCCTCTGTTTCAGTTTTATCTGACCAAACCATGACACTAAAGAAAAGGATTAAACAGATTCAGTAAAAGCCCAATAAAACATTGTCATTATGGTTCGGTCAATTCGGAAGCGTGCACGTTTCCTTAAACAATGCAAATGCTGCTGACCCTTTGTGCACACCCTTTCACAGTTCTCTTCAAAGTTTAAATTACTATCAATAATTGTCCCAAGATATTTGTAGGATTGTACACATTCGGTGTTCTGGCCTTTTAGTACGGTGACTTCGTGCCTGGGAGTTTTCCTCCTAAAGTCAATAATCATATCTTTAGTTTTTGTTGTATTCAGCTGCAGGTAGGAATCCTCACACCAGTGAACAAAATCATCAACTACTGGGCCGTGGCCACTCTCACCATCCTGGAGGAGACTGACAATAACTGAGTCATCAGCACACTTTATAATGTGTCTGTTGTCATGTCTGCTCCGACACATGTTTGTGTACAGGATGAAGAGTAGTGGTGACAACACACACCCCTGAGGAGAGCCAGTAGAAGAGCACTTTAGGTCAGACAATGTGCCATTGACCCCTACTCTCTGTGTCCTGTTGGTTAAAAAATCCAGAATCCAACCCTCCAGATTATTACTCAAATCAAATTGTTGCAGGAGCCTTTCAACTAAAATATGACGTTGGATTGTATTAAAGGTGGAAGAAAAGTCCACACATAAAAGCCTGGCGTGTGTCCCATTAAAATCCAGATGTTCAAAAAGCATGTTAAACAGAGTGACAGTGGCATCCTCCACTCCTCTGTGAGGCCTATAGGCAAACTGCAGAGGATCCAATGCATGCTCAGTCTGCTTTAGGACCTTAAATCTGACCAGTTTTTCAAAAGTTTTCATTAAAATTGAAGTCAAAGCAACTGGTCTAAAATCACTTACCGTTTTAGGACAGCTGGATTTTGGAACGGGGACAACCACGGCATCTTTCCAGATCTTAGGCACATGTTGTGTCTGTAAGGACTTATTAAAAATGTAGTGAAACACAGGACTCAGTTCATGTGCACAGGACTTTACCAAGTGCTCACATATATTATCAGGGCCCTGACTTTTGTTCACTTTTACAGCACAGAACTCCCTTTTAACATCCTGCAACTCAATATTAAAGTGCTGATTGTGTCATGACCCGAGCGCCAATCTCGTCCGCGCTCGGGCTATGCATCATCTCTGCCGGCCTTGACAGCTGTGGATTACATTCTGGCTCCACCGGGCTCTTATTGTGACAGCGCTCAGTGGGGTTTCTGGCTGTCAAGGTCGATCAGCTGTTCTGCATCACCGCTTGTTAGTCGCCGGCTTTATTAGCGGGCGCTGACAGCTGGTTGATGCTGGAGTATCGTCGAAACATCCTGAGAGATTCCTGGTGGGTCAGCACGCTCATGTCAGGTTCGTGTCTTGTTCATGTCATAGCTAAGGTCGTAGGGGCTGGGGTTAGCCCTACGATCCCTCGTATCCTGGAATGTATGTTCATGTCATAGTTTAGGTCGTAGTGGCTGGGGTTAGCCCTACGATCCCTTGTATTCGGTAGTGTGTGTTTTGTCCTCATCGGCTCACAGCTTTATGTCTCGTCTTGTTAAAATAAACATCTCATGCAAAGCTCACTGGCGACTCTTGGCGTCTTATGGTGGCCTGCGAGGGTGACCGCTTGACAGTATACTCCAGCCAAGGTCGTCTAAACGGAGACGCCACACCGAGATGCCTTTTCACCGTGAGTTTTTGCCGTAGGGTGGAGTTTTCACCGTAAGTTGGACTTGGTAGAGAGATGCCCGCCCGCGAGTGTGGTTTTTGCCCAGAGTGGCTAGAGGAGATCGACGGCTATCTAGCGGAAGCCGCCCGTCTCATGCCCTCCAAGGCGGCCGACTACCACTTATGCCTTGCCCAGCGGGCCCTGTGCAGTTACCACTTTACCTCTACTCCGGAGGGGAGCGAGAGGTTATCATGGATTGTGACACAGTGCGAAGTGATGGCAAGAGCGCTCCATGAAACCCCTCCACCTCCCGCGAGGACAGCGTCCCTGGCGAGATTGGGGATTCTTAGGCTGGAGGGAAAATCCGGCAGGAGACCTGCGGATCGGAATCCAGCTCCTGTCGCCCGTCCAGTCCCAGCGCCATGTGTTCCTGGGTCCCGCGCCGCACTGTTGGCCAGTTGGCCTCATCGCCATGCTCCTACCAAGTCCCAACAAGAATCCCGTCCGGATCCAGCTCCGGGTCATCAGAGGAACCCAGCCTCCCAGTTGGCCACATCCCTTACGTCACGACAGGAGGGAACCCCTGCAGTCGCCGCCCCCGGGTCATCTGTTCCAGCTGTGCTGTCAGCTCCTTGTGCCCATGTCGCCCCAGCTGTCATGTCCTCCTCTGCGACGTCATCCCCAGCGGCTGGGAGTGCTGTGAGTCGTGCTTCTGCGAGGCCCGTCAGCAATCTTTCCCGAGCGGCTCCTCCTCGTCGCCCCGAGGGGCCCACCGTTACCTCCCGGAGTGATAGAAAGAGGTCTCCACCCGCTGCAGCAGGCACCATCTTCTCCCCAGGAGGCAGGCAAGTGCAAGTTCATTCATTCCACCACAATTATGATCTGCCTTGTCTGACTTCTGGGGGTGGAGTTCGAGGTTTGCAGCCCCCCGAGCTCCTGCCACCTGCTGTAACTGTGATAACCAAACCTGCTGCCTCTGTGTCTCCCTCTGCTGAGTGGTCCGTGATGCCAGGTCTACGTCGCGGGGTGAGGAGGGGGCCTGCAGTGCTGGAAAGCCTGGATCCGGCCCTGCAGCCACGTCGTGGATGGAGGAGAAGAGCGGACTGCGGCCCGGAACCTGTGCCGACGATGAAGCGTCCCTGGGTTTCCTTGCCGGTGCGGTCCAAACTAGTGGGTCGAGGGTCCCCTGCTTCCACGCCATACGGGTCATCAGCGTGGGCATCAGTGCGAGAGGAAACTCAGGCTGCGGAATCCATCTTGCCAGCTGCGGAGCCCGACGCAGCTGAGTTGGAGCCTGCGCACAAACTTCTTCACCCTGAGCCTGGATCGACGGAGTCCTGGACGGCAACAGAACCCAAGTGCAGGCAAGTGATCCCTCTTGTGTCTCTGTCCCCTGTGTTGGAGCATTTTTTCCTGCCTCTCGGGGAGGCGAGTGAGGGGCAGCCGCCTGCTGCGCCCGAACTCATCTCGCTGGGTTCTGTTGCTGCCAGTGATATTGATCCCGGTTTTTCTCTGTGTCCTGAGCTTCCTTGCAGTGTCACCGGCGCGGAGCCAGTCGGGGTCGTAGAGTTGGAGGTTCCAGGTTCGGGGGTGGAGGTCATCAGCGGAGCTGCACCGACCCAGTCAGGGTCCGTTATGGAGGCTGCTTTGGCCCAATCGGGGTCTGACGTGGGTGCGCCCGAAACTCAATCGAGGTCCATCGCCGGAGCTGCTTTGGCCCAATCGGGGTCCGACGTGGGTGCAGCTGGGTCCCAATCGGGGTCCAGCGGAGGTGCAGCGCTGGTGTGGTCCACGGACGGTGGAGGAGCTGCAGTCCCTTCGCCGCCTGACCCAGTTCGGGCTCATCCTTGCCTTCTGTCCCCTCTTCAGAGTCATCGCCCCTGCGCATCATCACCAGGGGCCGTGGGGGTCCCTTTTCGCTCGCCCCGGCTCTCCCGAGTTTTGTCCTCACCAGGGAGACCGCCGCGGGCTGTTTTCCCCTGGTACTGGTGGCTGAGGGACGCGGGTCGGCCGCTTGAGGAACTGTTTCGCCGGTTCAGCGCCTCAGGTCGGCCACCTGACATATTGTGTGTTTCACTGGGCGATCTGGTTCGGCCACCGGAAGAGTGGACTTTCCGGGCCTGGGACTGTGGTAAGCCGCCCGGTCATGTTCCGCCCCCTATGACTACCCATCGGCCGTTGGGCGCGGGGAGACCGCCTGAACTGTTCCTGTGGCGCTTGGTCTCCGCCACTCGGCATGAACTGTTGGGGGCGGGGGGTAGAGGTCATTCCTTTGTGGTAGTCTAGCCCTGAAATTGTTCTGTTTTTTCTGTCCTGTGTCGTATCTTTTTGACTTGAGAGCGTGGTATTTTTGTTTTCGTGCCTGGGCAATTGTGTTCATGTATTTTGGAGGGTAGTCTAGCCCTGAAATTGTTCTGTTTTTTTTTTCTGACCTGTGTTGTATTTGCTTCTTGACCTAAGAATTTGGTATTTTTGTTTTTGTGCCTGGGTAATTGGGTTTCACATATTTTGGAATATAGTCTGGCCCTGTAATTGTTCTGTTTTGTTTTTTTTTTCTCTGTCCTGTGCTGTATTTGCTTTTTGACCTGAGACTGTTTTTTTTTGTTTGTTTGTTTTTTTGTTGTTGTTATTTTCGTGCCTGGGTAATGGCATTTCATGTATTTTGGGAGTATAGTCTGGCCCTGTAATTGTTCTGTTTTTTTGTTGTTTTTTTTTCTCGGTCCTGTGCTGTATTTGCTTTTTGACCTGAGTGTGGGTTTTTTTTGTTGTTGTTGTTGTTTTGGTACCTGGGTAATGGCATTTCATGTATTTTGGAGTATAGTCTGGTCCTGTAACTGTTTCATGTATTTTGAGTCGTTTTTTTTTTTTTTTCCTTTCCTGTCTGTACTCTGGTTCTCTATCTGTGGTTTGATCCTCTCCTGCCCCATCCGCCCACCCTGGAGGGGGTGGGATTGGATGTCTATGGGCGGTCAGGAGCCCGCCCTCAGAGGGAAGGTACTGTCATGACCCGAGCGCCGATCTCGTCCGCGCTCGGGCTATGCATCATCTCTGCCGGCCTTGACAGCTGTGGATTACATTCTGGCTCCACCGGGCTCTTATTGTGACAGCACTCGGTGGGGTTTCTGGCTGTCAAGGTCGATCAGCTGTTCTGCATCACCGCTTGTTAGTCGCCGGCTTTATTAGCGGGCGCTGACAGCTGGTTGATGCTGGAGTATCGTCGAAACATCCTGAGAGATTCCTGGTGTGTCAGCACGCTCATGTCAGGTTCGTGTCTTGTTCATGTCATAGCTAAGGTCGTCGTGGCTGGGGTTAGCCCTACGATCCCTCGTATCCTGGAATGTATGTTCATGTCATAGTTTAGGTCGTAGTGGCTGGGGTTAGCCCTACGATCCCTTGTATTCGGTAATGTGTGTTTTGCCCTCAGCGGCTCACAGCTTTATGTCTCGTCTTGTCTTGTTAAAATAAACATCTCACGCAAAGCTCACTGGCGACTCTTGGCATCTTATGGTGGCCCGTGTGAGTCACTGCATGACAGATTGTCTTTGAGTTTCTGTTTCAAATCTTAGGTTTCTGTGCTAAAATCAAAGGAATCAAAACGACCATAAAAACAATTAAGAGCATTAGCCAGCTCTGTGTCTGAATTAAAACCATCTAAAAATACACGAAGGGCGGCGCGGTGGAGGAGTGGTTAGCATTGTGGCAGCACAGCAACTCACCCTTGGCCGGGGCATCCTGGGTTCGATCCCAGCCCCCGACCAACAGTGATCTGTGTGGAGTTTGCATGTTCTCTCCGTGTCTGCATGGGTTTACTCCTGGATTTCTCCGGTTTCCTCCCACATGCCAAAAACATGCAAGTTAGGTTAATTGGCATCAAAACTGGGGATTCTAAATTGTCCTTAGGTATGACTGTGAGAGTGAAAGGTTGCCTGTCTCTCTGTGTTGGCCCTGCGATGGATTGGCGATCTGTCCAGGGTGTACCCTGCCTCTCGCCCAAAGATGCTGGGATAGGCTCCAGCCCCCCCGTGACCCGGAAAGGATTAAGCGGAAGAAGATGAATGGGGGAAAAAAATAAAAACACACGATTACTGCGCTCTGTGCTCTGAAGGCCTACAATAGTTTTCATACTGGCCCAGGCTGAACCAAGTTTCTTTGTTGCCATCTTGCTTTCCAACTCCAATTTATAATTCTGTTTTGCTCTTAAAATTTTGGCCTTCAGCTCTTTTGTGGCAGCCTGCAGCTCAGAAACAGACCCCTGTTTAAAGGCAAGTGCTTTCCTCTGTAAGCAGGATTTAACTGATTTTGTAACCCATGGCTTGTTGTTGGGATATAGTTTGACACATTTACGTGGAATGATCATGTCTCTGCAGAAAGCCATGTATGAGCATGTGACATCTACCAAAGAGTCCAAATCATCTCCGCAGGACAGTGTGAACACCTCCCAGTCCATACAGTTAAAGCATTCCTGGAGGCAGTGCACTGAATCCTCTGTCCACACGTTTGTCTCTGGTCTTTGCCTGTCTCTTCTGAGAGCAGTTTTATACGTGGGCAGCAAATGTACACAGTTGTGATCTGAGGATCCTAAGGGAGGAAGGGGAATAGATTTATAGGCCCTCTCTATGGATCCATAGCACAGGTCCAATGCCTTTTTTTCGCCTGGTTGAGCAGGAGACATACTGATAAAAGTTTTTAAGTGTCTTCTTTAAAGAAACATGGTTAAAATTCCCAAGAATAAAATTTGGAGCCTCTGGGGAAATCGACTGCAACTGCTGTACCACATCAAAGACGGTGCTGGAGGCGGAGGCAGCATCGCCCTCGGGTGAATGTACACAGTCGTTATGAAAAGTTGGGGGAACTCGCGGGGCAGATAAAAGGGGCATAGTGACACGAACAGCAGCTCCACATCTGGTGTACAGATGCGCTCTCTGACTGTGATAGATGTACAGTACTGTTTATTAATATATAAACATATGCCGCCCCCCTGATGTTTCCCCGTTACCGCTTCCTGCCGATCCGAGTGAAGTGGGGCTCCAAAGCTGTCGCTCCACAGGTCCGCATCCCGGTCATGCGCCGTAAGCCACGTCTCGGTGTAAGCCATGACACGGCAGTTCTTGAAATCCTTCTGCTATCGTACATTTCCTTGAATCTCATCCACTTTATTTCTCAGGGATTGTACGTTCCCCATAATAATGGAAGGAAGAGGAATGCGGTTAAGCTGATGCCTCCTCAGATTTAATCTTACGCCTCCACGCTTTCCATGTTTCCTCCTCTTGTCTCTCTTTTCATCGCTGTGTCCATGAAAATCTCTTAAAATAAAGTCCGGCAGTTGCGGCACAGACTCAAACACAGATGCTGCATTATCCATGTTTAAATGCATTAACATGTCTCTGGAATACTGTGTTCTTCCCGGCATGACCGCGATCACGCTTACCTCAAAAACAAAGAGCCGGTAAGAAAGAAACGACACTGCAAAAACAAGAAGGAAATCCATACTGATGGAACCAGGAAGCTCTTCATTATATAGTCCACAAACATTCAAGGACAAAAATGGCACAGAGAATTACGTTAAAACACCTTAAAGTGCATAAAAACAGAGACACGGACATCAAACTTTTTTCACCTGCTGCCGGTCGCTGCATGCGCCCCATGGTGGGGAGTCTGTGACCGTCACCCCAGTGAGTTTCAGCGCCCCTCCAACACCCCATCTGCACCAAAGCACGCTCACTCTCTGCGACTCTTTCCAAGAGCCAACACGTGGCTGTTGGAGCACTCACTGGAGGTGGGTGAGCAGACCCTCAAGAACCTTGGCTCATGTGCAGTTCCAGTGGCCTCTCCCTCCTCCACAGACAGTATGCAAGGTTCACTGAGTAATTCATTTAACTTTAAACCAGTTAAGTGAGCAATACTTTTTAATTATTCATTTAAAGTATTTCCCAATAGCTGAGGTTTTAGTTATGTTGTCTTTCATTCAGAAGCCAAGGTGAACTACACAACCTTCACTGCCATCAGAGACATAGCCGTGCTGGAGTGGGGATGTAAGAAAAAATGCAGTACTTCTTTTCTCTTTCTGCTTGTTAAGACAGAAATAAAAACTTGTTTATTTATTAAAAATAATAACATACAAGAACACATTGGCAGACCCAAACATAATAGGATTGTTTACCATTATAGCTCTGATTATTAAAAAAAAAAACAAAAAAACAAAAACAGAATATCTGGATCCCAAATTAGAAAGCCAAATATCACCCTAGCGAATGAATTTCAGACTGTGGTACATTTTCCTTCTCCTTGTGTTCAGCTTTCCCAGTGGTACTTTTTACAGTTGCTATGGTTACAAGATGACAGAATAATTTCAGCTTGGTGACTAAACTTGAGCCAGGCTATGTGTGTGGTAAACGGTTTTAATGCATGCTTGTCAGACAATTAGGAAAGATTTTTCAGTCAAAGCATGGTAAAAACTAGGTTAACTGGCAATTCTATAGCCAGTAGAATCATCACTTAATCTATAGTCAACAGCATTTGGACTGAAAGCAAGTGCTTTAAGTGGTTATTGAGACAATAAGTGCTATATACCATTGTTCTTGAAATTTTTAAATCCATTACAAATTGTTTCTTTTCAACATGTACATACTTTCAGTTGCTTGAAAAAAATAAGTTGGCTAGTTCACTGTTGGCAAGCTGGAAGACCTTCAGGATTATATTGGTGAGTTTTACTGTCATTTCTGTGATATGGAGAATAGCTCAGAACTCTGAACTAAAGGCCTTCACATACACCGCAAGAACTGAGAATTTTTTTTCTTTTTCTTGAGGTGGCAAGAACAAACTTCTTTCTGGACAGGACATTTCATATTTCACAAACTCAAGGCAGAACTCCTGGGAAATTCAAGCTGCTGTGCGCAGGGGTGGACCAGCACCTGTCATCATGGATCCTGGACTACCTCACTAACCGGCCACAGTTTGTGAGAACCCGGGACTGTGTGTCCGACATGTTCATCGGTAGCACGGGGGCCCCCCAGGGAACGGTTTTGGCTCCCTTCCCGTTCACCCTTTATGCTGTGGACTTCTCACACAACACAACACACTGCCATCTACAGAAGTTCTCTGACGACTCTGCGATCGTCGGCCTCATCTCCAATGGAGATGAAGCTGAGTACAGAGGACTTATCCAGGACTTCGTGGACTGGTGCCATAGGAACTGCCTCCAGATCAACGCAAGGAAAACTAAGGAGCTGGTGGTGGACTGCCGCAGGCAAGGACAACCCCTCACAGCACCAGTAAACATACAGGGAACAGACATCAAGCTGGTGACATCCTACAAGTACCTGGGTGTTCATCTGAACAATAAACTAGACTGGTCACACAATACCGACGCACTCTACAAGAAGGGACAGCGCAGGCTGTTCCTACTGAGGAGACTCAGGTCTTTTGGTGTACAAGGGGCGCTGCTGAAGACATTCTATGACATGGTGGTGGCATCAGCCATCACTTTTGGAGTGGTCTGCTGGGGCAGTGGCATTACAGCAGCCGATAGGAAGAGACTGAACAAACTGATCAAGAAAGCTAGCTCTGTCCTGGGGCAGCGCCTTGACCCAGTGGAGGAGATGGGAGAGAGAAGGATGGTGGCTAAACTGTCATCTCTGCTGGAGTCCGAGTCCCACCCTATGCAGGACATACTGAATGCAGTGAGGAATTCATTTAGCAGCAGACTACATCATCCTAGGTGCGCAACCGAGAGGTTTCGCAGGTCCTTCCTACCTATGGCAGTCAGACTGTATAGCCTAAGCAGGGCTGCTCGCAGAGATAGCAAAAAAGACGTGACAACCTAATAGTACTGAATGCAAAAGACGCAATAGACTTACACAATGGTCCCCTCCAGTATATACAACTAGGACAGTATCGGTCGCTACGGAGGGTGACAATATGTATGGGTACATATTCATACTATGTAGGATAACTAAGACGGTTATGCTGTTCATTCCATCTCGCTACAATGCTCCGCACTTTGTATATAAGATAAGATAAGATAAGCCTTTATTAGTCCCACAATGGGGAAATTCCAGGATTGCAACAGCACAGGGATAGCAACAGTCAGAGCAACAATCAGAAGGCAAGAGAAAAAACAAGAGCAGCGAGTATACATATGTACATATAAATATATCTATATACACACAGTGTGGAGCATTGCAGCTAGATGGAATAAATATATGAGTATATAAACACACAGTGCGGAGTATTGTAGCTAGATGGAATAAATATGTAAATATATCTACATAATATATGGTTCCAAGGTTGTCATAGCCAGGAGCGGCACTGGGGTTAAGCTCCCAGTGCTCATAAAATGCTCCTTACGGCGTGCGTCTCGAAAAGCCTCTGACAACTAAGTCCAACTCCTAGCCTGCCCGTGTGGTTTAGTCTCTAAGCCCGGCGGAACTGCTTTTACTAATAGGAGAAGGGGCGAGGGCGGATCTCTGGCGCCTTAAAACCAGATGCTTCGGGTAGATGATGGCTCGTCAACCTGGGAAGGTAGCCCATCTAGGGGAAGGTAAACCCTGATTTCAAACCTCCGCTGCCTTGCGGCACACCCGGTCACGGGAAAGACTTCGGGAGTCAACCCTGAGGAAAAATCCGGAGTCGGAGCCCCTAAGGCAGTTCTCTGTTGTGCTCAACATCGTTCTGGCAGCTCCTGCAACGGCGCTGGTGCCAAACTATAGCAGCCCTGCTGTTCCTTTGGATTCATCAGTGACGTGTAGAGGGGGGACATGCTGCATGGGTAACATCTTGTCCTCCATATCTTCCTGCCCAGGCTTGAATCCTACCAACGCCCAACGCTGGAAGGTAGAACACCGGTGCACATCGGCCTGTTCAGCCACAGGCGGTGCTGTTCCAGCAGAGTAGACGTTTAGGATTCTCTTCCATGGTCATCATAGACTGACGGAGGCCGACGACACATAATATATATTTATATATTGATGTGTATGTATGTATATCCACTGCTCTTATTTATATCTTCCATATCTTCTTAATTATTGCTCTGAGTGTTGCTATCCCTGTGCTGTTGCAATCCTGGAATTTCCCCATTGTGGGACTAATAAAGGCTTATCTTATCTTATCTTATCTTATCTTAAATTCATATTTTTGGCCAGCCACACAATAGTTGTTGGACACCAAGCAAGAAAAAAGTTCTGCCATGATAATCTGTCAAGAACAATCTGCAAGAACTCCCAAACCAGGACTGCAAGAACAAAAGATGTCATTTTGCTCTTGCAGTCCTGGGAGAGAGAACAAATTTCTGTTCTTGCGGAGTTTGTCTAGGCCTTAAAACTCTCCCCACTTTCACACCTTCCACCCAGACAACCTGCCCCCTCAAACTCCACCCAAAAAAAAAAACAGTTCATAGATCAGTGACATTCTTATAGCCACCAAAAATAATCTATTTATCTACAGTATCCATCTATGGTTGATATACTGTGTGTTCAAAAAACCGTATGGAAGGGAAGCAAGGCTAGGAGCACTGGAGGTGGATTTCATCTGGTGTAGTACCATGGTGTAGTTAGGAAAAAAAAAATGGAGCAGGGGTAATCTTGAAGGAAGAGTATGTGAAGAGTGTCCAGGAGGTAAAGAGGGAGACAGACATGATCATAACTTTGAAGACAGAGATTGAAGATGTGATGTTGAATGTTGTCAGTGTGTATGCCCCACAAGTTGGATGCCAGGTAGAAAAGAAAAATGAATTCTGGAGTAAGTTGGATGAAGATGTATGTAAAAGTACATTTCTCATGTCAATAAAGCCAAATTAAATTAAACTGAACTGGATGAAGACCAGAGAGAAGATTCATGGATGTAGTAAAGGAGGACATGGAGAGGGCTGATGCGACAGGAACATGCAAGGGATGGGGTGAGATGGAGGCAGATGATCTGCTGTGGAGACCCCTACAGGAAGCAGCTGGAAGAAGAAGAATATACATATAATATAAATAATTCCATCAAGTCTGTGAAAATGTGGATTTCACATATGAGGACTGTTCATTAAAACTTTGCTCAGACCTATTTCCAGTTATTGTAGGGTTGAGGCACTATAATACAATGCTATTATGATACTTGAGCTGCAATACAATATTATCACAATTTTGCAATACGCTGAGTATTTCCCACCCTGATTTCTCCGTTGCTGTACTGACCTAACCAGGCAGTGAGAATTTAGCACCCTCTGATGGACTGAAAGGCAATTATTTTCTATTACTCTGGTACCAAAAAAAATCCAGACAGTCAATGACGGTGTAGCTCATTCTGGCCTGACAAAAATCACCCAGGGAGTACTCTGATCTCCTGATCATTGGCCTTGACCTACAGTACAGCCTAGATGCAGACCCATCTAGGATGTGCTTAAAGTCATGGTCATTGGTCATCGTTTTTTGTGAAATCATAAATGCTCAGATCTAGTGACCTTTTGACCGATGGCTGAGCTTAGCAGGCTGCTAACTGCAACAGAGTGACAGGACAGAGGACTCTGGGAATCAAAGAGGGGAAAAGAACATCTTTCTTTACTTTTAACCACCGAGGCTAAGGTAGAACAGCCACGAGACGGGTCGGCTGAGTGCTGTTTGCTAGCTGGTATACTAGTCCCCTAAAGACATTCTAGCCAGTCAGGAGTTGAGGGTGGGCTGACGTTGAAGGAGATCTGAGATGAGCTGCTCAATGTAGGCTAACTCACCCCTTATCTGAGCAACAAGCATGGTGGTAACCAGTCTTTTAGTCCTTTTCATGATGATATTTATCAGTCTGTACTGACTGCGTCACAACTTTGAGCAAGTCTCTTCCGATAGAGACGTAAAGGGGAAAAAAAAAAATCTTGCTCCACGTTGAAACAAGATCATTAAAAGCAGCCAAGGTTTGAAATGTGGTGGCGGGAGTGGTGGCTCAGTTGGCAGAACATCCGCCCCACACCCGGGAGCCGGGTTTCATATTCCGGCTGGGTCATGCCGAAGACCATATAAAAGCAGAACTTCTGCCGTCCAGCACGGTGCTCGCCAATAATGGAATGGAGGAGGGAAATTTGTGGCGGCGCCTTGCATGGCAGAGACCCCTCTGATTCTATATATGCGTTTGATTAACATTATAGATAAGAGAAACATGATTGGCTGTATGGATGTGAATGACAATAAAGATGGATTAATAATAAAATATTCATGATGAAAAAGATTATGAAGTAGCATAAAATATCGGTTAAATAAGCCAGTGAAACCTGAGCTTATGTTGTGGTGGTTATTTTCCTTGGGGAATGTGTCCTAATATGTGAATCATCACTGTCAGAGATGGAAATGGGTGGAAAAATATGTGCAGATATCGGCAATGACATCAGCAAAAACTATTTTCAAAATATCAACATATTGGTTATCAGCAAGAAAATCTAATATTTTGCATCCTTTAGTACACCTGATAAGATATATGGCTACATTAAATGGTAAGCAGAGTGACAACAGTATCTATGCAGTTCAGTCTGCAGCTATTTCTCTTCGTGTTAGAAAACATCCCAATAATATAATTTGGAACAATGTGATTTTTCCACTAATCAGCTGTTCTGTCACTGTTTTTGGCCCGGTTTGAGCACCTGTTACTCGCCATTCAACAACACACCAAAATCCCACCAGTTATTTAGCCTCCAAGGTCCAAACTCTCACGGTGCACATCTGCGTGAAGGAACTGCTCCAGCATGAACTTCCCTCCAGTCACCTTCTCCACAAAAAGTTGCACTGATGGCTAAATGAACACCGCGCCTTTTAAACCCGTTGCGCATCAGACTTTTACGAGACCGATGAAAGCGTCAGAAATAAAGTGGGTTGCTTTACCTGCGCTGCCATGAAGGACAGATCCATGGTGGCGGGCTGTCTGGGGACAGATGACCGGCGTCTGATCGTCCTGCAGCGGCGTCCACAAGCGTCCTACTCCCGCCGGGGAGCGCGGGATCCCCGGATGGAGGCGATGCTGTGCGACATGATCAAGGCGGAAACATCAGCGTTTCTCCTCAGGCTGCAGAAGGTCTTTGTGTGCGTTCAGACGGGAGGCTTTCAGGGAGATGAGATGAGATTCAGCTGGTAGGAAGAGGAGGGGGGCGCGTGCCTGCCGGAGCCAGCTGCAGCCAGCCTCGTGTCACACGCTCACAGGAGAAATGACGCCTCAGCTTATGTGACCTAAAATTAAAACTGAGCAAGTCAGTAGCCTGATGAAGTAAAGCAATGTGATCGCGCCGAAAAAATATTTCATTAAATGCTCCAAATTGTGCATTTTTCAATGATTGATTTTAAGTTCTGTCATCCTAAATATTGTAACGTGCTGCTCGACATGGCGACGTCCCACCGGGAGATTCGAACTCACGCCTCCCGCTCCGGAGTCCCGCACCCTACCTGTGTCGCCAATAGGGTCAACCCACTTGGCAAGCCAAGTAGGGTGCTCATATTGAGTTCGCTCCAGTCTCCCTTGGAGGCGTGGGTTCGAATCCCACTTCTGACACCAGTGTGACGTTTGCAAGGGTTCACACAAAAAGACAATGGAGCAGATGGCTGTGATCAACCAGATTTATTTTCACACACCCCGACCCCCAACCTGCCACTTAGTACACAGAGCAGTGGAGGTCATTCTCCCAGACCTCCGTTTCAATCATGGTTACACACACATGATACATCTTGCCCTAATCCTGCTAAACACTGCTGGGCCATTATAATGCAGTTATAATGACACAGCAGTATAACTCAGAAGTAACACATTTAACACACACAGTAACGTTTCAAACTGGCAAAGCATGCTGGGAAATCCCTGGCTCCCTTAAAATGGCCCCGACGTTACACTGCCCCCCCCTGGACTGGTTTCTGTCCCCAGAAAATTCAAAGTCCACTTTCAGAAATCCAACGCGAGTCAGCCCGGTGCCAGGGCGGCATGCACGGGCCATCTGAGTCTCGGTCAGAGCATCTGGTTGGGGTAGGGTTCCGGTTTGGCCATCAGCGGGCGGATGGACACATCTGACAGCCTCTGTAGGACCACGCACAGTCCCTTCCCTGGCAGCGGGAGTCCCAGGCCCGCTCCGGCCGACTCCCACCGCTGCCAGTTCTCCCATGCGTCCAGCCTTTGCCGCGCCTGGAGAGTGGCCGCATCTTCGTCCTGCTCGCTCCGCTGCGTCGCTCCTGCGCCTCTGTGACGTCATCTGCCGGGGGAAGCATCTGCAGGAGGCGGCTTTTTTTCCCGTCCACGCCACCTCGCTCTAATTTAGCGTCGGCGAGGGGCCAGTTTGTCGTGCGCTGTGTGCGGGGCAGTACCATGCCATGTACCCTGGCTCTGTGCAGCGGAAGCCGTCCTTCCTCGCGTCGCCACGGCTGTCTCCTTCGTGCACGCGCTGCTGTGATGTGCCGTAGCTCCTCCTCCACTCGCTCTCAGCACGGTGGTTTCCTCTGATGATCAGCGCGGCAGCCAGCTCGACCTGGGCCAGGCGGTCATCCAACAGGTTCTCGCCGTTGTAGCGGGGAATCTTGGCCCGCTGCTGGATGGATGACACTGTCATCTCCCGGTCGATTGCCGCTCCTAGTCGCTCTGGAATCGCCAGCCCGTCCTGCCCTGAAAAGGGCGGGAAGCGGGGCTGGTTTGCTCTGCTCCGTCCATCGCGGCGAAGCTCTCCAGGGGCCGGCGTCTCAGCTCTACACTCCGTTCCCGGCTGAGCGATGAATCGCTCCGGCCGCTGTACCTCCGCCTGGATCCTCATCTCGCTCCATATCCCACTTCTGACACCAGTGTAACGTGCTGCTCGACATGGCAACGTCCCACCGGGAGATTCGAACTCACGCCTCCCGCTCCGGAGTCCCGCACCCTACCTGTGTCGCCAATAGGGTCAACCCACTTGGCAAGCCAAGTAGGGTGCTCATATTGAGTTCGCTACACTACTCCCCTCTGGTTCTCGACATCGTCCCGATGTCAGCGCCCCATTACTGCTTTGGACAGGAGATCCCACTTCTGACACCAGTGTGACGTTTGCAAGGGTTCACACAAAAAGACAATGGAGCAGATGGCTGTGATCAACCAGATTTATTTTCACACACCCCGACCCCCAACCTGCCACTTAGTACACAGAGCAGTGGAGGTCATTCTCCCAGACCTCCGTTTCAATCATGGTTACACACACATGATACATCTTGCCCTAATCCTGCTAAACACTGCTGGGCCATTATAATGCAGTTATAATGACACAGCAGTATAACTCAGAAGTAACACATTTAACACACACAGTAACGTTTCAAACTGGCAAAGCATGCTGGGAAATCCCTGGCTCCCTTAAAATGGCCCCGACGTTACACTGCCCCCCCCTGGACTGGTTTCTGTCCCCAGAAAATTCAAAGTCCACTTTCAGAAATCCAACGCGAGTCAGCCCGGTGCCAGGGCGGCATGCACGGGCCATCTGAGTCTCGGTCAGAGCATCTGGTTGGGGTAGGGTTCCGGTTTGGCCATCAGCGGGCGGATGGACACATCTGACAGCCTCTGTAGGACCACGCACAGTCCCTTCCCTGGCAGCGGGAGTCCCAGGCCCGCTCCGGCCGACTCCCACCGCTGCCAGTTCTCCCATGCGTCCAGCCTTTGCCGCGCCTGGAGAGTGGCCGCATCTTCGTCCTGCTCGCTCCGCTGCGTCGCTCCTGCGCCTCTGTGACGTCATCTGCCGGGGGAAGCATCTGCAGGAGGCGGCTTTTTTTCCCGTCCACGCCACCTCGCTCTAATTTAGCGTCGGCGAGGGGCCAGTTTGTCGTGCGCTGTGTGCGGGGCAGTACCATGCCATGTACCCTGGCTCTGTGCAGCGGAAGCCGTCCTTCCTCGCGTCGCCACGGCTGTCTCCTTCGTGCACGCGCTGCTGTGATGTGCCGTAGCTCCTCCTCCACTCGCTCTCAGCACGGTGGTTTCCTCTGATGATCAGCGCGGCAGCCAGCTCGACCTGGGCCAGGCGGTCATCCAACAGGTTCTCGCCGTTGTAGCGGGGAATCTTGGCCCGCTGCTGGATGGATGACACTGTCATCTCCCGGTCGATTGCCGCTCCTAGTCGCTCTGGAATCGCCAGCCCGTCCTGCCCTGAAAAGGGCGGGAAGCGGGGCTGGTTTGCTCTGCTCCGTCCATCGCGGCGAAGCTCTCCAGGGGCCGGCGTCTCAGCTCTACACTCCGTTCCCGGCTGAGCGATGAATCGCTCCGGCCGCTGTACCTCCGCCTGGATCCTCATCTCGCTCCATATCCCACTTCTGACACCAGTGTAACGTGCTGCTCGACATGGCAACGTCCCACCGGGAGATTCGAACTCACGCCTCCCGCTCCGGAGTCCCGCACCCTACCTGTGTCGCCAATAGGGTCAACCCACTTGGCAAGCCAAGTAGGGTGCTCATATTGAGTTCGCTACACTACTCCCCTCTGGTTCTCGACATCGTCCCGATGTCAGCGCCCCATTACTGCTTTGGACAGGAGATCCCACTTCTGACACCAGTGTGACGTTTGCAAGGGTTCACACAAAAAGACAATGGAGCAGATGGCTGTGATCAACCAGATTTATTTTCACACACCCCGACCCCCAACCTGCCACTTAGTACACAGAGCAGTGGAGGTCATTCTCCCAGACCTCCGTTTCAATCATGGTTACACACACATGATACATCTTGCCCTAATCCTGCTAAACACTGCTGGGCCATTATAATGCAGTTATAATGACACAGCAGTATAACTCAGAAGTAACACATTTAACACACACAGTAACGTTTCAAACTGGCAAAGCATGCTGGGAAATCCCTGGCTCCCTTAAAATGGCCCCGACGTTACACTGCCCCCCCCTGGACTGGTTTCTGTCCCCAGAAAATTCAAAGTCCACTTTCAGAAATCCAACGCGAGTCAGCCCGGTGCCAGGGCGGCATGCACGGGCCATCTGAGTCTCGGTCAGAGCATCTGGTTGGGGTAGGGTTCCGGTTTGGCCATCAGCGGGCGGATGGACACATCTGACAGCCTCTGTAGGACCACGCACAGTCCCTTCCCTGGCAGCGGGAGTCCCAGGCCCGCTCCGGCCGACTCCCACCGCTGCCAGTTCTCCCATGCGTCCAGCCTTTGCCGCGCCTGGAGAGTGGCCGCATCTTCGTCCTGCTCGCTCCGCTGCGTCGCTCCTGCGCCTCTGTGACGTCATCTGCCGGGGGAAGCATCTGCAGGAGGCGGCTTTTTTTGCCCGTCCACGCCACCTCGCTCTAATTTAGCGTCGGCGAGGGGCCAGTTTGTCGTGCGCTGTGTGCGGGGCAGTACCATGCCATGTACCCTGGCTCTGTGCAGCGGAAGCCGTCCTTCCTCGCGTCGCCACGGCTGTCTCCTTCGTGCACGCGCTGCTGTGATGTGCCGTAGCTCCTCCTCCACTCGCTCTCAGCACGGTGGTTTCCTCTGATGATCAGCGCGGCAGCCAGCTCGACCTGGGCCAGGCGGTCATCCAACAGGTTCTCGCCGTTGTAGCGGGGAATCTTGGCCCGCTGCTGGATGGATGACACTGTCATCTCCCGGTCGATTGCCGCTCCTAGTCGCTCTGGAATCGCCAGCCCGTCCTGCCCTGAAAAGGGCGGGAAGCGGGGCTGGTTTGCTCTGCTCCGTCCATCGCGGCGAAGCTCTCCAGGGGCCGGCGTCTCAGCTCTACACTCCGTTCCCGGCTGAGCGATGAATCGCTCCGGCCGCTGTACCTCCGCCTGGATCCTCATCTCGCTCCATATCCCACTTCTGACACCAGTGTAACGTGCTGCTCGACATGGCAACGTCCCACCGGGAGATTCGAACTCACGCCTCCCGCTCCGGAGTCCCGCACCCTACCTGTGTCGCCAATAGGGTCAACCCACTTGGCAAGCCAAGTAGGGTGCTCATATTGAGTTCGCTACACTACTCCCCTCTGGTTCTCGACATCGTCCCGATGTCAGCGCCCCATTACTGCTTTGGACAGGAGATCCCACTTCTGACACCAGTGTGACGTTTGCAAGGGTTCACACAAAAAGACAATGGAGCAGATGGCTGTGATCAACCAGATTTATTTTCACACACCCCGACCCCCAACCTGCCACTTAGTACACAGAGCAGTGGAGGTCATTCTCCCAGACCTCCGTTTCAATCATGGTTACACACACATGATACATCTTGCCCTAATCCTGCTAAACACTGCTGGGCCATTATAATGCAGTTATAATGACACAGCAGTATAACTCAGAAGTAACACATTTAACACACACAGTAACGTTTCAAACTGGCAAAGCATGCTGGGAAATCCCTGGCTCCCTTAAAATGGCCCCGACGTTACACTGCCCCCCCCTGGACTGGTTTCTGTCCCCAGAAAATTCAAAGTCCACTTTCAGAAATCCAACGCGAGTCAGCCCGGTGCCAGGGCGGCATGCACGGGCCATCTGAGTCTCGGTCAGAGCATCTGGTTGGGGTAGGGTTCCGGTTTGGCCATCAGCGGGCGGATGGACACATCTGACAGCCTCTGTAGGACCACGCACAGTCCCTTCCCTGGCAGCGGGAGTCCCAGGCCCGCTCCGGCCGACTCCCACCGCTGCCAGTTCTCCCATGCGTCCAGCCTTTGCCGCGCCTGGAGAGTGGCCGCATCTTCGTCCTGCTCGCTCCGCTGCGTCGCTCCTGCGCCTCTGTGACGTCATCTGCCGGGGGAAGCATCTGCAGGAGGCGGCTTTTTTTCCCGTCCACGCCACCTCGCTCTAATTTAGCGTCGGCGAGGGGCCAGTTTGTCGTGCGCTGTGTGCGGGGCAGTACCATGCCATGTACCCTGGCTCTGTGCAGCGGAAGCCGTCCTTCCTCGCGTCGCCACGGCTGTCTCCTTCGTGCACGCGCTGCTGTGATGTGCCGTAGCTCCTCCTCCACTCGCTCTCAGCACGGTGGTTTCCTCTGATGATCAGCGCGGCAGCCAGCTCGACCTGGGCCAGGCGGTCATCCAACAGGTTCTCGCCGTTGTAGCGGGGAATCTTGGCCCGCTGCTGGATGGATGACACTGTCATCTCCCGGTCGATTGCCGCTCCTAGTCGCTCTGGAATCGCCAGCCCGTCCTGCCCTGAAAAGGGCGGGAAGCGGGGCTGGTTTGCTCTGCTCCGTCCATCGCGGCGAAGCTCTCCAGGGGCCGGCGTCTCAGCTCTACACTCCGTTCCCGGCTGAGCGATGAATCGCTCCGGCCGCTGTACCTCCGCCTGGATCCTCATCTCGCTCCATATCCCACTTCTGACACCAGTGTAACGTGCTGCTCGACATGGCAACGTCCCACCGGGAGATTCGAACTCACGCCTCCCGCTCCGGAGTCCCGCACCCTACCTGTGTCGCCAATAGGGTCAACCCACTTGGCAAGCCAAGTAGGGTGCTCATATTGAGTTCGCTACACTACTCCCCTCTGGTTCTCGACATCGTCCCGATGTCAGCGCCCCATTACTGCTTTGGACAGGAGATCCCACTTCTGACACCAGTGTGACGTTTGCAAGGGTTCACACAAAAAGACAATGGAGCAGATGGCTGTGATCAACCAGATTTATTTTCACACACCCCGACCCCCAACCTGCCACTTAGTACACAGAGCAGTGGAGGTCATTCTCCCAGACCTCCGTTTCAATCATGGTTACACACACATGATACATCTTGCCCTAATCCTGCTAAACACTGCTGGGCCATTATAATGCAGTTATAATGACACAGCAGTATAACTCAGAAGTAACACATTTAACACACACAGTAACGTTTCAAACTGGCAAAGCATGCTGGGAAATCCCTGGCTCCCTTAAAATGGCCCCGACGTTACAATATTGTAACGTCGTCCCTGGCTCCCTTAAAATGGCCCCGACGTTACAATATTGTAACGTCGTCCCTGGCTCCCTTAAAATGGCCCCGACGTTACAATATTGTAACGTCGGGGCCATTTTAAGGGAGCCAGGGATTTCCCAGCATGCTTTGCCAGTTTGAAACGTTACTGTGTGTGTTAAATGTGTTACTTCTGGGTTATACTGCTGTGTCATTATAACTGCATTATAATGACCCAGCAGTGTTTAGCAGGATTAGGGCAAGATGTATCATGTGTGTGTAACCATGATTCAAACAGGGGTCTGGGGGAATGACCCCCGCTTCCGTCTGTGCTGAGAAGCAAGTTGGGGTCGGGGGTGTGTAAATAAAGCCTATTCATCACAACCATCTTGCTCCATTGTCTTTGTGTGAACCCTTGCAAACGTCACACTGGTGTCAGGAGTGGGTATGGAGCGAGATGCGAATCCAGGCGGACGTCATGCGGCCGGAGCGGTTCATCGCTCGGCTGGGGACGGAGCGTAGAGCTGAAGCGCCGGCCCCCGGAGAGATTCGCCGCGATGGACGGAGCAGCGGACCCCACGGGCCGAGGAGAGCAAACCAGCCCCGTTTCCCGCCCTTTTCAGGGCAGGAGGGGCTGGCGATTCCAGGGCGATCAGGAGCGGTGATCGACCGGCACGTGACCGTCCCATTCATCCGGCAGCGGGCCAAGATTCCCCGCTACAACGGCGAGAACCTGTTTGATGACCACCTGTCCCAGGTCGAGCTGGCCGCCGCGCTGAAAGCGAGTGGGAGGAGGAGCCACGGCAGCGCGTGCACGAGGGAGACTACAGGGGCAGAAGCAGAGCGGGTGGAGCCGCTGATGAATCACAGCATTGAAGCGTCAACGCCGAGACCAAGAACCTTCCAGGCCACGGCTGACAGCAAGGGGGAGGAGGAGGAGTTACCGCAGACCACGGCGGCGCGTCCACGGAGGAGACGGCCGCGGCGCGAGGAAGGGTACATGGCATGGTACCGCCCCGCACACAGCGCACGACAAACTGGCCCCTCGCCGACGCTAAATTAGAGCGAGGTGGCGTGGACGGGGAAAAAGCCGCCTCCTGCAGATGCTTCCCCCGGCAGATGAGGTCAGAGTCGCAGGAGCGACGCAGCGGAGCGAACAGGACGAAGATGCGGCCACTTTCCAGGCGCGGCAAAGGCTGGACGCATGGATGCGGGCCAGCGGCCGCCTGGAAGAACTGGCAGCGGTGGGAGTCGGCCGGAGCGGGCCTGGGACTCCCGCTGCCAGGGAAGGGACTGTGCGTGGTCCTACAGAGGCTGTCAGATGTGTCCATCCGCCCGCTGATGGCCAAACCAGAACCCTACCCCAACCAGATGCTCTGACCGAGACTCAGATGGCCCGTGCATGCCGCCCTGGCACCGGGCTGACTCGCGTTGGATTTCTGAAAGTGGACTTTGAATTTTCTGGGGACAGAAACCAGTCCAGGGGGGGGCAGTGTAACGTCGGGGCCATTTTAAGGGAGCCAGGGATTTCCCAGCATGCTTTGCCAGTTTGAAACGTTACTGTGTGTGTTAAATGTGTTACTTCTGGGTTATACTGCTGTGTCATTATAACTGCATTATAATGACCCAGCAGTGTTTAGCAGGATTAGGGCAAGATGTATCATGTGTGTGTAACCATGATTCAAACAGGGGTCTGGGGGAATGACCCCCGCTTCCGTCTGTGCTGAGAAGCAAGTTGGGGTCGGGGGTGTGTAAATAAAGCCTATTCATCACAACCATCTTGCTCCATTGTCTTTGTGTGAACCCTTGCAAACGTCACACTGGTGTCAGGAGTGGGTATGGAGCGAGATGCGAATCCAGGCGGACGTCATGCGGCCGGAGCGGTTCATCGCTCGGCTGGGGACGGAGCGTAGAGCTGAAGCGCCGGCCCCCGGAGAGATTCGCCGCGATGGACGGAGCAGCGGACCCCACGGGCCGAGGAGAGCAAACCAGCCCCGTTTCCCGCCCTTTTCAGGGCAGGAGGGGCTGGCGATTCCAGGGCGATCAGGAGCGGTGATCGACCAGCACGTGACCGTCCCATTCATCCGGCAGCGGGCCAAGATTCCCCGCTACAACGGCGAGAACCTGTTTGATGACCACCTGTCCCAGGTCGAGCTGGCCGCCGCGCTGAAAGCGAGTGGGAGGAGGAGCTACGGCAGCGCGTGCACGAGGGAGACTACAGGGGCAGAAGCAGAGCGGGTGGAGCCGCTGATGAATCACAGCATTGAAGCGTCAACGCCGAGACCAAGAACCTTCCAGGCCACGGCTGACAGCAAGGGGGAGGAGGAGGAGTTACCGCAGACCACGGCGGCGCGTCCACGGAGGAGACGGCCGCGGCGCGAGGAAGGGTACATGGCATGGTACCGCCCCGCACACAGCGCACGACAAACTGGCCCCTCGCCGACGCTAAATTAGAGCGAGGTGGCGTGGACGGGGAAAAAGCCACCTCCTGCAGATGCTTCCCCCGGCAGATGAGGTCAGAGTCGCAGGAGCGACGCAGCGGAGCGAACAGGACGAAGATGCGGCCACTTTCCAGGCGCGGCAAAGGCTGGACGCATGGATGCGGGCCAGCGGCCGCCTGGAAGAACTGGCAGCGGTGGGAGTCGGCCGGAGCGGGCCTGGGACTCCCGCTGCCAGGGAAGGGACTGTGCGTGGTCCTACAGAGGCTGTCAGATGTGTCCATCCGCCCGCTGATGGCCAAACCGGAACCCTACCCCAACCAGATGCTCTGACCGAGACTCAGATGGCCCGTGCATGCCGCCCTGGCACCGGGCTGACTCGCGTTGGATTTCTGAAAGTGGACTTTGAATTTTCTGGGGACAGAAACCAGTCCAGGGGGGGGCAGTGTAACGTCGGGGCCATTTTAAGGGAGCCAGGGATTTCCCAGCATGCTTTGCCAGTTTGAAACGTTACTGTGTGTGTTAAATGTGTTACTTCTGGGTTATACTGCTGTGTCATTATAACTGCATTATAATGACCCAGCAGTGTTTAGCAGGATTAGGGCAAGATGTATCATGTGTGTGTAACCATGATTCAAACAGGGGTCTGGGGGAATGACCCCCGCTTCCGTCTGTGCTGAGAAGCAAGTTGGGGTCGGGGGTGTGTAAATAAAGCCTATTCATCACAACCATCTTGCTCCATTGTCTTTGTGTGAACCCTTGCAAACGTCACAATATATAGTTTTGATGACCAATAAACATTTGTGTTGTGCTCACGAAAGAAGCCTACGAGTTTTAGTGAGATCAGGTTAAACAGTAAGATAAGACGAGCCTTTATTAGTCCCACAATGGGGAAATTCCAGGATTGCAACAGCACAGGGATAGCAACACTCAGAGCAATAATTAAGAAGATACAGAAGATATAAATAAGAGCAGTGGATATACATGCATACACATAAATATATAAATATATATACAAAGTGCGGAGCATTGTAGCAAGATGGAATAAACAGCATAACCGTCTACTTAGTTATCCTACATAGTATGAATATGTACCCATACATATTGTCACCCTCCGTAGCGACCGATGATTTCCTAGTTGTATACTGGAGGGGACCATTGTGTAAGTCTATTGCGTCTTTTGCATTCAATACTATTAGGTTGTCACGTTTTTTTGCTATCTCTGCGAGCAGCCTTGCTTAGGTTATACAGGTTAATGTGGATAATGACTCTCTAATCTGATTGGGTAAAGATTTTTGGAATGTACCAATCTCAAGTAAGGACCAATATAATAATAGTAATAATAATAATAATGTTTACCATTGTGTTACCTCATCTTTTCTTTTAACAACACCCAATAGGCATTTAGGAACTGAGGACACTAATTGTTGAAGCTTTGGAGGTGGAATTCTTTACAATTCTTGCTTGATTTACGACTTCAGTTGCTCAACAGTCTGGGGTCTCTGTCATATTTTGTGTTCCAGTAATTGTTAGATATTCCCCATATTAAGAGGCAGCACAGACGTGGGGACGCACACACGATGTGACATCATCACGCCGTACCTATATTAGGGGACTACCGGCAGGAGACTGCCTCTTCGGCGCTCAACCTCCAGCCAACACACCAGACTGTACCCAGCTATAGTTAGCTTGCTAGCTTCTGTACTGTAACACGTGCTGTTTACAGCGTTGTTTAATGAACCATCGTTCAGCCATCGCCTCCACTGTACTAATTTCCAGACACAACAATGGCAACAAGGAGAAAAATTGGCTTTCCAGAGGAAAATTCAATGTTCTTCCTGGAGATGAAAGTGTGTCTGTTACACTGATAGGAGAGTGACATGGCTGGACAACCCAGGCTCCGCTGTCTGGCGAGCGGGTACAGGTTTGGGCAACTAGAGGAGGAAATTTCAATTCAATTCAACTTTATTTATATAGCGTCATTTCACAACAACAGTCATCTCATAGCACTATCAACTGTAGGGGGGACCCCCACAGTTGCAGAAAGACCCCAGCAATCAAGCGATCCCCTGTGAGCAAGCACTTGGTGACGGTGGAGAGGAAAAACTCCCTTTTAACAGGAAGAAACCTCCAGCAGAACCAGGCTCAGGGAGGGGCAGTCATCTGCTGCAACTGGCTGGGGGGTGAGGGGATAGAGAAGAAGAAAAGAACAGACATGTAGAAAGCAAACAGCACGATGGGGACTCAGTCTATGGGAGAGAACAAACAAATATTAATGACCAGCAAAAAAAATATTTCATAGAGAGTGAGGAAAGGAGTGAGGCTCAGTGCATTACTGGAGGTCCCCCGGCTGACTAAACCTATTAGCAGCATAACTAAGGGAGGGTTCAGAAACACATGATCCCTCCCTAATTGTAGGCTATATCAAAAAGGTAGGTTTTAGCCCTATTCTTAAAAACAGAGATCGAGTCTGACTCCCGAATCCAGATTGGCAGCTGATTCCACAGGAGAGGAGCTTGATAACTGAAGGCTCTGCCTCCCATTGTACTTTTGGAGATTCTAGGTATTACAAGTAATCCTGCATTTTGGGAGCGTAGTGCTCTGTTAGGATAATACGGTAGTATCAGATCTTTTAAATAAAAAGAAGCCTGATTGTTTAGAGCTTTGTAAGTAAGAAGAAGGATTTTAAACTTGATTCTAAACTCTATGGGAAGCCAATGAAGGGAGGCCAGAACCGGAGAGATATGATCTCTCTTTCTAGTACCTGTTAAAACTCTTGCTGCAGCATTTTGGATCAGCTGAAGACTTTTTAAAGATGTTTTAGGACAGCCTGATAATATAGAATTACAATAATCTAATCTCGAGCTAACAAAAGCGTGGATCAGTTTCTCAGCATCACTCTGAGACAAGATGCTCCTAATCTTGGCAATATTACGCAAATGATAGAAGGCAGTCTTAGAAACAAATTTAATATGTGAATTGAAGGACAAATCCTGATCAAAAATAACTCCAAGGTTCCTCACAGAGCTATTAAGAGAAAGAGTAACCGCATCCTATCGCATCCTACCGCATCCTTATCTTATCTTATCTTATCTTAACAATGAAAATATATACAGTGCTTTCTAATAATGTTGCCTAACGGAAGCATATATAAACTAAAAAGAGTAGGGCCTAGCACAGATCCCTGTGGAACTCCATGACTGAGCTTTGAGTTGAAAGAAAACTCATTATTTACATGAACAAACTGGAACCTATCAGATAAATAAGATCTAAACCACTGCAACAAAGTTCCATTAAGTCCAACATAGTGTTCCAATCTATCAAATAGAATATTATGATCGATAGTATCAAAAGCTGCACTAAGGTCTAAAAGGACAAGTACAGAAACAAGTCCATTATCAGATGCAATGAGGAGGTCGTTAGTGACCTTCGCTAAGGCTGTTTCAGTACTATGATGGATTCTAAACCCAGACTGAAACTCTTCAAGTAAACCATTTCCCTGCAGGTGGTCAAATAATTGCGTAGCAACAACTCTTTCTAAGATTTTTGAAATGAAAGGGAGATTAGAGATTGGTCTATAGTTAGCTAAAGCTCCTGGATCTAGCATTGGCTTTTTGAGTAAGGGTTTAATTACAGCCGTTTTAAAAGCCTGCGGTACATGGCCTAAAGTTAATGAAGAATTGATTATATGAAGAATAAGGCTACCAATAAGTGGGAAGACTTCTTTAAATAACCTGGTAGAAATAGGGTCTAAAAGACAAGTTGAAGGTTTGGATGAGGAAACTATTTTGTCTAACTCACAAAGGTCGATTGGAGTAAACTCATCAAGACAGACACACAAGGCTGCACGGTGGCGCAGTGGTGGGCTGCACGGTGGAGTAGTGGTTTAGCACTGTGGCAGCACAGTTTTACCCTCGGCCGGGGGATCGCGGGGATCATGAGATCGTGGGTTCGATCCCAGCCCCCGACCAACAGTGAGCTGTGTGGAGTTTGCATGTTCTTCCTGTGTTGCGCGGGTTTACTCCAGGATTTCTCCGGTTTCCTCCCGCATACCAAAAACATGTAGGTTTAGGGCGCTCGCGCACGCAGCGACCAGCAGCCGGTGGCTTGTCACCAGACTGCAAACCAAGTCTACCTACGGGTACAAATAAGTAACAAAAAAAAAAAAAAAAAAATAGAAGGAGTTGTAGTAGTTACAGTATTTAAATTAACTGTGGGAAGAATCTGATTGATTTTATCTCTGATGGATGAAATTTTGTTATTGAAAAAGTTCATAAAGTCCTGACTAGTAAGCTCTAAGGCAGGGGTGTCAAACTCATTCCATGGAGGGCCAAGACCCTGCATGTTTTGCTTCTACCCAGTGTCTTCAGCAGGTGTTTTCACTGAACAGCAATCAGTGGGAAGAAATTCAGAGAAAGCACCTGTTGAAGACACTGGGTGGAGGTAAAACCTGCAGGGTCTTGGCCCTCCATGGAATCAGTTTGACACCTGTGCTCTAAGGGAATGCTAGGATTGACAGAGTCCTGACTCTTTGTCAACCTGGCTACAGTACTGAAAAGAAACCTGGGATTATTCTTGTTCTCTTCTATTAATGCAGAGTAATAACTCGTTCTAGCTTTTCTAGGAGATTTTTTTATAAATTAAAAGATGATTTCTCCAAGCTAAATAGATTTCATCTAAATTAGTGGAGCGCCATTTTCTTTCTAATTGACGAGTCTTCTGTTTTAAGGTACGAGTTTCTGTGTTGAACCAAGGAGTTAGAAATCTCTGATTAGACTTTTTCTTTTTTTAAGGGGGCCACCAAGTCTAGAGTCTAATGCAGAGAAGCTGAAACACTATCCACCATGTTATCAATTACAGAAGGAGCAAGCTGTCTATAGCTTATTTCCGTTGTGTTGACACATGGCATAGAGGAAACAATCTGCATAAATTTGGTAACAGCATCATCTGAGAGGCATCTACTGTAATAATATTTTTCTTTAGGAGCCAAATAGTCAGAAATAGTAAAATCAAAGGTTAACAGACAATGGTCTGACAGTACAGGGTTATGAGGAGCATGTATATTAAAGTCCCCTACTATAATTATTCTATCAGATTTCAGCACTAAATCAGCTAAGAAATCAGCAAATTCGGATAAAAATTCTGAGTAGGTTGATGGGGGACAATAAACTATGGCAAATAAAATTGGGTTTAACCTAAAATTGCTAAAGTGCCCAATACTAAGGACCAGGCCCTCAAAGGAATTATAACATGTTTTTTGCTTTACATTAACTAGTAATTTGGAATGGTAAATTGTTGCTACTCCTCCTCCACGACCAGAACTTCTGGGATTTTGACAGTTTAAATAACCAGAGGGAGTTGATTCATTTAAACCAACATAATCCTCTTGCCCTAACCAAGTCTCTGTAAGGGAAATTAAATCAATCTGATGATCAATTAACAGATCATGGACTAACAGAGACTTGGGAGTTAGAGACCTAATATTTAATAAACCACTTTTAATTTTTAAATTATGAGGAGGAACAGAGGCCAAATCATTCAATTTAGAGGCTTTATGTTTAATTTGAGTTTTACCAATATTTTGCTTTATCACTTTGGGATGCTTATACATTATATTTTTATTTACTTTGGAGGGAGCAGACAACGATTCTCTGATGGGGAAGACAGGGGCTAAGCTGAGGGGTGGCGGATGAAGAGGAGCTGCAGAGAGGCGTGTAAGACTGCGACTCTGTTCATGCAACCAGTGTACGCTGCACTACAAAAACAAAAACCCACGAATAAAATCGAATGGTCTCCTGAGCAGGAGCGCGCATTCTCTCAAGTCAAATCAGCCCTCACAAACGCTGCTTTGTTGGCACACCCAGTTCCAATGGCCCGCATGGCGCTCACCACTGACGCGTCCGATTTAGCCGCCGGGGCAGTCGTTGAACAGTATGTAGCTGGGGCCTGGCAACCGCTCGCGTTTTTCAGCAAAACCTTGCGCGATAGTGAACGAAAATACAGTGCGTTCGACAGGGAGCTGTTGGCTCTGCACTTGGCCATCCGCCACTTCCAGTTCTGGCTGGAAGGGTGCCGTTTCACCGCGTTCGTGGACCACAAGCCACTGACTTTCGCGATGGCCAAGATTTCAGAACCTTGGTCGGGCCGGCAGCAGAGACAGCTGGCCACGATATTGGAGTTTACCACCGATATCCAGCATGTGGCAGGTAAATATAATGTAGTGGCAGACTGCCTCTCACGTGCTGTGGTGGATCCGGGCCCCGTGGGGGCAGACTCTGCAGTCATGGCCGCGGGCCAGGGTAGCGACGCGGAAGCGCTCGCAGCCCCGGTCCGCGTAGGGTTAGATTATGCAGCCATGGCCGCGGAGCAGGATAGCGATGTGGACGTGCACGCGCTCCAGTCTGGACCAACAGGGTTAAGGCTGGAGTACAGGGTGCTGCAAGATTGTATGCCCCCCCCCCAATCTGCGATATCTCCCACTGGACGGCCGCATCCGGTGGTACCAGCTGTGTGGCGCCGTCACGTTTTTGACTCGATCCATTCTCTGGCGCACCCGGGAGTGCGCGCATCGGTCAAAATGGTAGGAGAGAAATTTGTATGGCCGTGGTTGCGCAAACAGGTCAAAGAATAGGCGACAGCCTGCGTAGCTTGTCAGCGAGCCAAAATACACAAACACACTAGAGCTCCTTTGGAGCCTTTTCACATCCCGGCTAAGCGCTTTGATCATGTGCATGTCGACCTGGTAGGCCCCCTCCCGTCGTCACAGGGGTGCACACACCTTTTGACAATGGTGGACCGCACTACTCGCTGGCCGGAAGTGGTCCCACTGGCATCAACCACAGCCGAGGAGGTGGCGCGCGCGTTTTTAACAGCGTGGGTAGCACGTTTTGGAGTTCCGTCGGACATAACGTCCGACAGAGGTCCTCAGTTTGTGTCCGAGCTCTGGTCAGCGATGGCCCGCAGCCTGGGGGTAACGATCCACCGCACTACCGCGTACAACCCCCAGGCTAATGGTTTATGCGAATGTTTCCATAGGTCATTGAAAGCAGCCCTCAGAGCGCTGCTTACGGATACAAATTGGGTAGACAGGCTACCATGGGTTTTATTGGGGTTGCGTTCTGCACCTAAGGAATCAGAATCAGAATCAGATTTATTGCCATTGTTCATGTAGTACACAAACTAGGAATTTATCTCGGTGCCATGCTGCAACATTAAAAACATGATGACAAAAAGGGATAAACTAAAAAACTAAAGGACTAAAAACGTGCAATAAGTGTCGAAAAATAAGTAATAATAAGTAATAATAATAATAATACTAATAATAATAATAATAGTAATAATGAGTAGTACTAGTCAAGGCAGTTTTTAAAAAATTAGCAAGTAGCAGATAATGTGAAGTACCACATAGTACAGTCGATAATGCAACAGAAAAACAGTGATGAATGACGTGAGTCTGGTTGAGCTGCTGTACTAACTAACTAACTAACTAACCTGCACTTATATAGCGCTTTTCTAGTCACAAAGACCACTCAAAGCGCTTTCACTAATACTAACCCTCTATTCTAAGGGTCTATAGGAAACAAATATCTAGGGACAATTTTGAACAACCAATTAACCTAACATGCAAGTCTTTGGATTGTGGGAGGAAACCGGAGCCCCCGGAGTAAACCCACGCAGCACAGGGAGAACATGCAAACTCCATACAGAAAGGTTCCAACCCCTGCCAGCCTGGGGATTTGAACCAGGAACCTTCTAGCTGTAAGGCAACAGTGCTAACCACTGCACCACCGTGCTGCCACCACCGTACATAGTGCACGAGAGTCAAAAAGTCACTTAATGTTCAGCAGTCTGATGGCAGAGGGGAAAAAGCTGTTCATGTGCCGGGAGGTTTTAGTCTGAATGGACCGAAGCCTTCTACCTGAGGGGAGGGGGGCAAACAGTACGTGACCAGGATGTGAAGGATTGGCTATGATCTGGCCAGCACGCCTCCGGGTCCTGGAGATGTACAGGTCCTGGAGAGATGGGAGCTCGCAGCCTATCACCTTCTCAGCAGTGCGCACGACGCGCTGCAGCCTTAGTCTGTCCCTGGCAGTGGCTCCTGCATACCACACAGTTATGGAGGAGGTGAGGATGGACTCGATGATGGCCGTGTAGAACTGCACTAACATCTCGGTGGGTAGCTTGAGCTTCCTCAGCTGCCGCAGAAAGAACATCCTCTGCTGGGCCTTTTTGATGAGGGAGCTGATGGTTGGCTCCCATTTGAGGTCTCGGGTGATGGTGGTGCCCAAGAAGCGGAAGGAATCTGCAATGGTGATGGGAGAGCCTGTGATGGTGAGGGGGGGCAGGGGGGTTGTGACTTTCCTGAAGTCCACAATCATCTCCGCTGTCTTCAGAGCATTCAGCTGCAGGTTGTTGTGGCTGCACCAGGACACCAGCTGGGCCACCTCTTCCCTGTAGGCGGACTCGTCGCCGTTGGAGATGAGCCCGATGAGGGTGGTGTCGTCCGCAAACTTAATCAGCTTAACAGACTGGTGGGAGGAGGTGCAGGAGTTGGTATAAAGGGAGAAGAGTAGGGGGGAAAGTACACAGCCCTTGGGTGATCCAATGCTGATGCTAACAGAGTCTGAGACAGACTTCCCCAGCCGCACATGCTGTCTCCGGTCCGTCAGGAAGTCAGTGATCCACCTGCAGAGGGAGTCAGGCACGTTGAGCAGGGACAGCTTGTCCTGGAGCAGATCGGGGAGGATGGTGTTGAATGCGGAGCTGAAGTCCACAAACAGAATCCTGGCGTAGGTTCCTGGGGAGTCCAGGTGCTGCAGGATGGAGTGGAAGGCCAGGTTGACTGCGTCATCCACAGACCTGTTAGCACGGTAGGCAAACTGCAGCGGGTCTAGGAGGGGTGTGGTGATGGACTTGAGGTGAGACAGGACCAGGCGCTCAAAGGACTTCATGACTACAGAGGTGAGCGCTACAGGTCTGTAGTCGTTAAGTCCAGTAATCCGTGGCTTCTTGGGGACAGGGATGATGGTGGAGGATTTGAGGCAGGTCGGCACATGACATTGCTTAAGGGAGGTGTTAAAAATGTCTGTGAAGACAGGAGCCAGCTCTTTCGAACAGTGTCTCAGGGTGGAGGGAGACACACTGTCCGGCCCGGGGGCCTTGCGCGGGTTCAGTCTGGAGAACTGTCTGTGCACGTCCTGCTCACTGATGACAAGGGGAGGGGGGGAGGAGGAGGAGGAGGAGGAGGGGGGGACTGCTTTTGATGAATTAGGGGCTGAGGAGGCAGTGGAGCTGGGTGGAGTGGGTGAGTTGGACACAGCTGACGAGGTGTCAAAACGGGCGTAATGTTGGGACAGTTTTTGACAAAGGGCTTTGTCATCCTGACCTTTAGAAGCCTGAGGCCGATAGTTGGTGATTTGCCTCAGTCCTCTCCACACAGAAGCCGAGTCATTAGCAGTGAACTGCTGCTGGAGTCCCTCAGAATACACAGATTTAGCTCTCCTCAGCTCTCTGTTAAACCGATATTTAACCTCCCTGTAGCAGTCCCTGTCTCCACTTTTCAACGCTGCTTCCTTCTCCTTCCTGATCCGTCTGAGCTTAGCTGTGAACCAGGGCTTGTCATTAGAATATCTCACCCTGGTGCGCGATGGAAGAATGTCCTCCTCACAGAAGTTGATATATGAGTTCACAGTGTCTGTGTACTCATTAAGATCATGTGTGGCTCTTTTAAACATGCCCCAGTCAGTTATTTCCATGCATGTGTTCAGTTTCTCTCCAGCTTCACTGGTCAATTTCTTTGTGGTGGTCACAACAGGTTTAGTGAGTTTCAGTGTCTGTCTGTATGTGGGGATGAGGTGGACCATCACGTGATCAGATAGTCCCAGCGCAGCGCGGGGAACAGCGCGATAAGCGTCCTTTACTGAAGTATAACAGTGATCTAGCGTGTTATTTCCTCTGGTTGGACATTTAATAAACTATTTGTAGCGGGGGAGCTCGTGACTCAGATTGCTCTGGTTAAAATCGCCCATCACAATAACCAGGGAGTCTGGAAAGTTCCGCTCCGTAAGTTGGATGTGATCTGCGAGCACGCGCTGAGCTTCGCGCGTGTCCGCATCGGGAGGGGCATACACAGCGACGAGGATGAATGAGGCAAACTCCCGCGGGGAATAAAATGGCTTGCAGTTAATAAAAAGAAATTCCAGGGCGGGAGAACAGTGTTTGGAAATCACCGTTACATCAGAGCACCAGCTGTTGTTAATATAGAAGCACACTCCTCCTCCAATAGACTTACCGGAGAGCTCTGTGACGCGATCAGCACGATACAGCTGAAATCCCTCGAGGCTGATTGCGCAATCTGGAATGTTCTCATTAAGCCAGGTCTCAGAGAAGCAGATGACAGACGAGGAAGCGAGGTCTTTGAAACGCATCAGCAGTCTTAATTCTTCTACCTTGTTCAAGAGAGAATTGGCATTGGATAGAAATATGCCAGGCAAGGCTGTTCGTGTGCCTCTCTTTCGTAGCCGAGCGAGAATCCCCCCTCTCTTTCCTCTTTTCCGCCGTCTTGCTTTTTTGGCCGAACAATGGATCAGATCGGCGGCAGGAGCTAAAAAAACTGGAAGAAGGTCCATGGGGGTGAGAGTCCTGATATTTAATAGTTCTTCACGGGTGTATGAACCAGCAGACGCACAATCAGTGAACAAAAACAGACAAATTATAAAAATTAAAGGGCAGCGAAGCACCATGGCGGCCGCTGTGGGCGCCATCTTGTTTTTTTTTGGTTTTTTTTAAGGAGGATTTGCAAGCCTCCCCAGCTGAGTTAGTTTTTGCACAGCCTCTCCGGCTGCCCGGGGAATTTCTCCCGGATAATCCTGCGCCAAATTGCCCCCCCGCTCAATGGTTGCAGAGCGACACGGGATCAAACACGCTTCCTGGCCCGGTTCATCACAGCTTCCCACGCGTTTTTGTGCCGAAAGCCTTAAAAAATGCGGGAGTTTGTTTTTGTCAGACATGATGCCCATCGCCCAAACTTGCAGCCGCCGCACGATGGACCGTTTAGGGTGCTGGAAACAGGAGAGAAGCATTTTTTGCTAGATTTGGGAGACAGAAAGGAGGTAATTGGTATTAACAGACTCAAACCCGCTTTTGTTTTGGCGGATGAAGCTGTGCAGTTGGCAAGGGCCCCCCGTCGCAGCAGACCCCCTAGAAGGCATTCTCCAGAACACCCACAGAGATTGACTAACAGTTCTAATCCACAGGCAACAGTCCCACAGCAGACTGCAGAGGCAGTAAAGCCGGCTTACAGCAAATACGGCAGAAGACTTAGGCCTAGGCAATGGGTGGATTGATATGTAGTAATGTTATTATGTCATGCATCTCTAGTTATGATTGTTCCATTTTAGACGTTTGGGGGGGTCATGTGGGCAACATATGTTGGTTACATATGCTCCACAGATATATTGCTGTGTGTTGATTGTATTGTGTGCTGCACGTCTCAAGGAACAAAAGGACTGAGCCTCCGAGAGAGCCTTTGGGAGGTAACGGGAAAGTGTGAGGTTTGGCCTTTGTTTCAAGGAGATGACCTGGAGAGATTTCCGGACCACCGGAGACTAAGGGACAATTGTGTGAAGTTCAGAGGGGTTACATTGTGACTGGGATTAAGTACCATGTGACTGTATGTTTGATTAAACACCATGTGACTGCAGTTTTGATGTCCGGGGTATAAAAGACAGATGTGAGATAATTCATCCTCTTTTTCTGCTTTGAAATTGTTGGAGTATGTGTTTGTGAATAAAGCTGAACCTGAGGAATAAACTCAGTCTCATCCTTCCGCACATCCTCCACAAAATAACAATTATTAATTGCTATAATCCATGTAACAGATTGACAGTTGACACTTTGAATACTGTAACTAGACAAGCACAGGGTAAGGTAATTTGGTGTGGGGATTTTAATGCACATAACACACTGTGGTAGCAGGAACATAGATATAAATGACACAGTAATTGAGGATTTTTTTTAGATGACAGGGACTTAATATGCATAAATGATGGGAAAGGTAATAGATTTAGCAGTAACCTAGACACAGAAAGTGTGTTAGACCTAACTTTGGTTTCAAATGCGACTGCAGGAATCACATCTTGGGAGGTATTAAGTCGGTCAGCTAATGGGAGTGATCATTACCCAAAAAGAGTTAAAACTGGTCTAGAAGTGGGAGAAGAAGGGATGCGATCTGACACAAGATGGAAATTGGATAAGGCGGATTGGGATAAATTTAAATATCTGTGTAAGACTAGATGTGAGCAGCTAAATAGTGATGACATTATTGATGGGGAGAAATTTAGTGACATGTTTGTATGAAAACCCAGAAGCAGACACAGACTTGATTATAACTCTCAATGATCTTTTATTAATACAGTGAATGCGTGTATGAGTGAGTGGGTGTGTACGCAGAACAGGAGAGAACTGGCAACGCTACGAGAGGAGAAGAGAAGGGGAATTAATAGCAGTACAACCCCAGAGACTCAAACGAGCTGAATAATAGATAATCTTACTGGGCACAGGAGTCGTTGAAGCGCCGAAGAGTCATACAGTCCTCTCCAGGCTGCCGGAGCCCTGCTCCAGAGGTTCAAAGTGCGAGGTGAGGGAGAAGGAACAGGTGCAGCCCCAGCTGAGGGAAGAGGGGGTGAGTGTGTATGGTGCACTGGTCTGGTCCCCCACCTGGAGGAGGGGTAAGTCCACCGCCAGGAGGGAAGTCCACCTGTGCACAGGGGAGAGAGAAGGAGAGAAGCTGGAGATGAAGGTGAGGATTCCCGAGGGAACAGTCTCACTGTTAGTTGGGGAGACAAAGCTCCCAGATGACAGGTGCCGAGAAGATGTGACGAAGGGAGGCGTGACTCCCAGTAGATACAGCAGGTGAGTTGAGGTGAGGAGAATTTCACCCAAGGAGCATATACGTCTCCGTGGCGGAGAGCAGGAATCCACTCCTGATAAAGGGTGCCTAATTGGGGAGAGCATGTGTGAAAGCAGGCAAAGCTGGGAATGGTAATTAGTGAACAGAGGCACCCAGCGCGGGTCACTACATTTAGAAAAAGTGTCAGTGTGATTAAAATAGTCTACAAATCAAACAATACCAAAAAGTACAGGTTATAGACAATGAAAGAATCTTCCTTGGTGGGATGATAATTGTAATAAAGCTATTAAAAATAGAAATGCGGCATTCAGACAAGTGAAAAAGCGTCATACTTTGGAAGCAGTGATTGAGTACAAACGGTGTCAGGTAATTGTCTGGAAAACACTTATAAGCGTTTATTTTGGAGACAGTATTGTAATACTGATCTGTTCACACTCCGACAGGCAGCAAAAAGTAAGCTAGGAGCAGGAAGACAAAAGAAGAGGAAAACAGCAGCCTTGTATGTAGCAGAATGGAATGTACACACTCTGTTGGACAGAACAACATCACAGCGCCCAAAAAGACAGACCACGCTTGTGGCCCTGGAAATGAACAGATACAATGTAGACATAGCTGCACTTAGTGAAACAAGATTGCCTGGATATGACAGCTTGGAAGACCATGGGGACATCATCTTTTGGAGTGGGAAATCAACTCAAGAAAGGAAAGAAGCAGGAGTGGGCTTTGCAGTTAGAAAAGAGATAGCAGCAATGCTTGATGAGGAATCGGTGCCAATCAACGACAGGATAATGACTATGAGACTCCCACTACAACGGAAGATGTATGCCACACTCATCAGTGTATATGCCCCAACAATGACCAACACAGAGGAGGTGAAGGAAGAGTTCTACACTGATTTATGTGAGACTATCAGGCGTGTACCGACTGATGACAGGCTGATACTCGTTGGAGATTTTAATGCCAGAGTTGGTTCAGACACTGAGAAATAGAAAGGAGTACTAGACAGTCATGGAGTAGGCAAGTGCAATGCTAGTGGAGAACGTCTACTTGCACTATGTTCAGAGTACAACCTTGTGATAACCAACACTCTATTTAAGCACAAGGACACACACAAGAAGGCATGGATGCACCCAAGATCCAGGCACTGGCACTTGTTAGACTACATCATAGTCAGGCAGAGAGACATAAGGGATGTATTGGACCCCAAAGCAATGAGAGACGCGGACTGTGGTACTGATCATGTTATGCTGAGATCTAGATTAAGGATTTAGAGAAGAAAACAGCACTGCAGGACAGGTGCGAAGCCACCACGGAAGCTAAACCCTAGTGCACTGAAAGGCCAAAAGAAGCAGGAAGAACTTACACAGGAAATGGATGAAAACTTGAAAGACTGGGACAGCAACAACTCAGAGAATGACATAGAAGAGAAATGGGCAACACTGAAGGATACGGTGTATCAGACTGTGAGTGATGCATTAGGCCACCCTGTGAGGAAACATCAAGATTGGTTTGATGAGCATGATGAATACCTGAAGAAGCTACTAGAAGTGAGGAATACAGCTAGGCAGGAAATCCTACAGTGTAGCACAAGGTCAAAGAAGAAGAAATACTCAAAGGCTCAGAGTGAGCTACAGAAGTACACCAGAGAGATGAAGTCCAACTGGTAGGATGAAAAAGCGGAGGAACTTCAAACTGCAGCAGACAGGAAGGACATGAAAACATCCTTCACAGGTTTGAGAGAAATCTACGGCCCTAAACCAAGAGGATTGATCCAACTAAAGGCTATGGATGGTGAAACGGTTTTGCAGGAGAAAGATGAGAAAGACAAGATCCTGGACAGATTTGCAGACCACTTTGACCAACTACTAAACAACCCTGGAGATCTCACTGAAGAGGCTAAAGAAGCTCTAGTGCAGTGACCAGCTGTATCAAGTCTGGATGAACCACCAAATTTTGATGAACTAAAGGCAGCTATCAGGACAACACAGGATGGTAAAGCTCCAGGAAGGGATGGAATTTCAGCAGATGTGTGGAAATTTAGTGGTGTTCATCTGACCAACTGCCTGCACAAGCTCATCCAAGAGATATGGGATGCCCAGAAAGTACCTCAAGACTGGAAGCATGCAAGTATTGTGCCTTTGTTCAAGAAAGGTGACAGGAAATTACTGAGGTATATCACGGCTAGCCACTGTTGGTAAGATTCTCACATGTACTACTGAACAGACTCAATGAACACATCTTGCAGAATGTACTACCAGAAACCCAGTGCGGCTTTAGAAGTGGGAGAAGCACAATGGACATGATTATCTATTTGAAACAGGTTCAAGAAAAGTGTATCGAACAGAACATGCCGCTTTATATAGTCTTCACAGACTTCAGTAAAGCCTCCGATACTGTTTCGCGACAAGGACTTTGGCAGGTACTCAAGAAATATGGCTGTACAGAGAAGTTTGTCAGCCTGATCGAGGCACTCCATACAGGTATGCAAGCAAACGTGGCAATGAGTGGTTCAGTATCTAAAGACTTTTCAGTAAGCAACGGGGTGAAACCAGGGTGTGTGCTGGCACCTACACTCTTCTCGCTATATCTGGCAGCCATGCTTGAGGTGGCCTTCAAAGACACTTCAGAAGGAGTATACATTCAAACAAGGAAAGAAGCAGACTTGTTCAATGTAGCACAGTTTAAAGCCAAGAGTAAGACATCGATAAAGGTAGTAAGAGAAATGCTCTTTGCTGACGACAGTGCTCTAGTTGCATACAGTGTGGAAGATATGCAATGTTTAGTGGAGAAATTTGCAAGAGCAGCTAGCCAATTCAGCCTCCAAATCAACATCAAGAAGACAGAGTGCCTTTATCAACCGCCAAAGTTCCAATTATCAACATCACTACCAGAAGAGATCAGCATTGGTACAAAGCTACTAGTCAAGTGCAAGACTTTCAAGTATCTAGGGAGTACTGTTTCAGAGAATGCTAGGCTGGAGGATGAACTATCTCTCAGAATGGGAAGAGCGAGCGCTGTGTTTGGAAACTTGAGGGAGAGACTGTGGAACAATCGACGTATCTATCCGTGTGAAATGCAAAGTGTACAGAGCGACAGTACTGGCTACTCTATTGTACATGCTGAAACCTGGACTGTCTACAGAGTGCAGGTGAAGAAACTCCACGTGTACATGATGAGACACCTCCGAGCTATAATGAACTTCTCATGGAAAGACAAGATAACCAACATAGAAGTGTTGAAACGAGCTGTTCTACCATCAGTGGAGGATATGCTAAAACAGATGAACCTGAGATGGCTCGGACAATGTTGAGAGGATGGACCACCAGCGTCTCCCTCGGCAGTTACTCCACTCCCAGTTATGCAAGGGCAAATGCAATCAGGATAGACCAAGGCTCAGATTTAAAGACACTGTAAAAAGAAACTTGAAGAAGCTGGACATAGACAGGAGTTCCTGGCAGCAGCAAGGCTAAGGACAGAGCTGTGTGGAGGAATCTGATCAGACCTAAATTAAACAGTCATTGTCACCCACGACAGACTGCTATGATGATGATGATTGTAATACTATAGGAAAAGAAACACAGCTGTCAGATATTTGGGGAATGATTAAGAAAATGAGTGGTATACCAGTGTTAAAAAGTAATGGGGAAATAGCTATTACTAATATAGACAAAGCAGAACTTTTGGCACAAACTTTAGTGAAGATTCATAGTTCAGAAAACCTACCAAACACAATTAGACAAAGCAGGGGAAGCACTTTATCCAAACACTCACATGTGAACAGAAGGAAGAATACTTCAAGGGGCACGATAGATTTGCCATTCACTCTATGGAATTGAAAAGGACTATTCTGAAATCGAAGCAGTCTTCGCCAGGGAAGGATGGCGTATGTTATAGGATGTTGTCACACATGGAGGAGAGTGCACTTCAAACAATATTAAAGCTATTTAATAAAGTTTGGGAAACTGGGAAGATTCCAAGGGCATTGAAACTATCAGTTATAGTACCAGTCTTAAAGCCAGGGAAAGATTCATCTGATCCCAATAATTATAGGCCAATAGCTCTTACCTCACAGCTAGGGATAACAAGGGAACAAATGGTGACTGAAAAGCTGAATTACATTTTGGAAGGGAGGGAATGTCTTTCTCCTTTACAAAGTGGATTCCAAAGAGGGAGAAATACCATGGATTCCATTTTGCACCTTGAAAAATGGTACCCCCCCCCCCAGGCAGCATGTGTAGCCCTGTTTTGTTTAGTGTTATGATTAATGATATTTTTGAAGGAATCGAGAGTGGAATAGGGAAGGCCTTGTATGCAGATAATGGGGCCTTATGGATAAGGGGACGTAATCTTGTGTACGTTCAGAGGAAAATGCATTAGCCCAGGTTGATCAATGGGCAAACCGGTGGGCTTTTAAATTACACTGGTCAACACCAAATTTATTGTCTAAGTTTTTTTTTTGGGGGGGGGGGGGGGTTAGCTGATTTAGGACAATTTTGATGTGCTGAATCCAAAAATCACATTGGTTGTGCTCAATCAGGGCAACTTTCTGAACTATGGCCACATGTTTTTTTACGTTTTTGTTTACATGTATGGGTATTTTCGCTTTATATGATGCAAAAATCTTTATTTCTTGAAATTCTTTGAATTTTGAACAATGATGATGTAACATTCAGTTTACATGTACTTATCTTTAGCAATGTCTACTATTCAATTTACAGTACACCTGTACAACTGCTGTACAACTGCTTATAACATAAAACCCTGACCTGATCAAGAAAAACGGATGTCCTTTTCGGATTCAGTGGTGCAAAATTGTCTTAAATCAGTTGAAAAAACACAGACAACTTGCAAAAAAATTATTTTTGTTATGCTGTGTTATCGGTCTCAAAGACACAAATAATTTGCTTCTCTAAAAGTCACAAACAAATTTCTTTAAAACATTATGGCCAAAAGTTACAGCAAGTAAAGTTAGTTCGGTATTTAGGAGTGTTGTTTGATGAAAAACTAACTTGGAAGCAGCACACTGAAAAAACTAAAGGAAAATGTAAAAAAAATAAATAATATTTTGAGATGTTTAGCAGGACGGGACTGGGGGGTTTCTAGGGCCTCTCTGTTGATGGTGTATCGAAGTCTAATGAGAGTTACACTAGACTATGGATGTGTTGCATTCATGTCGGCTACTGATTGTCACCTGAATCAACTGGACATAGAGCAGACAAATGCTCTTAGGATTTGCTGTGGTGCATTTAAAACTTCTCCAGTATCAGCGATCCAAGTAGAGATGGGTGAAATGCCCTTAAGATTAAGAAAAACCAAATTAATGCTGGCATACTGGATCAACTTGAAGGGGCATAAGCGGTCACATCCTCCAAAAGCTATTCCTAATGATTGCTGGGAACACAATGAGTCCAACATTGGTAGCTTTGGATGGATAAGTGATGCCATTGCTGAGCAGGCAGGATTAAAATATAGATTTTAGCCCAACGGTCCTGTGGTCTGTTATTCCTCCATGAGGAGGCAACATAAGCAATCAGCAGCAGATTATATAGTACATAAATATATTGAGTCTGATTCATGAGCCCCCCTCATGGATCGTCACCTTATCATGGTGGGGGGGGTTGCATGCCCCAGTGATCCCAGGAGCTATGTTGTCCGGGGCAATTTGCCTCTGATAGGGTCTCCCAAGACAAACTGGTCCTGGGTGAAGGGCCAGACTAAGAACGATCCAACAGACTCTCATGATAAATTGTATATTGTGGTGCACATATGTAGTTTCACGGGCTCACATGTATATGACTGTTCATATGCTCTCATGTATATTCCTGTGTGCTTACTTTGGCTTCACGTCTGAAGAGGAACAAAAGGTCTGGACCTCCTAGGGAGATGAGGAGGATGTGAGTGTTGACCTTTGGATATGCAAAGAGATGGACATGAAGGATTTCCTGACCACCGAGGTTTGGGTGGAAGAGAGGAACTGCAGGGGGGATGCATTGTGTTTGGGATTTAAAGACAATGGAATTTTGTGCTTTGATGTCAGGGGTATAAGACTGGCAGAGGTTGGGGGTTCTGCCTCTCTTCTGATTTGTATGTTGGAGAGTGTGTCGAGAATAAAATGGAACTTGAGAAATAACTCAGCCTCATCCTTTCCACACATCTCCACACTGGTGACCTTAAGACGTATTATGGCCGGTGACGATTCTCCTGCACCGGACTCATCAGGAGCCAGCCAGGCTAATGCAGCTACCACAGTCCAGCTACCTGATTTCTGGCAGCATAGCCCGCGCTCCTGGCTTAACGCAGTCAAGGCACAGTTCCATCTTCAGAGGGTTTCAGCAGACGCCACGAAATTCTACCATGTGGTTGCAAAGCTGGACAGCCACACAGCCCAGCGAGTAGAGAGCCTGATTAACCACCTGCCAGACGACGACAAGTATGGCACATTGAAGGCTGCTCTCATCCGTTTTTTCACCCCCTCGCTGGGAGAGCGAGCAGAGAAGCTCCTGGCGTTGACTGAGGGCGAGGTCGACAGACCTGCAGACCTGATGGCGAAGATGCTGAGTTTGAGAGACTCTGAAGATGATGGTTTTATCTTCGCCCACCTTTTCCTCAGGACACTACCGTCAGCGGTGAGAGTTACCCTGGCCAGTTCACAGCTGCTGGCCCACCGAGACTACCACGAGCTGGGCCAGGAGGCGCAGTGACTCGTCGACGCCCATAGACGACACACGGCCACGACCGCAGCAGCGGAGCTGGGCGCAACATCCGGAGATGGCAGGGGGCCAGAGGCTGCAGCACCAGACTCACCGACGACAGCAGCGGCGGAGGCCAGGAGACGTGGAGCGGACGACGTCCTTTGCTTTTACCATCGCCGTTTCGCCGAGAGGGCATGCAAGTGCATTCCACCGTGCCAGTTCAAGCGCTCGGGAAACGCCAAGACCGGGAGTCGGTAGCAGCTGCGGCTCTCAGTGAAGAGAACAAGCTGCTCTACCTGAGGGACGCGCGATCGGGGAGGCACTTCCTCGTGGACACAGGCTCACAGCTGAGTTTCATCACACCTTCCTACGCTGACCGGCTGGCGCCTTCCAGTGGCCCTGTGGCGTCAGCAGCGAACGGCTCGGCGATTAAGACCTTCGGGGAGAAGACCCTGTCTCTCTCTTTCGACGGCCGTACATTTGAGTGGACTTTCGTCATAGCGGCAGTCAATTTCAACATGTTAGGTGCTGATTTTTTGTGCTTACATGGTTTGTTGGTCGATCTTGTTAACAGACGCCTGGTTAATGCACTCTCTTTTTCCTCTATTCCCTGTACAGCGCGAGTGACTCCGCCAACAGCACAAGCCAACGTCACAGCTGCAGGTGGTAAGTTTCACTCACTCCTCAATCAGTTTCCAGCACTCACGGTGCCAATGTTTTCGGCAACCGTGGCTAAACACGGGGTGGAGCATTTTATTACTACCACTGGGCCGCCTATTTTTGCAAAAGCTCGGCGCTTGGATTCAGCTATACTGGCCATAGCGCGCGAGGAATTCGCCAACCTAGAAAAATTGGGCATCATCAGACATTCAAACAGCCCTTGGGCTTCACCGCTTCACATGGTCCCTAAAACTGATGGCTCATGGTGGCCGTGTGGTGATTTTCGCAGGCTGAACAATGCTACAGCACACGACTGCTACCCAATCCCACATATCCAGGGTTTTTCAGTTCATTTGGCGGGGACGCGCGTTTTTTCTAAGATAGACTTGGTGCGCGGTTATCATCAGGTCCCAGTACGCGCTGAAGACATACCCAAAACAGCGGTAATAACTCCTTTCGGGCTCTTTGAGTTTTTGCGCATGCCGTTCGGGCTTAAAGGCGCAACGCAGACTTTCCAACGCATGATGGACGCGGTGTTGCGCGATCTTCCTTTCATGTTCGTCTACCTGGATGACATTTTAGTAGCCAGTGCATCCGAAGACGAACACGAAAAACACCTCACGGCAGTTTTCCGGAGGTTGGCAGAGCACGGGCTAATAATTAACCCAGCGAGGTGTCAGTTCGGGGTGGCACAGATTGATTTTTTGGGGCATCGCGTCTCTCCCGAAGGTGCAGTTCCTCTGCTTGACAAGGTGCGCGCGGTGGCAAATTTTCCCCAGCCACAAACGGTCAAAGCATTACAGGAGTTTTTGGGAATGGTGAATTTTTAAAACCGTTTCCTTCCCCGCGCGGCGCAGCTCATGCAACCATTGTATGCTGCGCTTAAAAAACAAAAACCCGCAAATAAAATCGAATGGTCCCCTGAGCGGCGGCGCGCATTCTCTGAAGTCAAAACAGCCTTGGCAAACGCTGCGTTGTTAGCACACCCAGTCCCAACGGCCCGCATAGCGCTTACTACTGACGCATCAGAGGTGGCCATAGGGGTGGTTGTCGAACAGTATGTGGCTGGAGCCTGGCAGCCGCTCGCATTTTTCGGCAGGACTTTGCGCGATAGTGAGCGGAAATACAACGCATTCGACAGGGAGTTGTTAGCCCTCCATATGGCTGTTCGTCACTTCCAGTTTTGGCTGGAGGGACGCCGTTTCACCGCGTTCGTTGACCACAAGCCGCTGACTTTTGCGATGGCCAAGATTTCAGAACCTTGGTCGGGCCGGCAGCAGAGACAGCTGGCCGCAATTTCGAAGTTCACTACCGATATCCAGCATGTAGTGGGCAAACTTAATGTGGTGGCAGACTGCCTCTCGCGTGCTGTGGCTGCTCCATCCCGCGTAGAGGTAGATTTTGCAACTGTTGCCGCGGACCAGGGTAGCGACGCGGAAGTGCGCGCGGCCCCAGTCCGTGTAGGGATAGATTACGCAGCCATGGCCGCGGAGCAGGGTGGCGATGCAGACGTGCGTGCGCTCCAGTCTGGACCAACAGGGTTAAGGCTGGAGGACAGGGTGCTGCAAGACAGTATGCCCCCCCTAATCTGCGATGTTTCCACCGGGCGACCCCGTCCAGTGGTGCCGGCCTTGTGGCGCCGCCGCGTTTTTGACTTGGTTCATTCTCTGGCGCACCCGGGGGTGCGCGCTTTGATCAAAATGGTGGGGGAGAAATTTGTATGGCCGGGCCTGCGTAAACAGGTTAGAGAGTGGGCGGCAGCCTGCATAGCTTGCCAGCGGTCCAAAGTGCATAGACACACGAGAGCTCCTTTGGAGCCGTTTCATATTCCAGCTAAAAGGTTTGATCATGTCCATGTGGACCTCGTAGGCCCCCTACCGCCCTCGCAGGGCTGCACACATCTTCTGGCAATGGTTGACTGCACCACGCGCTGGCCGGAAGTGGTTCCCCTGTCGTCAACTACAGCTGAGGAGGTGGCGCGCGCTTTTTTAACTGCATGGGTAGCGCGTTTTGGAGTTCCATCGGATATTACGTCTGACAGAGGCCCACAATTTGTTTCCGAACTTTGGTCAGCGATGGCCCGCAGCCTGGGGGCAACGATCCACCGCACGACCGCGTATCGCCCGCAGGCTAACGGGTTATGCAAACATTTTCACAGGTCGCTGAAGGCGGCTCTCAGAGCATCGCTTACGGATGCAAATTGGGTTGACAAACTGCCATGGGTTTTATTGGGGTTGCGTTCTGCACCTAAAGAGGATTTAGATGCCTCCCCAGTGGAGCTAGTGTTTGCACAGCCACTTCGGCTGCCCGGAGAATTTCTCCCTGACAACCCAGCGCCAGAGTTCTCCTCGGCTCAGCGTTTGCAGAATAGCAATGGCCCGAGTGCCCTACCCGGCCCCGTTCACCACAGTTTTCTGTGTGTTTTTGTGCCTAAAGCTTTAAAAAATGCGGAGTTTGTTTTTGTCAGGCATGATGCCCACCGCACAGCTCTGCGACCACCATACGATGGACCATTCAGGGTGCTGGAAACAGGTGATAAGCATTTTTTGCTAGATTTGGGTGGCAGAAAGGAGATGATTGGCATAGACAGACTCAAACCTGCTTTTGTGATGGCTGACAAAACTGTGCAGTTGGCAAGAGCCCCGCGACGGGGTAGACCCCCTAGGGAGCGTTCCCCAGTACACCCACAGAGATTGACTAACAGTTTTAATCCCCAGACAGCAGCTCCACAGCAGGAGGGCGCCGCGGAAGAGGTTAAGCCCGCCTGCAGCAGATACGGCAGACGGTTGAGACCAAGGCAACATGTGGACTGATGTATGATGATTTTATTATGACATGCAATCTGTGTTTGGTTGTTCCTTCTTAGACGTTTGGGGGGGGGGGGTTATATGTGGTGCACATATGTAGTTTCACGGGCTCACATGTATATGACTGTTCATATGCTCTCATGTATATTCCTGTGGGCTTACTTTGGCTTCACGTCTGAAGAGGAACAAAAGGTCTGGACCTCCTTGGGAGATGAGGAGGATGTGAGTGTTGACCTTTGGATATGCAAAGAGATGGACATGAAGGATTTCCTGACCACCGAGGTTTGGGTGGAAGAGAGGAACTGCAGGGGGGATGCATTGTGTTTGGGATTTAAAGACAATGGGGTTTTGTGCTTTGATGTCAGGGATATAAGACTGGCAGAGGTTGGGGGTTCTGCCTCTTTTCTGATTTGTATGTTGGAGAGTGTGTCGAGAATAAAATGGAACTTGAGAAATAACTCAGCCTCATCCTTTCCACACATCTCCACAATATCAAGGATTCAGTGTACCCCGCCCGGTATGGGGTTACCGGGGCCCCACCCTGGAGCCAGGCCTGGGGGAGGGGCTCGAAGGCTAGCGTCTGGCTCAGCCCGAAGGAGTTACATGCGTCCACCCTCCAGTGGGCTCACCACCTGCAGGAGGGATCATGGGGGTCTGGTGCTATGTGGATTAGGTGGCGGTCAAAGGTGGAGACCTTGGCGGACTGATCCCAAGCTTTCTAAACTGGCTTTTGGTACGTGGAATGTCACCTCTCTGGTGGGGAAGGAGCCTGAGCTGGTGTACGAGGTTGAGAGATACCGGCTAGATATAGTCGGCCTCACCTCAACACACAGCTCTGGTTCCGGAGCCAGTCTCCTGGAGAGGGGCTGGAGCTTGGCCTTTTCTGGAGTTGCCCCAGGCAAGAGGCGACGAACAGGGGTGGGTATTCTTGTATCGCTCCACCTTGCTGCCTCTATATTGGAGTTTTCCCTGGTGGATGAAAGGGTTGCTTCCCTGCACCTCCGGGTTGGGAAACAGGTCCTGACCATCATTTGTGCCTATGCACCAAATGATGTTTCAGAGTACCCACCCTTTTTGGAGTCTGTGACTGGGGTGCTGGAGGGTGCTCCTCTTGGAGACTCCATTGTCCTACTGGGGGACTTCAATGCGCACGTGAGCAACGACAGTGAAACCTGGAGGGGGGTGATTGGAAGGAACAGCCTGCCCGATCTGAACCCGAGTGGTGTTCAGTTATTGGACTTCTGTGCTAACCACAGTCTGTCCATAACGAACACCATGTTCAAGCATAAGGGTGTCCATATGTGCACCTGGCACCAGGACACCCTAGGTCACAGGTCGATGATCGATTTTGTTATCGTATCATCAGAACTGCGACCGTATGTCTTGGACACCCGAGTAAAGAGAGGTGCAGAGCTGTCAACTGATCACCACCTGGTGGTGAGTTGGATCCAATGGCAGGGGAGGAAGCCATTCAGACCTAGTAGACCCAAAAGTATAGTGAGGGTGTGCTGGGAGCGTCTGGCTGAGTCCCCTGTCCGGGAGGTCTTCAACTCCCACCTCCGGAAGAACTTCAACCACATTCCGAGGGAGTCTGGAGACATGGAGTCTGAATGGGCCATGTTCTCCACCTCTGTTGTTGAAGTGGCAGCCCAGAGCTGCGGCCGCAAGGTGGTCGGTGCATCTCGTGGTGGCAACCCCCGAACCAAGTGGTGGACACCAGTGGTGAGGGGGGCCATTAAGCTGAAGAAGGAGTCCTATCAAGCTTGGTTGGCTTGTGGGACTCCCGAAGCAGCTGAGGTGTACCGGCAGGCCAAGCGGAGTGCAGCTCGGGTGGTTGCTGAAGCAAAAACGCGGGTATGGGAGGAGTTCGGTGAGGCCATGGAACAAGACTTTTTTTCGGCCTCAAAGAGATTCTGGCAAACTGTCCGGCGGCTCAGGAGGGGAAAGCAGCTCCCCGTCCACACTGTGTATGGTGCGGATGGGACGCTGTTGACTTCAACTGGGGATATCGTCGGGCGGTGGAAGGAATACTTTGAGGATCTCCTCAATCCCACTGATACGCCTTCCACAGAGGAAGCAGGGTTTGGGGATAAGGGGGATGACTTGCCTATCACAGGGGCTGAGGTCGCCAAGGTGGTTAAAAATCTCCTTGGTGGCCGGGCCCCGGGGGTGGACGAGATTTGCCCTGAGTACCTCAAGGCCCTGGATGTTGTTGGGTTGTCATGGTTGACACGCCTCTGCAAATTGCGTGGAGGTCAGGGGCAGTGCCTTTGGCATGGCAAACCGGGGTGGTGGTTCCTCTCTTCAAAAAAGGGGACCGGAGGGTGTGCTCCAACTTTAGAGGGATCACACTCCTCAGCCTCCCTGGGAAGGTCTATGCCAAGGTACTGGAGAGGAGAGTCTGGCCTTTGGTCGAACCTCGGATTCAGGAGGACCAATGTGGTTTTTGTCCTGGCCGTGGCACATCAGACCAGCTCTTTACCCTCTCGGGAATTCTTGAGGGTTTGTGGGAGTTTGCCCAACCAGTTTACATGTGTTTTGTGGACTTGGAGAAGGCATTTGACCGCGTCCCTCGTGGATTTTTGTGGGGGGTGCTTCGGGAGTATGGGGTATTGGGCTTGTTGTTACGAGCTATTCGGTCTCTGTACGACCGTTGTGAGAGTTTGGTTCGTATTGCCAACACTCGGTCGGAGTCATTCCCAGTGAGAGTTGGACTCTGCCAGGGCTGCCCTTTGTCACCGATCCTGTTCATAATTTTTATGGACAAGATTTCTAGGTGCAGCCAGGGAATGGAGGGTGTCATGCTTGGTGACCACAGGATCTCATCTCTGTTGTTTGCAGATGATGTTGTCCTGTTGACTTCATCCAGCAATGACCTACAGCTCTTGCTGGGATGGTTTGCTGCTGAGTGTGAAGCGGCTGGGATGAGAATCAGCACCTCCAAGTCCGAGTCCATGGTCCTCAGCCGGAAAAAGGTAGATTGTCCTCTCCGGGTTGGGGACAGGCTCCTGCCCCAAGTGGAGGAGTTTAAGTATCTTGGGGTCTTGTTCATGAGTGAGGGGAGAATGGAGCGAGAGATTGACAGACGGATTGGAGCAGCATCTGCAGTGATGCGGATGTTGTACCGGTCTGTTGTGGTGAAGAGGGAGCTTAGTTCTAAGGCAAAGCTGTTGATTTACCAGTCAATCAGAATCAGAATCAGAATCAGAATCAGAATCAGGTTTATTGCCATTGTTCATGTAGTACACAAACTAGGAATTTGTCTCGGTACAATGCTGCAACATTAAACATGATAAGATAAAAGAAATAAACTATACATGTAATAAAGTGTAGGATAAGATTAAGTGATACTGGTCAACAGTTAAAATATATTAGCCAGCAGCAGATACTGTGGAGAACTACAGTATATAGTGCAGTCGGTAATGCAGGAAGAAAACAGTGATGATTGACATGAGTCTGGTTGAGCTGCTGTACATAGTGCACGAGAGTCAATAAGTCACTTAGTGTTCAGCAGTCTGATGGCAGAGGGGAAGAAGCTGTTCATGTGACGGGAGGTTTTAGTCTGGATGGACCGAAGTCTTCTACCAGAGGGGAGGGGGGCAAACAGTACGTGACCAGGGTGTGAGGGATCGGCTATGATCCGGCCAGCACGCCTCCGGGTCCTGGAGATGTACAGATCCAGGAGAGATGGGAGCTTGCAGCCGATCACCTTCTCAGCAGTGCGCACGACGCGCTGCAGCCTTAGTCTGTCCCTGGCAGTGGCTCCTGCGTACCACACGGTTATGGAGGTGGTGAGGATGGACTCGATGATGGCTGTGTAGAACTGCACTAACATCTTGGTGGGTAGCTTGAGCTTCCTCAGCTGCCGCAGGAAGAACATCCTCTGCTGGGCTTTTTTGATGAGTGAGCTGATGGTCGGCTCCCATTTGAGGTCCCTGGTGATGGTAGTGCCTAGGAAGCGGAAGGAATCAGCAGTGGTGATGGGAGAGCCTGAGAGGGTGAGGGGGGGCAGAGGAGTAGTGACTTTCCTGAAGTCTACAATCATCTCCACTGTCTTCAGAGCGTTCAGCTGCAGGTTGTTATTGCTGCACCAGGACGCCAGCTGGGCCACCTCTCTCCTGTAGGTGGACTCGTCGGCGTTGGAGATGAGCCCGATGAGGGTGGTGTCGTCCGCAAACTTGATCAACTTGACAGACTGGTGGCTGGAGGTGCAGGAGTTGGTGTAAAGGGAGAAGAGTAGGGGGGAAAGTACACAGCCCTGGGGTGATCCGGTGCTGATGCTAGTATAGTCTGAGACAGTCTTTCCCAGCCGCACATGCTGCCTCCGGTCCGTTAGGAAGTCGATGATCCACCTGCAGAGGGAGTCAGGCACGTTGAGCAGGGACAGCTTGTCCCGGAGCAGAGCGGGGCGGATGGTGTTGAATGCGGAGCTGAAGTCCACAAACAGGATCCTGGCGTAGGTTCCCGGGGAGTCCAGGTGCTGCAGGATGGAGTGGAGGGCCAGGTTGACTGCGTCGTCTACAGACCTGTTGGCTCGGTAGGCAAACTGCAGCGGGTCCAGGAGAGGGGTGGTGATGGACTTGAGGTGGGACAGGACCAGGCGCTCAAAGGACTTCATGACTACAGAGGTGAGCGCTACAGGTCTGTAGTCATTAAGTCCAGTGATCCGTGGCTTCTTGGGGACAGGGATGATGGTGGAGGATCTACGTTCCTACTCTCACCTATGGTCACGAGCTTTGGGTAATGACCGAAAGAACGAGATCACGGATACAAGCGGCTGAAATGAGCTTTCTCCATAGGATTGCTGGACTCACCCTCAGAGATAGGGTGAGGAGCTCAGTCATCCGGGAGAGGCTCAGAGTAGAACCGCTGCTCCTCCACATTGAAAGAAGTCAGTTGAGGTGGTTTGGGCATCTGATTAGGATGCCTCCTGGATGCCTCCCACTTGAGGTGTTTCAGGCACGTCCCACTGGGAGGAGACCCCGGGGCAGACACAGGACTCGGTGGAGAGACTATGTCTCCCAGCTGGTCTGGGAACGCCTTGGTATCCCCTCTGAAGAGCTGGAGCAGGTGGCTGGGGAGAGGGAAGTTTGGGCTTCTCTGCTTGAACTGCTGCCTCCACGACCCAGACCTCCGGAAAAGCGGTAGAAGATGGATGGATGGATAAATATATTGAACAGAACTTCAGAAACAGGCCGATAACATTTACCAATGGTTCCAAGGATCCTACAACTGGTCGTAGTGGAGCTGCGGTATACATTCCTCAGTATAAAATATCTATCAATAAAAGAATCAGTATTCACTTATCAGTATACACAGTTGAGCTAGTTGCCATTATATTAGCTTTACAGTGGTTGGAGATAAATTATAGGAATAATGCAGTCATTGCTTCAGATAGTTGGGCAGCTCTCAAAAGTATTCAGTCACTGCAGTCATGTAGGCAGGACCTATTTGTAGAAATCCACTCCTTAATTTACAACCTATACAATAAAGGTCAGTCAATAAACTTTCTTTTGGTTCCAGCCCACGTTACAATAGAGGGTAATAAGGATGTGGATTTATTAGCAAAATAATCATTAAAATTCGAAGCAACCAATCTGGAAATCTCACTCAGTAAGGCAGAAGGCAAATCAATAATTAAAAATTATATGGTGGAAAAGTGGCAAGAATATTGGGACTCAATAGATACAGGAAGACATCTCAGACATTCAAAAGTGGGTGGACTCTGGAATGGGAGTTGGCAAAAACAAGAAAGAGGAGACACTCATCACCCGATTAAGAATAGGACACACTACTATAAACCAGACGCTACATAGAATAGGTAAACACTCAACTGGCAGCTGTGCACATTGTGGTTCTCCAGAAACAGTTCAGCACGTTTTGTTGGAATGTCAGGGACACCAGGAACAAAGGAAACATCTGATTGCAGTAATGGAAAGGGCTAATTTAAGTTTTGTTTTGGAAAACATGTTAGGAACTACAGTCAAAGAAATATACAGTACGTAGGTCTATTTAAATATTTAAGTGCAACTGGATTAATTAAAATCATGCAGTTTTCTTTTTTCTTTTTTTTTCCTGCCATTCTCTTGTCCACAAGCCAACCTGGTAGGTGGTGGTAATACACCTGTAAGCTGTTGCCAACTGCCAATCAAATCTAAAGGAAGAAGAAGAAGTCATTGGAATTGAGTTTTGTAAGGTATAATTCTCCAGACACACTTATAACCAGCAGGTATCACTGATGACAGGTGTGTGACTGAAAAAAAAAAAAACACTCCATAAGACATATCTGTACTTATCTGACAAGGCTTTGCTCTGTTTGCTTGTTCTGTTCTGTTTTATTTTTTTTTTTTATTATTTTTCCTTCAAATTTAACAATGTAACAAAACACAAGACTGGTCCAAAAAAAAAAAAAAGAGAACAGCAGAAAAAAAGTCCCAATGTTAACATTAAAGCTGTGAGCAGCTGTAAGCGGGCCCTCGCCCATCGTGGAACCCTGGACCCCAGCGCCCGTTGTACCTAGCTGGCTCAGAAAATTTCCCATCGTTGCGGCAAGCACTGCGTGAGTCAAACAGTTTGACAAAAGTTAGAGTGCCACCTGCTGCTCAAAGGAAGAACTGTGCCAATCATTTTTATGTAGGAGAGTGTGGGGCAGGACTCATATCCATCGTAGTAAATTTGGTGAAAATCAGACAGTTTGTCCAAGTTCCAACTTTCTGATGTTCCATGGTGAGGAGTCAACCTTTGCCATGTCGCCATGGCAACACTTCCCTGTCAGTAATGTGTTGCCCACTGACATAGGACTACATAAGACAGTTACCTAAACCAGTGTTCCAGATTTCATGTTCCCAGGGCGTTCCCAACAATCCAAACAAGATCATGGATTGAATGGTGAGGAGGGCGTGTCCATGGTAACAGTGGTGACGAAATGCTAAAGGTGATGTGCAGTTATGATCAGCCACGATGTTTGATAAACCTCAGAAAATTTCATGTCATTCTGGCAAGTGGCACGTAACTAATAACTAAAACAGCTTTCAGCAAGTCTTCCTTTAACCACTAGGTGGCACTATATCTTTTGTCAGATATTTTTATGCAGACGCATTCAGGACGGGACTATTTTCCATCATGGAAACTTTGGTGGACATTGGACAAGTTTTGCTTGAGTTACAGCTGTTTGATATTGTCAGCGGAGGAGACAAACTTCACCATGGTGCCATGGCCACACCTTTTGAGACTGCAACTCACATTTGACAACTTTTTATGGCCAATGCCTATAGATGCCGCCATGTGAAAATGAGTTCAATGGGAGAAGACCCCCAGGAGGACTCCGTTCAAATGCGAGTGGCGCAGTACTTCCCATGAGCAGTAGGTGGTGCTGTAAGTTTTGTCAAGCATTTTTATGTAGAAGTGTGCGGGGTTGGACTAATATCCACCATTCAAAATTTGGTGAAAATTGGATGAAATTTGTCCAAGTTGCAACTTTTTGAGGTTCCATGGCGAGGAGTCAACCTTGGCCATGTCGCCTTGGCAAAACTTCCCTATCAGTTATGTGATGCTGACCCATATAGCACTACAGATGACAGTCACCTCTACCTATGCTCCAAATTTTATGACTCCAGAACCTTCCAAACCCTCCCCACAAGATCACAGATAAAATGGCAAGGAGGGCGTGTCCATGGTAACAAGTGTGACCTCATGGTAAAGTTGATGTGCAGTTATGATCACCCCTGTGGTCTGATGAATCTCAGAAAATTCCGTGTCATTCAGGCAAATGGCACGTGAGTAATAAAGAAAAGTTTTCAGCAGTTCTTCCTTTAACCATTAGGTGGCGCTGTAGATTTCTATGAATATTGCTCTATAGAACTGTTTGGAATTGGACTGATATCCATAATATTGAATTTGGTTGAAATACAACAATGCATACCAGAGTTATTGCCGTCAGAATGGTCATAGAATGATCACGGTGAGGTATTAAACTTTGCCACGCCCCTATGGCCAAACCGTTGAGGTTTAAGAAAAGTTTTCAATAACTTTTAATGGCACATGGGTATAAATGATTGTCACCACAAATAAGCTCAATCGGACAAAAACCCTACGACGAGTTTGATCAAATGCGCGTCACCTGCGAGAGGTGGAAATCAGGTCACTGCCACTTCGTGCCAAAATGGCCAACTTCCTTTTGGGTGTAGATCATCACTTGTATGGAGTTTTTTGCATGTCTTGACATGATAAACATCTCACCTGATTTTCATCTTTCTACGCGAAAGTAAGCGTGTGCCACTCCCCATGACTTCACATGTTAGGTGGCATTGTAGAGCCATTTTTATGGGGTCATTCATAGTTCCTTCAAAATATAAAATTTGTCGCCAGTCTTGAGGACCCTGCAAAAAATGATGAGTTTTCGTACACGTTCACTACCCCAAAAATGAGATCTTAGGTGGAGAAGAAGGGAAAAAAAAATTCTAACAATTACAATAGGGCTCTCGCCCATTGAGTTTGTCATTGGCTCGGGCCCTAATTATCAGTACAGTACTTACGTAGTGTGACAGTTGACAAGCCATGAAAAATAAATAAATTAAAATAGGGCAGTTTGGTGGAGCAGTGGTTAGCACTGTGGCAGCACAGCAAGAAGATGGTTGGTTTGATTCCACCCCTGGCCACCAGTGACCTTTCTCTGTGGAGTCTGCATGTTCTTCCCGTGTCTGCGTGGGTTTCCACTGGGTTCTCTGGTTTCCTCCCACAGTCTAAAGACACGTACGTTAGGTTAACTGGCACTGCCTGGGGATTTTAAATTGTCCTTAGGTATGAATGTGAGAGTGACTGGTTTTCTGTCTCGCTGTGTTGGCCCGGTGATGGACTGGCAATTGGTTACTCTCGCCCAAAGACGCTGGGGTAGGCTCCAGCTCCCTCGCGACCAAAAAAAGGACTAAGTGGTTGAAGATGAAAGAATAACATTATTTTTGTACATAGACACCGATATTTAGACCTTCACAAAAAGGGGAAACATACTGTATTGTCCAATAAAGTCCAAATTACACATTGTTCCCAAAAATTCCAGTGGAACTTTAGTTTTGCAAAAAGATAATTATCTTTCCATCAATACAGTATTTCAGTCTAACTAAAGTCACAACCTCAGAAATGAGTGACTTCCAAGAGGAGACAGAAGGTTGATCAACTCCAACCCTTTTAGCTTTCCTTGCCAACATCAGGAGTGATTGAATAATAATCTAATTCTTTTAGATTTGATCGACGGTTGGCAACCAGCTTACAGGTGCATAATTCAAGAAATCCTTGTCATGATGTCATTTATCATCACTCAAAAAAGTCTGGTAGAGGTCTTAAAGCATCTGGGAATGATGGCCTGACTCAGGGAGAAGTTCTAAATGTCAGTCAGGACATCCGCCAACTGGCTCACGCAGACTAGAAGCACACGTCCCAGGATGTTGTCAGGACCTGCAGCTTTACGTGGGTTGACCCTGATTAGGGTCCTCTGTGTGTCCGTTGCGTTGATGATGATAGCTGGCCCAACAGATGGTAGAGATGGGCCAGCCCTCCCTCTGATTGTCGGGTTTGATGCTTCAAAATGTGCAAAGAAGTTGTTGAGCCTGTCTGGAAGTGAAGAGTCGTCATCATCGACCCCTTGCCTAGACTTATAATCCGTCAGCGCCCAAACTCCCTGCCACATCCATTTGGTGTTCCATGTGTCACAGAGGTGTCCCTGGATTTTCTCTGCATAGGCACATTTTGCCGTCTTAATTCCCTTTGAGAGTGCAGACCTGGCTGAGCGGAGGGTGATCCTGTCCTTCGCTCTGAAGGCTGCATCTCTGGCTGTGAGCAGCGAGCCCACCTCTGCCATCTCCGTCTGCGTGTCTGTGTGTGTGTGTGTGTGTGTGTCTGCCACGACCACACGACTTTGTGTTGCCATGGTAACCATGTCAAAGATCAAAGGCATGCACCACTCATGATCACAGGACCCGCCATGATGACATCAAAGATCAAAGGCAGGCACCACTCACGATAACAGCACTAGCCATCTGTGTGTGTGTGTGTCTGTCTGTCTGTCTGTCTGTCTGTCACGATCATAGGAAAGAAATCTGTGTGTGTGTGTGTCTGTCACGATCATAGGACTTTGTGTTGCCATGGTAACCATGTCAAAGATCAAAGACAGGCATCACTCGCAATCAAAGGACTCGCTATAACATCAAAGATCAAAGGCAGGCATCACTCACTATCATAGGACTCGCTATGACATCTTCAAAGATCATAGGACTCGCTATGACATCATCAAAGATCAAAGGCAGGCATCATTGAACGAGTGGTGATGCTAACGATCAAAGGCAGGTTTCACCAGGGTTACTGTTGCCATGGTAAGCATGTCAAAGATCAAAGGCATGCATCACCACGGTTACTGTTGCCATCCTTCACAGAGCTTCCTTCAATTTCTTCCGGTAGACTGCCAGGTTTATGTCTCTCTAAAACAAAAAGCTGCCTCATCAGTAAACTCACTCCTGGCGTGCATTGAAGACATAAAGTCTTGGATGGCCCTAAACTTCCTAAATTTTAATAATAAGAAGACCGAAGTGATGGTGTTTGGACCTAGTCGCCCCTGTGAGTCACTTCCTGTATACTTGGGCCCCCTTACTCCATCCATCCATCCATCTTCTACTGCTTAATCCTTTTCGGGTCGCGGGGGGGCTGGAGCCTATCCCAGCATCTTTGGGCGAGAGGCAGGGTACACCCTGGACAGATTGCCAGTCCATCACAGGGCACCCCCTTTCTCCTTATGTTAAATCCACAGCTAGGAACCTTGGTTTTATCATGGACAATGATTTTAAATTAGACACGCAGATTCGTTCTGTGGTAAAATCCAGCTTCTTTCATCTAAGACGTTTAGCAAAAGTAAAACCCCTTCTCTCTGTTACATATGGCTCTTGCAAGCCATACAATGAGAGCCGAGGGCGAGCCAGTGAGTTTGCGATGTTTATTATGATGAGAAGAAGGGAATAAAGGAACAGGGCCTTGTGGGGCCTAAAACACAAATAACAATACGAGGATACACTTACAAATAATGCAGAACGATGAGCAGGTGGCTGGCGCCAGACGAAGGGGTTCCAGCCTTACCCACGCCGGAGAAGAACGTGGATAATGATGTGTGAAGTCACAGAGCCTAATGCTCGGAGCTGCTCCCTTAAATACTGGTTAACAGCGCCTCAGCTGACGAGGATTAATTGGGCTCCAGCCGTCTTGTAAAGCTTGACAGCTGGGAGCCCACTGAGACGCTGTCACAATAAGAGCCGGGTTGAGGGGGAAATATGGCCTGAGCGCCGGATAGTACAGCGTCTCACCCCATATGACACAGCCCTCCCCTCACGGCCGGACTATGAACGGCCCGTAACACCCAACCACCACCACCACCACCACCACCACCACCTAGGGTGGGCGGACGGGGTGCAGGGCAGGAGGGAGAGAATCAGAAAAATGAAAATCAGCAATCAACAATAACCAATACAGAGTACGAGGGGAAAACCCAAAGACAATACTCCATAGACCCCAACATGAGGGAAAAAGAAAAAAACCCATTTAGGCAGAGGATAACTGTGGAAATAATAGCCTGAGATACAGGAAGAAAAAAACCCCACAATACTCCATAACCCACAACATGCGGAAGAAAAAACCATTTAGGCAGAGGGTAACCGTGGTAATAACAGCCTGAGATACAGGAAGAAGAAAAAAAAAAGACCCACAATACTCATAGTCAACAATGTACAGGCAAATTGAAAAAGAAAACCAACCCCGGAGACCACGAAATGAGAGGGGAATCTCCAAAGGGCGAAAAAACTAACAATTACAGACATCCCTCAAACAGGAGGGGAGAAAAAAAAAAATCACGCTAAATGCGGAGCAGTAAAAAGAACTTAGCTGTGCCCACCCAAAACACAAGCACAGCAAAGGAAATTCAGTTCGGGGGGTCTCCCCGCACCTAGCGTCCATACTGCCAACAGGGGTGAAGGGAAAAGTTCCGGCGGCCTACCCGAACCCCAGGCCAGAAGACACAGTTCCTCGGGAGGCCGAACCAGGTCACCGAACAGGAAAACAAATGGGTCAGGCGGCCGCACAAACGAGCCGAATGGGCATGGTAGACCCTCCGGCGGCCGACCCGCACTGCCCAACCACCAGGCCCGCGGGGGGAAGAAAGAGGTCCAAACGGGCCCTAGTGGGAGAAGCTTGGGGGAGAGATGATGACGAGGTGGACCAATGTCTGATGGCAGGGAATCTGCAGCTCCCTCACCGGACCTGGACACCGCTGGTGCTGAATCCACGTCGGACCCTGATTGGGTCTCGGTCGAACCCACGTCGGACCCCGATTGGGCCTCGGTCGAACTCACGTCGGACCCCGATTGGGTCGGCGCCGCACCAGAGCCGACCTCCGAACTCGAACCAGGAACCTCCGGCACCACGGGCGATGGCAGCTCCTCGCCGGCGACCCTGGGAGAAGAGTCAGGAGAGAGAACAGAACCGGGATCAGGATCACCGGCAGCACCAGAACCCAGCGAGATAAGCTCGGACGCAGCGGACGGCTGTACCCAGCTCATCTCCCCTAGAGACAGGCTAAAGTGCTCCAAAATGAGAAGGAGAAAGTTAAGGTAGAGCACTTGCCTGATCTCGGGTTCTGACGCCGTCCAGGACTGCGAAGATCCGGGCTCAAACATCAGGAGGTCGTCGTCAGGCTCCCACTCAGCTGCGTCGGGCTCCGCAGCTGGCATGATGGAATACGCAGCTTGTGAGTCCCCCGGCACCGGTGCCCATGCCGATGGCCCACACGGCGTGGTGGCAGGAGAACCTCGTCCCGCTGGACCAGACTGCTCCTCCGTGGAGACCCGGGGACGCTTAGTCGTCGGCATAGGCTCCACGCAGCAGTCTGCTTTCCTCCTCCGCCCACGGCATAGCTGCGGAACCGGAACCAGGCTGTCCAGAACCGCAGGCCCCCTCCTCATCCCACGACGTTGGCCTGGCACTGGGGACGGCTCAGTGGAGAGAGACACAGAGGATGCAGGATTAATAATTACAGCTACAGTAGGTGGTGGAAGTTTGGGGAGCTGCGAACCCTGAACTCCACCTCCGGGAGTCTGACAGAGCAAATCACAAGGTGAGTGTGAATGAACTGAGACTTGCCTGTCTCCTGGAGGCTGGATGGTGCCTGCTGTCGTGGACGTTGCTCCTCCCTTTCCCCGCCGGGTGGTAACGGAGGACCCCCTGGGAGGACGTCGGGGAGCCGCTCCTGTAGATTCCGGGATGGAGCTCGCCAGGTCAGGATTCTGGATTTACACAGCAGCCGGGGAGCGCATCGAGGAGGAGAGGGCGACAGCCGAGATGAGCCGGGCCCGGAGTGCTGGCGTAACAGCGGGGGGAGGTGGCTCGGGAGACGAGGCTGCGGGATCTCCTCTCAGAAGAGGCGCAGGAGTGACAGCTGTGTGGGGGAATGAGACCTTGCGGCGGCCCGGAACTGGATCCGGACGGGGTTCATGCTGAGGAGATTTGACAGTGTGACGACGGCTACTCACAGGGGGCGAAGCGAAGGAGAGACCCGGGAATCGCCGCTCCTGAGCAGAGACAGAGGCGAGGAAGGCGTCGAATTCGGGGAAGTCACGCAGCCCTGGATTCCTCTCCACCAGTCTAACTGCCGCCGCCACATGCTTCATAATTAAGGACGGGTGCACAGCGGAGCGAGCAGCAGCCACTCGGTCCCGGATCTTAATTGCAGTTAGCTGCAGATCCTCCGGGGGAATCCCGAGTGACGTCGTGCTGGATGGGGAAAGCCCTCTGGATGGCGTGAACTCCCGGGCTGGAATAGAGACAGGAGCGGGATCCCGAAGCGAAGGGTGACGTCTCCGCCTCTTTGGCTTCCTGCCAGGATTTCCCTCCAACCCACGGAGCGCTTCTCGTTGTGCGGCAATGGCGTCCCTCCTGGCACAGACCTCAGGATGGTTGGAGTGGCGAGGGAGTCTGTCCAGGAGATTCTCAGCATAATCTAGGTGCCAGCATCTATCGTTGGGGTTGTCGTACAGGGAGGCGGTGAAGAGCGACCCGTCGACATATTCCAAGGCTGTCGCTAGCTCGTCGCCCAGGCGCCGAGCGTGGCTCCTGGGAGACGGCATGCTCTCAGAGCAGACACCCAGACAGGGAAGAAACAAGTCCAAAAACGGCAAACTCACGGCCGCCGGCAACTCGCCTGGCTGTGACTTACTGTTATGTATGGCTCTCGCGAGCCATACAATGAGAGCCGAGGGCGAGCCAGTGAGTTTGCGATGTTTATTATGATGAGGAGAAGGGAATAAAGGAACAGGGCCTCGTGGGGCCAAAAACACAAATAACAATACGAGGATACACTTACAAATAATGCAGAACGATGAGCAGGTGGCTGGCGCCAGACGAAGGGGTTCCAGCCTTACCCACGCCGGAGAAGAACGTGGATAATGATGTGTGAAGTCACAGCGCCGAATGCTCGGAGCTGCTCCCTTAAATACCGGTTAACAGCGCCTCAGCTGATGAGGATTAATTGGGCTCCAGCCGTCTCGTAAAGCTTGACAGCTGGGAGCCCGCTGAGACGCTGTCACCATAAGAGCCCGGTTGAGGGGGAAATATGGCCTGAGCGCCGGATAGCACGGCGTCTCACCCCATATGACACTTTCTAGACCACACTTGGAAACAGTAATCCAGGCTTTTATTTCATCTCGGCTGGATTACTGTAACGCACTTTACGCCGGTATCAGCCAGTCATCTCTTTCCTGTTTGCAGCTGGTTCAAAACGCCGCTGCTCGTCTTTTGACAGGTACACGTGGAAGAGATCACATCACACCCATCTTAGCTTCACTCCGCTGGCTGCCCGTGTATTTTATTTTTTTTTAATGATTTGAATTTTATTGGGTTTTCAATTTAGAAAATAAAACGAAAAACAAACAAACAAGCAAAAAAAAAAAAAATCAAGAACGAATATATCCAGTGACAGGATAAAACATTCCAGTTCCACCCTAGTACTCCTAAGATGATTGGCTTAATCTACAACACCTATAAAGGTGAGATAGGATCTCCACTTATTGTAAAAGCTGTCCATCCTGTCCAAAAGTTTATATGAAAGGCGTTCTAGTGCAGCTAGCTTGACCAGCTCCCTGAGCCACTGAGCTACGGGTGGGGCAGAGGAAGATTTCCAATAGGAGGTAATCAACTTTCGGCCCATCATCAAAGCAGTCTGAATCCACTCGGCGTCAGAGATTGGGTCCTGAATAGTTGATGGATCCCCAAGAACAAAAAGTCTCTGAGTGAAAGGCACTTCTTGCTTGACAATTGTCATAATATGTCTATGGATCTCCAACCAAAAGTCCTGTATTTCCGGACAACTCCAGATCATATGGATAAGTGTACCCTTCCCCTGTAGACATCTCCAGCAGCTTGATGAATGTATAAGATTTGCTCTGAACATTTTATGTGGTGTCCAGTAGAATCAATTCAAAATTTTAAATTGAACAAGTCTGGTTTTCAATTCCCTAGACACTTTCTTCCCATTCCTTAGACTATTTGCCCATTCAGCATCAGTAAATTGTGAATTCAGATCTTTTTCCCATGCCTTTTTGAGAGATGAAAAATCTTTTTTTGAGCTCTTAAGGAGCATTGAATAAAAATTTGAGGCCTTACATCTTTTACCACAGGAACTCAATGCCTGGGTGAGCCAATCTGCCTCAGGAGGAGGGGTAGTTGTCGATCCAAAGACTTGACACAGCAAATGTCGAAGTTGTAAATATTTCCAGAACTGATTCTGTGGTAGTCCATACTGTGCCCGTAGATCATCAAATGATTTGAGAGCTCCCCCTTCATATAGATCTTTTAGCATCAAGATGTCCTTTTTCACCCAGATTTTCCAAATAAATGGAGATTTTCCAATGTGGAGACTTGGGTTAAGCCAAATAGAAGCCATAGAATGAAGATGAGAGCTAAACCCTAGTATAGAAGCAACCTTCTTCCAAACGTATTGTAAAAAGGATACTATAGGATGCGACTGAAATTCAGAAGGAAGTTTGATTGTGATTAGATGTACTAAGGGAAGAGGGCTGCTCAGATAACTCTCCAAAGGAAACCAAGGGGGAGCTCTCTCAGGGGGGAGAGCCTAATGAATCAAATGTCTAAGACTAAAAGCGTAATGATATAAAACTAGGTTTGGGACCCCCAAACCTCCTGAATCTGTAGCCTTTTGTAGTCTTTTCAACTTTAATCTAGGGCGCTTACCATTCCATAAAAACTTATTGCATAGCCGAAAATAACCAACTGGGATCCTAAGAGGAAGGGATTGTAGAAGGTAATTAAATCTGGGTGCACAGATCATCTTGATAACATTGACCTTGCCCCAAAGAGACAAAAAAGGGGCGACCACCTCTCTATATCTATTTTAAATTTTTCGAGCAAAGGCTCAAAATTAATCTGAATCAAATCCGATAAAGTATGAGGAAACAGAATGCCAAGATATTTAATTCCTAATTTTGACCAAGAAAAGCCTATATTTTGACCAAATGTAAACAGTGTTTTAGGGCAATAAGATGTTAGGGGGAGAGCTTCTGCTTTTATCCAGTTAACTCTATAACCAGACAGACGTGAAAATTGGTTAATAATTTTAAGGAGAGCTGGAATTGATTTTTGAGGTTGTGTAATCAGTACCAATGCGTCATCAGCATACAACATTATCTTATGGGTACTGCCATGGACCTGAATACCTGGAAAGTTGCCGTCTTTGCGGATAGCTACAGCTAATGATTCTAATGCGAAAGTGAAAAGCAGGGGACTTAAAGGGCAGCCCTAGCGCGTGCCCTTATAGAGTCTAAAAGGCTGTGATGTAACTCAATTTGATGTCACTGAAGCTCTAGGTTCATTATATAGTAATTTAATCCAGGAAAGAAACTTTGAACCAAAACCAAAAGTCTCTAGAGTGGCAAAAAGATACTGTCACTCAACCCTGTCAAATGCTTTTTCAGCATCCAGGGAGAGGGCTGCTACTGGAGAGAGGTGTGCAAGTGAGGGATCATTTTGAATTGACCATATGATATCAATAAATCGCCTAAAATTGTCTGCCGCACCCATGGAACGAATAAAACCCACCTGATCAGGATTTGTAAGAGATATCATTACTTTATCTAATCTTAATGCCAAAATTTTGGAGAGAATTTTACAGTCACAGTTTATAAGACTAATTGGTCTATAATTCTTGCAATCTAACAGGTCTTTATTGCTTTTTAAAACAAGCGAAATTAAAGCCTCTGTTAAAGAAGGAGGCAAACGGCCTTGTTCAAAAGATTCCGCATCATTTCTAAAAGTAAAGGGGAAAGCTCATCAACACAGGCCCTGTAAAATTCTACAGTGAATCCATCAGGGCCCGGTGCTTTTCCAGTCAGAAGGCTCTTAATAACTTTCACAATTTCATCTTTAGTAATTGGGGCGTCAAGCAGGTCTATTTGTTCCTTCGTTAGGGAGGGCAAAGACAGGGAAGACAAAAATGCATAAATCTCTTGAGATCCAGCCTCCATTTCAGAAGAATAAAGCGAAGTGTAAAATTCTCTGAAAGCACCATTAATTTCATTTGAGTCTGACACCAGAGTACCATCCTACACCCTAATAGCAGATATAGTGCACTGAGTTTCTTTCATTTTAATATATCTAGCCAGCATTTTGCCAGCTTTATCCCCCTCCTCAAATTGTTTGTGCCTAAGGCGAAATAGGGAAAATTCAACTTTTTGTGTTAGGATTGAATTCAGCTCATACTTAAGCTTCAGAAGGGGTGGCAGATTTACTAAATTTGTCTCCTATTTGAATGCAGTCTCTGATATAGCTATTCTCCTCTCCAAATCAATCTGTTTAGCAATGTTAGCTTTCTTTTTAAAAGATGCATATTGAATAATATGTCCCCTAATAAATGCATTAAAGGCCTCCCAAGCAACACTGGCAGAGGGAGCAGAATCCCAGTTTGTCTCGAGATATAAGGAGATCTCTGCTTTCAAAGAGGACACAAAATCTGGATTAAGAAGAAGACTTAAATTAAGCCTCCATCTAGAATTTTTTTTTTAACTGACAAGGCGGAATCATATGTAAAAAAAACAGGCATGGTCTGATAGTAATATGCTACCAATGGAGCTCGAATTTACAGAGAAGACAGAGGATTTTGACATTAGAAAGTAATCAATCCTGGAAAACACATTATGAGCAGTGGAATAAAAAGTGTAATCCCTTGTGGATAGATTGAAAAGCCACCAAACATCTACCAAACCAATTGCATTGCACATGTCTTTCAATATAGAGCCAGATTTAGATGAACGCTGTGAGGGGGTGCTCCGATCTAAAATATTGTCCATGACCTGATTAAAATCCCCACCTACGAAAATGGGATAATTACCCATTTCACTTAGTTTATGTTCAAGTTGTGCAAAAAATGCACAATCAACTATATTTGGTGCATAGACATTAGCGACTATCATCCTATGGCCCTGAATTTCTATAAGGATTATGAGGAGTCATCCATCATCATCACTAACCTCTTTTAGACACTTGAACTGCAAATGTTTATAAATAAGGATTGCCACCCCCCTGCTCTGGCTATTACCACAAGACACAAACCCCTGGCCCACGCAATCCCGACAGAGTTTTTTAGATTCTGTATTAGTGAGGTGGGTCTCCTGAAGCAACGCTACATCCACTTTTTTTTATTTAATAAACGCCAAATTTTTTTTCCTCTTAATTGGGTGGTTAAGACCTTTAACATTCCAAATAATAAGGTTAAGAAAGCTCTGACAATTAGCCGACATCATAAACAGTACATATTACCATCCAAAATATCCAGCAATTCTCTACCAAAAACTTCCTCACTGGGTAAAAGATAAACACAATAAAAGTTGAAAATACAAAAAAAAAAGAAACGAAAACCACTTAATCATAGAGTAACATAAACGGTGACCTAGAACCAATGTCACCCATCGGTGCACAAGAACAGCACCAACCAAAAAAAAAAAAAAAATAAATTAAAAACTCTAAGACCGTGACTGTGAACAGTGCAACAAACTTAGGGAGAGCCGCAGCATTGCAGCAGCTTCATGCATACAGATAATAAAGCGCGGGCAGTAACTTTTATAAATTTTTATGTTCGGTTGTTAACAAAAACAAAAATGAAGCCTTACATTAATACTGCATCAAATCCTCCGTCAAAAATATATAACATATAAACATATAGCATGTATTCATACTTTGTCTTTTGACAGGTACACGTAGAAGAGATCACATCACACCCATCTTAGCTTCACTCCGCAGGCTGCCCGTGTATTTTAGAGTTCATTTTAAAATTCTTTTATTTGTTTTTAAATCCTTGAACGGTCTTGCTCCACCTTACCTCTCTGAGCTTCTGCATCCCTACGCTCCCACCCGGTCCCTTAGGTCAGCTGAACAGCTGCTTTTGGAGGTACCAAAGGTGAGGCGCAAGCTCAGAGGGGACAGAGCCTTTTCCATCATGGCCCCCAGGTTATGGAATGATTTACCCCTGGACATTAGACAAGCACCTTCACTGTCCATTTTTAAAACACGTCTTAAAGCATATTTTTACTCCCTGGCCTTCGACCCAGTATGAGACATTGATTTTATTGAATGAAATGGATTTTTATTTATTTTACTTTTTTTTTTCTTGTGTTAGTGCCCTGCTTTTATGTTCTCTTGCTGTACAGCACTGTATGTAGCCAGTGTTGCTTTTAAAGTGCTTTATAAATAAAGTTGATTGATTGATTGATTGATTGATTGATTGATTGATAGTTTGTCTGCCTTAGCATATTTAGCAGCATCTCATTAACCTCCGCATTCCACTCTTCCAGCTTGGATATGTGACCCTGGGCCTCGGCTACACTCGCCTTTTGGTCCTGTACTTCTTTGTTGCATTCTGTGAATTTATGGTCCATATCTTGTCTGAGGGATGCAGTTTCTTTTATGACTATTTCTTTATTCTGTCTTTAAATTGTGTCAGTTCCTCATGAAGATTTTGTTGCAGCTCTTCTTCTTTTAGATTTGATTGGTGGTTGGCAACCAGCTTACAGGTGCATTACCACCACTGACTTGATTATCATCAATCTATATCTTTGTATAAGGACTTCTTGTCACAGTGGCCCTCGGGAGCCACCATAAGACGCCACAAGTCTCCGGTGAGTTTGCAATGGTGTTTTATTGAGACACAGAAGGATAACACAAGGCAACAAAGGAATGAGCCACAATGGGCTAAAACACACTATACTTGGACAGAGACAGTAAGGCTGAACAAGCTCACTTACGAAACGGTCCGTAGACGAGGGATGCTCGTTAATGAAGAGGGTTGTTTGACGGAGCTTAACAGAGACTGCTGCACCGGGCTGCATTCAGTGTCCGCCTTTTATGCCGGACGCTAATGAAACCCTGAATGCAGCACAGCTGTTCGGCTTTGACAGCAGGAAGCTCCACCAGGTGCACAATAAGAGCCTGGGGAGCCAGATGGGGAACACTGCTGTCAAAGCCTGAAAGAGATGATGTATGACCCGAGCGCGGACGAGATTGGCGCTCGGATCATGACAGTACCCCCCTCTCGAGGGCGGGCTCAGAACGCCCAATGACACCCAAGCCCCCACCCCCCCACCCCCCCAGGGTGGGCGGAAGGGGCGCAGGCCAGGGGGGAGCAAACATGGCAACAGGAGTGCGTAGGCAGACAGAGGGAGAAAAAAAAAGAAAAAACAACGCCCCCATGCACAAATTACAATCAAGGAGGAATGATCACAAGGAAAAATAACAACGAACAGGATATTCAAAAAAACAGACCACGATCAGGGCAGACTGAAAGAAAAAAAAAACAAAAACACAATTACAGGGTACGACAGAGAATACCAAATCCAAACGGCAAAAATACACCAACTAATACAGACAATGAATGGACTTTTGACTGAGAAAAAAAACAAACAAAAACACCGGCTAGGAAGGAGTGAGAAGCACAAATTACAACACAAGACCCCCCGCACATCCCAAAAGATTACAGACACAAAGAAGACGAAAATCCGGGATGACGGCAGTCCTGGTTCTGTGGTATAGAGGCTGATGGTTCGGGGGGCTGCCCTGCGTCTAGCTCCATATCGCAGGCAGGGGGGAAAGGACAGTTCGGGCAGCCTCCCCCAGTCCCATGCCCGGAAACCCAAAATTTCTGGCGGCCGGACCAGGTCGCCAAACAGACAGTCCAGCGGGTCGGGTGGCCGGCCCAGAGTGCCAAATGGGCACAATAGTCGTTCAGGTGGCCAACCCACATCGCTCAGCCACCAGGACCGCAGGGGAGAGAACGGCAACGGCTTCCCTGCAGAGGGGAATAGCGAGGGTGAGCCGGGCCGAAGATAAGGAATCCCAACGGCACCCGGTGGAGAAGGCTTGGGGAAAAAAACGAGGGATCAGTCTGGCGTCGCTCAGCGGCGGGTCTGCAGCTCCACCTCCGAACGTCAACAGGATAGGTGCTGTCCTCCTGTTGGACCCAGGGTGAGCTCACGCTGCACCCATGATGGACCCCGACCGGGTCGCGGCTGCACCCACGATGGACCCCGACCAGGTCACGGCTGCACCCACGATAGACCCCGACTGGGTCAGAACAGCTCCACGGACGACCTCCAACCCCGAACCCGGAGCCTCCAGCATAGCGACCGGGACCAGCTCTGCACCGGTGACCCTGGGGGAAGGCTCAGGAGAGAGAAAAGAACCGGGATCAGGATCACCGGTAGCGCCAGAACCCGGCGAGACAAGCTCGGATGCAGCGGACGGCTGCACCCGGCTCGCCTCCCCAAGAGACAGGCAAAAATGCTCTAACATGGAGAAGTGAAAGACAACACAGAGCACTTGCCTGATGTCAAGTTCCAACGCCGTCCAGGACTTTGACGATCCGGGCTCAGATGGGAGGAGATCGCCTTCTGGCTCCCACTCAGCTACGTCGGGCTCTGCAGCTGGCATGATGGCGTCCACAGCCTGAGGACCCTCTGGCACTGACGTCCACGCCGACGACCCGCTCGGCGTGGTGGCAGGGGACCCTCGACCCGCTGGACAGGATCGCTCATCTGTGGAGACCCGGGGACGCTTCTTCGTCAGTGCAGGCTCCACGCTGCAGTCCACTCTCCTCCTCTGCCCACGGCGTGGCTGCGGGACCGGAACCAGGCTATCCAGAACCACAGGCCCCCTCCTCATCCGGCGACGTTGGCCTGGCGTCGAGGACCGCTCAGCAGAGGAAGACACAGAGGAAGCAGGTTTAACACTACAAGCTACAGCAGGTGGTGGGAGCTCGGGGGACTGCGAACCCCGAACTCCACCCCCAGGAGTCAGACAAGGCAAATCACAATTATGAGAAGATTATTGAACTTGAACTTGCCTGTCTCCCGGAGGGAGGATGGTGCCTGAAGTAGCGGACGTTGCTCCTCCCTTTCCCCGCTGGATGGTGGCAGAGGGCCCCCTGGGAGGACGAGGGGGAGCCGCTCGCGATGGATCTGGGACGGGGCTCACCGGAACAGGACTCTGAGCACTCACAGCAGCCGGGGAAGGCATCGAGGAGGAGGGGGTGACAGCCGAGACGAACCGGGCACAGAGCGCTGACGGGACAGCAGGAGAAGATGACCCGGGTGGAGAGGCTGCGGGGCTTCCCTCCTGGCGAGGCGCTGAGGAAGCCTCTGACTGGGGAGTTGAGTCTTTCTGGCGGCCTGGAACAGGATCCGGACAGGGTTCTTGCTGAGGTTTGAAGGTGGTGTGACGACAGTTTCTTGCAAGGGGCGAGGCGAAGGTGAGGTCTGGGAATTGCCGCTCCTGTACAGAAACTGAAGCGAGCAGGTCGGCGTACTCAGGAAAGTCACACAATGCTGGGCTCCTCTCCACCAGTCTGACTGCCACTGTCACATGCTCAATTATCAGCGTGGGGTGAACAGCAGAACGAGCTGCCGCCACTCGGTCCTGGATTGAAGCAGCTGTGCGTTGTAGCTTCTCCGGGGGATTCCTGAATGACGAGACTCTCCGGCGGGGATCACCCCTGGGCGGTGTGAACTCCTGGGCCGGAATGGCGACAGGAATGGGATCCGGACGTGAGGAGCAAGGATGCCTCCTCTTCAGCTTCCTGCTGGGATTTCCCTCCAGCCCACAGAGTATCTCGCGCTGTGCGGCGATGTCATCTCTCCTCGCGCTGACTTCAGGGTGGTTGGCGAAGCGGGGGAGATGATTGAGCACGTCCTCAGCACAGTCCAGGTATCAGCGCACGTTGCTGTGGAAGTCGAGGAGGGAGGTGGCGATGAGGGTTTCATCGACATATTCAAGAACGTCCGCCAGCTCGTTGCTCTGGCTCCGAGCGTGGACCCTCCGCGACGGCATGCTGTCAGCACGCAGTACCCAGACAGGAAAGAGCAAAGTCCAATGCAAAAACTCACCGGGAATGGCGTCTCGGTGTGGCACCTCTATTTAGGCGTCCTGGCAGCAGTCTACTGTCACGGTGGCCCTCGCGAGCCACCATAAGACGCCACAAGTCTCCAGTGAGTTTGCAGTGGTGTTTTATTGAGACACAGAAAGATAACACAAGGCAACAAAGGAATGAGCCACAATGGGCTAAAACACACTATACTTGGACAGAGACAGTAAGGCTGAACAAGCTCACTTATGAAACGGTCCGTAGACGAGGGATGCTCGTTAATGAAGAGGGTTGTTTGACGGAGCTTAACAGAGACTGGTGCACCAGGCTGCATTCAGCGTCCGCCTTTTATGCCGGACGCTAATGAAACCCTGAATGCAGCACAGCTGTTCGGCTTTGACAGCAGGAAGCTCCACCGGGCGCTGTCACAATAAGAGCCCGGGGAGCCAGATGGGGAACACTGCTGTCAAAGCCTGAAAGAGATGATGTATGACCTGAGCGCGGACGAGATCGGCGCTTGGATCATGACAGTTCTGAACAACTCCTTATGTTGTTGCAGCTCTTTTATAATTTTGCCAATGCTGGCTAGCCCTGTCTGTAGGGCCTCGTGTGGTCGTGATCCATTTTCCCCACTGTGGCATCTTCAGGTTCACTTTCGCTGTGCTCGGTGGCTCCCTCCGCTTCAAGTTGTTCTGTAGGTGAGTTATTGATGCTTTTGCGGCCTCTGCATGTATTTCCACCATTCATTCCTAAAATTTTTGTATTCTAGTGCATGCCTGTGCACGCCCATAGAAACCAAGTGTAAGCAAGCATTTCTACATGCCCATAGAAAGTTACTGTTACCATGGCAACAGTAACTATGGTGAAACCTGCTTTTGAATTTTTAAGTCACCACTCATTCAGTGATGCCCGCCTTTGATCTTTGATGTCATTGCGAGTGCCATGATCATGAGTGATGTCTGCCTTTGATCTTTGATGTCATAGCGAGTCCTATGATCATGAGTGATGCCTGTCTTTGATCTCATAGAGTCCTAATGATCTTTATGTGAGTCCTATGATCATGAGTGAAGCCTGCCTTTGATCTTTGATGATGTCATAGTGAGTCCTATGATTGTGAGTGATGCCTGCGTTTGATCTTTGATGTCATTGTGTATCATAGTGAGTCCTATGGTCGTGAGTGATGCATGCCTTGAAGATGTCATAGTGAGTCCTATGATCTTTTAGCGAGTCCTATGGTTGTGACAGACACATGGTGTCTATATGACATCATATAGACATCATAGGCACGTCATAGGCAAATCCTATGATCTTTTAGCGAGCCTATGGTCGTGACACACAGACTCACTACAGAGTGATTCTTGACCAGATAGTGATGATATAGAGTGCAGTACATGGCAGTAATGCACCTGTGGGCTGGTTGGCAACCGCCAATCAAATCTAAAAGAAGAAGAAGACACACAGAGATTTCTTGAATTATATACTGTATATGGAGTGATATGACTTGGCCGCACCTAGGACACAGTCCAAGGACAGATAATTTTTTCACACATAAGGAGTTGTTTATACAAAGATATAGAGTGATGATAATCAAGTCAGTGGTGGTAATGCACCTGTAAGCTGGTTGCCAACTGCCAATGAAATCTAAAAGAAGAGTGCATGCAGCAGAATTAAGGAAGATTCTTTGGTTATGAAGGAAAATATTTTTTTCTTATTTGCGGTAGATGTGATAAACTGCACTGTGCAGACTTCCAAGAAAACAGAAAAAAATCAAAATCATTGTGAAAGCAGCAGAAAAATATCTTGGCATTAATGGTCTACATCGGGAAGCAATTGAGGACTTGTTAAGTGGGGGATCTTTAAGATCACAGACATCATGGGCTGGTGGATTAGCTGCCAATTGGATCTAAAAGAAGAATAATAATGAGATGAGATGCAGATATGAGATTAAAGAAGAAGAACGTCACAGGGCTATGAGGAGGACATCACAGGACTGTGAGGAGGACATCGCAGAGCTGTGAGGGGGATGTCACAAAGCTATGAAGAAAAACAGACACACAGACAGACAGACATATATGCAATAGAGTGTGTGGCGGTAACAGCCAAGATGTGTAGAGTGATGATATAGTGTGAAGTGATGATATCAAGTACGAGGAGACGAAGAAGAGTGATGTCTGAAGATAGAGTTGAGGTTTGATTGGCCACAGCAATGATGATAGGACTACAGCTCCTGACCAGATAGTGATGATATAGAGTGAAGTATGTGGCAGTAATGCACCTGTATGCTGGTTGTCAACCACCAATCAAATCTAGAAGAAGAAGAAGAATGCACCTGTCTATATATATACACCACCGTTCAAAAGTTTGGGGTCACCCAGACAATTATTTTGTGTTTTCCATGAAAAGTCACACTTATTTACCACCATGAGTTGTAAAATGAATAGAAAATATAGTCAAGACATTGACAAGGTTAGAAATAATGATTTCTATTTGAAATAATAATTTTTTCCTTCAAACTTTGCTTTCGTCAAAGAATCCTCCATTTGCAGCAGTTACAGCATTGCAGACCTAACATGATTGCACAAGGGTTTTCTAATCATCCATTAGCCTTCTGACACAATGAGCAAACACATTGTACCATTAGAACACTGGAGTGATAGTTGCTGGAAATGGGCCTCTATACACCTATGTAGATATTGCACCAAAAACCAGACATTTGCAGCTATAATAGTCATTTACCACATTAGCAATGTATAGAGTGTATTTCTGATTAGTTTAAAGTTATCTTCATTGAAAAAAAGTGCTTTTCTTTCAAAAATAAGGACATTTCTAAGTGACCCCAAACTTTTGAACGGTAGTGTATATATATATATATATATATATATATATATATATATATATATACGTATATATGTATAGAGAGAGAGAGAGAGTGATGAGTGATGATATAGAGTGAAGTATGTGGCGGTAATGCACCTGTAAGCTGGTTGTCAACCACCAATCAAATCTAGAAGGTTATGTGTTCTAAGTGGCATTTGAATATAAAGACTGATACGAGCTCTTAACTACACAGTCGCTCATAACGCCATCTTTTGGCTCTCCCAGTATTTTTTAACATAATTTAATGAATTTTGACACATTTGGACATACTAGTGCATACCTGTGCATGCCCATAGAAAGCAAGTGTAAGCAAGCATTTCTGCCTTTGATCTCTGGTATGGTTCCCATGGAAACAGTAAAAATGTTGATGCCTGCCTTTGATCTTTGACATGGTTACCATGGCAACATTAATCGTGATGAAACCTGCTTTTGTTCATTGATGTCATAGTGAGTCCTATGAAAACTGCCTTTGATCTTTGACATCACCACTCATCCATGGTCTATATCACATCATAGACATAATGTAGACTTCATAGGCGGTCCTATAATCTTTTGACATCATAGGACATCATGGGAACATCAGGTGGTCCTGTGATTTTTTTTTTTTTTTTTTTTAGCAAGTCCTATGATCGTGACAGACACAGACATCATATAGACATCATAGGAACATCACAGGCAGTCCTATGATCTTTTAGCGAGTCCCATGATCGTGACAGACACACAAACAGATCATAGGACATCATGTATACATCATAGGAATATCATAGGTGGTCCTATGGATAGAGTGATGTCTGAAGATAGAGTAGGGATTGGCAAGTAAAGGTTGAATTTAACAATGATGATATACAGAGTGGGGTGTGTGGCGGTGGTGCACCTGTGGGCTGGTTGCCAACCGCCAATCCAGTTTGGGAGAAGAAGAAGAAATGCCACAAAGCGGAGATAAAATGTCACAAAGCTATGAGGAAAAACAGACACACAGAGTGGTGAGCTGGTTGCCAGCCAGCAATCAGATCTAGAAGAAGAAGAGTGATATAAAGTGAAGTGTGTGGAGGTGCATATAGAGAGGAGTGATGTTGGTGGCAGTGGCCACGGCCAAGATATGAATGAATGAATGAATGAATGAATGAATTTATTTGGTAATAATAAACACATACAATACAATAAGAACACACAAATAAGAACACACAAAAGAACAACCGAAAGGGTGTACGCTGAAGCTAGTGCTTATATAGTGCCTACCCCATTACAATTTTAAAATCAATAACATAAAAATGTAAGTCTTACCCAAAATCAACAAAGAAAATCAAACAGAACAAGTAGACAAAAAACCCTTTAAGTTATTACAAATTTATCTCCCAGCATTTACAGTGAGATACTGGGAGATTTTCTCATCTTTGTACAATTTTTTGAATTGCATCAGAGTTGAACATGTTTTAACATTTTCAGAGCAGCAGTTCCACAGTTTAACTCCAGTGACAGACATGCAATGATACTTTGTATTTGTTCTAACCTTTGGCTTATTAAAAACAGAGTTACCTCTTAGCTCATATTTGCTTTCCCTTTTTTAAAACCGTCTCTGAATATTTACAGGTAATTGGTTATTATTTGCTTTGTACATGATTTGAATGACATTATAATCTACCAGATCTCTAAATTTAAGAGTATGTAATTGAATGAATATTGGATTTGTTGGTTCACGATAAGGTTTCTTTGATACAATGCATACAACTTTTTTCTGTAGTAAAAAGATTAAGTTTGTGTTTGTTTTATATGTGTTTCCCCAGATCTCCACAGAGTATGTCATAAAAGGAACTATCAATGAATTATATAAAATACAAAGAGATTTCTGACACAGGAGATCCTTAACTTTATACAGTACGGCAATGGATTTAGACATTTTAGCTTTGGCATAATTTATGTGTGATTTCCAGTTTAGTTTATCAACAATGACCCCTAGGAACTTGATTTCCAAAACTGTGTCAATTTCAACATTGTTTATTTTAATTTTTCTGTGATTATACAATTTGTGGTTTCCAAATATTAGTTCATTTTCTACTGAATCCAGAAGCTGCTGAAGATTTTCTCCACTACAAAAAAAAGTTGTCATCTGCAAATAAAATACACTTGAGCAATTTAGACACAGAACATAAATCATTAATATACAAAATAAACAGCAATGGACCAAGCACAGAACCCTGTGGTACCCCACACGTCATCTTCAGCAACTCCGAGTCTGTATTATTCACATGAACATATTGATATCTGTCTTCTAAATAGCTGTGTAACCAGTCAAAAGCAATTCCTCTGATGCCATACTTACGTAATTTACTGAGGAGTAATTTATGGTCAACTGTATCAAATGCCTTTTGTAAGTCCAGAAATATTCCAACTGTGTATTCTCTTCTATCTGTTGCATCTGTAATCTGTTCAACAAAGTCCATGAGTGCCAGTGAGGTGGTCCGGTTCTTCCTGAATCCATACTGTTGTTCACAGAGTATATTGTGCTTATCAATGAAATCATTTAGTCTCTTAACAAATATTTTTTTCCAGTATTTTGGAGAACTGAGGTAACAAGGAGATGGGTCTGTAGTTTGACAATAAGTGTTTGTCACCAGTCTTATACAGAGGAAGAACTCTTGCTATTTTTACTTTCTTTGGAAATTTACCAGCAATAAGTGACATGTTGTCCATGCAAGATGGCGCCCACAGCGGTCGACATGGTGCTTCGCTGCGCTCTTTGTTTGTTTTTGTTTGTCAATTGTGTGTCTGCTTGCACTTATACCCGTGAAGAACTTTTAAATATCAGGACTTTGACCCCCACGGACCTCCTCCCAGTTTTTCTAGCCCCTGCCGCCGATCTGGTTTATTGTTTGGCTCGGAAAGTGAGACGGCGGAAGAGAGGAAGACGAGCGGGCGCTCTCGTACGACTTCGCAGGAGAGGCTCGCGAACGGCGCTGCCTGGCATATTTCTGTCCAATACCAACTCTCTCTCTAACAAGGTGGATGAACTGAGACTGCTGATGCGTTTTAAGGACCTCGCCTCCTCAGCTGTCCTCTGCTTTACTGAGACCTGGCTCCGGGGAAATATACTGGACAGCGCGCTGCGCCTCGACGGCTTCCAGCTCTTCCGTGCTGATCGTGACACAGAGCTTTCCGGCAAGACCACAGGAGGCGGAGTCTGCTTCTACATCAACTGCAGCTGGTGCTCTGATGTAACGGTAATTTCCAAACACTGTTCTCCTGCCTTGGAATTTCTTGTTATCAATTGCAAGCCCTTCTATTCCCCGCGGGAGTTTGCTTCTTTCATAATGATCGCTGTGTACGCCCCTCCCGACGCGGACACGCGCGAAGCTCAGCGCGTGCTCGCGGATCACATTCAACACACAGAGCGGAGTTTTCCAGACTCGCTGATTATTGTGGCTGGCGACTTTAATCAGTGCAATCTGAGCCACGATCTCCCCCGCTACAAACAGTTTATTAAATGCCCCACCAGAGGATTAAACACACTGGATCACTGTTACACCACAGTGAAAGACGCATATCGCGCTGTCCCTCGAGCTGTGCTGGGATTATCTGATCACGTGATGGTTCACCTCATTCCCACATACAGACAGAGATTGAAGCTCACTAAACCTGTTGTGAGCACTACGAAGATACGGACCAGTGATGCTGAGGAGAAGCTGGAAACGTGCATGGAAATATCTGACTGGGGCATGCTTAAAGGAGCCACGCATGATCTGGATGAGTACACGGACACTGTGAACTCATATATCCACTTTTGTGAAGAGAACATTCTTCCATCACGCACCAGGGTGAGGTACTCTAATGACAAACCCTGGTTCACAGCTAAGCTCAGACAGATCAGGAAGGAGAAGGAAGCAGCGCTGAAAAGTGGAGACAGGGACTGCTACAGGGAGGTTAAATACCGGTTTAACAGAGAGCTGAAGAGGGCTAAATCTGTGTACTCAGAGAGACTCCAGCAGCAGTTCACTGCTAATGATTCGGCTTCCGTGTGGAGAGGACTGAGGCAAATCACCAACTATCGGCCTCAGGCTCCTAAAGGTCAGGATGACAAAGCCCTTTGTCAGAGACTGTCCCAACACTATGCCCGTTTTGACACCTCGTCATCTGTGTCCAACTCCCCCCCTCCCTCCAGCTCCACAGCCTCCACATTCCCTACTTCATTTAAGGCACCCCCCCCACCTCCCCCCCTCCCCTTATCATCAGTGAGCAGGATGTGCTCAAACAGTTCTCCAGACTGAACCCGCGCAAGGCCCCCGGCCCAGACGGCGTGTCTCCCTCCACCCTGAGACTCTGTGCGAAACAGCTGGCTCCTGTATTCACAGACATTTTTAACACCTCCCTTAAGTTATGCCACGTGCCATCCTGCCTCAAATCCTCCACCATCATCCCTGTCCCCAAGAAGCCACGGATCACTGGACTTAATGACTACAGACCTGTAGCGCTCACCTCTGTAGTCATGAAGTCCTTTGAGCGCCTGGTCCTGTCCCACCTCAAGTCCATCACCACCCCTCTCCTGGACCCGCTGCAGTTTGCCTACCGAGCCAACAGGTCTGTAGACGATGCAGTCAACCTGGCCCTCCACTCCATCCTGCAGCACCTGGACTCCCCGGGAACCTACGCCAGGATTCTGTTTGTGGACTTCAGCTCCGCATTCAACACCATCCGCCCCGCTCTGCTCCGGGACAAGCTGTCCCTGCTCAACGTGCCTGACTCCCTCTGCAGGTGGATCATCGACTTCCTGACGGACCGGAGGCAGCATGTGCGGCTGGGAAAGACTGTCTCAGACTATACTAGCATCAGCACCGGATCACCCCAGGGCTGTGTACTTTCCCCCCTACTCTTCTCCCTTTACACCAACTCCTGCACCTCCAGCCACCAGTCTGTCAAGTTGATCAAGTTTGCGGACGACACCACCCTCATCGGGCTCATCTCCAACGGCGACGAGTCCGCCTACAGGAGAGAGGTGGCCCAGCTGGCGTCCTGGTGCAGCAATAACAACCTGCAGCTGAACGCTCTGAAGACAGTGGAGATGATTGTAGACTTCAGGAAAGTCACTACTCCTCTGCCCCCCCTCACCCTCTCAGGCTCTCCCATCACCACTGCTGATTCCTTCCGCTTCCTAGGCACTACCATCACCAGGGACCTCAAATGGGAGCTGACCATCAGCTCACTCATCAAAAAAGCCCAGCAGAGGATGTTCTTCCTGCGGCAGCTGAGGAAGCTCAAGCTACCCACCGAGATGTTAGTGCAGTTCTACACAGCCATCATCGAGTCCATCCTCACCACCTCCATAACCGTGTGGTACGCAGGAGCCACTGCCAGGGACAGACTAAGGCTGCAGCGCGTCGTGCGCACTGCTGAGAAGGTGATCGGCTGCAAGCTCCCTTCTCTCCAGGATCTGTACATCTCCAGGACCCGGAGGCGTGCTGGCCGGATCATAGCCGATCCCTCACACCCTGGTCACGTACTGTTTGCCCCCCTCCCCTCTGGTAGAAGACTTCGGTCCATCCAGACTAAAACCTCCCGTCACATGAACAGCTTCTTCCCCTCTGCCATCAGACTGCTGAACACTAAGTGACTCTCGTGCACTATGTACAGCAGCTCAACCAGACTCATGTCAATCATCACTGTTTTCTTCCTGCATTACCGACTGCACTATATAGTTCTCCACAGTATCTGCTGCTGGCTAATATATATTTTAACTGTTGACCAGTATCACTTAATCTTATCCTACACTTTATTACATGTATAGTTTATTTCTCTTATCTTATCATGTTTAATGTTGCAGCATTGTACCGAGACAAATTCCTAGTTTGTGTACTACATGAACAATGGCAAAAAACCTGATTCTGATTCTGATTCTGATTCTGATGTTGCATATGTAAGTGAAATGTTTAACAATACAATCAATAATACATTTAACCAAGAACATACTGAAATCATTACCATCAGTTGATTTTTTTTGTCTTTGAATTTGTTAACAATGTCAAGAATTTCTTTTTCATCTGTTTCTTTCATAAACATTGAGTAAGCGTTTATGCTGACGACATTGTCAGCGCCACTTGTATTTGCTGATGATTGGAGTTGGCGATCTTTTTTCCTATATTAACAAAATATTCATAAAATGTGTTGGAGATCGTTATTTTCATTGATTATTCCATTTTCTTAATTTAAATAAGAGATGTAGTTGGAATTTAGTTTTCCTTTCTTTGTTATATTATTTAACACCTTCCATATATTACATGTATTAGTTTTGTTATTTTCCAATAATTTACTGTAATGTGTTTTTTTACTCGATCTTAAAATACTAATGAGTTTATTTTTATAAGTCTTGTATTTCTTTTCAGCTTCCACAGTTCTTAATTTCAGAAACTTTTTGTATAACAAGTTTTTCTTTTTACAAGCATTGTGCAGCAGGCCTTTGGTGATCCAAGGCTCATCTCTGTATTTAACTTTAGTTTCCTTTACCACTAGAGGGCAGTACTTATTATATACTGTAGTTGTGATAAAATAGAGACAAATTCTTTATATGCTGTATCAATATCGTCAACATAAACACCGATCCAGTCTTGTATTTTTAGATCATTTCTAAGATTGTTGATTGCGGTTTCTGTTACATGTCATTTAAAAACCTGATCTATTTCAACGTTCTGTGTTACACCAGTGTGTGAAGAAACAAAAACAGGCAGATGGTCTGTCACATCGTTGATAATAAGGCCAGCAGTTACATTCCCCTCAGTGACATTTGTGAAAATGTTATCAATAAGCGTTGCTGAATGTGTTGTTATTCTAGTGGGGTATGTTATTGAAGGGTAGAAACCCACACAAAGCATGGAATTTATGAATTCACTTATTTGGATATGGTCATTTGGATTTAATAGTCAATATTGAAGTCTCCACAAATAAATACCAGCTTCTTATTACCCACTGCACTGAAAAGCTCAGACAATTTCTCTTTGAAAATGTCAATATCGGTACCCGGTGCTCTATAAATGCAACTTATTATGCTGTTTTTTGTAGTTGTAATTAATTCCACAGTTACACACTCCATGATGTTTTCCATTTCAAAAGACATATTTTCTACAACTTGGCTTTGGTAGCAGGACCTGATATATAAAGCAACACCACCACCCCTTTTTTTTGACCTGCTTGTGGTATAGAAATCATAGCCTCTCATTTGCACTGTATGAAGTTGGTCATTTTTTAGCCAAGTCTCAGAAATTGCGACAGCAGAAAAATTTGTGTTATATTGCAACAAACTGTCCTGGATTTTGGAAAAATTCATGTTGAGACTTCTACTATTAAAGTGTATTATTGACAATGATTGGTCAGAAATTGCATTTTTTAGTTGGTCTGAGCTAAAGTATTTACACTGATGTTTTATACTGTTGAAAAAGGGATTTTCAGGATCGGTTTCATATTCAACACTGTGTGGCTTATGCTCAGTATATTCGTACCCTTTAAAAATGAGGTTATTTCCTATAAAAGTTTGCATCTTAACTATTCCAGTCAATGGAAACAAATGCACAGTTTATATCTCTAAGTTGATAATGAAATGTCAATCATTTCTGGTTGATTTTTGGCTCCATTGATTTTGGTATACTGTTACGGGGTGGTGTGGGTGAATAATGAGTCTGTCATACCTTAAGTAGGCTATGTCCCCCCATGCTCTTGCAGCTTCCAGCTCTGGCATTAATTCTCTTCTCTTCCTTCTTACCAAATCAGTGAAGTCCTCATTGATGAAGATTTTTGTTCCTTTGAGGGACTTGGATCTCTGAAGAATGGTCATCCTGTCCTTGTGCCACAGGAACTTGACCACAGTGGGCCTCGGTCTTTCTCCTCCAGGTTTCCCGGTGCAGTGGGCTCTCTCCATCTCGATCCCTGGTGGTAACTGTAGTTTCTCCATGACAATATTTTTAATCTTCTCCTCCGCGTTGGCCAAGGTCTCTCCTGGTGCCTCCACAACACCATCAAAGACTAGATTATTTCTCCGGGATTGTCCTTCCAGATATTCAGATTTGTCGGTGATAGTCAACAGACTGTCACACACTTTAGAAACATCTGATTGCAGCACATTGTTGCGGTCTGCTTGTTTAGACAAATCGGCTTTTATGTCATCTACGTCTTTTTAAGTGAACTGTAAACTGGTTTTAATGTCCTGCAACTCTCTTGTCATCGTGTCTATTCTTGCATTAGCTGAGTCCATGATCACTTTGATGGGGCTTATGAAAGTTTCCTGTTGTTGGTTTAACAATGCAGAAAACAGTTCTTTTTGCTGTTGCAGTAAGTCATTTACGTGCGCGAGGGACACATATTCCTCCTCAGATTTGGCCTCTGCTTTTGGCTTAGGTGGCATTTTGCTGCAGTTTTGCAATAATTTGCTGTGGACAAGGAGACAAGAGTCTTGTTTCCAAGACTACTTCAGTGTTGATGAAAAATTTAAGCAGCAACAACAACAGGAATGTGTGTAAGGCCTGGTGCCAGGCCTGAAGCCTGATGGAGGTTATATAGATATAGGATAGGATATATAGAGTGATGATATACGGCCAAGATGTGTAGAGTGATGATATAGAATTAAATACGAGGAGATGAAGAAAAGTGATATCTGAAGATAGAGTTGAGGTTCGATTGGACACAGCGGTGATGATAGGACAACAGCTCCTGACCAGAGAGTGATGATATAGAGTGAAGTATGAGGAGGCGAAGAAGAGTGATGTCTGAAGATAAGAGCTGAGGTTCAATTGGACACAGCAATGATGACAGGACTACAGCTCCTGACCAGATAGAGTGATGATATCGAGTGAAGTATGTGGCGGTAATGCACCTGTAAGCTGGTTGTCAACCACCAATCAAATCTAAAAGAAGAAGAAAAATGAACCTGTAGGCTGGTTGCCAGCCGCCATCCATCCATCCATCCATCTTCTACCGCTTTTCCGGAGGTCCGGGTCGCTGAGGCAGCAGTTCAAGCAGAGAAGCCCAGACTTTCCTCTCCCCAGCCACCTGCTCCAGCTCTTTAGAGAGGATACCAAGGCATTCCCAGACCAGCTGGGAGACATAGTCTCTCCACTGAGTCCTGGGTCTGCCCCGGGGTCTCCTCCCAGTGGGACTTGCCCAAAACACCTCAAGTGGGAGGCGTCCAGGAGGCATCCTAATCAGATGCCCATATCACCTCAACTGACTCCTTTCAATGGAGAGGAGCAGCGGTTCTACTCTGAGCCTCTCCCGGATGACTGAGCTCCTCACCCTATCTCTGAGGGTGAGTCCAGCAATCCTACGGAGAAAGCTCATTCCAGCCGCTTGTATCCGCGATCTCATTCTTTCGGTCATTACCCAAAGCTCGTGACCATAGGTGAGAGTAGGAACGTAGATTGACTGGTAAATCGATAGCTTTGCCTTAGAACTAAGCTCCCTCTTCACCACAACAGACTGGTACAACGTCCGCATCACTGCAGATGCTGCTCCGATCCGTCTGTCAATCTCTCACTCCATTCTCCCCTCGCTCGTGAATAAGACCCCAAGATACTTAAACTCCTCCACTTAGGGCAGGAGCCTGTCCCCAACCCGGAGAGGACAATCCACCTTTTTTTGGCTGAGGACCATGGACTCGGACTTGGAGGTGCTGATTCTCATCCCAGCCACTTCACACTCACTGGCAAACCATCCCAGCAACAGCTGAAGGTCATTGCTGGATGAAGCCAGCAGGACAACATCATTTGCAAACAACAGAGATGAGATCCTGTGGTCACCAAGCATGACACCCTCCATTCCCTGGCTGCACCTAGAAATCCTGTCCATAATTGTGGGACTAATAAAGGCTTATCTTATCATAAAAATTATGAATAGGATCGGTGACAATGGGCAGCCCTGGCGGAGTCCAACCCTCACTGGGAATTGTCACGCCGCGCCATTCATCAGCGGCGCCACCTGCTCACGCACCTGCTACTCGTCAGCGGCGAAGGATAAAAGCCGCCTCGCCCTGAGCGTCGGCCTGAAGCCGTAGACTTCATTTCCTTGTATGGACTTCTACCACATTCTCTTCAGCATCCTCATCTCCGGTAAGAAGTTCACTTACCTCATCTCTCCAGTCTGCTCCCCTGTGCACAGGTGGATTCCTCGGCGGCGGACAATCCCGTCCCTCGTCTCTCCTCGCTGCTGCACCGAGCCCTGCAGGTGGCTGTCTCCCGGGCTTCCATCCTTGAAGCGCCAGTCATCTGCCCAAACAAGTAAGCTTCTCTCCCTCGCCTATTCTCCTCCCGTGTTGGTGTGTGCTCATCACCCTGTGTCTGATTTCTCCCATAGGGTTGCCGGCTGAACGGTCTCCTGCCTCTGGGTCCGAAGCAGACGCCACCACCAACACATTAACATTCCGCAGACACGCACCCAAACATCCCTGTTGTTAATAAACAGTTTGAACTACTCTGAGCCTGTGTGTGTGCGTCTCCTGAGCCGAACGTTATGTCAGGAATGAGTCCGACCGAGTGTTGGCAATACGAACCAAACTCTCACAACGGTCGTACAGAGACCGAATAGCTCGTAACAACAAGCCCGATACCCCATACTCCCGAAGCACCCCCCACAAAAAACCGCGAGGGATGCGGTCAAATGCCTTCTCCAAGTCCACAAAACACATGTAAACTGGTTGGGCAAACTCCCACAAACCCTCGAGAATTCTCGACAGGGTAAAGAGCTGGTCCGATGTGCCACGGCCAGGACGAAAACCACATTGCCCCTCCTGAATCCGAGGTTCGACCAATGGCCGGACTCTCCTCTCCAGTACCTTGGCATAGACCTTCCCAGGGAGGCTGAGGAGTGTGATCCCTCTAAAGTTGGAGCACACCCTCCGGTCCCCTTTTTTGAAGAGAGGAACCACCACCCCGGTTTGCCATGCCAAAGGCACTTCCCCCAACCTCCACACAATGTTGCAGAGGCGTGTCTACCATGACAGCCCAACAACATCCAGGGCTTTGAGGTACTCAGGGCGAATCTCGTCCACCCCCGGGGCCCGGCCACCAAGGAGATTTTTAACCACCTTGGCGACCTCAGCCCCTGTGATAGGCGAGTCATCCCCCTCGTCCCCAAACCCTGCTTCCTCTGTGGAAGGCGTATCAGTGGGATTGAGGAGATCCTCGAAGTATTCCTTCCACCGCCCGACGATATCCCCAGTCGAAGTCAACAGCACCCCATCCGCACCATACACAGTGTGGACAGGGAGCTGCTTTCCCCTCCTGAGCCACCGGACAGTTTGCCAGAATCTCTTTGAGGCTGACCGAAAGTCTTGTTCCATGGCCTCACTGAACTCCTCCCATACCCGGGTTTTTGCTTTAGCAACCACCCGAGCTGCACTCCGCTTGGTCTGCCGGTACACCTCAGCTGCTTCGGGAGTCCCACAAGCCAACCAAGCTTGATAGGACTCCTTCTTCAGCTTAATGGCCCCCCTCACCACTGGTGTCCACCACTTGGTTCGGGGGTTGCCACCACGAGATGCACTGACCACCTTGCGGCCACAGCTCTGGGCTGCCGCTTCAACAACAGAGGTGCAGAACATGGCCCATTCAGACTCCATGTCTCCAGACTCCCTCGGAATGTGGTTGAAGTTCTTCCGGAGGTGGGAGTTGAAGACTTCCTGGACAGGGGCCTCAGCCAGACGTTCCCAGCACACCCTCACTATACGTTTGGGTCTACCAGGTCTGAATGGCTTCCTCCCCTGCCATCGGATCCAACTCACCACCAGGTGGTGATCAGTTGACAGCTCTGCACTTCTCTTTACCCGAGTGCCCAAGACATACGGTCGCAGGTCTGATGACACGATAACAAAATCGATCATCGACCTGCGACCTAGGGTGTCCTGATGCCCGGTGCACATATGGACACCCTTATGCTTGAACATGGTGTTCGTTATGGACAAACTGTGGTTAGCACAGAAGTCCAATAACTGAACACCACTCGGGTTTAGATCAGACAGGCCGTTCCTCCCAATCACCCCCCTCCAGGTTTCACTGTCTTTGCCCACGTGCGCATTGAAGTCCCACAGTAGGACAATGGAGTCTCCAAGAGGAGCACCCTCCAGCACCCCAGTCACAGACTCCAAAAAGGGTGGGTACTCTGAAACATCATTTGGTGCATAGGCACAAATGATGGTCAGGACCCGTTTCCCAACCCGAAGGTGCAGGGAAGCAACCCTTTCATCCACCGGGGAAAACTCCCAATATAGAGGCAGCAAGGTGTGGGGATACAAGAATACCCACCCCTGCTTGTTGTCTCTCACCCAGGGCAACTCCAGAAAAGGCCAAGCTCCAGCCCCTCTCCAGGAGACTGGTTCCGGAACCGGAGCTGTGTATTGAGGTGAGGCCGACTATATCTAGCCGGTATCTCTCAACCTCGTGCACCAGCTCGGACTGATAAACACCCACCTGCATTCAACATACACGAACACACTGATTCATTTATACTGAATTACATCCATTCATTCACTGATCCTCTCTGGCTTTTGGTTCTGTTGTCTGCTAAATGTGCATTGAGGGTTTTTTTTCCTGCAATCATAATTTCACTCACTAATGACAATAAAGTTGGATCTCATCTCATCTCATCTCATGATCAGTCCGCCAAGGTCTCCGCCTTTGACCGCCACCTAATCCACATAGCACCGGACCCCCATGATCCCTCCTGCAGGTGGTGAGCCCACTGGAGGGCGGACCCATGTAACTCCTTCGGGCTGAGCTCGGCCGGGTCCCATGGGTGTGTCAACCGCCAATCAAATCTAAAAGAAGGCGGTCCTATGATCTTACAGCGAGTCCTATGATCGTGACAGCCAGACACATACACACAGACAGGCACACACACAGAGATTTCTTGAATTTATAGAGTGATAGTGATGTCCAGATATGTTAAAAAATGCACAGGCTTATACAAGGTGTCCTAAGTTTTTCACATGACTGTACACTGCCAGGAACACAAAATGAAACAGAATTTTAATCCAATAAAAACACATTGTATGTCTTCAAACAGACTCATAAAATATCACATTTGGTCTTTGCACTTGTGGTCTCCTGCACAAAATAATCATGTTTTTTTTCCCCTTTTAATCTGTGCAGTTGTGTACATATTCACACAAAAGAATGGGGAATACAATTTGAATCGACTGGAATTTGCCAGCAGAGCGCCAACATCTAATCACAGGCCAACTTTCTGTCGAAACTTGACAGGCTGATGGCGAAGGCTTGAAGAGCACACATGGGATAGTTGTAGTCAAGAGTGAACACATCCTCAGCCACTTGGCCAAACTGCATGACAATGAAGTCAGGGTCATTGTCTTGAACTATTTGAAAGTTCTTGACTGAAGCCTGAGTCACCCGCCCGTGGAAATTTAGTGCATAAGACATGATGTCGTCATTCCACACAGGGGCCTTGCTGTGCAGCTCAATCAGGTTGTCCAGTGAATGATTCTGCCACCTGCCCAAGAGGCTCTCCTGCTCATTTTGAGGTCTTACAGAAACTCTCTCGAAGTTCATGTTCCTGCCAGGGATGATTACTGTCATTTTCCGTGGGCCTTTGACTCCCAGCACATTGGTTTCATAGCAGATAGCTGCCAGTTCCTGCCGTGTGTTGCTTTCTTCCTGCAGAGTTCCGGGGTTTTTGCTAGGATTGGTGCCATTGTCATACACTGTGAATTTGGTACCCATGAGGTTGGACCTCAGTTTACCAATGAAGCTCTCTCCATCTCGAGACAGATCAGTAGCATCCACTGAAATAAGGTAATTGGATGTTCTACTCTTCTTCCTCTTTCTCCCAGCCAGCAAAAACACTCTCTTTCCATCCTCCCTCTCCATGTACATGAAGTAAGTGGGGTAGAGGCCACGGTCCATGCCCTTCTTGTCCCGAGTGATTCGACATTTAACAGTGACACCCCATGGTGCTGGACGAAGGACAAACTCCTCCAGATTATCCACATCTACTAATAAACTTTCTGCTATAAAGGATCCAGGAGTCACCAGCTCTGGAATATCCTTCCCACTAGCTGCTGAGGCAGGCCTGCTGGTGTCCATGTCACAAGACAGAGAATGTGTCCAGTCTCCCTTCTCATCTTCATCGTGTTCACTGTCTTCATCAAAGTTCATACTTTCATACAAACCTTGTTTCTGCAGCAGTTCATGGATATTTGTTTTGGGCTCTAGTAGCGTCTCAGTGTCTCCATATGCTACAGCCTCCCCAGAAGCAGGCGACTGGGGCTGCGACTGAGAGTGGAGCTGAGATTTAGGGGACTGAGATTGAGACTGGCTCACAGACAGGATTTGGATTTTCCTTCCCTGATCTGAGACTTCTGAGCTCAGGAATGCTGTAGGGCCATCAATGCCTTCCATGATGACATCATTAGTGACACTGAAGTGAGACTCCACCAGCAGGGCTTGCTCCTCATCGTGATGTGTTCTAGAACATCTGGGCCTCGCTTCAGTGTTGGGTTGGACCATGAGCAGCTCCTGACGCCTCCTCCTTTGCTTCTGTTGCAGCAGTGCTTTCTGTTTTTCAAGCTTCTGATGCAAAAGACTGCTATCTGCAAAGCATCTTGTTGAGGTAGAGGAGAAGCTGGCAGAGCTGGAAGGTCTGTACATGACCTTAGAAAGTACAAGCTAGGTGCATAATCTTCTTTAGATTTGATTGGCGATTGGCAACCAGCTTACAGGTTCATTACCACCACTGACTAGATTATCATCACTCTATATCTTTGTATAAGGAGTTCTGAACAACCCCCTATGTGTGAAAAAAATATCCATCCCTGGACTGTCCTGGACTGGTCCCACGATACATCACTTCACTCTATATATAATTCAAGAAATCTCTGTGTGTCGTCTTTCACAACCATAGGACTTGCTAAAAGATCATAGGATTTTCCTATGATGTGCCTATGATGTCTACATGATGTCTATATGACGTCATATAGACACCATGTGTCTGTCTGTCATGACCATAGGACTCACTAAAAGATCATAGGATTTGCCTATGATGTGCCTATGATGTCTACATGATGTCTATATGATGACATATAGACACTATGTGTCTGTCTGTCATGACCATAGGACTCGCTAAAAGATCATAGGACTTGCTATGACATCATCAAAGATCAAAGGCATGGATCACTCAATATGACACTATCAAAGATCAAAGGCTGGCATCACTGAACGAGTGCTGATGAGCTTGCTTACACCTGCTTTCTACGGGCATGCAGAAATATATGCTAATACTTGGTTTCTACGGGTATGCATGGGTATGCACTAGTATTTGTCAAAGACCCTTTGACCTTGTACCCCAGGATTGAGGTTAGGCTCACCAGCATTCAGTTTCTAGAGGAATTTTCCTCATAGGAAATTCTGTCACATGTGTGTGTGTGTGTGTGTGTGTGTGTGTGTGTGTGTGTGTGTGCTTGGTGACTTTGAGTATTAACCCAGCTCTACTGTCTCCATCTACCAGGTGACCTCCGCTTACCTGTACCCTGAGCGCTGACCAAGTGACCTGTCCAGTCAGCAGCTCAAAATACCCCCTGGTATTCACAACAGTTCCTCATGGTCTTATTGCTCTTGTTAATCTTGGTGGATGTTTAAGATCAGGAAAAATTGATCTATAGGAGGCCTGTTTTAAAAACACCTTCACACAGTAACCTTTAAAAACTCATAAAAATGTAACACCTCTTGTTGCAAAATACCTTCTTGAAAAACCAGGAAAGATGGACACTGAATCAGTGAACTCACAGACTCCCATACTGTCTTTTAATATGCTGTAAATTTTATTGAAAGTATGCAAAGTGCAGCCAAAAAGGTTATACTTGTATAAAACAGTCAATTAAATAAAAAATAATAAAATTCAGAATCAACCCAAAATCAGAAAAAGAAAATCAAAATCAAAAACCCATCAAAAAGTTTTAAAAACTCCCAAAACACAAATTTGATTGAAAAACCTTGATCTAAAAAGCTTGTTTGTATAAAAACAACCATTTCATCAAAAACAGAAAAATCCAAAATCACCATAAATCAGTTAAAATGATCAAAATCAAAACCAATCAAAAATAAAAAAAAAATAAATAAATAATTGAAACCCTTTGAGTAATAAAACCTGGTAAAATCATCTGGCTAATTTGAGGATAAATTTTTAAAGAAGCCTTGTTGGGGAGAGAAAAAGGAAGATTAATAGCTGGTCATCCCCCTCAATGCTTCTCTCCTTGGTGAGAAAGAGGAGACAGGGGTCTGGAAGTGGATGGCCCGGGGAAGGAATTCTTGATGCTCCGACTCCCGTTCTCCCATCAGCGGGAGCCGTGGTATGTGAGGCAGCAAGCGGGGGAAGCCGTCAGCTGGGGCCTCTACTTCCTCTTCAGTTCTTCTCCCAAGTGTTGATTTTCCCTTCTTGCAGCAGAAGAATAAAACAGTTCTTAAAAATTGAAGAGTTAAGATGGTATTTGGTTTATCTTCTTAACAGCGGTCTCCTCCTCTTCAGTCTTCTGCCATGTGATGGTTGGGGTCTTGAAGTCTGCTGAAAATGAACAATTCTGGGTTTGCAGACAGAGTTTTTATAACAACCTTACACTCAATTGTGATTGGCCAGCAATCTCCCCATAGGCTCTCTGGCTTCTGTGATTGGCTTAATGTTAACTTTTATATAACAATTACCTCATCCTGCACGTCTCCCCCCAATGTCCAGTAACAGCCATGTGCCACGTACTCCATACACCCATGACCATCTGGTTTTGCTTATCTCAGCACTCTCTCCCTCAGTTCTGCTCACTTCATCACTTTCCATCATTAAGATAGATTGACCTAGCTGTCTCAGCTATCTTCAGTTCCCCTTTTTCCTTCAAGCTGCCCTCTTTCAACATACTTTTTCCAGACAACAGGTCTGCAAAACATTTCGCAATCTAAACCCACATAAACCTTTCATTGTGCATATCAAAAATGTACATACGTGATGGTTACATAGGTTGATTACACTTATTTTTTTGTTGATTACATACTTCTTAATCAATGAGTATACATTTGTTTTACTGATTACACACAAGATATTGCATTTCATGGCATATGCTTCCAATATTGTGCTCTGCATTCAGTCCTCTGTGTTTCACCAGCCATGTCTGTTACCATCCTTTCTGACTACTGGAGTGCGTGCTCTCTGACTCTGTGACCCTTGCTGACCCCCTTGGGATGCTTTTTGTATTCTTGGGGCATATGAAGCAGAATCCCCCATTTTCTTTTCATAGGGGGCATATCGGTGCAATTAGGAGGGTCGGCTGCTTTCAGCTTTTCTGCGGTTGTTGGGGTCATTTCGCAGGATACTCAAACATATTATATAAATAAAGTTCTTCATCACCTTGATAATGATCAAGACAAAACAAAAATAAAGAGGTTGTTATGGACTTTTTTGGTCCAATCTAGTCCCCATAGTTTCATTGTACCTGACAGACACATTTACAGGTGGCATCAGATGTTAGGCAAGTGATGAGATATTATCGGCTGGCAAAAGACTGATGCTAACCAACCAGTCTTCATTGTTCTAGCTCACTTAAGTATGAGATCTGTGGAAATTCTAGACAATTAGGCTAATCATTGTACTGAATGTCAGACCGACAACATGCCAGCAAGATTTTGCACCCCAGTGACTTCACATCACTGGGGTGCAACTCCACATCCAGTTCCAGCTTCACATCCATTTGGTATACTTTCATTACTACCAGAGAGAAATTATAGGGCATCCATCTGGATGCATGAGGCAGCCAAGGTGCGGCGCCAGTCCATTCACACACACAATCCTTGGATCAGGTAGATGGTCCAGTCGTTTGCTTGGTGAGTCACAGCTGAGTCTGACATCCCTGTACACCAGACAAGTACAGAGGATGGCTACCTCCATTTTAAATGATGACTCCCACCCTTTGCACTGCAACTTTCAGCTTCTTCCCTCAAGACGGAGGTTTGCTGTCCCAAAAAGTAAAACCCAGTGCTACAAAAACAGCTTTGTTCCTACTGCTGTCGAAGAGTTGAACAAGTTGTAACAATATATTGCACATAATTTAGGTACCTATTTATTAACTCCATTTTATATTTACTTATTTTTGTAGGATGTTATTTGGGTTCTAAATATTTTATTGGGTTTTAGACCTTTGAGTTTTTAACCTCTTTGACTAGTTTTTAACTTTTTAATATGACCATTCTCTCTTACCTCTGGTTTTTCTCTCATCTCTTTGTCTTTATACCTTGATTGATGGAGCCTTGAGTATTTTTTATCATGTTTATAGTCAGCTTCATGTGTGCCTGTGTTTGTGTCTATGTTGAATGTAATTTGTGGCTTGTAAATATGGATGTCACCAGACTGCAAAGCAAATCTACCTATGGGTACAAATAAAGTAACCTGAACCTGAACCTGAACATTCATACCTAGGGCCACTTTAGAGTCTCCAATTAACCTAACCTGCATGTTTTTGGCCTGTGAGAGGAAACCGGAGTACCCGGGGTAAACTCACACAGACATGGGGAGAACATGCAAACTCCACACAGAAGGGTCACCGTTGATCAGGGGGTGGGATCGATCCCGTGACCTTACTATGCTGCCACAGTGCTAACCACTGCACCACCGAGCTGCCCAACATTTCACTGCTGTCAGCAGTGAAAAGTGTCAGCAGTGTGCCTAGGCACACTGGCATTTTAATGCAAGTACTTTTAAGTATCTCTAATTTGTCATGTCATGGCTCTGTGATGGACTGATGAACTTTCCAGGGTGTACCCTGGTTCATTTTTAAGGTATGTGACACAGTTATAGTGCATACAAATACTACTGTTTTGGGGGTTTTGCATCACCTTTTAAGGAGTGATATTTTGTCTTTGTCAGTAGACTCTCATCTCCACTGATTCATTTACGGAACCTCATCATCTGCCAGAATGAAGCCAGCTTCATCTAACTAGCCAATGTCCCCAAACAGAGCTGCCTCTGATAGTATCCATTATCTCCTATTGTTGTGAGTCTTACATCCTGTCAAGATAAGCAGCCTAATTGTCACATTTGCATAAAGCAGAACAAACTGAGGACCCAAGCAGAAAGCCTCTCTGTGCATTTGCATCCAAATTAAATCAGGCCTACGCACACTAAAACTAGTGTTTGTCCCTATTTTCCTCCCTTCTTCCTTATCATCGAAGTCACTCTGTTGTTGTGTAAAAGTTTGTGACTAAAATCGATATGTACCAGCATGTAGGGAGAGTAATAAATCATGTGCAAATGGTTACTGACCTGACAGCAACACCAGAGAAAGAGGCACCAAATATTTTTCTCGGGGTCATAACTGTAGATGTTGATTGTCATGTTTGATCTTCTTCTTACCGCCATGTACTTCACTCTATATCATCACTCTATCTGGTCTTCTTTTAGATTTGATTCACAGTTGGCAATCATCTTACAGGTGCATTACCGCCACGTACTTGGTGTTGTTCAGATCACCCTATTTCTTACATATCACTCTATATATCCTCTATCTGGTGTTCTTCTTTTAGATTTGATTGGCGGTTGGCAACCAGCTTACAGGTGCATTACCGCCACTGACTTGATTATCATCACTCTATATCTTTGTATGTCATGCTTGCTTCTACAAGGCAGGAGAGACGAACCCAGACGCTGAATGATATTTGCAACATTTATTAAAGAAAGTAACTTAAGTCCATAAAATAATGAGGCACGGTGCACATGGCGGACCCAAACTGGAGCTCAGCACCCACGTGGGACTGATACTGGGGCACAGCACCCACGATAGTCCCCGGCCGGGACGCAGCACCCATGGAGACCTGTGACAGCCTCCAGCAGGGAAAGAGCTGCACCCACGGAGGACCCGGCCTGGGTCAAGATGCCCACGACGACTTTGACAGGAGAAGCCGGACCCTGAGCGACCTCCAGTGGCGAACCTAGATCCACGGAGTCATCTGGTGGTGTAGGATCCTCTCCGGCAACCCTGAGAGAGAGCTCAGACACAGCACAAAGAGAAGGGGGTCAGGGTTGCTGGCAGTGGCCGAGCCCGGCGAGGCAAGCTCAGGTGCAGCGGGCAGCTGCACCTGACTCTCCTCACCAAGAGCCAGGCAAGCTTGCTCAAGGATAGAGAGGAGAAAAACAAAAGTGATCACTTGCCTGAGCTCGAGCTTCACCACCATCCAGGACTCCGACGATCCAGGCAATGATGACTGTTCGGGCTCGGCCCTCAGGAGGTCCATCTCGGGCTCCTACTCAACTGCGGTGGCCTCCGCAGCCGGCATGATGGTTGTTGCAGTCTCGGTTTCCCTCAGCGTTGTGACCCACGCAGGTGGCTCCTCTGGCGTGATGGCTGGGGAACAGCTCCGTGTTGGCTCCTCCAGAACCACAGGCTCCTCCTTCATCCTGCGGCTAAGTTCGAGGGCAGGCAGACACTGATGGAGAAGTAGAGGAGACACAGAGAGGAAAAATGGGGTAGAATGGATTGCAGAAGGTGGAGGGAGCTCAGAGGACTGCACACCCTGAGTCTCTCTACCAGGTGTCATATGGGGTGAGACGCCGTGCTATCCGGTGCTCAGGCCATATTTCCCCTTTACCCGGCTCTTATTGTGACAGCGTCTCAGCGGGCTCCCAGCTGTCAAACTCTACGAGACGGCTGGAGCCCAATTAATCCTCATCAGCTGAGGCGCTGTTAACCAGTATTTAAGGGAGCAGCTCCGATCATTCGGGACTGTGACTTCACACATCATTATCCACGTTCTTCTCCGGCGTGGGTAAGGCTGGAACCCCTTCGTCTGGCGCCAGCCACCTGCTCAGAATCAGAATCAGAATGAGATTTATTGCCATTGTTCATGTAGTACACAAACTAGGAATTTGTCTCAGTGCAATGCTGCAACATTGTTCTGCATTATATGTAAGTGTTATCCTCGTATTGTTACCTCCGCCAAAGGGGGAGGTTATGTGATCATCGGCGTTGCTTTGTCTGTCTGTTTGTTTGTCTGTTTGTTAGCAAGATAACTCAAAAAGTTATGGACAGATTTTCATGAAATTTTCACAGATTGTCAGAAATGGGGTATCCTACATATGATTACATTTTGGTGGTGATCCGGATCACCGTCCACAAGAAAACCGCCATTACGCAAAATGCCATTTTCGTGAATAACTACTAAACCACTAATCCTATCATTGTCAGTCCAATTGTTGTGAATCCAATTGCTAGTCATATGTTTTCATGGTCAAGGAATCTGAAAACATACACACAAACACTGTATGGGGGGAACTGTGGTGCTAAATCGCCATTACGGAAAATGCCATTTTCACCAGTCTTCATAGAACCCCAGCTTCTTCATCCTATTGGTCTCTCACAGACAAGGCCTGTTATTGGACTAAAGGTTCATCGAGCCCGCCCATGAAGGACACTCATTGGCTGAGATCCCGGAAGCCCGCGAAGCTCAACAGAACTTGTATAAATAGCAGAGATACCCCTGCTTCACTCTCTTCCCCGGATCGTCCTCTCTTTTGCTTTTCCTCTTTTGCCTCTGTCTCTCTCCCCTTTTCACTGATCGTCGATTGTCTACACACAGCAAGGAAGAACAAAGGACCGTCTGAACAAAGACTCGACCACGTGTCGCTTTTCTGAACACAGAGCAGATAACTCGTAATTTGTTTATGTAACTTTGTATTTCTTTTTCTCTTAAATGCCTAGGAATTCCTATTTCTTTGAGCTCAATTCTTAATCGGAGTTAAACTCCAATTTTTATTCATCACCTTTTCTTTGTTAAACTTTCTGTAAAACCACCGATTGTTTGATTTTAATGTAAACTTTAATCTTGACTTTATTTTTATAATATTTTTCTTGACCAAGCACCCACCAGAAGCTACTATTTTTATCTAAAGTCCAAAAGTTTTTTTTTTTAATTTGTGATCGGATTAGATATCTTTAATTATTCCCGAAGACCTCTGCAGCTGCTTGTCTACCAGGAAGAAAAGACGCAGCTGAGGAATCAACAGTGCAGCTGTTCATCACACGCTGAAGAAGCATCGGCATCATCTGGCTTAGAGCCCAGTTTCAACTGTGGGCCATACGGCCAAGATCCAGCCCCTTCGACTGCTTGAATTTAAAGGTCGAAATGTGGATCCTGAAATATCTGCGGGCAGATATTTACCCTAACATCCACGAAATCTTGGGCTGAGGACGACGCCGAACGAGGAATCACGTGAGCTGCAAAACTTTAATTCATCTGCTGAATTAAACGTTTGAGGTTCGGTAATAATTTGTGTATCTAATCAGATGCAAATTAAGAAGCCCTTAACATAACTCTTCTTTTTATTAAAATTCCGTTTTTATTTTCTTAAGATTAATCAAGGACTTTTCATATAATTTGTAAACTTTCTCCATAAATTTGCGTTGTTTCCATAATCTGTCAACTCAGACTGATAGAAATTGGTTTCTCAGTTTAACCCTGGTTCCGAAAATATTGACATTGTTAATCTATCATTTACAAGATTGATTTTATGATTAATGAAATTACTGCAATGTCTGTTAATCATTTCGTTTAATAAATATTTAAAATTGAGAGAAGTTGTTGAGAATTTATTTCATTCTGAGTCTGTTCAAGCACAGGGTATCGAATTCATGGAAAATTTTTGAGACTGATTATTGATTAATTTATTGAGTGATCAAACAGGTATAAAGTGAAATTAAAGATTAAATTGCTTCTTAAAGATAGAAGCTGGTGCCCCTTACGAGTGTTATTAACTTTTCTGATGTATATGAAATGAGATTTGATCTCAGATTCCAATACATCAATATAAATTAAATAATTCATACCTGATCATATTTATTATTTATTAATATTTCTATTTCCGGTTCTCCGGTTCCGGTTCCGCCAGACCGGTGGCGCCACATGAGTAGGCTGCCCGTTGCAACAGCCTTTTTTTTTATCTTCCTTCTTCTTTCTACACCTTTCACTCTGTATATATATCACGGACGCACGGATCGCCCCGGGGGTCTTCCGGGTCGGCGGACGGAGCCACGGTTTGCAGCGGGAGATGTTACAGCGGGGAGGAGCTAGTGCTAGCTAGCACTTGGCCGCCACCCGGTGCTAATGGGAAACTCGACATACCGGGAGCTGTAGCGAAAACGACGCGGGCGCCGGGCTGGAGTTTAGGTGGCATGCAAGAAATATAAGACAGAATAATAAAGAGCGATGGCAAGAACCAAGCAGACCGCCCGTAAAATCTACTGGAGGAAGAAGCCCCCCAGGAGACAGCTAGCCACTAGGGCTGCTCGGAGAGGCGCTCCGGCCACCGGCAGAGTGAAGAGGCCTCGCCGTCACAGGCCCATGGCTCTGAGAGAGATCCGTCGCTGCCAGAAATCCACGGAGCTGCTCATCCGTAAGCTGCCCGTCCAGTGCCCGGTGAGGGAGATCGCTCAGGACTTCAAGACCGTCCTGCGTTTCCTGAGCTTCGCCGTCATGGCTCTGCAGGAGACCAGCGAGGCCCACCTGGTGGTCTCTTCTTCGCTAAGGGGGTCATCATCATGCCCAAAGACTTCCAGCTGGCCCGCCGCATCCGCGGAGAGAGAACTTAGACTTTCTGCTGCACATTCACCAACCAACCATAATGCTCTGCACTGTGTGTCTATATATATACATTTATAGTAATATGGACATACTGTATGTTTACTAGATGTTGATTTTTCTTGCCTTCTGATTGTTGCTCTGAGTGTTGCTATCCCTGTGCTGTTGCAATCCTGGAATTTCCCCATTGTGGGACTAATAAAGGCTTATCTTATCTTATCTTATCTTATCTTATCTTATTTTACGCTACACCGCCTTGGAATATGTCAACTGGTCGCTCTTCACCGCCTCCCTGTACGACAACCCCAATGATAGAAGCTGGCACCTAGATTATGCTGAGAATCTCCTGGACAGTCTCCCTCACCACTCCAACCACCCTGAGGTCTGTGCCAGGAGGGACGCCATTGCCGCACAGCGAGAAGTGCTCCGTGGGTTGGAGGGAAATCCCGGCAGGAAGCCGAAGAGGAGGAGATGTCACCCTTCACTTCGGGATCCCGCTGCTGCCTCCACTCCGGCCCGGGAGTTCGCGCCATCCTGAGGGCTTTCCCCATTGAGCACGACGTCACTCGGGATTCCCCCGGAGGATCTGCAGCTGACTGCAATTAAGGTCCGGGACCGAGTGACTGCTTCTCGCTCCGCTGTGCACTCGTTCTTAATTATGAAGCATGTGGCGGCGGCAGTTAGACTGGTGGAGAGGAATCCAGGGCTGCGTGACTTCCCCGAGTTCGACGCCCTCCTCGCCTCTGTCTCTGCTCAGGAGCGGCGATTTCCGGGTCTCACCTTCGCTTCGCCCTCTGCGAGTAGCCGTTGTCACACTGCCAATCCACCTCAGCATGAATCCCATCCGGATCCAGTTCCGGGCCACTGCAAGGTCTCATTCCCCCACACAGCTGTCACTCCTGCGCCTCTTCTGAGGGGAAATCCCGCAGCCTCATCTCTCGAGCCTCCTCCCTCCGCTGTTACGCCAGCGCTCCGGGCCTGGCTCATCTCGGCTGTCGCCCCCTCCTCCTCAACGCACTCCCCGGCTGCTGTGTGCATCCAGAATCCTGACCTGGCGAGCTCCATCCCGGAATCATCACGAGCGGCTCCCCGACGTCCTCCCAGGGGGTCCTCCATTACCGCCCGGCGGGGAAAGGGAGGAGCAACGTCCGTGACAGCAGGCACCATCCAGCCTCCAGGAGACAGGCAAGTCCCAGTTCATTCCCACTCACCTTGTGATTTGCTCTGTCAGACTCCTGGAGGTGGAGTTCGGGGATCGCAGCTCCCCGAACTCCCACCACCTGCTGTAGCTGTAATTATTAATCCTGCATCCTCTGTGTCTCCCTCCGCTGAGCGGTCCCTGGCGCCAGGCCAACGTCGTGGGATGAGGAGGGGGCCTGCGGTTCTGGACAACCTGGTTCCGGTTACACAGCTACGCCGTGGGCGGAGGAGGAAAGCGGACTGCTGCGTGGAGCCTACGTCGACGATTAAGCGTCCCCGGGTCTCCACAGAGGAGCGGTCCGGTCCAGCGGGACGAGGTTCTCCTGCCACCACGCCATGTGGGCCATCAGCGTGAGCACCGGTGCCGGGGGACTCACAAGCTGCATATTCCATCATGTCAGCTGCGGAGCCCGACGCAGCTGAGTGGGAGCCTGACGACGACCTCCTGATGTTTGAGCCCGGATCTTCGCAGTCCTGGACTGGCGGCAGAACCCGAGATCAGGCTAGTGCTCTACCTTATCTTTCTCCTTCTCATTTTAGAGCACTTTAGCCTGTCTCTAGGGGAGATGAGCTGGGTGCAGCCGGGTGCAGCCGTCCGCTGCGTCTGAGCTTATCTCACCGGGTTCTGGTGCTGCCGGTGATCCTGATCCCGGTTCTGTTCTCTCTCCTGAGCCTTCTCCCAGGATCGCCGGCGAGGAGCTGCCATCGCCCGTGGTGCCAGAGGTTCCTGGTTTGAGATCGGAGGTTGGTTCTGGTGCGGCGCCGACCCAATCGGGGTCCGACGTGGGTTCTACGGAGACCCAATCGGGGTCCGACGAGGGTTCTACGGAGACCCAATCGGGGTCCGATGTGGGTTCAACAGAGACCCAATCGGGGTCCAACGTGGGTTCGGCACCTGCGATGTCCAGGTCCGGTGAGGGAGCTGCAGATCCTCTGCCACCAGACATTGGACCACCTCGTCATCATCTCTCCCCCAAGCTTCTTCCACTAGGGCCCATTTGGACCTCTCTCCCTTCCCTACGGGCCTGGTGGTTGAGCGATGCGGGTCGGCCGCCGGAGGGTCTGACCTGCCCATTCGGCTCGTTTGTGCGGCCGCCCGACCCATTAGACTTCCTGTTTGGCGATCTGGTTCGGCCTCCCGAGGAACTGTGTCTTCTGGCCTGGGGTTCGGGTAGGCCGCCAGAACTTTTCCCTTCACCCCTGTTGGCGGTATGGACGCTGGGTGCGGGGAAACCCCCCGAACTGAATTTCCTTTGCTGTGCTTGTGTTTTTGGGTGGGTACAGCTAAGTCCTTGTTACTGCTCCGCGTTTAGCGTGATTTGTTTTTTTCTTCTCCCCTCCTGTTTGAAGGATGTCTGTATTGTTAGTTTTCGCCCTTAGGAGTTTTCACTCTCATTTTGGGGTCTCCGGGGTTGGTTTTCTTTGTATTTGCTTGTACATGGTTGACTTTGGAGTATTGTGTTTGGGTTTTTTTTTCTTCCTGTATCTCAGGCTGTTATTACCACAGTTACCCTCTGCCTAAATGTTTTTTTTTCTTCTGTATGTTGTGGTTTATGGAGTATTGTGTTTTGTTTTGTTTTTCCTGTGTCTCAGGCTGTTATTCCCACAGTTTTCCTCTGCCTAAATGGGTTTTTTCTCTCATGTTGTGATTTATGGAGTATCGTGTTTGGTTTTTTTTTTCCCCCTCGTACTCTGTATTGATTGATTGTTTGCTGATTCTCTCCCTCCTGACCTGCGCCCCATCCACCCGCCCTAGGTGGGGGGTTGGGTGTTATGGGCCATTCGTAGTCCGGCCGTGAGGGGAGGGGCTGTGTCATATGGGGTGAGACGCCGTGCTATCCGGTGCTCAGGCCATATTTCCCCTTTACCCGGCTCTTATTGTGACAGTGTCTCAGCGGGCTCCCAGCTGTCAAACTCTACGAGACGGCTGGAGCCCAATTAACCCTCATCAGCTGAGGCGCTGTTAACCGGTATTTAAGGGAGCAGCTCCGATCATTCGGGGCTGTGACTTCACACATCATTATCCACGTTCTTCTCCGGCGTGGGTAAGGCTGGAACCCCTTCGTCAGGCGCCAGCCACCTGCTCAGTGTTATCCTAGTATTGTTATTTGTGTTTTTGGCCCCACGAGGCCCTGTTCCTTTATTCCCTTTTCCCCATCATAATAAACATCGCAAACTCACTGGCTCGCCATCGGGTCTCATTGTATGGCTCGCGAGAAACACCAGGGAACAGGCGTAACACCAGGGAACAGGCAAGGCACATTATCATAATTAGAAATGAAAAGAGAAGAAATTTCCCTGCTCTCCTGGGGTGTGATATAGCCTGCTGCAGCTGGAGGTGCATCGTCCCTCTCCGTGTTTGCAGTTAGCCTGGGCCTTCAATGGTGTGTGAAGGGGCTGTCCCAGAAGTCACGGAGGAAGTCGTGGCCGGAGAAAAAATGAAGGACTTCTTGGCAGTGGGAGGAGACATCGAGGGAATGGAGGATGCAGCAGAAACGAAGAGAGGCTGGGCTGACGGAACAGCCAGAGAAAAAGATGGAGAGAAGAGATCTGTTGCGGGAGGAGTCAGGCTTGATGTCAGGGAAGAGACTGACCAAGAGGCGGGATTATTCCTCTGGCGAGCCATGGCAGGACAATGCTGTCTGCATGGAGCTGGAGCCAGCAGCGAGTGTGCTGGAATCAGCGCAGGCATCGGAGTCACATCCCTTGGCCCCTCACCCGTGCTCAGAAGGGAATAAATGGAGGAGAGAATATCTATTGCCTTTGGGTGATTCCACAGGTTCGGAAACACCTGCATCACTCACGCTACGCCATCTCGGCTCTCATGGACTGTCTTGGGAGAACTGGAGGCTCAGGTCTAAGACCAAATGCTTTCCAGGAGGCACATCGCCCGCCGCTCCACTTCGTCCATGGAGAGCTCCAAAACAGGTTAGTGAAAAAGGGAAAAAATAAAATGTGCAAGCCTCACAGCTGGGTTCTTTTACTGGCTGCTGCAAACTGTCATGTTCGCCTCTATGAGGCAGGACAGACGAACCCAGACGTTGAATGATATTCATAACATTTATTTAAGAAAGTAACTTAAGTCCAAAATAATACAAAAACACAAAATGCAAAAACTGGAACAACTTACAAAGAAGCGCTCCTGAGCCATTAAGCCCAGGAGGAGACGAGAAGACAGGATAAATGTCCTGAGGAGCACTCAGTGGAAAGACAACCGTTGCAGCGACAATGACAATGACGATGAGCAAACGGCGCTTAAATAGTGGATGAGATAACAATATAAATGATAACAGGTAACAGGATAATCTGAGTAAGAGAGGGGAATAACAATTGATAATAGAAATCAGATGGATGTAATGACACAATACCCATGTTAGAATAATTTTGAGCTTAAATTATTCAAAGTGAAATAATCAGGCAGAAAGTTGGATTTATGTACATTTATTATAAAAATAGATATCCAGTTCAATGGCCATTTGAGGGAGAGATTGCAAAGCATGGCATTCAGGCACACCTAGAATCACCAAAGAATAATTCTTTCTAGGAATTATTCTTTAGGAATAATTAATTCCTAAAGAATGTCTGATATACGTATATAGGTAGGAAAAAAGGAGAGAGAGGATGAGGATAAGGGGAGGAACAGAACGGGACAGTCCTGATAATCAGAGCTTATCCGGGGAAACGTCACAGACACTCTGGAGATATGAGGTCCAGAATGTCCATATAACTAATCACACAAGCTAGCAGTTCCTGTGCATTCCTGGGAACAGGTCATGTCAAAGAGATTATAAGAGTAGCTTAGATTAACACTAGCTTAACACTGTAGCTTAACACTGTCAAACTCAAAAACTAATGATATCTACTATATGAGCACCTCCTTTCTCAAAATGCACAGCAAAATATTAATCAAACCACTGACTCATCTCATTAATCTCTCCATTAGGTCTAGTACATTTCCATCTGGCTGGAAAAAAGCTGTCGTCATACCAGTTCATAAATCAGGCAGTAAAGACGATATATGCAATTACCGCCCAATCTCTATCTTACCAGTCCTATCTAAGGTTCTTGAAAAAGTTGTAGCTACACAGCTGATAGACTACTTACAAGACAGTCAACTTCTTCATCCACATCAATTTGGTTTTAGACCAGGATACTCAACAGAAACAGCAAATTGTTGCCTTATTGAAAACGTCAAACAGTCCTTGGACAGGGGTAATGTGGTAGGAGCTGTTTTTCTAGATCTCAAAAAGGCTTTCGATACTGTAAACCACAGTTTGCTTTTATCCAAAATGGTATCTTTTAACTTCTCCCCAAATACATTAGAATGGTTTGCATCTTATCTCCAGAATAGAGAACAGTGTGTAAAAGTTCACCAGGATAAATCCTCATTTTTAAACAACCGCATGGGTATCCCACAAGGGTCCATTCTTGGTCCTTTACTTTTCAGCATTTTTATTAATGACTTACCGTTACACTGCTCAGCTGCAACATGCCAACTTTATGCAGATGATGCAGTTATTTACACAGCTGCCAAGACTCCAGCACAGGCTGCAGATGTACTGTCTACAAGTATGGTTGATGTCCAAGAGTGGCTCCTCAAGAACCATCTATTGCTGAACCTTCAGAAAACAGTCTCAATGTGCTTTTCAATCAAAAAATGTAACCTGCAACATTTTAAAGTTAATATACATGATCATGACATCAGTTTAGCTACAGAATTCAAATACCTTGGCATTGTACTAGATCCTCAACTCAAATTTAATCTTCATATAAAGAAAATTTCAAAAACAGTAAAAAAAAATCTGAACTGCTTTAAATTAATTAGATATTACATACCTTACGAAGCAGCTGCACTGTATATGCATTCTATGGTTTTTTCTCATATATCATACTGTTTGACAGTCTGGGCTCAAGCAGCCCCTTCCACAATAAGACATATAGGTTCATTATATAATCAAACCCTAAAAATCTTGGACAAAAAGCCCATTAGGTGGCATCACTGTAATGTTTTAAAAAAATACAACCTATTGAGTTTTGAGAGCTTCATTGACCTCTGTCTTCTGAAATTAACGTTCAAATGTTTCCATAAATCAGCACTCGAGCCACTTGCTGGTTTCGTCCAAAGACAGGACAGCAGCAGAGCCACCAGGAGTTCTGTTAACAATAACTGTAAAATATTCCACCGCAGAACCACATTTGGACAAACAGCTTTCTCTATAAAGGGCAGTCACATCTGGAACACAATGCCAAATGAAATTAAAATAATAACGGACTTTAAAACATTCACTAAAAATGTTAAAAACTGGCTGAAAAATAAACAAGAATGTACTCATGTATGAATTATCTGTCTGCAAAGTGAGAGTGAATGAAGGGAAGGAATAAATGTGTTTGTTTATAGTGAGTGACGGAGGGAGGAAGGCCTGAAATAGGCAAATGTGAGTTATGTTATATGTGTTAAATGTGAGTCAGGCTGTTATATTTGTGTATTTATAATATTTATAATATTTATGTTAAATGTGAGTCAGGCTGTTATATTTGTGTATTTATAATATTTATAATATTTATAATTGTGTATTTATAATTTTTCTGCATTGATGTATGTGGTTATTGTGTATATTTTTTATCTTGATTCTTTTTTCTAAAGCCCATCCAGGGACAAGAGTTGCAAATTAGCTAATAGCTATACACTCTATGTGCAACACATCAGATTGATTGTCTTTGATTAATTGTCTATGTTTATTGCACTGTCCCTGTCAAATAAACTAATCTACTACTAGATCATTCCTTACGCATGTACTGATCCTGTGCTGAATTCTCTGAAGGCCAATAATTGCTCACAGAAACATACCAAGAATATATGAACTTATCCTATATGGGGTGCACATATAAACATTAAACATGGCATATGAAAGGCATGATATTTATGTAATGTAATAATACATTATTAATAACAATAATTTAGATAAAATGGAATTTTTCTATCAACCCACAAGATGGAGAGTCAGAAAAGATGTCGTGAAGATGGAACAGCTGAGGTTCGAGCAATAAGTCGCAGGCATGACTGTGATCAACACACCCATCTGAGACAGGATGAGACCCTTCAGCAGCATAGGGTACGACAGACAAGGGATACACAGAAAGACAGGAAACGTGAAGCAGTGCGCCATGCACGTGCTGAGTCAGATGATGCCCGAAATGCCCACCAAGCAAGCGACGCTGCACGCCAGGCAAGGCACAGAGAAGCTGAGACCGAAGAGATGCGGAATAGTCAGCTGGCAAGGGACAGTGAATAATAGGAATCTCTGTGTGTCTGTCTGTGTTTCTGTCACGACCATAGGACTCGCTAAAAGAGCACAGGATCACCTATGATGTTCCTATGATCTCTACATAATGTCTATATGACATCATACAGACACCATAGTATAGAGTGATACAAGAAAATCTGTGTGTGTGTCTGTGTGTGATCAAAGGCAGGAATCACTCATGATCATAGGACTCGCTATGACATCATTATCAAAGATCAAAGGCAGGCATCACTCACGCTCAATCATTTTCATAGGACATCAAAGATCAAACGCAGGCATCATTCACGATCATAGGACATCAAAGGTCAAATGCAAGCATCACGATCACAGGACTCACTATGGCATCATCAAAGATCAAATGCAGGTGTCATAGGACTCGCTGTGCCATCAGTCAATGCTATGCCATCAGCCTAGCACACAGTGCTAAAATCAAAGGACTCACTATGACATCATCAAAGATCATAGGACTCGCTATATATATATGGTGTCTATGATCTCTACATGATTTCTATATGACGTCATACAGACACCATAGTATAGAGTGATTCAAGAAAAGCTGTGTGTGTCTGTGTGTGATCAAAGGCAGGCATCACTCATGATCATAGGACATCAAAGATCAATTATAGTGTACTCATGCATACCTGTGCATACCTGTGCATGCTCATAGAAAGCAAGTGTAAGCAAACATTTCTGCATGCCCGTAGAAAGTTACTGTTGCCATGGCAACAGCAACCATGGTGAAACCTGCCTTGGATCTTTGACGCCACCACTAGTTCTTTGATGCCTGCCTTTGGTCTTTGATAATGACATAGCGAGTGCTATGATCATGAGTAATGCCTGCATTTGATTTTTGATGATGTCATAGCAAGTCCTATGATCGGGAGTGATGCCTGGCTTTGATCTCATCTCAAGTCCTATGATGTTTTAGCAAGTCCTATGATCGTGACATCATGACATCGTGACAGACAGAGATTTCTTGAATTGAATTGATGAATTCAAAAGGGGCCCAAGTCCAAGAAATATGTTTTTGCAGGAAATCAAATAAATTGCATATCTCAAAGGTAGTCTATGCCAGATGGTTCATACTTTACTCAGATATAGCACAAGGCCATAGCTTAGAAATGCTATAATATGAAACATTTCACTTTTTTAATTTCAGAGGATTGGCAAACTAAAGTCCCTGGACTTGGGCCCTTCTTGAATTAAAACTAACTAACTAACTAACTAACTAACCTGTACTTATATAGCGCTTTTCTAGTCACAAAGACCACTCAAAGCGCTTTCATCAACACTAACCCTCTATTCTAAGGGCCTATAGGAAACAGATATCTAGGGACAATTTTAGAACAGCCAATTAACCTAACATGCATGTTTTTGGCATGTGGGAGGAAACCGGAGAAAATCCCGGAGTAAACCCACGCAACACGGGGAGAACATGCAAACTCCACACAGATCACTGTTGGTCGGGGGCTGGGATCGAACCCACGATCCCACGATCCCCACAATCCTCCGGCCAAGGGTAAACTGTGCTGCCGCAGTGCTAACCACTGCGCCACCGTGCAGCCCAAAACAATAAGAACATATGAAAAGAAGCGCATAACATCTATTTCTCACATGTTGAAAACTTTTTTTTTTAATTATGCCATGTTTTGAACACCTTTTATGATCACTTTGTATTCAAACTATTGTTTTGATAACTGCCAGCAAATGAGATTTTCATCTAAAAGTGGGCAGATTAACATAGAGGTTCATCTACTGGTAACTAATCGTCAAAGTCAGACTCATCTTCACGCCTAGCATCACAAACTGTTAAATTACTGAGGAACTGCTGAGCCTCTGGTGAAAGATATTTTGCCAATTTCTGAACATCATTTTGTTTGTTTCTGGCCCATTCCTTTTCATTACGCCTTCTTTTTGGCCTGACCTCTTCATCACTTGAGTCAAACTCGTGTTGCATTGGCGCTGCCATCTTGGATGACTGGTGCTGCCACCTATGACTTTAAGTTTAATCCATGCAGGAAGGGCCCAAGTCCTGGACTTGGGTCTTTCTTGCATTCAGTGCATAAACAATGCTGTGAATAGTCAATGCATTAAAGTTGACTTGGGACGTTTTTGCACATAATCAGATAGCTTGTCTCTTAAAGTTCATTAAACATGTAATATCTGGGTTTTGAAAAAGTGTGGACTTGGGCCCTTTTGGAATTCACTGATTCAATTATATATAGAGTGAAGTGATGATATTCCTTGTCTCCAGGGCATGGGTCCCAGTCCACATCTTCGCTTTAAGTTGGGATTTTCTGTATTTCGCCTTATTCTTATTATCCTGGGTTGCTATTATTGTTATTATTCTTACTAGTGCATGCCTGTGCATACCCGTGCATGGCCATAGAAAGCAAGTGTATGCAAACATCTCTGCATGGCTGTAGAAAGTTACTGTTAACATGGCAACAGCAACCATGGTGAAACCTGCCTTGGATTGTTGACGTCACCACTCGTTCATTGATGCCTGCCTTTGATCTGTGCTGCCTGCCTTTGATCTTTGATAATGTCATAGCGAGTGCTATGATCATGAGTAATGCCTGGCTTTGATTTTTGCTGATGTCATAGCAAGTCCTATGATAGTGAGTGCAGCCCACCTTTGATCTCTTAGCAAGTCCTATGATCTTTTTGCAAGTCCTATGATCATGACATCATGACATTGTGACAGAGATTTCTTGAATTATATATAGAGTGATATCTCCTTGTCTCCAGGGCATGGGCCCCAGCCCACATTTTCGCTTTAAGTTGGGATTTTCTGTATTTCACCTTATTATTATCCTGGGTTGCTATTATTGTTATTACTTTTATTCTGTCTTGCATATTTATGTCATCATTGGTCTTCCTCTTAGTTTAAGTTTATCAGCATTCTTATTATTATTAGTGTCATTATCATTATTGCCTATCATAGGAACATCATAGGCTGTCCTATGATGTCTTCTGATTGTGACAGACACACACACTGACAGAGATTTTTGAATTTATAGAGTGCCTTCTGCCTTACTGAGTGAGATTTCCAGATTTACTGCTTTGAATGGGTCTGGTTCTTCTTCTTTTAGATTTGATTGGCGGTTGGCAACCAGCCCACAGGTGCATTACCGTCACTGACTTGACTATCATCACTCTACAGTATGTCTTTGTATAAGGAGTTCTTATAAGGAGTTCTGGACCACTCCCTATGTGTGAAAAAAATTATCCGTCCTTGGACTGTGTACTCGGCTTAAAGCAATGTGTCCTATTGTTAATCGGGTGATGAGTATCTCTTCTTTCCTGAGTGATGGTCTATCTATACGACATCAAAAAGACATCAAGGCAGGCATCGTGAGTGATGGTCTCATGTCACATATGACATGAATGACATGTCACTCATGTGATGTCACATATGACATATAGACTCTATATGACATCATAAAGACATCAAGACAGGCATCTGAGTATCTCTTCTTTCGTGAGTGATGGTCTATATGACATCATAAAGACATCAAGGCAGTCATCGTGAGTGATGGCCCTATGATCGTGACACCATGACATCGTGACAGACAGATTTCTTGAATTATATACTGTATAGAGTGATTATATTCCTTGTCACCACGGCATGGGGTCCCAGCCCACATCCTCGCTTTAAGTTGGGATTTTCTGTATTTCACCTTATTATCGTGGGTTGCTATTATTGTTATTGTTATTATTATTATTCTGACTTGCATATTTATTTCTTCATTGGTCTTCCTCTTAGTTTATCAGCATTATTATTATTATTATTATTATTATCGTCATTATCATTATTAGTACATACCTGTGCATACCAAGATGAAGACCAAGATGGCGCCCACAGCGGTCGACATGGTGCTTCGCTGCGCCCTTTGTTTGCTTTTGTTTGTCAATTGTGTGTCTGCTTGCACTTATACCCGTGAAGAACTTCTAAATATCAGGACTTTCACCCCCACGGACCTCCTCCCAGTTTTTTTAGCCCCTGCCGCCGATCTGGTTCATTGCTTGGCTCGAAAAGTGAGACGGCGGAAGAGAGGTAGACGAGCGGGCGCTCTCGTGCGGCTTCGCAGGAGAGGCTCGCGAACGGCGCTGCCTGGCATATTTCTGTCCAATACCAACTCTCTCTCTAACAAGGTAGATGAACTGAGACTGCTGATGTGTTTTAGGGACCTCGCCTCCTCGGCTGCCCTCTGCTTTACTGAGACCTGGCTCCGGGAAAATATACCGGACAGCGCGCTGCGCCTCGACGGCTTCCAGCTCTTTCGTGCTGATCGTGACACAGAGCTTTCCGGCAAGACCACAGGAGGCGGAGTCTGCTTCTACATCAACTGCAGCTGGTGCTCTGATGTAACGGTAATTTCCAAACACTGTTCTCCCGCCCTGGAATTTCTTGTTATCAACTGCAAGCCTTTTTATTCCCCGCGGGAGTTTGCTTCTTTTATACTCATCGCTGTGTACGCCCCTCCCGACGTGGACACGCGCGAAGCTCAGCGCGTGCTCGCGGATCACATTCAACACACAGAGCGGATTTTTCCAGACTCGCTGATTATTGTGGCTGGCGACTTTAATCAGTGCAATCTGAGCCACGATCTCCCCCGGTACAAACAGTTTATTAAATGCCCCACCAGAGGATTAAACACACTGGATCACTGTTACACCACAGTGAAAGACGCATATCGCGCTGTTCCTCGCGCTGCGCTGGGATTATCTGATCACGTGATGGTTCACCTCATTCCCACATACAGACAGAGATTGAAGCTCACTAAACCTGTCGTGAGCACTACGAAGAAACGGACCAGTGAAGCTGAGGAGAAGCTGGAAATGTGCATGGAAATATCTGACTGGGGCATGTTTAAAGGAGCCACGCATGATCTGGATGAGTACACGGACACTGTGAACTCATATATCCACTTTTGTGAAGAGGTCATTCTTCCATCACGCACCAGGGTGAGTTACTCTAATGACAAACCCTGGTTCACAGCTAAGCTCAGACAGATCAGGAAGGAGAAGGAAGCAGCGCTGAAAAGTGGAGACAGGGACTGCTACAGGGAGGTTAAATACCGGTTTAACAGAGAGCTGAAGAGGGCTAAATCTCTATACTCAGAGAGACTCCAGCAGCAGTTCACTGCTAATGATTCGGCTTCCGTGTGGAGAGGACTGAGGCAAATCACCAACTATCGGCCTCAGGCTCCTAAAGGTCAGGATGACAAAGCCCTTTGTCAAAGACTGTCCCAACACTATGCCCGTTTTGACACCTCGTCATCTGTGTCCAACTCCCCCCCTCCCTCCAGCTCCACAGCCTCCACAATCCCTACTTCATTAAAGGCACCCCCCCTCCTCCCCCCCTGCCCTTATCATCAGTGAGCAGGACGTGCTCAAACAGTTCTCCAGACTGAACCCGCGCAAGGCCCCCGGCCCGGACGGCGTGTCTCCCTCCACCCTGAGACACTGTGCGAAAGAGCTGGCTCCTGTCTTCACAGACATTTTTAACACCTCCCTTAAGTTATGCCACGTGCCGTCCTGCCTCAAATCCTCCACCATCATCCCTGTCCCCAAGAAGCCACGGATCACTGGACTTAATGACTACAGACCTGTAGCGCTCACCTCTGTAGTCATGAAGTCCTTTGAGCGCCTGGTCCTGCCCCACCTCAAGTCCATCACCACCCCTCTCCTGGACCCGCTGCAGTTTGCCTACCGAGCCAACAGGTCTGTAGACGACGCAGTCAACCTGGCCCTCCACTCCATCCTGCAGCACCTGGACTCCCCGGGAACCTACGCCAGGATTCTGTTTGTGGACTTCAGCTCCGCATTCAACACCATCCGCCCCGCTCTGCTCCGGGACAAGCTGTCCCTGCTCAACGTGCCTGACTCCCTCTGCAGGTGGATCACCGACTTCCTGACGGACCGGAGGCAGCATGTGCGGCTGGGAAAGACTGTCTCAGACTCTACTAGCATCAGCACCGGATCACCCCAGGGCTGTGTACTTTCCCCCCTACTCTTCTCCCTTTACACCAACTCCTGCACCTCCAGCCACCAGTCTGTCAAGTTGATCAAGTTTGCGGACGACACCACCCTCATCGGGCTCATCTCCAACGGCGACGAGTCCACCTACAGGAGAGAGGTGGCCCAGCTGGCGTCCTGGTGCAACAATAACAACCTGCAGCTGAACGCTCTGAAGACAGTGGAGATGATTGTAGACTTCAGGAAAGTCACAACCCCTCTGCCCCCCCTCACCCTCTCAGGCTCTCCCATCACCACTGCTGATTCCTTCCGCTTCCTAGGCACTACCATCAACAGGGACCTCAAATGGGAGCCGACCATCAGCTCACTCATCAAAAAAGCCCAGCAGAGGATGTTCTTCCTGCGGCAGCTGAGGAAGCTCAAGCTACCCACCAAGATGTTAGTGCAGTTCTACACAGCCATCATCGAGTCCATCCTCACCACCTCCATAACCGTGTGGTACGCAGGAGCCACTGCCAGGGACAGACTAAGGCTGCAGCGCGTCGTGCGCACTGCTGAGAAGGTGATCGGCTGCAAGCTCCCATCTCTCCAGGATCTGTACATCTCCAGGACCCGGAGGCGTGCTGGCCGGATCATAGCCGATCCCTCACACCCTGGTCACGTACTGTTTGCCCCCCTCCCCTCTGGTAGAAGACTTTGGTCCATCTAGACTAAAACCTCCCGCCACATGAACAGCTTCTTCCCCTCTGCCATCAGACTGCTGAACACTAAGTGACTTATTGACTCTCGTGCACTATGTACAGCAGCTCAACCAGACTCATGTCAATCATCACTGTTTTCTTCCTGCATTACCGACTGCACTATATAGTTCTCCACAGTATCTGCTGCTCGCTAATATATTTTAACTGCTGACCAGTATCACTTACTCTTATTCTACACTTTATTGCATGTATAGTTTATTTCTTTTATCTTATCATGTTTAATGTTGCAGCATTGCACCGAGACAAATTCCTAGTTTGTGTACTACATGAACAATGGCAATAAACCTGATTCTGATTCTGATTCTGATACCCATGCATGCCCATAGAAACCAAGTATAAGCCAGTATTTCTGCATGACCGTTGCTGAAGGGCCTCCTCCTATCTCAGACAGCTGTGTTGTTCACAGTCATGCCTGCGGCTTACTGCTCGAAACTGAGGTGTTTCATCTTCACGGCATCTTTTCTGACATACATGAGTTCTCCTCACTCTATTGCTCTCCATCTGGTGGGTCTTCTTCTTCTTCTTCTTCTTCTTCTTCTTCTTCTTCTTCTTCTTCTTCTTCTTCTAGTGGCAAAGAAGTCTGTGCACACTTTGATGAACTTCCTATCTGGTACTGCTAAACTTGTCATCTGGCTGACAAGGAAAAATCGGACTACTAACACTGGCAATGTGGATCCTGTGTTTGTTTTCAAGGCCTTGTTAAAAGTCAGACTCCAGGTGGAGTACTCTTACTATAAAATGGTGGACGATTTGGAGGTATTCACCAATAGATGGACTTAGGGAATATTTTGTGTTCTGTGGGAGGGGGGATGAGTTATGTTTGCACTTTTGAAATGTGAGCCACTTGGTGGAATGATATTGGTGATCTTACAATTTTGAATTGTGCAATAAAGGGATTTTTTTAAAACTCTTCTTCTTCTTCTTCTTCTTCTTCTTCTTCTTCTTCTTCTTCCTGCTGGCCTTCAGAAATCCTCGTCTGGGCAGGTTCCAGTTTGTGGGGACGAAGACGGTGTATCACATCTGTGTGAAGGTTCTGAATCTGCGCTCTCTGATGGACGTGAGAGAGTCGAAGTGGGCACGTTTTTTGGGGCCAGAGGTCTCTCCGAAAGGCAGCTGGCGGTGCATGTACAAGCTACCTATTGAGAAACGGACGGGAGATCTCCAGTGGAGGATAGTTCATGGGGCTATAGCTACGATTAAATACAGAGCATGCCTGGATCCGACTGTGGGGGGGGAATGTTTGTTTTGTTCCCAAGTTGAGACCCTGGAGCATTTGTTTGTTCAATGTTTTCGTTTATCTAGCCTTTTTGATCTTTTGACACTGTGGTTTCAGGCTTTGGGTGAATGTTTCTCTTTTGGTTTGTTCATTTACGGTCCAAAGTATAAAGTGGCAAAGAAGTCTGCGCACACTTTGATGAACTTCCTATCTGGTACTGCTAAACTTGCCATCTGGCTGACAAGGAAAAATCAGACTACCAACGCTGGCAATGTGGATCCTGTGTCTGCTTTCAAGGCCTTGTTGAAAGTCAGACTCCAGGTGGAGTTCTCTTACTATCAAATGGTGGACGATTTGGAGGCATTCACCAGTACATGGACTGTAGGGAATGTTTTGTGTTCTGTGGGACAGGGGGATGAGTTATGTTTGCACTTTTAAGATGTGACACACTTGGGGGCATGATATTGGTGTTCTTACATTTTTGAATTGTACAATAAAGCCATTTTTTAAAACTCAAACTCTTCTTCTTCTTCTTCCTCTTTGGGGAGGAGGATGGCGACTTTGGAAATGCCACCTCCATCTATCCGCCAGGGGGTGCGGATCGTTCCCCCGGACGACACTGTTACTGTGAAGGGGGTCCTTATGGCTGTGGGTGCCCAGGTGGGCCATGATGCGATCCGCTATGTGTCCAGGATGAATAGAGCTGTAATTGTGTTTCTGGCTACTGAGGAGAATGTCCACACTCTGGTTGCGAGCGGTATTGCAATCGGGGACATGTCTGTACAGGTGTCCCCCTTATCAGTTCCATCAACGCTTATCACCGTCTCGGGTGTTCCACCTTCATTACTGATGAGCAGTTGGCGGCGGAGCTCCGCAGATTCGGGAAGTTTGCGGGCCCGTTTAGACACGTGAGTTTGGGACTCAGGGAAACCGAGTTAAAACGTGAAATCACTCAGGTGACAGGTGTTCATGTTTCTAGACTCGCCCACACAAACTCTGGAAGTGTCCTTCCGGGTCAAACACGGGGACGGCTACTATATGGTGTATGCGAACTTGGGACAGATGAAGTGTTTTGAATGTGGCGATGTGGGCCATAAACGTTTCACCTGCCCGCACAGGCGCCCGGCGGGGGGCTCTGGTGGAACCGCGGATGAGGCGGCCGGTGCGGCTTCCGCTCGCGACGCTGCTGCGGACGGCGTGGCGGGGGCTTCCGCCACGGCGGAGCCCAGCAGGGCCGCACAGCCTGCCAGCGAGGCCTCCGCACCTGCCACTGCTGCGAACGATGTTGCGGGGCCTTCCGCCGCTCCTGCTCCGGAGCCTGCCGCTGTGTCTGTGGACAGTCTGCCTGTGGCACCCGCAGCGCGGCCTGCAGCTGGAGGCGTGACTGGTGATGGCGCCCAAGCAGTCAATGACGTTGACTCAGCATCGCGCTGTGTGACATCAGCGGCTGTGCTTCTGCAGCCTGCTGCCACTTCAGAGCAGCAGGCGGAACAACGCCGGTCGCCTGATATAGGCGCCGCCCCGGAACACGTGGCACACGTGGCTGGTGAAGGATCAGCTGCACCAGCTGACGTGCCGGCTGCATCTAAAAGTCAGCAGAGTTGTGCTGACGAGGGAATGGAGTGTGAATCTGACGCTGTGTCTGCTAAAAATGAGTCTATTGGGGCAACTGGCAAAGCCAATGCGGATTTGTATTCACTAGACAAAGTAAATGCTTTCCTGGATGGAACCTATAATAATAGGGCCGTTAACGTCGCTGATTACTTCAGTGACACTGACAAATTCATTCGGTCTGTTAATGTACTGACGAAGCAGGTTGGTGTTGACCTCCTGGATGAAAGAAAATGCTACCGCCTGAAGAAGCACCTCACAGCCCTGCGTAAATCAGCAGGGGGACAAAAGGCCAAGCGCACAAAGATGGAATGATTTCCATGGCAACAGCACGGTGCTCCTCACATCTATTGCCTAATGCAGAAATTAAAATTAGGGTCCTTAAACATCAATGGTGGGAGGGGTAATCATAAGAGGGGATTCATTAGTGACCTGTTCAGACGAAAAGATCTCAACGTTTTGTTTTTGCAGGAAACTCATACCACTTCGGCAGATGAAGTCGACTGGGGCTTGTGGTGGAAAGGCCCTTTTTCACTCAGTCACGGTACCAATCTTAATGCAGGAGTGGCCATTTTGTTTGGGGAATCAGCAAATGCACAAGTTTTATCGGTGGTGGAGATAGTGAGGGGCAGGCTGCTTCTTGTTAGGGCCGAAATAGGGGATTCCGTGTTTTGCCTGGTAAATGTTTACGCGCCAAACCACGGTGCTGAAAGGGTTGCCTTTTTCAATATACTGACTACTGAATTGGAGCGCTATCACCAAGAACAACTTGTTGTTGCTGGTGATTTCAACTGTACCTTGGACTTCACTGTAGATCGCACTAATGCAGAACCCCATCTGCAGTCTTCTAGAATCTTGGAAAATTTCACTGTGCAGTTTGACTTAGTGGACACGTGCGGTCTAAAAATGCAAACGCGCGACAGTATACCTGGGTCAGGGTCATTGACGGTGTTGTCAGTGCTGCTAGATTAGACAGGATATATGTTTCTAGAACCTTTAGCCCCGGACTCCTTCACAGTAACATAAGTCCCTTCGGTTTCACGGATCATCACCTGGCTACTGCGGTGCTACTGAACTCACCAGGGAAATGGGCAAAATGTTATTGGCACTTCAATAACAAGCTCCTTCAGGACAACGCCTTTTGTCAGTATTTTGTGTGCTTCTGGGAACACTGGAGGACCACAAAGGCTTGTTTTAGTTCCCTCGAACAGTGGTGGGACGCTGGCAAAGTGCAAATAGGCCTTTTTTTGTCAACGGTACGCTGCAAACTCAACTGCCATCATCAAGGCCAAGGTCAGTGAACTAGAGGACGCTGTCAAGAGGCCGGAGGCCAGCTTGGTTACGGGTCAGGATTCTACCACTGGTCCTTTGCTGCAGGAGAAGAGATCGGCCCTGCGCACATTCATGCAGGAAAGAGTGGAGGGGGCGTTAGTGGGGTCACGCTTCACTCGCCTGCAGGACATGGATGCACCAACGTCCTTCTTTTTCGATTTGGAGAAGTCTACTGCGAAAAAGAAGTTGATGGCTTGCTTGACGCTCCCAGATGGTCGGCTGACTACGAACCCATCCGAGATGCGGCGCCATGCAGTGGATTACTACGGGGCCCTGTTTGCTGCAGGAACGTGTTGCAAAGAATCTCAAAATCAGCTCTTCAAAGTCCTTCCAGTGCTTGGCCCGGAGGACAGGGCCGCTCTGGACTGTGCCCTGACTTTGGATGAGTTAACTGTGGCTGTTAATCAGATGGCTCTGGGACGTGCACCTGGACTTGATGGCCTTTCTTCAGAATTTTTTAAGCATTTTTGGAATATTATTGGATCAGACTTCTATGACGTTCTGACTGCCTGTTACAGAAAGGGAACATTACCTGTCTCCTGCTGCCGTGCAGTGCTGTCTCTGTTGCTTAAGCAGGGGGACTTGGCCCTGCTGAAAAAATGGAGGCCCATGGCTCTTCTTTGCACGGACTACAAGGTGCTTTCTAAAGCCCTGGCAAACAGACTGAACACTGTCTTGGATTTGATCTTAGATAAGGATCAAACATATTGTATTCCTGACCTGAACATTATGGACAATGTTTTCCTCATACGTGACGTTCTCCAGCTCAGTAAATGTCATGACTTACAGTTCGGGATTGTGTCTTTGGACCAAGAAAAGGCTTTTGATAGGGTTGACCATTCCTATTTGTTTTCCACCCTGAGGGGGTTTGGTTTTGGCAATATGTTTTTGAGGTGGGTCAATCTGCTATATACTGGAGCTGAGTTTTTGGTAAAGATTGGGGCAGGCCTGAGTCGGCCAATCCCTGTACACTAAGGAATACGCCAGGAGTGTCCACTCTCGGGTCAGCTGTACAGCTTGGCTATTGAGCCTTTGCTGTGCAGGTTGCACACTCGGCTGGGAGGTCTGGTTCTGCCGGGGCCATCAAGCTGTTGCCGCCCGATCGTCTTGTCTGCTTATGCGGATGACGTCAACGTTTTCATCACCTCCCACGGGGATGTGCAGCGTCTGGTGGACACTTTGTCAGTTTATGAAAGGGCATCTTCTGCACGGGTGAATTGGGCCAAGAGTGAGGGTCTATTGGTGGGCCAGTGGTTGCGTCAAGACGTCCCTCGCCTACCCGGTGGTCTTCAGTGGGGGACGGCCGGTCTCAAAGTGTTGGGGGGTTTTCTGGGTTCGGAGGCTTTTGAACGAAAGAACTGGGAGGGTGTTAAGGACAAGGTGTGTGCTCGCTTTTCAAAATGGAAATGGTTGCTACCACAGCTGTCATATAGGGGCAGGGTTCTGGTCGCCAATAATCTGGTCGCCTGGGCTCTTTGGCATAGGCTTGTGGCTTTGACACCGCCCAGGAGCCTAGTGGAGGAGGTTCAGAAGATCATCGTGGACTTCTTTTGGTCTGGTCGGCACTGGGTCCATGCGCCTGTTCTCTACCTGCCTGTGGCCGAGGGGGGACAGGGCCTGGTGGACATACACTCCAAGATCGCCTGCTTCAGGCTTCGAACTGCACAACGCCTCCTTTACGGATGCGGACCCTGCTGGATGGACACTGCTAAACTGCTCCTGAGGAGAGTTGGTCGCTTGGGCTATGATAAGCAGCTCTTCCTCGTGACATCTGGGGAGGTGGACCTTACTGGACTATCTGCTTTTTACACGTCCGTCTTGCATGCATGGCGAGTCTTCACCGTAGCCCACTTCCATGACGAGACACCGGGCATGTGGCTGTTCGAGGAACCACTGTTTTTCAATCGATTCATCGATGCTGAGGTGCTGCAGTCGGTCATTCTGTGGACTTGTTTGCGGGAGGCACGCTGTACCAAGATTGGTCATCTTATGAAGATGTCGACCACATTGATGGATACGCTGAGGCGGAGTGCCAACATTACATCTGTCAGACTGCTGCAAAAGGTGGTGGGGGACGTGTGCGCTGCCCTGCCACAACCGCTTCGAGCGTTTGCGACAAACCGCACTCTTTCAAATCAATGGGATGACGACACTGTGTCCACCTTTCCTGCCATTTCCATAACTCCAGCTGTGGGGGAGTGGCAGGGAGGAGAGGATCACCTGCTGACCTTCAGAAATCCTTGCCTGGGCAAGTTCCAGTTTGTCGGAACGAGGACGGTGTATCACATCTGTGTGAAGGTTCTGAATCTGCGCTCTCTGATGGATGTCACAGAGTCGAGGTGGGCGGTTTTTTTGGGGCCAGAGGTCTCCCCGAAAGGCAGCTGGCGGTGCATGTACAAGCTACCTATTGAGAAACGGACAGCAGATCTCCAGTGGAGGATTGTGCATGGGGCAATAGCTACGAATAAATACAGAGCACGCCTCGATCCGACTGGGGGGGGGGGGATGTTTGTTTTGTTCCCAAGTTGAGACCCTGGAGCATTTGTTTGTTCAATGTTTTCATTTATCTGGACTTTTTAATATTTTGCGCGAGCGGTTTCAGGCTTTGGGTGAACGTTTCTCTTTTGGTCTGTTCATTTACGGTCCAAAGTATAAAGTGGCAAGGAAGGCTTGCCACTTTATGCCACTTTGATGAACTTCCTATCTGGTACTGCTAAACTTGCCATCTGGCTGACGAGGAAAAATCGGGCTAGCGACGCTGGCAATGTGGATCCTGTGTCTGCTTTCAAGGTCTTCTTGAAAGTCAGACTCCAGGTGGAGTTCTCTTACTATCAAATGGTGGACAATTTGGAGGCATTCATCAATAGATGGACTGTAGGGAGCGTTTTGTGTTCTGTGGGTCAGGGGGATGAGTTATGTTTGCACTTTTGAGATGTGACACACTTGGAGCCGTGATATTGGTGTTTTTGCATTTTTGAATTGTATCAATAAAGCCTTTTTTAAAAGTCAAAGTCTCTCTCTCTCTCTCTCTCTCTCTGTATGTATGTATGTATGTATGTATGTATGTATGTATGTATGTATGTATGTATGTATGTGTGTGTGTGTGTGTGTGTGTGTGTGTGTGTGTGTGTGTGTGTGTGTGTGTGTCTTTTAGCGAGTTTGACCCGGGAGTGTCAAAAACTTGCCGAGCGGTCAAGGTACATCACAGAAGAGCGAGACTCCCCAAAGTTTGCAACAAGCCTTTTCCCATTTATTACAGACACTGTGCAGACAACATCTGACGTTAGAACATCCGACACCCAGCCCCCAACCAAATGAAAAACACCTGTTAATATACTTAGTGAGATAATGAGTCCAATTGGAACATACCAATGTCCCAGGTAAGACAATAAATATTCACATTCCCACACATACCCAATAGTATCTAAAAAGAGATTCATAAATACATAAATAGCTCCCACAATATTTACAAAGTACACATAATAAATAAACACCATAAATAATACAATAAATAGTATAAACCCCTATTCACATAATAAATCCACCAATCTTCCACCTCTAGTCAACCATTACATATTTCTTCCTCCTGGCATCCTGTAAAGGACACTCAAACCCCTGGGGAGTCTTTTGCCCGGGCACCACCAGGAAGCATGCTGGCAAAGGTACGTTGTTCTTAGATTATTCATTTGCCTCACCCAATTAACATAATTAACATTAGCATTTTATCTCACACAAATGGACTTCAATTCACCCAAACAGATCTCAAACTATATGTGCATTTTATACATTACAATACATGTTAACATTTAAAGTTATAAATAAGATAAGATAAGATAAGATAAGATAAGCCTTTATTAGTCCCACAACGGGGAAATTCCAGGATTGCAACAGCACAGGGATAGCAACACTCAGAGCAACAATCAGAAGGCAAGAAAAAAAAAAACAAGCAAGCAAGAGCAGCTAATATACATATGTACATATTACTATAAAATATATATATACACACACACACAGACACACAGTGCAGAGCATTGTAGCTGGATGGAATAAATATATGAATATATGAACACACAGTGCAGAGCATTGTAGCTAGATGGAATAAATATGTAAATATATAAACACCCACAGTACGGAGCATTGCAGCTAGGTGGAATAAATATGCAAGTATATAAACACACACAGTGCGGAGCAATGTAGCTAGATGGAATAATATGTAGATATATAAAAACACAGTGCGGAGCATTGTAGCTAGATGGAATAAATATATAGATATATAAATATAAACACACCCAGTGCAGAGCATTGTAGCTAGATGGAATAAATATGTAAATATATAAACACACACAGTGCAGAGCATTGTTGCTAGGTGGGATGAAACAGCATAACCGTCTATTTAGTTATCCTACATGGTATGATTATGTGCCCATACATATTCTCACCCTCCATAGCGACCGGTATGTTCCTAGTTGTATGCCGGAGAGGACCATTGTGTAAGTCTATTGCATCTTTTGCATTCAAAAAAAACTATTAGTTTGTTACGTCTTTTTGCTATCTCTGCGAGCAGCCCTGCTTAGGTTGTACAGTCTGACAGCCGTTGGTAGGAAGGACCTACGAAACCTCTCGGTTGTGCACCTGGGATGATGTAGTCTGCTGCTAAATGAGCTCCTCAGTGCATCCAGTATGTCCTGCATAGGGTGGAACTCGGACTCCAGCAGAGATGACAGTTTAGCCACCGTCCTTCTCTCTCCTATCTCCTCCATCGGATCAAGGCGTTGCCCCAGGACAGAGCTAGCTTTCTTAATCAGTTTGTTCAGTCTCTTCCTATCGGCTGCAGTAATGCCACTGCCCCAGCAGACCACTCCAAAAGTGATGGCTGATGCCACCACCGTGTCATAGAATGACTTCAGCAGCGCCCCTTGTACACCAAAAGACCTGAGTCTCCTCAGCAGGAACAGCCTGCGCTGTCCCTTCTTGTAGAGTGCGTCAGTATTGTGTGACCAGTCTAGTTTATTGTTCAGATGAATACCCAGGTACTTGTAGGATGTCACCATCTCGATGTCTGTTCCCTGTATATTTACTGGTGCTGTGAGGGGCTGCCCATGCCTGCGGCAGTCCACCACCAGCTCCTTAGTTTTCCTCGCGTTGATCTGGAGGCAGTTCCGATGGCACCAGTCCACAAAGTCCTGGATAAGCCCTCTGTACTCAGCTCCATCTCCGCTGGAGATGAGACCAACGATCGCAGAGTCATCAGAGAACTTCTGTAGATGGCAATGTGTTGTGTTGTGTGAGAAGTCCGCAGTATAAAGAGTGAACAGGAAGGGAGCCAGCACCGTTCCCTGGGGGGCCCCCGTGCTACTGATGATCGTGTCGGAAACACAGTCCCGGGTTCTCACAAACTGAGGCCGGTTCGTGAGGTAGTCCAGGATCCATGATGACAGGTGCTGGTCCACCCCTGCGCGCAGCAGCTTGTCCTTCAGGATCATCGGTTGGATGGTGTTGAAAGCACTGGAGAAGTCAAAGAACATGATCCTCACCATATTCCCGGGCTTCTCCAGGTGGGACAGAGAACGGTGAAGGAGGAAGATCACCGCATCCTCCACCCCAATGCCATGCTGGTAGGCGAACTGGAGTGGATCCATCGCTGGTTCCACCAGGGGGCGGAGATGAGCAAGGAGCAGTCTCTCCAGGGTCTTCATCAAGTGGGACGTCAAGGCCACCGGTCTGAAGCTGTTCAGGTCTTTGGGGTGGGAAGTTTTTGGTACAGGTACCACACAAGATGTTTTCCACAGCTGTGGTACCCTCCCCAGTTTCAGGCTCATGTTGAAGATATACGTCACAATCCCACACAGCTGGTCTGCACAGGACTTGAGGAGCTTTGCGCTGATGCCGTCCGGTCCCGACGCCTTCCTCGCCTTGATCTTCCTCAGCTCCGTCCTCACCTGGGTCTTGGTCAGGGCCAGGATGGGGGGCTGTGTGTTGGGAGTGGGGGGGGGGGTGTCGGTGGAGTGGGGAGTGGGTAGCAGGACTTGATTTCTTAGAGGCAGCAGTGGTTGTTGTGCAGACAGGGGGGAGGGCGGTTGGTCAAATCTATTGAAAAACAGATTCAGGTTGTTCGCCCACTCCCTGCCCCCCGTGGCCTGGGGGGAGGTATTCTGGAGCCCCGAGATGGTTTTGAGGTTTCTCCAGACCCCGCTGATGTCGCTCTGTTGCAGCTTGTCCTCCATCTTCTTCCTGAAGCTGTCCTTGCCTTCTCTGATCTTTCTCCTCAGCTCCCTCTGTACGGACTTCAGCATCTCCCTGTTCCCCGACCTGAAGATCCTCTTCTTCTCTCTCAGAAGTGTTTTTATCTCAGGGTTGATCCAGGGTTTGTTGTTTGAGTGACGCCGTATGGTCTTGGTGGGAACGGATTTGTCCACACAGAAGCTGAGGTAGCCCGTGAAGGTGTGAATGAGGCCATCGATGTCCTCACCATGTGGATCGCAGAGCTGCTTCCAGGCAGTGGCTTCAAAACAGTCCTTTAGAGTGTCCATTGTCTCCTCAGACCATAACTCCACAGTGTGCATGGCCGGAGGTTGTCTGTGCACTAGGGGTTTGTACACCGGTCGGAGATGAACCAAGTTGTGATCCGATCTCCCAAGTGGGGGGAGTTGTGATGAGGTGTACGCCTCCTTAGTGTTTGCGTAGAACAAATCCAGTGTTTTATTGTCTCTAGTGTGGCATGTGACATACTGGGTGAAAGTGGGCAGAATGGGAGACAGTGAAACGTGGTTGAAATCGCCTGAGATGAGGAGAAGAGCATCTGGGTGTTCTGTCTGCAGCCTGCTGGTTACTGAATGGATGACGCCACGCGCTGTCCCAGCGTTCGCCGTCGGATTTGCATAAACAACAATGCAGATCACGTGTGAGTGTTCTCTCGGGAGATATGTAGGCCTCATGCTAACAGCTAGCAACTCAATGTCTTTGCTGCAGTGTCGTTGTTTAACAGTGATATGTCCCGGTCTACACCAGTTGTTGTTAACATACATTATCACTCCACCGCCCCTAGTTTTGCCACTCTCTGGTGTTCGGTCAGCTCGTATCATGTGAAAACCCTCCAGCTCAATGTTAGCATCTGCTGCTAGTTCAGTTAGCCACGTCTCAGTAAACAAAAGGAGAGAGCACTCCCGGTAAGTGCTATCATAACGGGAGATAGCCGCTAGCTCATCTAACTTTCCCAGTATCGACCGTACATTTCCCATGACAACAGATGGAAGGGAGGGTCTGTACCTTATATTTTTTGTCCTCCGCCTTACTCCAGCCCGGCAGCCGCGGCGTTTTCGCCTCAGTTCTCTCGGTATGTTGAGTTTTTCCAGTGGGACCGGGTGGCGGTTAAATGCTAGCAGCTCTTCCCTGTTGTATCGAATCCTGCTATAAACAGTGGCTCCGTCCACCGGCTCAGGAGACATTTGGGACGATCTGTGTGTCTGTGATATAAGTGGGGTGAAAAAAAAAGTGATCAAAAGAGAGAGGAAGGGAAAAAAAAACTCGGAATCGAGCCGCTGTTGCAAAAGGCAGCCGACTGGTGTGGCGCCGAGAGATATAAATAGATAAAATCCTTTTACACATATAATATAGTACTTAATTAAAGAGGTCCATAGCAGTGGCGACACTCCGTCATCACATTTCCCCCCCCCCTCTCCCGAGAGTACAGTACTCTAAGAGTCATGTACTCTGGGGAGGCTGTCTGCCACAAGGTTGGCTTTCTCTGCCATATACCGAACAGTAAAGTCATAAGGCTGTTGGGACAAATACCAACCTGTGAGACGACTGCTGGTGTCCTTCATCCTATTCAGCCACTGTAAGGCCTGATGATCTGTCTCTAGCGTGAAATGACCCCCAAGCAAAAAATACCTCAGAGAACCAATTGCCCATTTCATGGCGAGACACTCCTTCTCCACCGTAGAATATCTTGTCTCCTGGTCCAACAACTTACGGCTCAAGAACAGTACTGGATGTCTCTCTCCCTTCACTTACTGGAGGAGCACTGCTCCAATACCCACTCCTGAAGCCTCAGTTTATCGAATAAACGGACGATGGAGTGTCACCACTGTTATGATTTATTATATGTGTGACTATATTTTTTGTAATATTGTAAATGTTATTATGATCATTTGTAAAAATGCACACATTATTTCTAGGTCTGTCTTTGACTAATTGAAGTGCCTTTTGTGAGATAATTGTTTGGTTAATTATTTGGGTAAACAATTGGTGATTATATAATGAACGGCGCCACACTCGGCGCCACACCAGTCGGCTGCCTTTTGCAACAGCGGCTCGATTCCGAGTTTTTTTTCCCTTCCTCTCTCTTTTGATCACTTTTTTTTTTTCACCCCACTTATATCACGGACACACAGATCATCCCAAATGTCTCCTGAGCCGGTGGACGGAGCCACTGTTTATAGCAGGATACGATATAACAGGGAAGAGCTGCTAGCATTTAACCGCCACCCGGTCCCACTGGAAAAACTCGACATACCGAGAGAACTGAGGCGAAAACGCCGTGGCTGCCGGGCTGGAGTAAGGCGGAGGACAAAAAATATAAGGTACAGACCCTCCCTTCCATCTGTTGTCATGGGAAATGTACGGTCGATACTGGGAAAGTTAGATGAGCTAGCGGCTATCTCCCGTTATGATAGCACTTACCGGGAGTGCTCTCTCCTTTTGTTTACTGAGACGTGGCTAACTGAACTAGCAGCAGATGCTAACATTGAGCTGGAGGGTTTTCACACGATACGAGCTGACCGAACACCAGAGAGTGGCAAAACTAGGGGCGGTGGAGTGATAATGTATGTTAACAACAACTGGTGCAGACCGGGACATATCACTGTTAAACAACGACACTGCAGCAAAGACATTGAGTTGCTAGCTGTTAGCATGAGGCCTACATATCTCCCGAGAGAACACTCACACGTGATCTGCATTGTTGTTTATGCAAATCCGACGGCGAACGCTGGGACAGCGCGTGATGTCATCCATTCAGTAACCAGCAGGCTGCAGACAGAACACCCAGATGCTCTTCTCCTCATCTCAGGCGATTTCAACCACGTTTCACTGTCTCCCATTCTGCCCACTTTCACCCAGTATGTCACATGCCACACTAGAGACAATAAAACACTGGATTTGTTCTACGCAAACACTAAGGAGGCGTACACCTCATCACAACTCCCCCCACTTGGGAGATCGGATCACAACTTGGTTCATCTCCGACCGGTGTACAAACCCCTAGTGCACAGACAACCTCCGGCCATGCACACTGTGGAGTTATGGTCTGAGGAGACAATGGACACTCTAAAGGACTGTTTTGAAGCCACTGCCTGGAAGCAGCTCTGCGATCCACATGGTGAGGACATCGATGGCCTCATTCACACCTTCACGGGCTACCTCAGCTTCTGTGTGGACAAATCCGTTCCCACCAAGACCATACGGCGTCACTCAAACAACAAACCCTGGATCAACCCTGAGATAAAAACACTTCTGAGAGAGAAGAAGAGGATCTTCAGGTCGGGGAACAGGGAGATGCTGAAGTCCGTACAGAGGGAGCTGAGGAGAAAGATCAGAGAAGGCAAGGACAGCTTCAGGAAGAAGATGGAGGACAAGCTGCAACAGAGCGACATCAGCGGGGTCTGGAGAAACCTCAAAACCATCTCGGGGCTCCAGAATACCTCCCCCCAGGCCACGGGGGGCAGGGAGTGGGCGAACAACCTGAATCTGTTTTTCAATAGATTTGACCAACCGCCCTCCCCCCTGTCTGCACAACAACCACTGCTGCCTCTAAGAAATCAAGTCCTGCTACCCACTCCCCACTCCACCGACACCCCCCCCACTCCCAACACACAGCCCCCCATCCTGACCCTGACCAAGACCCAGGTGAGGACGGAGCTGAGGAAGATCAAGGCGAGGAAGGCGTCGGGACCGGACGGCATCAGCGCAAAGCTCCTCAAGTCCTGTGCAGACCAGCTGTGTGGGATTGTGACGTATATCTTCAACATGAGCCTGAAACTGGGGAGGGTACCACAGCTGTGGAAAACATCTTGTGTGGTACCTGTACCAAAAACTTCCCACCCCAAAGACCTGAACAGCTTCAGACCGGTGGCCTTGACGTCCCACTTGATGAAGACCCTGGAGAGACTGCTCCTTGCTCATCTCCGCCCCCTGGTGGAACCAGCGATGGATCCACTCCAGTTCGCCTACCAGCATGGCATTGGGGTGGAGGATGCGGTGATCTTCCTCCTTCACCGTTCTCTGTCCCACCTGGAGAAGCCCGGGAATATGGTGAGGATCATGTTCTTTGACTTCTCCAGTGCTTTCAACACCATCCAACCGATGATCCTGAAGGACAAGCTGCTGCGCGCAGGGGTGGACCAGCACCTGTCATCATGGATCCTGGACTACCTCACGAACCGGCCTCAGTTTGTGAGAACCCGGGACTGTGTTTCCGACACGATCATCAGTAGCACGGGGGCCCCCCAGGGAACGGTGCTGGCTCCCTTCCTGTTCACTCTTTATACTGCGGACTTCTCACACAACACAACACATTGCCATCTACAGAAGTTCTCTGATGACTCTGCGATCGTTGGTCTCATCTCCAGCGGAGATGAAGCTGAGTACAGAGGGCTTATCCAGGACTTTGTGGACTGGTGCCATCGGAACTGCCTCCAGATCAACGCGAGGAAAACTAAGGAGCCGGTGGTGGACTGCCGCAGGCATGGGCAGCCCCTCACAGCACCAGTAAATATACAGGGAACAGACATCGAGATGGTGACATCCTACAAGTACCTGGGTATTCATCTGAACAATAAACTAGACTGGTCACACAATACTGACGCACTCTACAAGAAGGGACAGCGCAGGCTGTTCCTGCTGAGGAGACTCAGGTCTTTTGGTGTACAAGGGGCGCTGCTGAAGTCATTCTATGACACAGTGGTGGCATCAGCCATCACTTTTGGAGTGGTCTGCTGGGGCAGTGGCATTACTGCAGCCGATAGGAAGAGACTGAACAAACTGATTAAGAAAGCTAGCTCTGTCCTGGGGCAACGCCTTGATCCGATGGAGGAGATAGGAGAGAGAAGGACGGTGGCTAAACTGTCATCTCTGCTGGAGTCCGAGTTCCACCCTATGCAGGACATACTGGATGCACTGAGGAGCTCATTTAGCAGCAGACTACATCATCCCAGGTGCACAACCGAGAGGTTTCGTAGGTCCTTCCTACCAACGGCTGTCAGACTGTACAACCTAAGCAGGGCTGCTCGCAGAGATAGCAAAAAGACGTAACAAACTAATAGTTTTTTTTTTTTTTTTTTTTTTTTTTTGAATGCAAAAGATGCAATAGACTTACACAATGGTCCTCTCCGGCATACAACTAGGAACATACCGGTCGCTATGGAGGGTGAGAATATGTATGGGCACATAATCATACCATGTAGGATAACTAAATAGACGGTTATGCTGTTTCATCCCACCTAGCAACAATGCTCTGCACTGTGTGTGTTTATATATTTACATATTTATTCCATCTAGCTACAATGCTCTGCACTGGGTGTGTTTATATTTATATATCTATATATTTATTCCATCTAGCTACAATGCTCCGCACTGTGTTTTTATATATCTACATATTATTCCATCTAGCTACATTGCTCCGCACTGTGTGTGTTTATATACTTGCATATTTATTCCACCTAGCTGCAATGCTCCATACTGTGGGTGTTTATATATTTACATATTTATTCCATCTAGCTACAATGCTCTGCACTGTGTGTTCATATATTCATATATTTATTCCATCCAGCTACAATGCTCTGCACTGTGTGTCTGTGTGTGTGTGTGTGTGTATATATATATTTTATAGTAATATGTACATATGTATATTAGCTGCTCTTGCTTGCTTGTTTTTTCTTGCCTTCTGATTGTTGCTCTGAGTGTTGCTATCCCTGTGCTGTTGCAATCCTGGAATTTCCCCGTTGTGGGACTAATAAAGGCTTATCTTATCTTATCTTATCTTAACATACCTTTGCCAACATGCTTCCTGAGGGTGTCCGGGCAAAAGACTCTTTGGGGGTTGAACGCCCTTTTAAAGGACACCAGCAGGAAGGAAGCATGTATGGTAAGTTAGAGGGGTGGTTTAGCATTTGTAAATAGGGGTTCAAATTATTTATTGAATTATTTATATGGTTATTTATTCTATGTTATTTATTTACTCTGTATATAGCTGGGGAACTATTTATGTATTTTTAGATATTAGTGGGTTTGTGTATAGAATGGAAAATGTTTATTGTCTTACCGGGGACATATGGTATGTCCTAATTGACGTTGATTGTCTCAGTCAGTATATAACAGGTGTGGTTAATGATAATGGATATTCTTCTTGGTTGATGGTGGATTGTTCATTGTTGATGAAGAGTCGTGTCGGATGTTTGATGTCATTGTTGTCACTGTTTTGATGAGGCGCCTTGCATGGCTGCCGTGTCATTAGGAAGCGCTTATCGAGCGCGCCTAATGTCAAGTCAAATTCCTCGTATGTTTTTTAACATGCTTGGCAATAAAGCTCATTCTGATTCTGATTCTGATTCTGATTCATTACTTGTAAGTTTATGAAATAAAAATGGAAAATTGAAGATCTGGCCTCGCTTGGCAATCCACATTGTTACAGACGACTACTGGTGTCCTTCATCCTATTCAGCCACTGTAAGGCCTGATGATCTGTCTCTAGCGTGAAATGACCCCCAAGCAAAAAATACCTCAGAGAACCAATTGCCCATTTCATGGCGAGACACTCCTTCTCCACCGTAGAATAGCTTGTCTCCTGGTCCAACAACTTACGGCTCAAGAACAGTACTGGATGTCTCTCTCCCTTCACTTCCTGGAGGAGCACTGCTCCAATACCCACTCCTGAAGCCTCAGTTTGTAGAATAAACGGACAGGCAAAATCCAGACTGTAGAGAACCTCCTCACCAGAAATGGCACCCTTCAGATCCTTGAAGGCCCTCCCACATTCCTCTGTCCATTTTACCTTAGTCGGTGCTGAAGCCTTAGTGAGGTCAGTGAGAACTGCTGCTCTTTCAGCAAAATGTGGGATGAATTTATTATATCATCCTACCAAACCCATGAATGACCGCACCTTCTTCTTAGTAGTAGGCACAGGATAGGCCTGAATGGCATCCACCTTACTCACTCGTGGTTTAATGACCCCCTGTCCAACCACATGTCCCAGGTACTCCACCTGCTGCTGTCCAAAGGCACATTTGCGTGGATTAATGGTCAGACCTGCCATCTTAATTAAATGAAGGGCCTGCCAAAGATACAACAAATGCTCCTTCCAGGTCTGACTATAGATGACCACGTCATCCAAATAGGCAGCTGCAAAGCCTGATACCCCTCTCAATGCCTGGTCCATGAGTCTCTGGAAAGTTGCAGGCGCCCCCTGGAGGCCAAATAGCATAACCTTAAACTGAAAACTGCCACAAGGGGTCTTAAAGGCTGTCAATTCTTTGGTTTCCAGCGCCAAGGCCACCTACCAATACCCCTTGTTTAGGTCTAGAGTGGAAATAAACCTAGCCCTGCCCACTTTCTCTAATAGCTCGTCAATTCGGGGCATGGGATACAACTCAAACTTAGAAAATGCATTAAGGTATCTAGTCTATGGTATCTAGTTTCTATGGTATCTAAGGTATCTAGTCTAAGGTATCTAAGTCAATGCAGAACCTCAAGGAGCCATCCTTTTTGGGGACCAGCACAATAGGGCTACACCATTCACTGACTGATTCCTTAATCACTCCCAGCTGCAACATCAAATCAATTTCCTGCTTCAGTTTAGGGACCAAACGTTCAGGGATCCTTTAACACTTCCTATGGGGGACAGCCTCTTTCTTTAATAAATGAACTCTGTGGTGAACCAATGTGATAAAACCAGGTCTCTCCTGAAACAGTTCTGGATCCAGTAGTGCCTCTAACTCTCTTTGCTGATAAACCTGCAAATAAGACACCTGCACTAAACTTTTAATAGGTTAAACCCAATTTTATTTGCCATAGTTTATCGTCCCCCATCAACCTACTCAGAATTTTTATCCGAATTTGCTGATTTCTTAGCTGATTTAGTGCTGAAATCTGATAGAATAATTATAGTAGGGGAATTTAATATACATGTGGATGTAGATAGTGACTGCCTTAATGTGGCATTTAATTCAATATTAGACTCGATTGGGTTTTTTCAGAAAGTAGGAAATTCTACTCATTACCTCCACCATACATTGGACCTTATTCTGACATATGACATAGAAATAGAAAATCTTGTAGTGTCTCCTCATAACCCTGTACTGTCAGACCATTGTCTGTTAACCTTTGATTTTACTCTTCGGCCTCCGTCGGTCTATGATGACCACGGAAGAGAATCCTAAACGTCTACTCTGCTGGAACAGCACCGCCTGTGGCTGAACAGGCCGATGCGCGAATGACAGGCCCTGTCACACAGGTCACACTTGTGGGTGGTCTCCGTGCTGCTGGGTCTGTGGCGGTTCTTCCTGCGGGTCCTTTTTTCATCTGCTGCAGCAGTCAGTCTCTCTTCACCCGCCTTGAGCTGTCTGGTCAGGGTGCCTCTCCATTTGGAGCGGTCCGTTGCAAGGTCCTCCCAGCGCTCTGTGTTGATCTCCAGGGCCTTCATGTCTCTCTTGCAGACGTCTCTAAAGCGCAGCTGTGGGCGGCCAACGTCTCTCCTGCCAGTTGCCAGTTCTCCATAGAGGACGTCTTTGGGGATTCTGCCATCCTCCATACGGTGAACGTGGCCTAGCCAGCGGAGCCTGCGCTGCCTGAGTAGAGTGAACATGGAGGGAAGGCCGGCGCGGGACAGAACTTCTGTGTTGGGCACTTTGTCCCGCCAGGATATGTCCAGGATGTGGCGAATGCAGCGCAAGTGGAAGGAGTTCAGTCTCTTTTCCTGCCGGGCGTATGTTGTCCATGTCTCACTCCCATAGAGCAGTGTGCTGATGACGCAGGCATTGTACACTGCCATCTTTGTCTTGACAGAGAGTTTGGGATTCTCCCACACTCGTGTGGTGAGGCGAGCGAGTGTGAAGGCTGATTTTCCAATCCTCTTGTTGATCTCTGTATCAAGGGAGAGGTTGTTGCTGATCGTGGACCCCAGGTACGTGAACTGATTCACGACCTCCAGCTTGTAGTCATCAATGGTGATGGTTGGTGGTGCTTCCGTGCCTTGCGCCAAGACGTTAGTCTTCTTCAGGCTGATGGTAAGCCCGAAGTCCTTGCATGCCTGGGAGAAGCGGTCCATCAGGGTCTGAAGCTCCTGCTGTGTGTGGGTTGCGACTGCAGCGTCGTCTGCGAACAGCATGTCTCTGATTAGAGCCTCGCGTACTTTGGTTCTGGCTTTCAGGCGGGCGAGGTTGAAAAGCCTGCCGTCAGATCTTGTGTGCAGGTAGATTCCCTCTGTTGTTGTGCTGAAGGCATGCCTCAGGAGCATAGCAAAGAAAATCCCAAAGAGGGTTGGCACAAGTACACAGCCCTGTTTCACTCCGCTGCGTATGTTGAATGGCTCTGAGACGTTGCCATCATGCTGCACTATCCCTGCATGTTGGTGTGAAACGATTCGATGAGGCTTTGCAACTTTGGTGGGCATCCTATCTTTGGCAGGATCTTGAAAAGGCCCTCTCTGCTGACCAGATTGAACGCTTTGGTGAGGTCGATGAAGGCAACGTACAGAGGCATGTTCTGTTCTCTGCATTTCTCCTGGAGTTGGCGGATGGAGAATATCATGTCTACCGTCGATCGCTCAGCGCGGAAGCCACACTGAGACTCGGGGTAGACATGTTCAGCAAGCTTCTGTAGACGAACGAGAACAACTCGTGCATAGACTTTGCCAACAACGCTGAGGAGGGAAATGCCCCTGTAGTTGTTGCAGTCGCTTCTCTCCCCTTTGTTTTTGTAGAGGGTGATGATCTTGGCGTCCCTCATGTCCTGTGGTATGGCACCTTCCTTCCAGCACTGGCAGAGGACGTCATGCAATGGCAGCAGTAGGGCGGTCTTGCAGTGCTTGATCAGGTCAGGGGGTATGCCGTCGTTGCCGGGTGCCTTGCCAGCGGCCAAGCTATCAATGGCCTTACTGAGTTCGTCGATGGTTGGCTCGGCGTCAAGTTCGTCCATGGATGGCAGGCAGTCGATGGCATCAAGGGCTGACAGTGTCACGGTGTTCTGTCTAGAATAGAGGTTGGAGTAGTGTTCCACCCATCTCTCCATCTGCTTGTTCTTCTCTGTGATCATCTCCCCAGTGGAGGATTTGAGGGGGGCCGTCTTGCTCTGAGCCGGACCAAGTGCTTTCTTGATGCCATCGTACATACCACGGATGTTCCCTGTTATGGCAGCGGTTTGAATGTCTTGGCTGAGCTGAGTCCAGTTCTCGTTGGCACAGTGGCGAGCAGTCTGCTGAACTTTACTTCTCGCAGCCCTGAGAATCTGGAGATTCTTCTCGTTTGGGTACTTCTTGTACTCAGCAAGTGCTGAGCGCTTGGCTTCAATGACAGGGGTCATCTCGGTCAACTTGGCATCAAACCAGTCCTGTGACTTTGAGGTCTTCCTCCCAAAGGTAGCTAAGGCTGTGCGGTAGATGGTGATTTGCAGCTCTTCCCATTTCTGCTTTGCAGATTCTCCTCCTTGTGGTACACCAAGTTCCTTCTCAAAGGTGGAGGCAAACTGCTCAACAAGTTCTGGTTGGGCCATCTTGCTGGTGTCAATCCGTGCCTTTCCAGGTTGTCTAGCACAATGGAATTTCTTCAGCTGCAGCTTGACCTTGCAACACGGTGCAACACGGGCTGCACGGTGGCGCAGTGGTTTAGCACTGTGGCAGCACAGTTTTACCCTCGGCCGGGGGACCGCGGGGATCATGAGATCGATCCCAGCCCCCGACCAACAGTGAGCTGTGTGGAGTTTGCATGTTCTCCCCGTGTTGCACGGGTTTACTCTGGGATTTCTCCGGTTTCCTCCCGCACACCAAAAAAACAAAACAAAACAAAACAAAAACATGTAGGTTTAGGGCACTCGCGCACGCAGCGACCAGCAGCCGGTGGCTTGTCACCAGACTGCAAACCAAGTCTACCTACGGGTACAAATAAGTAACAAAAAAAAAAACAAAAAAAAAAAAACACACCAATGAATGGTCTGTGTCACAATCTGCACTCTGGAACGAACGGGTGATTAGCACGTTCTTCAGTGAGGTGTGCCTGGTCAGGATCAAGTCTAGCTGGTGCCAGTGCTTTGAGCGCGGATGTTGCCAGGAAACCTTGTGTTGGGGCTTGGTCTTGAAGAACGAGTTTGTGATGCACAGATCGTGATATGTGCAGAACTCGAGCAGCCGCTGTCCGTTGTCGTTCATTCTGCCCACGTCAAAAGGTCCAAGACAGGAGGGCCAGGAGTCGTGGTCAGCACCCACTCTGGCATTGAAGTCTCCAAGGAGAATGAGTTGTTCAGAGTTGGGGATGGTCCTGACAGTTGTTGCGAGATTCTCGTAGAACTCGTCTTTTGCCTCTGGTGTGGCTGTCTGTGTTGGGGCATACACACTGACGAGGGTGACTGGGCCTTGAGTGGTGTTCAGGCGGAGGGTGAGGAGTCATGCAGAGCCAGTACTGCCCGGTTCCACCATCTTCAGCAAAGTGTTCTTCACTGCGAAGCCCATTCCGTGTTCCCTGTGTTCGTCACTGCCCTTTCCCTGCCAGTAGAACGTGTAGTCCTTCTCTCTCAGTGTGCCTGCATCAGCTAACCGTGTTTCCTGGAGAGTGGCGATATCCACTCCCAGTCTCTTCAGCTCATTATTGATGATGGCAGTCTTCCTGGTGTCGTTGATGTCCTTTAGGTTAGCAGCGAGTCCTGTCATCATAGTGCGGACGTTCCAAGTTCCCGGTTTTAGAGTTGGTCTCTTTTGTTTTATTGTCATGCCTGGTGCGAAGGTTCTCAGCCTGCTGTTTGGATTTCTCCTTATCCCCATGCACCCAATGAGGAAAGCAAGCTGTGGCGGGACAACACCTTATTGGCTGGGGGCTGCCCAGCTTGAGGCGGGCGGTAGCTGTCCAGTGAGATCTGATGATCCCTCCCACCGTCGGGAATAACCCCTGGCGCCACGCTCTACGCCAATTGAGCAGTGGCTTATAACCGGTAACTGTCATTCCCCGTGTTTTGTCTACGCCAAAGGCGAAGCTGGAGTGTCCTCTCCAGTGATCCGGTGTTCTACCTTCCAGCGTTGGGCATTGGTAGGATTCAAGCCTGGGCAGGAGATATGGAGGACAAGATGTTGCCCATGCAGCATGTCCCCCCTCTCCACGTCACTGATGAATCCAAAGGAACAGCAGGGCTGCTATAGTTTGGCACCAGCGCCGTTGCAGGAGCTGCCAGAACGATGTTGAGCACAACAGAGAACTGCCTTAGGGGCTCCGACTCCGGATTTTTCCTCAGGGTTGACTCCCGAAGCCTTTCCAATGACCGGGTATGCCGCAAGGCAGCAGAGGTTTGAAATCAGGGTTTACATCCCGCGACATCAGCGGGGTCTGGAGAAACCTCAAAACCATCTCGGGGCTCCAGAATACCTCCCCCCAGGCCACGGGGGGCAGGGAGTGGGCGAACAACCTGAATTTGTTTTTCAATAGATTTGACCAACCGCCCTCCCCCCTGTCTGCACAACAACCACTGCTGCCTCTAAGAAATCAAGTCCTGCTACCCACTCCCCACTCCACCGACCCCCCCCCCACTCCCAACACACAGCCCCCCATCCTGACCCTGACCCTGAGAACCCAGGTGAGGACGGAGCTGAGGAAGATCAAGGCGAGGAAGGCGTCGGGACCGGACGGCATCAGCGCAAAGCTCCTCAAGTCCTGTGCAGACCAGCTGTGTGGGATTGTGACGTATATCTTCAACATGAGCCTGAAACTGGGGAGGGTACCACAGCTGTGGAAAACATCTTGTGTGGTACCTGTACCAAAAACTTCCCACCCCAAAGACCTGAACAGCTTCAGACCGGTGGCCTTGACGTCCCACTTGATGAAGACCCTGGAGAGACTGCTCCTTGCTCATCTCCGCCCCCTGGTGGAACCAGCGATGGATCCACTCCAGTTCGCCTACCAGCATGGCATTGGGGTGGAGGATGCGGTGATCTTCCTCCTTCACCGTTCTCTGTCCCACCTGGAGAAGCCCGGGAATATGGTGAGGATCATGTTCTTTGACTTCTCCAGTGCTTTCAACACCATCCAACCGATGATCCTGAAGGACAAGCTGCTGCGCGCAGGGGTGGACCAGCACCTGTCATCATGGATCCTGGACTACCTCACGAACCGGCCTCAGTTTGTGAGAACCCGGGACTGTGTTTCCGACACGATCATCAGTAGCACGGGGGCCCCCCAGGGAACGGTGCTGGCTCCCTTCCTGTTCACTCTTTATACTGCGGACTTCTCACACAACACAACACATTGCCATCTACAGAAGTTCTCTGATGACTCTGCGATCGTTGGTCTCATCTCCAGCGGAGATGAAGCTGAGTACAGAGGGCTTATCCAGGACTTTGTGGACTGGTGCCATCGGAACTGCCTCCAGATCAACGCGAGGAAAACTAAGGAGCTGGTGGTGGACTGCCGCAGGCATGGGCAGCCCCTCACAGCACCAGTAAATATACAGGGAACAGACATCGAGATGGTGACATCCTACAAGTACCTGGGTATTCATCTGAACAATAAACTAGACTGGTCACACAATACTGACGCACTCTACAAGAAGGGACAGCGCAGGCTGTTCCTGCTGAGGAGACTCAGGTCTTTTGGTGTACAAGGGGCGCTGCTGAAGTCATTCTATGACACGGTGGTGGCATCAGCCATCACTTTTGGAGTGGTCTGCTGGGGCAGTGGCATTACTGCAGCCGATAGGAAGAGACTGAACAAACTGATTAAGAAAGCTAGCTCTGTCCTGGGGCAACGCCTTGATCCGATGGAGGAGATAGGAGAGAGAAGGACGGTGGCTAAACTGTCATCTCTGCTGGAGTCCGAGTTCCACCCTATGCAGGACATACTGGATGCACTGAGGAGCTCATTTAGCAGCAGACTACATCATCCCAGGTGCACAACCGAGAGGTTTCGTAGGTCCTTCCTACCAACGGCTGTCAGACTGTACAACCTAAGCAGGGCTGCTCGCAGAGATAGCAAAAAGACGTAACAAACTAATAGTTTTTTTTGAATGCAAAAGATGCAATAGACTTACACAATGGTCCTCTCCGGCATACAACTAGGAACATACCGGTCGCTATGGAGGGTGAGAATATGTATGGGCACATAACCATACCATGTAGGATAACTAAATAGACGGTTATGCTGTTTCATCCCACCTAGCAACAATGCTCTGCACTGTGTGTGTTTATATATTTACATATTTATTCCATCTAGCTACAATGCTCTGCACTGGGTGTGTTTATATTTATATATCTATATATTTATTCCATCTAGCTACAATGCTCAGCACTGGGTGTGTTTACATTTATATATCTATATATTTATTCCATCTAGCTACAATGCTCCGCATTGTGTTTTTATATATCTACATATTATTCCATCTAGCTACATTGCTCCGCACTGTGTCTGTTTATATACTTGCATATTTATTCCACCTAGCTGCAATGCTCCGTACTGTGGGTGTTTATATATTTACATATTTATTCCATCTAGCTACAATGCTCTGCACTGTGTGTTCATATATTCATATATTTATTCCATCCAGCTACAATGCTCTGCACTGTGTGTCTGTGTGTGTGTGTGTGTGTGTATATATATATTTTATAGTAATATGTACATATGTATATTAGCTGCTCTTGCTTGCTTGTTTTTTTTTTTTTTTTTTTTTTTTTTTTTCTTGCCTTCTGATTGTTGCTCTGAGTGTTGCTATCCCTGTGCTGTTGCAATCCTGGAATTTCCCCGTTGTGGGACTAATAAAGGCTTATCTTATCTTATCTTATCTTATCTTACCTTCCCCTAGATGGGCTACCTTCCCTGGTTGACGAGCCACCATCTACCTGAAGCATCTGGTTTTAAGGCGCCAGAGATCCGCCCTCGCCCCTTCTCCTATTAGTAAAAGCAGTTCCGCCGGGCTTAGAGACTAAACCACACGGGCAGGCTAGGAGTTGGACTTAGTTGTCAGAGGCTTTTCGAGACGCACGCCATAAGGAGCATTTTATGAGCACTGGGAGCTTAACCCCAGTGCCGCTCCTGGCTATGACAACCTTGGAACCACATTTTATAGCATTTTTGATTTTACTATTTCTGACTATTTGGCTCCTAAAGAAAAATATTTTTACAGTAGATGCCGCTCAGATGATGCTGTTACCAAATTTATGCAGATTGTTTCCTCTATGCCATGTGTCAACACAACGGAAATAAACTATAGACAGCTTGCTCCTTCTGTAATTGTTAACATGGTGGATAGTATTACAGCTTCTCTGCATCAGACTCTAGACTTGGTGGCCCCCTCAAAAAAGAAAAAGTCTAATCAGAGATTTCTAACTCCTTGGTTCAATACAGAAACTCGTAGCTTAAAACAGAAGACTCGTCAATTAGAAAGAAAATGGCGCTCCACTAATTTAGATGAAATCTATTTAGCTTGGAGAAATCATCTTTTAATTTATAAAAAATCTCTTAGAAAAGCTAGAACGAGTTATTACTCTGTATTAATAGAAGAGAACAAGAATAATCCCAGGTTTCTTTTCAGCACTGTAGCCAGGTTGACAAAGAGTCAGGACTCTGTCAATCCTAGCATTCCCTTAGAGCTTACTAGTCAGGACTTTATGAACTTTTTCAATAATAAAATTTCATCCATCAGAGATAAAATCAATCAGATTCTTCCCACAGTTAACTTAAATACTGTAACTACTACAACTCCTTCTATTGATGTCTGTCTTGATGAGTTTACTCCAATCGACCTTTGTGAGTTAGACAAAATAGTTTCCTCATCCAAACCTTCAACTTGTCATTTAGACCCTATTCCTACCAGGTTATTTAAAGAAGTCTTCCCACTTATTGGTAGCTTTATTCTTCATATAATCAATTCTTCGTTAACTTTAGGCCATGTACCGCAGGCTTTTAAAACGGCTGTAATTAAACCCTTACTCAAAAAGCCAACGCTAGATCCAGGAGCTTTAGCTAACTATAAACCAATCTCTAATCTCCCTTTAATTTCAAAAATCTTAGAAAGAGTTGTTGCTACGCAATTATTTGACCACCTGGAGGGAAATGGTTTACTTGAAGAGTTTCAATCTGGGTTTAGAATCCATCATAGTACTGAAAAAGCCTTAGCGAAGGTCACTAATGACCTCCTCATCGCATCTGATAATGGACTGGTTTCTGTACTTGTCCTTTTAGACCTTAGTGCAGCTTTTGAGACTATCGATCATAATATTCTACTTGATAGATTAGAACACTATGTTGGACTTAATGGAACTTCGTTGCAGTGGTTTAGATCTTATTTTTCTCATAGGTTCCAGTTTGTTCATGTCAGTAATGAGTTTTCTTTCAACTCAAAGCTTAGTCATGGAGTTCCACAGGGATCTGTGCTAGGCCCAACTCTTTTTAGTTTATATATGCTTCCGTTAGGCAACATTATTAGAAAGCACTGTATACATTTTCATTGTTATGCAGATGACACACAATTATACCTGTCAATGAAGCCAGATGATAGTAATCAATTAGCCAAGTTAGAAGCCTGTCTTAAGGAAATCAAAGCTTGGATGACTCCTGCTATTAAATTCAGATAAAACTGAAGTTATTCTTGTTGGTCCAAAAAACCTTAGAAATTCCTTTCCAAATCAAACTTTCAGTTTGGATGCAGTTACTCTTTCTCTTAACAGCTCTGTGAGGAACCTTGGAATTATTTTTGATCAAGATTTGTCCTTCAATTCACATATTAAATTTGTTTCTAAGACTGCCTTCTATCATTTGCGTAATATTGCCAAGATTAGGAGCATCTTGTCTCAGAGTGATGCTGAGAAACTGATCCACACTTTTGTTAGCTTGAGATTAGACGATTGTAATTCTTTATTATCAGGCTGTCCTAAAACATCTTTAAAAAGTCTTCAGTTGATCCAAAATGTTGCAGCAAGAGTTTTAACAGGTACTAGAAAGAGAGATCATATCTTTCCGGTTCTGGCCTCCCTTCATTGGCTTCCCATAGAGTTTAGAATTAAGTTTAAAATCCTTCTTCTTACTTACAAAGCTCTAAACAATCAGGCTCCTTTTTATTTAAAAGATCTGATACTACCGTATTATCCTAACAGAGCACTACGCTCCCAAAATGCAGGATTACTTGTAATACCTAGAATCTCCAAAAGTACAATGGGAGGCAGAGCCTTCAGTTATCAAGCTCCTCTCCTGTGGAACCAGCTGCCAATCGGGATTCGGGAGTCAGACTCGATCTCTGTTTTTAAGAATAAGGCTAAAACCTACCTTTTTGATATAACCTACAATTAGGGAGGGGTCATGTGTTTCTGAACCCTCCCTTAGTTATGCTGCTAATAGGTTTAGTCAGCCGGGGGACCTCCAGTAATGCACTGGGCCTCACTCCTTTCCTCACTCTCAATGAAATATTTTTTTTTGCTGGTCATTAACATTTGTTTGTTCTCTCCCATAGATTGAGTTCCCATCGTGCTGTTTGCTCTCTACATGTCTGTTCTTTTCATCTTCTCTATCCCCTCACCCCCCAGCCAGTCGCAGTAGATAACTGCCCCTCCCTGAGCCTGGTTCTGCTGGAGGTTTCTTCCTGTAAAAAGGGAGTTTTTCCTCTCCACCGTCGCCAAGTGCTTGCTCACAGGGGATCGCCTGATTGCTGGGGTCTTTCTGCAACTGTGGGGGTTCCCCCTACAGTTGATAGTGCTATGAGATGACTGTTGTTGTGAAATGGCGCTATATAAATAAAGTTGAATTGAATTGAATTAAACAAGGCTCTGTCCACTTTGTGGGAAAGGCCTGTTCTCTCTCCTCATCCACTTCAGACGCACAAATGAGGAGCTGATGCTGTGTCTGCTGATGAACAGACTGCCGCTGCTGATAGACAGGCTGATGAAACTCCTTCAAGTTAACATGAAAGCATTGATGTTTTTTTCTTTCCGTCAGGCATATATAATTCATATGTCACTGAACTTAGTCTCTTAGAAATCTCATAAGGCCCCTGCCATCGAGCCAACAGCTTACTGTCACAAGAGGGAAAAAGCAGCAACACCTGCTGACCTGGATGAAAAACCCTCTTTCTGGCCTTCTTGTCATACCAAGTCTTTTGCTTAGTTTGCGCTGTCCTCATTTGCTCCTGAGCCAAAGCAGTCATCTGCTCCAGTCTTTCTCTCATCTTAATAACATATGATACTACATTGTCCTGATCACTCAGTGGACTCTCCCAGTGTTCCTTTAACAAGTCCACTGGACTCCTCACCTGATGACCATACAGTAGTAGGATCGTCACTTCCTTGTGGTAACGTAACGTATCGTCACTTCCTGTTTTGCTGTCTGCTTGTGTGGTTGCTCTCCAGCTATTAGCTATGGCTACTAGCTCTCTTTCCTCTCCTCTGGTGTGCTCTCTCTGTCAGATGTTTAGCTACACCTCTGCCTCTTTTAGCGATAACGGTAAATGTAATAAATGTTGTCTTTTTGAGGCGCTCGAGGCGAGGTTGTCTGATTTGGAATCCCGGCTCCGCTGCATTGAAACACCGTCTGCGCCAGTTAATCTCGACGGACGCCCATTAGCTGCAGCGGAGCTAGCTAGCTTAGGCCCCCCTGTCAGCGGTTCCCCGGCTCTCCTCAGCAGCGAGGAGACTGGGTGGGTGACGGTGAGAAGGAAGCCTAGTCGCAAAGCCCCAGTTCACCACCAACCTGTTCACGTTTCTAATCGTTTTTCCCCGTTCAGCGACACACCCGCTGAGGAAAAAACTCTGATCATTGGCGACTCTGTAGTCAGAAACGTGAACCTAGAGACTCCAGCGGTCATAGTCAAATGCATTCCTGGGGCCAGAGCAGGCGACATCGAGTCAAATCTAAAAATGCTGGCTAAAAGTAACTGTAAATACTCCACAATTGTTATTCACGCTGGCATTAATGACATCCGTCTCCGGCAGTCGGAAGTCACCAAACTTGATGTAGAATCGGTGTGTGACTTTGCAAAAACGATGTCTGCCACTGTAGTATTCTCTGGGCCCCTCCCCAATCTGACCAGTGATGACATGTTTAGTCGCTCGTCATCCTTGAACCGCTGGCTGTCTGTGTGGTGTCCTAAAAATGACGTGGGCTACATTGACAATTGGAGCTCTTTTTGGGGAAAACCTGGTCTTATGAGATGAGACAGCATTCATCCCACTTTGGATGGTGCTTCTCATTTATCTAACAATCTGGCATCTTTTTTATCCAAATTTCCAAAACCATGACTACTCAGAGTTGGGACCAGGAAGCAGAGTCGCAGTCTTACACGCCTCTCTGCAGCTCCTCTTCATCCGCCACCCCTCAGCTTAGCCCCTGTCTTCCCCATCAGAGAATCGTTGTCTGCTCCCTCCAAAGTAAATAAAAATATCATGCATAAGCATCCCAAAGTGATAAAGCAAAACATTGGTAAAACTCAAATTAAACATAAAGCCTCTAAATTGAATGATTTGGCCTCTGTTCCTCCTCATAATTTAAAAATTAAATGTGGTTTACTAAATATTAGGTCTCTAACTCCCAAGTCTCTGTTAGTCCATGATCTGTTAATTGATCATCAGATTGATTTAATTTCCCTTACAGAGACTTGGTTAGGGCAAGAGGATTATGTTTGTTTAAATGAATCAACTCCCTCTGGTTATTTAAACTGTCAAAATCCCAGAAGTTCTGGTCGTGGAGGAGGAGTAGCAACAATTTACCATTCCAAATTACTAGTTAATGTAAAGCAAAAAACATGTTATAATTCCTTTGAGGGCCTGGTCCTCAGTATTGGGCACTTTAGCAATTTTAGGTTAAACCCAATTTTATTTGCCATAGTTTATCGTCCCCCATCAACCTACTCAGAATTTTTATCCGAATTTGCTGATTTCTTAGCTGATTTAGTGCTGAAATCTGATAGAAAAATTATAGTAGGGGACTTTAATATACATGTGGATTTAGATAGTGACTGCCTTAATGTGGCATTTAATTCAATATTAGACTCGATTGGGTTTTCTCAGAAAGTAGGAAATTCTACTCATTACCTCCACCATACATTGGACCTTGTTCTGACATATGGCATAGAAATAGAAAATCTTGTAGTGTCTCCTCATAACCCTGTACTGTCAGACCATTGTCTGTTAACCTTTGATTTTACCATTTCTGACTATTTGGCTCCTAAAGAAAAATATTATTACAGTAGATGCCTCTCAGACGATGCTGTTTCCAAATTTATGCAGATTGTTTCCTCTATACCATGTGTCAACACAACGGAAATAAGCTATAGACAGCTTGCTCCTTTTGTAATTGATAACATGGTGGATAGTGTTTCAGCTTCGCTGCATCAGGCTCTAGACTTGGTGGCCCCCTTAAAAAAGAAAAAGTCTAATCAGAGATTTCTAACTCCTTGGTTCAACACAGAAACTCGTAGCTTAAAACAGAAGACTCGTCAATTAGAAAGAAAATGGCGCTCTACTAATTTAGATGAAATCTATTTAGCTTGGAGAAATCATCTTTTAATTTATAAAAAATCTCTTAGAAAAGCTAGAACAAGTTATTACTCTGCATTAATAGAAGAGAACAAGAATAATCCCAGGTTTCTTTTCAGTACTGTAGCCAGGTTGACAAAGAGTCAGGACTCTGTCAATCCTAGCATTCCCTTAGAGCTTACTAGTCAGGACTTTATGAACTTTTTCAATAATAAAATTTCATCCATCAGAGATAAAATCAATCAGATTCTTCCCACAGTTAACTTAAATACTGTAACTACTACAACTCCTTCTTTTGATGTCTGTCTTGATGAGTTTACTCCAATCGACCTTTGTGAGTTAGACAAAATAGTTTTCTCATCCAAACCTTCAACTTGTCTTTTAGACCCTATTCCTACTAGGTTATTTAAAGAAGTCTTCCCACTTATTGGTAGCTTTATTCTTCATATAATCAATTCTTCATTAACTTTAGGCCATGTACCGCAGGCTTTTAAAACGGCTGTAATTAAACCCTTACTCAAAAAGCCAACGCTAGATCCAGGAGCTTTAGCTAACTATAGACCAATCTCTAATCTCCCTTTCATTTCAAAAATCTTAGAAAGAGTTGTTGCTATGCAATTATTCGACCACCTGCAGGGAACTGGTTTACTTGAAGAGTTTCAATCTGGGTTTAGAATCCATCATAGTACTGAAACAGCCTTAGCGAAGGTCACTAACAACCTCCTCATTGCATCTGATAATGGACTAGTTTCTGTACTTGTCCTTTTAGACCTTAGTGCAGCTTTTGAGACTATCGATCATAATATTCTACTTGATAGATTAGAACACTATGTTGGACTTAATGGAACTTCGTTGCAGTGGTTTAGGTCTTATTTATCTGATAGGTTCCAGTTTGTTCATGTAAATAATGAGTTTTCTTTCAACTCAAAGCTTAGTCATGGAGTTCCACAGGGATCTGTGCTAGGCCCTACTCTTTTTAGTTTATATATGCTTCCGTTAGGCAACATTATTAGAAAGCACTGTATACATTTTCATTGTTATGCAGATGACACACAATTATACCTGTCAATGAAGCCAGATGATAGTAATCAATTAGCCAAGTTAGAAGCCTGTCTTAAGGAAATCAAATCTTGGATGACTTGTAATTTCCTGCTATTAAATTCAGATAAGACTGAAGTCATTCTTGTTGGTCCAAAAAACCTTAGAAATTCCTTTCCAAATCAAACTTTCAGTTTGGATGCAGTTACTCTTTCTCTTAATAGCTCTGTGAGGAACCTTGGAGTTATTTTTGATCAGGATTTGTCCTTCAATTCACATATTAAATTTGTTTCTAAGACTGCCTTCTTTCATTTGCGTAATATTGCCAAGATTAGGAGCATCTTGTCTCAGAGTGATGCTGAGAAACTGATCCACGCTTTTGTTAGCTCGAGATTAGATTATTGTAATTCTTTATTATCAGGTTGTCCTAAAACATCTTTAAAAAGTCTTCAGCTGATCCAAAATGCTGCAGCAAGAGTTTTAACAGGTACTAGAAAGAGATCATATCTCTCCGGTTCTGGCCTCCCTTCATTGGCTTCCCATAGAGTTTAGAATTAAGTTTAAAATCCTTCTTCTTACTTACAAAGCTCTAAACAATCAGGCTCCTTTTTATTTAAAAGATCTGATACTACCGTATTATCCTAACAGAGCACTACGCTCCCAAAATGCAGGACTACTTGTAATACCTAGAATCTCCAAAAGTACAATGGGAGGCAGAGCCTTCAGTTATCAAGCTCCTCTCCTGTGGAATCAGCTGCCAATCTGGATTCGGGAGTCAGACTCGATCTCTGTTTTTAAGATTAGGGTTAAAACCTACCTTTTTGATATAGCCTACAATTAGGGAGGGATCATGTGTTTCTGAACCCTCCCTTAGTTATGCTGCTAATAGGTTTAGTCAGCCGGGGGACCTCCAGTAATGCACTGGGCCTCACTCCTTTCCTCACTCTCTATGAAATATTTTTTTTTGCTGGTCATTAACATTTGTTTGTTCTCTCCCATAGATTGAGTCCCCATCGTGCTGTTTGCTCTCTACATGTCTGTTCTTTTCATCTTCTCTGTCCCCTCACCCCCCAGCCAGTCGCAGCAGATGACTGCCCCTCCCTGAGCCTGGTTCTGCTGGAGGTTTCTTCCTGTTAAAAGGGAGTTTTTCCTCTCCACCGTCGCCAAGTGCTTGCTCACAGGGGATCACCTGATTGCTGGGGTCTTTCTGCAACTGTGGGGGTTCCCCCCTACAGTTGATAGTGCTATGAGATGACTGTTGTTGTGAAATGGCACTATATAAATAAAGTTGAATTGAATTGAATTGAATTGAATAGTTCAAAAGGTGAAAATCCTGTTGAAGCCTGGGGAACCTCCCGATAGGCAAATAACAAATACTGCACCCACTGGTCCCAATCAGAGCCCATACTGGAAACAAACTTCTGCAGCATGTTCTTCAAAGTTTGGTTAAATCATTCAACCAGTCTGTCTGTCTGAGGGTGATATGGGATTGTCTTAATTCCCTTTATACCCGACAGCTTATATACCTGCTGCAACAGTTTTGACAGGAAATTCATTTCACAGTCTGTCAAGACATCTCTTGGTATGGCTACCCTTGAAAATAGTTGTATGAGGCAGTTGGCAACCTGGCTAGCCTTAATAGATTTTAACGGGAAGGCTTCTGGGTACCGAGTGGCATAGTCACAAATAACTAAAATGTATCTACTACCAGAGGAGCTTCTCTCTAGGGGGCCCACTATATCCATCCCTATTCTGTCAAAAGGTGTTCCAATGATTGGTAATGGCTGAAGTTGGGCATGGGCTACTCCCCTAGGTGATGTAATTTGACATGTTTCACACGATGCACAGAACTCCTTAATGTGGGTGTACATTCCCGGCCACATAAACCTTCTAGCAATTCTTTGTAATTTTTTTGAAATGCTAGATGACCTGCCCAAGGAATAACATGTCCGAGTTCCATAACCTTCTGTGTGAGGCCTTGTGGCAAAGCTATGGCCCTAACTTCCCCTTGCTGTTGATACAAAATGCCATTTTTGATCACATACACGGCCTCAGCCAAACAGTCTACTATGCCCTGTTTTACACCCTCAATCTCAGAGACTCTAGAAAACCAAGGTGTTAGCAATGGTCAACCTTCTGCAGTGCAGCTATGTCAGAAGGGATGTCAAAGTCTACTGACTGGCTTAGCTGTGGTATTTCTTCACCCAAGTTCTTAACTGTAGCTAAAACCTTGTCTCTTCTTCTCTCGGCCTTGGATTTTGGCTGCTTAATTGGGCCTGCCTCTACCCCAGAATCATAAAAGGGTAACTCCTGGAGAACATTGCCAGCCCTCTGGGCTCTAGTTGTAACCATGTTACATTCTCTTTCCACAGGTGCATTTAGCCTCTGCTCATTAACGCCACCTGCCTGTCCCTCCTCAGTTTGCTGTTCGTCCCTGGCCTGTTGTATAATACCCAACAAAGTTTGTACATCATTGCCAAGAATAACTGCATATGGCAAATCAGGCACAAGGGCTACAGGAAGGAGATAAGTTTGACCCCCCCCCCACCGTTAAATAGACCTCAGTGGTCAGGTACAGCTTCTTATCCTCATATACACAACTGATATTCACTGTAGTCTCACTCCACAGATCTCTAGGAACCAAACTGGGCAGAGCAACAGTCTGAAAACAGCCAGAGTCTAACAGGGCCTCTTCACACTGACCATTAAGCAACACCGTTGTTCTATATATTTCTCTCTGAACTGGGGCTGAGAGGGTGGGTCTTGGAACTGAACACAAGAGTGAAGGCTTACTTTGCTTTGTGGCTGGACATTTATATTGAGTATGACTGATTTCATCACACTGGTAGCAGCGTATATCTTGATTAAAGAAAAAAATGTGACTTTTTACTGACATTGTGTTTGCCATTTGTGACCTGACTGGAACTGGAGTACAGTCTAACCTGAGCTTGACCACCCCTTTCACCCCTATTAGACTTACTCCGTGCGGTGAAAGAGCCATCACGGCTGAAAGTAGGTCTCCTGCTCCCAGACCTGGCTGACAGAAAGACTTCTGCAAGTCGAACAGCGCCCTCTGCAGTTTTTGGGTCCCACTCTCATATCCAGATTCCTAGTTCCGGGTCCACCATCCGCAGAAACTGCTTCAGAATCATCAGTTCCGAAATGTCTTTTATCATTGAGGTCTCTGGTTTAATCCATTTATTAAACAAGTCTTTTAGACATACATAAAGTTCACGAGGGGTTTCGTCCTGATGAATGTCCAGGGAATGAATCCTTCTTCTATAGGTGTCGGGTGTTATTTCATATTTAGTTAAAACTGCTTCTTTCATTTTCTCATAATCTTCCGTGTCTGAAATATCCATAAGCATATATGCACTATGTGCTTTACCAGTGAGCAGAGGAACCAGTTGTATAGCCCACTCTTCTTTTCACCAGTGGCAGACCGTAGCAATTCTTTCAAACGTCGCCAGATAGTGTTCAATATTGTCGTTGGGAGACAGCAGATTCAGCCTGGGCTCGCGGTGCATCTGCGTTGTCCTCGGCTGCACCTGCAGCAGTAGCTCCTCCTGCGGGCCGACCTGACTGGCCGTCACCCTGGAGACTTCCCCCGAAGTGTTGTTGTCACTGTTGCGTTCAGCCTAGTTCTCATACTCCTCTCTCAACTCCGTCACCTGTGTTTGCATCTGGCGAAACTGATACTGCATAGTCTGCCATCTTTGCTCCTGAAGAGAGGCTTCTTTCTCTAACTGACGATCTCTGGATGTCTGCAAACACACCAAGGACTTCACCAATCTCATTAATTCCTCCAGCTTGTCCAGTCCACTGGCCCCCTGCTCCTCAGTTGCCATACCTGCTTCATAGTCCTCAAATTGCTCCTGTTGCTTCTTCATATTTCTTTTGGCCATTGCTCCTTCTGTCCAGTGTTGTCTCTCCTTAACTTTAACAACACTTTCTTTTGACCATACGTCACATAGTCCACTTTACTTCTGACACCATCGTCATACCTTCCGCTTTCTCTTCTCAGTAGCCGCGGTGGGGGTGGAAAACTTCTGACACCACTCATCAGGCTGCGCTTGTCTTCTTAGCAACAGCCATGAGAACGGACCATACCTGACGCCATTTGTCAGACTGCGCTTATCTTCTTAGCAATGGCAGTGGGAACGGACTACTTCTGACTCCATTTGTCAGAAATTTGCCGAGCGGTCAAGGTACATCACAGAAGAGCGAGACTCCCCAAAGTTTGCAACAAGCCTTTTCCCATTTATTACAGACACTGTGCAGGCAACAACTGACGTTAGAACATCCGACACCCAGCCCCCAACCAAATGAAAAACACCTGTTAATATATTTAGTAAGATAATGAGTCCAATTGGAACATACCAATGTCCCAGGTAAGACAATAAGTATTCACATTCCCGCACATACCCAATAGTATCTAAAAAGAGATTCAAAAATACATAAATAGCTCCCACAACATTTACAAAGTACACATAATAAATAAACACCATAAATAATACAATAAATAGTATATACCCCTATTTACATAATAAATCCACCAATCTTCCCCCTCTACTCAACCATTACATACTGTACTTCCTCCTCCTGGCATCCTGGCAATCAAACCCCTGGGGAATCTTTTGCCCGGGCACCACCAGGAAGCATGCTGGCAAAGGTACGTTGCTCTTAGATTATTCATTTGCCTCACCCAATTAACATAATTAACATTAGCATTTTATCTCACACAAGTGGACTTCAATTTACCCAAACAGATCTCAAACTATATGTGCATTTTATACATCACAATACATGTTAACATTTAAAATTATAAATCCTTTTACACATATAATAAAGTACTTAATTAAAGAGGTCCATAGCAGTGGCGACACTCCGTCGTCACAGGCAGTCTTTGTACACAATTCGGCCAGCCAGCTGGCTGGCACAGTTATTGACACCGCCAAGGACACAGTCCAAGGACAGATAATTTTTTCCACACATAGGGAGTTGTTCAGAACTCCTTATAAGAACTCCTGATACAAAGATATACAGTGATGATATAGAGTGAAGTACGTGGCGATAATGCACCTGTAAGCTGGTTGCCAACCACCAACCAACTAAAAGAAGAAGAAGTGAGTTTGATCCGATTACAAATAGGACTCAGCACTTTGAAAGATGGTCACCAGCTGGCCGGATGCAGTCCAAGGACTGATACCTCCTTATAAGAACTCCTTATACAAAGATATAGAGTGATGATGATATTGCATGTAAGATCTGCTGGATAGAGTGAAGATCCATTTGAAAGATTTGTACCAGAGATTTCTTGAGGAAGATGGAGTGATCATCGAAGAGAAGAAGAAGAAGATTGGGACCGCATTTATGTCTGTGTTTTGCTGGCGGTAGGATTGATTTGTTTGTGGCGGCTAGCAAAAACTGTTCGCTGTCTATAACATTATGGCATCTAGCTCTGATGGGTACAATAAAGATGAGGTGGACTGGACACTATCCAGGCCTGGGGCCTGAAAAGAGCAGCTAGGGGGGCAACAAGCCCTAGAAGTGGGTCAGATGAATTATGCAGGAGGAAGTAACAGTGCGAAGAAAACATGAACTGGCCAAAATGGATGGCAGTTTGAGGATGTAGGGAATGACTGGAAGGTTGTCATTGAGTTCAATCAGGGTGGGGGGCACTATCACCCGCTTAAGCTAACAAAAGCAATTGAGAAAGAAATTGGGAGAGTTAAGTTTGCAAAGTTCTTGAATAATAACCGGCTGATAATTCATGCCACATGTAAACAACAGCAACAGAAAATACTGACAATGACATGTCTAAACGGAGAACAAATGAATGTGCATGTTCCTGGCGCAACAGCTAACTTGAGGGGAGTTATATCAGGTGTCCCTTTGTACATGTCTATGGAAGAAGTGAAAAACAAGATCCAAAGAGGAAAGGTGAAGGATGTGAAAAGGCTACAGAGTAAAAAAGAAGGTTCACTGAAGGACACACAGTCTGTCATGATTCAGTTTGAGAAAACACTCCCTAAATCAGTCCTAATAGGATACATGTATTTCAGTATCAAAGAATACTTCCCAAAGCCACTCAGGTGCTACAAATGTCAAAGGATGGGTCACACTGCTCATCAATATAAGGGAAAGCTAAGATGTGCTAGATGTGGAGGGGAGCACGAATATGGTAAATGTGACAAGGATGCCAAAGTAAAGTGTTGCAACTGTGGGGGTGAGCACAGTGCTGCATATGGAGGATGTGTTGTGGAGAGGGAAGCTAGATAAGCCCAGGAAATCAGAATAACTAAGAAAATCTCGTATGCGAAAGCTCCAAAGACAGAGAGGCAGGAATAGTCAGAAACACAGCAGCAGGTCTTCCTCAAAGAAGTTCAGTTCAAATGGAAGCCCAGCAATCAACAGGTCCCACGCAAGCACAGGATTGTGCCTATGCAAGGAATGTTTGTGTTCACAAATGCAAAATGGATGATGACACATTGATATTTAAGAGGACAAACCATTGCTTTTATCTGCCACACCATGAATGTTGCTGCACAGCTGAAGAAGAAACGTGAAAGAATCACAACCATTGTGGAAGCAGCAGGAAGCTTCCTAGATGTGAAAGATATCACAGCTGACCAGATTCATGCTTTATTGAAAGCTGAAACTGGGGAGTCTGCACATGCTGAAGCAAGACCTTAATTATGGTACTACACATAATACAGTGGAATGCAAGGAGTCTTATAGCAAACGGACAAGAACTCAAGAAGTATCTTTACGAACTAGAAGTTGTTCCGCAGGTAGTGTTACTACCTGTGTAGTAGAGTTACTTTAGAAAATAAGAGTTACTTAAGAGTTACTTTAAAAAATAAAAACTCATGAAACAGGCCTGGACAAAAATGATGGTACCCGAATCAGAATCAGAATCAGAATCAGAAAAGGATTTATTGCCAAGTACATTAACAGAACACTGATAACATACAAGAGAATTTGACTTGACACAGTAATGACCTGCATTTCCGTGCCACGGCGCATCTGAAACGCGCCTGTCAGCAGGAGGATACAGGTAGCATAAGGATAATACAATGGGAAGGAGCAAAAAAATCATTGATTCAAAATACTGGTTACATAATTAATCAATATTAAGAGTTCAAGGAAAAAAAAAAGCTCTCAATGCACATACATTCGCTACACAGGATTTCACGAGACACAAGAGAGCAGTGTATATCTTTATTCAGTTCATGGATCAATGTGTGTGCGGTGTTGAGCAGTGTTGATGATAATAAGAGAGACCCAAGGACCCTTGGCAGGAGATGTTTTGTCTGGCTGGCGCCCAGTCCTTATCTGGCGCTGTGAGCTGGCTGTCCAAGGCCTTGTGCTCATGATTTTGAAAAAAAACACAGTCTGCAGACAGCCAGGAGGAATTTTCATGGGGAATGAGCCAAATAGGACTGATCACAGAGAAGGCTTATATTTCTTCTGTAGATTCAGTACATCCCTTCAGTCATTGCGGAGCTTTAAATCCGTCGTGGAAAGACCTGAGCGAAATCATGATGTAATCCACCTTACGAGACAGTTCTCCAGTAGTCGCTATCAGGGTCTTCTCCAGTTTTTCAATTTGATGGATGCACCTCGCCTGGTCAGCATTTTGATAGGTTGAATCCATCTTCAGCAATTTGCAGTAAACCAGGACGATTCCAGTCCCAATCAGAAAAATCCCGATCACCAATATTACGAAGATAAACAAATCTTCAATATCTTCGATAGAGAGATTAGAGAGACACAGCATTTTCCAATTACCTGTGTCACGTAAATAGCCCGCTGGAGCCGTTCCAGCGGGGCAGACAGCTTCCCCCGGAGCACTTTTCCTTGTTGAAAAAATAGTGTCAATTGTGTTCAAAGCCCAGCTTATTAACTCCATAATTTCTTTTCGGCGGTCGCAGTTGGACGCAGACAGACACCCCAGGATCACCCCAGGGCTGTGTACTTTCCCCCCTACTCTTCTCCCTTTACACCAACTCCTGCACCTCCAGCCACCAGTCTGTCAAGTTGATCAAGTTTGCGGACGACACCACCCTCATCGGGCTCATCTCCAACGGCGACGAGTCCGCCTACAGGAGAGAGGTGGCCCAGCTGGCGTCCTGGTGCAGCAATAACAACCTGCAGCTGAACGCTCTGAAGACAGTGGAGATGATTGTAGACTTCAGGAAAGTCACTACTCCTCTGCCCCCCCTCACCCTCTCAGGCTCTCCCATCACCACTGCTGATTCCTTCCGCTTCCTAGGCACTACCATCACCAGGGACCTCAAATGGGAGCTGACCATCAGCTCACTCATCAAAAAAGCCCAGCAGAGGATGTTCTTCCTGCGGCAGCTGAGGAAGCTCAAGCTACCCACCAAGATGTTAGTGCAGTTCTACACAGCCATCATCGAGTCCATCCTCACCACCTCCATAACCGTGTGGTACGCAGGAGCCACTGCCAGGGACAGACTTAGGCTGCAGCGCGTCGTGCGCACTGCTGAGAAGGTGATCGGCTGCAAGCTCCCATCTCTCCAGGATCTGTACATCTCCAGGACCCGGAGGCGTGCTGGCCGGATCATAGCCGATCCCTCACACCCTGGTCATGTACTGTTTGCCCCCCTCCCCTCTGGTAGAAGACTTCGGTCCATCCAGACTAAAACCTCCCGTCACATGAACAGCTTCTTCCCCTCTGCCATTAGACTGCTGAACACTAAGTGACTCTCGTGCACCATGTACAGCAGCTCAACCAGACTCATGTCAATCATCACTGTTTTCTTCCTGCATTACCGACTGCACTATATAGTTCTCCACAGTATCTGCTGCTGGCTAATATATATTTTAACTGTTGACCAGTATCACTTAATCTTATCCTACACTTTATTACATGTATAGTTTATTTCTCTTATCTTATCATGTTTAATGTTGCAGCATTGTACCGAGACAAATTCCTAGTTTGTGTACTACATGAACAATGGCAATAAACCTGATTCTGATTCTGATTCTGATTCTGACAACAGCAAGCTGGGATCCAGTAGTTAGGAGGGGAGGAAAAAGTCAGAGCAGGAGAGAAGAAAAAAGCGTCTACTCTCTTGGGAGGGCGGAAGTGAACCCCTAGAAAAGATTGAAAATAATGTGACCATAGGGACATGTTCAACCAAGATGTGTCCTCTAATTAACATCACAGGTGTCTACAAACTTGTAATCAGTCAGTTGGCCTATTTAAAGGGTGACAAGTAGTAACTGTGCTGTTTGGTGACATGGTGTGTACCACACTAAGCATGGACCAGAGGAAGCAAAGGTGAGAGTTGTCTCAGGAAATAGTAAAGAAAATTATAGACAAGCATGCTAAAGGTAAAGGCTATAAGACCATCTCCAAGCAGCTTGATGTTGCTGTGACTACAGTTGCACATATTATTCAGAAATTTAAGCTCCACGGGACTGTAGCCAACCTCCCTGGACGTGGCCGCAGGAGGAGACGGATAATACGAATGGTAACAAAAGAGCCCAGAACAACCTCTAAACACATCCATGGTGAACTCCAAGGTCAAGGTACATCAGTGTCAGATCGCACCATCCGTCATTGTTTTCTTTTTTGTTATTGTTTTTCCAAGATGGCGCCCACAGTGGTCGACATGGTGCTACGCTGCCCTTTAATTTGCTTAATTTGTTTGTTTTTGTTCGTCGATTGTGTGTCTGCTAGCTCTTATACTCGTGAAGAGCTATTAAATATCAGGACTCTCACTCCTACGGACCTTCTCCCAGTTTTTTTAGCTCCTGCCGCTCATTGTTTGGCTCAAAGAGTAAGACGGCGAAAAAGAGGAAAGCGAGGGGGGATTCTTGCTCGGCTGCGAAGGAGAGGCACGCTGTTCGTGTTGCCTGGCATATTCCTATCCAATGCCAATTCTCTCTTGAACAAGGTAGAAGAATTAAGACTGCTGATGCAATTTAAGGACCTCGCTTCCTCATCTGTCATCTGTTTCTCTGAGACCTGGCTTAAAAGGAGCATACCGGACAGCGCAATCAGCCTCGAGGGATTTCAGCTGTTTCGTGCTGATCGCGTCACAGAGCTCTCCGGTAAGTCTATTGGAGGAGGAGTGTGCTTCTACATTAACAGCAGCTGGTGCTCTGATGTAACGGTGATTTCACAACACTGTTCTCCCGATCTAGAATTTCTCTCTATCAACTGCAAGCCATTTTATTCCCCGCGGGAGTTCGCATCATTTGTTTTGATCGCTGTGTACGCCCCTCCCGATGCGGACGCGTGCGAGGCCCAGCGCGCGCTCGCAGATCACGTCCTACATGCGGAGCGGAATTTTCCAGACTCCCTGGTTATTGTGGTAGGCGACTTTAACCAGAGCAATCTGAGTCACGAGCTCCCCCGATACAGACAGTTTGTTAAATGTCCAACCAGAGGAATAAACACGCTGGATCACTGTTACACCACAGTGAAAGACGCATATCGCGCTGTTCCCCGCGCTGCGCTTGGTCTATCTGATCACGTGATGGTCCACCTCATTCCCACATACAGACAGAGACTGAAACTCACTAAACCTGTTGTGACCACCACGAAGAAATTGACCAGTGAAGCTGGAGAGAAACTGAACACATGCATGGAAATAACTGACTGGGACATGTTTAAAGGAACCACACATGATCTTAATGAGTACACAGACACTGTGAACTCATACATCAACTTTTGTGAGGAGAGCATTCTCCCATCGCGCACCAGGGTGAGGTACTCTAATGATAAGCCCTGGTCCACTGCCAAGCTCAGACAGATCAGAAAGGAGAAGGAAGCTGCGTTGAAAAGTGGAGACAGAGACTGCTACAGGGAGGTTAAATATCGGTTTAACAGAGAGCTGAGGAGAGCTAAATCTGTGTATTCTGAGAGACTCCAGCAGCAGTTCACTGCTAATGACTCGGCTTCTGTGTGGAGAGGACTGAGGCAAATCACCAACTATCGGCCTCAGGCTTCTAAAGGTCAGGATGACAAAGCCCTTTGTCAAAAACTGTCCCAACATTACGCCCGTTTTGACACCTCGTCAGCTGTGTCCAACTCCCCCACTCCACCCAGCTCCACTGCCTCCTCGGCCCCTAATTCATCAAGAGCGGTCCCCCCTCCTCCTCCTCCCCCCCTGCCCTTGTCATCAGTGAGCAGGACGTGCACAGACAATTCTCCAGACTGAACCCGCGCAAGGCCCCCGGGCCGGACGGTGTGTCTCCCTCCACCCTGAGACACTGTGCGAAACAGCTGGCTCCTGTCTTCACAGACATTTTTAACACCTCCCTTAAGCTATGCCACGTGCCGACCTGCCTCAAATCCTCCACCATCATCCCTGTCCCCAAGAAGCCACGGATTACTGGACTTAATGACTACAGACCTGTAGCGCTCACCTCTGTAGTCATGAAGTCCTTTGAGCGCCTGGTCCTGTCTCACCTCAAGTCCATCACCACTCCCCTCCTGGACCCGCTGCAGTTTGCCTACCGTGCCGACAGGTCTGTGGACGACGCAGTCAACCTGGCCCTCCACTCCATCCTGCAGCACCTGGACTCCCCGGGAACCTACGCCAGGATCCTGTTTGTGGACTTCAGCTCTGCATTCAACACCATCCGCCCCGCTCTGCTCCAGGACAAGCTGTCCCTGCTCGACGTGCCTGACTCCCTCTGCAGGTGGATCACCGACTTCCTGATGGACCGGAGGCAGCATGTGCGGCTGGGGAAATCTGTCTCGGACTCTGTTAGCATCAGCATCGGATCACCCCAGGGCTGTGTACTTTCCCCCCTACTCTTCTCCCTTTATACCAACTCCTGCACCTCCAGCCACCAGTCTGTTAAGCTGATCAAGTTTGCGGACGACACCACCCTCATCGGGCTCATCTCCAACGGCGACGAGTCCGTCTACAGGAAAGAGGTGGCCCAGCTGGTGTCCTGGTGCAGCCACAACAACCTGCAGCTGAACGCTCTGAAGACAGCGGAGATGATTGTGGACTTCAGGAAAGTCACAACCCCCCTGCCCCCCCTCACCATCACAGGCTCTCCCATCACCATTGCAGATTTCTTCCGCTTCTTGGGCACCACCATCACCCGGGACCTCAAATGGGAGCCAACCATCAGCTCCCTCATCAAAAAGGCCCAGCAGAGGATGTTCTTTCTGTGGCAGCTGAGGAAGCTCAAACTACCCACCAAGATGTTAGTGCAGTTCTACACGGCCATCATCGAGTCCATCCTCACCTCCTCCATAACCGTGTGGTACGCAGGAGCCACTGCCAGGGACAGACTAAGGCTGCAGCGCGTCATGAGCACTGCTGAGAAGGTGATCGGCTGCAAGCTCCCATCTCTCCAGGACCTGTACATCTCCAGGACCCGGAGGCGTGCAGGCCAGATCATAGCCGATCCTTCACACCCTGGTCACGTACTGTTTGCCCCCCTCCCCTCAGGTAGAAGACTTCGGTCCATTCAGACTAAAACCTCCCGGCACATGAACAGCTTTTTCCCCTCTGCCATCAGACTGCTGAACACTAAGTGACTTATTGACTCTCGTGCACTATGTACAGCAGCTCATGTCGTTCATCACTGTTTTTCTGTTGCATTATCGACTGCACTGTGGTACCCCATATTATCTGCTACTTGCTAATTTATTTAAAACTGCCTTGACTAGTATTACTCATTATTATTATTATTATTATTACTTATTATTCTACACTTATTGCATGTTTTTAGTCTTTTAGTTTTTAGTTTATCTCTTTCATCATGTTTTTAATGTTGCAGCATGGCACCGAGACAAATTCCTAGTTTGTGTACTACATGAACAATGGCAATAAATCTGATTCTGATTCTGTTTGAGCCAAAATGGACTTCATGGGAGACGACCAAGGAGGACACCACTGTTGAAAACAAATCATAAAAAAGCCAGACTGGAATTTGCCAAACTGCATGTTGACAAGCCACAAAGCTTCTGGGAGAATGTCCTATGGACAGACAAGACAAAACTGGAACTTTTTGGCAAGGCACATCAGCTCTATGTTCACAGATGCAAAAATGAAGCATACCAAGAAAAGAACACTGTCCCTACTGTGAAACATGGAGGAGGTTCTGTTATGTTCTGGGGCTGCTTTGCTGCATCTGGCACAGGGTGTCTTGAATCTGTGCAGGGTACAATGAAATCTCAAGACTATCAAGGTATTCTAGAGAGAAATGTGTTGCCCAGCGTCAGACAGTTTGGTCTCAGTCACAGGTCATGGGTCTTGCAACAGGATAATGACCCAAAACACACAGCTAAAAACACCCAAGAATGTCTAAGAGTGAAACATTGGACTATTCGAAAGTGGCCTTCTATGATCCCTGATCTAAATCCTATTGAACATCTGTGGAAGGAGCTGAAACATGCCGTCTGGAGAAGGCACCCTTCAAACCTGAGACAACTGGAGCAGTTTGCTCATGAGTAGTGGGCCAAAATACCTGCTGAGAGGTGCAGAAGTCTCATTGACAGTTACAGAAATCGTTTAATTGCAGTGATTGCCTCAAAAGGTTGTGCAACAAAATATTAAGTTAAGGGTACCATCATTTTTGTCCAGGCCTGAGTTTGTTTTTTAAAATAATTCCGTTGAACCACAATTCAAAAGCATTGTCTGATTTTCATTGGTTAATTTTCATAGAATTTTTATTTATTACCACTTTTGTCAGATTCAAGTTATTTCTGTGACCATTGTGGGTTTTTCTTTCATTAACAGAGGGGTACCAACAATTTTGTCCACAGCTGTATGTACACAAAAGGGAAGATGTTTTACAAGATGGCATTTTGACAAGGCAGATTGGGGGAAAATTTAGGCAACACTGTGTTCAATCGTGTCATTTGGTAACATTAAAATTAAATCACCTTTTATTGTCATTCAACTGTACAACCAATCATGTACAGTAGAACGAGATTGTGCTTTACCTATCTACTGTGTTAATCACACACACCCCAAGTGTAGAATCAGCGGGCTGCTGCCATGCAAGGCGCCGCCACAAATTTCCCTCCTTCATTCCATTATTGCTGAGCACCAAGCTGGATGGCAGGAAGTTCCACTTTTATATGGTCTTCGGCATGACCCGGCCGGGATATGAACCCCTGCCTCCCGGGTGTGGGACGGATGCTCTACCAACTGAGCCACCACTCCGGTAAACTGCATTAGAAGGTGGCATAGAAGAGTGTTCAAGTCAGGTAACTAATCATATTCTGAATGCTGCAATAGCAATTATACCTATGAAAATAGCACAGGGTAGGAAGAAGGTTGTACCCTGGTGGAATGATGAATGTAGTATTGCAATAAAAGAACGAAACAAGGCAGTCAGAGAGCTGAGGAAGAATATGACTAGTGAAAACTTAAGAGTATAAAAAGAAAAGGGCAGTAGCTCGAAGGATTATCAAAAACAGGAAAAAGTCAACATGGAGAGAATTTTGTTCCACCCTCCACCACAGGAAAGCAGAACTAGGTGATGTCTGGTGTATGTTTAAAAAAATGAGTGGGAAAAAGGGATCAGTTAAAATTCCAGCTTTAGTGGATGGAGACAAGACGGCTGTATCAGACAAAGAAAAGGCAGAACTCCTAGGTAGAGCATTTGCAACAGTGCATAGAGGAGACCATCTTGGTGAGAGTCATAGACAGCAAAGGCAGCATAAACTCAGAGAAAATGCAAACTTAAAAAATGAAGTGAAAGAGGACATGACTATGTTAGACCTCGAGCTCACAATGTCAGAACTTAAGAGAGCTTTGCAAGATAGTGGATATACAGCTCCAGGATATGATCAGTTAAGCTATGCTATGTTCCGGCAGTTGCCTGTGCAATCAATGCAACTGGTGCTGAAATTGTTTAACAGGATATGGAAGGACGGGGTTATCCCAAGTGGGTGGAAAAAGGCTGTAATTTTACCATTTAATAAGCCAGGGAAAGCTCCAGCTCAGCCAAGCAACTACAGGCCAATAGCATTAATGTCACATTTAGGGAAATGGATGGAGAAGGTGTTAGTTTACAGACTCTCATATGTTGTAGAGCAAAAACGATTAATAAACAACTATCAGAATGGTTTTAGATGAGGAAGATCCACGGTGGATGCTCTAGTTAGGGTAAATAATGATATTGAAAAAACTCTCAAAATGAAAGAAGTAATGGTTATAGTTTATCTGGATATTGAAAAGGCTTATGACTCACTGTGGAGGGATGGACTTCTTATGAAATTGAATAAAATGGGCATTGGTGGTAGGACGTATAATTGGATAATGGATTTTTTAACACACAGGACAAATAGGATTAAAGTAGGATCACAAGTTTCTAATGACTTTGAAATAGAAAATGGTGTTCCTCAGGGGAGTGTGATAAACCCTGTTTTATTCAATATAATGACATGTTTGAGGATCAAGAGGGTTCCATCAAAACAGCACTATATAAAGATGATGGAGCCATATGGACGAGGGGAAAAAATTAGAAATTTGTGTTCAAAAACATCAGGAAAGCAATGGAGAAAGTGGAAAAGTGGTCATATGACTGGGGATTTAAATTTTCAAACAGTAAAACCTCCTATATGACTTTCATAAAAAAACGCAGAACTGGTACAGAACCATTAACATTATATAATCAACCAATAAGAGAAAATCAGTGACTTCAAATATCTATGATTGTGGTTTGATGGTGCATACACATAGAGAGTTCATGTTGAAAATTTGGAGACAAAGTGCAAAAAAGTCCTTAATCTCATAAAAGCTGTAGCTGGACATGACTGGGGTGCAGATAAACAGGCATTAATTGACATTTACAGAGCACTAATGCGATCAACAATAGACTATGGATACATGATTTATAGAGCAGCAACAAAGATGACTCTGGAAAAAATGGACAGAATGCAGCAAGCGCCCTATGCATTGGAGCTGTCAAAATGACACCAAACAATGCAGTTTTAACAGAAGCAGAAGAAATGCCAATGGATTTGAGAAGAGGTAAACTCGCATTATCATACTGGGTCAAGCTGAAAGGAAGTGACAAAGCAAATATTTCAAAAACAACACTACAAGACTGCTGGGAATACTCTAATTTCCAGGGACATGGGTTTGGGTGGACAATTGAAAGAAGGACCAGAATGTATGGGCTGCACACTACTGATATAGCTAACACCAGTCCAGTGAGTAATGTTCCCCCTTGGCTGTTTCCGGGAATAGAAGTAGACGCTAGTCTGCTAATGAGGAAAAAGGATTGGCATATGAGTGAAGTTGGTGTCAAAACAAGCATTTACCTCAGGAACAATTACTACAACTTCTTACAACTCTATACTGACGGTTCAAAGAATAAAGAGGGCTCTGTTGGAGCATACATCCCAGAGTTTAAAGTGACCATCGCAAAAAGACTCTCCAACAACACATCCATGTTTACAGCAGAGATGGTGGCAATAATTATTACTTTGCAGTAGGTGGAGGAGGTCAGACTGGACCAGGTGGTGGTGTGCGCGGACTCACTTGCAGTGATAAAAACCATAGACACTAAAATCTACAAGGGAAGACCTGGTGATTGAGCTATATCACAGTTTATTTAGGATACACAGGGGTGGTGGAGAAATTCAGTTTTGTTGGGTTCCTGCACATGAAGGATTCAAAGGGAATGACTGTGCAGACAAATTAGCAAAAAGTGCTCTTGGAAAATTCAATTCAATTCAATTCAACTTTATTTATATAGCGCCATTTCACAACAACAGTCATCTCATAGCACTATCAACTGTAGGGGGAACCCCCACAGTTGCAGAAAGACCCCAGCAATCAGGCGATCCCCTGTGAGCAAGCACTTGGCGACGGTGGAGAGGAAAAACTCCCTTTTTACAGGAAGAAACCTCCAGCAGAACCAGGCTCAGGGAGGGGCAGTCATCTGCTGCGACTGGCTGGGGGGTGAGGGGACAGAGAAGATGAAAATAACAGACATGTAGAAAGCAAACAGCACGATGGGGACTCAATCTATGGGAGAGAACAAACAAATGTTAATGACCAGCAAAAAAAAAAAATATTTCATTGAGAGTGAGGAAAGGAGTGAGGCCCAGTGCATTACTGGAGGTCCCCCGGCTGACTAAACCTATTAGCATCATAACTAAGGGAGGGTTCAGAAACACATGATCCCTCCCTAATTGTAGGCTATATCAAAACGGTAGGTTTTAGCCCTATTCTTAAAAACAGAGATTGAGTCTGACTCCCGAATCCAGAGATAACTATACCATAACTACACCAACTATACCGGATCCAGAGATAACTATACCAACTATACCATAACAAAGAGATAACTATACCATTGTCTCTTGGAAAAGGGAAAGAGAAAGCAGTAATCAAGAAAAAAGGAACTGAACTATGGCAAAAAAGATGGGATGAAGATCATAAAGGTAAATTGTATTACAAAATACAAAAATCTATTGCAATAAAGAATTTCATAACAACAAAAAGGAGGGAAGACATAATTATGGCAAGACTCAGACTGGATCACACAGGTTTAAACAGCACTTTATTTACCATGGGGAAAAGCGAAAGTGACAAATGTAGAAGATGTGGAGTAAAAGAAAATGTCGAGCACATCTTATTACACTGTCACAAACAGAGAAATGAAAGACAGATAATGGAAAATGAAGTTTGAGAGGCCGGTAGGGAATGGGATTTAACTGGGATTCTGGGAACGGATGGAGATGGAAATGCAATAAGAATCACGAGAAGAGCTCTTTTCTCTTTTTGAATAACACAGGATTAAGTCATAGAATTTAGGGGTCGGGCTCAGATTACAAAATGTTACACAGTCTTGTATGGTAGGTGGCGGTATGCACCTTTCAGTTGTTTGCTATCCGCCAGTAACTGAGAGAAGAAGAAGAAGAGTTCTGCTGTCTGTATGACATCATATAGACATCCTTCAGAGTAGGAACATCAGCCTTACGGCTTATCTGACATCATCTAGACTACGGTTTATCTGACATCATATAGACCCGAACAGTACTAGTTGGCATCCGTTACATAACTAACTAACTAACTAACCTGCACTTATATAGCGCTTTTCTAGTCACAAAGACCACTCAAAGCGCTTTCATTAATACTAACCCTCTATTCTAAGGGCCTATAGGAAACAAATATCTAGGGACAATTTAGAACAGCCAATTAACCTAACATGCATGTTTTTGGCATGTGGGAGGAAACCGGAGAAATCCCGGAGTAAACCCACGCAACACGGGGAGAACATGCAAACTCCACACAGATCACTGTTGGTCGGGGGCTGGGATCGAACCCACGATCCCACGATCCCCACAATCCCCCGGCCAAGGGTAAACTGTGCTGCCGCAGTGCTAACCACTGCGCCACCGTGCAGCTGCGCCACCGTGCAGCTATCTTCATTATCATTATTGTCTTGGTCTGGTCTCCCCTCTGGTCCCCTGTGTGTGATTATCTGTGCAGCCCCACCCATCCCGTTTTCTGTAACCATGCCCTGCCGTCTCTGTTTGGCCCTGCTTGCTACTTCTCCTGCTTGTTACTGTTCTGTATGTTGATTACCTGTGTCTATATACATATGTCTTTTAGCGAGTCCTGCGGTCTATATGACGTCATATAGACATCCTGTAGAGATCATAGGAACAGCAGCCTTACGGTTTATCTGACAGGCTACGGTCACACTGCAGGTCTTGATGCTCAATTCCGATTTTTTGCTAAGAGCCAGTTTTTGTTTTTTTTTAATGTGGGCATACACATTATAATTTAAATGCGACCCCCATCAGACTGGAGTATGAATGGTCTCCAGCTATGAAGTGACCCACATGCGCAGAAGAAAACACATCAGACACAGCGCCTGTGTTTGAGGAAGTAAATATGAGCACCGAACGATTGAGGGGACAGAATTCCTTCACCCTTGAAGCAGCACAGCAAAATAAATGTTAAAAAACATTCAAAAATGTTTATGCACAAAATAAATGAGACCACCTTCATTCCTCTACATGCCAGATGACCACTTTCTTTTATAAATGTGCGCTACTGTGGTCATGTAATGTCTATGGCTTCAGCCCCGAGCTCCCCGCCCGCAATTTTGAAGTTATTGTGCAGTCTGAGCCGACAAAAATTACAATCCAGTGATAAAGGGAAGGAGATTGATTAAAAAGCACAAATCAGCTGTGTCTCCCATGCCTGCAGCATCCGCCACCACAGAATTGTAGCATCTGTCTCACTTCAATGAGGAAAAAGTCGGATGAAATGCGACATGACCGTTCAGACGGAGGTCGCTTTGGAAAATATCAGATACAATTTGGAATTAGGACCACATGTGAAAGTGGCCTGGGTCTGGTGTGAAAAAAATCAGATCGGTTGTTCAGACAGTCATTAATGAAATCAGATATGGGTTACATTTGTGCAAAAAAATCGGAATTGTCCATTAAAACCTGCAATGTGACCGTAGCCATATAGACATCATGTAGAGGGTCCTGCAATCGCCAACATCAAAGAAACATCATAGGCACATCATAAGCGGCCTATGATCATGACAGACAGACACACACACTGACAAGAGATTTCTTGAATTTATAGAGTGTGATAATTCAAGAAATCTCTGTGTGTCTTTCTGTGCGTCTGTCACAACCATAGGAATTGCTAAAAGATCATCGGATCGCCTATGATGTGCCTATGATGTCTACATGATGTTTATATGATGTCATATAGACACCATAGTATACAGTAAAGTGATTCAAGACAATCTGTGTGTGTGTCTGTGTGTGATCAAAGGCAGGCATCACTCACGATCATAGGACTCGCTATGACATCATCAAAGATCATAGGACTCACTATGACATCATCAAAGATCATAGGACTCACTATGGTATCAAAGATCAAACGCAGTCATCGCTCATGATCATATAACTCGCTATGACCTCATCAAAGATCAAAGGCAGGCATCACTGAACGAGTGCTGATGTGCTTGCTTACATCTGCTTTCAACGGATATGCAGAAATACTTGCTTATACTTGGTTTCTACGGGCATGCACAGGTATGCACTAGTATTCATTAGTCCTGAAGTGTATCATTTGCAGCAGCATGAGCTATTAAGTCAAACAGCTGATGTGGACTTGTTATGGCTACAGAAGGTCTGGACCCAAAAGCAGGACATACAGGGAGCGACACAAGATACAGCAAAAGGAATGTGATTTTAATTCTAATATTCTCTTCCGGCATCACACAGGTCAGCAGCCACTTTTGCAGCAGCTGCTCAATACTGAGTTTTTTCTCACTTCTATTTTATTTTTCATTTTTGTTACTTTTTTCTCACTTGGGTTAACTTACATTCATCACGGGCACCATGGACACTAATGTCACTGCTCTTGCGCTGATTTTGGTGGTCTTTTTCTTCACTTAGCTGTGACTGGGAATCCGGTGCTCTGCAGCTCCATCATTTACAGCAGGAATGAGCTGCTAGCTCTCCATAGCTCAGTGGTACTAAGGGGTCAGAGACCTTACTAGACACCAAGGGAGTTTTCACATGTTGTGATCGCTGTTTACATGCCCCCTTCTGCTAATGCTGACGCAGCCTGTGATGTCATCCACTCAGTCACCAGCAGGCTGCAGACATACTGTACATCCTAATGCTCTCATGCTTATCTCTGGTGATTTTAATCAAACGTCAGTGTCTTCCACCCTGCCCACTTTCACCCAATATGTTACATGCTGCATCAGAGACAATTCAATTCAATTCAATTTTATTTATATAGCGCCATTTCATAACAACAGTTATCTCATAGCACTTTCAACTGTAGGAAAAAAACCCACAATTACAGAAAGACCCCAGCAATCAGGTGATCTCCTGTGAGCAAGTGCTTGGTGACGGTGGAGAGGAAAAACTCCCTTTTAACAGGAAGAAACCTCCAGCAGAACCAGGCTCAGGGAGGGGCAGTCATCTGCTGCAACTGGCTGGGGGGTGAGGGGATAGAGAAGATGAAAAGAACAGACATGTAGAACGCAAACAACATGATGGGGACTCAATCTATGGGAAAGAACAAACAGATGTTAATGACCAGCAAAAAAAAATATATATATATTTCATTGAGACTGAAGAAAGGAGTGAAGCCCAGTGCACTATTGGAGGTCCCCCAGCTGTCTAAACCTATTAGCAGCATAACTAAGGGAGGGTTCAGAAACATTTGATCCCTCTCTAATTGTAGGCTATATCAAAAAGGAAGGTTTTAACCCTATTCTTAAAAACAGAGATTGAGTCTGACTCCCAAATCCTGATTGGCAGCTGGTTCCTCAAGAGAGGAGCTTGATAACTGAAGGCTTTGCCCCCCCATTGTACTTTTGGAGATTCTAGGTATTACAAGTAATCCTGCATTTTGGAAGCGTAGTGCACTGTAAGGATAATAGGGTAATATCAGTTCTTTTAAATAAAAAGGGGCCTGATTGTTTAGAGCTTTGAAAGTGAGAAGAAGGATTTTAAACTTAATTCTAAACTCTATGGGAAGCCAATGAAGGGAGGCCAGAACCACAGAGATATGATCTCTCTTTCTAGTACCTGTTAAAACTCTTGCTGCAACATTTTGGATGAACTGAAGACTTTTTAGAGATGTTTTAGGACAACCTGATAGTAAAGAGTTACAATAATCTAATCTCGAGCTAACAAAAGCGTGGATCAGTTTCTCAGCATCACTCTGAGACAAGATGCTCGTAATCTTGGCAATTTTACGCAAATGATAGAAGCCAGTCTTAGAAACAAATTCAATATGTGAATTGAAAAACAGATCTTGATCAAAAATAACTCCAAGGTTCCTCACAGAGCTATTAAGAGAAAAAGTAACTGCATCCAAACTAAAAGTTTGATTTGGAAAGATATTTCTAAGGTTTTGTTCGACCAACAAGAATGACTTCAGTCTTATCTGAATTTAATAGCAGGAAATTACAAGTCATCCAATCTTTGATTTCCTTAAGACAGGCTTCTAACTTGGCTAATTGATTACTATTATCTGGCTTCATTGACAAGTATAATTGTGTATCACCTGCATAACAATGAAAATGTATACAGTGCTTTCTAATAATGTTGCCTAACAGAAGCATATATAAACTAAAAAGAGTTGGGCCTAGCACAGATCCCTGTGGAACTCCATGAGTGAGCTTTGAGTTGAAAGAAAACTCATTACTGACATGAACAAACTGGAACCTATCAGATAAATAAGATCTAAACTACTGCAACGAAGTTCCATTAAGTCCAACATAGTGTTCTAATCTATCAAGTAGAATATTATGATCGATAGTATCAAAAGCTGCACTAAGGTCTAAAAGGTCAAGAACAGAAACAAGTCCATTATCAGATACGATAAGGAGGTCATTAGTGACCTTCACTAAGGCTGTTTCAGTACTATGATGGATTCTAAACCCAGATTGAAACTATTCAAATAAACCATTTCCCTGCAAGTGGTCAAATAATTGCGTAGCAACAACTCTTTCTAAGATTTTTGAAACGAAAGGGAGATAAGAGATTGGCCTAAAGTTAGCTAAAACTCCTAGATCCACCGTTGGCTTTTTGAGTAAGGGTTTAATTACAGCAGTTTTAAAAGCCTGTGGTACATGGCCTAAAATTAATGAAGAATTGATTATTTGAAGAATAAAGCTACCAATAAATGGGAAGACTTCTTTAAATAACATGGTAGGAACAGGGTCTAAAAGACAAGTTAAAGGCTTGGATGAGGAAACTATTTTGTCTAACTCACAAAGGTCGATTGGAGTAAACTCATCCAAACAGATATCAATTGAAGGAGTTGTAGTAGTTACTTAAGTTACTTAAGTTAGCAGTGGGAAGAATCTGACTGACTTTATATCTGATGGATGAAATTTTATTATTGAAAAAGTTCATAAAGTCCTGACTAGTAAGCTCCAAGGGAATGCCATCATCCCAACATGATGTTCTAATCTATCAAGTAAAACATAATGATCGATAGTATCAAAAGCTGCACTAAGGTCTAAAAGGACAAGAACAGAAACAAGTCCATAATTAGATGCGATAAGGAGGTCATTAGTGACCTTCACTAAAGCTGTTTCAGTACTATGATGGATTCTAAACCCAGACTGAAACTCTTCAAATAAATCATTTCCCTGCAAGTGGTCAAATAATTGCGTTGCAACAACTCTTTCTAAGATTTTTGAAATGAAAGGCAGATTAGAGATTGGTCTATAGTTAGCTAAAACTCCTGGATCCAGCTTTTTGAGTAAGAGCTTAATTACAACAGTTTTAAAAACCTGTGGTACATGGCCTAATGTTAATGAAGAACTGATTATTTGAAGAATAGAGCTACCAATAAATGGGAAGACTTCTTTAAATAACCTGGTAGGAATAGGGTGTAAAAGTCAAGTTGAAGGCTTGGATAAGGAAATTATTTTATCTAACTCTAAAAGGTCAATTGGAGTAAACTCATCCAGACAGATATCAATTGAAGGAGTTGTAGTAGTTGCTTTATTTAAGTTAACAGTGGGAATAATCTGACTGATTTTATCTCTGATGTATGAAATTTCATTATTGAAAAAGTTCATAAAGTCCTGACTAGTAAGCTCTAAGGGAGTGCTCGGATTGACAGAGTCCTGACTCTTTGTCAGCCTGGCTACAGTGCTGAAAAGAAACCTGGGATTATTCTTGTTTTCTTCTATTAATGCAGAATAATAACTTGTTCTAGCTTTTCTCAGAGATTTTTATAAATTAAAAGATGATTTCTCCAAGCTAAATAGATTTAATCTAAATTAGTGGAGCGCCATTTTCTTTCTAATTGACGAGTCTTCTGTTTTAAGCTACAAGTTTCTGTGTTGAACCAAGGAGTTAGAAATCTCTGATTAGACTTTTTCGTTTTTAAAGGGGCCACCATATCTAGAGTTTGATGCAGAGAAGCTGTAACACTATCTACCATGCTATCAATTACAGAAGGAGCAAGCTGTCTATAGCTTATTTCCGTTATGTTGACACATGGCATAGAGGAAACAATCTGCATAAATTTGGTAACAGCATTATCTGAGAGGCATCTACTGTAGTAATATTTTTCTTTAGGAGCCAAATAGTCAGAAATAGTAAAATCAAAGGTTAACAGACAATGGTCTGACAGTACAGGGTTATGAGGAGACACTAACAGATTTTCTATTTCTATGCCATATGTCAGAACAAGGTCCAACGTATGGTGGAGATAATGGGTAGAATTTCCTACTTTCTGAGAAAACCCCATCGAGTTTAATATTGAATTAAATGCCAAATTAAGGCAATCACTATCTACATCTACATGTATATTAAAGTCCCCTACTATAATTATTCTATCTGATTTCAGCACTAAATCAGCTAAGAATTCAGCAAATTCGGATAAAAACTCTGAGTAGGTTGATGGAGGATGATAAACTATGGCAAATAAAATTGGGTTTAACCTAAAATTGCTAAAGTGCCCAATACTGAGGACCAGGCCCTCAAAGGAATTATAACATGTTTTTGGCTTTACATTAACTAGTAATTTGGAATGGGTTCCAAGGTTGTCATAGCCAGGAGCGGCACTGGGGTTAAGCTCCCAGTGCTCATAAAATGCTCCTTACGGCGTGCGTCTCGAAAAGCCTCTGACAACTAAGTCCAACTCCTAGCCTGCCCGTGTGGTTTAGTCTCTAAGCCCGGCGGAACTGCTTTTACTAATAGGAGAAGGGGCAAGGGCGGATCTCTGACGCCTTAAAACCAGATGCTTCGGGTAGATGGTGGCTCGTCAACCTGGGAAGGTAGCCCATCTAGGGGAAGGTAAACCCTGATTTCAAACCTCCGCTGCCTTGCGGCACACCCGGTCACGGGAAAGGCTTCGGGAGTCAACCCCGAGGAAAAATCCGGAGTCGGAGCCCCTAAGGCAGTTCTCCGTTGTGCTCAACATCGTTCTGGCAGCTCCTGCGACGGCGCTGGTGCCAAACTATAGCAGCCTTGCTGTTCCTTTGGATTCATCAGTGACGTGGAGAGGGGGGACATGCTGCATGGGTAACATCTTGTCCTCCATATCTTCCTGCCCAGGCTTGAATCCTACCAACGCCCAACGCTGGAAGGTAGAACACCGGTGCGCATCGGCCTGTTCAGCCACAGGCGGTGCTGTTCCAGCAGAGTAGACGTTTAGGATTCTCTTCCATGGTCATCATAGACCGACGGAGGCCGACGAATTTGTAAATTGTTGCTACTCCTCCTCCACGACCAGAACTTCTCGGATTTTGACAGTTTAAATAACCAGAGGGAGTTGATTCATTTAAACAAACATAATCCTCTTGCCCTAACCAAGTCTCTGTAAGGGATATTAAATCAATCTGATGATCAATTAACAGATCATGGACTAGCAGAGACTTGGGAGTTAGAGACCTAATATTTCACAAACCGCACTTAATTTTTAAATTATGAGAAGGAAGAGAGGCCAAATCATTCAATTTAGAGGCTTCATGTTTAATTTGAGTTTTACCAACTTTTTGTTTAATCACTCTGGGATGCTTATAAATTATATTTTTATTTACTTTGGAGGGGGCAGACAATGATTCTCTGATGGGGAAGGCAGGGGCTAAGTTGAGGGGTGGCGGATGAAGAGGAGCTGCAGAGAGGCGTGTAAGACTGTGACTCTGCTTCCTGGTCCCAACTCTGAGTAGTCAAGGTTTTAGAAATCTGGATAAAAATGTTGCCAGATTGTTAGATAAATGAGACGCACCATCCAAAGTGGGATGGACACCGTCTCATCTAATAAGACCAGGAATTCCCCAAAATGAGTTCCAATTGTCTATGTAGCCCACATTGTTTGCAGGACACCACACAGACAGCCAGTAAAATATTGTAATTTTTTATGCCAACACCAAAGAAGCATGTAACCTCCCCAGAAGACCTGATCATAATCTGGTTCACCTCTTGCTTGTGCACAAACCACTGGTACACAGACAACCTTGTGTTACCCGCACAGTGAAGACATGGTTTGAGGAGGCTGAGGAGGCTCTGAAGGACTGTTTTGAATCCAATCTGTGGGGGCAACTCTGTGATCCACATGGGGAGGACATCAACAGCCTCACATACATCATCACAGACTAATTTCTGTGTGGTGAACACCGTACCCACCAAGACTAACGGCATTTCTCCAACAACAAACAGGGGATCAACCCTGAAATAAAGACCCTGTTGAAAGAGAAAAAAGGATCTTCAGGTCGGGGAACAAGGAGGAGCCAAGGAAGAAAATCAGAGAGTGAAAGGACAACCTCAGGAAGAAGACGGAGGACAAGCTACAGCAGAGTGACATCAGCGGTGTCCGGAGAGGCCACAAAATCATATCTAGGCACCAGGATACCACCTCCCAGGCTGTGGGGGGAAGGAAGTGGGTGAACAACTTGAACTTGTTCTTCAGCAGGTTTGATCAACCACCTACTCCTCCCTCTACCCTGCAACCCCTGCTGCTTCCACTTTGATCTACAAGGGGGGTCTGAAACGCTCATAGTGGTAAAATTTGAGCAAATGTGATTTATTTTTCAACATACTCTCCCCTTCGGTCCCAACACTTCTTCTATTGGTGTTGCAGCGTTTGGATCCTTGCGGTTAAAAAATAAATCACACTGTGAGGATCATGTTCTTCAATTTCTTCTTCTTCTTCTCTTAGATTTGATTGGCAGTTGGCAACCAGCTTACAGGTGCATTACCGCCACGTACTTCACTCTATATCATCACTCTATATATCTTGGCCGTGGCAACTGCCACCAACATCACTATTCTCACATCTCGTGGGTCTCCTTGGCACAGTGTGTGCCTGTCTCTTCAGTTTCCCCAGTGCTTTCAACATCATTCAACCAGTATTCCTGAGGAACAAGCCGCTGTGTGCAGAGGTGGACCAATTCCTGTTATCATGGATCCTGGACTACCTCACAGGCTGGCCACAGTTTGTAAGGACCCAGGACTGTGTGTCTGACACCATCATCTGCAGTACAGGGGCCCCCAGGGAACAGTTCTGGCTCCGTTCCTGTTCACCCTCTACACTGCTGACTTTTCATTAAACACACCACACTACCACCTGCAGAAATTCTCCGACGACTCTGCAATCATTGGCCAATTCTCTGAGGGGGATGATTCACAGTACAGAGGACTGATCCAGGTCTTTGTGGACTGGTTCCTGCGGAATTGCCTCTAGATCAATGCGGGGAAGACCAAGGAACTGGTGGTAGCTCCCACAGACATGGAAACCCCCCCACACACACACACACACAGCACCAGTAAACATTCAGGGAACAGCTATTGAGATGGTGACATCTTACAAGTACCTGGATGTTCAGCTGAACAATAAACTGGACTGGTCACACAACACCAACATGCTCTACAAGAAGGAGCAGAGCAGGCTGTTCCTTCTGAGGATGCTCAGGTCCTTTAGAGTGCAGGCGGCACTCCTGATGACCTTCTTCGACTCTGTGGTGGCATTACCCATCATGTACAGTATGGAGTGGTCTGCTGGGACAGCAGCATCACAACAGCTGACAGGAACAGACTGAACAGGCTGATCAAGAAGGCCAGCTATGTTCTGGGGCACCTTAACCCAGTGGAGTTGATTAGAGAAAAAAGGGTGGTGGCTAAGCTGTCATCTCTGCTGGAGTCGGAGTCACACCCCATGCGGGACACGTTGAATTCACAGAGGAGCTCATTTAACGGCAGGTTGTGCTATCCTAAGTGCTCGATGTAGAGGTTCCACAGGTCCTTCCTACCTTCTACTCTCAGACTTTATAATCTGTGCTGCTCATAGAGATTGTACTTAACGCCACTGCTTTGCACAGTAGGGATTGTTCCCTTCCGATACACAACACAATTACAATAATTGTTGAAGGTGGCAACACTGTTCATTCAACTGTGAAAAATACTGTCTATATTTATATCTATTGGGGTGTGATTTAACTGTAATGCTGCAAATGCTATTAAACTGTAATGCTCTTGCATTGCGTATACGGTATATATTGTTTTCTATCCATTTATTTATCTTATTTATTATTGTTCTGAGTGCTGCTATCCCTTTGCTGCTGCAATACTGTAAGTTCCCCATTGTGGGACTAATAAAGGATTATCTTATCTTATTGCAAAACATTAAAAAGGCCATTCCTCTTGTCAGTAAAATGATCCAAAATCCACCCCTCTCCATCCCCATAAAGACTGCAAGAATATTATACAGGACAACATATATCGGTGAGAGGATAGGAGCAAATGTACAAGAAAAATCCTGAAAGTTTGGGAAAAGAGTTGCAAATTTTATTAAAAAAAAAAAAAGTTGCAAATTTGAATGTATTATAAAATTGTGTGGGGAAAGCACAACAATTTTATCAAAAAAAAAGCCATGGCAAATTTATAGGAAAAAGTACATTTGCTACAACAGTAATAAAATTGTTAGGAAAAAGTTGCAAATTTATTTTCAAAATAAGTTATCACTTCCCCACAAAAAATATTGACATTTACAAGAGAAACTTATCTAAGTGGTGAAAAAATGGGACATTTATAAGGGGGGGGGGGGGTAAAAAAATAAATAAATAAAAATGTTGTAGAAAATTGACATTTTTTTTCTTGTAAATGTGTGACTTTATTGTTGTAAATTTATAAGATAAGATAAGCCTTTATTAGTCCCACAAAGGGGAAATTCCAGGATTGCAACAGCACAGGGATAGCAACACTCAGAGCAACAATCAGAAGGCAAGAAAAAACAACATCTAGTAAACATATGTCCATATTACTATAAATGTATATATATAGACACACAGTGCAGAGCATTATGGCTGGTGAATGTGCAGCAGAAAGTCTAAGCTCTCTCTCTGCGGATGCGGCGGGCCAGCTGGAAGTCTTTGGGCATGATGGTGACCCCCTTAGCGAAGAAGAGACCACCAGGTGGGCCTCGCTGGTCTCCTGCAGAGCCATGACGGCGAAGCTCAGGAAACGCAGGACGGTCGTGAAGTCCTGAGCGATCTCCCTCACCAGGCGCTGGACGGGCAGCTTACGGATGAGCAGCTCCGTGGATTTCTGGTAGCGATGGATCTCTCTCAGAGCCACGGACCTGTGACGGCGAGGCCTCTTCACTCTGCCGGTGGCCGGAGCGCCTCTCCGAGCAGCCCTGGTGGCTAGCTGTCTCCTGGGGGGCTTCTTCCTCCAGTAGATTTTACGGGCGGTCTGCTTGGTTCTTGCCTTCACTCTTTATTATTCTGTCTTATATTTCTTGCATGCCGCCTAAACTCCAGCCCGCCACCCGCTTCGTTTTCGCTACAGCTCCCGGTATGTCGAGTTTCCCATTAGCACCGGGCGGCGGCCAAGTGCTAGCTAGCACTAGCTCCTCCCCGCTGTAACGTCTCCCGCTGCAAACCGTGGCTCCGTCCGCCGACCCGGGAGACCCCTGGGGCGATCCGTGCGTCCGTGATATATATACAGAGTGAAAGGTGTAGAAAGAAGAAGGAAGATTAAAAAAAGGCTGTTGCTGTTTATGACTTTTTGCTTAGAAATGTCATGATGCTGAGCATGGCTGAGCATGGTTGGGGAATCATGCTCACGCTTTAAGTTTATTCTGATTATTTTCTGTACTTTTCCCACCTCAGTTTAGTTACTGAATTTGATTATGGTTTTGCCTGTATCATGTTGTTTGAGTTTGCCCTCTTTCTGTTTATGAGTTGTCTTGTTATTTTAATCTTAGTTTAGTCATTTTAGTATTGTTTATTAATATTATGTGTTTATGGGCCACCTTGTATTTCAAATTATGTCTTCCTGTGTTCGGACATGAGCCTACTCACACCTTTGCCTTTAGTTCTCTTTTTGAAGTATTGGTATTTATTATTATTGTTATTTCCAGTATTATCAGCATCCCTTGGTTTTGTATTCTATCTTGTCCTTGCCTTAGTGGGTTTTTTTCCCCCTTTGTATTATTTTGTCTGGATCTCGTTTTGTATTTATTTCAGTTGTCATTTTCCTTGTGTGCTTTTATTTTGACAGCCTCCTTGTTTACGTTTGTTTTCTCTTAGCGAGTTTTGCTGCTCGCCATAGCTGTTCATTATTTCTCATCCTTGCCCTTAGTTTTTTATTATCCACACCTGTTTGTCATTTGACTAATTACTCCTTGCCTTATTTAAGGGACGCTGTCCCGCAGGTCAGGGTGACGTCCTACTTTGTCAATCCGGCGTGTTACTCACACTTCTATTTATTTGATATCCAGCCCGTTGGTTATTCTGCCTGTCTTTATTCTGCCCATTTGTATCCAGCCTTTTCAAACCTTTAAGTTTTGTTCCTGTTAAGATTTTGAGTTTAATTAAATTGAACAACTTGTGTCTGGTGTTTGGGTTTCCTTTCCATCCCAGAGGGGCGTAAGTCTGTGACAAGAAATGTGTGGTTTTTTTCAGCATTTGGAAATTGTTTTTCCTCATGAACATGTCACTTAAATTTGGGACTTGTAAATTTGGGACTTCCTTATAGTATATTTGTGACTTTTCAAATTGTAAATAAGCACCTTTTATCATATTTTTGCACCTTCATGCTTGAAAATTTGTACTGAAATTACACCAAATACTAAATTTATGAATATCTGCCCCCACAACCACCATCCCCCTTGTAAAAAAAAATAAATCACCAACTGCACAACAGAAACACAAAATGCTGAAGCTTAGAACAATTAAAACCCGAATGTGTCTACAGATACTGGAGTGCCTGTACCACTGCCTTAAACACTAACCTGAAACTCTGCTTGAAGGAGGAAACCAGGCTCTGGCAGCTGTGGTGAGGTGTGTGCGCAACTGAGCAGAGGGGGGCAAGGAGGGAGGGGGCATTCAGGGCTCAGGCAGCAGGTCACACAGAATTATTTGGATGTGAAAATAGAGTTAACAGACATTAAAACACATTTGAAAGGCAATGGGTGTCTCTGTGGGGTAAAATCTAAAAAAAAAAAAAAAAAAGCTGTCCAAAAGGGCACTTCAGGAGACAAAGGGGCCTAGGGCTTCAGTTCACGCCTACCTGTGCACGTGTGTGGCTATAGCCTATATTGCTGTCTACTTTTGTCTAGAAGCAGCAAATGCATGGGCTAGTTTTCAGCATCACCAAGATTAGATGTTTCCTGGTGATATTCTGCAGGTGAAAGAAGGTGGGCCTGGAGATTAAAAGCATGTTGTATTGCTTGTGCAGCTGTCGATGTTCCCTGTGTTTTTGTCCCTTAAAGATGCACTTTAGCGGCTATAAATCTCCTTCAAGATTAATCTACATTTTATAAAATGGTATCTTATGTCTTATTTTCCACAAAAAAAAAAAAAAAACTTTCATGGTCTTACAGTTCCTTGTGAAAATCTTTCCTTTTGCTTCCTCCTTCGAACACCAGGATCTATGAATATTTCAGTAGGCCACAGCCAGTGCATAGTCCTGATTGGTTCACCTGTTATTGTGACATCACAAAAATGCTCTGTCTAAGCTTGATTTTTTTTCAAAGGGAGGAGCTTAACTGAACTTTAACAGCAGAAAAAACACCGACATGACATAGAACAGTGGTTCCCAACCTTTTTCCCAGAACACCCCCCCCCCCCAAGCCCACACGATCACGCCTGAGGAATTAAGTCATTTTAGAACATTTATTTAGGAAAAAAATAACATCAGTTTTGTGCTTAACCTATTCCATTTGTTTTCCTTTATACTTAAACTAAATTGAATTATATGAACATGTGTATCACACAGAGACAAAAATAAACGTGGCAAATGACTGCAATGGTATTAAAATATTTGTCCTTTTATTTTAAGATAACATTACTTTTAAACGTGGCCTTTTTGACTTCAGAAGGCAGTCCTGAGTCTTCATTCTTCATTGTCAGTAACATAAAGTTTTCATTTTTGCCAGAGGTATGAAACAGAAATGTTAACAAGAACATGTCCCTTGTGAAAGCAAACATTTCTAACAACCAAAATAGTGGGTCTACACACACATGACGGCATAAATCAGTACAGGCCTAAAAGTCAGTCAGTCTGGGTCTAATGGCAGTAGGCCCAAAACACCCCGTCATACACAAAGAACAAATGTCCTTGACTGCTCTTTCTCATAACACTACCCAGCAATTAACATTGCAAAAAATAATTCAGTGATTATTTGCTTTTTACTCTCTCCAGTCTCTTGATTCAAAAAGAATATTAATGTGTACCTGGAGCCTGCATGTCTCTGACCACGGATGCATGTTTGGAGTGATAATGGTGATAGCCAGTCTAAAGTCCTGGTGGACATCCAGCCTCTTCCTCCTTCTTCTTCGTCTTCTTTTTGATTTGATTGGTGGTTGGCAACCAGCCTACAAGTGCATTACCGCCACTGACTTGATTATCATCACTCTATATCTTTGTACAAGGAATTCTGAACAACTCCTTATGTGTGGAAAAAATTATCCATCCTTGGACTGGGTCCTAGGAGCAGCTGAAGAGCTCCCGGTCCTCCTGCCTCCCGTGAGCTAATCTCTCAGCCTGTTCCTTACTTCTGTTTTTATAGTTAGAAGGGCACTGAAAGCTGCCTCAGACAGGTACATGGTACCAAAAGAAAGAATGACCCTCTTGATTGCGTGTTTGGCCAGTGTAGGAGCGACGGTGTGTCCCTTGACGAATCAAAACTTTTTGTATCCGTTTTCCTGGAAATGTTTTTTTGACACAGAATCAGATTGAAGGTCACACAGCTCATCTTCATGGCCCAAGTATTCAGCATCCTTGTGATTGGAAATGTAGGGGTCCATCACCCATGCTTCCTTGGATAAATATTCATTGATGCCGGCAAAGCGACTCCTCATCTTGTCACGCAGCAGGTTCATGTGGTGCATAAAGACGCACGCACGGTGCCACCGGACTGCTTCTGCAGAAGCGGAAACTGCTGCAACTCCCCTTTTGACATTTTAGCAACCCTGTACTCCAGTTTTCACACAAAAGTGTCCAGTGCGTCTTTGCATTGTAGGACGTTTGATTCAGATCCCTGCATCCACTTGTGTGGGGCACAATCTTGACTTTATCAACTGCTTGTGCTCCACACATTTTCTCCACAATTTTTAGACTTGTGGGCTTGATCAGCTGCTCACCAATACTGTGCGGCTTTTTTTGCTTTCGCAATGAGCAGCGTACAGTCGAATGGTGCTTCAGTGGCTCTGAGTAAATCACTACCTGCCCGTTCAAAGGATTTTCTGATTTCCCCGTGTCTCCTTGAAAGCGCCAGGTGTCATTTCCCCTCAAAAAAATCCCGACTTGCACCAGTGGTCTCTTGCTGTTGAGTCTCCTGATGCCGTCTCAGTTTGCTGGGCTTCATGTGCTCATTAGCCAGCTTTTCACCACAAATAACACATTCTGGCCAAAAAGAGTCTTGTGCTTCTATAAATCCATAGTTCAGGTAACTGTCAATATATTGTCTTTTTTTTCTTTTTTAACTCCACGGGGTCCTCCACACATTTACATTTCTCAGCCATCCTCTTTCTTTATTTGATGTCATTCAACAGTGATGAATAAATTCCTCGTGTTTAGCGCAAGCTACAGTGCGAGACTAAACAGGTCAGAGGTCATACACATAAATAAAATGAAAAACTTTTTTTCCAACAAATTTTATTAGTTAAATACATATGCTTTACATGTCCCCCTAGAAATGCATGAATTTTAAAAAAAAATGCATATAAAATATATGCATTTTTTTTTACCCATGCATTTCATGACTTCCAAACAGATGGAGCTCCATGTCCCCCTGTGGGCTCAGGCACCCCCCCAGGGGGGGCGCGGACCCCAGGTTGAGAGACACTGAGAAGAGTGATTTAGTTCTTGATATGTCTTGTAAGTCATAAAAAATATGTTTTGCAGACATGTTACTAAGAAAAAAAACTTGATTTTGATCAGGGTCATTTTAAAAAAGTATTGAAAAGTAAATAAACGTTTCTAGTCTTGCTCACCATTCCATGTTTGCATGTTATAATAACTACTCTTAGACAGATTGCCAGAACCACCTGCCCGCTTGGGTTCAGCAGAAAGACACCATCCATTTTTTTTTTTATTAAATTGTATTTAAAAGCTTTCCTTTTTCAGTTGGGGCTTGATCAGGCCACTGTGGATTATAGTATTGCATATGGTATTCCATAGCAGCATTGTATGTGCTGCTGTAGGTCCTCATATGATGCACTGAGCAGTTGCTAAAGTGAAACAATGTGTGCTGCAGAATAAGACTGGGTTCTACAGCAGTCATTTCCTTCACAGCATATGAGGAAACTAGATACTAATGAAATCTAATGGAGAAGTGCGGCGTGCAGAGAGACGAGGAACAAACCCTAATCAGATGACTATGTGGCAGCAACTCTGCTCATTTTCTCTGTGCCAGGCTTTAGAAAGCATATAAAAACTTTAGAGATTCCCATAGATCAGGAGAGGAGGGACAGAAATATTATTATCATTTCTATTGTAATACAATACTTTCACATACTGCTTTTAGACTGTGCATCATTACAAATGAAGCTTTCCTCCTCAGAACATTGCTGGAAAGCTCAAATGTCAAACAAAGAGACAGAGAGCTGTAAAGTCTGGTTTATATTTGACACTCTCAAACGTGTTGTATGCCAAAAATGGTACCACAACTGATGCTGCACAGTGGTTTTTTGTCCTTTTTGCAGACTGTGCACCAGTTGACTTTTGTAGCCTGACATGTGCAGTGTAGCTGGTCAATTTTTTTAAAAAGGAAACATTTTTTTTTGTTTTGGTATGCATGTGTACAGCTGTGGACAAAATTGTTGGTACCCCTCTGTTAATGAAAGAAAAACCCACAATGGTCACAGAAATAACTTGAATCTGACAAAAGTGGTAATAAATAAAAATTCTATGAAAATTAACCAATGAAAATCAGACAATGCTTTTGAATTGTGGTTCAACAGAATTATTTTAAAAAAAACAAACTCATGAAACAGGCCTGGACAAAAATGATGGCACCCTTAACTTAATATTTTGTTGCACAACCTTTTGAGGCAATCACTGCAATCAAACGATTTCTGTAACTGTCAATGAGACTTCTGCACCTCTCAGCAGGTATTTTTTTTTTAATTACTTATTTTGTACCCGTAGGTAGATTTGTTTTGCAGTCTGGTGACAAACCACCAGCTGCCAGTCGCTGCGTGCACAAGCGCCCCTTAACTCCCTAACCTGCATGTTTTTGGCATGTGGGAGGAAACCGGAGAAATCCCGGAGTAAACCCACGCAAACATGGGGAGAACATGCAAACTTCACACAGATCACTGTTGGTCGGGGGCAGGGATCGAACCCACAATCTCACGGTCCCCGCGATCCCCCGGCGGAGGGTAAAACTGTGCTGCCACAGTGCTAACCACTGCGCCACCGTGCAGCCCACGGTGGCCCATTTTGGCCCACTCCTCCTTAGCAAACTGCTCCAGTTGTCTCAGGTTTGAAGGGTGCCTTCTCCAGACGGCATGTTTCAGCTCCTTCCACAGATGTTCAATAGGATTTAGATCAGGGCTCATAGAAGGTCACTTTAGAATAGTCCAGTGTTTGGCTCTTAGCCATTCTTGGGTGTTTTTAGCTGTGTGTTTTGGGTCATTATCCTGTTGCAAGACCCATGACCTGTTACTGAGACCAAGCTGTCTGACACTGGGCATCACATTTCTCTCTAGAATACCTTGATAGTCTTGAGATTTCATTGTACCCTGCACAGATTCAAGACACCCTGTGTCAGATGCAGCAAAGCAGCCCCAGAACATAACAGAACCTCCTCCATGTTTCACAGTAGGGACAGTGTTCTTTTCTTGGTATGCTTCATTTTTGCGTCTGTGAACATAGAGCTGATGTGCCTTGCCAAAAAGTTCCAGTTTTATCTCATCTGTCCATAGGACATTCTCCCAGAAGCTTTGTGGTTTGTCAATATGCAGTTTGGCAAATTCCAGTCTGGCTTTTTTATGATTTGTTTTCAACAGTGGTGTCCTCCTTGGTCGTCTCCCATGAAGTCCACTTTGGCTCAAACAGCGACGGATGGTGCGATCTGACACTGATGTATCTTGACCTTGGAGTTCACTATGAATGTGTTTAGAGGTTGTTCTGGGCTCTTTTGTTACCATTCGTATTATCCATCTCTTCCATTTTTCCCCAAGTTTCCTCCTTCGGCCACATCCAGGGAGGTTGGCTACAGTCCCGTGGATCTTAAATTTCTGAATAATATGTGCAACTGTAGTCACAGGAACATCAAGCTGCTTGGAGATGGTCTTATAGCCTTTACCTTTAACATGCTTGTCTATAATTTTCTTTCTAATCTCCTGAGACAACTCTCTCCTTTGCTTCCTCTGGTCCATGTTTAGTGTGGTGCACACCATGTCACCAAACAGCACAGTGACTACTTGTCACCCTTTAAATAGGCCGACTGACTGAATACAAGTTTGTAGACACCTGTGATGTTAATTAGAGGACACATCTTGGTTGAACATGTCCCTATGGTCACATTATTTTCAATCTTTTCTAGGGGTACCATCATTTTTGTCCAGGCCTGTTTCATGAGTTTGTTTTTTAAAATAATTCTGTTGAACCACAATTCAAAAGCATTGTCTGATTTTCATTGGTTAATTTTCATAGGATTTTTATTTATTACCACTTTTGTCAGATTCAAGTTATATCTGTGACCATTGTGGGTTTTTCTTTCATTGACAGAGGGGTACAAACAATTTTGTCCACGTGTGTATACACATTCATTCTCATACAATTGCTCTCTGATGTTTACAGATTTTTATCAGCACAAATTTATTTGCTTTTATACACTGAAAAGCAAGGGATTTGAACAGCTTGAAGTCCCACAATAACTATATTATCCAGATGCTTGGGCCATGATGTGATATTATCACAATGATCCTATATGTTGAGTATTATATATTGCGATTTCCCAGCGTGACCTTTGTCTTGTCCAACTTGAAACTACACCGCATTCCAAATTGTTATGCAAATGATATTTGTCTCTGATTTTCCTAAATAGTCGATGCAAATGACAGTCAGTATAATTTTGAAGTCATCAAATGTTAGAGCATAATTGAAATTTTATTGAACAAACCTCCCAATGATGGCTATTTTTTGCAAAAATAAAAAAAAAAAAACCTCAAAATGCACTGTTCCAAATACACTGTTTCAAATTATTATGCACAACAGAGTTTCAAAACGTTTTATTGGTTTTAAAGATCTGAAAATGGTCATTTGTTGGATTTGCAGCATTAGACAGTCATATTTACTGAAATCAAAAGCTATTTCAATCAAAAACATCTTAACAGGCCAAGTTGCATGTCAACATAGGACACCTTCTTTGATATAACCTTCACAATTCTTGCATCCATTGAACTTGAGAGTTTTTGGAGAGTTTCTGCTTAAATTTCTTTGCAAGATGTCAGAATAGCCTCCCACAGCTGCTGTTTTCATATGAACTTCCTCCCACCTCATAGATCTTTTGCTTGATGATGCTCCAAAGGTTCTCAATAGGGTTGAGGTCAGGGGAGGATGGGGGCCACACCATGAGTTTCTCTCCTTTAATGCCCATAGCAGCCAATGACCCAGAAGTATTCTTTGCAGCATGAGATGGTGCATTGTCATGCATGAAGATGATTTCACTAAGGAAGGCACGGTTCTTCTTTTTGTACCATGGAAGAAAGTGGTCAGTCTGAAACTCTACATACTTTACCAAGGTCATTTTCACACCTTCAGGAACCCTAAATGGGCCTACCAGCTCTCTCCCCATGATTCCGGCCCAAAACATGACTCCGCCACCTCCTTGCTGATGTCACAGTCTTCTTGGGACATGGTGGCCATCCACCAACCATCCACTGCTCCATCCATCTGGACCATCCAGGCTTGCACGGCACTCATCAGTAAACAAGACTGTTTGAAAATTAGTCTTCATGTATTTCTGGGCCCACTGCGCAAGCATTGGTTAGGGGTGGCTGAATAGTAGGTTTATGCACAACTGCAAGCCTCTGGAGGATCCTACACCTTGAAGTCCGTGGGACTCCAGAGGCATCAGCACCTTCAAATACCTGTTTGCTGCTTTGAAATGGCATTTTAGCAGCTGCTCTCTTAATCCGATGAATTTGTCTGGCAGAAACCCTCTTCATTATGCCTTTATCTGCACAAACCCATCTGTGTTCTGAATCAGCCACAAATTTCTTCACAGTACAATGATCATGCTGAAGTTTTCATGAAATATCTAATGTTTTCATACCTTGTCCAAGGCATTGCACTATTTGATGCTTTTTGGCAGCAGAGAGATCCTTTCTCTTCCCCATATTGCTTGAAACCTGTGGCATGCTTAATAACGTGGAACATTCTTCTTAAGTAGTTTTCCTTTAATTGGGCTCACCTGACAAATTAATTATGACAGGAGGTGTCTCAGATTGATATCAGTGATCCAGAGAGCTCTGAGGCACACTACCATCCATGAGTTTAATTGAAAAACAAAAAATTGAATGTTTATGACACTAAAATGCTATTTGCATAATAATTTGGAATGCGGTGTAGCTCTTACGACTCACTCCTTATCATGGTGAACTGATAAGGACCCAATAGCAGGTACAACACAACAAGACCAGCAAGTAGAGACAAAGGTTTGTATTTATTGTAATGAGTAAGTTTTTGATGGCTCGGCTCACTGAGCAGGAACGTTTTCATGGGGAGGAGAAAGGACAGGGTTAGTGACTGCAGAAACTGGCAGTGGTAGCCTAAAGCTGGATTTATCCCCCACTTCTATGCTGCACGTCTGTGATGGGTACAAGCCCGGTGCACACTTGGCTGTATATACAGTATATGCTTCTTTTTTGTGCCTGCCAGGCCAAGCATTTGACACATGCGCATAACCATCATCTGCAGTTTCACCCCAGCTTAATTGATAGCACCAATGAGCAGATGCACCAGCTTGTTCACCAGCTATACAAAAGAGAAAAAAGCCATAGCAGCACGGTGGAGTATCTTCAGTTGGCCAATTGAGTGCAGCCCCAACAAAACTGTCCAGATCATCTAGGTCTGATTGCTCAACACAACTTCTGGCTTTGCTTTTTGCATTAAGTTGAGCAATGAAATTTTTACTTTTTCCTTTCTTCTACTTTGTCTACTTCTTCTTAAGGTGCTTTCACATCTACGAGGGGAGACTGAAAAGTTCATAGTGGTCAAATTTGACCAAATGTGCTTTATTTTTCAACATAGTCTCCCCTTCGGTCCCCACACTTCTTCCATCGGTGTTGCAGCGCTTAGATGAGATGAGATGAGATGAGATTCAACTTTATTGTCATTACACATGTATGAATACAAGGTAACGAAACGTGACTTGGCATTTGGGCACGCTCTGCAGAGCGCATCCAAGGCCGGGGCAGCCGCTAGGCGCCAGTCATAAAGAAGAAAAGAAAAAAGAAAAGAAATGATATGACACAATAGGCGAGAGAAAAAAACATGTTTTATCAAACTGACGCTTAATGGGTAAGCGAAATTTTGATTGCAGGCAAAAAAAAACCTCAATGCACATTTAGCAGTAGTGGACAATCACACAGCAGAGGGAGGGAGAGCAGTGTGTGTATATTTGCATGTCACTGTGTAGTGTAAATGTAACAGTTGTTAGTGAGCAGCAGAGGGCGCCTCCTGGCAGTGGATAGATGTTATAATCATGTGACTTATAAACAAGTCCAGAGTTCAGAGTCTATCCCTGCAGTTGAAAAATAAACCGCATCTGGTCAAATTTGATCACTATGAACTTTTCAGCCCCCCATCATACAGGCTTAAGGTCATTTCACTCAAACTTGAGTTTGTTTTCTCCATTACTGCAATTCGTTTTGTCTGGTGAGAACACGGTAATCGCAATCAGGTGTGCACTAAAACAACTATGCCAAGACCGACTGAAAGAGGTGGTCTCGATTCAAATCAACTGGCAAATTCTGGTGTGGTCCTGCATGGTGAGAAAGGGACTGTACTAAAACAGGACCAGCTGCAAACAGTAGAACATTTTATGCCACTGTACATACCTGATGGACCTTGGAAAATATCTGTGGCTTAGGATGTCACAGTTTTGGAAGATTAATGAATGTTAACATGCTATTTTCCATCCATAGCCATGTGTCATGATTGAATAGCCAGAGACTCAAACGCAGGGCAAACAGCACCGGAAGAACATTCAGACTCAGGTGAAAAGTTAACACAATTTATTGCAACAAAAACTAATAACTGACAACACAAATATATTAATGATCAAAATAAAAACAAAGAGCACACTGGAGGGTCACACAGCCTGTAACAGAGAGAGAAGAGAAATAGTTAATAAGAGATAATGAGGAGAAGTAATGAGTAATAGAGAAGAGAGGAATCTTACAAAAACTGAGCTGAGGGCCCGGCTGTGACCAAGCATGCGGAGGAGTAGGAGCTGGCAAAGACAGGACCAGAGAAGCCAGCAGGGATGAGGAATGGCGAGGGAAGGAACAGAACTCTAGGCTGACCTGGTAGAGCAGGAGTAGACCAGACAGGATGGTGGAAGGGCAGTTGAGTGTGCACAGCCCCGAAGAGACACACTGCTGCGATGGTAGCAACCTGAGAAAGACAGGAGAAACATGGTCAGCAAACAGGTATCTCAAGCACAGAACAATTTAGCCTTTAGTTGAGGCAGCAATATCCAGCAGTCCAGCGAGGAAGCATTCACAGACTGGCCCTTTTAATGCTGGCAGATGAGGTAGCAGCAGGTGTGCCCAGTCACGCAGGTGAGTGTAATCAGCTCTGGAGCTGGGAGACAGACAGAGAGGAAAAATACAGGAGGGGAGGGGGAGCAAGCTCACTTGATCATCACAGTGCCCCCCCCCCACACACAAGGGACGCCATCTGGCGTCCCTTCGGGTTTGTTGGGATGCACCCGGTGAAAATGTTGTACGGCTGGATCCCACCAGACTACCACAAATCATGCTCCAGGGGGAGCTTGAGACGGGAAAAAGACCACATGGTAGGCCAAACCTGCGCTACAAGTTCCCTGAAGCAAGCCAACATAGACAAAAGATCTTGGGAACAACTTGCCACCAACAGAGCAGCCTGGAGAAAAAGAACTTGGGAAGGCACAGACTCATTTGAGAGGCTCAGAAAACAACAGGATGATAAACACAAATGAAGACAAGAAAAACAAAACCAACCACGTCCCCCACCCACAATAAAATGTGACTTCTGCCCACGACAGTTCTATCATAGGCTGGGCCTTCAGAGCCACATCCGCCATTAACATTGATCACAGATGGTAACGTCCTGAAAACTAAGACGAAACCAATGCTTGGACACTAGCTGGAGCCGCCGATGACGATGATGACGACCCGGTGGAAAGCCAGAACCATGCCCTTGTCGTGGAAGAATGAACCAGGGATCCACAACCTCTCCTCCAGTCCATTACCCTTCCAGTGTACCAGATATTCCAGACCCCGGCCCCCACGACGGACGTCCAGAATCCTCTGGACAGTGTACGTGGTAAGGCCATCAATGATCCGGGGAGGAGGAGGAGGCTTCAGGGACAACAGAGTGGGCTGACGGAGAGGGGCTTTATTCGGGAAACATGAAAGGTGGGGTGAATGCAGTGTGATGGAGGAAGCTTGAGCCGAATGGTGACGACATTGATGACCTTCAAGATGGGGAATGGACCCAGAAAATGTGGAGATAGTTTCCTAGATTCTGTCCTCAGAAGCATTAGTTCCGCTGACAAAGACACCCTCTGGCCAACAGTGTATTTGAGCGCCGGTGCACATCTGCGATTGGCGTATAGACGGTTCCACTCAGCTGAGCAGAGAAGGGCAGCCTGGGTTGATCTCCATAGGTGGCAACAGCAGCGAGCATGGGCCTCCACAGACGGCACAGCTACCTCCCTCTCCTCCATAGGGAGAAGAAGCGAGGTGCACCTAACAGAGGCCTCGAAGGGCATCAGTCCGGTGGAAGATGAGATGGCAGTGTTGAGTGCGTACTCAACCCAAGTCAGATGAGAGCTCCAGGTAGTGGGGTTACAGGGAGCCACACATCGCAGGGTGGCCTCCAGGGACTGGTGGGTACACTCGACCTAACTGTTACTCTTAAGATGGTATCCAGAGGTGAGACTGATGGTTGTGCTGAGGGAATGACAAAAGGCCTTCCACACCTGGAATGCAAACTGTGGACCCCGGTCAGAAAAAGTGTCAATAGGGATACCATGGAGGCGGATAACATGGATGGTAAGAAGGTTAGCAGTCTCTGTAGCTAAGGGTAACTTGGGCAGGGGCACCAAATGAATAGCCTTGGAGAAGTGGTCTATAATGGTGAGCATGACTGTGTTACCTTGTGATGGAGGGAGACCCATAACAAAGTCCAAAGCTACATGAGACCAGGGACGACTAGGGACCAGTAGGGGATGAAGGAGGCCAGCTGGAGGTGAGGAGTTTTACTTGTTGGTGGAGCAGGCTTGGCAGGTTTTAACAAAGTCCCGAACATTAGCATGAAGAGGAGTGGTGGCTCAGTTGGTAGAGCATCCGCCCCACACCCAGGAGGCAGGGGTTCAAATCCCGGCCGGGTCATGCCAAAGACCATATAAAAAGCGGAACTTCCTGCTGTCCAGCTTGGTGCTAAGCAATAATGGAATGGAGGAGGGAAATCTGTGGTGGCGCCTTGCATGGCAGCGGCCCTTCTGATTCTACATATGGGGGCGGTGTGTTTGACACTGTAGATAGGATAAAACACAATTTTTTTCTACTGAACATGATTGGTTGTATGGTTGAATGACAATAGATACATGTACTTTATTGATCCCAAACTGGGAAATTACAGTGTGCATACTGTACATTACTGTAAATTACAATACTGTAAATTGTACTGTAAATTACAGTGTGCATACTGTCAACTGTCATACTGCAGCATGACAGTTGACAGCCAAACAACAGAGACACACACATGACAGACAAAGGGATTACCCATGGAAAGTAAAAACTAACACCACTATAGAACCTATATACATCATAGCTTAATGTATGATGACCCGTATAAACACATGAATCATCCCATTGCACAAAGAAGGACTATCAGGAGCAGAGTGAAAAGTGATGTACCAGTTAGTCTGCAAGATGCAGTGTGGCAGCATAGCTATGACCAGAATACAACATCATAGTGAGTTATTGTACAGTGAAATTGCATGTGGCAGGAAAGATTTCCTGTACCTGGCTATTCGAGAACAAAGCTGTAGTAGTCTACTGGAGAAAGTGCTTCGCTATCTATCTAGTGTCTGGTGGAGGGGGTGATCAGGATTGTCCATGATGGATCGCAGTTTATTTAGTGTTCTCCTCTCCACCACTGTCTCAAAGGTCTCCGGTCTGAGACCAATTACAGAGCCAGCCCTCTTGATAATCTTGTCAAGTCTGTTGGTATCTCTGGCCCTGATACTGCTACCCCAACAGACCGCAGCAAAGAAGGTGGTGCTGGTGACAACAGTCTGATAGAAAAGCTCCAGCATCCTGCTGCACACATTGAAGGATCTCAGCTTTCTCAGGAAGTAGAGTCTGCTCATCCCCTTCTTGTGCGCAGCATCGGTGTTGGATCTCCAGTCCAACCCGCTGCTGATCCTGACACCCAGATATTTGTAGTCCTCAACCCCTCCCACATCCTCCCCCCAAATCTGCAGTGGCTGAAAAGGAGCCTTCCTCTTCCTGAAGTCAATCACCATCTCCCTGGTCTTGCTGACATTCAACCTCAGGAGATTCTGCTCCGTCCACTCCACAAGTCTGTCTACCAGTGCCCTGTACTCCCCCTCCTCTCCTCCTCTTATACACTCCACAACAGCTGAGTCGTCAGAGAATTTTTGCAGGTGGCATGATTCAGTGTTGTACTGAAAGTCAGTGGTGTATAAGGTAAAAATAAAAGGAGAGAGCACAGTACCCTGTGGCGCTCCCGTATCACTAGCCACCACTACAGACAAGACACTGCCCAGCCGGACAAACTGTGGTCTGCCTGTCAGGTAGTCGGTAATCCAGGAGATCACAGAGCTGTCAACCCCCATCACCTGCAGCTTCTCGCCCAGCAGCAGTGGCTGGATGGTGTTAACGGCACTGGAGAAATCAAAAAAAGTGATTCTCACAGTATCTCCTCCACCATCCAGGTGCAGATGGGCTCGTTGCAGCAGGTAGATGACAGCATCTTCAACTCCTAAATGGGGCTGATATGCAAACTGCAGAGGGTCCAGCCACGTCTTCACCTGCGGCCTCAGGTGGGCTAAGACCAGTCTCTCCAGGACCTTCATCACATAAGATGTGAGGGCAACTGGTCGGTAGTCATTCAAATCCGATGGAGATGACTTCTTGGGGACAGGAACCAGGCAGGATGTCTTCCACAGCACCGGTACTCTCTCCAGACTCAGGCTCAGGTTGTACAGGTGTTTCAGTACCGGAGCAAGTTGGTTGACACAGGTCTTCAGGGTCCTTGCGGAGATGCCGTCAGGGCCCAAAGCCTTCCGCTGACGGAGTCTCTCCAGCTGTTTCTCCACCTGATCTGTAGTCACCGTGAAGGGAGGGAGGGTCCTGGTGCCCCCTGGGGAGGAGGCGGGGGGAGATGGAGAGAGGTTCTGCATGGGAGGGTGGGTGGGGAGGGGTACGTGAGGGTCTGGTTGTGTTGCTCAAGTGACAGACTGTGAGTTGAACCTATTAAAAAGCAGATTCAGTTCCTCAGCTCTCTCCTGGCTCCCAGATGCCTGCCTGACTCTCCCCTTGTACCCAGTTATTTGTTTCATTCTCTCCCACACATCTTTAGTGTTATTTTGCCTGAGTTTATCTTCTAACTGCCTCCTATAATTGTCCTTGCACCTCCTCAGCATCTCTCTTAGCTCATGCTGCACTCCCCTCAGCTTCTCCTTGTCTCCAGCCTTAAAAGCTCTCTTCTTTTTGTTCAGAAGTGCTGTCAGGTCACTGGTGACCCATGGTCTGTTGTTGGAGAAGCAGTGTACAGTCTGAGCTGGCATGGTCATGTCTTCACAGAATCTAATGTATTCTGTGATGCAGTCGGTCATATTGTCTATGTCCACCCCAGCAGCAGTTCACTGCTAATGACTCGGCTTCTGTGTGGAGAGGACTGAGGCAAATCACCAACTATCGGCCTCAGGCTTCTAAAGGTCAGGATGACAAAGCCCTTTGTCAAAGACTGTCCCAACACTATGCCCGTTTTGACACCTCGTCAGCTGTGTCCAACTCACCCACTCCACCCAGCTCCACTGCCTCCTCAGCCCCTAATTCATCAAGAGCGGTCCCCCCCTCCTCCTCCTCCTCCTCCCCCCCTCCCCTTGTCATCAGTGAGCAGGACGTGCACAGACAGTTCTCCAGACTGAACCCGTGCAAGGCCCCCGGGCCGGACGGTGTGTCTCCCTCCACCCTGAGACACTGTGCGAAACAGCTGGCTCCTGTCTTCACAGACATTTTTAACACCTCCCTTAAGCAATGTCACGTGCCGACCTGCCTCAAATCCTCCACCATCATCCCTGTCCCCAAGAAGCCACGGATTACTGGACTTAACAACTACAGACCTGTAGCGCTCACCTCTGTAGTCATGAAGTCCTTTGAGCGCCTGGTCCTGTCTCACCTCAAGTCCATCACCACACCCCTCCTAGACCCGCTGCAGTTTGCCTACCGTGCTAACAGGTCTGTGGACGACGCAGTCAACCTGGCCCTCCACTCCATCCTGCAGCACCTGGACTCCCCGGGAACCTACGCCAGGATTCTGTTTGTGGACTTCAGCTCCGCATTCAACACCATCCGCCCCGATCTGCTCCAGGACAAGCTGTCCCTGCTCAACGTGCCTGACTCCCTCTGCAGGTGGATCACCGACTTCCTGACGGACCGGAGACAGCATGTGCGGCTGGGGAAGTCTGTCTCAGACTCTGTTAGCATCAGCATTGGATCACCCCAGGGCTGTGTACTTTCCCCCCTACTCTTCTCCCTTTATACCAACTCCTACACCTCCTCCCACCAGTCTGTTAAGCTGATTAAGTTTGCTGACGACACCACCCTCATCGGGCTCATCTCCAACGGTGACGAGTCCGCCTACAGGGAAGAGGTGGCCCAGCTGGTGTCCTGGTGCAGCCACAACAACCTGCAGCTGAATGCTCTGAAGACAGCGGAGATGATTGTGGACTTCAGGAAAGTCACAACCCCCCTGCCCCCCCTCACCATCACAGGCTCTCCCATCACCTTTGCAGATTCCTTCCGCTTCTTGGGCACCACCATCACCCGAGACCTCAAATGGGAGCCAACCATCAGCTCCCTCATCAAAAAGGCCCAGCAGAGGATGTTCTTTCTGCGGCAGCTGAGGAAGCTCAAGCTACCCACCAAGATGTTAGTGCAGTTCTACACGGCCATCATCGAGTCCATCCTCACCTCCTCCATAACTGTGTGGTACGCAGGAGCCACTGCCAGGGACAGACTAAGGCTGCAGCGTGTCGTGGGCACTGCTGAGAAGGTGATAGGCTGCAAGCTCCCATCTCTCCAGGACCTGTACATCTCCAGGACCCGGAGGCGTGCTGGCCGGATCATAGCCGATCCTTCACATCCTGGTCACGTGCTGTTTGCCCCCCTCCCCTCAGGTAGAAGGCTTCGGTCCATTCGGACTAAAACCTCCCGGCACATGAACAGTTTTTTCCCCTCTGCCATCAGACTGCTGAACACTAAGTGACTTTTGACTCTCGTGCACTATGTACAGCAGCTCAACCAGACTCATGTCAATCACCACTGTTTTTCTGTTGCATTATTGACTGCACTATGTGGTACTTCACATTATCTGCTACATGCTAATTTTTTAAAACTGCCTTGACTAGTACTGCTCATTATTACTAGTATTATTATTATTATTACTTATTATTACTTATTTTTCTACGCTTATTGCACGTTTCTAGTCCTTTAGTTTTTTAGTTTATCCCTTTTTCTCATTATGTTTTTAATGTTGCAGCATGGCACTGAGACAGATTCCTAGTTTGTGTATCACATGAACAATGGCAATAAATCTGATTCTGATTCTGATTCTGATGTGGTTCACAGAGTACGCTCCAGTCTGTCGTCTCAAAGCAGTCCTGCAGTGCATCAGCAGCCTCCTGTGTCCACCTCCTCACAGTCCGTGTATAAGCAGGCCGCCTTTGCACAAGGGGGACATACTTGGGTGTTAACATGACCATACAGTGATCTGATTTACCAATGGGGGGTAGAGCTGTGGCACTATATGCATCCCTGACATTGGCATACAGTAAATCCAGTGTTTTGTTCTCTCTGGTAGGACAGTCAACAAACTGTTGAAAGTTTGATAGTGTTTTTCCCACTGAGACACGGTTAAAATCACCTGTGATGGCCATGAATGCATCCGGGTGCTTCTCCAGTAATGTGGCCGCAGTGGAGTTGATGACGTCAATAAAGGGTGATTTTAAAGAGTCGGCCACCTAAATACCCATTGCAACAATTCAACAGTTCATGAGATACCGGGGTGACAGGCGAAGAAACTGGTGTGTCGCCATACAAGCTTAAAACAGAAGACTTGTCAATTAGAAAATGGCGCTCCAAAAAAATTAGATGAAATCTATTTAGCTTGGAGAAATCATCTTCTAATTTATAAATAAATCTCTTAGGAAAGCTAGAACAAATTATTATTCCGCATTAATAGAAGAGAACAAGAATAATCCCAGGTTTCTTTTCAGCACTGTAGCCAGGCTGACAAAGAGTCAGGACTCTGTCAATCTGAGCACTCCCTTAGAGCTTACTAGTCAGGACTTTATGAACTTTTTCAATAATGAAATTTCATACATCAGAGATAAAATCAGTCAGATTATTCCCACTGTTAACTTAAATAAAGCAACTACTACAACTCCTTCAATTGATATCTGTCTGGATGAGTTTACTCCAATTGACCTTTTAGAGTTAGATAAAATAATTTCCTTATCCAAGCCTTCAACTTGACTTTTACACCCTATTCCTACCAGGTTATTTAAAGAAGTCTTCCCATTTATTGGTAGCTCTATTCTTCAAATAATCAGTTCTTCATTAACATTAGGCCATGTACCACAGGTTTTTAAAACTGTTGTAATTAAGCTCTTACTCAAAAAGCTGGATCCAGGAGTTTTAGCTAACTATAGACCAATCTCTAATCTGCCTTTCATTTCAAAAATCTTAGAAAGAGTTGTTGCTACGCAATTATTTGACCACTTGCAGGGAAATGATTTATTTGAAGAGTTTCAGTCTGGGTTTAGAATCCATCATAGTACTGAAACAGCTTTAGTGAAGGTCACTAATGACCTCCTTATCGCATCTAATTATGGACTTGTTTCTGTTCTTGTCCTTTTAGACCTTAGTGCAGCTTTTGATACTATCGATCATTATGTTTTACTTGATAGATTAGAACATCATGTTGGACTTAATGGAACTTCGTTGCAGTGGTTTAGATCTTATTTATCTGATAGGTTCCAGTTTGTTCATGTCAATAATGAGTTTTCTTTCAACTCAAAGCTCAGTCATGGAATTCCACAGGGATCTGTGCTAGGCCCTACTCTTTTTAGTTTTTATATGCTTCCGTTAGGCAACATTATTAGAAAGCACTGTATACATTTTCATCGTTATGCAGATGACACACAATTATATCTGTCAATAAAGCCAGATGAGAGTAATCAGTTAGCCAAGTTAGAGGCCTGTCTGAAGGAAATCAAAGCTTGTATGATTTGTAATTTCCTGCTATTAAATTCAGATAAGACTGAAGTCATTCTAGTTGGTCCAAAAAACCTTAGAAATATATTTCCAAATCAAACTCTTAGTTTGGATGTGGCTACTCTTTCTCTTAATAGTTCTGTGAGGAGCCTTGGAGTTATTTTTGATCAAGATCTGTTTTTTAATTCACATATTAAATTTGTTTCTAAGACTGCCTTCAATCATTTGCATAATATTGCCAAGGTTAGGAGCATCTTGTCTCAGAGTGATGCTGAGAAACTGATCCACGCTTTTGTTAGCTCTAGATTAGATTATTGTAACTCTTTATTATCAGGTTGTCCTAAAACATCTTTAAAAAGTCTTCAGCTGATCCAAAATGCTGCAGCAAGAGTCTTAACAGGTACTAGAAAGAGAGATCATATCTCTCCAGTTCTGTCCTCCCTTCACTGGCTTCCCATAGAGTTTAGAATTAAGTTTAAAATCCTTCTTCTTACTTACAAAGCTCCAAATAATCAGGTCCCTTTTTATTTGAAAGATCTGATACACCCTATTATCCTAACAGAGCACTACGCTCCCAAAATGCAGGATTACTTGTAATACCTTGAATCTCCAAAAGTACAATGGGAGGCAGAGCCTTCAGTTATCAATCACCTCACCTTTGCAACCAGCTGCCAATCAGGATTCGGGAGTCAGACTCGATCTCCGTTTTTAAGAATAGGGTTAAAACCTTCCTTTTTGACATAGCCTATAATTAGGGAGGGATCCTGTGCCCCTGAACCCTCCCTTAGTTATGCTGCTAATAGGTTTAGACAGCCAGGGGACCTCCAATAATGCACTGGGCATCACTCCTTTATTCATTCTCAATGAAATATTTTTGCTGGTCATTAATATCTGTTTGTTCTCTCCCATAGACTGAGTCCCCGTCGTGCTGTTTGCTCTCTACATGTCTGTTCTTTTCTTTTTCTTCTGTATCCCCTCACTCTCCAGCCAGTCGCAGCAGATGACTGCCCCTCCCTGAGCCTGGTTCTGCTGGTTCTGCTGTCACAGGCGATCCCCTGTCACATGGGATCGCCTGATTGCTGGGGTCTTTCTGCAATTGTGGGGGTTTCCCCTACAGTTGAAAGTGCTATGAGGTGACTGTTGTTGTGAAATGGTGCTATATAAGTAAAGTTGAATTGAATTGAATTGAATTGAATTGAATTGAGCATACAATCGGTTAGCCAGGCCTCCCTCAGGGATGGATTTGGAGGGCTGTGCCTGCCGGACCCTCTGCTCGATTTTCCAAGAGAGGGCTCAAACAATGCAGGATGAAGGCAGTATAGGTTCAAGAGAAGGAGTAGTAGTGAGAGAAACAGAGGAAGGAGAATGGTCGGAGGAGAACTGGCAAGAGAGAGCATTAGGTTTAATATTGTCGGAGCCAGGGCAGTAAGTACTGGATCGATTGAATCTAAGGGAAAATAGAGCCCAATGGGCCTGTCTGGAATTTAGCCTTCTCTAAGTTTTTATGATCTGTCCAGTCAATGATGGGTTGGGTGGCTCCCTCTAGCCAGTGCCTCCATTCCTCCAAAGCCAGTTTGATGGCCAACAGCTCACAGTCTCCAACGTTGTAATTCCTCTCGGCAAGGGTTAGCAGTCAAGAGAAATACGCGCAAGGATGTAACTTCTGGTCGGAGGCAGAGCACTGGGAGAGAACGGCACCCACCCCCGAATCAGCTGCATCAAGCTCAACCACAAACTGTGATTGAGGGTTGACCTGAGCCAGGATGGGTGTCTGGGAAATAAGATAAGATAAGATAAGCCTTTATTAGTCCCACAATGGGGAAATTCCAGGATTGCAACAGCACAGGGATAGCAACACTCAGAGCAACAATCAGAAGGCAAGAAAAAACAAGAACATCTAGTAAACATATGTACATATTACTATAAATGTATATACAGTATATAGACACACAGTGCGGAGCATTATGGTTGGTTGGTGAATGTGCAGCAGAAAGTCTAAGCTCTCTCTCCGCGGATGCGACGGGCCAGCTGGAAGTCTTTGGGCATGATGGTGACCCTCTTGGCGAAGAAGAGACCCACCAGGTGGGCCTCGCTGGTCTCCTGCAGAGCCATGACGGCGAAGCTCAGGAAGCGCAGGACGGTCTTGAAGTCCTGAGCGATCTCCCTCACCAGGCGCTGGACGGGCAGTTTACAGATGAGCAGCTCCGTGGATTTCTGGAAGCGACGGATCTCTCTCAGAGCCACGGGCCTGTGACGGCGAGGCCTCTTCACTCTGCCGGTGGCTGGAGCGCCTCTCCGAGCAGCCGTGGTGGCTAGCTGTCTCCTGGGGGGCTTCTTCCTCCAGTAGATTTTATGGGCGGTCTGCTTGGTTCTTGACATCGCTCTTTATTATTCTGTCTTATATTTCTTGCACGCCGCCTAAACTCCAGCCCGGCACCCGCGTCGTTTTCGCTACAGCTCCCGGTATGTCGAGTTTCCCATTAGCACCGGGCAGCGGCCAAGTGCTAGCTAGCACCAGCTCCTCCCCGCTGTAACGTCTCCCGCTGCAAACAGTGGCTCCGTCCGCCGACCCGGGAGACCCCCGGGGCGATCCGTGCGTCCGTGATATATATACAGAGTGAAAGGTGTAGAAAGAAGAAGGAAGATAAAAAAAAAGGCTGTTGCAACGGGCAGCCGACTCGTGTGGCGCCACCGGTCCGGCGGAACCGGAACCGGAATATAAAATAAGAGCCTTAAGCTCTGAGAAGGCCTGTTCCGCCGCTTCAGACCACTTAAATGAGACCTTAGTTGCAGTCAACTGGGCCAAAGGCAGGGCCACTTTGCTGTAATTATGGATGAAGTGGCGATAAAAATTTGCGAAGCCCAGGAAGTAATGGAGTTGCTTCCTAGACTGTGGGGTTGGCCAATCAAGGACCGCCTTGACCTTTGCCAGGTTGGCTCTTAACCCCTTGCACTCTGGTCAATTTCCCTAAAAACGCCTAAAAATAACGTACCCAAAGTAAATCAAAAGCTGTTCTTCAACCCTTTGCAGCATCTTCATGGGGTTGGTCTCATTTAAAAGAAAACACTTTGAATATTTTGGCAAAACAGTCATAATCTCTTTAAGTGCTCCTGCCACTGAGTAACAGTCATCTAAACATACTGAGCTTGAAGAAAATAAAGTTCGCCTGGGTGTTTTTTGATACAAGTGCTTGCAAATAACACACAGCTGTCAGATCCGGGCTGGAAAATGCAACAGAAATGTAGAACCAAGTGTTATCCAGCTGAGGTCAAAATTTTGTAACAATACCACAAAAAATGAATATATTACACAGCTTTTTTGTTAGGTTGTTCCCAGGCGTTTTTGAACTGTGCCAAATTGTGCCAAATGGCACAGTTTGGAAAAACGTCTATAACTTTTGAATGATTCAATATAGAAGCTTGATCTTGGGCTCTAATGAAAGGTGACACTCAGGGCTGTATGTGTGTGTGTGTGTGGGGGGGGTGGTTGTTTATTCATTCATGAATGAATGAATGAACAAACAAGCCCCCACACACAAACAAGCATGCCACGTAAAAAATGTGTGGCTTTTTTTTTACAAGAAAAAATAACCTACAGTGCAATAAAAATTATACTAAAATATCTGTATTGTAGAGGATAACAACTCCCCCCCCCTACAGAGGACGGACATCGTCCATGGCCACATGACGGACCGCGGGGACCGTGCGCCACGGTCTACTACGCACAGTTGTACTAAAATATCTGCAATACACTACCGTTCAAAAGTTTGGGGTCACTTAGAAATCTCCTTATTTTTGAAAGAAAAGCACTGTTTTTTTCAATGAAGATAACTTTAAACTAACCAGAAATACACTCTAATATCTAATATACATTGCTAATGTGGTAAATGACTATTCTAGCTGCAAATGTCTGGTTTTTGGTGCAATATCTACATAGGTGTATAGAGGCCCATTTCCAGCAACTATCACTCCAGTGTTCTAATGGTACAATGTGTTTGCTCATTGCGTCAGAAGGCTAATGGATGATTAGAAAACCCTTGTGCAATCATGTTAGCACAGCTGAAAACAGTTTAGCTAGTTAGAGAAGCTATAAAACTGACCTTCCTTTGAGCAGGTTGAGTATCTGGAAAAAAATATTATTTCAAATACAAATCATTATTTCTAACCTTGTCAATGTCTTGACTATATTTTCTATTCATTTTACAACTCATGGTGGTAAATAAGTGTGACTTTTCATGGAAAACACAAAATAATTGTCTGGGTGACCCCAAACTTTTGAACGGTAGCGTATATCTGCAATCCGCTACAGAGGAGTAGCGGGGGTGGGGGGGGGCCGTTCACGGTCCGTCATGTGGCGATGACGCACAGTTGTAATTTACCGATCGGTCAAAAGTCATTTTGATTACAATTTTCAGGGATAAAGAATAATTTAGCTTATAACACTTACCTGTCCACAACAGCAGTGTCGCTGGCGAACATCTCTTCCTCATTGTCAGACGAACATGACGCTGGTCTGCTTGTTACGACTCGTGGTTCTGGTCACGCGACCCGGTCAAACCATGATTCCATTATTGCGGTTTTGCGCTTCCATGATTGCAGTTTTGGCGAACGGTTTTTCAAAGCAAATAAGAACAGTAGTAAGAAAAAAAGACTGGCGAACGCGTGTGTGTTACCCAGCGGCTTACACAAAACAGATTTTACGCACGGGACGCACGCTTTCAATCGTCGAACTTCTCTGCTTCAATTGGCTCGCTGTATTTGCAGCCGTTGGTAGGCGGGTCCTTCTTGCTAGGTTTTCAGTCATTGGTTCTTCAAGGTTTCAGAAACCCAATCCAAGGCTCTTATTAGTCGAATGAGAGGTCAATCAAATCTAAACCAATCAAAGCACTCCTTTGGCTTTCTGTTCGTGGCTGTGTCTGTCGTGGAAGAACAGAAATGCAGCTTTTTTTTTTCAGTGCGCTCTGAGACACACAGTGTGCGTCCTAGTGCGCACGAGGGTGTGCTAGGACGCAGAGACGTGACCGCCCGCGGTATCCCGGAGTGCAAGAGGTTAACTCGCTCTCAGCTACAATGAAGCCCAGGAAGGAAGTGAAGCAAGAGGAAAACTCACACTTCTCGGCCTTCACATAAAGTTGATTCTTGAGCAGCCATTGTAACCCTGCCTGGAAGTGGACTGTGTGCTCCTCCAGCATGTGGGAAAAAATAAGGATGTCATCAAGACAGACGAAAACAAACTGATTCACCATATCCTGGAGCTCGTCATTAATCATGCGCTGGAAGATGGCGAGGGCGTTAGTCAGCCCAAAGGGCATCACAAGGTACTCGAATCACCCCAAGTGTGTTTTAAATGCCATCTTCCATTCATCACCCTCACATATATGAACCAGATGGTATGCTCTTCAGAGGTCGAGTTTGGTAAACACGTGCGCACGTGGCAGAAGCTTGAAGGTTGAGTTAATGAGCAGGTACTTTTCTTTAATGGTGATGGCATTCAATTCACGGTAGTCAATGCAGGGCCACAAGGACCCGTGTTTTTTCCCCACAAAGAAAAACCCAGCATTGAGAGGAGCGGAGGAGGGACGAATGAGGCCGGCATTCAGAGAGTCTTTAATATAGCTCTACATTGCCTCCCTCTCCAGCCCAGACAAACTGCAGAGCCGACTGGACGGCAGTAGCGCGCCTGAGAGGAGATTAATAGCACAGTCTTAGGACCAACAAGGTGGCAAAGACAGGGCCCTAGACTTACTAAAGACCTTCCCCAGGTCATGATAGACCTCAGGCATGAGACGGAGGTCCGGCGGCTCGGCCGGAGGGGAGGAGATAGGGAGAGTAGATGAACACGTGGCCAAGCGGAGGCAAAATAAAAGGCAAAATGAGCTCCAAGAGGAAATGGAATTTTGGTCCCAATTAATTATTGGGTTGTGTTGGCGGAGCCACTGATAACCCAGGACCATGGGAGTGGATGAACTGCCAAAACAAAAAAAAGAGAGGAACTCACGATGGTTACCGGATAGCAGGACAAACACAGACTCTGTTCAGTGTGTGACCGTGCCTAGCCTACAGCCAGAAAGGGCTGAGATATTTAATGGAGACGGAAGGGCCCTAGTGGGAATCTTTAGTTTTTGAACTCAGTCCCTGGGAAGTAAAATTTTGCTCAGCTCCCGAATCAATTAGAGCTGAGATTTTAAGCTCAGCCCCCAGTAATTGAATGAGGGCCGGCAGCGAAAAATTACTGGGGGGATTTGTAGACTCCCCACGGCTACTGACGGGCTGAGACTTTTGACTGGATGGGACAATTAAACAGCATGTGTTCTGTGGAACAACAGTACATGCAGAACCCCGCCTTCCTTCGGCGTTAGCGTTCCTCCGGAGACAAACGAGCCTGGCACAGGACTATTGGCTCCGGAGGGGAAGCTGATTTCTCGGAGCTGGAGGACAGCGGGGGCAACCGCTATGTGGAGGATGAGGAAGAGGCCTTCTGCTCCCTAGTGCGCTCGCAGTACCGATTATCTAGGCCGATGGCCTGCTCAATCAACTCATCCAGAGAGGAGGGGTTAGCACAGATTGCCAGGTCATTGCGGAGGTTGGAGTTGAGGCTCCAGAAGAAGGTGCTGCGTAGATCAACGTCATTCCATTCGGAGTCTGCCACAACGACCTGGAACTTGACAGAGAAATCGGTGACCAACTGATTCCCCTGCTAAAGCACGATTAGTTGGCTAGCAATATTCCCCCCACTCTCTGTATGGTCACAAGCCCGAGAAAACTCCTGAACAAAATGGTCGAAAGTGTAATGGGACCCTTCTGGACTGTTCAGTATAGACTGGGCCCAAGTGAGCGCCCGGTCTCTGAGCAGCAGGGTCATAAAATGTATTTTAGAGGTATCATCTGGGGACTCCTCTGCCACCTGCTGAAAATATAGCTGGCAGTGAAGCAGGAACCCTTTAACCCCCTCGTATGTGGCAGGAGATGGGATGGAAATGGTCCAGTAGATGGTAGAGACTGCCAACACAGCAGGAGAAGGAGAAGGAGCCGAATGAGACAGATGACACAAATGGTCCGTTTCGGTAGCCAATTGTTGGGTGATTGTTTGCAGCTAGTTGTTAAGAAAAGCGACCTAGTGCTCCGTGGCGTCTAACCAGAAAAGAGCTGAGTGTTCCCCCGGTGAGCCTGGATCCTACTTGGACCATTCTGTCAAGATTGAATAGCCAGAGACTCAAATGCAGGGCAAACAGCACCGGAAGAACACTCAGACTCAGATGAAAAGTTAACACAATTTATTACAACAAAAACTAATAATAGACAACACAAATATATTAAGGAACAAAAAAACCAAAGAACACGCTGGAGGGGCACACAGCCTGTAATTGATATATATATATATATATATATATATATATATATATATATATATATATATAGTATATATATATATATATATATATATATATATATATTCAATTCAATTCAATTCAACTTTATTTATATAGCGCCATTTCACAACAACAGTCATCTCATAGCACTATCAACTGTAGGGAGGACCCCCACAGTTGCAGAAAGACCCTAGCAATCAGGCGATCCCCTGTGAGCAAGCACTTGGCGACGGTGGAGAGGAAAAACTCCCTTTTAACAGGAAGAAACCTCCAGCAGAACCAGGCTCAGGGAGGGGCAGTCATCTGCTGCGACTGGCTGAGGGGTGAGGGGACAGAGAAGAAGAAAAGAACAGACATGTAGAGAGCAAACAGCACGATGGGGACTCAATCTATGGGAGAGAACAAACAAATGTTAATGACCAGCAAAAAAAAAATATTTCATAGAGAGTGAGGAAAGGAGTGAGGCCCAGTGCATTACTGGAGGTCCCCCGGCTGACTAAACCTATTAGCAGCATAACTAAGGGAAGGTTCAGAAACACATGATCCCTCCCTAATTGTAGGCTATATCAAAAAGGTAGGTTTTAGCCCTATTCTTAAAAACAGAGATCGAGTCTGACTCCCGAATCCAGATTGGCAGCTGATTCCACAGGAGAGGAGCTTGATAACTGAAGGCTCTGCCTCACATTGTACTTTTGGAGATTCTAGGTATTACAAGTAAACCTGCATTTTGGGAGCGTAGTGCTCTGTTAGGATGATATGGTAGTATCAGATCTTTTAAATAAAAAGGAGCCTGATTGTTTAGAGCTTTGTAAGTAAGAAGAAGGATTTTAAACTTAATTCTAAACTCTATGGGAAGCCAATGAAGGGAGGCCAGAACCGGAGAGATATGATCTCTCTTTCTAGTACCTGTTAAAACTCTTGCTGCAGCATTTTGGATCAGCTGAAGACTTTTTAAAGATGTTTTAGGACAGCCTGATAATAAAGAATTACAATAATCTAATCTCGAGCTAACAAAAGCGTGGATCAGCTTCTCAGCATCACTCTGAGACAAGATGCTCCTAATCTTGGCAATATTACGCAAATGATAGAAGGCAGTCTTAGAAACAAATTTAATATGTGAATTGAAGGACAAATCCTGATCAAAAATAACTCCAAGGTTCCTCACAGAGCTATTAAGAGAAAGAGTAACTGCATCCAAACTGAAAGTTTGATTTGGAAAGGAATTTCTAAGGTTTTTTGGACCAACAAGAATGACTTCAGTCTTATCTGAATTTAATAGCAGGAAATTACAAGTCATCCAAACTTTGATTTCCTTAAGACAGGCCTCTAACTTGGCTAATTGATTAGTATCATCTGGCTTCATTGACAGGTATAATTGTGTGTCATCTGCATAACAGTGAAAATGTATACAGTGCTTTCTAATAATGTTGCCTAACGGAAGCATATATAAACTAAAAAGAGTAGGGCCAAGCACAGATCCCTGTGGAACTCCATGACTAAGCTTTGAGCTGAGAGAAAACTCATCATTTACATGAACAAACTGGAACCTATCAGATAAATAAGATCTAAACCACTGCAACGAAGTTCCATTAAGTCCAACATAGTGTTCTAATCTATCAAGTAGAATATTATGATCAATAGTATCAAAAGCTGCACTAAGATCTAAAAGGACAAGTACAGAAACTAGTCCATTATCAGATGCAATGAGGAGGTCGTTAGTGACCTTCGCTAAGGCTGTTTCAGTGCTATGATGGATTCTAAACCCAGATTGAAACTCCTCAAATAAACCATTTCCCTGCAGGTGGTCAAATAATTGCGTAGCAACAACTCTTTCTAAGATTTTTGAAATGAAAGGGAGATTAGAGATTGGTCTATAGTTAGCTAAAGCTCCTGGATCTAGCGTTGGCTTTTTGAGTAAGGGTTTAATTACAGCCGTTTTAAAAGCCTGCGGTACATGGCCTAAAGTTAATGAAGAATTGATTATATGAAGAATAAAGCTACCAATAAGTGGGAAGACTTCTTTAAATAACCTGGTAGGAATAGGGTCTAAAAGACAAGTTGAAGGTTTGGATGAGGAAACTATTTTGTCTAACTCACAAAGGTCGATTGGAGTAAACTCATCAAGACAGACATCAATAGAAGGAGTTGTAGTAGTTACAGTATTTAAGTTAACTGTGGGAAGAATCTGAGTGATTTTATCTCTGATGGATGAAATTTTATTATTGAAAAAGTTCATAAAGTCCTGACTAGTAAGCTCTAAGGGGATGCTAGGATTGACAGAGTCCTGACTCTTTGTCAACCTGGCTACAGTACTGAAAAGAAACCTGGGATTATTCTTGTTCTCTTCTATTAATGCAGAGTAATAACTCGTTCTAGCTTTTCTAAGAGATTTTTTATAAATTAAAAGATGATTTCTCCAAGCTAAATAGATTTCATCTAAATTAGTAGAGCGCCATTTTCTTTCTCATTGACGAGTCTTCTGTTTTAAGCTACGAGTTTCTGTGTTGAACCAAGGAGTTAAAAATCTCTGATTAGACTTTTTCTTTTTTGAGGGGGCCACCAAGTCTAGAGCCTGATGCAGAGAAGCTGAAACACTATCCACCATGTTATCAATTACAGAAGGAGCAAGCTGTCAATAGCTTATTTCCGTTGTGTTGACACATGGCATAGAGGAAACAATCTGCATAAATTTGGAAACAGCATCATCTGAGAGGCATCTACTGTGATAATATTTTTCTTTAGGAGCCAAATAGTCAGAAATAGTAAAATCAAAGGTTAACAGACAATGGTCTGACAGTACAGGGTTATGAGGAGACACTACAAGATTTTCTATTTCTATGCCATATGTCAGAACAAGGTCCAATGTATGGTGGAGGTAATGAGTAGAATTTCCTACTTTCTGACAAAACCCAATCGAGTCTAATATTGAATTAAAAGCCATATTAAGGCAGTCACTATCTACATCCACATGTATATTAAAGTCCCCTACTATAATTATTCTATCAGATTTCAGCACTAAATCAGCTAAGAAATCAGCAAATTCGGATAAAAATTCTGAATAGGTTGATGGGGGACGATAAACTATGGCAAATAAAATTGGGTTTAACCTGGAATTGCTAAAGTGCCCAACACTGAGGACCAGGCCCTCAAAGGAATTATAACATGTTTTTTGCTTTACATTAACTAGTAATTTGGAATGGTAAATTGATGCTACTCCTCCTCCACGACCAGAACTTCTGGGATTTTGACAGTTTAAATAACCAGAGGGAGTTGATTCATTTAAACCAACATAATCCTCTTGCCCTAACCAAGTCTCTGTAAGGGAAATTAAATCAATCTGATGATCAATTAACAGATCATGGACTAACAGAGACTTGGGAGTTAGAGACCTAATATTTAATAAACCACATTTAATTTTTAAATTATGAGGAGGAACAGAGGCCAAATCATTCAATTTAGAGGCTTTATGTTTAATTTGAGTTTTACCAATATTTTGCTTTATCACTTTGGGATGCTTATACATTATATTTTTATTCACTTTGGAGGGAGCAGACAACGATTCTCTGATGGGGAAGACAGGGGCTAAGCTGAGGGGTGGCGGATGAAGAGGAGCTGCAGAGAGACGTGTAAGACTGCGACTCTGCTTCCTGGTCCCAACTCTGAGTAGTCATGGTTTTGGAAATTTGGATAAAAAAGATGCCAGATTGTTAGATAAATGAGAAGCACCATCCAAAGTGGGATTAATGCTGTCTCGTCTCATAAGACCAGGTTTTCCCCAAAAAGAGCTCCAATTGTCAATGTAGCCCACGTCATTTTTAGGACACCACACAGACAGCCAGCGGTTCAAGGATGACGAGCGGCTAAACATGTCATCACTGGTCAGATTGGGGAGGGGCCCAGAGAATACTACAGTGGCAGACATCGTTTTTGCAAAGTCACACACCGATTCTATATTAAGTTTCGTGACTTCCGACTGCCGGAGACGGATGTCATTAATGCCGGCGTGAATAACAATTGTGGAATATTTACAGTTACTTTTAGCCAGCATTTTCAAATTTGACTCGGTGTCGCCTGCTCTGGCCCCAGGAATGCATTTGACTATGACCGCTGGAGTCTCTAGGTTCACGTTTCTGACTACAGAGTCGCCAATGATCAGAGTTTTTTCCTCAGCGGGTGTGTCGCTGAGCGGGGAAAAACGATTAGAAACGTGAACAGGTTGGTGGTGAACCGGGGCTTTGCGACTAGGCTTCCTTCTCACCGTCACCCACCCAGTCTCCTCGCTGCAGAGGAGAGCCGGGGGACCGCTGACAGTGGGACCTAAGCTAGCTAGCTCCACTGCAGCTAATGGGCGTCCGTCGAGATTAACTGGCGCAGACGGTGTTTCAATGCAGCGGAGCCGGGATTCCAAATCAGACAACCTCGCCTCGAGCGCCTCAAAAAGACAACATTTATTACATTTACCGTTATCACTAAAAGAGGCAGAGGTGTAGCTAAACATCTGACAGAGAGAGCACACCAGAGGAGGAGAGGAAAGAGAGCTAGTAGCCATAGCTAGTGGCTCGAGAGCTGGAGAGCAAACCACACAGGCAGACAGCAAAACAGGAAGTGACGATACGTTACCACAAGGAAGTGACGATCAACGATAGAGAGAGAGAGAGAGAGAGAGAGATTTTTTTTGATTTTTCAACACACCTTTATTGTCACAAATTCAACAGAAAAACAACAACTAAAACAACTAAAAGAAGCAATGGAAAAGAAAAATGTCTCACTGACAAGAAATCAAAGACACAAGTAACCAAACAAGGAAAACTAAAACAAAAAACTTGCTTCTTACATCAGGATTATACCATAGATAATTTTCCCCTCCTTAACACAACACAGGATGTGCTTAAAGCACCACATAGCCTCAAAGGTTTCAACATTCTGCATCAGATGATAGTAATTGTAATCAATCACTATTCGAGCCTTAATCATGCCAACCAGCATGTCTTTTACATTACAATCCAGCAGTTGTTCAATTTTTCTTTTCCTACTAACATAAATAGCCATTGACTGCCGTTACACTGCTCAGCTGCAACATGCCAACTTTATGCAGATGATGCAGTTATTTACACAGCTGCCAAGACTCCAGCACAGGCTGCAGATGTACTGTCTACAAGTATGGTTGATGTCCAAGAGTGGCTCCTCAAGAACCATCTATTGCTGAACCTTCAGAAAACAGTCTCAATGTGCTTTTCAATCAAAAAATGTAACCTGCAACATTTTAAAGTTAATATACATGATCATGACATCAGTTTAGCTACAGAATTCAAATACCTTGGCATTGTACTAGATCCTCAACTCAAATTTAATCTTCATATAAAGAAAATTTCAAAAACAGTAAAAAAAAATCTGAACTGCTTTAAATTAATTAGATATTACATACCTTACGAAGCAGCTGCACTGTATATGCATTCTATGGTTTTTTCTCATATATCATACTGTTTGACAGTCTGGGCTCAAGCAGCCCCTTCCACAATAAGACATATAGGTTCATTATATAATCAAACCCTAAAAATCTTGGACAAAAAGCCCATTAGGTGGCATCACTGTAATGTTTTAAAAAAATACAACCTATTGAGTTTTGAGAGCTTCATTGACCTCTGTCTTCTGAAATTAACGTTCAAATGTTTCCATAAATCAGCACCCGAGCCACTTGCTGGTTTCGTCCAAAGACAGGACAGCAGCAGAGCCACCAGGAGTTCTGTTAACAATAACTGTAAAATATTCCACCGCAGAACCACATTTGGACAAACAGCTTTCTCTATAAAGGGCAGTCACATCTGGAACACAATGCCAAATGAAATTAAAATAATAACGGACTTTAAAACATTCACTAAAAATGTTAAAAACTGGCTGAAAAATAAACAAGAATGTACTCATGTATGAATTATTTGTCTGCAAAGTGAGAGTGAATGAAGGGAAGGAATAAATGTGTTTGTTTATAGTGAGTGACGGAGGGAAGAAGGCCTGAAATAGGCAAATGTGAGTTATGTTATATGTGTTAAATGTGAGTCAGGCTGTTATATTTGTGTATTTATAATATTTATAATATTTATAATTGTGTATTTATAATTTTTCTGCATTGATGTATGTGGTTATTGTGTATATTTTTATCTTGATTCTTTTTTCTAAAGCCCATCCAGGGACAAGAGTTGCAAATTAGCTAATAGCTATACACTCTATGTGCAACACATCAGATTGATTGTCTTTGATTAATTGTCTATGTTTATTGCACTGTCCCTGTCAAATAAACTAATCTACTACTACTACATTTTAGCCTGACCCAGGATGAAATTTAAGAGTTCACTCTTTTTCTTAGTCCTCTGTCTATATGGAAAGCCCAAGATAAAAATCTGCTGGGAAAAGACTTCTCCAAACAGATAAAACAGCTTCCCCAAAAAAACAAACAATTATTGCAGTCTGTTACAGTCCAGAAAACAATGGAACACAGTTTCTTTCTGAGGACAAAATGGACAAACCTCAACAACATTTGGGTTTAAAAGAGAGATAAAAGCATTTACAGCCACAGCACCATGTAAAACTCGCCATTGTAGGTCTCCAACCTTCTTAGTTAATGGTGGTTTATAGAGTGCTCTCCAGGCAGGCCTCACCTCAGGACCCAGACCCAAGTGTTTCCTCCATGGTGTATCAGCTCGATACACCATGATACTGTGGGTGTTTATATATTTACATATTTATTCCATCTAGCTACAATGCTCTGCACTGTGTGTTCATATATTCATATATTTATTCCATCCAGCTACAATGCTCTGCACTGTGTGTCTGTGTGTGTGTGTATATATATATATTTTATAGTAATACGTACATATGTATATTAGCTGCTCTTGCTTGCTTGTTTTTTTCTTGCCTTCTGATTGTTGCTCTGAGTGTTGCTATCCCTGTGCTGTTGCAATCCTGGAATTTCCCCGTTGTGGGACTAATAAAGGCTTATCTTATCTTATCTTATCTTATAACTCTGACTGAAGAGACGCCAAGAGCCGAACACAGGGCAACAGCATTGTCCAAGTTAGGACCACATAAATTCACCAAATGTCCCAGCGTTGTAACCTTTGCAGAAATAAACTTTTTTAAAACAGAAGGTCCTAAAACATTGCCCACATCAAAACGGGTCCCGAACACAAGTGGTTCCTTTAAAAGCCAGAAAGGCGACAAGGAAGCCTGGGGAGAGTTCTTTTTAAAAAGTCCCCAGATTTTAAAAGCACTTTGGTAAAACTGGGGAAGTTCTGGGAGTTTTTGGCCCCTTAAATCCATTAAAAGCAGCGACTCCTCTAGTCCAAGCCCTCCACAGCGAGCCAGGACAGCCCTGGCAATAGGTCTCCACACAAGGTCAAGGGGGCCACTCAGCAGTCGCTGAATGAACTGCAGGCGAAAGACAGCCCCCCTGCTGGCCAGATGGATGAGCCCTTGACCACCTTCTTCCCTCGGTAAAAACAGGATACTCTGTGGAACCCAGTGAAGACGGTCCCAGAAAAAGTCCACGACTATAGATTGCACTCTGGCCAGCAAATTGGGTGGAGGGTCCAGACAAGACAGTCGATGCCACAGCATTGAAGCAATCAAGTTGTTGATAATTAAAACACGACCTCTGAAGGACAAGTTTGGCAGAATCCATTTCCATTTTTTTAGTCTTCCTTCAGTTTTTTCTAAAAAACACTCCCAATTTTTCTCAGTAAAAGTCTGATTTCCTAAAAACACACCAAGATATTTAAAACCACCTTGTGTCCACGAGAGGCCACCAGGTAGGGCAATTTTTTGTGGTCTCCCCCCCACCACAACAGCTTCACTCTTACCCCAATTCACTCTCGCTGAGGAGCACTCACCAAAAAGATTGACAGTTCTTAAAAGGTAGTCTACATCATTTTGATTTCTTGTAAAAACAACAACGTCATCAGCATAGGCAGACACTTTAAAAACAGAGTCAGAGTTGGGGACTTTAAAACCAGTGAGGCCTTGCCTTAGTTTACAAAGGAGGGGCTCAATGGCAAGAGAGTACAGCATACCTGAGAGGGGGCAGCCCTGTCGGACACCCCTCTCAACTTTGAAAGGAGCACTCAAACCACCATTAATCTTAAGAATACTCTCAATGTCTCTATACAAAGCCTGGATCATGGCGATGAACCCTGAGCTGAAACCAAAGGCCTCTAATGTCTGCCAAAGGTATGGATGTTCAACTCGGTCAAACGCCTTTTCTTGGTCTATTGAAATAAGACCAAGTTCTTTGACCAATGAGCTGGAGAGGTCCAAAACATCACGAATTAAAAAAATGTTGTCTGTAACCAACCTACCAGGTACACAGTAGGTCTGGTCTACATGGATGACCTGCTCCATCGCCTTCCTCAGTCTGGTAGCCAACACTTTGGAGAGAATTTTGTAGTCAGTACAGAGGAGGGCCACCGGACGCCAGTTCTTAATGTCTTTCAAGTCGCCTTTTTTTGGAAGGAGGGTGAGGACTGCTCTCCTACAACTTAGGGGCAGGTGACCCTTCCGCAGACTGTCAGACAGTACTTCCAGCAAGTCCTCACAGATCTCAGACCAGAACGCCTTGTAGAACTCCGCTGGTAGGCCATCTATCCCTGGGGCTTTTCCACACTGAAGAGACTGGACAGCCACTGCCAGTTCTTGCAGAGTGATCCCGCTCTCCAGCTCCGCATTCACGCCAGCCATCACTTTTGGCAAGTCCGTCAAAAAATGACTCAGTGCGTGTGGATTCTCAACAAATTCTTTCTTAAAGAGATCCTTGTAGAAAGCAACTGCAAAGCGACGGATCTCCGCAGACTCATGGATCGGCCGCCTGTCCTCGGAGCTGAGAGAGTGGATCATCCTCCTCTGACCATTCTTCCTCTCCAGACCAAAGAAAAAATGAGATGGAGCGTCCATTAGTGCGATGTTCTGGAACCTACTGCGTACCACAGCGCCCCTGGCAGCCACACCCAGTAGGTCAGTTAGAACAGACTTTTTGCCATTGAGGGCCTCAAAATGTCCTCTTTCTCCTGTGGAGCCTGCCAAAGACTGCAGCTCCACTACTGCTCTCTCCAGGTCCCTGACAGACCTGGCCAAGTCTCCAGAGACATTGCGAGTATACTGTAGGCACAGATTCTTTATTTGGCTCTTCCCTACATCCCACCACTGCTGCAAAGAACTAAAATTTGATTTTGTTAATTTAAAATTACTCCAAAAAAACATAAAAGCAGTTTTAAAACTGTTATCCAATAAAAGTGACGTGTTAAAATGCCAGTATGCACTACTGCACTTTATATTCTTGATAAAAACACAACACTGAACCAGGGAATGATCTGTGAAGCCAACAGGGACTATAAAAGCACTTTTAAAAATGCTAAAATGGTGCTTAAAACTGTAAACCCTATCCAGTCTAGCTAAGGACAAAATATTGTCCTTTCTATGGCTCCACATGTACTGTCTAGCCTTGCCATGAAAATTTCTCCACACATCACACAGATCATGAGCTTCTATGAAACCTTTTAAAACTCTGTTGGATGCAGCATGTGGCTCTGGGTGATTCCTATCCATAAGAGGATTTTCTGTACAATTAAAATCACCTCCCACAAATAAAAAGTCATCATTACTGCAATTTTTGATCGTATCATCTAAAATATTTAAAAAGGCCAATCTTTCTGTGCCTACGGTTGGAGCATACACATTTATAAAAACAACTTTCACATTCTCAAAAACAGCTCGAACTTTTAAAATGTGGCCTGCAATTATCTCATCAATGTCATAAGAAAGTGGAATAAAATCTCGAGAAAATAAAATACCCACCCCACCACATTTGCTGCTTCTATGACTAAAAATAATTTCACCCTGAAATTCCCTCCTCCAGTCAGCAGCATTGTCCTCAGAACTATGAGTCTCCTGAACAAACAGAACATTAATTTTCTTGCATTCTGCAAGAGTAAAAACACTCGCTCGCTTGGACATTTCTCTTGCTCCATTGATGTTGAGTGTGCCAAAATTAAAACTACACATGTATATAAGAGGGCAAAGCCAATATAAAAACAGGAAAGAAAGAATGCGCGATAAAAGACTAATCATCCTGGGCAATTTGGTTCTTAACTTTTAGCACAAGCTTTTTTAGTCTGTAGATCTCCTGATCAGTGAAACTTTCCTGCTCAAGCTCTCCCCTATTTTTCATGTAGGCCCGAGCAGAGTCAACAAAACGTTTTAGATCAGGGAAGAAGCTTTCAACTTTAACCATTCTGACCCCCTTAGTGTCCTGCAAAAACTTCTGTATTTTTGTGAAGGGGTAACCCTTGGCTGCACGGTGGCGCAGTGGTTTAGCACTGTGGCAGCACAGTTTTACTCTCGGCCGGGGGATCGCGGGGATCATGAGACCGTGGGTTCGATCCCAGCCCCCGACCAACAGTGAGCTGTGTGGAGTTTGCATGTTCTCCCCGTGTTGCGTGGGTTTACTCCGGGATTTCTCCGGTTTCCTCCCGCACACCAAAAACATGTAGGTTTAGGGCGCTCGCGCACGCAGCGACCAGCAGCCGGTGGCTTGTCACCAGACTGCAGACCAAGTCTACCTACGGGTACAAATAAGTAACAAAAAAAAAAAAAAAAAAAAAAAAAAAAAAAAAAACGCCTCCACTGGCCACATCATCACTGCTTTCACCATCACTCTCTATCTCAGACCCAGCATAAGAATCTGGCTGAGATAGAGAAACCTCAGAACTGTCTTTAACAACCCTTTTTACTTTGATCCTCTGCTGTTTGGTTTCCAAATTCTTCCGCTTGATGGAGGTTTTACATAACTCTTCATCTATTTCGATGTCATCCTCATCCTCCAACACTGACTCAGCCACCCTGGTAGCTGTCTCTTCCTGTCTTTCACTCACCCTGTGCTGTGCTTTTATATTCATCTTTCTGGTCCCACCATCTACCTGGGCCTCATTCGGCTCCTCTGTCTGACCCTCAGCGCGATCCCTCTCGGTAATCTCACCCTTGTCTGCAATGTTGGTCTGTGCAGCAGCCCCGCGATGTGCTTTAACTGTTGTTGCTGTTTCAGTTATGATCGACAGGCCGGCTGCGGAGGGCGGCAAAGCCGCCCCGCCGCCAGACAGCCTCGCGGCCTCGGCCGAAGCACCGCCGCCAGACGGCCCCGCGGCTTCGGCTGAAACGCCCGACGGCGCGGCAGCGCCGTCAGCCTCGGAGGGCAGCGAAGCTGCTCCGTCACCAGACGGCCCCGAGGCCGCACTAGCGGCCTCCCCCGAGTGATCACCCCCCACTCCCTGAGGGCATGATCGAATCAAGTGTCCCTCCATTCCGCAGCCGAAACACTTCATATTATCGGAGGTGACGTGGATGGTATAATCAAAGCCGTCAATCCGGTATTTAAACACGAGGTTGAGGCTTTCCTCGCTATTCTTTAAAATCATGAGCACCTGTCGCCTAAAAGACATGACATGCTTTAAACGCGGGGACTTACAACCGAGAGGGATGTGCTTAATCGGGGACAAAAGCTGCCCGTGTCTCGACAGCTCCTTCTCCAACAGCTCGTTCTTTAAAAATGGTGGGACATTTGAGATGGTAATTCTCTTCGCGGGATTCACCAGAGACAGAACACGAACCAGTGTGTCTTTAATCACAACCCTGCTCTCCACTACCCGGTTAACTTTTTCAATACTATCCAGGAAAATCACCACGGCACTATTCATTCTAGAAGCTGATCTAATGCTTTCATAACCGACCAGCTCCCCCACAGCCAGACTACACTCCTCCACCGAGCAGCTGACAGCCGGTGTCAGTTTGACAGCATGTCGGCGTGTCAGCTGCTCAAAACCGGAGCCTCGCTCCAAAACCATGCTGACCAGCAGAGCTGGCAGCAGAAACCCCCCTCCCAGAACGCCTACCCCACCCCAGCTACAGAAGACAACAAAAATTAAGATTATTTAGCAGAAAAAAAACCCTTTAACACAAAAAGACAGAGAAAAATTTGAGATAAATCACTCACGCTGTCACACGCTCTCAGCTCGCACTCACAACCACACACACTCAGAGAGAGAGAGAGAGAGAGAGAGAGAGAGAAGAGAAATAGTTAATAGATAATGAGAAGACGTCATGACTAACAGAGAAGAGAAGAGTCTTACAAAAACTGAGCAGAGGGCCCGGCTGTGACCCAGCGTACGGAGGAGTAGCAGTTGGTGAGGATATCACCAGAGAAGCCATCAGCGATGAGGAATCTTGAGGGAAGGAACGGATCTGTAGGCTGACCGGGACGAGCGGGAGTAGACCAGATGGGTTGGTGGAAGGGCAGTTGAGCGTGTGCAGCCCCGAAGAGACATACCACTGCAATGGCAGCAACCTGAGAAAGAGAGGAGAAACATGGTCAGCAAACAGGTATCTCAAGCACAAAACAATTTAGCCTTTTAGTTGAGGCAGCAGTACCCAATGGTCCAGCGAGGAAGCATTCACAGACTGGTTCTTTTAACTCAAGCAGACGAGATAACAGCAGGTGTGCCCAGTCACGCGGGTGAGAGTAATCAGCTCTGGAGCCAGGAGACAGACAGAGGGAAAAACACGGGGGGGGGGGGACGCTCACCTGATCATCACACCATGCTTCATTTTCAAACTGTACGATTTGTTGAGAGTGGTATATGTACATATGTGGGGGGTTGATTCAACCCCCCCCACAACACACAGGACACTCAGCTCTTTTCTCTAGGTTTTTCCCGCTGCACTACTGAGATGTAATGTGCCATGCATGTATCGTGATGTAATGTGCCATTCATGTATAGTGTTCATGCGTCCTGTCCTTACTGTGACCTAGAGGCTGAGATCAATATGTAGATGTGCTTTGGTGTAAACCCCCACAAACAGACTGGTCAAACACAGCGCTCGGCTAGAGCAAATAACAGAACAGTGAAATGTGTATTAATGTCTACAGGCAGACTCGTTTCGTCTGGCTCACTTCTGTGATGTTAATGTTGCCTTTCATGCATTGTGCTCATGCGTCCTGTCCTCACTGTGACCTAGGGACTGAGATCAATATGTCTCTCAAATGCAAATGTCTTATGCCTGTTCTGTTATCTCTTTGATCATACCAACTGCTGGGGTATGTCCTTTGATTCAATTCAATTCAATTCAATTCAATTCAACTTTATTTATATAGCGCCATTTCACAACAACAGTCATCTCATAGCACTATCAACTGTAGGGGGGAACCCCCACAGTTGCAGAAAGACCCCAGCAATCAGGTGATCCCCTGTGAGCAAGCACTTGGCGACGGTGGAGAGGAAAAACTCCCTTTTAACAGGAAGAAACCTCCAGCAGAACCAGGCTCAGGGAGGGGCAGTCATCTGCTGCGACTGGCTGGGGGGTGAGGGGACAGAGAAGATGAAAAGAACAGACATGTAGAGAGCAAACAGCACGATGGGGACTCAATCTATGGGAGAGAACAAACAAATGTTAATGACCAGCAAAAAAAAAATACTTCATAGAGAGTGAGGAAAGGAGTGAGGCCCAGTGCATTACTGGAGGTCCCCCGGCTGACTAAACCTATTAGCAGCATAACTAAGGGAGGGTTCAGAAACACATGATCCCTCCCTAATTGTAGGCTATATCAAAAAGGTAGGTTTTAACCCTAATCTTAAAAACAGAGATCGAGTCTGACTCCCGAATCCAGATTGGCAGCTGATTCCACAGGAGAGGAGCTTGATAACTGAAGGCTCTGCCTCCTATTGTACTTTTGGAGATTCTAGGTATTACAAGTAGTCCTACATTTTGGGAGCGTAGTGCTCTGTTAGGATAATACGGTAGTATCAGATCTTTTAAATAAAAAGGAGCCTGATTGTTTAGAGCTTTGTAAGTAAGAAGAAGGATTTTAAACTTAATTCTAAACTCTATGGGAAGCCAATGAAGGGAGGCCAGAACCGGAGAGATATGATCTCTCTTTCTAGTACCTGTTAAAACTCTTGCTGCAGCATTTTGGATCAGCTGAAGACTTTTTAAAGATGTTTTAGGACAACCTGATAATAAAGAATTACAATAATCTAATCTCGAGCTAACAAAAGCGTGGATCAGTTTCTCAGCATCACTCTGAGACAAGATGCTCCTAATCTTGGCAATATTACGCAGATGATAGAAGGCAGTCTTAGAAACAAATTTAATATGTGAATTGAAGGACAAATCCTGATCAAAAATAACTCCAAGGTTCCTCACAGAGCTATTAAGAGAAAGAGTAACTGCATCCAAACTGAAAGTTTGATTTGGAAAGGAATTTCTAAGGTTTTTTGGACCAACAAGAATGACTTCAGTCTCATCTGAATTTAATAACAGGAAATTACAAGTCATCCAAGCTTTGATTTCCTTAAGACAGGCTTCTAAATTGGCTAATTGATTACTATCATCTGGCTTCATTGACAGGTCAGAATCAGAATCAGAATCAGAATCAGGTTTATTGCCATTGTTCATGTGATACACAAACTAGGAATTTGTCTCGGTGCCATGCTGCAACATTAAAAACATAATGAGAAAAAGGGATAAACTAAAAAAACTAAAGGACTAGAAACGTGCAATAAGTGTAGAAAAATAAGTAATAATAAGTAATAATAATAATAATACTAGTAATAATGAGTAGTACTAGTCAAGGCAGTTTAAAAAATTAGCATGTAGCAGATAATGTGAAGTACCACATAGTGCAGTCAATAATGCAACAGAAAAACAGAGATGAATGACATGAGTCTGGTTGAGCTGCTGTACATAGTGCACGAGAGTCAAAAGTCACTTAGTGTTCAGCAGTCTGATGGCAGAGGGGAAAAAGCTGTTCATGTGCCGGGAGGTTTTAGTCCGAATGGACCGAAGTCTTTTACCTGAGGGGAGGGGGGCAAACAGTACGTGACCAGGGTGTGAAGGATCGGCTATGATCCGGCCAGCACGCCTCCGGGTCCTGGAGATGTACAGGTCCTGGAGAGATGGGAGCTTGCAGCCTATCACCTTCTCAGCAGTGCGCACGACGCGCTGCAGCCTTAGTCTGTCCCTGGCAGTGGCTCCTGCGTACCACACAGTTATGGAGGAGGTGAGGATGGACTCGATGATGGCCGTGTAGAACTGCACTAACATCTTGGTGGGTAGCTTGAGCTTCCTCAGCTGCCGCAGAAGCTGAGGAAGTTCAAGCTACCCACCCAGGTATAATTGTGTGTCATCTGCATAACAATGAAAATGTATACAGTGCTTTCTAATAATGTTGCCTAACGGAAGCATATATAAACTAAAAAGAGTAGGGCCTAGCACAGATCCCTGTGGAACTCCATGACTAAGCTTTGAGTTGAAAGAAAACTTATTATTTACATGAACAAACTGGAACCTATCAGATAAATAAGATCTAAACCACTGCAACGAAGTTCCATTAAGTCCAACATAGTGTTCTAATCTATCAAGTAGAATATTATGATCGATAGTATCAAAAGCTGCACTAAGGTCTAAAAGGACAAGTACAGAAACTAGTCCATTATCAGATGCAATGAGGAGGTCGTTAGTGACCTTCGCTAAGGCTGTTTCAGTACTATGATGGATTCTAAACCCAGATTGAAACTCTTCAAGTAAACCATTTCCCTGCAGGTGGTCGAATAATTGCGTAGCAACAACTCTTTCTAAGATTTTTGAAATGAAAGGGAGATTAGAGATTGGTCTATAGTTAGCTAAAGCTCCTGGATCTAGCGTTGGCTTTTTGAGTAAGGGTTTAATTACAGCTGTTTTAAAAGCCTGCGGTACATGGCCTAAAGTTAATGAAGAATTGATTATATGAAGAATAAAGCTACCAATAAGTGGGAAGACTTCTTTAAATAACCTGGTAGGAATAGGGTCTAAAAGACAAGTTGAAGGTTTGGATGAGGAAACTATTTTGTCTAACTCACAAAGGTTGATTGGAGTAAACTCATCAAGACAGACATCAAAAGAAGGAGTTGTAGTAGTTACAGTATTTAAGTTAACTGTGGGAAGCATCTGATTGATTTTATCTCTGATGGATGAAATTTTATTATTGAAAAAGTTCATAAAGTCCTGACTAGTAAGCTCTAAGGGAATGCTAGGATTGACAGAGTCCTGACTCTTTGTCAACCTGGCTACAGTACTGAAAAGAAACCTGGGATTATTCTTGTTCTCTTCTATTAATGCAGAGTAATAACTTGTTCTAGCTTTTCTAAGAGATTTTTTATAAATTAAAAGATGATTTCTCCAAGCTAAATAGATTTCATCTAAATTAGTAGAGCGCCATTTTCTTTCTAATTGACGAGTCTTCTGTTTTAAGCTACGAGTTTCTGTGTTGAACCAAGGAGTTAGAAATCTCTGATTAGACTTTTTCTTTTTTAAGGGGGCCACCAAGTCTAGAGCCTGATGCAGAGAAGCTGAAACACTATCCACCATGTTATCAATTACAGAAGGAGCAAGCTGTCTATAGCTTATTTCCGTTGTGTTGACACATGGCATAGAGGAAACAATCTGCATAAATTTGGAAACAGCATCATCTGAGAGGCATCTACTGTAATAATATTTTTCTTTAGGAGCCAAATAGTCAGAAATGGTAAAATCAAAGGTTAACAGACAATGGTCTGACAGTACAGGGTTATGAGGAGACACTACAAGATTTTCTATTTCTATGCCATATGTCAGAACAAGGTCCAATGTATGGTGGAGGTAATGAGTAGAATTTCCTACTTTCTGACAAAACCCAATCGAGTCTAATATTGAATTAAATGCCACATTAAGGCAGTCACTATTTACATCCACATGTATATTAAAGTCCCCTACTATAATTATTCTATCAGATTTCAGCACTAAATCAGCTAAGAAATCAGCAAATTCGGATAAAAATTCTGAGTAGGTTGATGGGGGACGATAAACTATGGCAAATAAAATTGGGTTTAACCTAAAATTGCTAAAGTGCCCAATACTGAGGACCAGGCCCTCAAAGGAATTATAACATGTTTTTTGCTTTACATTAACTAGTAATTTGGAATGGTAAATTGTTGCTACTCCTCCTCCACGACCAGAACTTCTGGGATTTTGACAGTTTAAATAACCAGAGGGAGTTGATTCATTTAAACCAACATAATCCTCTTGCCCTAACCAAGTCTCTGTAAGGGAAATTAAATCAATCTGATGATCAATTAACAGATCATGGACTAACAGAGACTTGGGAGTTAGAGACCTAATATTTAATAAACCACATTTAATTTTTAAATTATGAGGAGGAACAGAGACCAAATCATTCAATTTAGAGGCTTTATGTTTAATTTGAGTTTTACCAATGTTTTGCTTTATCACTTTGGGATGCTTATGCATGATATTTTTATTTACTTTGGAGGGAGCAGACAACGATTCTCTGATGGGGAAGACAGGGGCTAAGTTGAGGGGTGGCGGATGAAGAGGAGTTGCAGAGAGGTGTGTAAGACTGCGACTCTGCTTCCTGGTCCCAACTCTGAGTAGTCATGGTTTTGGAAATTTGGATAAAAAAGATGCCAGATTGTTAGATAAATGAGAAGCACCATCCAAAGTGGGATGAATGCTGTCTCGTCTCATAAGACCAGGATTTCCCCAAAAAGAGCTCCAATTGTCAATGTAGCCCACGTCATTTTTAGGACACCACACAGACAGCCAGCGGTTCAAGGATGACGAGCGACTAAACATGTCATCACTGGTCAGATTGGGGAGGGGCCCAGAGAATACTACAGTGGCAGACATCGTTTTTGCAAAGTCACACACCGATTCTACATCAAGTTTGGTGACTTCCGACTGCCGGAGACGGATGTCATTAATGCCGGCGTGAATAACAATTGTGGAGTATTTACAGTTACTTTTAGCCAGCATTTTCAGATTTGACTCGATGTCGCCTGCTCTGGCCCCAAGAATGCATTTGACTATGACCGCTGGAGTCTCTAGGTTCACGTTTCTGACTACAGAGTCGCCAGTGATCAGAGTTTTTTCCTCAGCGGGTGTGTCGCTGAGCGGGGAAAAACGATTAGAAACGTGAACAGGTTGGTGGTGAACCGGGGCTTTGCGACTAGGCTTCCTTCTCACCGTCACCCACCCAGTCTCCTCGCTGCTGAGGAGAGCCGGGGAACCGCTGACAGGGGGGCCTAAGCTAGCTAGCTCTGCTGCAGCTAATGGGCGTCCGTCGAAATTAACTGGCGCAGACGGTGTTTCAATGCAGCGGAGCCGGGATTCCAAATCAGACAACCTCGCCTCGAGCGCCTCAAAAAGACAACATTTATTACATTTACCGTTATCACTAAAAGAGGCAGAGGTGTAGCTAAACATCTGACAGAGAGAGCACACCAGAGGAGAGGAAAGAGAGCTAGTAGCCATAGCTAATAGCTGGAGAGCAACCACACAGGCAGACAGCAAAACAGGAAGTGACGATATGTTACGTTACGTTACCACAAGGAAGTGACGATCCTCAGTCCCACTGAGTGAATTACAGTCAAAGGGCACCTTTGGCACCAAGGGCCAAAGGTGCTCGTGACGGCTGGATGATATAATAAAGCTTCACTTAAAACCACAGCATCGCTGTTTATATTTTTTCATGCCACGCCGCACATACTGTAATAAACAATAACCAGGGTGATGAAAACCCTCCGTAGGTTACATTACGATTTGGATTATTTTCTCCCCAGAAATGCATAAATGCACAGTTTGATGTATTGTTGTAGTCCAGTATATATGCTGCAACTCTGTAATGCAAACTCTCTCACTCTCACTCTCATTCTGATCCTGCAACTGCTGCTGCTGGACACAGACTTTGTGTCCTCCTTCTCTGAGAGCCGTGGGCTCGCTCCCGGCGCGCATGCACAGCGCCGGGAGCGGAGCTCGTGACGGCTGGATGATATAATAAAGCTTCACTTAAAACCACAGCATCGCTGTTTAGATTTTTTCATGCCACGCCGCACATACTGTAATAAACAATAACCAGGGTGATGAAAACCCTCTGTAGGTTACATTACGATTTGGATTATTTTCTCCCCAGAAATGCATAAATGCACAGTTGTCTTCCTACTTCCTGTATTTACTCTTCCTGTTCTCGCAGCAAAAAGAAATCTGACCAATAAGAACAGAGAACGTTCTGATGCAAGTCTTGTGGAATTTAACATGACACAGTTTGGTCCACTTGAATTTTTACCTGTGTGAAAGGGAACCTAACCAAGGAGAAAATGATACAAAGTAACAAACTTATCAACTGATTAGGACCAAAGTAAATGAATTTAGATGTGAAAGCATCCTTAGTCTTCTTCATCTTTCTAAAAAAAAATGTTATTCCAGTGGCGACACCATTTGCACAAGATGTTGAATCTTGCAAATGCATAGTAAGTGCACATGGGCAATGCAGTCACAAAATTTGGGCTGCATGCGCTCAGCCACAGAGTGGCCCCTCGACTGCAGATGATAACGAAAATTACATCATAAGAGCCTTGCACTCAAGCAGACTTACCCTTATTAACCCCACTGTGGTGCCCTTGAGCAAAGCCCTTTACCCTCAATTGCTCCTGTGGAGCTTCTCAGTGATCATAGGTCAATCTGTGGTTGTACTGAGCAGCATCCAGGTGTGACTGTATGAATGTGAACAGGGTGATCTTGACAAAGAGAGGTTGCCTCTCAATGAACCAGTAAACCAAGTTTTCTTTGCCAGAAACCTTGACTTGCATCAATCACAGAAAAATATTTAGCTTTTGGCAAATGGAAAACTACTTCCTCAACTGTGAACAAAGGATAGTGTTCTCTTTTAATAACTCTGTTCAAGTCTTTTTTTACCCGTATACATATTTTTTGCAGTATGACCACAGTTATCATACTGTTGACCCAGTCAATAGGTTCAATCTGCCTGACTATCACTCCTAATTACTTCCACCAAGGAGGTAGTTGTCATGTCTGGGAATGGTGTAAGGAACCAACAAAGAGCGTTTTGCCAGGAACACGAACTTTATTACAAAAACGTTAGTGGTGGTACAGAGTGTTGTCGGTTGGGAGGTCGAGCGCCAAAGACGCTGTAAAATGGCTGTGTCTTACATTTATATGTTTGGCGTGATGACATCACTGAGTGGCCGCATCATCAAGCCGAAACTGACCAGACCTGTGGTTTTAGAACACCACATTCACCGCCCCCCATCTTGGAAAAGCAGAAAAACACCATCAGTTTACCCTCCCCAATTTGGTAATTGTAAAATCCCAGAACTAGCTAGAGCAAGCGGGTGGACTACTGCGTGCCCCAGCAAGGCTGAGTGGTTTATTATGCCCCTTCTGTTGGCAGCCGTGCTCCTAGTTAAACACAGTCCTTTTTTTATATTGAGGAAGGCAGTTCAGTTCAAGGGGCCTTGAGGCGAGCCCATGGTGCATGCACCCCTGGAGAAACCAGCTGCAGTGGACCTGGGCGCCATCCAGCTGGAGCCACGACTCACTCATCAGCAACGTCCCAGACAGGATCCCGCAACAGCTGGGTCGGCTCCAATGCTGTATCTTGATCTGCAGCAGCTGCTCTTACTTTCCGCAGATGGCTGGCTTGCCATCTCGAACCATCAGCCATCTGGATGGCAGCTGGTCTCAGCTGGGCGGCGATCTTCATGGGTGTCAGTGGTGGTGACGATGTTGAGGCCAACTGTGGGTCCGGGCATTTGGCTCTTCGGACCAGAACCCAGTCCATCACTGCAAGTGGCACTCTGTTCTGCTGAACTTGGCGTCATGGTTGTGATGGTATGGCTGTCACGTCTGCTGTGGGGCATCCACCAGGTTTTGATGATTCTGCTGCATCCTGTTTGGTCACAGATTCTTCATCCTGCAGCTCAGTTACGGCTCCTGAAGGCTGATGCTGGGAGTGGATTCGAAAGCAGTCCGGTGGCTCTGCTGCATTTTGTTGGATTGCGGACCTTTCATCCTGCAGCTCAGCAGCAGCTCCTGCTCCTGCTCCAACAAGATAACATTCACTGCTCTCCTTGTGTCCTGTGGACTCTGGTCTTGAATGTGCATCGTGGGCTTTTTTTGTCTTTGTAATCATAATATTGATTACTTATGGTCAATATTCTGAATTCAATGATTTTTTTGCTCCTTCCTATTGTATGATTTCTTATCTGTACCATCCTATTGGCAGGCGCGTCCCCGATGCAGCCGTGTCACTGGAAATGCAGGTTCATTTTCTGTGTCAAGTCAAATTCTCTCGTATGTTATCAGTGATCTGTTAATGTACTTGGCAATAAATCTTTTTCTGATTCTGATTCTGATTCTGGAGGCTGGTGCTGGGCGTGGATTCGGAAGTAGTCTGAACTATTCACCCCTTTCTTGGGAAGTCTGGTCGTAGCGCTGTGTTGCTGTTGTCGTTGGTAGAACGTGCGTCGGGTTGTCATGTCCCAGTGTTCCCAATAGACACGGGTTCTCTCTCCTGCAGCTCTGCAGCGGCTCCCTGAGGCTTATGCTGGCCAAGGATCAGAGGCGAATCCGGTTGCTGCCCTTTCTCCGGGCAGGAACGTGCTCTGGATTGGCATTGCTCTGATGGGTCCTGATGGGCTGTGAACTCTCTATCCTGCAGCGTTGAGGCAGCTCCTGGAGGCTGATGTCAGGGGAGGATGTGAGATGAGTCTGGTTTCTGCCCCCTCTCTCCTGGTGCTGATTATGGTGACTGCAATGTGTCATTGTCGCTAGCGACAGGACGCGTGCCGGGTTGTCGTCATTCACCAGGGTCCCCTTTGGCCATGAACTCTCTCTCTTGCAGCCCTGGGGCGGCTCCCTGAGGCTCATGCTGGGTGAGGATCGGAGGCCAGTCTGGTTTATGCCCTCTCTCCGTGTGTTGGCATCACTGCCCCGTGGCTGGGCAGGAGCGCACTCTTTCTCGGTGTATCGGGGAGCCACATTTGCCACATGGGAAGTGCCTCGTAGCGTTCCATTGATCGGCGGTGTTTACCTCGGCCTCTTCTGCCATATCACCGGGCCCTTCTGTGGTTACCGTGTGTGCTAGCAGTGTCTGGCTTGGCTGCTTGGCTTGGGCTGGTCCCACACCATCTCGACCTCCAACAACAAATTTGCACGTGCTAGCTAGGTGGCGAAGGTCCACGGCAGATTGTTGTGTCGTTAGCATTAGCTCTTCTCTTAGCCACGTGTTATTCATGCCTTCTGCTAGCTTGTCACGGATTAGCTCATCTTCTAAGGGTCCGACCGCACACGTGCTTGTTAAGACTTGGAGCTCCATGGCATAGTGTTGAGTTGACTCACCCTCTTGTTGTTTGTGGCAAAGAAGGCGATTCTTTGGGCCGTAACGTTGGTCGCATCATTGTAATATTTCTCCGTCAATGTCCTCGGTTTTGTGTGGGTCGTCCTCATCGCCAATTGTTATGTCTGGGAATGGTGTAAGGAACTGACAGAGCATCTTGCTGGATACACGAACTTTATTACAAAAACAGCGGTAGTACAGAGTGTTGTCAGTTGGGAGGTCACGCGCCAAAGATAAGATAAGATAAGATAAGATAAGCCTTTATTAGTCCCACAACGGGGAAATTCCAGGATTGCAACAGCACAGGGATAGCAACACTCAGAGCAACAATCAGAAGGCAAGAAAAAAAAAAAACAAGCAAGCAAGAGCAGCTAATATACATATGTACGTATTACTATAAAATATATATATATACACACACACACAGACACACAGTGCAGAGCATTGTAGCTGGATGGAATAAATATATGAATATATGAACACACAGTGCAGAGCATTGTAGCTAGATGGAATAAATATGTAAATATATAAACACCCACAGTACGGAGCATTGCAGCTAGGTGGAATAAATATGCAAGTATATAAACACACACAGTGCGGAGCAATGTAGCTAGATGGAATAATATGTAGATATATAAATATATAAACACACCCAGTGCTGAGCATTGTAGCTAGATGGAATAAATATGTAAATATATAAACACACACAGTGCAGAGCATTGTTGCTAGATGGAATGAAACAGCATAACCGTCTACTTAGTTATCCTACATGGTATGATTATGTGCCCATACATATTCTCACCCTCCATAGCGACCGGTAAGTTCCTAGTTGTATGCCGGAGGGGACCATTGTGTAAGTCTATTGCATCTTTTGCATTCAAAAAACTATTAGTTTGTTACGTCTTTTTGCTATCTCTGCGAGCAGCCCTGCTTAGGTTGTACAGTCTGACAGCCGTTGGTAGGAAGGACCTACGAAACCTCTCCCGATGTAAACTTGGTAAACATCAGACCAATGTTGGTGCTATGCATCTGTGCTGTTGGTGAGCTAGCGTTTTAAGTGAGATAGTCCATCGTTAGCATTCTTGATCTAGCTAGAAAACACGTTTAGTTAGAAAACACATTTTTACAAAGCTGGTGACATCTCAGGCCTCAGTATCAAGTTAAAAAAAAACCTTTTACCTGCGATTCAAGCTACACTAATAATTCAACCCTGGCTAGCACAGATTTGGCCCACAGTGGAAAGTCAGCTAGCGTAGCATTAGCCCTGCTAAGGACGGCCATTTTACAGGCTCCCTTCCTGTTCACTCTTTATACTGCGGACTTCTCACACAACACAACACACTGCCATCTACAGAAGTTCTCTGATGACTCTGCGATCGTTGGCCTCATCTCCAATGGAGATGAAGCTGAGTACAGAGGGCTTATCCAGGACTTCGTGGACTGGTGCCATCGGAACTGCCTCCAGATCAACGCGAGGAAAACTAAGGAGCTGGTGGTGGACTGCCGCAGGCATGGGCAGCCCCTCACAGTACCAGTAAATATACAGGGAACAGACATCGAGATGGTGACATCCTACTAGTACCTGGGTATTCATCTGAACAATAAACTAGACTGGTCACACAATACTGATGCACTCTACAAGAAGGGACAGCGCAGGCTGTTCCTGCTGAGGAGACTCAGGTCTTTTGGTGTACAAGGGGCGCTGCTGAAGTCATTCTATGACACGGTGGTGGCATCAGCCATCACTTTTGGAGTGGTCTGCTGGGGCAGTGGCATTACTGCAGCCGATAGGAAGAGACTGAACAAACTGATTAAGAAAGCTAGCTCTGTCCTGGGGCAGCGCCTTGATCCGATGGAGGAGATAGGAGAGAGAAGGACGGTGGCTAAACTGTCATCTCTGCTGGAGTCCGAGTTCCACCCTATGCAGGACATACTGAATGCACTGAGGAGCTCATTTAGCAGCAGACTACATCATCCCAGGTGCACAACCGAGAGGTTTCGTAGGTCCTTCCTACCAACGGCTGTCAGACTGTACAACCTAAGCAGGGCTGCTCGCAGAGATAGCAAAAAGAGAGAGGGAGGCTGTAAAATGGCTGTCCCTCACATTTATATGTTCGGCGTGATGATGTCACTGAGTGGCCGCATCATCACACCAACACTGACCAGACCTGTGGTTTTAGAACACCACCTTCATGTAATTGCGGTGGTTTGTCTGTCTGTCTGTCTGTCTGACTGTTAGCAGGATTACACAAAAAGTACTCAATGGATTTGGATGAAATTTTTACCAGAGGTAGCCATGGGCCACGGATGAACCCATTAAATTTTGGTGATGATCTGAGAGTGCACACCTCCACCAAAGACCTTGTTTGTATTTGTGCAGCAGGATTACACAAAAACTACTGTATAGATTTGGATGAAATTTTCACCAGAGGTGGACCTGGGGCTAGAAATGAACCTGTTACATATTGGTGATGATCCAAGAATGCATACCACCACCAAGGCTCTTACCTTGTCACAGTTTGTTAGCAGGAATACTCCAAAACTACTGGATAGACTTTGATGCACTTTTCACCAAAACTGGCTCGTGGCCTACACACAAACCCATTACAGTTTGGAGGTGATCCATGAGGGACGGAAGGAGCCTTGGTGGAGGTATGCGGTCTCTGAATGCTTTTCTAGTTTTTCCATGCATCTCAGCTCATCATCCACTCTGTCCCTGAGTACAACCGGGATCTTTCTGGGAGCATGAACGATAGGTGTCACTGTGTGGTCAATGTGGCATTCTCCTGGTAAGCAGCCTAGTCCTTCTAAGGGGTCACTATGCTCTTTCAGAATGTCATTTTGGGCAGCACAGTGGTGCAGTGTTTAGCACTGTGGCAGCACAGCAACTCACCCTTGGTTATGGGATCTCGGGTTCGATCCCACTCCCCTGGCCAATGGTGATCTTTCTGTGTGGAGTTTGCATGTTCTCCCCGTGTCTGCATGGGTTTACTCCGGGATTTCTCCGATTTCCTCCCACAGGGGCAAAAAACATGCAGATTAGGTTAATTGGCATCAACTGGGGAGGTGTGAGTTGTCCCTTGCACCCTCCTCCTTCCCCCCAGGCCACAGCTGTAAATAAGAATGTGTTCTTAATCTGCCCTGCCTGGTTAAATAAAGGTTAAAAAAATACAATGTTCCTTTCAAATGTCATGCATTCTTTTCAGCGGGTTGCGTTTCAAACATGTGGTTCCTCCCACTGTGGCTGGAACATCTTACCGTATGATCTCCAACTCAATGTGCTTTTTCCTTTATGCTCACGTCAGAGTTCTTTTGCCCAATGGCGCCATCTTTTGTTAAAAATAAGCAACAAGCTTGCTTTTACTTGAGTCTCCCGCCAATGTTGGGATTATCATGTCTAAATTGTCATTCCACTGCAGTCTGCACCAGTGTCCAGTTTAAACTTATCTGTTTTCTTATTTATTTTCAAACTCTCAGTCCAGTTTTTTTTCTCTGCTTCTGCTACAGACTCTGTTGCTCTGATGTGTCTTATTTTTCATTTTAACTGTGCCCATAAACATCTCATTTTTAGTCCGCTTTAGTCTGTAGCTTGACTCATTTTGCTCACAATTTCCCGTAGTTATGTTTTCTTTTTTATATATCTTTTGGCCTGACTGTCCTTATTTTATTCATTTGCACGTCTTCTGTCAGCACTTTAACTTGTCTGGATGTGATTTCACTTGTTCTGCAGATATCAGTTGCTTTTTCCAATGTCAAATCTGCATCTTACTTGTCATTAATTATGATACAAACATAAGTGTAAGTAAGGAGAGAGGGACTTGCCCCCCCCCCCCCCCAGTGGCAGAGCCAGGGGGTGATCAGGGGTGGCCGTGGCCTCCCTTGGCATAATCTTTGCCATTTTATCCACTACAGCAGCCACAGCTGTATTTGGCTCAGGTGGAACCTGTTATATATTAGTATGATGTATTATTGTGTGATGAGGGTGGTGGCTCCACCTTTCCGGTTCTGCCGCCACCCTGAGTATAAGAGGCTGAGGGGGAAGAGGCACGGTCTCTTTTGACCTTCACCTCTGCAGGAGCACGCTCTACAGGAGCGTCTTGTGTCTGTGAGACACATAGTAAAGTTGAGTTCTATTGCACCTCCGGCCTCGTTATTGAAATACAGATTATGGACATAACATTTGACAACGAGGATAAAAGTATGGATAAAGGTATTTCGGGCATTCAGCCATTTCTGGAGCTTCCTGGTGAGCCACTAGTGCCTTGGGAGAGGTGGTTTGCCGCGTTTGAGAATTATCTGGTGGCATTGAACCTCGGTGAGTTGGAGAAATTGCGTGCACGGGTAATATTGGTCCATAATCTTGGCATGGAGGGCCAGTGCATTCTGAGCACATTGGTAGTGAGCGACAGTTTTGAGGATGTGGTTGGGCAAATGGCTCACTATTTTCACACCCCTGAGAACGTCATAGTCTGGAGGATCCAGTTCTGACAGTGCCGCCAGCAGGCTGGATAGTCGGTGCAGCGGTATGTTGCTTACCTGCGCCAACTGGGTGGGGGTTGCCAGTTTGGAACTTTAGAGGAAGAAATGGTCCACGATCAGTTGGCGGAGCACACGTTGTGTGCAGCAGCATGGTCAGGACTCCTTACTCATTCCAGTGAGCTGACGTTGGCCAAAGCAGTGGAGCTTGCCCAGCAGTTCGAAGCAGCGGGTAAACTGTCATTTGGGACCAAGGTCATGGGACCTTGGTGAGAGAACAGCGTTGGGGCAACCCTACTCACAATCAGCGGCACAGGCTGTAGAACTGGATAGCGATGACAGCGTGGAAGACAAAGAAGAATACGCTGCCGCTATAAAAATTAGGTCCGCCCTGGGGTCGCCAAAGTGTTTTGACTGCGGGTCTACCAAGCACCGGTACAAGGTGAGAGAGTGTCCGGCAAAACGCAAATGTTGTGGCAAGTGTGGACTCCTAAATCATTTTGCCAGGGTCTGTAAAAAGTTTGAACGAGGGGAACGACGTGAAGTGGATTTCCCCGCCATGACTCCTACGGTTATTCACACCATATCCCAGAGCACAGAAGGCCGTACATATTTGACAGTTATGTTGGACGGCGAGGACGTGCCGTTGTTGGTGGACACGGGCGCGGTGAGGTCCGTGTTGAACTGGTCAACTGTGAGGAGTTTTTTCCCCTACCATCATGTGAGAGGTCTGTCAATGCCATTATGTGAGTATGGTGGTAATAGGCTGTCCATCATGGGTTTGCTAGAGCTGATGGCGAGGTACAAGACAATGGTGGTGTCCAACATACAGTTCGTGGTGACCGCGAGTGGGTTGAATGTGATGGGCTGCGATCTGTTTTATGGAATGGGCTTCTCAATTACCAGCAGCAGTGGGGAGGAATGGTTGGGCTGTGGTTTATGGGACAGGCTGGTTCCGCGAGTGGTCAATGATGCAGTCTGGGACAATACATGGCCTAGTATTCTGGGAGATGGACAGTACATTTACCACCCAGGGCCATCAGGGCCAGGTTCAGGTGCCAGGGCCCACATTACCCTAGGTGAGGGAACTGGGCGGCATGGTGGAACACCCGTAATAGCAGGTGAGGCTGTGAAGACAACCCCCTCTCCTTCCAGGGTTCGGCTTGGAGATACAGTAGGGCAAAAAAGTATTTAGTCAGCCACCAATTGTACAAGTTCTCCCACTTAAAAGATGAGAGAGGTCTCCAATTTTCATCATAGGTATACTTCAACTATGAGAGACAAAATGAGAAAAAAAAAATTCCAGAAAATCACATTGAAGGATTTTTAATGAATTAATTGGTAAATTCCTCGGTAAAATAAGTATTTGGTCAATAACAAAAGTTCATCTCAATACTTTGTTATATACCCTTTGTTGGCAATGACAGAGGTCAAACGTTTTCTGTAAGTCTTCACAAGGTTTTCACACACTGTTGTAGTAGATTAGTTTATTTGACAGGGACAGTGCAATAAACATAGACAATTAATCAAAGACAATCAATCTGATGTGTTGCACATAGAGTGTATAGCTATTAGCTAATTTGCAACTCTTGTCCCTGGATGGGCTTTAGAAAAAAGAATCAAGTAAAGATGGGAAAAAAAAAATAATAAAAAATATACACAATAACCACATACATCAATGCAGAGAAATTATAAATACACAATTATAAATATTATAAATATTATAAATACACAAATATAACAGCCTGACTCACACTTAACATAAATATTATAAATATTATAAATACACAAATATAACAGCCTGACTCACATTTAACACATATAACATAACTCACATTTGCCTATTTCAGGCCTTCCTCCCTCCGTCACTCACTATAAACAAACACATTTAGTCCTTCCCTTCATTCACTCTCACTTTGCAGACAATTAATTCATACATGAGTACATTCTTGTTTATTTTTCAGCCAGTTTTTAACATTTTTAGTGAATGTTTTAAAGTCCGTTATTATTTTAATTTCATTTGGCATTGTGTTCCAGATGTGACTGCCCTTTATAGAGAATGCTGTTTGTCCAAATGTGGTTCTGCGGTGGAATATTTTACAGTTATTGTTAACAGAACTCCTGGTGGCTCTGCTGCTGTCCTGTCTTTGGACGAAACCAGCAAGTGGCTCGGGTGCTGATTTATGGAAACATTTGAACGTTAATTTCAGAAGACAGAGATCAATGAAGCTCTCAAAACTCAATAGGTTGTATTTTTTTAAAACATTACAGTGATGCCACCTAATGGGCTTTTTGTCCAAGATTTTTAGGGTTTGATTATATAATGAACCTATATGTCTTATTGTGGAAGGGGCTGCTTGAGCCCAGACTGTCAAACAGTATGATATATGAGAAAAAACCATAGAATGCATATACAGTGCAGCTGCTTTGTAAGGTATGTAATATCTAATTAATTTAAAGCAGTTCAGATTTTTTTTTACTGTTTTTGAAATTTTCTTTATATGAAGATTAAATTTGAGTTGAGGATCTAGTACAATGCCAAGGTATTTGAATTCTGTAGCTAAACTGATGTCATGATCATGTATATTAACTTTAAAATGTTGCAGGTTACATTTTTTGATTGAAAAGCACATTGAGACTGTTTTCTGAAGGTTCAGCAATAGATGGTTCTTGAGGAGCCACTCTTGGACATCAACCATACTTGTAGACAGTACATCTGCAGCCTGTGCTGGAGTCTTGGCAGCTGTGTAAATAACTGCATCATCTGCATAAAGTTGGCATGTTGCAGCTGAGCAGTGTAACGGCAAGTCATTAATAAAAATGCTGAAAAGTAAAGGACCAAGAATGGACCCTTGTGGGATACCCATGCGGTTGTTTAAAAATGAGGATTTATCCTGGTGAACTTTTACACACTGTTCTCTATTCTGGAGATAAGATGCAAACCATTCTAATGTATTTGGGGAGAAGTTAAAAGATACCATTTTGGATAAAAGCAAACTGTGGTTTACAGTATCGAAAGCCTTTTTGAGATCTAGAAAAACAGCTCCTACCACATTACCCCTGTCCAAGGACTGTTTGACGTTTTCAATAAGGCAACAATTTGCTGTTTCTGTTGAGTATCCTGGTCTAAAACCAAATTGATGTGGATGAAGAAGTTGACTGTCTTGTAAGTAGTCTATCAGCTGTGTAGCTACAACTTTTTCAAGAACCTTAGATAGGACTGGTAAGATAGAGATTGGGCGGTAATTGCATATATCGTCTTTACTGCCTGATTTATGTACTGGTATGACGACAGCTTTTTTCCAGCCAGATGGAAATGTACTAGACCTAATGGAGAGATTAATGAGATGGGTCAGTGGTTTGATTAATATTTTGCTGTGCATTTTGAGAAAGGAGGTGCTCATATTGTAGATATCATTAGTTTTTGAGTTTGACAGTGTTTTAACAATACCAGCAATTAACTTCTCATTTACCTCATTGATGGGAAAAGTATCTGTTGGAAGTATGGAATTTGTGTTGTTGAGCACATTTGGCAGCACAAAAATTTTTGTTAAGTCTTCCACAGAGCCCACAAAGTGTGAATTAAATTCATTTGCTAAAGTAGCCTTGTCACTGACGGTCTTGCCATTGATTCTAAGTTCCTTTACCCCCTTCTGATCGTTTTTTTTATTAGTTAAGTTATTTAAATGCCTCCATAGGGAACTGTTGTTACCCTTTGCATGATCTATCAGTTTATTGTAATAAGATATTTTTGATTTTCGCAGCTCATGTACCACTTTATTTCTTAAACTTTTATACACAAGGTGATCATTTTGTAGTTTGGAGGTTAGTGATGTTTTCAGTGCATAGTCTCGTCTCTTCATAAGTTTTCTTATTTCATTATTTAACCATGGTAGGCTAATCTTCTGTTGTCTACTTTTAATTTGCTTTGAAAATTTTTCTATAGACTTTGTGATTGTTGCAGTTATAAAATTACAACAATCATCTACTTCACATGTTGACATGAGCTGCTCCCAATTTTGATTCTCTAAGTAATGTTCAAACTCCTCATTTTTTGATTTGGGGATAATAAAATTTGATTTGTCAATATCGACTCCCCCAAAATACTGTAGTCGCTTTTTAGTAAGTTTCCTGACAGCAAGAACCATGTTATGATCTGAGAGACCAGTTACAAGATTATAGGTTCTGGTTATTCGTTCTGGTTTATTAGTAAATACCATGTCAATAAGTGTTCTGGATTGTTTGGTTATCCTGGTGGGTCCTTTGATGATTTGCTGGTAATTAAATTTAGTCATTTGCTGGTATTTTGGCCCATTCCTCCATGCAGATCTCCTCTAGAGCAGTGATGTTTTGGGGCTGTCGCTGGGCAACACAGACTTTCAACTCCCTCCAAAGATTTTCTATAGGGTTGAGATCTGGAGACTGGCTAGGCCACTCCAGGACCTTGAAATGCTTCTTACGAAGCCACTCCTTCGTTGCCCGGGCGGTGTGTTTGGGATCATTGTCATGCTGAAAGACCCAGCTATGTTTCATCTTCAATGCCCTTGCTGAAGGAAGGAGGTTTTAACTCAAAATATCACGATACATGGCCCCATTCATTCTTTCCATTACACGGATCAGTCGTCCTGGTCCCTTTGCAGAAAAACAGCCCCAAAGCATGATGTTTCCATCCCCATGCTTCACAGTAGGTATGGTGTTCTTTCTCCTCCAAACACGACAAGTTGAGTTTTTACAATAAAGTTCTATTTTGGTTTCATCTGACCATATGACACTCTCCCAATCCTCTTCTGGATCATCCAAATGCTCTCTAGCAAACTTCAGATGGGACTGGACATGTACTGGCTTAAGCAGGGGGACACGTCTGGCACTGCAGGATTTGAGTCCCTGGTGGCGTAGTGTGTTACTGATGTAGCCTTTGTTACTTTGGTCCCAGCTCTCTGCAGGTCATTCACTAGGTCCCCCCATGTGGTTCTGGGATTTTTGCTCACCGTTCTCGTGATCATTCTGACCCCACGGGGTGAGCTCTTGCGTGGAGCCCCAGATCGAGGGAGATTATCAGTGGTCTTGTATGTCTTCCATTTTCTAATAATTGCTCCCACAGTTGATTTCTTTAAACCAAGCTGCTTACCTCTTGCAGATTCAGTCTTCCCAGCCTGGTGCAGGTCTACAATTTTGTTTCTGGTGTCCTTTGACAGCTCTTTGGTCTTGGCCATAGTGGAGTTTGGAGTCTGACTGTTTGAGGTTGTGGACAGGTGTCTTTTGTACTGATAACGAGTTCAAACAGGTGCCATTAATACAGGTAACGAGTGGAGGACAGAGGAGCCTCTTAAAGAAGAAGTTACAGGTCTTTGAGAGCCAGAAATCTTGCTTATTTGTAGGTGACCAAATATTTATTTTACCGAGGAATTTACCAATTAATTCATTAAAAATCCTTCAATGTGATTTTCTGGATTTTTTTTCTCATTTTGTCTCTCATAGTTGAGGTATACCTATGATGAAAATTGGAGACCTCTCTCATCTTTTAAGTGGGAAAACTTGCACAATTGGTGGCTGACTAAATACTTTTTTCCCCCACTGTACCAAGAAGCATGGGGCTGCAACGGCTACGCCAGCATTCAAAATGAAAGAGATTGGGGCAGGACCGGCTGGCACGGGAAACAGACGTACCACACAGGAACACTGCAGGCCCAGTCGGGATTCGTGGAGGTCTCGCCGGTGTGGTGCTGCCCTGTGAGGAAGCCCATGGAGGACATTGTGGACATGGGAAGACAAGGAGAGTTTCTCTAAGAGTCGGTGACATGGTTCGACCCAGGAACGAGGCTCGACTGAGAGATGCCCATGGGAAGAGGAAGGGACGTGACGACCAGGGGCGGCTGAAGGTTACGGCTGTTCAGTAGGACTGTGACGATGGGATGTCACCACTGTATGACTTGTTGTATTGTGTGATTATGTTATATTTGTAATGTTGTAAATGTCAGTATGATTATTTGTTAAAATGCACACAGTATTTTGGGATTTGTCTTTGTTAATTTGAATGCCCTTGGGAGATAACTATTATGGTTAAGTATTTGGTAAAATAATTGATAAAGGATTTATTTCACATACCTTTGCCAACATGCGTCCTGTGGGTGTCCAGGCAAAAGATTCTGTGAGGGGTTGAGGGCCTTTTATAGGACACCAGCAGGAAGGAAACATGTATGGTAAATTAGAGGGGTGGTTTAACATTTGTAAATAAGGGTTGAAATTATTTATTGAATTATTTATATTGCTATTTATTGTATGTTATTTATATTTATATTGTATATACTTGGAGAAATTATTTATGTATTTTTAGATGTTAGTGGGTATGTGTTAAGAATAGGAATGTTGATTGTTTTACCTGGGATTATGGTAGGGGCTAATCAGCCCTAATTATCTCGTATATTATATAACAGGCGTGAGATATCGAGTAAGAGATTGCAGATTGCAGATTGCTGATTCCAGATTGCTTATTGTTCTTGATATGCTTCTTGGTTGGCAAAGTGCAGTTTGTTTAAAGGATCGTGTCAGATGTTTTCCTGGAAATTTACTTGTAAGATTATTGAAATAAATGGACTAATGGAAGATTGAAATCTGCCTCGCCTCGACGCTATATATTCTCACATTTGGTGGCAGCGGTGGTCCGTTGCCGGGACGTCGTGGCGTTTGGGGGACGGAAGGACCCATGTCGAGGAGAAAAGCGAGGCAGGAGTAGCAGCCTGACCTAGACGCAGGTGTGGTGGCTGAGGACCCGGGAGTCAGCGGACTGGGCGAGCTCGAGGAGCTAACGAGCCTGGTGAAATCTTTGGTGCGTTCGCTGACTCTCAGAGATCGCCAGCTGGAGGAAGAAGCCGCTCTCCGTGACCAAAGGTGGCAGGCTGTGAATGAGCAAATTTGTTGGGTGCAGTCGTGGGTTATGGAGCTGAGAGAGGAGTATGGGAGCCGGGCGGAGCATAGTGGTGACGACGGCGCTTCGGGGGAGGACCCCAGGTTGACGGCCAGTCGGGTCGGCCTGCAGGAGGAAGATTTGCCATTGCGGGTGAAGCCGAGGAGGACACCAGTGCACCACGAGCCCAGGCTGAATCCTCTCTCACCTGAGGACGATATCGAGCATTACCTGACAACGTTTGGGAGGATTGCTACAGTCTGCCGCTGGAGGGAAGAAGAGTGGGCTATCCATCTTGTTCCTCTACTTACAGGTAAAGCGCGGAGCGCATATGTACTGATGGATGTTGCTGACACGGATGATTATGGGAAAGTCAAAGAAGCTATTTTGAATAAATATGAAATCACATCTGACACATATAGGAGGAGGTTTCGGTCCCTGGACATTCATCAGGACGAAATCCCTTGTGAACTTTATATACGCCTAAAAGACCTGTTATATAAATGGATTAAACCAGAGACCCTATCTTTAAAAGACATTATGGAACAATTAATTTTGGAACAGTTTTTGCGCATGGTGAACCCGGAACTGGGAGTCTGGATACAAGAGCGGGACCCGAAGACTGCAGAAGATGCTGCTCGTCTGGCGGAGGTTTTTCTGTCAGCCAGGTCTGGGAGCAGGAGACCTACTCTCAGCCGTGACAGATCTTTCACCACACGGAGTGAGTTTAATGAAGGTGAAAGGGGTGGTCCAGCTTGAAATAGGTTGTATTCCAGGCCCAGTCAGATCACAAACAGCAGACATGATAATAGCAAAAAGTCACGAGTTGTTGCAAATAAGGATATACACTGTTATCAGTGTAATAAAATCGGTCACACCCAATATTCATGTCCTGCCACAAAGAATCAGAAACCGTCATTATTATGTTCAGTTCCTAGACCCACTTGTTCAGCCTCAGTGCACAGTGGAGTATATAAAACAAAAGTGTTGCTTAATGGTCAGTGTGAAGAGGCCCTGTTAGATTCGGGCTGTTTTCAAACAGTTGTGCTACCTAGTTTGGTCCCTAGAGATATGTGGAATGAGTCAGAAATAAATATCAGTTGTGTCCATGGGGATAAGAAACTGTACCCGACTGTTGAGGTTTATTTAACAGTAGGGGGTCAAACTTATCTCCTTCCTGTAGCTCTTGTGCCTGATTTGCCTTATCCTGTTATTCTTGGCAATGATGTTCCAACTTTGTTGGACATCATACAACAGGTTAGAGAGGAACAAATGGAGGAGAGACAGGCAGGTGGCGCTGTTGAGCAGAGAATAAATACACCTGTGGTGAAAAATTGTAATATGGTGACAACTAGGGCACAGAGGGCACAGAGGGCTGCCAATGCTCTTCAGGAATTACCATTTTATGATTCTGAGATAGAGGCAGGCCCTATTAAGCAACCCAAATCCAAGGCTCAGAAGAGAAGAGACAAGGTGTTAGCGTCAGCAAAGAACTTGGGTGAAGAAACACCACAGCTAAATCAGTCAGTAGAGTTTGACATCCCTCCTGACATAGCTACATTGCAGAAAGCTGACCCAACACTTAAACCATGGTTTGATAAAGTCTCGGAGATTGAGGGTGTGAAACAGGGTAAAACTGATTGTTTGGCTGAGGCCTTGTATGTCATTAAAAAGAGCGTTTTATATCAACAGCATGGTGAAGTTATGGCCATAGCTTTGCCACAGGACCTCACACCAAAGATTGTGGAACTAGGACATGTTATCCCTTGGGCAGGTCATCTGGCATTTCAAAAAACTTTGCAGAGAATTGCTAGAAGGTTTGTGTGGCCAGGAATGTATACCCAGATAAAGGACTTCTGCACAATGTGCTCAATATGTCAGATTACATCATCTAGGGGAGTAGCACGTGCCCAACTGCAACCATTACCAATCATTGGAACACCTTTTGATAGAATAGGGATGGATGTAGTTGGCCCCCTAGAGAGAAGCTCCTCGGGTAATAAATACATTCTAGTAATTTGTGACTATGCTACTCGGTACCCAGAAGCCTTTCCCCTGAAATCTATCAAGGCTAGGCAGGTTGCCAACTGCCTTATCCAGTTGTTTTCAAGGGTAGGCATACCCAGAGAAGTTCTAACAGACTGCGGAACAAATTTCTTGTCAAAACTGTTGCAGCAGGTATATAAACTGTTGGGTATTAAGGGTATTCAGACCACCCCATATCACCCTCAGACTGATGGACTAGTGGAGCGATTCAATCAGACTCTTAAGAATGTGCTGCGGAAATTTGTTTCTGAAACGGGCTCAGATTGGGATCAATGGGTACCTTATTTAATGTTTGCTTACCGGGAGGTGCCCCAGGCTTCAACAGGGTTCTCACCTTTTGAACTGCTGTATGGTCGTCAGGTGAGGGGCCCACTGGACTTATTAAAGGAGCACTGGGAGAGTCCACCGAGTGATCAGGACAATGTGGTCTCTTATGTTATTAAGATGAGAGAAAAACTGGATCGAATGACTGCTTTGGCTCAGGAGCACATGAGGACGGCGCAGACCAAACAAAAAACTTGGTATGACAAGAAGGCCAGAAAAAGGGTTTTTCACCCAGGACAACAGGTTTTGTTATTGCTGCCCTCGTGTGACAGTAAGCTGTTGGCTCGATGGCAGGGGCCATATGAAATTTCTAAAAAACTAAGTTCAGTGACATATGAACTATATATGCCCGACAGAAAGGTAAAATATCAGACCTTCCATATTAACTTATTGAAAGAGTTTCAGCGGCCTGGTCATCAGCAGCAGCAACCTGTTCTTCAGGAGACACATCAGCTCTTGATTTGTGCGACGGAAGTGGATGAGGAGAAAGAACAGTCCTTTCACACAAATGTGTCAGAGCCTTATTTATTTCAAGTGTCTCATTTGCAGGTGGATCAGCGGAGAGAGTTAGAGGCACTATTGGATCCAGAATTGTTTCAGGAGAGACCTGGTTTCACCACATTGGTATGTCATAAGGGTTATTTGAAAGAGGAAACTGTTCCACGTAGAAAATCATATAGGATCCCGGAACGATTGGTACCAAAAATGAGGCATGAAATTGATTTGATGTTGCAGCTGGGAGTGATTGAGGAGTCAGCCAGTGAATGGTGTAGCCCAATTGTGCTGGTCCCCAAAAAGGACGGCTCATTAAGATTCTGCATTGACTTCAGATACCTTAACTCAGTATCTAAATTTGAGTCATACCCCATGCCCCGGTTTGACGAATTATTAGAGAAAGTGGGCAAGGCTAGATTTATTTCTACTTTGGACCTATGTGACGACCCCTCTGACGACCTCCACCACCTCACAGTCACCCACACCGACGTCCGTAACGCACTGAGTCATATCAACGTACGTAAGGCTGCTGGCCCTGACGGCATTCCTGGGCGTGTGCTGAGGGCATGCGCTGAGCAGCTGGCAGGGGTCTTCACAGACATCTTCAACCTGTCCCTGGCCCAGGCCGTGGTGCCAGCGTGCTTCAAGACCACTTCTATAGTACCAGTGCCGAAACATTCAACACCATCGTGCCTAAATGACTATCGCCCTGTGGCACAGACGCCCATAGTCATGAAGTGCTTTGAGCGACTGGTCTTGGCACAGCTCAAAAAATGCCTGCCCCCTACAATGGACCCTCACCAGTTTGCCTACCAGAGCAACAGGAGTACAGAGGATGCGTTTCTACAGCGCTGCACTATGTACTCTCACACCTGGATGACAAGAACACCTACGGAAGAATGCTTTTTGTTGACTTCAGCTCAGCATTCAACACAGTTATCCCCTCCAAGTTGCTCACTAAACTTGGGGACCTGGGAATTAGTACCTCCACCTGCAACTGGATCATGGATTTTCTGACCAACAGACCCCAGCATGTTAGGTCAGGCCCCAACCGTTCTTCCATCATCACACTCAACACTGGTGTACCACAGGGCTGTATGCTCAGCCCATTCCTCTACTCCCTCTTCACCCATGACTGCAGGCCTATGTATGGATCCAATTCCATCATAAAGTTTGCAGATGACACCACAGTGATTGGACTCATCAGGGACAATGATGAGTCAGATTACAGGGCAGAGGTTGAGCACTTGGCTACTTGGTGCGCTGACAATAACCTGCTCCTTAACACCAACAAAACCAAGGAGCTCATAGTGGACTACAGGAAGGAGAGGGGAGAGACACATGACCCCATCCATATCAATGGCATAGCTGTTGAACGTGTCCCCAGCTTCAAATTCCTGGGGACCCACATCTCGGAGGACCTGTCCTGGTCAGTTAACACCACCAGCCTGATCAAGAAGGCCCATCAGCGCCTCTTCTTCTTGAGGACACTGAAGAAGAACCATCTGTCAACTGACATCCTGGGCAACTTCTACTGCTGCATGATAGAGAGCACCCTGACCAACTATGTCACAGTCTGGTATAGGAGCTGCTCCGTCGCTGACCATAAGGCGCTGCAGTGGGTGGTGAAAACTGCCCAACACATCACAGGGACTCCACTTCCATTTATAGAGGACGTCTACAGGAAAAGATGTCTGCGCCGGGCACGCAGCATTCTTAGGGACTCCAACCATCCTGCTCATGGACTGTTCCAGCTTCTCCCCTCCGGAAGGCGTTTCAGAAGCCTTCGGACTAGAACCAGCAGGTTTTTGAACAGTTTCTTTCCAACAGCTGTCACGTTATTGAACTTAGTTCCCCGCTGACTCTCTTACCATCATCTCTTACCATCCTCACCTGTACATAACTGCCCATCTAAGTTAGATGGGCAGTTATGTACCCAGTACATAACTACGTACGTACCCAGTTATGTAACCAGTACTCTTAACTTTCTGCACTGCTGCATATATTTGCATATATTTGCTTAAATTGCACATACTGTCAATTACTGTATATACTGCACTGCTGTCCTTTGCACTTCTGATTGGATGCTAAACTGTGTTTCGTTACCGTGTATTCATACATGTGTAATGACAATAAAGTTGAATCTAATCTAATCTAATCTAATCTAATCAGATGAAGCACAATGACCCAGCAATGCATGACTCCAAAAAGGCTCCTTAAGTACATACATTGCTGGCTCCACAAATTGGGCACACCTGGGTGAGGAGCAGGGAGATGGCACACAGGAGTGGGAACAGCTGGCAGTAATAGAGAGGGGGCATGGTCAGACTGGCAGACAGTTAGACAGCGCTCTCTCCAGCGTGAGCCCAAGAGACTGCCTCACCGCTGCCAGCAAGCAGTAGCTATGGGTATGGCAAAGCACACAGAAATACATACTAACATACATGCAATGTGGCACAAACCCACAGAGAGGCCAAGACCAAGCCGGGGGGAACCAAGCCGGCTCGGTTCCTGACAGTGCCCCTCCTTTAAGGGATGGATTCCCAGACACCCAAGGTAACATCCCAGACCCCCCCTCCCCCCTCCCCAACAGGAACAAACAACATGAACCTGGGTGGGAGGTAGGGGGAACAGGAAAGGTGGGAACACAACACCCCGCCCAGAGACCACAATTAACCCCCTGAAGTCCATGGGTGTTGGGGGTCAGGAGGCCGACCAGAGTCTCAGGCCCAGCAGAAGGTCCAGTGAACGGAATTCGGCGGCCTGCCGGAAAAAATGGGCCCCCAGACCCGGGGAGTCAATCCTTCCGGCGGCCAACCAGTGTTGTTTAGCCACCAGAACCGAAGGGGTGAAGCAGGAGGTGGCCTGCTCACCGGAAGGCTCACTGGTGGGTGACCGGACCGTAGAGAGGGAACCTCCATGGCGTCAGACAAGAAGGAGAAGGGGGCCACGGCATCCTCAGGCAGATCCATAGCACCCTGACCTGGCCGGCTCCACTGCACCCATGATAGACCCCGACTGGGCCGGCTCCGCTGCACCCACGATGGACCCTGACCAGGCCGGCTCCGCTGCACCCACGATGGACCCCAACTAGGCCGGCTCTGCTGCACCCATGGTGACCTCTGGCTGAAGCTCTGTTGCACCCATGGTGACCTCTGGCTGAGGCTCCGTTGTACCTGCAGTGACCTCCGGCAGAGGCTCTGATGCACCTGCGGTCTGCATCTGCGGTGAACTCCCCAATGGGGGAGGTCATGCTCCTCTTGACCCCTGGTGCTGCTCTCCGATCCTTGGAGGCCTCTGGTGGGATCAGCTGTTCTCCAGCGACCTTGTCAGGGGGCTCCAAATCCAGAGAGGGAGAAAGACAGACTGGATCAAGGTCACCGGCAGCAGCAGAGCCCAGTGAGGCAGTCCTGGGAGCTACTGGAAGCTGCCCCAGGTCCTCCTCACCATGAGTTGGGCAGTGTGACATCGACATAGAAACTATTGCCATAATGGTGCACACTTGCCTGAACTCGGGCTCCACCGCCATCCAGGATTCCAGTGATTTAGGGTGCGCAGGTTCCTCCGGTCCGTCAGGTGCTGCACCCCCGTCGATCTCCTCTAGAACCACTGGGCCCGCGTCATTGTGAGGTAGACCCTCCCAGGCCTCTGGTCCCGCTCCCCTCGAGTGACCTGGATCTGGTGCGGGCAAGCTCGTGGAGGGGTTGGGTGAGGTTGGGTATGGGGGCACCACATGCCGCTGGGGCAGAGCACTCAGGGGGTTGCTCACCCCCGAGTCTCCTCACCAGGAGGCAGGCAAACTTGTTCATCAAGCATAAAAGTTAAATGAGAAGTAACTTGCCTGTCCTCCTGACACGAGATGTCCTCAACGGCCTCCGAGATGTCTCCCCCCTCCGGGTGTTCCTTCTTGTGCAGCGCTGGTGAGACCGGAGGCCTCCTTCTGCGGGGGTTCCTCTTCTTCTTCCTCCCGGATGGTTCAGGGAACAGTTTGTCCAGGATGTAAAGCGCCGAGCTGGACAGGGAGTCACTCGTGCTGGGCAGCTCCGTCTTCTCCGGAGAAGGAAGTGGAGTGGTCACAAGGAGCTCGAGCACTGGGGGACCCTCGTCCGACTCCTCCTTGACCTGGCAGTTGAGCGCAGTGAGCAGGTTCGACCAATCCTCATCCGTCGGCAAACCCAGAGATGAAATTTTCACAGCCGGGGAAACGCGTCCTTGGGCCTCCCTCTCGCGGCGCTCCTTCTCCATCTGGTGGTCGAGCAGGGCCAGTCTCTGCTCCTCCCTCTCACGATGCTCCTCCTCGACCCGGCGATTGAGAGCAGCAAACAGGTTTGACCACTGTTCATCCGTCGGCAAGCCTGTGGATTGAGCAGGCGCGGGGGGTGGAGCCCTCACAGCCGGGGAAGCGTGTCCTTGGGCCTCCCTCTTGTGGTGCTCCTCCTTGATCTGGTGGTCTATCATGGCCAGCAACCCCAGTCTCTCCTCCTCCGTCATGACGTCTAAGGATTGGGAGGGCGCCGGCCCAAGAGAAGATGCAGGTGCTTCCACCGGTGTGGTTACAGGAGAATGCCTCCGTGCGGGGCCCCTGGGCAGCGTCATCCAGGGCCCCAACCTCCTCCACCACCTGGCGGCTCGGTTCTTGGACCGGCAGGCACTCAGGGAATGAGGAAAGAGACACGGAGAGAGGAAGAAAAGAATTATTATCTGCAGCAGGAGGAGAGGACCCAGCGGACTGCTGAAATCGGGCACCTTTCATGGCTGCCCCGTCATTGGGATGCGCCTTTCATGCGCGCCCAATGTCAAGTCAAATTCCTCGTATGTTTACTTGTTTACTTGTAAATGTGCTTGGCAATAAATCTGATTCTGATTCTGATTCCCTCGGGAGACAGACAAGGTTTGGTGTTATCAGATTGTACAGAATGAAAAAACACTTGTCTGTCATCCCGGTGTTTGAAGTTGACAGCTGCAGCAAATGAACAGTCAGCCCTCTCCGTGTCTGCGGAGATCTGGCTCCTTTCAATGGTTTGTGGAGGAGCCGTCTCCATGGCTAAGGAGATGGGCGTTCCCTGGGTGGCCCTAGCAGACCTCACGACCGCTGGAGGGGAGGTGACAACTGCTGAAGACGAGGAGGGCTTCTCCTGGTGTCTCCTCGTGGGATGACGCTGATTCTGGGTGGCCGGCGCTGATGGTGAGGTGGGGGAGAGAATGGCTGCAAACTGTGGAGCACATTCCCGCTCAGGCTCCGCAAGGAACTCCGCTCTCCCCACATCAGGAAACATGTGCTGGAGCGCGTAGACTGAAGCAATCAAGTCTGCATACTAAGGGTAATCCCAGAGACCAGGATGCACTTCCAGGATTCCCTCCGCTGCATCCAGGCTGCTCCACTTCGCCGTGGGTCCATGGGCTTTGTGGGCCTCATCCATAAAGTCCTGGATGAATATTGCTGCCCATTCCTCTTCCACCGTGGGATGCCTCGCTGCTGATTTCCTCCAGCTGGCGTGGGAGTGGCACGCCAAAGGCATAGTGGGGCAAACCGATGGGTGAAAAACAGTACAAAAAATAGAAAAAGAGCAATGTGTGGTTGTACCTACTAAATCCTCTTTCTCGATGTCTGGGTCATTCTGTCATGAACCCTCCCATGCGCTTTTCCTTTGCGCATGGTGAGGGGTGAAATAATGAGGATTTACGCACAGGTTAACGCCACACATTTATTAATATGACAAACAGACAGTTACAGTTATTGTTTCCTCAGAAGCTTAAGAAGTCCTTCTGGATGCTCTACAGTCTACAGGGGAGAGTGATAGGGGAAAACACACAGTAATTACTCACAGAGCTGGAGCAGTCCAGTTAGTTCAAATAAGCGCAGAGAGAAACCGTCTTTGACCTTGACTTCACTAGACAATGAACGATCAGATGAAGCACAATGACCCAGCAATGCATGACTGGAAAAAGACTCCTTAAGTACATGCATTGCTGGCTCCACAAATTGGGTACACCTGGGCGAGGAGCATGGGAGATGACACACGGGAGTGGGAACAGCTGGCAGTAATAGAGAGGGGGCGTGGTCAGACCGGCAGACAGTTAGACAGCGCTCACTCCAGCGTGAGCCCAAGAGGCTCCCTCATCGTTGCCGGCCAGAAAGCAGTGGCTATGGGTACGACAAAGCACACAGAAATAGAAATACATACTAACATACATACAATGTGGCACGTACCCACAGAGAGGCCAGGACTGAGCCAGGGGGAACCAAGCTGGCTCGGTTCCTGACACCTGCTCTGCTAAGTTTCTGTGACCGAGGGATGTAATCTCCCAGTTCATGAAGATTAGATTTATAGACACTTTGTCTGTCTCCAAAGATGCCACAAGGACGTCTCTCTCTTTGTTTGTCTATCCTCAGAGCTATCCTTAGAGCTATAAAAATACCATGCTCAGAAGGTATGGTCAGATTGATACATGAACGACTCTGGGGATGTTCAATGTATTCACTCTCCTGACCAGAAAATAAATGGCTCATAACTCAGAATCTGACTATTGAATTTTTGACTCAAACTCATTTAATTCAATTTTATTCTAACATTTGGTGCCCGAACAGGGACCCAAACAAAACCTCAGGTGTGGACTCTGGCGGTTTCGGCCTTGGGACTGTGTACGGTCTGAGGGACGAGACCCGGTTTGGAGCGGACAAAAACGTGATCCCCTCGAAGGTCCGGAGACCCTGGGGGAGCTGCTCTGCTGGTTGACGGGTCACCAAGAACTCTAGGGGCGGCTTGAGAGTGAGTACATTTATTTATTGATTGACCATGGGCCCCGAGGGAAAAGAGGGTAAAAAAAGTTGTGTTTGCTCCCTGGGATGAGAGAGTTCCCGAGGGTAAATGTTGTGCTAAGCGCTTGACACCGCAAAGTCTGGGGTACGCTTCTGCTTGCCATAGCCATAGTTCGGTTCGATTCAGTTTTGGTCTGGAGCAGTTCGGGAATCGACGAGGTGAATGTTTAGCTGTGTTGTTGATGCGTGGAATCCGTGCAAGAGTTTCCAATAAAATTGCAGTGAGCACTGATTTACGAAACGGTGCAAGAGTCTCGAGTAAAATTGCAGTGAGCACTGATTCAAGTGAACTGGTAAAAGGAGTGTTAACCTTTGTTATAGCGCTGGTTTGAATAAAATTACTGCAGTTCGTTTGTTTGTCTATTTGTTCATTTTTGTCTGTCCTGGTGAGAGAGAAAAAGGAGATTCCACGGAGGCGGAAGGAGCAGATCAAATGGGAGTTTTAAAGTTGTTGTTGTGGATTTTTGGTCATTGTAGAGAATAAAAGGGATGGTTAGATAATTATTGTTCTCCGGGGAAATGATGAAAATTGTGGGAGTTTGCAAATAATACTTTTGGGTAAGAAAATGAGTTGTGTTTTCACAGTGGTGAAGAGAAAAAAATAATAGGGGTTTACAGTGTGCGGCTGCCAGATGTGAGCTTTCCCCGCTGGAGTTGCCATTTTTGGAGATTACTTTAAGTAATTTTCGTGCTGTTTTTTGTGTGTGTGTGTGTGTGTGTGTGTGTGTGTGTGCACGGCTGCCTAGCTGTGACCATGAGTGGATAAGACAGAGTGAGAGAAAAAGCTGCATTTGAGTGTGACTGTGTGGGCCCTGTGTGCGTGTTTGTTTGAAAATACCATCAAGCAGTTAATCTGTGTGAGTGGGAAACAAAGAGAAGAGAGAAAAAAAAATGGGTTCCTGCTGTAGCAAGCAGCAGAGCACAGGAGAAGCTCAAACTATTCAGGCAGGTAGGAAAAACAGCTCGTTTTTTGCTGTAATGGTTGCAGAACACAGCAAGATGAAAATGAAATCTATGTGTTGTCTGGTGATGGAAAATATATGAACAGAAGGGACAGGAATAGCACAAGATTCTTGGCAAAATGGAGATGTAAATTTAAATTCTCTGGCAAACTTAAGGTCACTGACTGCGAGAGCTTAGTCTCTGCTATTATTAGCAGCTGATGGAAGCAGATAAAAAGAGTTAAAATATGGCTTATTGAATCAGAACAATGGCTTCAAGTTGCAAGGAAGCATCAGGTTGATTTAGACCTGGTGACAGTGAACAGAAAAAAAAGAACTCCAAGGACTCAGACATTTACAAGAAAAAAAGACTTGACTGATGTGTGTCCTATCTCTCCCACTTTCCGAGGTGATGATGATTACGGGGCCCAGGGACGGTGCCTCACCCCTCCTCCTCTCTACCCCAGCCTTGAGACGGGGGCGGCCCCCACGGCACCAAGTGCAGATTCCCCTCCTCCCCCTCCCCCTCCCTCTCCTGCTGCTGCTGCTCCTCCTCCTCCTCACAGCTTAGACTGTGACGTCAAACCAAAAGTTAAGAAGGACTGGGGTTCCAGAGAGCAGCCACCAAGGGTCGCCAAAGAGCTAAGTATGCACCGTCTCGCTATGCAATTTCACACACACTCCCACCTTCATCTACAATCAAATCCATAAAAACTGAACAGTATGATGGGTATAACATCACAGATCAGTACCCCGTGATTGAACTCTCTAATCTAGCTTATACAGGTCCACCTACAGATAGTAATCAAGCACAGGCCAACCCACAATTCTGGTCTATCACCTGGACTGATGCAGATTTTTCTGAAGCGGTTAAAGAAATTCCACACCCCAAAGACAAACCTACACAGTTTTTTTTGAAGGGATGGCAAACCTCCTTGAAAGTTTTAACTTAAGTGGTGAAGAGACAGAGAGGGCCTATGGAAGGGTCCTAAAAGGTGATTGGTGTGCAGTTTCGGGTGATTGGAACCCAAAAGATGAAACAGGTCATATCCTGCCACCAATAGATGCAGAATTACATCTACATGTAACTCACTTAAATGAACGCATTGGAAACAAGTGGAGATTAAAACATGATTGGAATGCTATACAGAATACAACTCAGAACAAGACAGAAGGTGTTGAAGCCTATAGAAGCAGATTACAAGATGTTTTCGATAATCATTCCGGTTTGAGCAAAACTGGTAAAGATACAGGGTCAGAACTCTACTGGCAACATTTGAAAAGTGTGTTTCTGCAGAACATACACCCACATTTGGCACAGTACATACACAAACACCTGGTGACATACCGCACATGTGCATTTACAGATGTGCTGACTTATGCCAAACATGCAGAAAGATTAGAGGAGGACCGGCTGCAGAGGGAGGAAAAGAAGTCTAAGTTGAAGCCAACTCCAGTTTATGTAATTGCTGACCCTCTGGGGGAGGCCTCAGCTTCCCCCACCTCTGTATTTTTTCAGGGTCCACCACGAGGAAGGAGGAGGGGCCGCAGGGCTGGGGCTGCCTACCCGCGACGGTGGGACTGTGACGTCTGTCGGCGTTGTGGACAGCTGGGCCACTGGAAAAAGGACTGCCTTGTGCGCCTGCTGAGCTGGGGAGAGGGGAGGGGAGTGTGCGCCGCCCAGCCACCAAGACAAGAACCAAGACATCCCAACATGTGACTAGCCGAACCAAAGCTAAGTACAACAGTTGACGATGACAATGCCACAGCTGACATTTTTCATTTTGCCTGACTTTGACCTAATAATGACATTAGAGTGTTTACCAGAGATTACGTTGGAGGTTCAGGGGGCTCCACTGAGGTTTCTTTGTGACACAGATGCTTGCAGATCAGTCATTTCAGGGATGGATGTTGAGGGGTTCCAAAAATCAGAACACACAGTAATTGTTAAATCAGCAAACGGTAAACAGAAAACAGAATATCTCTCCGAAATTATAAAAGTACGGGATCCTGTCATAGGGGACATTGCAGAAGGTTCATTCATTCATGCATGTCCCGCTACCTACTAGGCAGAGATTTGCTTACAACTCTCAATATCGCCATAATTCTGTTACAACTCACTCTCACCTGTCTCCTGCTTCAGCTGCGCGCACACCTACGCCTCATCAATCCCGGGCTATATAGCCCGCTCTGCCTGGAGCCTCGGCCTGGAGCCGTCTGCTCATCAATGTTCTCAACTCCAGTGCACGCCCGCTCCCTTACGGCCTGCGCCTCTCGTTTGATTCCTCGCCTAGCACGTAAGCTATTCCTCCACTCACCTTCTCTCCAGTCTCTCCCCTGTGCACAGGTGGATCCTCTGGCAGCGGATTTTCCTCCCTCATCTTCGCCATCCTCTTCCTCACCGTGCCAAGCGCGCGCAGAGATGCTGTCTTCCAGGCAGGAGAGCTGCGGCTTAAGCCAACGCCAGCCACCGAGTCATCTGCAAGTAAGCACCAGAATGTACATTAATTCCGCTGGGTGTACCCCGGCAGCTAATCCCTGTATTTGCTCTGCCCTTAGGGTTGCCTGGCTGTACGGCGCTCCGTTTCGCCCTCGATGCATCCCGTCCTCCTGCAACACACCATATCCCACACACATGCACTCATACACCTGTCAATTTCTCAATAAAATCATTGAATCACACTCGAGCCTGTGTGCATGTTTCCTGGGCCCGACATTATGTCAGTGCGGCTCCAGCAAAGCGGCCCAGCGAACCGCGGGCTCGCACACTGACTAAACACTCTCGAGGCTTGAGTGGATCAAATCACCCATCAGCAACAGGTAATCTTAAACCAACTCACCCAAATTAACCGCCAGTTGGACCGTCTGGATCCCCAGCAGGCGTTCCCTCTGGCTCAGCACGGCGGGCCAGCTCCTGTTGGTCCTCCAGCTAGCCAATCTAGCCCGGGGCTGCCCACCCGGCTCACTCCTATTCCGACGCCCACGCGCTTCAGCAGAAAGCTCGGTGAAGCCCAGGGGTTCCTCCTCCAATGTGAGTCGGTGTTCCAGTGCGTCCCCGGGGACTTCCCGACTGATCAAAGCCAAATTGGGTATGTTGCTAATCTTTTGGAAGGGCGAGCACTAGCTTGGGCCTACTCCGTAATGGCGAGGCCCAGCTACGTGAACCTAACCTATGCCCAGTTCGTGCACGACTTTAATGAAGTTTTTGATCATTCGGACCGTGACAGTGTGCTAACCACCCGGTTGCTAAACCTTCTCCAGGGTAGTCGGTCGGCGGCCGATTATGCTGTCGACTTCTGGGTGGTAGCGGCGGAAGTTGGGTGGGGGGATGTTGCCCTCTGCAGCATCTTCGCCCATAGCCTGAGCCCCAGCCTCCGGGATGAGCTGGCCTGCCGGGACTTGCCGGAACGGCTGTCCGAATTAATCTCCCTTGCTATTAGTCTCGATAACAGGCTGAGAGAGCAGGCCGCTGAGCGGAAGACATTCAGCCGCTCGGGCGGAGCTTCCTCCCACATCTCTCAACCTCGCCCCCTGGTGTTGCCCACGCCAGAGTCCGCCGATGACCCGGAGGCAATGATGATTGGGCGGACCAAGCTTCCGCTGGCAGAGAAACAGCGCCGCAGGGAGCTGGGCCTCTGCATGTACTGTGGAGATGACCAGCACCCCGTGGAAGCCTGCCCGGTCAAGCCAAAAGGGGGAGTCCGTGAGTCGCTGTAGGGGGCCTCACGGACTCGACCCAGTCTAACTCCCTATCAAAATGCCTCCTCCCAATTAGATTCTGTCACAGTCTCACTGAGCATCTCACTCATGCACTGGTGGACTCGGGGGTGGAACAAAGCTTTATTTCCAAAAGACTGGCAGCCCCTCTGGGCATCCTCTGCCAAGCTCTGCCAGCCACTCTCAATCTCGTTACCCTCTCCAGAACCCCCCTGGAGAAGGTCACATACCGAACTGTTCCTGTCTCCGTCATCATCTCCGGAATCCACAGGGAGGACCTTAGCCTGTTCGTACTGCCCACCTCAGCTGCTCCCGTCATTCTGGGTTACCCCTGGCTGCACCTCCACGACCCGGTCTTCGAATGGTGATCCGGAAGCGTCCTCTCTTGGAGCACCTTCTGTTTGGGCACCTGCCTCCAGTCTGCTGCCTGCACCCCTTCACTGCCTCTCTCCTTCTCCGACTCCCCCCCTCCGGACCTCTCCAAGGTGCCTCCGGAGTTTCACGATCTGGGGACTGTCTTCAGCAAATCCAAAGCGCTGTCTCTTTCCCCCCACCACCCGTATGACTGCGCCATAAACCTCCGCCTGGGGGTGCCCTTGCCATCTGGTTGCTTATACAGCCTGTCGGCTCTGGAGCAGGAGGCCATGGACACTTATATAAAGGAGTTGCTCAGCTCGGGCATCATCCGCCCCTCCTCGTCCCCAGTTGGAGCGGGGTTCTTTTTCGTTGATAAGAAGGATGGGCCCCTTCGGCCGTGCATCGACTGTTGAATGACATCATGATTAAAGATAAATACACGCTGCCTCTTATGGACCCCGCCTTCGACTCTCTCCAAGGGGCTTCCTGGTTTACGAAGCTGGACCTCCGCAGCACATACCACCTTGTTCGGATCCGGAAGGGCAACGAGTGGAAGACGGGGTTCCGTCCTGGCGGTGGTCCAGCGGGGAGGTTGTATGTGCCGTCTTCTGTCCAGGGTAACGTCATCCATTGGGCTCACACCTCCAAGCTCGCCTGTCACCCTGGGATCTCCTGCCTGGTGGAGCTCCTCCGGAGGTCCTTTTGGTGGCCGGGCCTCCAGGACGATGTCGCCAATTATGTCTGCGCCTGCCCACAGTGCGCTACTGGTAAGACTTCAACCTCTCCTCCAGCGGGGCTCCTCCATCCCCTGCTGGTCCCCGGAAGGCCCTGGTCCCACGTAGCCTTGGATTTTGTCACCGGTCTCCCAACGTCCAACACTTTCAACACCATCTTGACCATTGTGGACCTGTTCCCGAAGGCAGCTCACTTCATGCTGCTCCGCGGCCTCCCTACGGGGCGGGAGACAGTTGGTCCAGCACGTCGTAAGGTTACATGGGATCCCGGTGGACGTCGTTTCTGACCGGGTGCCCCAGTTCGTGTCTAGGGTCTGGAGGTGCTTCTGCAACGCCTTGGGGGCTACGGTGAGCTTATCGTCCGGTCACCACCCCTAGTCCAATGGGCAGTGCGAGGGCACGAATCAGGAGCTGGAAGCTGCACTGTGCTGCGTCACTGCCTCCAGTCCCTCCTCCTTGAGCGCCCATCTGCCCTGGATAGAATATGCCCATAATTCTACCTTATCGTCAGCTATTTGGATGTCTCCCTTCCGGGCGTCTCTGGGCTACAACCCTCCGCTGTTCCCTGAAGAAGAGGGAGAGGTGGCAGTACCATCCATTCAGGCTCATCTAAGGCTCTGCCGGTGCCTTTGGACCACGACTCGCCAAGCGCTTTTACGCACGGCGGCACGCAACTCCAGAACAGTGAATCGTCGCAGGAGAGCCTTTCCCCATTACCAAGTGGGCCAACAGTTATGGTTGTCCGCTCAGAACATCAACCTGAAGGCCGAGTAAGAAGAAGGTGGCCCAGTGCTTCATTGGACCTTTCCCCGTGGTCAAGGTAATAAATCCGGTGGCTGTGCGTTTGGCTCTCCCCCCCTCCCTCCATGTCTGTCCAGCATTCCACGTCTCCCAGATTAAGCCCCTGGTGACTAATCCACTCTGTCCTCCTCCTAGGGCTCCACCCCCTCCCATGATGATCGACGGCGACCCGGCATGGAGGGTCACTTCCATCCTGGACTCCCGCCGCCGGGGTTGCGGTCTGCAATATCTGGTGGACTGGGAGGGGTATGGCCCTGAGTGGAGATCCTGGGTGCACCCGTCATTTGTGCTGGACAAATGCCTCATCACGGAGTTCCACCGGGTGTACCCAGGTAAGCCAGCACCAGAAGGCATTGCTTGGGGGGGGGGGGGTACTGTTACAACTCGCTCTCGCCTGTCTCTCGCTTCAGCTGCGTGCACACCTGCGCTTCATCAATCCCAGGCTATATAGCCCGCTCCGCCTGGAGCCTCGGCCTGGAGCCGTCTGCTCATCAATGTTCTCAACTCCAGTGCACGCCCGCTCCCTTACGGCCTGCGCCTCTCGTTTGATTCCTCGCCTAGCACGTAAGCTATTCCTCCACTCACCTTCTCTCCAGTCTCTCCCCTGTGCACAGGTGGATCCTCTGGCGGCGGATTGTCCTCCCTCATCCTCGCCATCCTCTTCCTCACCGCGCCGAGCTCGTGCAGAGACGCTGTCTTCCAGGCAGGAGAGCTGCGGCTTAAGCCAACGCCAGCCACTGAGTCATCTGCAAGTAAGCAGCAGACTGTACATTAATTCCGCTGGGTGTACCCCGGCAGCTAATCCCTGTGTTTGCTCTGCCCTTAGGGTTGCCTGGCTGTACGGCGCTCCGTTTCGCCCTTGACGCATTCCGTCCTCCTGCAACACACCATATCCCGCACACACGCACTCATACACCTGTCAATTGCTTAATAAAATCATTGAATCACACTCGAGCCTGTGTGCGTGTTCCCTGGGCCCGACATTATGTCAAATTCCGACAGAGGACGGTATGAGAGCATCTCACTTTCCACACGTGACAGAAGCTAACATGCTGCAGGGTTTTGCTATACCAAGGTACTCATACTCCGCTTGGTACCGGCCGGACCAACCGGGGTGACAGAGAACCTGGCAGCAGAAATCATGCAACATTTTAAAAGACAGGTTCCTACAACAAAGCAGGCCACAAATCAATACCATTGCAACATGTATGACAGACATCTGTGTGGTCCAGATGACAAATTTGAGAAAACATTCTTTGCAAACCCATCCTCCAGGATAGTCATTAAAAATCTATACTGGTAACCAAAGGGTTATGCTGGGGCTTCTGTGAGATTATCTGATGAAGATGGCAGACACTTTAAACACTGGGAGTCGCCACACATTGCATTGATTAAGCCCAAACACATGCACTGGAAGGATGTGGGCCAATTTGCAAACACAGCAGAACAATGTGATCAGTCTTGGAAAAAACACACCTGACCCAAGAGTTCAATACTGCCCAAAGCTTGAAACCTACTGTCTGCCTTTGAACTGGGTGGCACAAGTCCAAAAGGACGTCAACATTGATGTCCCAGAATCACCAACATGACTATTTCCCCTGACAGTAGGAGAGGAAGATGCAGTCTCAGAAATTCCAAATTCTTTGTGGTCAGCAGGAAAGGCAGATGTAGGCTTAATGAAAAATGCAGAATTGGTAACAATAAATGCAAAATCTCATTTTAGGCCTTATCAAAGACAGCATCCTCTACGCCCGGAAGCCCAGGAAGGCATTAAAGCTGTCATAGAGGAACTGATAAAAGCAGGGGTCATTGTACCATGTCCAAAATCACCATGTAACACACCTTTGTTCCCTGTGAAAAAGGCTGCACCATCTTCCGGCTAGGGGATGGTCAGAGATCTCCAAGCAGTAAATAAAGCTGTTATTCCCAGAGCTGTTACAGTCCCAGATCCTCACACTTTGTTAAATGATCTACAACCACAAATGAAATTTTTCACAGTGATTGACATCAGCAATGCCTTTTTCAGCATTCCCATTCATCCAGATCATCAGTTTTGGTTTGCATTTACATTTGAAAATAAAAGGTACACATTGACTAGGTTGTCACAAGGGTATTGTGAATCACCAACCATTTTTTTTACAGGCAATGTCAACAAACTTGGCACATTTTGTTCGTCCTCATGGGAGTCAGTTGCTCCTGTATGTTGATGACATTTTGCTGGCATCTCCTGATGAAAACACGAGCAAAAAGGACACCATTGCCTTTCTGAAATTTCTAGCTGAGCAAAGTCACAAGGTAAACAAAGTTAAATTGCAATTGTGGAAAACAGAAGTCAAGTACCTAAGCCACATTTTCTCAGCAGAAGGAAAGCACATTGATCCCACTCGCAAAGAGGCTATTTTGGCAGCTCCAAAACCAATCACAAAGAGAAACATGATGTAATTTTTGGGAACTCTAAATTACTGTCGCTCCTCGATTGCAAATTATTCATTTGAAGTGCAACCACTGTCTGATCTCATATACAAAAAGCCCATGGCACAGGTGGGCAAGATTGAGTGGACACCTGAGGCAGAAGAGGCATTTGTCAGGATGAAAAAACTTTTGGTCAGCACTGCCGTTTTGGCACTCTCTGACTACAAGAAGCCATTTATTCAAATGGCAGATTGTAGAGAGGGACGCATGATGTCAGTGCTCCTTCAGCCAAACAGTACAAAAATGCATCCAGTGGCTTACTTCTCCACGAGGCTTGACCCTGTTGTGAGGGCCCTGCCTCCATGTGTGCAGGCCGTAATAGCTGCGTCCATGGCAGTTCAAGCATCAGCAGGGAGTGTTCTTTTCCATCCCTTGACCCTAAAGGTCACACATGCAGTGTCAGTCATTTTGTCCCAGAGCAAAATATCAGTTCTCTCCCCATCCAGACACCTTGCATGCATGACAGTGTTACTGTCACAGCCACATTTAACCATTGAGCGTTGCACAGTAACAAATCCAGCGAGCTTCTTACCAATTTCCACAGAGGGTGAACCTCATGACTGTTTGGCAGAAATTGAAAATGAGACACTACCATGTCCCGATTTACAGGACACGCCTTTGGATGATTCAGATCTCCCACTTTTTGTAGGTGAATCATCAAAACGTGACTGTGATGGATCAAATCTGTCTGGCGATGCAGTTGTCACTCATGACACTGTTTTGAAAGCCCAATAACGTCCAGCACATTACTCAGCACAAACAGCAGAGCTGATTGCTCTGACTGAAGCATGTAAATTAGGCAAAAATAAAAAACTCACTGTCTACACTGATAGCCAGTATGCATTTTCAACCATTCATCACTTTGCACAGCAGTGGAAAAAACACAGGCATGATCACATCAACAGGAAAGCCAATTCAGCATAAACATCTTATTTTGGAGCTGCTCGAAAGTGTCAAACTTCCATCACAACTGGCCATATGCAGATGTGCAGCACACACAAATGGCACTGATCCAGCGTCTCAAGGCAATTACTTTGCAGATCAATCAGCAAAAGCTGTTGCACAAGGCTTAACACCCACACAAGACAAATCTGATTCCATTTTGACACTGACAGAGGACTTATCACATGACATTCTCATTGAGGCACAAAAAGCAGCACCACAAGCTGAAATCTACAGATGGCTAAAAAAGGGAACCACTTTTGATGACACCTCAAAGCTCTACAAATGTAACAAAAACAAGTCCATTCAGCCACGCAAACTGTTTCATCAGGTCTCTACTTTGCTGCATGGTGTTTCACATGTAGCAAAGGGGGGATGGTTTCTACATTAAACAAAACCTTTACTGCCTATGGGTTTAGCCAGTTTGCCACTCAATTCTGTAAAAAATGTCTGATTTGTGCAAAGAACAATGCACAAGGAAATTTCAGACCTGAAAGAGGTACCTTTCCAGCCTCCATTTATCCATTTCAGAGCATTTGCGTGGTCTTCATTGAGTTAAATAAGTGTGAAGGCAAGAAATACTGTTTGGTTATTTGTGATATGTTTTCCAAGTGGATGGAAGCTTTTCCTTATTCCCACCCAAATGCAATCACAGTGGCAAAGAAATTGCTGGCCGAAATTGCACCTAGGTTTGGAATACCTGAGAAAAATTACTCAGATAATGGTACACTCTTTGTAAATCAAGTCATATCACACTTAGGCACAGCACTCAACATTAATTTAAAAAAATCATTCAGCCTATCACCCACAATCTCCAGGATTGGTGGAACGCACAAACAGAACTATTAAAGAAAGGCTTAGAAAGACAATGGCAGAAACAGGGCAAAATTGGGTATATTGCCTCCCATTAGTTTTGCTCTACATGAGGATAATTCCCACCAAAGGGGGGTTGTCTCCATTTGAAATCATGTATGGCAAACCACAGTTGCTCCCACCTTTAAGACCATTCAACTCAAGTGATGAGAAGGTGTGTTTAGCTGATTACATGAGAAGGATGCTGACTAACAGAAATGTTATTGCTGCTACTCTCCCCAGTAGGGTTCACGAGGAAGCTGCACCAATCTTGGCCAACCCAAGGGACCTCATCTTTATCAAGGTCATCAAAAAGAAGAATTGGACTGACTCGCCCTGGCAAGGACCACATAGAGTTATCTTGTCAACACCAACAGCAGTGAAAGTTGAAGGACGGGACTCTTGGGTGCATTTAACACATTGCAAACTTTACCCCACTCAGAACTCACAGCCAGAGACTGTTTAATATACACTACAAACTTTATCTCATTAAAGACCTTCAGCAAGTTGACTGTTTAACTGTTTCTGTATACAAGTGTTGGCTGATGGTGTTCCCAGCATCCAGCAATGGCTTAAGATAGCAAAACAAGTGTTTGTCTATCATTGAGAGACAAGAAGCAAGAGCAAGATGGTCAATAATCAAATAGTGTGGTTGTTGTTGTTGTTGTTTCCTTAGCATCATTATCCTTGTGGTGACATTTTTGCTTTGGTTTCTTTTTGCTGCTCCACAACCCATACACCGTAGGGCTAGATATATTACACACCCAACATGGCTGGCTGGAAATTCAAGGGCATCAAGACCATGATTATGCTGCCAATATCTGGTGGAGATATGCTAACTACACAGCTAGGTCAGCTAATCGCTCAAACTGTTATGTTTGTTCCTTGGTGCCCCTATCAACTGGGTAGACTTCTGTTACGGCTAGAGCAATGGAGCCATCACAAGCTGTCTGCATCTTACAGAAGGCCATGTACAGAGATTACACAAAAAAAATTATTCTGAATCGCACTTGTAAGAACTTTCATCACTCCACTGATCAGATAAACTGTGACACCCCTTACTCTGTAAGGGTGAGGTTAGTTTCATCAGAGAACTTCTCTTTCTGTTTGAAGGGAAGTGGCAATAACCCTCTGGGCAACTTACCCCTTTCTCGGTGTGCAGTGGTGTACAGTGTATCTCACCCCTGTACTGCCGACACCCTGACAAATAAAGTGGGCAGGTGGTGCCTGCAAATTTACCGTTTTCATACTGGACCTGTCACCCTGCAAGAGCTCTGCAGTGCTGCTACGTATCTACAATTTTCACATATATGGTGCACACATAGTGACAGGCGGTTTGAGGCTGTGTGGTCATAGGGCTTATTCCCATTTGCCTATGGGTTGGACAGGTGTTTGTGCCACTGTCTTTGTGACTGATCACACCCTCATTATGTCAGCAGGCCAGGTGGGCAGGGTGAAAAGAGATGCTTACCTACCACAGAATGCCACTTTTGCACCGCATGATTCTATCTGGGGTACAGATGTGCCAGAGCAATTCGAGATACAGACCACAGGACAAAAGGTTTTTCAGTCGTTCCCTTGGGTGGGAGTGGCAAAGAACACTTTGTGGGTTGAAACCCTTAATTTCAGACTACAGTCTTTTGTGAATTTTTCCTTAGCTGCTTGGAGAGGTGAAAGGGAGGAGATGACAGCCATGAGACTTATGGTGACACAAAATAGAATGGTCCTTGATCAGTTGACTGCCGCCCGTGGGGCCGTGTGCGCAATTGTGGGTCAATACTATTGTACTTTTATTCCTACGAATGATGCAGATGGACATGTTGTTGCTTCAGCCATATGGAACCTTACCGCTTTACAAGCTGCTGGGGCTAAGGATAATGTTACTGATACACAGCATTGGATAAGCTGGTTGTTTTCCTCCTGGAGGAGTCTCGTTATAAATCTGGTGGTGGTGTTTGTGGTGATAGTTTTTTTTTTTTTTTTTCATGTGTCATTACCTGCATCTGCAGTATGATGATGAAGCTTGTTCCTGTGAACTTGGTGATGTATCATGATACCACAGCTGGAGATGATGGGGAAACAACACCAACTTAAAGTGTCTTTTCATTAGTACAGAGTAAAAGTATGACTGACATGCAGAAAACCAAGAGGAGATGCATGCTCATGATGTGAATTTGAAATGTACTATTTACAAAAGCATATTTGAAGTTCTGAGATATTGCCTTTCATTATTGTTTGGAGGTTTTCATTTCACTTTGTTTTTATCACATTATATTTGTAATCACCACATTGTTAATCACAATTTACTCACTGTGCAGTTTTATTGTTATGATTGTTGTTTTGCTTCCTGGTTGTTTAATTCACTCCATATGATCCTTTGTCATACAATCATTTTATTGTTCTTTATTGTGATTTTGCTAGCTTTTACATCTATACACTAACTTACCTCATCAAATTGCTGCTAAACTGCTAACACACATAACAACAAATAGGTAATTACATACACACATCACACATATCATTTTGTGATTGTTCATCATTACTGACTTTACTTTTCTTTATTATGATTTTGTTTGATTATTGATTTCTTTTACTGAACAAAAGACTTTATTGTTCCATGCTCCCCAGGAAATGGAACATTCAAGCAGTGCTGAGGAGAGGCAGTCGGGTCGATGGCTGACTTTACTCATTAAAAAGTGAGTTAGGATCTTTTGCAATAAAATGCTTCTTGCATAAAATGCACCAGAACTTAGTGAGTTGCCCAGTGAGGTTTTATAGGCCATAATGTTTCATCTCTGATGCTTTTTTAAAGCATCAAGGGGGGGATGAAAGAATAATTTCATGTTCCTCTATATTATTCTTTCATATTTTATGTCTGATATATTTTTGGTGCGTTGTATGAGCCATTATTCTGTATGTGACTTTCATGTCCCAGAGTCTGATGTGCATGTGAGTTCATGGGATGTGCGTGTGAATGCACGTGAAGGCAGGTCAGCAGAGATGTAAAGGATGACCCAGGCTACACTGATAATCTCTTTGTTTTATTGACTGGCTCTGCTAAGTTTCTGTGACCGAGGGATGTAATCTCCTAGTTCATGAAGATTAGATTTATAGACACTTTGCCTGTCTCCAAAGATGCCACAAGGACGTCTTCCTCTTTGTTTATCTATCGTTAGAGCTATAAAAATACCAAGCTCAGAATGCATGGTCAGATTGAAGCATGGACGACTCTGGAGATGTTCAATGTATTCACTCTCCTGGCCAGAAAATAAATGGCTCATAATTCAGAATCTGCCTAATGAATTTTTGACTCAGACTCATTTAATTCAATTTTATTCTAACAGGAACTAAAGACCCATACTTAGAAAGTGAGCTAAAAAAAATACATCAAAATAAGAAAATCTAAAAGCAGATGGAGCTAAGAAGAATGTAAAACAAAGGAACATAAATGACTACTTCAATAATAGTTAAGTGGTTTTCTAAAAGCCAAAATTTAAAAAGGTAAAAAAAGAAACTAAGAACATATAAAAACAGGAAATAAAAACCCATACTTAAAAAGTGAGGTAAACACATCAATAAGAAAATGAGAAAATCTAAGAACAAATGGTGCCAAGAAGAACATAAAACAATGGAACATAAATGACTACTTCAGTAATAGTTAAACAGGTTTATGAAAAGCCAAATTAAAAAAGGTGGGTCTTGAGCCTGTTTTTAAAAACATCTATTGACTCTGCGGCCCTGAGGCTCTCTGGCAGGCTGTTCCACAGACGAAGACCATAATAGTGAAATGAAGCTTCACCAAAGGTCTTGGTCTTGACTTTGGGAACCATTAAAAGGCCTATACCAGAGGACCTCAGGGTCCACGAGGGCTCATAAAATAAAAGCAGCTCAGATAGATAAGAAGGCCCAAGACCATTGAGGCATTTAAAAATTACTAAAAGAACCTTAAAATCAATCCTAGATAGCACGGGGAGCCAATGCAGTGATTCTAAAACTGGTGTAATATGCACCCGCCCCTTGGTCCTCGTTAACACTTGTGCTGCTGAATTTTGGAGCAGTTGGAAATGTGATATTCTTTTTTGAGGAAGACCAGAGAGAAGGGCATTACAATAGTCTATGCGACTAGTAATAAAAGCATACATCAAGACTTTCATGCTGGCAAGAGAGAAAAAAGGCACTAGTGTGCTTGTACCTCATGGAACAGCCCTTTGGCCTGTTTATAATAATAATAATAATAATAATAATAATAATAATAATGATGACTGTCTCTTTATCTCTCCTATTGTACTCTTGGAGGAATAATTGCTTTTGCGGGGAGTGGGGGGGGGGTAGCCCATACACTGGTATGCCACCAGCCAGGGCTCCATCCCTCCTGGTTTAAGTGCTCCAGCTGGAAGTGGGAAGGCCAGCAGGAAGCAGAAGCGGATTGAAAGAAGCCAGCTACGTGATCCAATGGTGGATTTCAGGCAGAGCCAATTGGAGGAAGTGTGTAAAACCATTGAACATATGGCTGCAAATCACTATCACCTTGGGGTATGCCACACCAGGCCCCCGTATGTGCCCTGAGACCGCATCCTGATGCAATGTCTATCGTGGCCTTGGATAACTTGGGTAAGACCATCAGCTCTGGCTGTGGTGCCATTAGGAGAGTGGATGTCTCTCTGTGAATGATGATGAAGTAGACGGTGACTCTCCGGCCAAGAAAACCTCCCTGAGCCCTATGATATATCTGTCAGGGCATGACTTTCTGGGCAGCATCGGCTGCAGGGCTTCCACCCCCATCTCCTCTGCCTAGACCTTCGGCTTGGGACAGAGGTCCTGCAACCCAGGGGCGGGGTCCCTTGTCAGTGTATCCTGACTGTGTGGAACATCTGCAGAGGTAGTGAGCACATCTAAGGAGGCTGCTACCCCTCGTTCTGGACCCAGTATTTTGAGTGGTGTTTTGGAGCAGGGCTTGGATAGTGTGTTGAAGGTGACTCTACCGTTGCACTGCTGGCTGGAGCTTTCCCCACAGGCAGCAAGTCTATGCATCCCCCTAATGGCAAGTGTCATGCCATTGATGGGTGAGTGGCTAGCACCTACCAGTCTGTGGTTATGGCCTCTAGGCTGGCAAATGCTAATACACTTCTTTAGTGTATTTAGAAGGTCTGATAAGGGACCTAGAGTCAAAAGCGGAATTGACCTTTTACCAGAGTTGGTAAAGGTTGTGGACACTGTGATTCAAGGAGCTAACTCACAGGCTACAGCACTTGGGAACTCCCTGGCCAGCTGACCATGGCCCAGCGGCCTGTGTGGTTGAGTCAGTCTGGATTGGCAGATACAAACAAGGCTGCTGTTTTGAAGGCTGTGGTAGTGCCTGGTGAGGTCTTTGGGCCGGCAGCAGAGGCGGTGTTGGATGAGGTGCAGAAGGTAAGACTGAGCACGCAGTCCTTTTGTCGGCCAGGACCATCCAGGTTGAGCGTCCGGAGACCTCTTGAGGGGGTGAGAACCCACAATGACTTCGTTTCACAAAGCCAGGTTCCTTTCAGAGCTCGGGTCACCCGAGGCAGAGGGCCTCTCGACAGCTGGTGCAGGTTCAGCAGCATTCACGTCCGCACTCTCGGGAGCGTGTAGGCTGTGACCCTACCAAGCCCCACCAGTGTCTCTCATGGTAGACTTCCCCTGATGTCAACCTTCTCCCCAGCGCACCTCATGAGTTGGTGTCGGTGCACCTCATGTCCATGGGTGACCGATGCACTGGAGTATGGATACTGCCTACGTTTCAGATCTCATTCCCCAACGTCAAGGGGTTCTAGAAACAGAAGTAAGAAGGACACTCCGCGGTTCTGGGCAGTGAGGTCTCTGCCCTGCTGGGAAAGAACATAATACGGTCTCTGTCTCCAGGAGAAGAAAGGCGAGGCTTTTTACACTGCCTATTCCTTGTCTCCAAGCGAATTGGTGCGTGACGTACAAAGCTACCAGAAGACTGACCCCCCCACCCACTGTAGCTTTTGCTACTTACAGTGGCTGTGTGGCCTAAGGTCAGAGAAACGGAGATAGGCGCCATGCTATACACCGTATGGTGTCTCATGTGCTGTGGGAGGGAATTAACTAACTAAGCGAACTGGGGGTCTCTGTCCCGTTTTGGACCTAAGGCAGTTGAGCAGGTATCTCAAGGTGCTCCCTTGTCCGGTACTCAGGCTGAGGACATTATTCAGGCCATAGGGAAAGGTGATTGGTTCACAGCAATGGACCTTCGTGATGCTTCTTCTTCTTCTTTTAGATTTGATTGGCGGTTGGCAACCAGCTTACAGTTGCATTGCCACCACCTACGCTATCTTCAGACATTACTCTATTCAGACACCATTCTCCCCTTCGCAATGCTGATTTCCATAGCACTCTATATATCACTCTATATATACAGTGGTGTGAAAAGTGTTTGCCCCCGTCATGATTTCTCATTTTTTTGAATGTTTGTTACACTTAAATGTTTCAGATCATCAAACAAATTTAAATAGTAGATAAAGATAACACAAGTAAACGCAAAATGCAGTTTTTAATTAAAGGTGTTTATTATTAAGGGTAAAAAGAAAAAAAATCCAAAAATACATGGCCCTCTGTGAAAAAGTGATTGCCCCCCTGTTAAAACATAAATTAACTATGGTTTATCACAACTTTGGAAAGCTGAGTTCAAATTTTTAGCCATTTCTAAAGCTTTGGAACTCCAGCGAACCACAGTGAGAGCCATTATCCACAAATAGCAAAAACATGGAACAGTGGGGAACCTTCCCAGGAGTGGCCGGCTGACCAAAATTACCCCAAGAGCGCAGAAACGACTCATCCATGAGGTCACAAAAGACCCCACAACAACATCCAAAGAACTGCTGAACTCATTTGTCTCAGTTAAGGTCAGTATTCATGACTCCACCATAAGAAAGAGACTAGGCAAAAATGGCCTGCATGGCAGAGTTCCAAGACGAAAACCACTGCTGAGCAAAACGAACATAAAGGCTTGTCTCAGTTTTGCCAGAAAACATCTTGATGATCCCCAAGACTTCTGGGAAAATACTCTGTGGACTGACAAGACAAAAGTTGAACTTTTTGGAAGGTGTGTGTCGCATTACATCCGGCGTAAAAGTCATGCAGCATTTCAGAAAAGGAACATCACACCAGCAGTAAAAAATGGTGGTGGTAGTGTGATGGTCTGGGGCTGTTTTGCTGCTTCAGGACTTGGAAGACTTGCTGTGGTAAATGGAACCATGAATTGTGCTGTCTACCAAAAAATCCTGAAGGAGAATGTCCGGCCATCTGTTCACGACCTCAAGCTGAAGCGCACTTGGGTTCTGCAGCAGGACAATGATCCAAAACACACCAGCAAATCCACCTCTGGATGGCTTAAGAAAAACAAAATGAAGACTTTGGAGTGGCCTAGTCAAAGTCCTGACCTGAATCTGACTGAAATGCTGTGGCATTTTATAAGTTTTGTTAAATGTGAACTTGAGATCGTTTTTTACAATGTGTTGTATTAGTCTTATCCCAGGGCCCCGCTAGCTTGTTGAATGTATTGTGTTCTCCGTTTGTTCCAGGAATTAGTCCTATCCCAGGGGCCCGCTAGCTTACTTATATGTATTTATTTTCTGTTTTTATTTCTTTTCAGTTTCACTCGGCTTTTCATTGAGCTCTTCAAGCCACAGTTGTAAAGAACTGTAAGCTGTCTAAGAAGACTTGAATAAAGGAGCAGGACACTCGGTTTCCTGGCTCGTGAAAAACGAGTTTGGCTTGCTGTTAATCTGCGTTCACATACACCGTGTATATAACACGTAGTGATAACAGTACACCGGGATTTCTCCGGTTTCCTCCCACAGGCCAAAAACATGCAAGTTAGGTTAATTGGAGACTCTAAAGTGGCCCTAGGTGTGAATGTGTGTGTGAATGGATAAGGGATAGCGCCGTACCGTGGCTGCTTCATCCATCCAGGTGGATGCCCTCAATTTCCCCTCTGGGGATCAATAAAGTACACAAAATTTAAAAAAAAAGTCAGAATTCTTCTCGGTTGGCAACCTCTTCTTCGTCTTCTTCACTCTATATCTTTGTATAAGGAGTTCTTCTAAGGAGTTCAATCTTCTTCTTCTTCTTCAAACAGTGAGCTTTCCATGTCTACATGATGTCTATAACACTCTATCTGGTCGTTAGTCTATGAGGAGTTCTTGTGAGGAGTTCTGAACAATCTTCTTCTTCTTCTTCTTCTTCTTCTTCTTCTTCTTCTTCTTCTTCTTCTTCTTCTTCTTCTTCTTCTTCTTCTTCTTCTTCTTCTTCTTCTTCTTCTTCTTCTTCTTCAGTGAGATTTCCATGTCTACATGATTCTTCTTCTTCACTCTATAAATTCTTATAAGGAGTTCTTCTTTCAGATTTGATTGGTGGTTGGCAACCAGCTTACAGGTGCATTGCCGCCACATACTTCACTCTATATCATCACTCTATCTGGTCAGGAGCTGTAGTCCTCCTATCATCATTGCTGTAACGACATCATCAAAGGTCAAAATGCAAGCATCACTCTGACTCAAGAGCTGTCTTCTTCTTCTGTTAGATTTGATTGGTGGTTGGCAACCAGCTTACAGGTGCATTACCGCCACTGACTTGATTATCATCACTCTATATAACTCAGGAGCTGTCTCTGGATTCTATCACTCTATATATCTCTACATCATCACTCTAGCCTCTCGACTCGCTAACTCTATCATCAATCTATATATCACTCTATATATAATTCAAGAAATCTCTGTGTCTGTCTGTCTGTCTGTGTGTCTGTCTGACTATCACGATTATAGGACTTGCTAACTTCTTCTCTCCATTACTGGTGGATAGCAAACAACTGAAAGGTGCATACCGCCACCTGCTGTACAAGAGTGTGTAACATGTCATCTGAGCCAGACCCCTAAATTCTATGACTTAATCCTGTGTTATTTAAAAAAGAGAAAAGAGCCCTTCTCGTGATTCTTATTGCCTCTCCATCTCCATCTGTTCTCAGAATCCCAGTTAAATCCTATTCCCTACCGGCCTCTCAAACTTCATTTTCCATTATCTGTCTTTCATTTCTGTATTTGTGACAGCATAATAAGATGTGCTTGATATTTTCTTTTACTCCACATTCTCTACATTTGTCACTTTCGCTTTTCCCCATAGTGAATAAAGTGCCGTTTACACCTGTGTGATCCAGTCTGACTCATGCCATAATGATGTCTTCCCTGCTTTTGGTTGTTATGAAATTCTTTATTGCAATAGATTTTTGTATTTTGTAATACAATCTATCTTTATGATCTTCATCCCATCTTTTTTGCCATAGCTCAGTTCCTTTTTTCTTGATTACTGTTTTCCCTTCACCTTTTCCAAGAGACAATGGTATAGTTATCTCTTTTCCAAGAGCGCTGTTTACTAATTTGTCTGCACAGTCATTCCCTTTCAACCCTTCATGTTCAGGAACCCAACAAAACTGAACTTCTCCACCACCCCTGTGTACCCTAAATAAACTATGATATAGCTAAATCACCAAGTCTTCCCTTGTAGCTTTTAGTGTCTGTATGGTTTTTAATGCTGCAAGTGAGTCCGTGCACACCACCACCCGGTCCGGTCTGACCTCCTCCACCCACTGCAAAGCAATAATTATTTCCACCATCTCTGGTGTAAACGTGGATGTGTTGTTGGAGAGTCTTTTTGCGATGGTCACTTTAAACTCTGGGATGTATACTCCAACTCCAACAGAGCCCTTTTTATTCTTTGAACCGTCAGTATAGAGCTGTAAGAAGTTATAGTAGTTGTTCCTGAAGTAAATGCTTGTTTTAACACCAACTTCACTCATATACCAATCCTTTTTCCTCATTAGCAGACTAGCATCTACTTCTATTCCCAGAAACAGCCAAGGGGGAACATTACTCAATGGACTGGTGTTAGCTATATCAATAGTGTGCAGCCCATACATTCGGTCCTTCTTGCAATTGTCCACCCAAACCCGTGTCCCTGGAAATTAGAGTAATCTCAGCAGTCTTGTAGTGTTGTTTTTGAAATATTTGCATTGTCACTTCCTTTCAGCTTGACCCAGTATGATAATGCGAGTTTATCTCTTCTCAAATCCATTGGCATTTCTCCTGCTTCTATTAAAACTGCATTGTTTGGTGTTGTTTTGACAGCTCCAATGCACAGGCGAAGCGCTCTGTGCTGTATTCTATTTTTTCCAGACTCGTCTTTGCTGCTGCTCCATAAATCATGCATCCATAGTCTATTGTCAATCTCATTAGTGCTCTGTAAATGTCAATTATAGCCTGTTTATCTGCGCCCCATTTGTGTCCAGCTATAGCTTTTATGAGATTGACTGTTTTGCACTTTGTCTCCAGATTTTCAACATGAACTCTCCATGTGTATGCACTATCAAACCACAATCCTAGATATCTGAACTCACTCACTTTCTCTGCTGGTTGATTATATAATGTTAATGAATCTGTACCAGTTCTGCATTTTTTTGTGAAAGTCATAAAGCAGGTTTTACTGTTTGAAAAGTTAAATCCCCAGTCATATGACCACTCTTCCACTTTCTCCATTGCTTTCCTGATATTTTTAAGATAAGATAAGCCTTTATTAGTCCCACAATGGGGAAATTCCAGAATTGCAACAGCACAGGGATAGCAACACTCAGAGCAATAATTAAGAAGATACAAAAAATATAAATAAGAGCAGTGGATATACATACGTACACATAAATATAGAAATATATATACAAAGTGCGGAGCATTGTAGCAAGATGGAATAAACAGCATAACCATCTACTTAGTTATTCTACATAGTATGAATATGTACCCATACACATTGTCACCCTCCGTAGCAACTGATATTGTCCTAGTTGTATACTGGAGGGGACCATTTGTGTAAGTCTGTTGCGTCTTTTGCATTCAATACTACTAGGTCGTCACATTTTTTTTGCTGTCTCTGCGAGCAGCCCTGCTTAGGTTATACAGTCTGACAGCCGTAGGTAGGAAGGACCTGCGAATCCTCTCGGTTGCGCACCGAGGATGATGTAGTCTACTGCTAAATGAGCTCCTCAGTGCGTTCAATATGTCCTGCATAGGGTGGGACTCGGACTCCAGCAGAGATTTTTTTTTTTTTTTTTTTTTTGTTACTTATTTGTACCCATAGGTAGATTTGGTTTGCAGTCTGGTGACAAGCCACCGGCTGCTGGTTGCTGTGTGCGCGAGCGCCCTAAACCTACATGTTTTTTTTGTTTTGTTTTTTGGGGGGGGTTTTTTGGTATGCGGGAGGAAACCGGAGAAATCCCGGAGTAAACCCACGCAACACGGGGAGAACATGCAAACTCCACACAGCTCACTGTTGGTCGGGGGCTGGGATCGAACCCACGATCTCATGATCCCCACAATCCCCCGGCCGAGGGTAAACTGTGCTGCCACAGTGCTAAACCACTGCACCACCGTGCAGCCCGGTGTTCCCCCCTCCCAAGCCCTCCAAAAAACCATTTATGACCTAGTATTGTTCATTTCTTTTCTCCTTTTGCTCATTGGGGACATTAAAATTTTGTCTTAATTAAAAAAAATGTTTTTGATACAGATTGTCATTTTTTTGTAAAATAAATAATTAAAAAAGTTATGATTTAAAATTATGATTTAATTTAAGTTAATTTAATGATTGTGTTTTTTTATTTCATATTTTATATTTGTGATGTTTGTTATGATTATTTAAGTTCCATTTTTTTAAAATAATGATATCTGCAAAGGCACTTCAGGTCAATGGGATGTTGTTTTTGCTCTGGGTTTTGCGCTCGCGCAGAGATGACAGTTTAGCCACCGTCCTTCTCTCTCCTATCTCCTCCACTGGGTCAAGGCGTTGCCCCAGGACAGATCTAGCTTTCTTGATCAGTTTGTTCAGTCTCTTCCTATCGGCTGCTGTAATGCCATTGCCCCAGCAGACCACTCCAAAAGTGATGGCTGATGCCACCACCGTGTCATAGAATGTCTTCAGCAGCACCCCTTTTGTACACCAAAAGACCTGAGCATCCTCAGTAGGAACAGCCTGCGCTGTCCCTTCTTGTAGAGTGCGTTGGTATTGTGTGACCAGTCTAGTTTATTGTTCAGATGAACACCAAGGTACTTGTAGGATGTCACCATCTCAATGTCTGTTCCCTGTATGTTTACTGGTGCCGTGAGGGGTTGTCCTTGCCTGCGGCAGTCCACCACCAGCTCCTTAGTTTCCCTCGCATTGATCTGGAGGCAGTTCCAATGGCACCAGTCCACAAAGTCCTGGATAAGTCACAAATTGTGAACACAAATTTCTCATTTCTTCCCCTCATCCATATGGTTCCATCATCTGCATATAGTACTGTTTTGATGGATCCCTCTTGATCCTCAAATATGTCATTAATCATTATATTGAATAAAACAGGGCTTATCACACTCCCCTGAGGAACACCATTTTCTATTTCAGTCATTAGAAACTTCTGATCCTACTTTAACCCTCATTGTCCTGTGTTAAAAAATCCATTATCCAATTATACATCCTACCACCAATGCCAATTTTATTTAATTTCATAAGAAGTCCATCCCTCCACAGTGAGTCATAAGCCTTTTCAATAGCCAGATAAACTATAACCATTACTTCTTTCATTTTGAGAGTCTTTTCAATGTCATTACTTACCCTAACTAGAGCATCCACTGTGGATCTTCCTCTTCTAAAACCATTCTGATAGTCGTTTATTAATCGTTTTTGCTCTAGTATATATGAGAGTCTGTAAACTAATACCTTCTCCATCCATTTCCCTAAATATGACGTTAATGCTATTGGCCTGTGGTTGCCTGGATGAGCTGGATCGTTCCCTGGCTTATTAAATGATAAAATTACAGCCTTTTTCCACCCACTTGGGATAACCCCCTCCGTCCATATCCTGTTAAACAATTTCAGCACCAGTTGCGTTGATTGCATAGGCAACTGCTGGAACATAGCATAGCTTAACTGATCATATCCTGGAGCTGTGTATCCACAGTCTTGTCAAGCTCTCTTAAGCTTTGACATTGTGAGCTCGAGGTCTAACACAGTCATGTCCTCTTTCACTTCATTTATTAAGTTTGCATTTTCTCTGAGTTTATGCTGCCTTTGCTGTCTATGACTCTCACCAAGATGGTCTCCCCAATGCACTGCTGCAAATGCTCTACCTAGGACTTCTGCCTTTTCTTTGTCTGATACAGCCATCTTCTCCCTATCCACTAAAGCTGGAATTTTAACTGATACCCTTATCCCACTCATTTTTTAAGCATACCCCAGACATCACCTAGTTCTGTTTTCCTACCAAGGGTGGAACAAAATTCTCTCCATGTTGACCTTTTCCTGTTTTTAATAATCCTTCGAGCTACTGCCCTTTTCTTTTTATACTCTATTAAGTTTTCACTAGTCATTTTCTTCCTCAGCTCTCTGAATGCCTTGTTTCGCTCTTTTATTGCAATACATCATTCCACCAGGGTACAACGTTCTTCCTACCCTGTGTTGTTTTCTTAGGTATACTTGCTATTGCAGCATTCAGAATATGATTGGTTACCTGACTTGAACACTCTTCTATGCCACCTTCTAATGTTACCAAGTTGCACGACTGAACGCAGTATTGCCTAAATTTTCCCCAATCTGCCTTGTCAAAACACCATCTCATAAAACATCTTCCCTCTTGTATACATACTTCAGTTTTAATGACTAAGTATTGGGAAGTGATCACTTCCCATAGTTGTTCTGTTCATAACTGTCCATTCACAGGTGCTCACTAAAGAATCAGATACCGGAGTCAGGTCAATACATGATAATGTGCCCCTATGCACATCCACCACAATATTACGCTCTATATCCTCAGGGGAGGGAACCGCCCTGTACGCCAGGCCATTTTTAATGAAAGTGGCACATCCTCCTCCATTTACAGTGTTAATTCTCTGTTGTCTGATTGAACTGTATCCTGGAATACACAAAATCTAAGTGAGGTTGAAGCCATGTCTCCTGTACACACACTACCTGTGGAACAACTTCTAGTTTGTAAAGATACTTCTTGAGTTCTTGTCCGTTTGCTATAAGATTCCTCGCATTCCACTGTAGTATGTGTAGTACCATAATTAAGGTCTTTTTTCAGCATGTGCCGTCTCCCCAGTTTCAGCTTTCAACAAAGCATGAATCTGGTCAGCTGTGATATCTTTCACATCTAGGAAGCTTCCTGCTGCTTCCACAGTGGTTTTGATTCTTTCACTTTTCTTCTTTAGCTGTGCAGCAACATTCATGGTGTGGCAGATAAAAGCTATAAAGTTTGTCCTCCTAACTATCGATGTGTCATCATCCATTTTGCATTTGTGAACACAAACATTCCTTGCAGTGGCACGATCCTGTGCTTGCATAGGACGCGTTGATTGCTGGGCTTCCATTTGAACTGAACTTCTTTGAGGAAGGCCTGCTGTGTTTCTGCCTATTCCTGCCTCTCTAACTGTCTTTAGAGCTTCCACATACAAGATTTTCTTAGTTATTCTGATTTCCTGGGCTTGTCTAGCTTCACTCTGCACAACACATCCTCCATATACAGCACTGTGCTCACCCCCGCAGTTGCAACACTTTACTTTGGCGTCCTTGTCACATTTACCATATTCGTGCTCCCCTCCACATCTAGCACATCTTAGCTTTCCCTTGCACTGCTGAGCAGTGTGACCCATCCTTTGACATTTGTAGCACCTGAGTGGCTTTGGGACGTATTCTCTGACACTGAAATATATGTATCCTATTAGGATTGATTTAGGGAGTGTCAGTGACCCACAAAGCAGACATGACTCAAGGTAGATACAATTAACTGTTTATTAATATAGTGTGCGTGAGTGGGTGCGTGTATGCACGGTTGTGTAGTGTGGTGTAGTGTAATCAGGAGTTTCAGCTGGGGCAGGCAGAGCACCATACGACCTGGCAACCCTGGGAAGAGACAGAGGGCGTTAATAACAGTTTAGGCCCGATAGGCACTTTGGATGGAATTGTGCTTACTGTCTGAGATGGTGAAGAGTAGCCCAGGTAAGTGCTGAAGCTGCAGCCAGGAGGATAGTGCCCGCAGGTGGCCGGTGAGCTGAATGCTGGTGAGGAAGGCAGACAATCCGCCACCAGGGAGAGAGAGGTCCGCTGCCACGGATCTCTGCCTGTGCACAGGGGAAGCTGACAGGGTGAGAAGGAATCGTGGTGGCTTACTTCGAAGTTGGTGGTCCGGAAGGCACAGGCCAGGACGGAGAGTAATGGTGGCTTGGAAGCCGACGTGGAAACACACAACGAGGCTGGGAAGCTCGAAGGCTTGCATAGCAGGTTTCTTGGTAGAGAACCAGACGACTCCGCACCGAGCACTGGACCTGATGGAATAAATAGGCAGAGGGAGGTGGCAGGCAGGTGCGCATACAGGTGTGACAGATTGGCAGCCATGACACTAACTTTTCGTGAGTAGTGTATATTATATATATGATTTTTGATCCATATCGCCCAGCCCTATAGGTGCCCAGCCAGAATGTCCATGTGGGCCATGTGGCCCCCACCAAAGGTTAAAACTGGGTTGTCTAATGGGTCCCATGTGGGTTTATAGGTGGGTTCCACATTGGCCCCATCTGTTTGCCCACATGGACTTTACCTGTTTTCAATTTATTCTGTTATGATCCCTTGTGCACCATTATGCAACGCACAGAGGGCAGAATGAAAAACCCAAGAGCTGGAGTAGATCTGTGCACTTTATTTAACAAAAACCCCAAACTTGTCCCGTAAACAGTCACGCTAAAAAACAGAGAGCTGAAATGATGGTAATGAGGCCACCAGACATACAGGGACGCCACCTGGATGCTCAGCAGCCCGGGGGAGGGAATGCCTAGTGCCGCTATACTGCTGTCGGCACGAAGAGAAAGGCAAACGTAAACTTATGGCTGGAGTGATCCGGGGCTGTCTGTGCAGTCCGGTGGATGAAGGTGAGGTGGGAATAGCTGCTAACACCAAATAACCAACAACAGTCACGTAGCATAAGAGAAGACAAATAGTCAGGCTGAACGTAATTGTAGGGAATGACAACTTGCATACACAGAGGTACACGCTACTGTGTATAAAGGGCAATGCTCTGGCGATCTCTTCCTACTGTAACAGGGCTTAAGTAATAATCATCCTAATGACGGAAGAGACTACCGGTGTGGACGAGCGTGACTAGACAAATTAAGAACATGTGTGCATGAGTGAGTGTCAGAGCGTGTGAATGAGAGTGAATGAGGTGTGTGTATGTGTGTGTGTGTGTGTGTGTGTGTGTGAGTGTGTGAACACCAATAATGAGGAACAGCTGACAATACTGACAGGAGGAGGGGGCGTGCTCGAGCTGTCAGGGAGCCGAGGATCCAAAGGGCTCCCTTAAGTGCCTGATTGAAAATAAATAGTGAAATGGGCCAAAATAGCCACGTTGTCAGAACTGGGTTTGGGACGACCAAACCCAGGTTCATGACAGATTTTCTCATAAATTTGCTATTTTCTTATAAATTTGCAACTTTTTTCTCATAAATTTGTTTGTTTCTCCTGTAAAAAAAGCATTCACTTCTGTAGTCATGAATTGTTGTGAGTGACTGGTGTCCCAGCACATCAGGGACTTTCTTCCCCCTCCTTCAACCCACACCAGTTCGCCTACAGGGAGAACCGGTCTACAGAAGACGCCATTGCCACCACACTCCACAGAGCGCTGAGCCATCTGGAGAAACCAAGGAGCTAAGTGAGGATGCTCTTTGTGGACTACAGCTCAACTTTCAACACCATCATCTCGAACATCCTGATCAATAAACTGCACCTCCTCCAGACCCCCATCCCCACCCCACTTGCTCCTGGATGAAGAGCTTTCTCACCAACCACCCACAAACTGGATGATGGTTCAGAACGATCAGGTCCCACACTTCCAGACTGACAGTTTCTTCCCCTGGGTCATCCAAACTGCAACCAGTCAGAGGCCCCACCTCCCTCCCTCTGAATGCTCACATGCACTGAACTGTGGACCTTTTTAATTATCACAATAACTCACCTGTCTTTGCACTCTGAACTTTCATGTATATTGACCCATCTGTGAACCCACTACCATACCTATGTATAGTTTCCATAATCCTTGGGCCATTTTACTCAATTGTGTGTTCTGCACTCTGCACTCTTATTTACATACAGTGGTGTGAAAAAGTGTTTGCCCCTTTCCCGATTTCTCATTTTTTTGTATGTTTGTCACACTTAGATGTTTCAGATCATCAGACAAATTTAAATATTAGAGAAAGATGCCACAAGTAAACACAAAATGCAGTTTTTAAATGAAGGTGTTTATTATTAAGGGGGGAAAAATCCCAACCTACATGGCACTATGTGGAAAAAGTGAGGAGGCAAACCCGCAGCTGGCTAATGGCGCCAGGGAGCAGACTTCCACCCAGGGACCGCCTCCCCAGCAGCACAGGCTCAGTTGGCAGGGAAGCCTTCCCCAGCCCGCGGAGCCGATGTTGAGCTTGGTGAACAGAGGTGAGGAGATCTGTCAGTCCAGGATAGCGCCACAGGCTGGGGAATGCCTCAATCACCTGCTATCCCACACCTGTAGCTCCTCCTTGGGAGTGTGGGTTAAAGGAACGTCCAACACAATGTCCTCCAGAAGACCAGTTGCCCATCGCTCCCCCTTGTCCATCCAAACACTCCCGCAGTCCAAGCGACCAGACATGCTGAAACTACTGGACAAGATGCGGGGTAAAAGGAAAAAGAGAGATGGGAAGGAAGAAAAAGAAACTGCAAACAAACAGTGGCTGGTGTCCACGTCCTGTTCATGTCCTTCTGTCATAAACTGCCCCTCAATGGCTGTGGAAGGACACCAAACACTCACTGTGTGTTTTGCACATTTATTAAAGTAAAGACAGACAAAACTCACTATACATACAAATAACGGATGGCTTGGGCGCTGGAGGAGAGCGGGGCTGAACGTCAACAGGCAGGCGGAAGCCTGGGAATGTCAGGCAAAAAAGGGGAAAACACTGACCTGGACAGAGCTCTCCTGTTCTCCTCGACAGCAGCCCAAAATACTCAGAGTAAAGTTCAGCTGAAGACATCCAACGGTGTAGAAGGACATGGCAAAAAGAGTGGGTCGTCGTGCCCTTAAATACCGTTTACAAAATAGGTAGCAGGTGTGGAACATGAGTGGCAAAAAGAATACAATCAGTGACAGCTGCACAACCCATGAACCAGTTTGACAGCTGGGAGCTGCACAGCGCTGTCAAAATAAAACACTAACCAGACAAAACAGTAAAAAAAAAAAAAAAGTACATTAAAAAAGCAACAAATGTTAATCAAAAAGAAGACTCAATTAGAGATAAAATCAATCAGATTCTTCCCACAGTACCCATTGTCCCCACTACCCTCACTACCGACTACATCCGCAGCAAGTGTCAGCAAAGCTGCCGATCCCGCATCGGACTTTACAGCCACAGCCGGCGCTTCAAAGCAACTACTGACTGACATGTGTGTAGATTCCATTGTCTCCCGAGACAAAAGGATGCCAACCAACCAACCAAACCCCAATGGCCACTTTGGGGGAGAGTTTACCAAGCATGACATTCAGACACACCTAGAATCTCTAAAGGATCCATTCTTCTAAGTCTGATATATATAGGGGAAAGGAGAGGGAGGATGAGGATAAGGGAAGGGACAGAACGTGACAGTCCTGATAATCAAAGCTTATCCGGGCAGATGTCACAGACGCTCTGGAGACAAGAATGTAAACCTAAAAGAACATTCATAAAACACTAATCTACGTATGTAAGATGAGGAGTTCCTGTGCATTCCTGTGACCCAAAACAGGACATGTCAAAAAGATTATAAAAAGTGGCTTAGATCATTCCTTACGCATGTACTGACCCTGTACTGATCTCCAGTCTGAACTCTCTGAAATTGCTTACAGAAACATGCCAAGAATATATGAATTTATCCTATATGGAATGCACATATAAACATTAAACATGGCATATGAAAAGTATGATACTTCTCAAATATAATGATACTGTGGGACACATATGTGGGTTTCATATGCTTCACATGTATATTACTGTATGCTTATTGTATGCTTCACGTCTCAGAGGAACAAAAGGACTGAACCTCCTAGGAGATAACAGCAGGATGTGAAATGTGGCCTTTTGTATGCAAAGAGATGACCTTGAGGAATTTCCTGACCACCAGTGACTTTAGGTGGAGGTGAGAAGACCTGGAAGAAGACGCATTGTGACTTAGGATTAAAAGACAATGTGACTGTGTGCTTTGATGTCCTGGGGTATAAAAGGGACAGATGTTGGGGGATTCTTTCTCTTTTCTGTTTTTGATGATGTTGGAGAATGGAATAAACCTGACTCGTGAGATAAACTCAGCCTCGTCATTTCCACATTCTCCACACTGGTGACCCTAAGACGTATCATGAGTGGAAGAAATTCTCCCGAGCCAGACTCGTCAGGAGCCAGCCAAAGGAATGCAGCAACAGTTCAGCTACCAGACTTCTGGCAGAACAATCCGCACTCCTGGTTTAACGCGGTCGAGGCGCAGTTCAACCTACGGAGGATTTCGGTAGACGACACAAAGTTCTACCATGTGGTTGCAAAGCTGGACAACCACAAAGCCCAGTGGATGGAGAGCCTGATCAACAAGCCGCCGGACAGCGACAAGTACAGCGCGTTGATGGCTGCACTCATCCGTTACTTCACCCCCTCGGTGGAGGAGCGAGCAGAGGGGCTCCTGGCGCTGACTGAATTTGAAAGTGACAGGCCTGTGGACCTTATGGAGAAGCTGTTGAGGTTGAAAGACTCTGACGATGATCACTTCATCTTCACCCACCTTTTCCTCAGGACCCTACCGTCAGCGGTGAGAGTGACCCTGGCCAGTTCACCACTGTTTGCCCGACAAGATTACCGCGAGCTGGGCCAGGAGGCGCAGCGACTCGTCAACGCCAATAAACGGCGCGCGGCCACGGCCGCGGCAGCAGAGCTCAGCACAACGTCCGGAGATGGCAGGGGGCCAGAGGCTGCAGTACCAGACTCACCGACGACAGCGGCGGCAGGGCCAAGAAACACGGAGCAGACGACGTCCTTTGTTTCTACCATCGCCGCTTCGCAGAGAGGGCTTGCAAATGTATACCACCGTGCCATTTCAAGCGCTCGGGAAATGCCAAGACCGGGGGTCGGTAGCAGCTGCGGCCCTCAGAGAGGAGAACAAGCTGCTCTACTTGAGGGATGCGCGCTCGGGGAGGCATTTCCTCGTGGACACAGGCTCCCAGCTGAGTTTCATCACACCTTCCTCCGCTGACCAGCTGGCGCCTTCCAGTGGTCCCGGGGTGTCAGCAGCGAACGGCTCGGTGATTAAGACCTTTGGTGAGAGGACGTTGCTTCTGTCCCTACACGGCCGTACATTGAAGTGGACTTTCTTCATAGCTGCAGTCAATTTCAACATGTTAGGGGCTGATTTTTTGTGCTTACATGGTTTGTTGATTGATCTTGCTAACAGACGCCTGGTTAATGCGCTCTCTTTTTATTTTATTCCCTGACAGCTCAAGTGGCCCCGCCAACAGCACAAGCCAACGTCACAGCTGCAAGTGGTAAGTTCCACACACTCCTCACTCAGTTCCCAGCACTCATGGTCCCAACATTTTCGGTGACCGTGGCTAAACACGGGGTGGAACATTTTATTACTACCACCGGACCGCCCATTTTTGCAAAAGCTCGGCGCTTGGATTCAGCTAAACTGACCATAGCGCGCGAGGAGTTCGCCAACCTGGAAAAGTTGGGCATCATCAGGCGTTCGAAAAGCCCATGGGCTTCACCGCTTCACATGGTCCCGAAAGCTGATGGCTCGTGGCGACCTTGCGGTGATTTCTGCAGGTTGAACAACGCTACAGCGCACGACCGCTACCCAATCCCGCACATCCAAGATTTTTCAGTTCATTTGGCGGGGGTGCGCGTTTTTTCTAAGATAGACTTGGTATGCGGTTACCACCAGGTCCCAGTGCGCGCTGAGGACATACCCAAAACAGTGGTAATAACTCCGTTCGGGCTATTCGAGTTTTTGCGCATGCCGTTTGGGCTTAAAGGTGCGGCGCAGATGTTCCAACGCATGATGGATGTGGTGTTGCGCAATTTCCCCTTCGTGTTCGTCTACCTGGACGACATATTGGTAGCCAGCGCGTCCGAAGACGAACACGAAAACCATCTCACGGCAGTTTTCCGGAGGTTGGCAGAGCATGGGTTAATAATCAACCCAGCGAAGTGTCAGTTCAGGGTGACGCAGATTGATTTTTTGGGGCATCGCGTCTCTCCAGAAGGAACGGTTCCTCTGCCTGATAAAGTGCGCGCAGTAACAAATTTTCCCCAGCCACAAACGGTCAAAGCGTTACAGGAGTTTTTGGGAATGGTAAATTTTTATAACCGTTTCCTCCCCCGCGCAGCGCAGCTCATGCAACCATTGTATGCTGCACTAAAAAAACAAAAACCCACAAATAAAATTGAATGGTCTCCGGAGCGAGAGCGCGCATTCTCTGAAGTCAAAACAGCCCTGGCAAACGCTGCGTTGTTAGTACATCCAGTCCCAACGGCCCGCATAGCGCTCACTACTGACGCGTCAGATGTGGCCATAGGGGCGGTTGTGGAGCAGTATGTAGCCGGAGCCTGGCAACCGCTCGCCTTTTTCAGCAGGACCTTGCGCGATAGTGAACGAAAATACAGCGCATTCGACAGGGAGTTGTTAGCTCTCCACTTGGCCATTCGCCACTTCCAGTTCTGGCTGGAGGGACGCCGTTTCACCACGTTCATTGACCACAAGCCGCTGACTTTCACAATGGCCAAGATTTCAGAACCGTGGTCGGGCCGGCAGCAGAGACAGCTGGCCGCGATCTTGGAGTTTACTACCGATATCCAGCATGTGGCGGGTAAACTTAATGTAGTGGCAGACTGCCTCTCGCGCGCCGTGGCGGCTCCAGCCCACGTAGGGGTAGATTTTGCAGCCATGGCAGCGGATCGGGTTAGCGATGAAGAAGTGCGCGCGGCCCCAGTCTGCGTAGGGATAGATTATGCAGCCATGGCCGCGGATCAGGTTAGCGACGTGGACGTGCGCGCGCTCCAGTCTGGACCAACAGGGTTAAGGCTGGAGAACAGGGTGCTGCAAGATGGTATGCCCCCCCTAATCTGCGATGTCTCCACTGGGCGACCGCGTCCTGTGGTACCGGCCGCGTGGCGCCGCTGCGTTTTTGACTCGATCCATTCTCTGGCGCACCCGGGAGTGCGCGCGTCGGTCAAAATGGTGGGAGAGAAATTTGTATGGCCGAGCCCGCGCAAACAAGTTAGAGAGTGGGCGGCAGCCTGCATGGCTTGTCAACGAGCCAAGGTACACAGACACACGAGAGCTCCCTTTGAGCTGTTTCACATTCCGGCTCAGAGGTTTGATCATGTTCACGTGGACCTCGTAGGCCCCCTCCCGCCCTCACAGGGGTGCACACATCTTCTGACAATGGTTGACCGCATCACGCGCTGGCCGGAAGTGGTCCCACTGTCGTCAACCACAGCCGAGGAGGTGGCGTGCGCGTTTTTAACAGCATGGGTAGCGCGTTTTGGAGTCCCGTCGGACATTACGTCCGACAGAGGCCCTCAATTTGCTTCCGAACTTTGGTCAGCGATGGCCCACAGCCTGGGTGCAACGATCCACCGCACAACTGTGTACAACCCGCAGGCTAACGGGTTATGCGGACATTTTCACAGGTCATTGAAGGCAGCCCTCAGAGCGTCGCTTACGGATGCAAATTGGGTGGAAAGGCTACCATGGGTTTTATTGGGGTTGCGTTCTGCACCTAAAGAGGAGTTAGAAGCCTCCCCAGCTGAGTTAGTTTTCACACAGCCTGGTGAGCTAGTTTTCACACAGCTATGGCTACTAGCTCTCTTTCCTCTCCTCTGGTGTGCTCTCTCTGTCAGATGTTTAGCTACACCTCTGCCTCTTTTAGCGATAACGGTAAATGTAATAAATGTTGTCTTTTTGAGGCGCTCGAGGCGAGGTTGTCTGATTTGAAATCCCGGCTCCGCTGCATTGAAACACCGTCTGCGCCAGTTAATCTCGACGGATGCCCATTAGCTGCAGCGGAGCTAGCTAGCTTAGGCCCCCCTGTCAGCGGTTCCCCGGCTCTCCTCAGCAGCGAGGAGACTGGGTGGGTGACGGTGAGAAGGAAGCCTAGTCGCAAAGCCCCGGTTCACCACCAACCTGTTCACGTTTCTAATCGTTTTTCCCCGCTCAGCGACACACCCGCTGAGGAAAAAACTCTGATCACTGGCGACTCTGTAGTCAGAAACGTGAACCTAGAGACTCCAGCGGTCATAGTCAAATGCATTCCTGGGGCCAGAGCAGGCGACATCGAGTCAAATCTGAAAATGCTGGCTAAAAGTAACTGTAAATACTCCACAATTGTTATTCACGCCGGCATTAATGACATCCGTCTCCGGCAGTCGGAAGTCACCAAACTTGATGTAGAATCGGTGTGTGACTTTGCAAAAACGATGTCTGCCACTGTAGTATTCTCTGGACCCCTCCCCAATCTGACCAGTGATGACACGTTTAGTCGCTCGTCATCCTTGAACCGCTGGCTGTCTGTGTGGTGTCCTAAAAATGACGTGGGCTACATTGACAATTGGAGCTCTTTTTGGGGAAAACCTGGTCTTATGAGACGAGACAGCATTCATCCCACTTTGGATGGTGCTTCTCATTTATCTAACAATCTGGCATCTTTTTTATCCAAATTTCCAAAACCATGACTACTCAGAGTTGGGACCAGGAAGCAGAGTCGCAGTCTTACACGCCTCTCTGCAGCTCCTCTTCATCCGCCCCCCCTCAGCTTAGCCCCTGTCTTCCCCATCAGAGAATCGTTGTCTGCTCCCTCCAAAGTAAATAAAAATATCATGCATAAGCATCCCAAAGTGATAAAGCAAAACATTGGTAAAACTCAAATTAAACATAAAGCCTCTAAACTGAATGATTTGGCCTCTGTTCCTCCTCATAATTTAAAAATTAAATGTGGTTTACTAAATATTAGGTCTCTAACTCCCAAGTCTCTGTTAGTCCATGATCTGTTAATTGATCATCAGATTGATTTAATTTCCCTTACAGAGACTTGGTTAGGGCAAGAGGATTATGTTGGTTTAAATGAATCAACTCCCTCTGGTTATTTAAACTGTCAAAATCCCAGAAGTTCTGGTCGTGGAGGAGGAGTAGCAACAATTTACCATTCCAAATTACTAGTTAATGTAAAGCAAAAAACATGTTATAATTCCTTTGAGGGCCTGGTCCTCAGTATTGGGCACTTTAGCAATTTTAGGTTAAACCCAATTTTATCTGCCATAGTTTATCATCCCCCATCAACCTACTCAGGATTTTTATCCGAATTTGCTGATTTCTTAGCTGATTTAGTGCTGAAATCTGATAGAATAATTATAGTAGGGGACTTTAATATACATGTGGATGTAGATAGTGACTGCCTTAATGTGGCATTTAATTCAATATTAGACTCGATTGGGTTTTCTCAGAAAGTAGGAAATTCTACTCATTACCTCCACCATACATTGGACCTTGTTCTGACATATGGCATAGAAATAGAAAATCTTGTAGTGTCTCCTCATAACCCTGTACTGTCAGACCATTGTCTGTTAACCTTTGATTTTACCATTTCTAACTATTTGGCTCCTAAAGAAAAATATTATTACAGTAGATGCCTCTCAGATGATGCTGTTTCCAAATTTATGCAGATTGTTTCCTCTATGCCATGTGTCAACACAACGGAAATAAGCTATAGACAGCTTGCTCCTTCTGTAATTGGTAACATGGTGGATAGTGTTTCAGCTTCTCTGCATCAGGCTCTAGACTTGGTGGCCCCCTTAAAAAAGAAAAAGTCTAATCAGAGATTTCTAACTCCTTGGTTCAACACAGAAACTCGTAGCTTAAAACAGAAGACTCGTCAATTAGAAAGAAAATGGCGCTCTACTAATTTAGATGAAATCTATTTAGCTTGGAGAAATCACCTTTTAATTTATAAAAAATCTCTTAGAAAAGCTAGAACAAGTTATTACTCTGCATTAATAGAAGAGAACAAGAATAATCTCAGGTTTCTTTTTAGTACTGTAGCCAGGTTGACAAAGAGTCAGGACTCTGTCAATCCTAGCATTCCCTTAGAGCTTACTAGTCAGGACTTTATGAACTTTTTCAATAATAAAATTTCATCCATCAGAGATAAAATCAATCAGATTCTTCCCACAGTTAACTTAAATACTGTAACTACTACAACTCCTTCTTTTGATGTCTGTCTTGATGAGTTTACTCCAATCGACCTTTGTGAGTTAGACAAAATAGTTTCCTCATCCAAACCTTCAACTTGTCTTTTAGACCCTATTCCTACTAGGTTATTTAAAGAAGTCTTCCCACTTATTGGTAGCTTTATTCTTCATATAATCAATTCTTCATTAACTTTAGGCCATGTACTGCAGGCTTTTAAAACAGCTGTAATTAAACCCTTACTCAAAAAGCCAACGCTAGATCCAGGAGCTTTAGCTAACTATAGACCAATCTCTAATCTCCCTTTCATTTCAAAAATCTTAGAAAGAGTTGTTGCTACGCAATTATTCGACCACCTGCAGGGAAATGGTTTACTTGAAGAGTTTCAATCTGGGTATAGAATCCATCATAGTACTGAAACAGCCTTAGCGAAGGTCACTAACGACCTCCTCATTGCATCTGATAATGGACTAGTTTCTGTACTTGTCCTTTTAGACCTTAGTGCAGCTTTTGATACTATCGATCATAATATTCTACTTGATAGATTAGAACACTATGTTGGACTTAATGGAACTTCGTTGCAGTGGTTTAGATCTTATTTATCTGATAGGTTCCAGTTTGTTCATGTAAATAATGAGTTTTCTTTCAACTCAAAGCTTAGTCATGGAGTTCCACAGGGATCTGTGCTAGGCCCTACTCTTTTTAGTTTATATATGCTTCCGTTAGGCAACATTATTAGAAAGCACTGTATACATTTTCATTGTTATGCAGATGACACACAATTATACCTGTCAATGAAGCCAGATGATAGTAATCAATTAGCCAAGTTAGAAGCCTGTCTTAAGGAAATCAAAGCTTGGATGACTTGTAATTTCCTGCTATTAAATTCAGATAAGACTGAAGTCATTCTTGTTGGTCCAAAAAACCTTAGAAATTCCTTTCCAAATCAAACTTTCAGTTTGGATGCAGTTACTCTTTCTCTTAATAGCTCTGTGAGGAACCTTGGAGTTATTTTTGATCAGGATTTGTCCTTCAATTCACATATTAAATTTGTTTCTAAGACTGCCTTCTATCATTTGCGTAATATTGCCAAGATTAGGAGCATCTTGTCTCAGAGTGATGCTGAGAAACTGATCCACGCTTTTGTTAGCTCGAGATTAGATTATTGTAATTCTTTATTATCAGGTTGTCCTAAAACATCTTTAAAAAGTCTTCAGCTGATCCCAAATGCTGCAGCAAGAGTTTTAACAGGTACTAGAAAGAGAGATCATATCTCTCCGGTTCTGGCCTCCCTTCATTGGCTTCCCATAGAGTTTAGAATTAAGTTTAAAATCCTTCTTCTTACTTACAAAGCTCTAAACAATCAGGCTCCTCTTTATTTAAAAGCTCTGATACTACCGTATTATCCTAACAGAGCACTACGCTCCCAAAATGCAGGACTACTTGTAATACCTAGAATCTCCAAAAGTACAATGGGAGGCAGAGCCTTCAGTTATCAAGCTCCTCTCCTGTGGAATCAGCTGCCAATCTGGATTCGGGAGTCAGACTCGATCTCTGTTTTTAAGATTAGGGTTAAAACCTACCTTTTTGATATAGCCTACAATTAGGGAGGGATCATGTGTTTCTGAACCCTCCCTTAGTTATGCTGCTAATAGGTTTAGTCAGCCGGGGGACCTCCAGTAATGCACTGGGCCTCACTCCTTTCCTCACTCTCTATGAAATATTTTTTTTTGCTGGTCATTAACATTTGTTTGTTCTCTCCCATAGATTGAGTCCCCATCGTGCTGTTTGCTCTCTACATGTCTGTTCTTTTCTTCTTCTCTATCCCCTCACCCCCCAGCCAGTCGCAGCAGATGACTGCCCCTCCCTGAGCCTGGTTCTGCTGGAGGTTTCTTCCTGTTAAAAGGGACTTTTTCCTCTCCACCGTCGCCAAGTGCTTGCTCACAGGGGATCACCTGATTGCTGGGGTCTTTCTGCAACTGTGGGGGTTCCCCCCTACAGTTGACAGTGCTATGAGATGACTGTTGTTGTGAAATGGCGCTATATAAATAAAGTTGAATTGAATTGAAGTTGAACAGCCACTTCGGCTGCCCGGGGAATTTCTCCCAGATAATCCGGCTCCAGAGTGCTCCCCAGCTCAGCGGTTACAGAGTAGCATGGACTCGAGCACGCTACCTGGCCCCGTTCACCACAGTTTTCCGCGCGTTTTTGTGCCTAAGGCTTTAAAAAATGCGGAGTTTATTTTTGTCAGACACGATGCCCATCGCCCACCGTTACGACCACCTTATGATGGACCATATAGAGTGCTGGAAACAGGGGATAAGCATTTTTTGCTAAATTTGGGGGGCAGAAAAGAAATGATTGGCATAAACAGGCTCAAACCCGCTTTTGTGGTGGCTGACGAAGGTGTGCAGTTGGCTAAGGCTCCTCGGCGCGGCAGACCCCCTAGAGAGCATTCCCCAGAACACCCACAGAGATTTACTAACAGTTCTCATCCTCAGACAGCAGCTCCCCAGCAGGAGGGCGCCGCGGAGGTGGTAAAGCCTGCTTACAGCATATACGGGAGAAGACTGAGGCCCAAGCAGCATGTGGACTGATGTGTAGTGATTTTATTATGACATGCAAACTGTTATTACGTTGTTCCATCTTAGACGTTTGTGGGGAGGGGGTCATGTGGGACACATATGTGGGTTTCATATGCTTCACATGTATATTACTGTATGCTTATTGTATGCTTCATGTCTCAGAGGAACAAAAGGACTGAACCTCCTAGGAGATAACAGCAGGATGTGAAATGTGGCCTTTTGTATGCAAAGAGATGACCTTGAGGGATTTCCTGACCACCAGTGACTTTAGGTGGAGGTGAGAAGACCTGGAAGAAGACGCATTGTGACTTAGGATTAAAAGACAATGTGACTGTGTGCTTTGATGTCCTGGGGTATAACAGGGACAGATGTTGGGGCATTCTTTCTCTTTTCTGTTTTTGATGATGTTGGAGAATGGAATAAACCTGACTCATGAGATAAACTCAGCCTCGTCATTTCCACATTCTCCACAATACATTATTAATATCAATAATAATGTAGATAATATGGAATTTTTCTATAATTTATATAGTGCCATTTCACAACAGTCATCTCATAGCACTTTCAAATGTAGGGGAAACCCCCACAATTGCAGAAAGACCCCAGCAATCAGGCGGTCCCCTGTGAGCAAGCACTTGGCGACGGTGGAGAGGAAAAACTCCCTTTTAACAGGAAGAAACCTCCAGCAGAACCAGGCTCAGGGAGGGGCAGTCATCTGCTGTGACTGGCTGGGGGGGGGGGGGGGGGATAGAGAAGATGAAAAGAACAGACATGTAGAGAGCAAACAGCACGATGGGGACTCAATCTATGGGAGAGAACAAACAGATGTTAATGACCAGCAAAACAAAAATATTTCATTGAGAATGAAGAAAGGAGTGAAGCACAGTGCAATAATTGGAGGTCGCTCGGCTGTCTAAACCTAAAACTATTAGCAGCATAACTAAGGGAGGGTTCAGAAACACATGATCCTTCCCTAATTGTAGGCTATATCAAAAAAGGAAGGTTTTAACCCTATTTTTAAAAACAGAGATTGAGTCTGACTCCCGAATCCCAATTGGCAGCTGGTTCCAAAAGAGAGAAGATTGATAACTGAAGGCTCTGCCCCCCATTGTACTTTTGGAGATTCTAGGTATTTGAAGTAATCCAGCATTTTGGGAGCGTAGCTCTGTTAGGATAATAGGGTAATATCAGATCTTTTAAATAAAAAGGGGTCTGATTGTTTAGAGCTTTGAAAGTGAGAAGAAGGATTTTAACCTTAATTCTAAACTCTATGGGAAGCCAATGAAGGGAGGCCAGAACCGGAGAGATATGATCTCTCTTTCTAGTACCTGTTAAAACTCTTGCAGCATTTTGGATCAGCTGAATACTTTTTAGAGATGTTTTATCTCAACCTGATAGTAAACAGTTACAATAATCTAATCTAGAGCTAACAAAAGCGTGGATCAGTTTCTCTGCATCACTCTGAGACAAGATGGTCCGAATCTTGGCAATATTACACAAATGATAGAAGGCAGTCTTAGAAACAAATTTAATATGTGAATTGAAAAACAGATCTTGATCAGAAATAACTCCAAGGTTCCTCACAGAGCTATTAAGAGAAAGAGTAACTGCATCCAAACTGAAAGTTTGATTTGGAAAGGTATTTCTAAGGTTTTTTTTTTTTTTTTTTTGGACCAACAAGAATGACTTCAGTCTTATCTGAATTTAATAGCAGGAAAATAAAAGTCATCAAAGCTTTAATTTCCTTAAGACAGGCTTCTAACCTGGCTAATTGATTACTATCATCTGGCTTCATTGACAGGTATAATTGTGTGTCATCTGCATAACAACGAAAATGTATACAGTACTTTCTAATAATGTTGCCTAATGGAAGCATATATAAACTAAAAAAAGTAGGGCCTAGCATAGATCCCTGTGGAACTCCATGACTAAGCTTTGAGTTGGAAGAAAACTCATTATTGACATGAACAAACTGGAACCTATCAGTTAAATAAGATCTAAACAACTATAACGAAGTTACATTAAGTCCAACATAGTGTTCTAATCTATCAAGTAAAATATTATCATCAATAGTATCAAAAGCTGCACTAAGGTCTAAAAGGACAAGTACAGAAACAAGTCCATTATCAGATGAGATCAGGAGGTCATTAGTGACCTTCACTAAGGCTGTTTCAGTACTACGATGGATTCTAAACCCAGATTGAAACTCTTCAAATAAACCATTTCCCTGCAAGTGGTCAAATAATTGTGTAGCAACAACTCTTTCCAAGATTTTTGAAATGAAACAGATGTCAATTGAAGGAGTTGTAGCAGTTACTGTATTTAAGTTAACGGTGGGAAGAATCTGACTGATTTTATCTCTGATAGATGAAATTTTATTATTGAAAAAGTTCATAAAGTCCTGACTATTAAGCTCTAAAGGAATGCTCGGATTGACAGAGTCCTGACTCTTTGTCAGCCTGGCTACAGTGCTGAAAAGAAACCTGGGATTATTCTTGTTGTCTTCTATTAATGCAGAACAATAACTCGTTCTAGCTTTTCTCAGAGATTGTTTATAAATTAAAAGATGATTTCTCGAAGCTAAATAGATTTCATCTAAATTAGTGGAGCACCATTTTCTTTCTAATTGACGAGTCTTCTGTTTTAAGCTACGAGTTTCTGTGTTGAACCAAGGAGTTAGAAATCTCTGATTAGACTTTTTCTTTTTTTAAAGGGGCCACAAAGTCTAGAGTCTGATGCAGGGAAGCTGTAACACTATCCACCATGTTATCAATTACAGAAGGAACAAGCTCTCTATAGCTTATTTCCGTTGTGTTGACACATGGCATAGAGGAAACAATGTGCATAAGTTTGGTAACAACATCATCTCATGCTCCGTACTGTGTGTGTTTATATATCTACATATTTATTCCATCTAGCTGCAATGCTCCACACTGTGTGTTTATATACTCATGTATTTATTCCATCCAGCTACAATGCTCCGCACAGTGTTTATATATTTATATATCTATCCCATCTAGCTACAATGCTCCACACTGTGTGTATATATATATATATATATATATATATATATATATATATATATATATATGTATGTATGTGTACATATGTATACTTGCTGCTCTTGTTTTTTTTTTCTCTTGCTTTCTGATTGTTGCTCTGAGTGTTGCTATCCCTGTGCTGTTGCAATCCTGGAATTTCCCCATTGTTGGACTAATAAAGGCTTATCTTATCTTATCTTATCTGAGAGGCATCTACTATAGTAATATTTTTCCTTTGGAGCCAAATAGTCAGAAATAGTAAATTCGGCTAAAAACTCTGAGTAGGTTGATGGATGACGATAAACTATGGCAAATAAAACTGGGTTTAGCCTAAAATTGCTAAAATGCCCAATACTGAGGACCAGGCCCTCAAAGGAATTATAAAATGTTTTTTTGCCTTACATTAGCTAGTAATTTGGAATGGTAAATTGTTGCTACTCCTCCTCCACGACCAGAACTTCTGGGATTTTGACAGTTTAAATAACCAGAGGGGGTTGATTCATTCAAACCAACATAATCCTCTTGCCCTAACCAAGTCTCTGTAAGGGATATTAAATCAATCTGATGATCAATTAACAGATCATGGACTAGCAGAGACTTGGGAGTTAGAGACCTAATATTTCACAAACCACAATTAATTTTTAAATTATGAGGAGGAACAGAGGCCAAATCATTACATTTAGAGGCTTCATGTTTAATTTAAGTTTTACCAACTTTTTGTTTAATCACTTTGGGATGCTTATACATTATATTTTTATTTACTTTGGAGGGAGCAGACAATGATTCTCTGATAGGGAAGACAGAGGCTAAGTTGAGGGGTGGCAGAGGAGCTGCAGAGAGGAGTGTAAGACTGCAACTCTGCTTCTTGGTCCTGTGGTGGAAATTTATTATTCACATGATCATCATGGTGGAAATTTACTGCTATATACCAATCTGGTGTGTAATTTAGGTGATGTGCAGTTATGTTTAAATGTCTTTCTTTGCCTGTATAATCATTGCTAATGCATGCCCTGAGTGTAACTATGGTCAGTGGAATAGTTATTGTCAGAAGGTTCTAGTACTTGCTAGGTTTGAAGGCTACTTCCAGAATGTTCTCGTACTTTCTCAGACAGTTTCTATGTATCCATATAAGGTAATATGGGGGAGCGCTCGGAGGGTGCCCATAAAAACCAGGAGCCTCCTTTGTTTAAGCAGAGCAGTGCAGAAACTTCAGGTAGGCTGGTTCTTCGCTTCTCTCCTGCCGGCAGTAATAAAGGGAATTCAACATGGCAGATAAGTCTGATTATTTTCTCCAAGACCTTATAAGTGGGCTAGGAAATATTTGGTTACAGTCCCAACTCTGAGTTGTCAAGGTTTTGGAAATCTGGATAAAATTGATGCCAGATTGTTAGATAAATGAGACGCACCATCCAAAGTGGGATGGATGCCGTCTTGTCTAATCAGACCAGGTTTTCCCCAAAATGAGTTCCAATTGTCTATGGAGCCCACATTTTTTGCAGGACACCACACAGACAGCCAGCAGTTGAAGGATGACAAGCGGCTAAACATGTCATCACTGGTCTGATTGGGGAAGGGCCCAGAGAATACTACGGAGGCAGACATTGTTTTGGCAAAGTCAGTGGGCTAGGAAATATTCGGTTACATTTCTTGGTGTCAGGAAGTAGGATAGTTGATCACCAATCTTCGCCCGTTGATGAAGGAATGGAACCAATCTTCACCCGTCCCTGAATGGAGCTCCCCGGACGGAGTTTGTCTTTTCCCACCAATGAGTTCGGCTCTTTCCATCTAGTTGGCGACGGGAGTGCGGAGACGGCGAAGGGGCGTCACACTATCCAGAAGAATCTATTTTAAAGTCTCCTAAAGTTAAAGTAAGTCAAATTTATTGTGCCTTTTATGCAAATTGTATTGGTAAATTGTCGGTTATGTAGTTCACCTCACTGGACTAATATCTGTGAACAAATTCTGGAGTCCTGCGAGCCGATCTTGTGGCAGGACTAAATTGAAAAGCGGTGTACAGTACCTATTAAAAATAGGTTTGGGGACATAGTCTGAATTCACAGTGAGATGTTGGGGCATGCCCAGGGACGCCTGGGAAGACCAGCGATCAAGATAAGGACGCGTTAGCAGGCACTTCAGACATGTAGTGGTGACTATCAGTCATATACAGTAGATCAGTAATGGGGTCTTGCAAATCGAGACCTAAGTGGTGTCCCTCCGGCATGAGCGGCCCAAAGGTGAAATTCATGACTGACAATTATGGTCCTGAGTGTGGAATTTATTGAAAATAGATCTGCCAAGCTGAATTTCCTCCAGGGAAGGGGGGGGGGGGGTCCTTCTCACTTGAAACAATTAGGCATAAGCTGTGTGTGTGGTTTAGTCAAACTTAGTGGTGCGTTTCTCGGTGCAGGGTGTGACTCCCGCAGCCATTGTCTGTGTGCTTCTGTGAAGCACGGGGAGGGTGGGGGGAATTCAATCACTCTTCCCCAGCTCTCTGGGCAGTACAGTGTGTGTGTGTGTGTGTGTGTGTGTGTGTGTGTGTGTGTGTGTGTGTGCGCTGATAGCGAGAGGGAGGAGGGAACGCCCCTACCTCACTCTGCTCAGTTATTTCTGTTTGCTGTTTAATGCATGCTTAAGAAGCGTGATTACACGCTGAATAATTAAAATTGGCCCCAAAAAACAATGCGTGCTTTGTTGTCGCGAGGACGAACACGCCTACATCCGTGTGTCACTAAACGACTCCACACTACGCATGTGTAGAATCAGCCGAGCGACGCCATCTTAAGTCCATTTAAAGCAAGTGTCCTTTCGCTGCCATCTTAAGAATAGAGACCCTGGGCCTTAGTGACGTCACTGGGTTTCCTCTTCCGGGAGTGCAGACGAAAACTGCCTCCATCTTGTGGTCAAACTTAGGGACTGCATCTTTTATTGAAACTTAATCTTTAAAGCCGATTTATAATCAAATTAAGTCTTCAAAGTAACTTCAAAGCAATCCATATTATGCAGAATAATCTAAATTTAACACCAATTTAAAGTTTCTATACAAAAACAAGCAAAAAGAAACTTGTTGGCTGCTCTCCATTCACTGCATATATATACTGTATATATATATATATATATATATATATATACAGTATATATACTGTATACAGTGGGACAAAAAAGTATTTAGTCAGCCACCAATTGTGCAAGTTCTCCCACTTAAAAGATGAGAGAGGTCTCCAATTTTCATCACAGGTGTCCCTCAACTGTGAGAGACAAAATGAGAAAAAAAAAAAATCCAGAAAATCACATTGAAGGATTTTTAATGAATTAATGGGTAAATTCCTCAGTAAAATAAGTATTTGGTCACCTACAAACAAGCAAGATTTCTGGCTCTCACAGACCTGTAACTTCTTCTTTAAGAGGTTCCTCTGTCCTCCACTTGCTACCTGTATTAATGGCACCTGTTTGAACTCGTTATCAGCATAAAAGACACCTATCCACAACCTCAAACAGTCAGACTCCAAACTCCACTATGGCCAAGACCAAAGAGCTGTCAAAGGACACCAGAAACAAAACTGTAGACCTGCACCAGGCTGGGAAGACTGAATCTGCAATAGGTAAGCAGCTTGGTGTGAAGAAATCAACTGTGGGAGCAATTATTAGAAAATGGAAGACATACAAGACCACTGATAATCTCCCTCGATCTGGGGCTCCACGCAAGATCTCACCCTGTGCGGTCAAAATGATCATGAGAACGGTGAGCAAAAATCCCAGAACCACATGGCGGGACCTAGTGAATGACCTGCAGAGAGCTGGGACCAAAGTAACAAAGGTTACATCAGAAACACACTACGCCGCCAGGGATTCAAATCCTGCAGTGTCAGACGTGTCCCCCTGCTTAAGCCAGTACATGTCCAGGCCCGTCTGAAGTTTGCTAGAGAGCATTTGGATGATCCAGAAGAGGATTGGGAGAATGTCATATGGTCAGATGAAACCAAAATAGAACTTTTTGGTAAAAACTCAACTTGTCATGTTTGGAGGAGAAAGAACACCATACCTACTGTGAAGCATGGGGGTAGAAACATCATACTTTGGGGCTGTTTTTCTGCAAAGGGACCAGGACGACTGATCCGTGTAAAGGAAAGAATGAACGGGGCCATGTATCGTGAAATTTTGAGTGAAAACCTCCTTCCACCATCAAGGGCATTGAAGATGAGATGTGGCTGGGTCTTTCAGCATGACAATGATCCCAAACACACCGCCCGGGCAACGAAGGAGTGGCTTCGTAAGAAGCATTTCAAGGTCCTGGAGTGGCCTAGCCAGTCTCCAGATCTCAACCCCATAGAAAATCTTTGGAGGGAGTTGAAAGTCTGTGTTGCCCAGCAACAGCCCCAAAACATCACTGCTCTAGAGGAGATCTGCATGGAGGAATGGGCCAAAATACCAGCAGCAGTGTGTGAAAACCTTTTGAAGACTTACAGAAAACGTTTGACCTCTGTCACTGCCAACAAAGGGTATATAACAAAGTATTGAGATGAACTTTTGTTATTGACCAAATACTTATTTTACCGAGGAATTTACCAATTAATTCATTAAAAATCAGACAATGTGATTTTCTGGATTTTTTTTTCTCATTTTGTCTCTCATAGGTGAGGTATACCTATGATGAAAATTGGAGACCTCGCTCATCTTTTAAGTGGGAGAACTTGCACAAGTGGTGGCTGACTAAATACTTTTTTGCCCCACTGTATATATATATATAGTAGGAACATGTAAAAACATCCACATTATATTTAAGCACTTATGTAACCACATATTGTAATCTTTTAAGTTAAAAGCAAACATATTTACACATTTTTAAGCAAAATTGCAAACTTTGAAGCTATATGTGTGTTTATTTTGCTGTTTTTAAATGTGACATGGTGTGATTCCTCCTACAGAATACCCATTTTAGCTTAAGGGTTCTATCAAATGTTGATGTTTATTCAAAAGTGATCCTAAAGTAGGATCAAACCTGTAGATTTAGTGATTCACCGAATATTTATCAAAAAAAAATTGCTGATGCAATTGCAGTTAGAAAACTGCTGTGGTTAACTGAAACAAAGACATGGAGAAATGAGTAGGAAATGGGGGAAGAAAAGAGAAAAAAAGAAAAAAAAAAGAATGAACAGGCAAAGAAAGACAGACAATATAAAGCACACACCACACAAAAACAATTTTCATACTCTGCTGGGGATCCTACCTCCATCCTGTGGGCGAGATCGTCCTCTACCCCCCGCCCCCATCCTACTAATCCTTTACTGCGGCATTGTATCTAGCCCTGCCTGGGTCACATTCATTCACACCTGAAGATGACATGCCCCCTCCTGAGAGTAAACATAACCCGCTGACCCTGCAGACTGCTTTGAAACACAAGGGTAGCAAGGAACTTGATGGACTGATGAAAGTCTCAATTCATGGGCCACCACCAGCAGCCAGTAGACGGGAAATCGTCACACCTAAACCAGACCCGTCCACCACTATGCCTATGGTAGAAGTCATGGGCCCTGATGGACTCCAAGTGGTGTTGAGGCCCTGGGCACCGGAGGATATTCCAAAGTTTGCTGCCACACTGCCCCACTTGGAGAACGATCCAGTGTGTTTCTGCGAGCAGCTCGAGGCGTTCTGCCAGACATATTGCCCCACTTTCCATGAGCTGCGCCGTATAATAGCCCAAAAGCGCATTCCCACCGATATGGCAAAATGAATGTCACACTTTGAAGAGGACATCAGGCCAGATCATAAGGATTGGGGCACCACAGAGGACGAGCACAATAAGGACTACAAGCGTGCTATTAACAGGCTCATGGAGGTCATCGTTGAACATTGTAAAAAGACCTCAGACTGTCGTGTTCTTTAGCTGAACGAAATAACGTAGGACAACTGCATGCTGTTGAACATGAACTTTACTTGGCGCTTGCATGAGAAAAAGAGACAGCGCATATATAATTACGTCACGACGTCAGATGCGTGACCAAAGATCACTAGTTACAGACAAGATAATATTGTGTCGTTTGTTTACACCACATCTCCCTTTTTTTCTTTTTTTTTGAGAGTATGCATACATGTAACTAGTATTCACGTGTACATTTTCTCTGAACTTAACATGTACTTTTTAAACCTTCGCTTATTATTTTCTAAACATTAACAATACCACAGCTAAGAACATTCTGTGTTTGTACCTTTTTACCATTCTTTAGAGATCTAACTTTTTAGGTTTGACAATAGTTCTTCCCGATCTAGTTCTCACAACATCAGGCTTTATAGGAGTAACAGGAGGTACAATAGGCATTTGTTTCACCTGCTCTGAAGGTTCATCTGACCCACTCTGCTGTTTGGTACACTGTTGCAAAGGTGAGTGTAGAGGAATCAAATGCATGCGATTGTGTCTCACTGTCCCCTGTGTTAAGTCCACTGTATAAGATCTCGGTGTTGAGTGACTTTGGATAACAGTGCCTGGTGTTTTAGCATCTGTCACCCACACTTGTTCTCCTGGTGACAAGTTACACAAGGGTTTTGCTCGGTGACGTCTGTTGTAGTTTGAAATGTCCGACATCCTCTTCTCCCTTTCCTTATGAGCAAGAGTGACGCTGTCCGGCAGTGTCGGATCCAACTGAGAGGGAAGAGTCGGTAGTGTCGTCCTCAGGCGGCGGCCCATGAGGAGTTCAGCAGGGCTGTAACCATTTTGGAGGGGAGTAGCTCTATAGGCAAGAAGAGCTAAATATGGATCAGCAGCCTTTTTCAGTAAGTTTTTCACAGTCTGTACAGCACGTTCCGCCTCTCCGTTACTTTGCGGGAACCTTGGGCTGCTTGTGATGTGTTTAAAGCCATAGGCAGCCGCAAAGTCTGTGAAAGTCCGACCAGAGAACTGGGGCCCATTATCAGACATCAGGACCTCAGGGATGCCATGACGGGCAAAGAAAGACTTCAGGTGAGTAATGACGTGGTTGGATTTCGTTTTGTTCAGCAGGGCAATCTCAACGAACCTGGAAAGATAGTCCACAGCAAGAAGGTAAGTTTTCCCTCCCAGCTCGAACAGATCTGTACCCACTCTTTGCCACGGGCAGTCAGGGCGTTCGGTTGGCATTAATGGCTCACTGTGGTTGTGTCTCTCTTGTATGCATGTTCTGCACTTTAACACCATTTCACTTATCTGTTGGCTGAGACCAGGCCACCATACTGACTGGCAAGCTCGGGCTTTACATTTTACAACTCCTTGGTGTTCATCATGTAGTTTTGTTAAGACATCATTTCGCATTGCTGAAGGGATAACAAGTCTTGAATCCTTCAACAGCAAGCCGTCTTTCACGGTAATTGTGGCTCGGTCGGGCCAGTAGTTTCTCAACAGAGGTTCTTGTTTTGCATGTTCAGGCCAACCTTGACTGCACATGACCATTACACGAGCACACACACTGTCCATTTTCAGTTGTTCCTTGAGTGTTTGCATATATGATGAACTGATAGGCATATTTTCAATGATGCTGTCCACATATATGTCTGTGCTCTCCATGAGTTCCTCGTCTGATTTTGTCAGTTTTGTTTTCAATGATGAGCGAGACAACGTGTCTGCTGTCCAGAGCGATTTACCTGGGGCATACTGTACATTGTACGAGTAACGCATGAGTCTCATCCTGAAGCGCTGGATCCTCGGTGGCAGTAGATCCAAGGCTTGAACTCCTAAGAGTGACACAAGAGGTTTATGATCAGTTTCCAGACAGAAGTGTTTGCCTATTAGAAAATCACGGAATCGCTCGCATGCCCATGTGGATGCTAAGGCTTCTTTTTCCACTTGTGCATAGCGTTGTTCTGTTGGAGACAGCGACCTTGAAGCGTAGGCGACTGGTCTCCATCCTTCTTCCCACTGCTGCAGGAGAACACCACCTAGACCATAAGAAGAAGCATCAGCCGATACTTTAGTGTCTCTCTTTGGGTCATAAATAGCAAGCACTGGGGGTGAAGTTAGAGCATCTTTGAGCGTTTTGAATGCTTTAGCTTGGTCTACACCCCAATACCAGCTGTTCTTCTTGGACAAAAGATCTCTCAGAGCTTTGTCTTTCTCTGCTAAATGGGGGATAAACTTTCCCACCTGATTGACCATGCCCAGAAAACTTCTTAGCTCTGTCACGTTTGATGGCTCATTCATCTCTGTGATGGACTCTGTTTTCTTTGGGTCAGGACTTATGCCAGTGTCCGTAATGATGTGGCCAAGGAAAGTCACTTTGGTCTGTGACAGATCACATTTTTCCACTTTCAGAGTTATACCTGCTTTTTCCAGTCTTTGCAGGGTGGTATGGAGTCGGGCGTCGTGCTCCTCTTGGTCATGTCCCCATACCAGCACATCATCAACCTGACAGACCACTCCTTCAACTCCTTTGATAACCTCCGACATTTTGCGCTGAAAGTGCTCGGGCGCAGAGCTGATGCCAAAGGGGAGGCGGTTAAAGTGGAACCGCCCGAAGGGTGTTATGAATGTGGTCAGTTTGGCAGATTCCTCCAACAAGGGAATTTGCCAGAAGCCCATGTTGGCGTCCAGTTTGCTGAACACTTTGGCTCCTGCTAGCATCCCAAGACTTTGTTCGACAGAAGGCAGCACAAACTTTTCTCTGCACACATACTCATTTAGTCCGGTAAAATCCATGCACAGTCTCAGTCTCGGACTGTTTTTCTTCGGAACAACGACCATGCCGGCGCACCAGTCTGTAGGTTCCTCCACTCGGGTGATGACTCCAAGCTGTTCCATCCTTTGGAGTTCCTCCTTGACTTTACCCATTAGAGGTATTGGAATCCTCCTTGGGGTTTTCAATGAGTATGGCACAGCGTTTGGTTTGAGTTTTATGTGGTAGGGCTGCTGCACTTCACCCAGACCGCTGCACAGTTTGGGTAGGATGTTTTCAGAGTGTCCATTGAAATAACATCAACTCGCACAAGAAGGCCTAGAGCTATGATGGCAGGAAGGCCTAACAGTGGCGTGCTGAGATTTTTGACAATGTAGACCTTTTCTGTTGTCTGTTTTGTCCCGTAGTTGAGCTGATGCTTTGTGAAACCTGCGACCTCCAGTGGTTTCCTTCCAGGACCCAACAATGGTTTCTCCGGCTGCTGGAGAACAGGCATTTTTGCTCTTGGAAATATTTGATCCAAGTCTGACTCCGCTATTGCAGTGAAATCGGCTCCAGTGTCGAGTTTGAAAGACATTTTAGTGTCCCTCACCAGAATATCAGCTGTCCATACCTGGTGGTCTGTTGTGACTGAGCTGAGGAAAAAACTTCGCTCCTCTTCCTCCTCAATACTTTGGACATTCTTACTTTGCCTGCAGACCCGTTGGTAGTGGCCTTTCTTTCCACATGCATGACATTTGGCATCATTTGCAGGGCACTCATATTTAGGGTGAGGAGAGCCACCACATTTATAGCACCATGTGTTTGGTGTACTTTTGCTTTTACTTTTAGACAGCTGGCGTGCGTTCACTGTTTCGCTTTTGAACTTAAACTTTGTCTTGTCATATTTGGCTTTAGTAACTCTATCCACAGAGTTCGCATTCATCTGCATCACGTTTCCTTCATTCCTCAAAGTTGTTTGTTGCTTTTTGATCTCTTCTGATTGCCTTGCCATATTTACGGCTTTCTCCAAGTCCAAGTCTTTTTCCAATTGCATGCGCTCTGACAGTCTTGTGTCGGCCAAGCCCACTACTATTCTGTCTCTTATGAGCTCATCGTGAAGCTGACCGTAGTTGCAGTGCTCCGCTAATGCATGCAGGGCCGTTACAAATGCGTCTGCGGTTTCATTTGGCTCTTGTTTGCGCATATTGAAACGTGCACGTTCATAAACAACATTTTTCTTTACAATGAAAAAGCTGTGGAAGCCGTCTCTCACTTTGCTATATTCGAGCTGCTCTGCTTCGGTTAACTTTAAGCCTCTCAGGACATCATCTGCTTCATCTCCCATGCAGTATATTAATGTGTTGACTTGATTTTCATTTGAACTTGAAGACAAATTGCTTGCCTGGCGAAATCTTTCGAAGCGCCGAATCCACTTGGTCCATTCATGTGGTTTGGAGAAATCAAAGGGCTCCGGTGGCTGAATGCTAAACGTGGCGCTGGGCGTGCTAGCCGCGATGCTAACTCCTGCTCTCACCTGTTCATCCTCTCTATCTTCGGGCATCTTAGCTCACCTCTCTCCCTCTTCCCACTAGAATGACTTTTAGTGTCTGTCTTCACAGCTACGCAGCACTTCTGACACCATGTCGTGTTCTTTAGCTGAACGAAATAACCTGGGACAACTGCGTGCTGTTGAACATGAACTTTACTTGGCGCTTGCATGAGAAAAAGAGACAGCGCATATATAATTACGTCACGACGTCAGATGCGTGACCAAAGATCACTAGTTACAGACAAGATGATACTGTGTCATTTGTTTACACCACACAGACCTGACCAGGGTAGCACAGTGTAAGCAGAAAGATGATGAGACCCCTGGCGATTATTTTCATTGGTTGAGGAAGGTATTCAACGGGGCAGCAGCCATGAAATGCCCGACAGACTACATGACGGACAAAGGGGCCTGTGGTACTCATCTGAACATGTGGTTCATGGTGGGACTTCTTCTCAATTTGGCAGCAGACATGAAACAAACCTGTATTGGATGGGAGTCTCAAGCCCTGGAAGAGGTACTCCGTCATGCTGAACATCATTACAGAAAGCATGAGATAGTTACAAAAAAGAAAGTAAGGGCAAAGGAAGATAACCTGGAAAAGGCCCTGCTCACAATAGGTCAGTGGGTCCCCACTCCCTATCAGCCACTTTTGCTGGCCCAAATCAGTGTTGCTACTGTGGCCAAGACGGACACTGGATGCAACAGTGCCCACAACTGTCAACCCGCAGCTACTGCAAGCAAGCTGGACACTGGGCTACAGCATGCCCTGTAAGACCAAGGTCCGGGCCCCGTGGAAGGGGAAGAGGCAGAGGTAACTTCCAGCAAGGCAGCTGTGGACCCTGGGCCCGACAAAACCCTGGCCAGCCACCACAACCTTTCCCTCAGGCGCCACCACGGCAACCCCAGCCTCAACAGCCACAGCATTGACGCCAGGCAGATAAGACTGGAACATGTAAGCTCTCTCTCTACCTTCACCCCCAGCAGACGCCACACATATGCCTGCCAACAAAAATCACGCTACAGCCACACACACACACCATACTGATACTTTGATTGTACTTACACCTCCCATGTCAGACATGTTCTCAGTTCCACACAGTCACCCACATGTTTCTCTTACAAAACTCCATCCTCAGCGTGGTGTGATATGGGTCCTCGTGTCCTGACTACATACTGCTCAGATGATTGGGTTCCATCTACACCACTTACTCATCTACAGTTTACTGCTGTCCCATTCCCTCTCTCTCTCTCCAGATGTACAGAGCGGAGTACACAGTTTCACTTCCTTGTGAACATTTCATACAAACTCTGGATGTGGACGGACAGTATAGTTGGGTACGCCCATTTACTCTGTCTGCTACATCTGAAGGGGAGGATCATATGCTATCACGTGTCCCTTCATCTTTGTGGGTAAAGCACAAATATGATGTTGGTCTCATAAAGAACTGCTACCAAAATCTGATTTCAGACCCAAATGCTCACAATACCCACTCAGACCAGAGGCACGTGACAGCATCACTTCAGGGTTTGAATCTCTTCTGGGTTTACATTCCAGTTCAGTGGGGCACTCTACGCTTTCACCAGGTTAGCTCAAGGATATTATTATGAAAACCCTACTATCTATAATGCTGCTTTAAAAGACTCAGTAAGCTCATTAACACTCACGGAGGGTTCTGTCCTGGCTCAGTATGTTGATGACCTCTTGCTGTGTGCACCTAATGAAGCACAGTGTCAAATAGACTCCATCAAACTTCTCTGAAATTTGGCTGATGAAGACCACAAAGCCTCCAAGCCCAAACTACAGTTTTGTAAACCTGCGGTAACCTCTTTAGGTCATCAAATATCGGCTCAGGACAAATCTCTCTCCCAAATGTGTGGATGCTATTTGCCATATGGCCAGGCCTAAAACTAAAAGGAGCTCTTTTCTTTTCTTGGCATGGCTTCCTATTGACACTCTTTTATCCCTGGTTTTTCATGCACTGAGAGACCAATGCGTGACATCATTCCATCAAAGGGTCCCTCACACTTCCCTCTTGAGTGGACACCCGCTGCCAATGATTGCTTTGAAAACATAAGAAAAGTTATTTTGGCTCCTCCAACACTTTCACTTCCTGATCCATCTAAACCATTTGTTCAGTATGTTGATGAGAAATCCGGATGCATGACCTCCGTTCTCCTGCAGCCCCATGGTGACAGACTTTGGCCAGTTGCATATTACTCCTGCAAATTGGACACTGTAGCAGCAGGATTTCCTCTCTGTCTCCGGGCTGTGGCTGTGGCAGAACATGCTGTAGACGCATCCCGTGACATTGTTCTGTATTCTCCGCTCACTCTGTATGTTCCTCATGCTGTTGCACTGCTTCTGAATAAGTCATCACATCTCTCCCACGCAAGGTGGCTTAGATATCATTCTACCCTCGTCGAATCACCAAACCTTACTGTCAAACGCTGTGCACAGTCAATTAACCCAGCCACCAATCTCCCCCCACCTTCTTGTGACAATGACACAGACTGTGATCATGACTGTTTGTCCTTGCTTGACTTTGTCACCTCTCCTAGACCCGACCCGTCTGATGCTCCACTTCCCAACCCAGACCTTGTCCTGTACGTTGACGGCTCTGCCTCTTTTGACCTCTCTGTAGGCCGCAACAAAGTGGGTTGGGCAGTTTGTGATGACCACTATATGTTGCTCTCTGGCTCCTTGCCATCTCACCTTTCTGCACAAGCTGCAGAACCAGCTGCCTTGGAAGAGGCAATTACTTATGCTACGGGGCAATTGGTCACTATTTACACTGACTCTTGTTACGCTTTTGAAGTGGTGCATGACTTTGGTGCCCTTTGGCGTGAACGTAACTTCCTTACCTCTGCAAGCTCGAACGATTGTAACAATTCTATACATGTGTCACACATGCTGAAAGCTATTCTCCTTCCTTTATCTGTGGTGGTGTGCAAATGCACAGCCCACACTTCATCTTCTGACCCTGTGTCTAAGGGTAACGCACGTGCTGATGCTGCGGCCGCAGCCCTGTCTCTTGCTGCAGCCCATGTCATGACCCCTTCTTCCCCTTCATGTGTCTGCCTTCCTACTAACCAAACCCCCTCTCCTGTTGACTCACTTCTTACCATGCAGTTTTGTTTTGTTTTTTCTCCCCACAGGAACGTCAGATATGGGCCAAGAAAGGATGTCATAAAGACCAGGATTTCTTCCATCATTTTGCTAAATTGACACATGGGAAAGACCATGTGTCAAGAGAAGGGATGATATGCAAGCTGGTTCTGTTTATGTTGACAATTTTTGCAAAAGTGTTTAATCTGTTCAGGTTCAGGTTACTTTATTTGTACCCGTAGGTAGATTTGTTTTTCAGTCAGGTGACATCCATATTTACAAACCACAGTTACATTCAACATGAGCACAAACACAGGCACACATGTAGCTGACTATAAACATGATAAAAGTGCTCAAGGCTCCACCAATCAGGAAATAGGACAAAGAGATAAGAGAAAAAAAAGAAAGAGATAAGAGAGAAGGGTCATATTAAAAAGTTAAAGACTAGTCAAAGAGGTTAAAAACTCAAAGGTCTAAAACCCAATAAAAGATTTAGAACCCAAACAAAAAAAAAAACCCTACAAAAATAAGTAAATATAAAATAAAATTGATAAACAGGTAACTAAATTATGTGCAATATATTGTTACATCTTGTTCAATTTTTTAACAGGAGCAGGAACAAAGCTGCTTTTGTAGCGCTGGGTTTTACTTTTCGGGACAGCAAACCTCCGTCTGGAAGGAAGAAGCTGAAAGTGGCAGTGCAGAGGGTGGGAGTCATCATTTAAAATGGAGGTAGCAATCCTCTGTACCTGTCTGGTGTACAGGGATGTCAGGCTCAGCTGTGACTCACCAAGCAAACGACTGGACCATCTAACTACCTGATCCAAGGATTTCCTCTGTTTCAGTTTTATCTGACCAAACCATGACACTAAAGAAAAGGATAAAACAGATTCAATAAAAGCCCGATAAAACATTGTCATTATGGTTCGGTCAATTTGAAAGTGTGCGAGTTTCCTTAAACAATGCAAATGTTGCTGACCCTTTTTGCACTCCCTTTCACAGTTCTCTTCAAAATTTAAATTACTATCAATAATTGTCCCAAGATATTTGTAGGGTTGTACACATTCGGTGGTCTGGCCTTTTAGTACAGTGACTTTGTGCCTGGGAGTTTTCCTCCTAAAGTCAATCATATCTTTAGTTTAGGAATCCTCACACCAGTGAACAAAATCATCAACTACTGGGCCATGGCCACTCTCACCATCCTGGAGGAGACTGACAACAACTGAATCATCAGCATACTTTATAATGTGTCTGTTGTCATGTCTGCTCCGACACATGTTTGTGTACAGGATGAAGAGTAGTGGTGACAACACACACCCCTGCGGAGACCCAGTAGAAGAACACTTTTGGTCAGACAATGTACCATTGACCCTTACTCTCTGAGTCCTGTTAGTTAAAACATCCAGAATCCAACCCACCAGATTATTACTCAAATCAAATTGTTGCAGGAGCTTTTCAACTAAAATCTGAGGTTGGATTGTATTAAAGGCGGAGGAAAAGTCCACAAATAAAAGCCTGGCATGTGTCCCATTAAAATCCAGATGTTTAAAAAGCATGTTAAACAGAGTGACAGTGGCATCCTCCACTCCTCTGTGAGGCCTATAGGCAAACTGCAAAGGATCCAATGCCTGCTCTGTCTGCTTTAGGACCTCAAATCTGACCAGTTTTTCAAAAAATTTTATTAAAATTGAAGTCAAAGCAACTGGTCTAAAATCATTTACCATTTTAGGACAGCTGGATTTTGGAACAGGGACAACCACAGCATCTTTCCAGATCTTAGGCACATGTTGTGTCTGTAAGGACTTATTGAAAATGTAATGAAATACACGACTCAGCTCATGTGCACAGGACCTTACCAAGCACCCACATATATTATCAGGGCCCTAACTTTTGTTCACTTTTACAGCACAGAATGCCCTTTTAACACCCTGCACCTCAGTATTAAATTGTGGCTCACATATTTTTGACTACATATGTATAAGCACAAGGAAGATGCTTAGGACTGCATGTGTTGATTGACCTCACGTCTTGGATGGAACAATACGTCTGGACCACCTGGGGATAATGGCAGGAGGACGGAGGTGCCGTGATAAGACTCTGAAGGGACTTCCTGACCTCCTGGAGTCAGACGAACGACGAAAGGACTCGGGGGGAGAATTATTGTCAATAGGGGATTTTGACGACATTGTGTTATTCTGCCTCTGATGTTACATGTATAAAGGTGGGGGGTTTTATGCAGCTCATTCTCTTCTTGTCTTGAGAGAAAGCTGGGGATGTGAAATCTGCATTAAACCTGAATTGAGAAATAATTCAGTCTCTTTATTTCACGCTCCCCACAAAAGTGCAGATTGTCTTTGAGTTTCTGTTTCAAACCTTGGGTTTCTGTTCTAAAATCAAGGGAGTCAAAATGACCATAAAAACAATTAAGAGCATTAGCCAGCTCTGTGTCTGAACTAAAACCATCTAAAAACACACGATTGCTGCGCTCTGTGCTCTGAAGGCCTGCAATAGTTTTCATACTGGCCCAGGCTTAACCAAGTTTCTTTGTTGCCACCTTGCTTTCCAACTGTGATTTATAATTCTGTTTTGATCTTAAAATTTCGGCCTTCAGCTCTTTTGTGGCAACCTGTAGCTCAGAAACAGATCCCTGTTTAAAGGCAAGTGCTTTCCTCTGTAAGCAGGATTTAACTGATTTTGTAACCCATGGCTTGTTGTTGGGATATATTTTGACACGTTTAAGTGAAACAATCATGTCTCTACAGAAAGCCATCTATGGGCATGTCACATCCACTAAAGAGTCCAAATCTTCTCCGCAGGCCAGTGTGAACACCTCCCAGTCCGTACAGTTAAAGCGTTCCTGGAGGCAGTGCACTGAATCCTCTGTCCACACGTTTATGTCTCTGGTCTTCGTGTAGGAAAAATTAAATATTGGACATCCCCCTAGAAAATCCCCAGAAAACATTTTTAATTAGATGTGATTAGATGCTGATGGCTAATATAAGCATTTATAGTAAATGTATCTAAAAGACTGTAATTTAGATGCTGATGGCTGATATAAGCCTTTATAGGAAATGTTTTTAAAAGACTGTAATTTGGACTGTATTAATTTAAACTGTTTGTCAGTAAAAGCAGTGGCGCTCGGTTGTGATGAGACACTGTTAAGTTGTTAGAGCGCATGAGAAGAAGAAGTTGTTGCTGTTGTTGAGTGATGTCCTGTGTCAAAGTAACGTGCCTGGTGTTGTCAAAAGACAATAAACCGCTGAAAAGTCGTCAAATTGCCTCTTCTTCACCTGACGAATGTAACAAAATTTGGTAGCAGAGGATGGTTCAGTCGTGCCCAAGACGGTGAGTGTGCAAATATTAAAAAAAAAAAACGAGCAGAAACGATGGAATTGGAGCAGCTGCAGGATAAGCTAAGCGAGGCCTTGGTGCAACTACAGCCCGAACAGCTACACGAAGTCTGTTTGTTTGCAAAGATAAACCCAGTCAAGCCATCTAAAAAGTACACGCTGGTACGACTGTTAAACGAGGAGTGGAAAAGACCATTGAATACGAAGAAGAGGATGTAGCCTGCGCGTTTCTGCTAAAGCTAATCACATGTGCTACCGAAGCTAAGCAAAGTGAGCAGCCATTGCAGGCGGCGGCAACGGCCGGCGCGGGTCGGGATGCGGAGGCACTTGCAAGTTTACAAAAACAATATGCCGCTCTACACGAAAGTTTTCTTGATTCAACTATAAAAAGACTGAAGAGGAAATAGCAAGGCTTACCATTAAAGTGACCACTCAGCCACAAAGTCGCCTTTTTCTGGCACAGCCCGCGGTCCCCTCAGCGCCCCTACTACCAGAGGTGACCATTAAACGAGAGTTTAGGATAAATGGTCAGATAGGAGAGAGGGACCAAAGAGACAAGTTGTCTTATTCCAACCTCATTCACCAGATTGATATGGGCCTAAAGAAAAATCACAGTGAGGCTGAGATAATCGAGGCTGTTGTCAGAGCAGTGAGTCCCGGACTGAGTTTGCGAGATATGCTGGAGATCAAGTCAGATCTCACCCTGCCACAGCTGCGCACCATCCTGCAAGGACATTATAAAGAGGATAGTTCCACTGACTTGTACAATCACCTGATAAACCTAACACAAGACAGTAACGAGTCACCTCAGAACTTCCTGTTCCGTGCCATTGAGTTAAAAGAAAGACTTTTGGTAGCATCCAGAGAGCCGGGCACGGAAGAGCAGTATAGCTCTGACCTTATCCAGAGGAAGTTTCTGAGGGCGGTGGAAACGGGACTGATTAGTGCTGATGTGAAGTACCAACTGAAGCGCTATCTGGAGGATCCTGCCGTCACAGATGAGCTCCTGATTTCTAAGACAAATGCAGCAGCCAGTCTTGAGTGGGAACAACACCAAAAGTTCAAGAGGCACACAAAAGAACCCAAAGTCCGAGAATGTCGAGTGGAAAGTCTGTCAGGTCAGGATGCAACCGTGGGAAGAGTGGATGGCCAAGAACGCCCTCCACCATCGACAAAAGGTAAAACCCCTAAACCCCAAAGCACAGTAACCCGCACGGAATCTGAGCTCCTGGACATAGTCACGCAACTGAAGGGTGAAATGGAGGAGATAAAGAAGGCCATACGTGAGTCTCCCAGAGAACCCCATGCTCAAAGAGCGAGCAGAACACGTGGTTGCAAAAGCTGTCAGTCCACCAGCAATGGCGATCAGTGCGACCACTGCTTCAGATGTGGAATCAGCGGCCACATGTCAAGGGAATGTCGGACAGGGAAGAGACCTGGTAAAAAGACAGGGCAAGTAGACATGGCTGCCAGTACTGTCACAACCACATCAAAACAAGCTAACACACAAGATCTGTACAAGCTAGTTACTGACAGTATTCGGAAGTTGGAAGCAAGGCTGTTAGCTAAAGCAGAGGCACCTCCTGAAGAAACGGTCCATGTTAATCTACTGTTCCCTAATCGCAGATCACAGTTGCTCAATTTGGTTGGAAAAAAAATATGTCATCACCTGCTTTCTCAATGATAAGAAGACAGAAGCGTTGTGGGACACAGTGTCACAGGTCTGCTTGATGAATGACACCTGGAGACAGGAGCACATGCCACACACCACAGTCAGGGACTTAGCCGGGTTGGTGGGTCCAAGTATTCTGGATGGAAGGGCAGTAAATCAGACACCGATTCCATTCTCAGGGTGGGTCAAAGTCGCTTTCAAGCTGCCGACAGATAGTGGCCAACAGGTGGAACTCTTAGTTCCTGTGTTAGTGGTGAAGGAGGATGGAGTGGCAGAGCAGCCTATCATTGGGTTCAACGTGATTGAGCATGTCTTGAAGATGGGCATTGGACCCCCTTGTGCCATCAGTGAAGCTGTCAGTGCAGCCTTCTCATTTGACTGTAAGAAAACAGAGGTATTTTTGAAGGTGATGCAAAGTGAGGAGGATAGGCTGGGGGAAGGAATGGTAAAAGTTGGCAGCGAGTTAGTCACCATCCCAGCTGGCCAAACCAAAGCAGTTAAAGGTTTTGTCAGAGCAGGCCCACTTACAGACACCCAAGACGTCCTGTTTGAGCCGAGTCAGTACACGCAACTACCGGAGGGTTTGCAGATGCAAAGTGGGGTGGTGCAGTTACGGAAAGGAAGTCGGTCTGTGTTCCAAATACCTATAACAAACAGTACTTCTCGTGATATCCAGCTGCCAGCTAAGACCATCTTGGGACAGACACAGAGAGTTAAAACTACTTACCCGGCAGACATTAGAACAACGACTGTAAGCCAAGCGGCAGCAGACTCGATGAAGAGTGAAACAGGAAGAAATGAAGAGACAGAGATGGACTGTGCCGTCAAAGAGACTATGGACGTGTGGGACCCCCCAGTCCCTCTTGATCATCTCTCTCCCACACAACAAGAGCAAGTGAGACAGCTACTATGGGAGGAACAGCAAGCGTTTTCCTGTGATGCGTATGATGTAGGGACAATTCCCTCTTTACAGTTGAAAATAAGACTCAAGGATCCCACTCCTGTCAAAAAGACTTATATCTCTGTCCCCAGGCCACTTCATAAAGAAGTAAAAGAATATTTAGAAGATCTGTTTAACAGGGGCTGGATCACCAAATCTAAGTCATTGTACTCTACTCCAATAGTCTGTGTGCGAAAGAAAGATGGAGGTCTGCGTTTGTGCTGCGACTTTAGAGAGCTGAACAAGAAGTCTATACCTGACAGACACCCAATCCCCCGCATACAAGATGTGCTGAACAGTCTGAATGGGAGTGCTTGGTTTTCAGTCCTCGACCAAGGGAAGGCATATCACCAGGGCTTCCTGGAAGAGTCGAGTAGGGCCCTTACTGCATTTATCACCCCGTGGGGTTTGTTCGAATGGGTAAGAATTCCATTTGGCTTGTCCTCAGCACCAGCAGCATTCCAAAGATCTATGGAGGAGTGTTTGTGGGGGTTGAGGGATGATATCTGTCTGCCTTACCTCGATGATAACCTTGTTCATTCACAGACTTTTGAAGACCACTTGCGAGACCTGAGAAACGTCCTGCACCACTACCAAAGCCATGGGGTGAAGCTGACTCCCTGGAAATGTGAGTTATTCAAGCAGCAGGTACGTTTCCTTGGCAAAATGGTAACAAAACAGGGCTACACTATGGACCCTGCGGACCTTGCCCCGGTGCAGGCCCTAAAACAGCAGCAACCTTCCACTGTTGGAGAGCTAAGGAAATTGCTAGGCTTTATTTCATACTACCGCAGCTATATTCCAAACTTCTCCCGTATAGCAAAGCCTCTTTACGACCTTCTTGCTAACGACCACACGGACAAAGCAAAACAAAACTCAGAAAAACATGTCAAAAAGAAAGAAAGTGGACAGTTGCCCTCATCCCATGCAATCAGGTGGCACCCTGAGCATCATGCAGTGCTCTGTCAGCTTATTGACTTTCTCTCCCAGCCCCCAGTGTTAGGTTACCCGAACTTTGAGGAACCCTTCATTTTGTACTGTGACACTTCACAGGAGGGGCTTGGGGCGGTGTTATACCAGCGGCAACAAGGCAAACTGGTGGTGATAGCGCATGGCTCCAGGACACTGTCAAATCCAGAGAAAAATTACCACCTTCATTCAGGGAAGCTGGAGTTTCTTGCCCTGAAGTGGGCCATATGTGAGAGGTTTCGGGATTACCTTTACTATTTCCCACCATTCACTGTCTATACGGACAATAATCCCCTCACTTATGTGCTCACCACCGCAAAGCTAAATGCAACCACACAGAGGTGGGTAGCAGAACTAGCTGATTTCCAGTTTGTGATTAAGTACCGCCCTGGGAAAGCCAATAGAGATACAGACAGCCTCTCACGTATGCTCCTAGATATGGAGCAGTACATGAACAAATGCACACAAAATGTTGATCCTGATGTAATGCACTGTGTGGCGCAGACAGTCAAGGTAAAGTCACAAGAAAATGAACCATGATTCTGCCCAGTCACTATTTCCACTCTCATTAGTGAAGCAGATCTAGAAGCCAGCTCTGTAGCAGAAATACCAAAGACTGCTCTAAAAAGAGCTCAAGAAGAAGACTCTGTGATTGGAGAGGTGTTGCATTAGATAGATAGATAGATAGATAGATAGATAGATAGATAGATAGATAGATAGATAGATAGATAGATAGATAGATAGATAGATAGATAGATAGATAGATAGATAGATAGATAGATAGATAGATAGATAGATAGATAGATCTTTAATTGTCATTGTCACAGGTACAACGTGGTGTCAAAGCAATGGCCAAGAAGTGGAAAACAGCTGAACAGTAAAATTGCAGCTCTAGTCATGCAAAAACACAAACTGTACCTAGAAGATGATGGACTGCTTACAGGACAACGGCATCGCATGACCAGCTACTTCTACCCCATAAGTTTCATAAGCTCGTGTTTAAAGAGCTCCACGAAAACATGGGCCATTTAGGGGTAGAGAGGGTGGTGAATCTGATAAGGGAGCGCTTTTACTGGGCTCATATGCAAAGGGATGTTGAGCACTACATCACTAAAGTTTGCAGTTGTTTAAAGAATAAACGTCCCAATTGACATAATGTCTGGCTCAGGAAACACGCACGCAGGCTCAGGATAGATTCAACAGCTTTATTCAACAAGCAGGCGTGTATGGATGGATGTGTGTGATATGTATATGTGATGAGGGTGAACGCCGATGCACAGGAAGCAGAGCGGTGCGCCGTACAGCCGGGCAACCCTATGGAGAGAGCAGAGGACAGGGGTAAAGGGCACCACACCTAAACAGGGATAATGAGCAGTGTGCTGCTTACTTGTGGCTGACAGGTGGCTGGCGTTGGCCAAGGGAGAAGCCCGGAAGACAGCGTCCTGCAGAGCCTGTGACGATGGTGAGGGTTGGATGGCGATGACAGGGTATCCGCTGCCAGGGAATCCACCTGTGCACAGGGGAGAAGACTTACAAAAGGTAAGGGAAGGAATACTTACGTTGAAGCGTAGTTTTGCTGTCGTTTGGAGGACGATGCAGCCGCGAAGAAGTGCCGATGCGAACAGACGGCTCCAGACCGCTGCACAGGGCTGAGTGGGCTAAATAGCCCGTGGCTGACGAGGCACAGGTGTGCACGCAGCTGAGGCAGATGATGAGCGGCGAGTCGTGACACCAATAAGCCAACAAGGGCACCACCGACTAATATTGTCACCACATATCCATTCGAACATGTGTCTGTTGATTTCCTGCACTTGGAGAGGTGCAAAGGAGGATATGAGTATATCCTGGTTCTATTGGACCACTTCACTCGCTTTGCCCGGGCTTATCCTTGTCGCAACAAAGCTGCCTACACTGCTGCTGAGAAGATATTTGGGGATTTTGCCCTCAAATTTGGCTTCCCCACACGTTTCCACCACGATCAGGGCAAAGAGTTCCAAAATAAACTCTTTGCAAAACTACAGGAGTACAGTGGGGTGCAGGGGTCCCAGACAATGCCCTACCACCCCCAAGGGAATGGGCAGGTGGAACGATTCAATCATACACTGTTGGCAATGCTCAGAAACTTGCCCGAAGCAGCCAAGGAAGACTGGAAGTCCTCTCTGGCAAAAGTGGTTCATGCCTACAACTGCACGCGCAGCGAGGCTATGGGGTACACGCCATATTTTCTGCTATTTGGCCGTAGTCCCAAGCTGCCCATTGATCTCATGTTTGGCCTCACAACAAAAGAGCAAAGCGCTTCTCACCAGGACTATGCTGAAAAGTGGAGGGCCAAAATGACTGAAGCTTACAAACTCGCCTCTAAAACAGCAAACAAAGAAGGGATGAGAAGTAAAGCCCTTTATGATAGAAAGGTTCACGGTGCTGAGTTGCTCCCTGGATCCAGAGTACTGGTCCGAAACTTGACCGAGAAAGGTGGGCCAGGAAAATTAAGATTATTCTGGGAAGACAAAGTGTACGTAGTGACCCAAAAGAAGTACCCAGACAGTCCAGTGTATGAAATCAAACCTGAAAATGGAAAGGGGCGCACTCGGATCATGCACAGAAACCTTTTGTTACGCTGTGACTTTCTTTCCATGGAAACAGTGGGGCCTCCCTCTAATAAAACAAGAGAAAGAAAGTCAAAAAAGCAAAGATATGTGAACAGTCAAAACAGCACAGTCAATGAACATGAAGAGGGCTGGAGCACCATAATCGGACTACGAGCTGGAAAGGATCAAAGTCACCATCCACTGAGAGCTGATGCACCGGAATTCTACCCGGATAGTGACATTACTCCAGAGGGTGAGGACCAGGACACAGATGACGCCACACATGTGCAGCTGGCACCAGAGGTCAACAATCCGGTGGTCCCAGATCCAGCTGAGGCAGACCAGGACACAGATGACGTCACACAGGTGCAGCCGGCACCAGAGGTCAACAATCCGGTGGTCCCAGATCCAGCTGAGGCAGACCAGGACCAGGGTGATGTGTTGTCGGAGTCCGGTTCCAGTGACCAGGAGGGACCTGTCTACATCCCTGCTAAAATGTATCCTTCAAGAGTGAGAAAGCAGAAGTTGATATTTACTTATGATAAGTTAGGCCAGCCTCGCACTTCATCTGTTTAAAACAAATATAAGATGTGTAGAAGCTAGAAATAGCCATTGTTCAGACATAGATGTGTTGGAAAGTAAATGAGTAGTTACTAAACTCATCACCAAGTTACTTTTATTGTTGATTTAAAAACAAAAAAAAACAAACAAAAAAAAGATTTTCAGTGTGTTACTAAGGTACAGGCACCCCATAATGGTTTATTTGGTAGGCTATGACTAGATTGAGTACCCTTACTCTCAGAAAAGATGCAGATACTCACCATGGTGGATGGAGCGGTTGATGGTTATCGTGCACAAAGACCTCTTCTGCGGATGTATTGCATGGAACAGGATACATGCTGTACTGTGGACTATTACCAGTTTGCATCTTTATGGACTCCAATGAACTCTGACTCCTACTTAGTAATATTCTACTTACATGAGATACATGGTTACCAAATGTGGACTGTGAAAAAAAGTAGCATTGGAAAGTTGTTTGTAATGTCAAGTCGACATTAAATTTTCGAGGGGTGAGTGTAGGAAAAATTAAATGTTGGACACCCCCCCTAGAAAATCCCCAGAAAACATTTTTAATTAGATGTGGTGAAAACCGCCCAACGCATCACAGGGACTCCACTTCCAGCTATAGAGGACATCTACAGGAAAAGATGTCTGCGCCGGGCACGCAGCATTCTTAGGGACTCCAACCATCCTGCTCATGGACTGTTCCAGCTTCTCCCCTCCAGAAGACGTTTCAGAAGCCTTCGGACTAGAACCAGCAGGTTTAGGAACAGTTTCTTTCCAACAGCTGTCACGTTATTGAACTTAGTTCCCCGCTGACTCTCTTACAATCATCTTTTACCATCCTCACCTGTACATAACTGCATAACTACATAACTACATCTAACTTATTGCACATTATTTGCACATAACAGTACTTTTAACTTTCTGCACTGCTGCATATATTTGCATATATTTGCTTAAATTGCACATACTGTTAATTACCGTATATACTGCACTGCTGTCCTTTGCACTTCTGATTGGATGCTAAACTGTGTTTTGTTACCTTGTATTCATACATGTGTAATGACAATAAAGTTGAATCTTATCTAATCTAATCTAATGTGATTAGATGCTGATGGCTAATATAAACATTTATAGTAAATGTATCTAAAAGACTGTAATTTAGATGCTGATGGCTAATATAAGCCTTTATAGGAAATGTATCTAAAAGACTGTAATTTGGACTGTATTAATTTAAACTGTTTGTCAGTAAAAGTAGTAGCGCTTTTGCGCCACAAGTGGCGCTCGGTTGTGATGAGACACTGTTAAGTTGTTAGAACGCGCGAGAAGAAGAAGTTGTTGCTGTTGTTGAGTGATGTCCCGTGTCAAAGTGACGTGCCTGGTGTTGTCAAAAGACAATAAACCACTGAAAAGTCGTCAAATTGCCTCTTCTTCACCTGACGAGTGTAACATTCGCCTTGTCTCTTCTGAGAGCAGTTTTATACGTGGGCAGCAAATGTACACAGTTGTGATCTGAGGATCCTAAAGGAGGAAGGGGAATTGATTTATAGGCCCTCTCAATGGATCCATAGCACAGGTCCAATGTCTTTTTTTCCCCTGGTTGGGCAGGAGACATACTGATAAAAGATTTTAAGTGTCTTCTTTAAAGAAACATGGTTAAAATCCCCAAGGATAAAATTTGGAGCCTCTGGGGAAATCGACTGCAACCGCTGTACCACATCAAAGACGGTGCTGGAGGCGGAGTCAGCATCCGCCCTCGGGTGAATGTACACAGTCGTTATGAAAAGTTGGGGGAACTCGCGGGGCAGATAAAAGGGGCGTAGTGATACGGACAGAAGCTTCACATCTGGTGTACAGATGCGCTCTCTGACCGTAACAGATGTACAGTACTGTTTATTAATATATAAACATACGCCGCCCCCCTGACGTTTCCCCGTTACCTCTTCCTGCCAATCCAAGAGAAGTGGGGCTCCAAAGCCATCAATACACAGGTCCGCATCCCGGTCATGTGCCGTAAGCCACGTCTCGGTGTAAGCCATGACACAGCAGTTCTTGAAATCCTTCTGATAGCGTACAGTCCCTTGAATTTCATCCACTTTATTTCTCCGGGATTGTACGTTCCCCATAATAATGGAAGGAAGAGGAATGCGGTTAAGCTGACGCCTCCTCAAATTTAATCTTACACCTCCACGCTTTCCGCGTTTCCTCCTCTTGTCTCTGTTTTCATTGCTGTGTCCATGAAAATCTCTTAAAATAAAGTCCGGCAGTTGTGGCACGGACTCAAACACAGATGCTGCATTATCCATGTTTAAATGTAGTAACATGTCTCTGGAATACTGTATTCTTCCCGACATGATCGCGATCGCACTTACCTCCAAGACAAAGAGCCGGTAGGAAAAAAACGACAGTGCAAAAACAAGAAGGAAATCCATACTGATGGAACCAGGGAGCTCTTCGTTATATAGTCTACAAACATTCAAGGACAAAAACGACACAGAGAATTTTGTTGAAGCACATTAAAGTGCATAAAAACAAAGACACAGACGTCAAACTTTTTTCACCCACTGCCGGTCCGGCAGTGCTCACAGGGTCCCCAACAGGTTGCAGCAGCTCACCCGCCCCCTGTAGGAGGGCAAAAAATACTGTTTGGTAATGGTTGACATGTGGTCCAAATGGGTAGAAGCCTTTCCAGCCAAGCATGCAACAAGCACTGTTGTAGTCAGAGCATTACTGTCAGAAATTATTCCCAGATGGGGAATACCAGAGAAAATCTCCAGTGATAATGGTAGACACTTTGTAAAGGAAGCACTGACCAGTTGAGTATTACATTGGCCTTTAATTTGAGAAAGCATTGTGCCTAACCTGGCCTTGTCACGACTCGCCTTCCCCAGTCATCTGCCTCAGCTGTGCGCACACCTGCGCCTCGTCAATCACCAGTTATTTAACCCGCTCGGCCCAGAGCATCAGTCTGGAGCCGTCTGTTCACCAATGCTCTCAATCCCTCTGCAGGATCGTCTCTTCCCAACCTGCACCATTCTCCTACCAGCAAGTAAGCTGCATTGTTTGCTCACCTGTCCTTCAGTCTCTCCCTTGTGCACAGGTGGATCCTCCCGGCAGCGGATTCCTCCCGTCCTTGCCACATCCTCGTCCTCCTCTTCCTCTCATCGCCGAGCGCGCAGCAGGGCGCTGTCTCCCAGGCAGGAGCTTCCTTTGCCAACGCCAGCCACCATAACACCTGCAAGTAAGCAACGCTCTGCATATTAACCCTGCATGGTGAAGGTCTGCTCATATCCCTGTCTCTGCTCTGTCCATAGGGTTGCCTGGCTGCACGGCGTGTCATTCTGCTCCCGGCGCTCCTTGTTCACCCACAGACCATTTACATTCCGCACACACGCATCCATACACATCTTGTTGTTGAATAAAGCCTTTGAATCTCACCTGAGCCTGTGTGTGTGTTCCCTGGGCCTGTTATTATGTCAGACTTTCCACCCTCGAGGCTCGGGTGGATTTAATCGCTCATCAACAACAAGTCATTCTTAATCAGTTAACTAGCATTGCTCACTGTTTGGATCACCTGGATCCCCAGCAGGCGTTTCCTCCAGTTCATCCTAGAGGGCCAGCAGCCACTCCCTTAGCTAGCCAGCCTAGTTCGGGACCGCCAAACCGGCTCACACCAATCCCCACACCCGCACGCTTTAACAGGAAGCTCAGTGAAGCGCGCGGGTTCCTTCTGCAGTGTGAGTCGGTATTCCAGCCCATCCCCGGGGACTTTACCTCTGACCACAGCAGGATTGGGTACATTGCTAATCTCCTGGAGGGGCAAGCGTTAGCTTGGGCTTACGCCGTCATAGCGAAGCCCAGCTACGCGAACCTGTCCTATACCCAATTCGTGCGAGATTTCTTTGAAGTGTTTGACCACTCGGATCGCGACAGCGTGCTAGCCGATCGGCTTCTTAACCTTCGCCAGGGTAGCCGGTCGGCGGCCGATTTCGCCGTTGACTTCCGGGTGGCAGCAGAGGAGGTTGGCTGGGGCGAGGCATCTCTCTGCAGCATCTTCCTCCACAGCCTAAGCTCTAGTCTGTGGGATGAATTGGCCAGCTGGGATCTGCCGGGACGGTTGATTTAATCTCTCTAGCAATTAGTTTGGATAACAGGCTGCGAGAGTGGGCCGCCGAGCAGAAGTCCTACAGCCGCTCACGCGGGGCCTCTGCCCACGCCTCTCAGTCTCACCCCCTGGCGTTACCCGCTCCGGAGTCTGCTGACGAATCTGAGGCTATGCTGGTCGGGCGAACCAAGCTCCCCCTAGCGGAGAAACAGCGCTGCAGGGAGCTGGGTCTCTGCATGTATTGCGGGTGTGACCAGCACTCTAGACACTAGAGCATTGCCCGTTCAAGACAAACGGGGGGTCCGCGAGTCACTGTAGGGGGCCTCGCGGACGCCACCCAGTCTAATCCGCTCTCAAAATGTTCACTGCCCATTAGGTTCTGTCACAACTCCATCGGGCACCTCACTCAAGCACTGGTGGACTCAGGGGCAGAACAAAACTTTATTTCCAATAGCCTGGCAACCCGCATGGGCATTCCATGTCAAGCACTGCCAGCCCCCCTCAATCTCGTCACTCTCTCGTACACCCTTGGAAAAGTGACTCATCACACCAAGCCGGTGCCTGTAATCATCTCTGGCAACCATCGAGAGGATCTCAGCCTATTCGTCTTACCCACTTCGGCTTCCCCCGTCATCTTGGGCTACCCGTGGCTGCGCCTCCACAACCCCGTGCTTGAATGGCAGTCCGGCAGCGTCCTCTTGTGGAGCTCGCTCTGCATGGGCACCTGTCTCCAGTCTGCGGCCTGTGCCCCGTCTTCTCCTCCTCCTGCCCTTGGCTCGTCCCCGCCGGACCTCACCCTGGTGCCTCCGGAGTTCCATGATCTGGGGCTCGTTTTTAGTAAGACCAAAGCGATGTCTCTTCCCCCCCACCGCCCATATGACTGCGCCATAAACCTCCGCCCGGGGGCGCTGTTACCATCTGGTCGCCTCTACAGCCTGTCTGCCCCGGAGCGGGAGGCCATGGACACATACATCAGAGAGTCGCTCAGTGCTGGCATCATCCGCCCCTCTTCATCCCCGCTTGGAGCTGGGGGGTTTTTCGTCTCCAAGAAGGATGGATCCCGGCGGCCTTGCATCGACTTCCGGGCTCTCAACGGCATCATGGTGAAGGACAGATACACCCTTCCCCTCATGGACTCTGCCTTCGACTCCCTCCAGGGGGCCACCTGGTTCACCAAGCTGGACCTCTGCAGCGCGTACCACCTCATTCGAATCCGGGAGGGCGATGAGTGGAAGACGGCGTTTCGGACACCCAGCGGAAATTTTGAATACCTGGTCATGCCTTTTGGGCTCACCAACGCTCCGGCCGTCTTCCAACGGCTCAACAATGACGTCCTGCGAGACTTCCTGGGGGTCTTCGTATTCGTATACTTGAATGACATCCTGATCTTCTCCAGGTCTCGGGAGGAGCATCAGGCCCACGTGAGGCGGGTCCTGCAGCGGCTTCTGGAAAACAGACTGTACGTTAAGGCAGAAAAGTGTGAATTTTTCGCCAAGAAGACTTCTTTCCTGGGTTTCATCATCTCCCATGATCAAATTCTCCACGATCCCGCCAAGGTCAAAGCGGTGGTCGAGTGGCCCACCCCCTCCTCCAGGAAACAGGTGCAACAGTTCATTGGTTTTGTGAATTTCTACCGCCGCTTTGTGCCTAAGTACAGCTCCATCGTCTCCCCCCTGACCCGCCTCACCTCCCCCAAGGTGCCGTTCCAGTGGACCGAGGAGGCAGCATCAGCCTTCGAGACCTTGAAGACGGAGTTCTCTTCCTCCCGGGTCCTGACCCAAGTTGACCCCTCTCTGCAGTGTTTGGTTGAGGTGGACGTATCCGACACGGGGGTGGGGGCAATTTTGTCTCAGTGCTCTCCGGTGGATGGGGTGTTGCGCCCCTGCACCTTCTTCTCCCGGCGTCTGTCAGCTGCTGAGCGTAATTACGATGTTGGTGACAGGGAGCTCCTGGCAGTGAAGCTCGCGCTGCAGGAACGGCGTCACTGGCTGGAGGGGGCAGCGCAGCCTTTTGTGGTCTTGACGGATCACAAGAACCTGGAGTATCTGAGGTCGGCTAAATGTGTGAATGCCCACCAGGCACACTGGTCTCTGTTCTTCGCCCGCTTCAAGTTCACGATCACCTACCGTCCAGGCTCCAAGAACGGTAAACCTGACGCGTTGTCCAGACAGTTTGCTCCTGAGACCCCGGAGGAGCGGGACCACACCATCCTGCCCACCTCGTGTGTTGTGGGGGTGGTTTCCTGGTCCATCAAGGACAAGGTCCGGAAGGTGCAGGAGACCAAACCGGATCCTGGCGGCGGTCCGGCAGGGAGGCTCTTTGTGCGATCGTTAGGCCGGGGGGACATCATCCACTGGGCTCATACATCCAAGCTCGCCTGTCACCCTGGCACCTCTCGGCTGGTAGACCTTCTTCAACGCTCTTTCCGGTGGCCCGGTCTTCGGAAGGACGCTGCCAATTACGTCCGTTCCTGCCCCCAGTGCACTACAAATAAAACCCCGAACTCACCTCCAGCAGGGCTGCTCCATCCCCTGCTGGTCCCAGGCAGACCCTGGTCCCATATTGCCCTGGACTTCGTTACTGGCCTCCCCATTTCTAATTCATACAACACCATCCTGACCATTGTGGACCAATTCTCCAAGGTCGCCCACTTTGTGCACCTCCACTGTCTTCCCACAGCACGGGAGATGGCTGATCTCCTAGTCCAACACGTGGTCAGGCTACACGGGATTCCGACCGATGTCGTATTGGATCGGGGGCCCCAGTTCGTGTCCAAAGTGTGGAGGTGTTTTTGCAATGCCCTGGAGGCCACGGTGAGTCTCTCCTCCGGTCACCATCCCCAATCCAATGGGCAGTGCGAGCACGCCAATCAGGAGCTGGAGGCTGCCCTGCGCTGCGTCACCTCCTCTAATCCCTCTTCCTGGAGTTTACACCTGGCCTGGGTGGAGTATGCCCATAATTCTACGCTGTCATCGGCCATCGGGATGTCCCCCTTCCGGGCGTCATTGGGATACGACCCCCGTTGTTTCCCGAGCAGGAGGGCAAGGTGGCAGTTCCATCCATCCAGGCACATCTGAGGCGCTGCCGGGGCCTATGGACCAGGACGCGCAAAGCGCTTTTACACACGGCGGCGCGCAATAGCACTACAGCCAATCGCCACAGGAGAGCTGCTCCCGGTTACCAGGTGGGCCAGCGAGTCTGGCTATCGGCCTGGGACGTCAACCTTAAGGCTGAGAAGAGGAAGCTGGCGCCACGCTTCATCGGTCCCTTTACCATCTCCAAGGTAATTAACCCGGTGGCTGTGCGTTTGGCCCTCCCCCCTCCCTCCACGTTTGTCCCACATTCTACGTGTCCCAGGTCAAACCCGTGATCTCTGACCCACTTTGTCCTCCTCCTAGGGCGCCTCCCCCTCCCGTGATGATCGACGGCCACTCGGCATGGGGGGTCACCTCCATCCTGGACTCCCGACGCCGAGGTCGTGGGCTACAGTATCTGGTGGATTGGGAGGGGTATGGCCCGGAGTGGAGATCCTGGGTGCACCCTTACTTTGTGCTGGATAAGCGTCTTATCACGGAGTTCCACCGGGTGCACCCGGATAAACCAGCGCCGGGAGGCGCTGCTCAGGGGGGGCGGGGGGGAGTACTGTCATGATTCGCCTTCCCCAGTCATCTGCCTCAGCTGCGCGCACACCTGCGCCTAGTCAATCACCAGCTATTTAACCCACTCGGCCCAGAGCGTCTGTCTGGAGCCGTCTGTTCACCAACGCTCTCAATCCCTCTGCAGGATCGTCTCTTCCCGACCTTCGCCATTCTCCTACCAGCAAGTAAGCTGCATTGTTTGCTCACCTGTCCTTCAGTCTCTCCCCTGTGCACAGGTGGATCCTCCCGGTGATGGATTCCTCCCGTCCTCACCACATCCTTGTCCTCCTCTTCCTCTCATCGCCGAGTGCGCAGCAGGGCACTGTCTCCAAGGCAGGAGCTTCCTTTGCCAACGCCAGCCACCATAACACCTGCAAGTAAGCAACGCTCTGCATATTAACCCTGCATGGTGAAGGTCTGCTCATATCCCTGTCTCTGCTCTGTCCATAGGGTTGCTTGGCTGCACGGCGTGTCATTCTGCCCCCGGCGCTCCTTGTTCACCCACAGGCCATTCACATTCCGCACACACGCATCCATACACATCTTGTTGTTGAATAAAGCCTTTGAATCTCACCTGAGCCTGTGTGCGTGTTCCCTGGGCCTGTTTTTATGTCAGGCCTACCCTGGACTAAGTGTCTCCCATTAGCACTCATGTACATGTGCATGCGAGTTAGAAAGAATATGACATGTAACCCTTTGAGAATTTGTTTGCTCACCCCCATTTTTTTTTAGGTTTCTCTGCGGATAGGAAGACACCACCTCCTCTAACCCTTCATATTTTGAAAATGCCATGTTATCCTATTGCTCTGCATTGTCCTGCCAACTTCAAAACATTTCACAGCAGGTAAAGGCTGCCCTGCCCATGCCAGCAGAGGGAGTCCTCCACAATATAAGACCAGGTGACTGGGTGGTGGTTAAGAGTTTCAAGAGGAAGAATTGGCACAGCAAATGGTGGCTGGGTCCGTACCAGGTCCTTCTGATGACGTACACGGCTGTGAAGATCGCTGAAAGGACAACGCGGATCCACGCAACGCATTGCAGGAAGATCCCAGGAGTCAAGCCAGGAGAACCCAGACCAGACTAGGAATAGAAACAGAGGGTGGTTAGTCACAACCACCGCCCCACGTTGTAGACTAGGACGAGAAGAAGCAGAGCCGTGTCAAGCCAGAAGAACTCAGACCAGACCAGGAGTAAGAAGCAGATGGTGATTAGCCACAATCACCACCCCCACATTGTAGATGAGGATGAGAAGAAGCAGATATTGCACTATTGCATTTGACAGCCGTCACAAACAACCTGAGTGCATGCTGAACGCTGCTCAGTAGAAACATACAGCATACATCTCATTTACACTGACACTGATATGATGAACAAGGGACAGACTGGACATTTATTGCAGCGAGAGGCTGCTGAAGAGGATCACTGTCACAGACTCCGAAAAGATCGTCAAGCTTGGACCATGACAGACATGATATATGTGGGTAGCCCTGTCATTTTCCTGCTTTGGCTGACCATATACTCATCGGTTCACCACTCTGCCCCATCAACCGATTTGCTCCAAACAAGATGCGATGCACATGATTCTAATAATTATGCTATTGACACATATAATAACAACGACTGCGGTGACTGTGTCAATAAAGACTAATTAATGTATAAAATAGATAACCCTCCCAACACCTGCCACATTATATCTCACCCTTGCTTGCCCTTCATTGAGTGCATATCAGGATGCAGCCTCTTGTGACTTTTCACACATGCCACTATTCTGCGTCACTGCCCATGATGTGATAGTTTGAACCTAATAGGGTGTACTCTCACTGATGTTTGCTTTGACCATCTTGTACATTATGTGTGATCATATATGATCAAGAGAAGGGAATTGTGGTGGAAATTTACATGTTCATCATGGTGGAAATTTACTGCTATATACCAATCTGGTGTGTAATTTAGGTGATGTGCAGTTATGTTTAAATGTCTTTCTTTGCCTGTATAATCATTGCTAATGCATGCCCTGAGTGTAACTATGGTCAGTGGAATAGTTATTGTCAGAAGGTTCTAGTACTTGCTAGGTTTGAAGGCTACTTCTAGAATGTTCTCGTACTTTCTCAGACAGTTTCTATGTATCCATATAAGGTAATGTGGGGGAGCGCTCTGAGGGTGCCTATAAAAACCAGGAGCCTCCTTTGTTTAAGCAGAGCAGTGCAGAAACTTCAGGTAGGCTGTTTCTTCGCTTCTCTCCTGCCGGAAGTAATAAAGGGAATTCAACATGGCAGATAAGTCTGATTATTTTCTCCAGGACCTTATAAGTGGGCTAGGAAATATTTGGTTACAGTCCCAACTCTGAGTTGTCAAGGTTTTGGAAATCTGGATAAAAATGATGCCAGATTGTTAGATCAATGAGACGCACCATCCAAAGTGGGATGGACGCCGTCTTGTCTAATCAGACCAGGTTTTCCCCAAAATGAGTTCCAATTGTCTATGGAGTCCACATTTTTTGCAGGACACCACACAGACAGCCAGCAATTGAAGGATGACAAGCAGCTAAACGTGTCATCACTGGTCTGATTGGGGAAGGGCCCAGAGAATACTACGGAGGCAGACATTGTTTTGGCAAAGTCACACATCGATTCCAGTTTAAGTTTTGAGACTTCCAACTGCCGGAGTCGGATGTCGTTAATGCCGACATGGATAACAATTGTGTGTCATGGCGGCCTCTGGGCCGTCATTGGCGCCATCAGTTCCAGCTGCGCACAGACCAACAGGTGCCAATCAACGGCTGTTAAAAGCCAGCGTTGCTGACAGCCCGTCACGGAGTCGTCTGTCCTCCTCATCGGAGTATGAACCAGAGCTCCGCTCTCGAGCCTTGTCAAGAACCTCTCGTCAAGTACAACCACGTAAGAGAACTATTTGTTACTCTACCCCTTGTCTTAACCCCTGTGCACAGGTGGACCTCCCAGGCGGCGGACCAGCTACCCCAGCCAACGGGGCAACACCACCTCACCCACGTAGCTCCTCGCTACCACCTCGACTATCGGTACGTCTTGCTCCTCAGCTGCAGGAACTGTTACTATCTCAGTTGCAGGAACAGTCGTCACCAGGATCTGTGGAATCCTTGTCATCGCTATCATCAGTACTGTCATCACCAGGGTCAGAGGAGTCACTATCCTCACCATCCTCTGAGCAGTCATTGTCACGGTCAGTGGAATCACTGCAGCCATCATCACTGGAACTCCCCTCGTCACAGCCACGGGTGGATTCACTAGCACGGCCACAGACACCTTCACCTCCACGTCACACGGCCACTGGAATTCAGCAGGACGCCCCCTGCGCCTTGCCCAAGTAAGCCCCTTCTCTTACAGTTATCCACGAGTACTGTACAGCGATAACTGTGTCTGCTTGTGTGTTACAGGGTTGCCGGGTCTCCGTCCAGGTTGCTCAGTTCCAGTGACCAGAACACAATACTTGCTCTCACTCACGCACTACATACTCTCACAATTCAATAAAGGGATTATTGTCACAATCTGCCCGTGTCAGTGTCTGTCTCCTGGGTCCTAAACCATGTCAGTACGACTCCATCACGTTGACCCAGCGGACAGTGCACTGTCGCGCAAACTCAACACTCTTAGCGCCCGGGTAGATTTGTTAGCACATCAACAGTCAGTAATCCTGAATCAATTGACTTTAATTAATAGTCGGCTGGATCGCCTGGAAGGACACCAGACGTTTCCCCCGACTACAAATGTCTCAACCCCTGCAGGCTTAGCGTCAGGACAGGCTAACATCTCGTCGTCCTCTCGCCTCACCCCTATTTCCACACCTGCCCGGTTCAGCGGAAAACTCGGGGAAGCCCGAGGATTCATATTACAATGCGAATCTGTTTTTCTCCGCGTCCCGGGAGATTTCACCCTTGATTCCAACCGGATCGGATATGTCATTAGTTTGTTGGCAGGTAGAGCTCTAGATTGGGCATATTCTATCATGGCTAAACCAAGCTATTCCACGCTTACTTACCAGGAATTTGTGGCAGAATTTATGTCCGTGTTTGACCATACTGATAGGGGTGAGGTGTTGACAGAACGGCTGTTGAGCCTACAGCAGGGAAAAAGATCAGCTGCTTACTACGCTATTGACTTCCGGGTCCTGGCCGCAGAGATTGGGTGGGGGGAGCCATCGCTGCGTGGTATTTTCTTACGCAGTCTCAATGATGAGTTAAAGGATGAGTTAGCGGCACGGGATAAACCAAACAACCTGCACGATTTGATCGCCCTAACAGTTAGCCTGGATAGCAGATTAAGGGAGCGGGCGGCGGAACGGTGAGCTACTTCCCGTTCGGTTAAACCCCGCCCTCGCGTCACTAACTCTCCTCTTCTCGCTCTACCCATGCCAGAGGAATCCCCGGATCAAGAGGCTATGGTTATGGGCCGGTCTAAAGTGTCAGGAGCTGAGAAGTAGCGCCGCAGGGATCAGGGCCTCTGTTTCTACTGTGGGAAAGAGTCACATGGGGTTTTCGAGTGTCCCAGTAAGTTAAAAGGGAAGGCCCGTGGATCGCAGTAGGGGGATTCACGGGCAAGAACTCAGAGGAACCCCTTACTAGTTGCCAATTACCCATCAGACTGATCCATGCACATACAGAACACTCCACCCTAGCGTTAGTTGACTCCGGTGCAGAGCAGAACTTTGTTTCTCGAGACCTGGCAACCCGGATGGGCCTTAGCTGTCAGACTCTAGATCCCCCTGTCAAACTTATCACTCTGTCCAAGGCATCTCTGACCACCGTCGCCCATCAGACGGCCCCAGTATCCATTATTGTGTCAGGAAACAACAGGGAGGAAATTAAGTTCCTAGTTCTGCCCGTCTCTTCTTCACCCGTTATCCTGGGGTACCCCTGGCTTCGCTTGCATAACCCCGCCATTGACTGGCAAGCAGGGAGAGTTACAGCATGGAGTACGTTCTGTCTTAGTGCCTGTCTCCAATCTGCGGCGTGCGCCCCGTCTGTCAAAGTGCCTCAACCTCATTCGTCACCACCGGACCTGTCCAAGGTGCCAGAGGTCTACCATGACCTGGGGCAGGTTTTTAGCAAGTCTCGGGTGCTGTCTTTACCCCCCCATCGCCCGTATGATTGCGCAATTAATCTGAAGGCTGGGGCCCCTCTTCCTGCAAGCCGCCTATACAGCCTATCAGCCCCGGACCGCGAGGCTATGGATACATACATCAAGGAGTCCCTGGCCTCTGGTATCATCCGCCCGTCGTCTTCGGCTGTGGGGGCCGGATTTTTCTTCGTCGGGAAGAAGGACGGCTCATTATGCTCCTGCATCGACTTCCGGGGTCTGAATGAAATAACGGTAAAGGACAAATACACTCTGCCTCTGATGAACACCGCTTTTGACTCCCTCCAGGGGGCGTGCTGGTTTACCAAATTAGACCTTAGGAATGCCTATCACCTAGTGCACATAAGGGAAGGAGATGAGTGGAAGATGGCTTTCCGGACCCCTAGCGGGCATTTTGAGTATTTAGTAATGCCATTTGGGTTAACCAACGCTCCGGCCGTCTTCCAACGTTTAATAAACGATGTTTTACGGGACTTCCTAAACTCGTTTGTGTTCGTATATCTTGATGACATTCTAATCTTCTCCCGCACACTAGAAGAACATCAGGTGCATGTCCGCAAGGTACTACAGCGCCTCCAGGAGAATCAGCTGTTCGTCAAGGCCGAGAAATGTGAGTTCCACACTGACCAAACCTCTTTCCTCGGGTTTATCATAGCCCGGAACCAGGTGCTCCGGGACCCGGCCAAGGTCAAGGCAGTAGTGGATTGGCCTGCACCCACCTCCAGAAAGCAGCTTCAAGGGTTCTTGGGTTTTGCTAATTTTTACAGGAGGTTTGTGCCAAACTTTGGGAATATCGCTCACCCGCTGACTGCCCTCACCTCCCCTAAGACCCCGTTTTGCTGGAGTGAGGAGGCAGCCGGAGCATTTGAGAAGCTGAAGAGGGAGTTTGCCTCGGCCCGAGTCCTCACGCAGGTGGACCCGAAGCTGCAATGCCTGGTGGAGGTGGACGCCTCTGATTCGGGAGTAGGAGCGGTACTCTCCCAACGCTCTCCCAAGGACGGTAAGATTCGCCCATGTGCTTACTTCTCTCGTCGTCTTTCTCCTGCAGAGAGAAATTACAGCATAGGAGACAGGGAGCTGCTGGCGGTGAAGCTCGCCTTGGAGGAGTGGACACACTGGCTGGAGGGGGCTGCTCAGCCGTTCATGGTTTGGACTGATCATCGCAACCTGGAGTACCTCAGGACGGCGAAACGCCTGAATGCACGCCAGGCTCGCTGGTCCCTCTTCTTCGGCCGGTTCAACTTTTCCATCACCTACCGGCCGGGAAGCAAGAACGGTAAGCTGGATGCCCTCCCGCGGCAGTTTGACGCTCCATCCTCTGAAGACCAAGAGACCCCTATCCTGCCACCCTCCTGCGTCGTGAGCACTCTGTCCTGGGGTATCTGCAAGACGGTTCGCCGGGCTCAGAAGACCGAGCCGGACCCCGGGGGGGGGGGGGGGCCGCCTGTTTGTTCCACGCACCATTCGGGGTAAAGTGATCGAGTGGGGTCACGCCTCCAAGTTGGCTTGTCATCCAGGGGTGGGCCGGACTGTGGATCTTCTCCAGAGGACCTTCTGGTGGCCAGGGCTACGGAAGGATGTGGTAGGCTAAATCCGGGCCTGCGCTCAGTGCGCCACCGGGAAAACGACATCATCCCCCCCGGTGGGCCTGCTACACCCGTTGCCGGTCCCTTCCCGCCCCTGGTCTCACGTTGCTATGGACTTTGTGACTGGTTTGCCCACTTCGGATAACTTCACCACAGTTCTAACCATCGTGGACCGTTTTTCGAAGGCGGCCCATTTTGTGCCCCTGCGGGGTTTGCCTTCGGCCCCGGAAACAGCGGACCTCCTCGTGCAGCATGTGGTCCGTCTCCGTGGCATCCCCGCCAACATAGTGTCGGACCAGGGACCACAGTTTTTCTCTCAGGTTTGGAAGGCCTTCTGCGCGGCGCTGGGAGCCACAGCAAGCCTCTCCTCAGGTTATCATCCCCAGAGCAATGGCCAGTGTGAGCGGGCTAATCAGGAGCTTGAGGCTGCATTACGCTGTGTCATCTCCTCCTGCTCGTCCTCCTGGAGCAAGTATCTTCCTTGGATTGAGTACGCCCATAATGCCACGGTCTCTATGGCTACGGGCGTCTCCCCCTTCAAGGCGTCATCGGGGTTTGATCCACCGCTGTTCCCGGAGGAGGAGAGGGAGGTAGCGGTTCCCTTGGTCCAAGCCCACATCAAGCGCTGTCGGCGAGTTTGGCTCATCGCCCGCCAAGCCCTGCTTAAGACCACCAAACACAATATCCAGCTGGCCAACCGGCATAGGAGACCCGCCCCGGACTATAAGGTGGGTCAGAAAGTTTGGTTGTCAACCCGGAATATTGGTGTACCGGCCGAGAAGCGTAAGCTCACCAAGCGCTTCATTGGCCCCTACACCATCAGTCGTATTATTAACCCTGTGTCTGTGCACCTGTCTCTCCCCTCTTCGATGCGCATCTGCCCCACCTTTCATGTCTCCCAGGTCAAACCGTACATCTCTGACCCCCTGTGCCCTGCTCCCGCAGCCCCCGCCCCCCCGAGGATGATCGATGGCCATCCGGCCTGGGGGGTGACTGCCATCCTGGATGTCCGCAGGCGAGGTCGTGGTCTTCAGTATTTGGTGGACTGGGAGGGCTTTGGACCGGAGGATCGTTCTTGGATTCACCCAGCGTTGATCCTGGATAAACAGCTGATCCGCGATTTCCATCGGGCGAATCCAGGTAGAATTGGGCAGGTGCCTGGAGGCACTGCTAGAGGGGGGAGTACTGTCATGGCGGCCTTTGGGCCGTCGTTGGCATCATCAGTTCCAGCTGCGCACAGACCAACAGGTGCCAATCAACGGCTGTTAAAAACCAGTGTTGCTGACAGCCCATCACGGAGTCGTCTGTCCTCCTCGTCGGAGTATGAACCAGAGCTCCGCTCTCGAGCCTTGTCAAGAACCTCTCGTCAAGTACAACCACGTAAGAGAACTATTTGTTACTCTACCCCTTGTCTTAACCCCTGTGCACAGGTGGACCTCCCAGGCGGCGGACCAGCTACCCCAGCCGACGGGGCAACGCCACCTCACCCACGTAGCTCCTCACTACCACCTCGACTATCGGTACGTCTTGCTCCTCAGCTGCAGGAACTGTTACTATCTCAGTTGCAGGAACAGTCGTCACCAGGATCTGTGGAATCCTTGTCATCGCTATCATCAGTACTGTCATCACCAGGGTCAGAGGAGTCACTATCCTCACCATCCTCTGAGCAGTCATCGTCACGGTCAGTGGAATCACTGCAGCCATCATCACTGGAACTCCCCTCGTCACAGCCACGGGTGGATTCACTAGCACAGCCACAGACACCTTCACCTCCACGTCACACGGCCACTGGAATTCAGCAGGACGCCCCCTGCGCCTTGCCCAAGTAAGCCCCTTCTCTTACAGTTACCCACGAGTACTGTACAGCGATAACTGTGTCTGCTTGTGTGTTACAGGGTTGCCGGGTCTCCGTCCAGGTTGCTCAGTTCCAGTGACCAGAACACAATACTTGCTCTCACTCACGCACTACATACTCTCACAATTCAATAAAGGGATTATTGTCACAATCTGCCCGTGTCAGTGTCTGTCTCCTGGGTCCTAAACCATGTCATTGTGGAGTTTTTACAGTTACTTTTAGCCAGCATTATCAAATTTGACTCAATGTCACCTGCTCTGGCCCCAGGAATGCATTTGACTATGGCCGCTAGAGTCTCTAGGTTCATGTTTGTGACTACAGAGTTGCCAATGATCAGAGTTTTTTCCTCAGCGGGTGTGTTGCTGAGTGGGGTAAAGCGATTACAAACATGAACAGGTTGGTGTTAAACCGGGGCTTTGTGGCTAGGTTTCCTTCTCACCGTCACCTACCCAGTCTCCTCGCTGCTGAGGAGGCCCAGAGGACCGCTAGCAGGACACCCTAAGCTAGGAAGCTCCACTGCAGCTAAGGGGTATCCGTCGTTATTAACTGGTGCTGACGGTGTTTCAATACAGCGGAGCCGGGATTCCAAATCAGACAACCTCACCTCGAGTGCCTCAAAAAGACAACATTTATTACATTTACCGTTATCACTAAAAGAGGCAGAGGTGTAGCTAAACATCTGACATAGAGAGCACACCAGAGGAGAAGAGGAAGGAGAGCTAGTAGCCATAGCTAGTGGCTAACCCGAGGCTAACAAAAACACAGATGGAAGGTGAACAGAAGGCTAAAGAGGGTGATTAGATGACACTGAGTGCGCACACAGGTGCAAGAGGCTTGATAAACAGAAGTGAGAGCTAATGGTAAATTGAAAAAAGTGATTAAAATACAATTAAGGGCAAAATCATTGGGAGAATGAGGACAGCAAACCACAGACAGTGAGCAACACAGGAAGTGACAATACGTTACCACAGGAAGGTCAATAAATGAGTGTGGCAGACTCTGGGACGGTCAAGCTGTGGTCAGCAGGTGTGTCGCTGAGTGGGGAACATTGATTAGAAATGTGAAGAGGTTGTTGGTGAACCAGCGGCTTGAAGCTATTCTTCCCTCTCACAGTCACCCACCTGTTCTCTCCTGGCTGCTCAGGAGAGGGTGTCGAGGGACGGCGAGCAGGCCCTATACTCCGAGGCTCTAGAATTCTCTCTGGTTCCTGCTTATTGATTCTGTAACTTGAGGGATGGCTGGCAGTGGCTCGCTCTCCTTGGTGCCTCTGGCGTCTGGCTGTGCCCTGACCATGGAGGTCTCCTGTGGCCCACTAGAGCTAATGGCTTGGGCCAGTGTCCCGGGGTGGCTGTGTATCTGGCATGGTGGGACTGGTGAGGGGGTGGGGCTGTGGGGTGGACTGGGAAAAAGGGGGGGAGGTGCCGTGGCCCTGGGCTGGCTGGCCTTGGGCCCCTGGTGTTGGGGAGCTGTTCCCTCTCTAGGCTGGGGTCCGGTGTAATCTGGTGGTGCCGGCCATCCCGGGTGTGTCCCCACATGGCGGGGTCGCACCCCTCTAGGGCCCTGGCAGCACTTTGGGGGCTGGTGCCTGCATCCTGGAGGGGGAAAGGGGGGGTCCCCCATGCTTCGGGCCCACATGTGCATGTGTGAGTGAATGTGTGTGTGAGGTTTGCCAAGAAACATACAAAAAAAGGAGAGTAGCAGACTGCAGCAGCGCCCCCCCCACTTCCTCCGGAACTGTGAGCAAATAAAACAGGGTCCCAAACTCCCAGACAACCCACAGCCCCCACAGAGCATGAATGACCCAAACCCACCAAGCCCCAGGATAGCCAGACACCGGCCCAAGGATGGAATGTGTCATGAATCGCCCTTCAGGGCAAAGAGGAGAGATCCACATGCTGGACTGCAGTTTGTGGTATTTATTAACCAGAACACAAATCCCAAACAGTGCAAAACAGAAAATCCAAACAGAAATACAAAGCAGACTTACAGCGCACCAGAATAGGGCCAGGATTCTGGTGGAGATGATAAATGAGACTCTAGCAATGAGAAATGAAACTAACAGCCCTTAAATAAGGCTGGAAACAATCAAACACAAATAGTACCCGGTGTGAATTGCATGAGTGGGCTGGGGAGAAAAAAAACAATCAACTGTGAGTCATGAGGAGAGGAAGCGGAGCTGACAGTTTGACAGGAGCACTGCCCACAACCAGGGAGTGCCCCTGACAACTGTAGCTCCAGAGGGAGAAAGAAAGAGAAGACACTGGCAAAATTAAAGTGGAAACAAATAAAGAACTAAACCCAAATATGTAAACAAAAATACACCGAACGTAAACAGGAAAACAAATCATACAAAGAAACAATTGTGAATGCAAACTAGAAATAACGTCACAGACAAATAACTCCAAAATACAATTTTATACAAAAAGAGGCAAAGCACGGTGAAATAGCCCCCGCGCTCAGATCGTGACAAGAGTGCCAGGGGAGGTGTGTGCACCCCAGCCCCTGAAATATTTGTGAACATAACTGTCTCAAATAGTCCATTTTATCTTGATCACATATGATTTCAACCATAAAAGCCCTTCCACCAAAAACAGATTCCTGATAGAAGGCAAAACTCTTGGAGGCAGCTTGAAATGAATGACATTTAAAGACAACGCCTCACACGTCAATCCCCCACCCTCCTTTGTATCACTCAGGAATGCTGCTGATCCAGATCAGAGTTAATAAAAAACACTCATCCTCTCTATGTGGACACACAAGGAGCTGACAACTCTCCAGATCCTGTAGGTAAATGACTTAATTTAGCTTTATTAGATATTGTGATCAAGGGGGACAGGTTCTGAAGCTAACACCATAGGCTCAGAAAGTGGTATGGTGAGTGGGTGAATATCACAGCAAATAGCACAGTGATGGTTGTAAGTGAAACCTGGATCATTTATTAGTGACTAGGAAATGGAACCTGCAAGAGCTTCTGCTCATTTCACTGAAATGTTAAAATATAAATATTTCTATCCCAGCCAGCATGCCCACATAGGTCCCATGATAGGTTAAAACTGGGCTGTCTATGAGTTCCATGTGGGTTTGTCTGTGGGTTCCACATTGGTCCCATCTGTGTTTACCCACATGGACTTTACCTGTGGTAGAGGTGAGCAGGTAATCTCTTTACATGCTTTAAACCCATCTGGGCCCCACATGGGTTTAAAATGAGTGAGCAGGTTTCAGTAACACTTGTGCCATAGACAAAATTTTGCAAAAAAGGCCACAAATTTAAGAGAAAAATGTGAAAATTTGTAAGAAAAAAGTGCCAAAGTTACAAAAAAGAAATAGTAGTAAAAATATGGGGAAAAAAAGTCACAAATTTACAAGAATAAAGTAAACATTTAAGGAGAAAAGATGCAAATTTACCAGAAAAAAGCCCTGTACAATTATATGAAGAGTTATCAACTTACAAACAAAATTTAGCAAATTTAAAAGAAAATTAAAGCTGCAAGCAGCCGTAAGCGGACCCTTGCATCCCGCACGCCCGCGGACCCCGCTGCCTGTCGGACCCAGCAAATTTCCTTTCGTCGCAGCAAGCGCTGCGTGAATAATAAAGAAAACCGTTTGGGGAAGTACTTTTTTGTGAGCAGTATGTGGCACTATAACTTTGTCAATCACTTTTATGTAGGAGCATGCGGGGCACGCCTAAAATCCATTGTAGCAGTTATGAGGTAAATTGGACAAGGTTTGTCCAAGTAACAGCTGTCTGATATATTGCCAAGAGGGAAACTTTGGCGTGTGGGTGTGGCAGTGCTTACATGTTAGGTATGTGTTGCAGACCCATATAGAACTACAGAAGAGAGTCACCTTGACTTATGTTCCACATTCAAGATTCAATGGCTTTATTATCATGTGCACAGTTGCTACATTTCTTGAGCAATGAAATTCTTACTTTGCCCTCAATTCTAATAGGTCATGACACACTAACACAGTAACTCAATCCTAATACTAATGGATGCTAATCTATTTGTTTGTCTATTTATTTGTGAGCTAATCACATTTTGTGACGCTCGGATTTTCCCACCCTTCCAAAGTAAAAAAACGTTTTGAATGGCAAGGAGTGGGTTTCCATGGCAACTGTGATGATCACAGGACAAAAATGACTTCCCCTGAGGGTAATCCAGTGTGCTCTGAGAAACCTCAGAGCACACTGACTACTGGTTTTTGTATGAAAGTTGATACAATTTTGTGCAGTACCTCATGCTAGCACTAGGTTGTGCTGTGACAATTTTGTGAATATTGATATACAAACGTGTTCAGAGTGGGATTAGTATGATTTGTGCAAAGTTTGGTCCAAATCAGATAAGGAATATCTGAGCTGTAACTCTCATGCTTTATATGGCGAGGAAGCCACTGAAGCATGCCGGTCACCATGGAAACAGTTCTGTACTATGTGCATGTACTGTCAGTGAGTCCTAGTCATTCCTCCATGTCATTTTTGCACCTGGTGAAAGGAAAAAAAAAAAAAAAAAACAGTTTTCAGCAATTCTTCCTTTAATCACTAGGTGGCACGATAACTATTGTTATTTTTATAGAGACGTGTTCGGGGCGGGACTAATATCGATCATTGAAAATTTGGTGAAAATCATACAAAATTTGTCCAAGTCACAAGTGTCAGTTATTCTAACCACAAGGTGGTGCTATAACTTTTGTAAATTATTTTTACATAGGAGCATGCAAGGTGGGACTAATAAGATAAGATAAGATAAGATAAGCCTTTATTAGTCCCACAATGGGGAAATTCCAGGATTGCAACAGCATAGGGATAGCAACACTCAGAGCAACAATCAGAAGGCAAGAAAAAACAACATCTAGTAAACATATGTCCATATTACTATAAATGTATATATATAGTAGTAGTAGATTAGTTTATTTGACAGGGACAGTGCAATAAACATAGACAATTTATCAAAGACAATCAATCTGATGTGTTGCACATAGAGTGTATAGCTATTAGCTAATTTGCAACTCTTGTCCCTGGATGGGCTTTAGAAAAAAGAATCAAGTAAAGATGGGAAAAAAAATATATATATACACAATAACCACATACATCAATGCAGAAAAATTATAAATACACAATTATAAATATTATAAATATTATAAATACACAAATATAACAGCCTGACTCACACTTAACATAAATATTATAAATATTATAAATACACAAATATAACAGCCTGACTCACATTTAACACATATAACATAACTCACATTTGCCTATTTCAGGCCTTCCTCCCTCCGTCACTCACTATAAACAAACACATTTATTCCTTCCCTTCATTCACTCTCACTTTGCAGACAATTAATTCATACATGAGTACATTCTTGTTTATTTTTCAGCCAGTTTTTAACATTTTTAGTGAATGTTTTAAAGTCCGTTATTATTTTAATTTCATTTGGCATTGTGTTCCAGATGTGACTGCCCTTTATAGAGAAAGCTGTTTGTCCAAATGTGGTTCTGCGGTGGAATATTTTACAGTTATTGTTAACAGAACTCCTGGTGGCTCTGCTGCTGTCCTGTCTTTGGACGAAACCAGCAAGTGGCTCGGGTGCTGATTTATGGAAACATCTGAACGTTAATTTCAGAAGACAGAGGTCAATGAAGCTCTCAAAACTCAATAGGTTGTATTTTTTTAAAACATTACAGTGATGCCACCTAATGGGCTTTTTGTCCAAGATTTTTAGGGTTTGATTATATAATGAACCTATATGTCTTATTGTGGAAGGGGCAGCTTGAGCCCAGACTGTCAAACAGTATGATATATGAGAAAAAACCATAGAATGCATATACAGTGCAGCTGCTTTGTAAGGTATGTAATATCTAATTAATTTAAAGCAGTTCAGATTTTTTTTTACTGTTTTTGAAATTTTCTTTATATGAAGATTAAATTTGAGTTGAGGATCTAGTACAATGCCAAGGTATTTGAATTCTGTAGCTAAACTGATGTCATGATCATGTATATTAACTTTAAAATGTTGCAGGTTACATTTTTTGATTGAAAAGCACATTGAGACTGTTTTCTGAAGGTTCAGCAATAGATGGTTCTTGAGGAGCCACTCTTGGACATCAACCATACTTGTAGACAGTACATCTGCAGCCTGTGCTGGAGTCTTGGCAGCTGTGTAAATAACTGCATCATCTGCATAAAGTTGGCATGTTGCAGCTGAGCAGTGTAACGGCAAGTCATTAATAAAAATGCTGAAAAGTAAAGGACCAAGAATGGACCCTTGTGGGATACCCATGCGGTTGTTTAAAAATGAGGATTTATCCTGGTGAACTTTTACACACTGTTCTCTATTCTGGAGATAAGATGCAAACCATTCTAATGTATTTGGGGAGAAGTTAAAAGATACCATTTTGGATAAAAGCAAACTGTGGTTTACAGTATCGAAAGCCTTTTTGAGATCTAGAAAAACAGCTCCTACCACATTACCCCTGTCCAAGGACTGTTTGACGTTTTCAATAAGGCAACAATTTGCTGTTTCTGTTGAGTATCCTGGTCTAAAACCAAATTGATGTGGATGAAGAAGTTGACTGTCTTGTAAGTAGTCTATCAGCTGTGTAGCTACAACTTTTTCAAGAACCTTAGATAGGACTGGTAAGATAGAGATTGGGCGGTAATTGCATATATCGTCTTTACTGCCTGATTTATGAACTGGTATGACGACAGCTTTTTTCCAGCCAGATGGAAATGTACTAGACCTAATGGAGAGATTAATGAGATGGGTCAGTGGTTTGATTAATATTTTGCTGTGCATTTTGAGAAAGGAGGTGCTCATATTGTAGATATCATTAGTTTTTGAGTTTGACAGTGTTTTAACAATACCAGCAATTAACTTCTCATTTACCTCATTGATGTGAAAAGTATCTGTTGGAAGTATGGAATTTGTGTTGTTGAGCACATTTGGCAGCACAAAAATTTTTGTTAAGTCTTCCACAGAGCCCACAAAGTGTGAATTAAATTCATTTGCCAAAGTAGCCTTGTCACTGACGGTCTTGCCATTGATTCTAAGTTCCTTTACCCCCTTCTGATCGTTTTTTTTATTAGTTAAGTTATTTAAATGCCTCCATAGGGAACTGTTGTTACCCTTTGCATTATCTATCAGTTTATTGTAATAAGATATTTTTGATTTTCGCAGCTCATGTACCACTTTATTTCTTAAACTTTTATACACAAGGTGATCATTTTGTAGTTTGGAGGTTAGTGATGTTTTCAGTGCATAGTCTCGTCTCTTCATAAGTTTTCTTATTTCATTATTTAACCATGGTAGGCTAATCTTCTGTTGTCTACTTTTAATTTGCTTTGAAAATTTTTCTATAGACTTTGTGATTGTTGCAGTTATAAAATTACAACAATCATCTACTTCACATGTTGACATGAGCTGCTCCCAATTTTGATTCTCTAAGTAATGTTCAAACTCCTCATTTTTTGATTTGGGGATAATAAAATTTGATTTGTCAATATCGACTCCCCCAAAATACTGTAGTCGCTTTTTAGTAAGTTTCCTGACAGCAAGAACCATGTTATGATCTGAGAGACCAGTTACAAGATTATAGGTTCTGGTTATTCGTTCTGGTTTATTAGTAAATACCATGTCAATAAGTGTTCTGGATTGTTTGGTTATCCTGGTGGGTCCTTTGATGATTTGCTGGTAATTAAATTTAGTCATGAGGCTTTTCAGTTTTTGTTTGTCTTTTTTATCAGACCAGTTGATATTAAAGTCACCATGAATTATTGTTTCTCTGTTCTTCTCAAGTTGTTTAACCAGATCACTTAATTCATTATAAAAGGAAGAGTTGTGTGACGGTGGGTTGTACACTACTGCAATGTTGAAATTCATTACCGGAGAGAGACATACATTAACAGCTAAACATTCAAGTGAAGTATTCAAATCAACCAGTTGACATTTATATTTTTCTTTGATGTAAATTAAAACACCTCCTCCCCTCCCTACCTGCCTCTTTTCTAAAACACTGGTAGCCCACAATATCGATCATATTAGTGTCTATGTTCCTGTGTAGCCAGCTTTCTGAGAGACAAAGGTAGTCCAGATTTGAGTCCAACAGCAACACCGAAATCTCATCTCTTTTGGGGATTATGCTCCGTATGTTTAAATGACCCCTTTGGTTTAGCCTTGGTGTCCCAAAGAACTCGTGCATGATTAACAGTTTGGAAAAATAAATGTTGTTTTTGCTTTTGTACAGCTCGGTTTTGTGCTAACCCAGTGGTCTGCTGTTTAATAGTGGCAGGTCCAGGGTTAAGGTGAATATCTCCTGCCAGAAGTAGCAGAACTAACAGAACTTTAATTGTATATCCTCTGCCATATTGTGATTTTTGCTTAACAGCCATGTTTGCCTTAATTTGGAAGTTTTTGCTCAGGGCTTTTAAAGACCACATAGAGTGTAGGGTGAGATGTCCAAGCCCAAATCCATACAGATAAAACTTTTTAACTTCACCTTTGGTTGAGTTTGTCGGAAAATCCTTCTTGTTGCAGGTCCAGACACACAAAGACAAAACGAAGAGGAAGTAGATAAGTAGAGAAGGCTTATTAGTGGTGCCCATCAGCCCACTTTTTAATCCGGTGGCAGCCATCTTCAGTCTTTCTTGGAAAGAAGGAAAAAGAAAATCTGTGGATAGTAAAATAAATTCTGCTTATATCGCCAGAATCTGATCCGATCGTCCTCGAATCCAGCTGGGCCTCAGCTAGCCAACTAGCCCCTTCCGTTGCTGGTCTCGTTGCTCATAGCCGCCGTAACTGGTCTCCCGTCCCGCTCCTCCAACCGAGTCTCGTCGCACACCGCCGCTGCCACCGAGCTCCGCTGAGGTCACGGTAAGTCCTCCGCTAGGCACCGCCACCTACCGTCGTCTGCCTGGGTGAAATCTCTGCTGAGCCCCGTCAACAAATAGTCGCTTGCCTGGTAGTATCTCCGCTGGGCCTCGCAGCTGGGCTTCGATTCAGGCTGGTGTAAGGTGGAATGACTGGCGCCAGCATTAAGCTAACTAGCGTTAGCTTAGCAATCGCTTCAGGTAGGGCACATCAGTGAATCACAAGGAAAGCACTGTGTGTCTAGCACTGTGTGTCTATATATATATAGACACACAGTGCAGAGCATTATAGCTGGTGAATGTGCAGCAGAAAGTCTAAGCTCTCTCTCCGCGGATGCAGCGGGCCAGCTGGAAGTCTTTGGGCATGATGGTGACCCCCTTAGCGAAGAAGAGACCACCAGGTGGGCCTCGCTGATCTCCTGCAGAGCCATGACGGCGAAGCTCAGGAAACGCAGGACGGTCTTGAAGTCCTGAGCGATCTCCCTCACCAGGCGCTGGACGGGCAGCTTACGGATGAGCAGCTCCGTGGATTTCTGGCAGCGACAGATCTCTCTCAGAGCCACGGGCCTGTGACGGCGAGGCCTCTTCACTCTGCCGGTGGCCGGAGCGCCTCTCCGAGCAGCCCTGGTGGCTAGCTGTCTCCTGCGGGGGGGGGAGGGGCTTCTTCCTCCAGTAGATTTTACGGGCGGTCTGCTTGGTTCTTGCCATCGTTCTTTATTATTCTGTCTTATATTTCTTTCACGCCGCCTAAACTCCAGCCCGGCACCCGCGTCATTTTCGCTACAGCTCCCGGTATGTCGAGTTTCCCATTAGCACCGGGCGGCGGCCAAGTGCTAGCTAGCACTAGCTCCTCCCCGCTGTAACGTCTCCCGCTGCAAACCGTGGCTCCGTCCGCCGACCCGGGAGACCCCCGGGGTGATCCGTGCGTCCGTGATATATATACAGAGTGAAAGGTGTAGAAAGAAGAAGGAAGATAAAAAAAAGGCTGTTGCAACAGGCAGCCGACTCGTGTGGCACCGCCGGTCCGGCGGAACCGGAACCGGAATATAATATAATAATATATAATAATAATAATAATAATATATATATATATATATATATATATATATATTATTATAATATATATATAATATATATAATAATATCCATTATCGAAAATTTTGTGAAAATCGGATAAAGTTTGTCCCAGTTACAAGTGTCCTTTGGTCTCACCACTATGTGGCACTATAACTTTTGTTAATTATTTTTATATATGAGGGTTCAGGGTGGGACTAATATCCATCGTAGAAAATTTGGTGAAAATCAGACAAAGTTTGTCCAAGTTACAGCTCTCCAATGTTCCATGGCGAGGAGTCAACCTTTGCCATGTTGGCATGGCAACACTTATGTATCAGTTATGTGTTGCCTACCCATATAGGACTACATGTGACAGTCACCTCGACCTATTTTCCAGATTTCATTACTCCAGGACCTTCCCAGCCCTACCAACAAGATCACAGATTGAATGGCGAGAAGGGCATGTCCATGTTAACAGCAGTGATGCCAAGCTAAAGTTGATGTGCAGTTATAAAATATGTCATGTCATTCTTGCAAGTGGTGTGTGATTAATAAATAAATTAGTTTTCAGCAATTCTTCCTTTAACCACTAGGTGACACTGTATGTTTTGTCAGGTATTTTTATATAGACCTGTTCGGGGTGGGACTATTGTCGGTCATGGAAACTTTGGTGGACATCGGACAAGTTTTGTTTGAGTTACAGCTGACTGATTTTGTAAGGGGCGGAGTCAAATTTCACCATGGCACCCTGGCCACACCTTTGAGCTTTTTACTGTGACTTATGCAACCTTTAATGGCCCATGCCTATAGATGCCGTCATGTGAAAATGAGCTCAATCGGAGCAGGCCCCTAGGAGGAGTTCCTTCAAACGCGAGGGGTGGTTTTTGGCCAAATTGGAGATGGGGCGGCTTTGAGGCAAGATGGCAGACTTCCTGTTGGCCGTGGGTAAGGGCCAAAATTATGTTTTTTGCATGTCTTGAGGTGATGCACACCTCACCCGAATTTTGTGTCTGTACAGCAAACTTTACGGTCGCCGATCTCCATTGACCTTGTATGTTTTGCCCCGCCCACAAAAATTGGGGGTGGGGGGGTACATATTTTTTCCAGTTTATCAAATTTTTCACCGGGTCTGAGGTGTTTGCCAAAAAAAAAAAATGCATTTTGGTTAACGTTTATAGAGTCAAAAATGAGATCATTTAGGCAGAAGAATAATTATAAACATCGTGGATAAAATAGGGCTCTCTCGCTCACTGACGTCAGTGGCTCGGGCCCTAAAAATGACAAATTTATAAGGAAAAAATTTGAAAAAGTTGCAAATTAGCAACAAAAGTAGCAAATGAATAAGTACATAAATTGAAAATTTTTATGAGAAAAAGCTGTAAGTTTACAGTAAAAAAAGAAGTTGCAAATTTTTGGGAAAATCTCACAAATGTACAAAGAAAATGGCAAACTTACAAGAAAAAAGTAGGAGAAAAGCAGGATTACAGTAAAAAAGTGGCAAATTTATGAGAACGTTACAAAATTACAAGAAAAAAAATAGAAAATTTGAAAAAAGTCCCAATTTTAAAAGAAAAACTAACAAATTTATGAGAAAAGTTGCAAATTTAAAAGAAAAAAAATCACAAATTTATTTATTTATCTCAGTATACGGGGGCAGGGGTGCACCACGCCCCAGCCTCCCTCGGCTGTCTTTCCTGGGGCAGATACCTGGTTGTCCTGGGGCTTGTTGGCCGTGAGACATTTGTGCTGGTGCTGTGTGGGGGTTGGTGGTGCTGTCTTACTTGCTCTGGGTTTCCAGTGGGGGTGGGGGTGGGGTTGCTTCTTCTTCTTCTTTTACATTTGGTTGGTGGTTGGCAACCAGCTTACAGGTGCATTACCGCCACTGACATGATTATCATCACTCTATATCTTTGTATAAGGAGTTCCTACAAGGAGTTCCAAATAACCACACGTGCGAAAAAATTTATTAAATAATTTTTCCTGGCAAACCACTCACATGCACACACTTACTTTGCGCACGCACTCACATACACGCACACACATGCACACACACACATGTCTCTCCTTTAGCAGGTGCAGATACCAGACTCGTGATGAGACCTTTTCAGTAGAAGAAACAGTTTGTCTTCTGTATATTTCAGTTGTGTTAGTCTGTCTTGTCTTTGCCCCCCCCTCCCCCGGTCGGTTCTTTCATGGGTAAAACAATTTAAATAAAGTATTAAAAGTTATTAAGTCAATCCTTTCCACAGCATGGGGCACCATGTAGTGTCTGAGGGAGCGCCTATCTCCATTTCACTATCCCTAGGCCACACAGCTACTGTGAGTAGTGAAAGCTATAGTCGGGGGTCAGTCCTCTGCAGTGTTGGGCAAGTTTCTAAAAAGTAGTAACTAATTACAGTTACTAGTTACTTCTTTTCAAAAGTAACTGAGTTACCAATTTCTGCATGATTAAAGTGACTAGCTACTTGGAAAAGTAACTTTCGCATTACTTTTAAATGCATACTTAAATTATCTTTACACACAGCAAGATAATTACCTCCGCCAGGCCGAAAAGGCCAGGAGGAGGTTATGTTTTTGCCAGGGTTTGTGTGTTTGTCTGTTTGTCTGTCTGTTTGTCTGTCTGTCTGTCTGTTTGTCTGTTGGTTAGCAAGATAACTCAAAAAGTCTTGGACGGATTTGCATGAAACTTTCAGGCATTGTTGGAAATGGTACAAGGAAGAACTGATTAAATTTTGGGGGTGATCCGGTTCACCGTCTGGATACAGGAATTTTTTTAAAGCATTTTTCAACACTGTGACATAGGGCCATTTTCAACATGTGCGCAGGCGCAATGGAGGGCGCTGGTCGTCGTGTCTGCAACACAAACTCTGCGTTCTTCAACGTTTTAGGCACAAAAGCACGCGGAAAACACTGCTGGCCTGGGCCCGCCAGCGTGTTTGTGTTTGCGTGCAACTGCAAAACCTCACACGGGCAGCTGTCCGCCGACGGATTCTTTGCCAGAAATTCCCCGGCCAGCCATAGGCGCTGCGCATTTGGCAGAAATTCACCGGCCAGCCATAGGCGCTGCGCATTTGGCAGAAATTCACCGGCCAGCCATAGGCGCTGCGCATTTGGCAGAAATTCCCCGGCCAGCCATAGGCGCTGCGCATTTGGCAGAAATTCCCCGGCCAGCCATAGGAGCTGCGCATTTGGCAGAAATTCCCCGGCCAGCCATAGGCGCTGCGCATTTGGCAGAAATTCACCGGCCAGCCATAGGCGCTGCGCATTTGGCAGAAATTCACCGGCCAGCCATAGGAGCTGCGCATTTGGCAGAAATTCCCCGGCCAGCCATAGGCGCTGTGCATTTGGCAGAAATTCACCGGCCAGCCATAGGCGCTGCGCATTTGGCAGAAATTCCCCGGCCAGCCATAGGCGCTGCGCATTTGGCAGAAATTCACCGGCCAGCCATAGGAGCTGCGCATTTGGCAGAAATTCACCGGCCAGCCATAGGAGCTGCGCATTTGGCAGAAATTCCCCGGCCAGCCATAGGAGCTGCGCATTTGGCAGAAATTCCCCGGCCAGCCATAGGAGCTGCGCATTTGGCAGAAATTCCCCGGCCAGCCATACGCGCTGCGCAATAACGAGCTCTCTGCCGGCGAAGCTTCTAAATTCTCGTTTGCCGCGGAGCGAAACCCCAAAATAATATAATATAAAACCCACGGCAACCTGTCTACCCAATTTGCATCCGTCAGTGGAGGAGATGGACACAACAGCAACACTTCAGTTTATTACCTCTGCCAAGGAGGCAATGCTTTTACTACTGAACCACTAATCCTATCACTATCAGATTGATTGTCATTGATTAATTGTGTGTTTATTGCACTGTCCCTGTCAAATAAACAAATAATCATTGTGAATCCAATTGCTAGTCATATGTTTACATGCTCAAGGAATCTGAAAACGTACACACAAACACTGTATGGGGGGAATTGTGGCGCTTGGCGGAGGTCTGCGCTCTCCGAGTGCTTTTCTAGTTTAATTAATGGATTACATTACGGGATTATTAATGTCAGGCTGAAAACAGACTGTTTCAGACAGAGCTTTTAGATCATGTTCAGTCTGTTTTATCCTGCCTTGAGAGCTCTTATTGTGGGGAAAAATCTGAAGAAAATCAACACAAAATTTCCAGTAATTTCCACATTTTGGAGTGAGAAATATGGTTTGTGGCATGAGAGACAGGGAAAAAACAATGAGAATCACGCCAAAAGAGTGAGTTGGCAACACTGCATAAAGCTGTCGACGTTTCTTACCTGTATATTATGGATTTAATCCAATGTGCAGTGATCCAAAGCAAATGTCTATTATCCACAGTCCGCGTGTCTGCTGCAACAGGCTCTTTGCAACAGGTCACGCTGACAGCTGCATCAGCTACATAGGGTCAGTTTCTATTTATTTGCGCTAAAAATATCTATCCATATTAATAAAATGAGTTAACGCGAGTAATGCGTCTGATCAGATTTCAGTAACTGTAACGCATTACTGAATTTTTAAACAGTGATTTTGTGTCACAGCACATTACTGCAAAAGAAGTGGCGTTACTCCCAACACTGGTCCTCTTGTAGCTCTGTGTGTTAAGTTTCCTTTCCCAATTCTGTTATGCTGAGCAACAAGCAAGAATGTGGAGAGTACCAATTTTTTATGGTCTTTGGTATGATGTGGCTGGGATTTGAACCCACACCCTCCCAGTTGTGGGGTGGATAATCTACCAACTAGGCCACCACTCCGGTTCATTAAGAGTTATTACAAGAGGAGTTTATAAATAATATACAGTACATATAAATGTGCTGTATAAAGCTCCTTTTGCAAATTAAATGTTTGGCACAATAAGGGAAGCAGATTTCTGTTCTGCTTTCCTAGCTGCTTGACAGGACAAGAGGGAGAAAAAAGTTGCACATTTATGAGAAAGTTTCAAATTTTCAAGAAAAATGTATCAAATTAAGGTAAAAAAAAAAAAAGTCTCAAATTTACAATAAAATGGCAAATTTATAAAAAAAATAAGTAAACGGGCAAAGTCCATGTGGGCAAACACGGAATCCATGGACAAACCCACATGGGACCCATTAAACAGCCCAGTTGTATCCTTTGGTGGAACCCACATGGACATGCTGGCTGAGATGAGGAGAAATTTGAATATTTTTACTTTAATTTTAATATCTTTACTGGAATCGGCGACCCTTCTGTGTGGAGTTTATGTTTTCCCCATGTCTGTGTGGGTTTACCCCGGATACTCGGTTTCTTCCCACACGCCAAAAACATGCAAGTTAGGTTAACTGCAGACTCTAAAGTGGTTGTAGGTGTGAATATGAGTGTGAATGGTGAAGGGATCGGTGCCATACTGTGGCTGCCTCATCCATCCAGATGGATGCCCTGAATTTCCCTCTGGGATTAATAAAGTATACAGAATACAAAAAAGGTAATGATATGACCCAAGAAACCAATTTCTGTGGCTAACACCCACAAACACACCATGTTTTAGTGAATGGGATGGTTAAGATGAAAATATTACATTGTATTGCTTTAAAAAACTCTAAGATAAGCCTTTATTAGTCCCACAACGGGGAAATTCCAGGATTGCAACAGCACAGGGATAGCAACACTCAGAGCAACAATCAGAAGGCAAGAAAAAAAACAAGCAAGCAAGAGCAGCTAATATACATATGTACATATTACTATAAAATATATATATATACACACACACACACACACACACACAGTGCAGAGCATTGTAGCTAGATGGAATAAATATGTAAATATATAAACACCCACAGTACGGAGCATTGCAGCTAGGTGGAATAAATATGCAAGTATATAAACACACACAGTGCGGAGCAATGTAGCTAGATGGAATAATATGTAGATATATAAAAACACAGTGCGGAGCATTGTAGCTAGATGGAATAAATATATAGATATATAAATATAAACACACCCAGTGCTGAGCATTGTAGCTAGATGGAATAAATATATAGATATATAAATATAAACACACCCAGTGCAGAGCATTGTAGCTAGATGGAATAAATATGTAAATATATAAACACACACAGTGCAGAGCATTGTTGCTAGGTGGGATGAAACAGCATAACCGTCTATTTAGTTATCCTACATGGTATGATTATGTGCCCATACATATTCTCACCCTCCATAGCGACCGGTATGTTAAAAGCCCTTCTTCAAAGTTTAGGGAATTAACTCATAACCCTATAAAGCAAACAAACTTTCCTTACGAGTAAACGGAGACAGAGTTGTGAAGCCTGTAGTTATCCAACAATAAGTGAAACTGGCTTAATTGACAAGTAAACAAGATCCTCCCTTTCTCTTATCACCCATCTAGCACGCCTGCATAATCAGATCATCAGTCACAGGACCGACTCTTGACAGCCATGCCCAAGTCCCCTGACAGTAAGTAGTAGTAAAGCTCAGTTCATCACTGGATGGCACTGCTGTTTCTAAAACTTTAATTGACTCCGTTTTCTGATTGATACTTCTGTAGGTTGTGGAAGACGTGAAGATAAAGGTGAACGTGGAAGACAGGGTAGCAGAAGTCCAGAAGGCGGTTGCCATAAGGGTAGCAAAAGTCCAAAAGGTGGCCGCCGTAGGGATAGCAAAAGTCCAGGAGGCGGTTGCCGTAAGGGTAGCAAAAGTCCAAAAGGTGGCCGCCGTCGGGATAGCAAAAGTCCAGAAGGCGGTTGCCGTAAAGGTAGCAAAAGTCCAAAAGGTGGCCGCCGTCGGGATAGCAAAAGTCCAGGGGGCGGTTGCCGTAAGGGTAGCCCAAGTTCAAAACGTGAAAGCCCTAGATCAAGCAGCAGCAGTGAGGGCGAATATGATGGCGAAGGAAACCGTAGAAAAAAGAAGAGTGGAAGGAAGGGCTACAGCAATGACAATAAGGGCTGCAAAGGGAAAGGTCATTGGATGTGAAAATAAGCAGAGAGGTAAGCACAACAAACATTCGGAACATTCTCAGTCCAATGTGCTTTGGTTTTATTGTTGTCAGAATTGTACAGTGATGCACCAGTATCACCCTTGTCAAGCTGAGAACCAGTATTTCAATTTGGGTGGTCACCAGTACTTGATAAACCCTGTGAACATTTTGTTTTTCGCTTGTTAGCATTTTACTCACACTTCAGAGTTTTTTTCTATCACTGGTCTCCTTGCTAGTCAGGGAGTGGTGAAAGAGTAATCACTAAATGTTAGTGTTGTAGTCAAGCCCAGACCGAGACCAGAGTGTACCAAGACTTTAAGGGGTCAAAACTGTGTCCAAGACCAAGACCACTCCCACATTGCAAAATTGTTGTGGTCCAAACCCGACATTTCATCTGGTCCATGTCTAAAAATGTCATGCCCATATGGCTAAAATGCTGATATTCTGCTGTGGGCAGTTAGCTCAATGATTTATGACCTAGTCTAACCTTTTACTTGAGGAGCAAGGAAGAGAATCTCTCTTAGGTCCTACCAGTAACTTTTCTTGTCCCCATTATTTTTTTTATAGGAGTGCTATCATAGCAAAAAAAAACAAAAAACAAAAAAAACAAATCTTTCTTTAGCACTTCATTTCCTTGTCAGGGTGTGACAGGCTTTCCTTTCCCTCTTCTTGTCTTTTTCATTTACTTGTTTTATATCGTGTTGAATGAAACTTTTCTTTGGTCCACACCTTGTGACTCACTGACAGTTTTTGGCTGGAGTACTTCTTCTAATTTTCCCTCAGATTGCACATCATTTAACAGCCAAACCAAAACAAATTATCTTCGACCAACAACTCCACCCAAGTCTTGGCTTTGTGAGATTTGATAATTGGCTTCTATGCTGCAAAGAAATTCTTGCAGGATGAGTTATTGTCATTTGCCTCAAGGTCAAAAAGATTTGACATGTTTCGTCTCAATCAGTTTTTGCTGTTAAATCCGATTTTAACTAATCCCCTGATTCTGTTTTACATCACTGTGGAACTCAACATTCTTGTTTTGTCTTATTTTGTCTTGCAGGATGAAATCACAGCATGGCAGAAGAATCCTCGCTGTGTCAAAGAGATTTTAAACTCATATAGCATTTTGTCTTTCCTCCACTTAACCTTTACAGTTTAAACTGACATGTTAACTTTGGATAAATCGGGTCATAAGATAAGATAAGATAAGATAAGCCTTTATTAGTCCCACAATGGGGAAATTCCAGGATTGCAACAGCACAGGGATAGCAACATTCAGAGCAACAATCAGAAGGCAAGAGAAAACAAGAACATCTAGTAAACATATGTACATATTACTATAAATATATATATAGACACACAGTGCGGAGCATTATGGTTGGTGAATGTGCAGCAGAAAGTCTAAGCTCTCTCTCCGTGGATGCGGCGGGCCAGCTGGAAGTCTTTGGGCATGATGGTGACCCTCTTGGCGAAGAAGAGACCCACCAGGTAGGCCTCTCTGGTCTCCTGCAGAGCCACGACGGCGAAGCTCAGGAAGCGCAGGTGGGTCTTGAAGTCCTGAGCGATCTCCCTCACCAGGCGCTGGATGGGCAGCTTACGGATGAGCAGCTCCGTGGATTTCTGGTAGTGACGGATCTCTCTCAGAGCCACGGGCCTGTAACGGCGAGGCCTCTTCACTCCGCCTGTGGCCGGAGCGCCTCTCCGAGCAGCCCTGGTGGCTAGCTGCCTCCTGGGGGGCTTCTTCCTCCAGTAGATTTTACGGGCGGTCTGCTTGGTTCTTGCCATCGCTCTTTATTATTCTGTCTTATATTTCTTGCACGCCGCCTAAACTCCAGCCCGGCACCCGCGTCATTTTCGCTACAGCTCCCGGTATGTCGAGTTTCCCATTAGCACCGGGCGGCGGCCAAGTGCTAGCTAGCACCAGTTTCTCCCCGCTGTAACGTCTCCCGCTGCAAACAGTGGCTCCGTCCGCCGACCCGGGAGACCCCCGGGGCGATCCGTGCGTCCGTGATATATATACAGAGTGAAAGGTGTAGAAAGAAGAAGGAAGATAAAAAAAAAAAAAGGCTGTTGCAACGGGCAGCCGACTCGTGTGGCGCCACCGGTCCGGCGGAACTGGAAACCGGGAGATTCATAGCAGATGATGTGATGGCTGCAGGGAGTGAAGAGTATAACAGACACTGAGGTGTGGTTGTAGATGCACTCTAAGCCCCAATTAGTTGAATTTTTGGAACAAATTTAAGGAAACAAGTTGGTTTAAAAATATTATGTTTGGTGAAAACTTGAGTGCATTTAACTGAAAAACTTAAATTGAATCAAATAGCACTCTTAATTACAGTTGCAGAACTTGAGTGGTGTTGTAGTTGAGACCAGACCGAGACCTACTGTACGTATGTTAGTCTTGGTCGAAGTCTTGACAATGCCTCAGCTACAACACTAAATTTGAGTAATGTGTGACAAAAAGTTGGTTGGTATCTGCGCAAAATCTAAAGTAGACTTGAATTGTTTGTTTTTATAGTACAGCAAATCAAAAATGTCTTGTTCATTTAACTTAAAATCTTTTGCCACGTCAGCTGCTTTGCATACTTAATACCTTCCCTGCAGTGAATTCCACTTTGATGTTCTTCTAACTTTTTGGTAATAAATGATTGTCCACATTTAAACCACTTAATGTGTTCAATGTGTGTGTGTGTGTGTGTGTGTGTGTGTGTGTGTGTGTGTGTGTGTGTATTTTAACTTTGTTTTCAATTCAATTCAATTCAATTCAACTTTATTTATATAGCGCCATTTCACAACAACAGTCATCTCATAGCACTTTCAACTGTAGGGGGGACCCCCACAGTTGCAGAAAGACCCCAGCAATCAGGCGATCCCCTGTGAGCAAGCACTTGGCGACGGTGGAGAGGAAAAACTCCCTTTTAACAGGAAGAAACCTCCAGCAGAACCAGGCTCAGGGAGGGGCAGTCATCTGCTGCAACTGGCTGGGGGGTGAGGGGATAGAGAAGAAGAAAAGAACAGACATGAAGAGAGCAAACAGCACGATGGGGACTCAATCTATGGGAGAGAACAAACAGATGTTAATGACCAGCAAAAAAAAATATTTCATTGAGAGTGAAGAAAGGAGTGAGGCCCAGTGCATTATTGGAGGTCCGCTGGCTGACTAAACCTATTAGCAGCATAACTAAGGGAGGGTTCAGAAACACATGATCCCTCCCTAATTGTAGGCTATATCAAAAAGTTAGGTTATATCCCTATTCTTAAAAACAGAGATCGAGTCTGACTCCCGAATCCAGATTGGCAGCTGGTTCCACAGGAGAGGAGCTTGATAACTGAAGGCTCTGCCTCCCATTGTACTTTTGGAGATTCTAGGTATTACAAGTAATCCTGCAAATACCGGTCGCTATGAAGGGTGAGAATATGTATGGGCACATAATCATACCATGTAGGATAACTAAATAGACGGTTATGCTGTTTCATCCCACCTAGCAACAATGCTCTGCACTGTGTGTGTTTATATATTTACATATTTATTCCATCTAGCTACAATGCTCAGCACTGAGTGTGTTCATATTTATATATCTGTATATTTATTCCATCTAGCTACAATGCTCCACACTGTGTTTTTATATATCTATATATTTATTCCATCTAGCTACAATGCTCCGCACTGTGTGTGTTTATATACTTACATATTTATTCCACCTAGCTGCAATGCTCCGTACTGTGGGTGTTTATATATTTACATATTTATTCCATCTAGCTACAATGCTCTGCACTGTGTGTTTATATATTCATATATTTATTCCATCCAGCTACAATGCTCTGCACTGTGTGTCTGTGTGTGTGTATATATATATTTTATAGTAATATGTACATATGTATATTAGCTGCTCTTGCTTGCTTGTTTTTGTTTTTTTTTTCTTGCCTTCTGATTGTTGCTCTGAGTGTTGCTATCCCTGTGCTGTTGCAATCCTGGAATTTCCCCGTTGTGGGACTAATAAAGGCTTATCTTATCTTATTTTGGGAGCGTAGAGCTCTGTTAGGATAATACGGTAGTATCAGATCTTTTAAATAAAAAGGAGCCTGATTGTTTAGAGCTTTGTAAGTAAGAAGAAGGATTTAAAAGTAGAACTGAACTCACCTTTTTGCCAAAAAAGTAGAATAGCAGATTAATTCATTATTACCTATTGTATTTTTCAACACATAAAAGAAATTTTTAGGCCGTGCGATGACCAAGCTATAAGCCGATAAACTTTTGCCTCTGGCTGGCAGTGCCAAACAAACCGGAAGTAGTGCAGACGACGCTGCGTGACGTCACGAGTGTGATCCCTAAACAAAACAACAATTGCAGATGATAGCAGTTCCAACAGTCAAGAACACCAGAGTTTTCAGAGTGAAGAGGCATTCAGGATCGGTGACAAGACAGAGGAGGATGCAGGAGTGTCAAGTGAACAGGAAGATAGCGAGGGAGGCATTGAACTGTACAGATTAGAGCCAGAATTTTCGGGGGATTCCGGCACCGACTCAGACCGCAGCAGTGATGGGGAGGAGAGTCGCTTATTGAATACAGAATGGTGAGTCTTTACTTTGGCATGTTTGGGGTGTCAGGATAAGGAAAATTAACAATAAAAAAGAAAGGGAAAAAAAACCATCAGCATTTTTCCAACTTATTACAGTGATCCCTCACTTATCGCGTTTAATGGGGACCAGAACCGACCGCGAAAAGTGAAAAACCGCGAAGTAGCGTCACCCCCCCCCCCCAAGGGCGTCACAAGCACTATTTTGCACAAAAAGGCACAACAGAACAGCGAAAAGTGCCACTAAGCAACACGAGCAATAAAGAACAATGAATGCGGTCTTCCTTCGCTGGGTATGGGCGCTCGGCAGGGAGCGAAGCTGGGTAAAACGTCTCGGCCAATCAGCTTGCGAGGTAAAACGTCTCGGCCAATCAGCTTGCGAGATTCCCGAGCGGTGAAGAGGTGGGCGGAGAGGAGTGGAGCAGTGGTCAGAAAGGTAGATTTTCAGTTGTGCGGGCTCTCCGTGTTGATACCTGATGTTCTAATGTAGAAGGCAGGGAGAAGGAAGGGAGACTAAAGACTAAATACTCTTTTGCCCTACTGTATAAACTAAAAAGAGTAGGGCCTAGCACAGATCCCTGTGGAACTCCATGACTAAGCTTTGAGTTGAAAGAAAACTCAATATTGACATGAACAAACTGGAACCTATCAGATAAATAAGATCTAACACTGCAACAAAGTTCCATTAAGTCCAACATAGTGTTCTAATCTATCAAGTAGAATATTATGATCGATAGTATCAAAAGCTGCACTAAGGTCTAAAAGGACAAGTACAGAAACCAGTCCATTATCAGATGCGATGAGGAGGTCGTTAGTGACCTTTACTAAGGCTGTTTCAGTACTATGATGGATTCTAAACCCAGATTGAAACTCTTCAAGTAAACCATTTCCCTGCAGGTGGTCAAATAATTGCATAGCAACAACTCTTTCTAAGATTTTTCAAATGAAAGGGAGATTAGAGATTGGTCTATAGTTAGCTAAAGCTCCTGGATCTAGCGTTGGCTTTTTGAATAAGGGTTTAATTACAGCTGTTTTAAAAGCCTGCGGTACATGGCCTAAAGTTAATGAAGAATTGATTATATGAAGAATAAAGATTCCAATAAGTGGGAAGACTTCTTTAAATAACCTGGTAGGAATAGGGTCTAAAGGACAAGTTGAAGGCTTGGATGAGGAAATTATTTTATCTAACTCTAAAAGGTCGATTGGAGTAAACTCATCAAACCAGATACCAGTTGAAGGAGTTGTAATAGTTACTGTATTTAAGTTAACTGTGGGAAGAATCTGATTGATTTTATCTCTGATGGATGAAATTTTATTATTGAAAAAGTTCATAAAGTCCTGACTAGAAAGCTCTAAGGGAATGCTAGGATTGAAAGAGTCCTGACTCTTTGTCAACCTGGCTACAGTACTGAAAAGAAACCTGGGATTATTCTTGTTCTCTTTTATTAATGCAGAATAATAACTCGTTCTAGCTTTTCTAAGAGATTTTTTATAAATTAAAAGATGATTTCTCCAAGCTAAATAGATTTCATCTAAATTAGTGGAGCGCCATTTTCTTTCTAATTGATGAGTCTTCTGTTTTAAGCGATGAGTTTCTGTGTTGAACCAAGGAGTTAGAAATCTCTGATTAGACTTTTTTCTTTTTTAAGGGGGCCACCAAGTCTAGAGTCTGATGCAGAGAAGCTGTAACACTATCCACCATGTTATCAATTACAGAAGGAGCAAGCTGTCTATAGCTTATTTCCGTTGTGTTGGCACATGGCATAGAGGAAACAATCTGCATAAATTTGGTAACAGCATCATCTGAGAGGCATCTGCTGTAGTAATATTTTTCGTAATGGTAAAATCACAAAGAGCCCCTCTTCTGCTTTTTGGGCTTCCACCCAGCCAGCATGCCCATGTGGTCCCCACAACAGGTTAAACTGGGCTTTCTTATGGGTCCCATGTAGGTTTGTCTGTGGGTTTGGGTTTGTGTTTGCCCACATGGACTTTACCTGTGGTACAAGTGAGCAGGTAATCTGCTTACCTGCTTTAAACCCATTTGGCCCCAGTATAAGTGTCATGTCTGGGGCATGGGTGGGCGCTGTCTCCAGTTTTAGTTAATCTTTTTCTGTCTGTTTGTTTCATTATTTTCCCTGTTTGCTGTATTTGGTTCCTGTTTTTACTATTCTGTATTTGTTGAGTTATTATTTATATTTTGGGGTTGGGGTCTTCCCCCCCACCGCTCATATGACTGCGCCATAAACCTCCGCCCAGGGGCGCCGTTACCATCTGGTCACCTCTACAGCCTGTCTGCCCCGGAGCGGGAGGCCATGGACACATACATCAGAGAGTCGCTCAGCGCTGGCATCATCCGCCCCTCTTCATCCCCACTCGGAGCTGGGGTTTTTTTCGTCTCCAAGAAGGATGGATCCCTGCGGCCGTGCATCGACTTCCGGGCTCTCAACGACATCACGGTGAAGGACAGATACACCCTTCCCCTCATGGACTCTGCCTTCGACTCCCTCCAGGGGGCCACCTGGTTCACCAAGCTGGACCTCCGCAGCGCGTACCACCTCGTTCGAATCCGGGAGGGAGATGAGTGGAAGACGGCGTTTCGGACGCCCAGCGGCCATTTTGAATACCTGGTCATGCCGTTTGGGCTCACCATCGCTCCGGCCATCTTCCAACGGCTCATCAATGACGTCCTGCGAGGCTTCCTGGGGGTCTTCGTATTCGTATACTTGAATGACATCCTGATCTTCTCCAGGTCTCGGGAGGAGCATCAGGCCCATGTGAGGTGTGTCCTGCAGCGGCTTCTGGAAAACAGACTGTATGTTAAGGCAGAAAAGTGTGAATTTTTCACCAAGAAGACCTCTTTCCTGGGTTTCATCATCTCCCATGATCAAATTCTCCACGATCCCGCCAAGGTCAAAGCGGTGGTCGAGTAGCCCACCCCCTCCTCCAGGAAACAGGTGCAACAGTTCATTGGTTTTGCTAATTTCTACCGCCGCTTTGTGCCTAAGTACAGCTCCATTGTCTCCCCCCTGACCCGCCTCACCTCCCCCAAGGTGCCGTTCCAGTGGACCAAGGAGGCAGCATCAGCCTTCGAGACCTTGAAGACGGAGTTCTCTTCCTCCCGGGTCCTGACCCAAGTTGACCCCTCTCTGCAGTGTTTGGTCAAGGTGGACGTATCCGACATGGGGGTGGGGGCAATTTTGTCTCAGTGCTCTCCGGTGGATTGGGTGTTGCACCCCTGCACCTTCTTCTCCCGGCGTCTGTCAGCTGCTGAGCGTAATTACGACGTCGGTGACAGGAAGCTCCTGGCAGTGAAGCTCGCTCTGCAAGAATGGCGTCACTGGCTGGAGGGGGCAGCGCAGCCTTTTGTGGTCTTGACGGGTCACAAGAACCTGGAGTATCTGAGGTCAGCTAAACGTCTGAATTCCCGCCAGGCGCGCTGGTCTCTGTTCTTCGCCCGCTTCAAGTTCACGATCACCTACCGTCCAGGCTCCAAGAACGGTAAACCTGACGCGCTGTCCAGACAGTTCACTCCTGAGACCCCGGAGGAGCGGGACCACACCATCCTGCCCGCCTCGTGTGTTGTGGGGGCAGTTTCCTGGTCCATCAAGGACAAGGTCCGGAAGGTGCAGGAGACCAAACCGGATCCTGGCGGCGGTCAGGCAGGGAGGCTCTTTGTGCCATCGTTGGTCCGGGGGGACGTCATCCACTGGGCTCATACGTCCAAGCTCGCCTGTCACCCTGGCACCTCTCGGCTGGTAGACCTTCTTCAATGCTCTTTCTGGTGGACCGGTCTTCGGAAGGACGCTGCCAATTACGTCCGTGCCTGCCCCCAGTGCACTACAAATAAAACACCGAACTCATCTCCAGCAGGGCTGCTCCATCCCCTGCCGGTCCCAGGCAGACCCTGGTCCCATATTGCCCTGGACTTCGTTACTGGCCTCCCCATTTCTAATTCATACAACACCATCCTGACCATTGTGGACCGATTCTCCAAGGTCACCCACTTTGTGCCCCTCCACGGTCTTCCCACGGCACAGGAGATGGCTGATCTCCTAGTCCAACACGTGGTCAGGCTACACGGGATTCCGACCGATGTCGTATTGGATCAGGGGCCCCAGTTCGTGTCCAAAGTGTGGAGGTGTTTTTGCAATGCCCTAGAGGCCACGGTGAGTCTCTCCTCCGGTCACCATCCCCAATCCAATAGGCAGTGCGAGCACACCAATCAGGAGCTGGAGGCTGCCCTGCGCTGCGTCACCTCCTCTAATCCCTCTTCCTGGAGTTCACACCTGGTCTGGGTGAAGTATGCCCATAATTCTACGCTGTCATCGGCCATCGGGATGTCCCCCTTCCGGGCGTCATTGGGATACGACCCCCCGTTGTTTCCCGAGCAGGAGGGCGAGGTGGCAGTTCCATCCATCCAGGCACATCTGAGGCGCTGCCGGGGCCTATGGACCAGGACGCGCAAAGCGCTTTTACGCACGGCGGCGAGCAATGGCACTACAGCCAATCGCCACAGGAGAGCTGCTCCCGGTTACCAGGTGGGCCAGCGGGTCTGGCTATCGGCCCGGGACGTCAACCTTAAGGCTGAGAAGAGGAAGCTGGCCCCACGCTTCATCGGTCCCTTTACCATCTCCAAGGTAATTAACCCGGTGGCTGTGCGTTTGGCCCTCCCCCCCCCCTCCGCATCTGTCCCACATTCCACGTGTCCCAGGTCAAACCCGTGATCTCTGACCCACTTTGTCCTCCCCCTAGGCCGCCTCCCCCTCCCGTGATGATCGACGGCCACTCGGCGTGGGGGGTCACCTCCATCCTGGACTCCCAACGCCGAGGTCGTGGGCTACAGTATCTGGTGGATTGGGAGGGGTATGGCCCGGAGTGGAGATCCTGGGTGCACCCTTCCTTTGTGCTGGATAAGCGTCTTATCACGGAGTTCCACCAGGCGCACCCGGATAAACCAGCACCGGGAGGCGCTGCTCGGGGGGGGGGGGAATACTGTCATAACTCGCCTTCCCCAGTCATCTGCCTCAGCTGTGCGCACACCTGCACCTTGTCAATCACCAGCTATTTAACCCGCTCAGCCCAGAGCGTCGGTCTGGAGCCGTCTGTTCACCAACGCTCTCAATCCCTCTGCAGGATCGTCTCTTCCCAACCTTCGCCATTCTCCTACCAGCAAGTAAGCTGCATTGTTTGCTCACCTGTCCTTCAGTCTCTCCCCTGTGCACAGGTGGATCCTCCCGGCGGCGGATTCCTCCCGTCCTCGCCACATCCTTGTTCTCCTCTTCCTCTCATCGCCGAGCGCGCAGCAGGGCGCTGTCTCCCAGGCAGGAGCTTCCTTTGCCAACGCCAGCCACCGTAACACCTGCAAGTAAGCAACGATCTGCATATTAACCCTGCATGGTGAAGGTCTGCTCATATCCCTGTCTCTGCTCTGTCCATAGGATTGCCTGGCTGCACGGCGTGTCATTCTGCCCCCGGCGCTCCTTGTTCACCCACAGACCATTCACATTCCGCACACACGCATCCATACACATCTTGTTGTTGAATAAAGCCTTTGAATCTCACCTGAGCCTGTGTGCGTGTTCCCTGGGCCTGTTATTATGTCAGGCCTACCCTGGACTAAGTGCCTCCAATTAGCACTCATGTACATGCGCATGCGAGTTAGAAAGAATATGACATGTCACCCTTTGAGATTTTGTTTGCTCACCCCCATTTTTTTTTCTCTGCGGAAAGGAAGACACCACCTCCTCTAACCCTTCATATTTTGAAAATGCCATGTTATCCTATTGCTCTGCATTGTCCTGCCAACTTCAAAACATTTCACAGCAGGTAAAGGCTGCCCTGCCCATGTCAGCAGAGGGAGTCCTCCACAACATAAGACCAGGTGACTGGGTGGTGGTTAAGAGTTTCAAGTGGAAGAATTGGCACAGCAAACGGTGGCTGGTTCCGTACCAGGTCCTTCTGACGACGTACATGGCTGTGAAGATCGCTGAAAGGACAACGCGGACCCACGCAACGCATTGCAGAAAGATCCCAGGAGTCAAGCCAGGAGAACCCAGACCAGACTAGGAATAGAAACAGAGGGTGGTTAGCCACAACCACCACCCCATGTTGTAGACTAGGACGAGAAGAAGCAGAGCCGTGTCAAGCCAGAAGAACTCAGACCAGACCAGGAGTAAGAAGCAGATGGTGATTAGCCACAATCACCACCCCCACATTGTAGATGAGGATGAGAAGAAGCAGATATTGCACTATTGCATTTGACAGCCGTCACAAACAACCTGAGTGCATGCTGAACGCTGCTCAGTAGAAACATACAGCATACATCTCATTTACACTGATACTGATATGATGAACGAGGGACAGACTGGACATTTATTGCAGCGAGAGGCTGCTGAAGAGGATCACTGTCACAGACTCCGAAAATATCGTCAAGCTTGGACCATGACAGACATGATATATGTGGGTAGCCCTGTCATTTTCCTGCTTGGGCTGACCATATACTCATCAGTTCACCACTCTGCCCCATCAACTGATTTGCTCCAAACAAGATGCGATGTGCATGATTCCAATAATTACGCTATTGACACATATGATAACAACGACTGCGGTGACTGTGTCAATAAAGACTAATTAATGTATAAAATAGATAACCCTCCCAACACCTGCCGCATTATATCTCACCCTTGCTTGCCCTTCATTGAGTGCATATCAGGATGCAGCCTCTTGTGACTTTTCACACATGCCACTATTCTACATCACTGCCCATGATGTGATAGTTTGAACCTAATAGGGTGTACTCTCACTGATGTTTGCTTTGACCATCTTGTACATTATGTGTGATCATATATGATCAAGAGAAGGGAATTGTGGTGGAAATTTACATGTTCATCATGGTGGAAATTTACTGCTATATACCAATCTGGTGTGTAATTTGGGTGATGTGCAGTTATGTTTAAATGTCTTTCTTTGCCTGTATAATCATTGCTAATACATGCCCTGAGTGTAACTATGGTCAGTGGAATAGTTATTGTCAGAAGGTTCTAGTACTTGCTAGGTTTGAAGGCTACTTCCACAATGTTCTTATAATTTCTCAGACAGTTTCTATGTATCCATATAAGGTAATGTGGGGAAGCGCTCTGAGGGTGCCTATAAAAACCAGGAGCCTCCTTTGTTTAAGCAGAGCAGTGCAGAAACTTCAGGTAGGCTGTTTCTTCGCTTCTCTCCTGCCGGCAGTAATAAAGGGAATTCAACATGGCAGATAAGTCTGATTATTTTCTCCAGGACCTTATAAGTGGGCTAGGAAATATTTGGTTACAGTCCCAGCTCTGAGTTGTCAAGGTTTTGGAAATCTGGATAAAAATGATGCCAGATTGTTAGATCAATGAGACGCACCATCCAAAGTGGGATGGACGCCGTCTTGTCTAATAAGACCAGGTTTTCCCCAAAATGAGTTCCAATTGTCTATGGAGCCCACATTTTTTGCAGGACACCACACAGACAGACAGCAGTTGAAGGATGACAAGCGGCTAAACATGTCATCACTGGTCTGATTGTGGAGGGGCCCAGAGAATACTACGGAGGCAGACATTGTTTTGGCAAAGTCACACACCGATTCCACTTAAAGTTTTGAGACTTCCAACTGCTGGAGTCGGACGTTGTTAATGCCGACATGGATAACAATTGTGGAGTTTTTACAGTTACTTTTAGCCAGCATTTTCAAATTTGACTCGATGTCACCTGCTCTGGCCCCAGGAATGCATTTGACTATGGCCGCTAGAGTCTCTAGGTTCATGTTTGTGACTACAGAGTTGCCAATGATCAGAGTTTTTTCCTCAGCGGGTGTGTTGCTGAGTGGGGTAAAGCGATTACAAACATGAACAGGTTGGTGTTAACCCGGGGCTTTGTGGCTAGGTTTCCTTCTCACCATCACCTACCCAGTCTCCTCGCTGCTGAGGAGGCCCAGAGGACCACTAGCAGGACACCCTAAGCTAGGAAGCTCCACTGCAGCTAAGGGTATCCGTCGTTATTAACTGACACTGACGGTGTTTCAATACAGCGGAGCCGGGATTCCAAATCAGACAACCTCACCTCGAGCGCCTCAAAAAGACAACATTTATTACATTTACCGTTATCACTAAAAGAGGCAGAGGTGTAGCTAAACATCTGACATAGAGAGCACACCAGAGGAGAAGAGGAAGGAGAGCTAGTAGCCATAGCTAGTGGCTAACCCGAGGCTAACAAAAATACAGATGAAAGGTGAACAGAAGGCTAAAGAGGGTGATTAGATGACACTGAGTGCGCACACAGGTGCAAGAGGCTTGATAAACAGAAGTGAGAGCTAACGGTAGATTGAAAAAAGTGATTAAAATAGAATTAAAGGCAAAATCCTTGGGAGAATGAGGACAGCAAACCACAGACAGTGAGCAACACAGGAAGTGACAATACGTTACCACAGGAAGGTCAATGAATGAGTGTGGCAGACTCTGGGATGGTCAAGCTGTGGTCAGCAGGTGTGTGGCTGAGTGGGGAACATTGATTAGAAATGTGAAGAGGTTGTTGGTGAACCAGCGGCTTGAAGCTATTCTTCCCTCTCACAGTCACCCACCTGTTCTCTCCTGGCTGCTCAGGAGAGGGTGTCGAGGGACGGCGAGCAGGCCCTATACTCCGAGGCTCTAGAATTCTCTCTGGTTCCTGCTTATTGATTCTGTAACTTGAGGGATGGCTGGCAGTGGCTCGCTCTCCTTGGTGCCTCTGGTGTCTGGCTGTGCCCTGACCATAGGGGTCTCCTGTGGCCCACTGGAGCTAATGGCTTTAGCCAATGTCCCGGGGTGGCTGTGTATCTGGCATGGTGTGGCTGGTGAGGGGGTGGGGCTGTGGGGTGGACTGGGAAAAAGGGGGGGAGGTGCCGTGGCACTGGGCTGGCTGGCCTTGGGCCCCTGGTGTTGGGGAGCTGTTCCCTCTCTAGGCTGGGGTCCGGTGTAATCTGGTGGTGCCGGCCATCCCGGGTGTGTCCCCACACGGCGGGGTCGCACCCCTCTAGGGCCCTGGCAGCACTTTGGGGGCTGGTGCCTGCATCCTGGAGGGGGAAAGGGGGGGTCCCCCATGCTTCGGGCCCACATGTGCATGTGTGAGTGAATGTGTGTGTGAGGTTTGCCAAGAAACATACCAAAAAAGGAGAGTAGCAGACTGCAGCAGCGTCCCCCCCACTTCCTCCAGAACTGTGAGCAAACAAAGCAGGGTCCCAAACTCCCAGCCAACCCATAGCCCTCACAGAGCATGAATGACCCAAACCCACCAAGCCCAGGATAGCCAGACACCGGCCCAAGGAGGGAGTGTGTCATGAATCGCCCTTCAGGGCAAAGAGGGGAGATCCACACACTGGACTGCAGTTTGTGGTATTTATTAACCAGAACACAAATCCCAAACAGTGCAAAACAGAAAATCCAAACAGAAATACAAAGCAGACTTACACCGCACCAGAATAGGGCCAGGATTCTGGTGGAGACGATAACTGAGACTCTAGCAATGAGAAATGAAACTAACAGCCTTTAAAGTCCAAATGTCACGTAATTTTTTTTTCCAAATGCCAACGAATTTTGATAAAATACACATAGCTTAAACCAAATATTCATACCGGAGACCATATCACCCACCCGTATTTATATAATTGCACAAAATACAGGCGAAGGCCCCGCCTTGCTCGCTGGCTTGTGACAGCCAATCCAGACCGCGGCCATGTTGTTGACGTCTCAAATTTAACCCTGGCTGCCCTGCCGTATCCACATTCACACTTATCAACATTGGACAATCATGACGGAAAGTGACAGCGATTATGAACAAATTAGTTTAGTTTTGTCCTCTGGTGAATCGGACTTGGAATTCAGGGAAGACGACACCCCAGATACTGATGACAGTGGTTCAGACAGTGACAGAGGCATAGAACCTTACAGGTTCGAGCCGTCCGAGATGGAATCAGATGCTTTGTCTGATGACAACAGTTCCGACGATGACCAGAGAGCAGAACCAGTGGAAAATGTCATTGAATTGGACATTAATCGCCTCCAGAATGTTGAATGGTAAGCCAAAAGAAATCTGTGATGTTTAAATTAATTATAACCACTGGCAAAATTGGGAAGCCGAAGGGGGTCTGTCGAGGGCGCCCCATAAATATCGATTTTTCGGAAGCCATTATTATGACGATACACTGGGGCACTAGCTTACAGTAGAACCCTTTCTTTCCTCATTCAGTTGTAGCAACAAAATCAAGGATGAAATGGAAGTAATTGTGGAAAATGACTTGTATTAAAATCCCCAGGATCGTGTGTATAGGGCCATAACCCTGGGTAATAAGGGACACTTTTCTGCATCCTGCTCAAAATAAAAAAAGCAGAATTACACTTAAAACACATACCTGTCAAGGCATACCTCATGCCTCCCTTATTGGGGGGCTTTCACACCTGTACTGAGTACTTAAAAACTGTATTTATCGGCAGATGAAAGAAAACTGACCCCCCCCCAAAAAAAAAAACTGCAACATGACCTATTTCAAACATATTTATTCAAATGTACACTTTTATGGACACAATCTTGAGCCACAACTTTTGGTAATGTGAAAATAATAAGCCAAGTAGCACAAAAAAAATAAATAAAATAAAAAAATACAAAAATATTTTTCAAATTTACATTAGCACAAGGTAGATTGCTTAATTTGAAAGTACACAATAAGAATTATTCTGAATATAGTTCTTAATTGTCAGCTAGATACTGTATATACACTTGGAATTAAAGAGTTTTTATTTGTCAGCTTTGTTACACTAATGCACTTGGATGAACTTGAAACAAGAAAATGTTCACTGATGCTGCTTGTTATAGTTCCAAGTAGCAGACTTTGCTGACTCTAGCATTTCTGAAGTGGCCGATCAGATCAGGTGGCAGATCAGAAGTGATCTGCCACCGATGGGGGTAGATTGTGCCCTGCCACAAAAAAATGACAAACCATCACTTCTGCTAGTGATGCATTGGATTTGGAAGGCGATTCCTCTCTGTTCCAGAGCCGCAAGACAGTAGAAAGTGTGAGGCCATCAGCCTACTTCTCACTGTAGTGATAATAGCTCACGCTGAGCGCTCTGCCCGCCCTGGCCATCAGCCTAATGATTGAGTCCACACTTCTCATTGTAGTGATAATAGCTCACGCTGAGCGCTCTGCCAGCCCCCTAGTTGTGGGGGTCACACACACGACGTGTTCCTCAACACACTCACTAATTTTTTTTTCCCGTATATTTTTCTTTTGGGCGTACAGAAATGGCAATACGCCCGTATTTGCTAAAATTGCATTTTCCCCGTACCGTAAAACGGGGCTATAAGGAACGGCGGGGTAATAAGGGACACTTTTCTGGGAAATGTTTTTAATGTAATTCTGCTTTTTTTATTTTGAGCAGGACACTGAGTTGTGTTGTTATTGTCTTTCCTGTAGATAGATATTAGCTTTAAGAAATTTGTCGTCGTTATATTTAAGGAAAATTCGAAAAAAAAAAGTGTCCATTATTACCCCGCCGTCCCTTATAGCCCCGTTTTACGGTATTAAAATACGGCGAAAACGTATCACTTGACAGGTATGAAAACATTTCCCAGAAAAGTGTCCCTTATTACCCAGCTGTCCCTTATAGCCCTGTTTTACGGTATGGGTGAAATATCCAATTTTTTCTTTCTTGTTGCTCACTTCAATCTTCCAGTCTCCATATAAACAATCAGTCGGGATACCCCAAGCATCAAACTAGGGTACAATCTGTTTTGTCACTTCCGCCTTCTTCCCCAGGCGATTCCAGGGGCCGTGAGTAGGAACGTCAGGCCAAGCGCGGCAGTTTTAAATTAACGAATGTTCCGGCGTTACTGCAGCATATGCACCAAGACCCGAACGGATCAGTTCCCTTTTATATCTAGTTTCAAGACATTTTAAGGACCCTATTACGTGACATTTGGACTTTAGATAAGGCTGGAAACAATCAAACACAAATAGTACCCGGTGTGAATTGCATGAGTGGGCTGGGGAGAAAAAAAACAATCAACTGTGAGTCATGAGGAGAGGAAGCGGAGCTGACAGTTTGACAGGATCACTGCCCACAACCAGGGAGTGCCCCTGACAACTGTAGCTCCAGAGGGAGAAAGAAAGAGAAGACACTGGCAAAATTAAAGTAGAAACAAATAAAGAACTAAACCCAAATATGTAAACAAAAATACACCGAACGTAAACAGGAAAACAAATCATACAAAGAAACAATTGTGAATGCAAACTAGAAATAACATCACAGACAAATAACTCCAAAATACAATTTTATACAAAAAGAGGCAAAGCACGGTGAAATAGCCCCCGCGCTCAGATCGTGACAAGAGTGCCAGGGGAGGTGTGTGCACCCCAGCCCCTGAAATATTTGTGAACATAACTGTCTCAAATAGTCCATTTTATCTTGATCACAGATGATTTCAACCATAAAAGCCCTTCTACAAAAAAAACAGATTCCTGATAGAAGGCAAAACTCTTGGAGGCAGCTTGAAATGAATGACATTTAAAGACAACGCCTCACACGTCAATCCCCCACCCTCCTTTGTATCACTCAGGAATGCTGCTGATCCAGATCAGAGTTAATAAAAACCACTCATCCTCTCTATGTGGACACACAAGGAGCTGACAACTCTCCAGATCCCGTAAGTAAATGACTTAATTTAGCTTTATTAGATATTGTGATCAAGGGGGACAGGTTCTGAAGCTAACACCATAGGCTCAGAAAGTGGTATGGTGAGTGGGTGAATATCACAGCCAATAGCACAGTGATGGTTGTAAGTGAAACCTGGATCATTTATTAGTGACTAGGAAATGGAACCTGCAAGAGCTTCTGCTCATTTCACTGAAATGTTAAAATATAAATATTTCTATCCCAGCCAGCATGCCCACATAGGTCCCATGATAGGTTAAAACTGGGCTGTCTATGAGTTCCATGTGGGTTTGTCTGTGGGTTCCACATTGGTCCCATCTGTGTTTACCCACATGGACTTTACCTGTGGTAGAGGTGAGCAGGTAATCTCTTTACATGCTTTAGACCCATCTGGGCCCCACATGGGTTTAAAATGAGTGAGCAGGTTTCAGTAACACTTGTGCCATAGACAAAATTTTGCAAAAAAGGCCACAAATTTAAGAGAAAAATGTGAAAATTTGTAAGAAAAAAGTGCCAAAGTTACAAAAAAGAAATAGTAGTAAAAATATGGGGAAAAAAAGTCACAAATTTACAAGAATAAAGTAAACATTTAAGGATAAAAGATGCAAATTTACCAGAAAAAAAAAAACCCTGTACAATTATTTGAAGAGTTATAAACTTACAAACAAAATTTAGCAAATTTAAAAGAAAATTAAAGCTGCAAGCAGCTGTAAGTGGACCCTTGCATCCCGCACGCCCGCGGACCCCGCTGCCTGTCGGACCCAGCAAATTTCCTTTCGTTGCAGCAAGCGCTGCGTGAATAATAAAGAAAACCGTTTGGGGAAGTACTTTCTTGTGAGCAGTATGTGGCACTATAACTTTGTCAATCACTTTTATGTAGGAGCATGCGGGGCACGCCTAAAATCCATTGTAGCAGTTATGGGGTAAATTGGACAAGGTTTGTCCAAGTTACAGCTGTCTGATATATTGCCAAGAGGGAAACTTTGGCATGTGGGTGTGGCAGTGCTTACATGTTAGGTATGTGTTGCAGACCCATATAGAACTACAGAAGAGAGTCACCTTTACTTATGTTCCACATTCAAGATTCAATGGCTTTATTATCATGTGCACAGTTGCTACATTTCTTGAGCAATGAAATTCTTACTTTGCCCTCAATTCTAATAGGTCATGACACACTAACACAGTAACTCAATCCTAATACTAATGGATGCTAATCAATTTGTTTGTCTATTTATTTGTGAGCTATCACATTTCGTGACGCTCGGATTTTCCCACCCTTCCAAAGTAAAAAAACATACTGAATGGCAAGGAGTGGGTTTCCATGGCAACTGTGATGATCACAGGACAAAAATGACTTCCCCTGAGGGTAATCCAGTGTGCTCTGAGAAACCTCAGAGCACACTGACTACTGGTTTTTGTATGAAAGTTGATACAATTTTGTGCAGTACCTCATGCTAGCACTAGGTTGTGCTGTGACAATTTTGTGAATATTCCTGATTTGTGAATATTCCTGAACATCCCTGTGGTCTGAATAACCTTAAAAAAATGTCATGTCATTCTTGCAAGTGGCGCGTGATTAATAAATAAAATAGTTTTCAGCAATTCTTCCTTTAACCACTAGGTGACACTATATGTTTTGTCAGGTATTTTTATATAGACCTGTTCGGGGTGGGACTATTGTCGGTCATGGAAACTTTGGTGGACATCGGACAAGTTTTGTTTGAGTTACAGCTGACTGATTTTGCAAGGGGCAGAGTCAAATTTCACCATGGCACCCTGGCCACACCTTTGAGCTTTTTACTGTGACTTATGCAACCTTTAATGGCCCATGCCTATAGATGCCGTCATGTGAAAATGAGCTCAATCGGAGCAGGCCCCTAGGAGGAGTTCCTTCAAACGCGAGGGGTGGTTTTTGGCCAAATTGGAGGTGGGGCGGCTTTGAGGCAAGATGGCAGACTTCCTGTTGGCCGTGGGTAAGGGCCACAATTATGTTTTTTGCATGTCTTGAGGTGATGCACACCTCACCCGAATTTTGTGTCTGTACAGCAAACTTTACGGTCGCCGATCTCCATTGACCTTGTATGTTTTGCCCCGCCCACAAAAATTGGGGGTTGGGGGGTACATATTTTTTCCAGTTTATCAAATTTTTCACCGGGTCTGAGGTGTTTGCCAAAAAAAAAAAATGCATTTTGGTTAACGTTTATAGAGTCAAAAATGAGATCATTTAGGCAGAAGAATAATTATAAACATCGTGGATAAAACAGGGCTCTCTCACTCACTGACGTCAGTGGCTCGGGCCCTAAAAATGACAAATTTATAAGGAAAAAATTTGAAAAAGTTGCAAATTAGCAACAAAAGTAGCAAATGAATAAGTACATAAATTGAAAATTTATGAGAAAAAGCTGTAAGTTTGCAGTAAAAAAAGAAGTTGCAAATTTTTGGGAAAATCTCACAAATGTACAAAGAAAATGGCAAACTTACAAGAAAAAAGTAGGAGAAAAGCAGGATTACAGTAAAAAAGTGGCAAATTTATGAGAACGTTACAAAATTACAAGAAAAAAAATAGAAAATTTGAAAAAAGTCCCAATTTTAAAAGAAAAACTAATAAATTTATGAGAAAAGTTGCAAATTTAAAAGAAAAAAATCACAAATTTATTTATTTATCTCAGTATACGGGGGCAGGGGTGCGCCACGCCCCAGCCTCCCTCGACTGTCTTTCCTGGGGCAAATACCTGGTTGTCCTGGGGCTTGTTGGCCGTGAGACATTTGTGCTGGTGCTGTGTGGGGGTTGGTGGTGCTGTCTTACTTGCTCTGGGTTTCCAGTGGGGGGGGGGGGTGCTTCTTCTTCTTCTTTTACATTTGGTTGGTGGTTGGCAACCAGCTTACAGGTGCATTACCGCCACTGACATGATTATCATCACTCTATATCTTTGTATAAGGAGTTCCTACAAGGAGTTCCAAATAACCACACGTGCAAAAAATTTATTAAATAATTTTTCCTGGCAAACCACTCACATGCACACACTTACCTTGCGCGTGCACTCACATACATGCACACACATGCACACACACACATGTCTCTCCTTTAGCAGGTGCAGATACCAGACTCGTGATGAGACCTTTTCAGTAGAAGAAACAGTTTGTCTTCTGTATATTTCAGTTGTGTTAGTCTGTCTTGTCTTTGCACCCCCCCCCCGGTCGGTTCTTTCATGGGTAAAACAATTTAAATAAAGTATTAAAAGTTATTAAGTCAATCCTTTCCACAGCATGGGACACCATGTAGTGTCTGGGGGAGCGCCTATCTCCATTTCACTATCCCTAGGCCACACAGCTACTGTGAGTAGTGAAAGCTATAGTCGGGGGTCAGTCCTCTGCAGTGTTGGGCAAGTTTCTTAAAAGTAGTAACTAATTACAGTTACTAGTTACTTCTTTTCAAAAGTAACTGAGTTACCAATTACTGCATGAATAAAGTGACTAGCTACTTGGAAAAGTAACTTTCGCATTACTTTTAAATGCATACTTAAATTATCTTTACACACAGCAAGATAATTTAATTAATGGATTACATTACGGGATTATTAATGTCAGGCTGAAAACAGACTGTTTCAGACAGAGCTTTTAGAACATGTCCAGTCTGTTTTATCCTGCCTTGAGAGCTCTTATTGTGGGGAAAAATCTGAAGAAAATCAACACAAAATTTCCAGTAATTTCCACATTTTGGAGTGAGAAATATGGTTTGTGGCATGAGAGACAGGGAAAAAAGAGTGAGAATTACGCCAAAAGAGTGAGTTGGCAACACTGCATAAAGCTGTCGACGTTTCTTACCTGTATATTATGGATTTAATCCAATGTGCAGTGATCCAAAGAAAATGTCTATTATCCACAGTCCGCGTGTCTGCTGCAACAGGCTCTTTGCAACAGGTCACGCTGACAGCTGCATCAGCTACATAGGGTCAGTTTCTATTTATTTGCGCTAAAAATATCTATCCATATTAATAAAATGAGTTAACGCGAGTAATGCGTCTGATCAAATTTCAGTAACTGTAACGCATTACTGAATTTTTAAACGGTGATTTTGTTTCACAGCACATTACTGCAAAAGAAGTGGCGTTACTCCCAAAACTGGTCCTCTTGTAGCTCTGTGTGTTAAGTTTCCTTTCCCAATTCTGTTATGCTGAGCAACAAGCAAGAATGTGGAGAGTACCAATTTTTTATGGTCTTTGGTATGACGCGGTTGGGATTTGAACCCACACCCTCCCAGTTGTGGGGTGGATAATCTACCAACTAGGCCACCACTCCAGTTCATTAAGAATTATTACAAGAGGAGTTTATAAATAATATACAGTACATACGTATAAATGTGCTGTATAAAGCTGTATAAAGTCATTCCCAGTGAGGGTTGGACTCCGTCAGGGCTGCCCTTTGTCACCGATCCTGTTCATAATTTTTATGGACAGGATTTCTATTCGCAGCCAGGGAATGGAGGGTGTCATGCTTGGTGACCACAGGATCTCACCTCTGTTGTTTGCAGATGATTTTGTCCTGTTGGCTTCATCCAGCAATGACCTACAGCTCTTGCTGGGATGGTTTGCCGCTGAGTGTGAAGCGGCTGGGATGAGAATCAGCACCTCCAAGTCCGAGTCCATGGTCCTCAGCCGGAAAAAGGTGGATTGTCCTCTCTGGGTTGGGGACAGGCTCCTGCCCCAAGTGGAGGAGTTTAAGTATCTTGGGGTCTTGTTCACGAGTGAGGGGAAAATGGAGCAAGAGATCGACAGACGGATCGGAGCAGCATCTTCAGTGATGCGGACGTTGTACCGGTCTGTTGTGGTGAAGAGGGAGCTTAGTTCTAAAGCAAAGCTGTCGATTTACCAGTCAATCTACGTTCCTACTCTCACCTATGGTCACAAGCTTTGGGTAATGACTGAAAGAACAAGATCGCGGATACAAGCGGCTGAAATGAGCTTTCTCCGTAGGATTGCTGGACTCACCCTCAGAGATAGGCTGAGGAGCTCAGTCATCCAGGAGAGGCTCAGAGTAGAACCGCTGCTCCTCCGTATTGAAAGGAGTCAGTTGAGGTGGTATGGGCATCTGATTAGGATGCCTCCTGGACGCCTCCCACTTGAGGTGTTTCAGGCATGTCCCACTGGGAGGAGACCCCGGGGCAGACCCAGGACTCGGTGGAGAGACTATGTCTCCCAGCTGGTCTGGGAACGCCTTGGTATCCTCCCTGGAGAGCTGGAGCAAGTGGCTGGGGAGAGGGAAGTCTGGGCTTCTCTGCTTGAACTGCTGCCTCCGTGACCCGGACCTCCGGAAAAGCGGTAGAAGATGGACGGATGGATGGATGTTTGGCACAATAAGGGAAGCAGATTTCTGTTCGGCTTTCCTAGCTGCTTGACAGGACAAGAGGGAGAAAAAAGTTGCACATTTATGAGAAAGTTTCAAATTTTCAAGAAAAATGTATCAAATTCAGGTTAAAAAAAAGAAAGTCATAAATTTACAATAAAATGGCAAATTTATGAGAAAATAAGAAGAAAATAGGTAAACGGGCAAAGTCCATGTGGGCAAACACAGATGGGGGCCAACACGGAATCCATGGACAAACCCACATGGGACCCATTAAACAGCCCAGTTGTAGCCTTTGGTGTGACCCACATGGACATGCTGGCTGGGATGAGGAGATATTTTAATATTTTTACTTTAATTATAATATCTTTACTGGAATCGGCGACCCTTCTGTGTGGAGTTTATGTTCTCCCTATGTCTGTGTGGGTTTACCCCGGGTACTTGGTTTGTTCCCACAGGCCAAAAACATGCAAGTTAGGTTAACTGGAGACTCTAAAGTGGTTGTAGGTGTGAATACGTGCATGAATGGTGAAGGGACCGGTGCCATACTGTGGCTGCCTCATCCATCCAGGTGGATGCCCTGAATTTCCCTCTGGGATTAATAAAGTATACAGAATACAAAAAAGGTAATGATATGACCCAAGAAACCAATTTCTGTGGCTAACACCCACAAACACACCATGTTTTAGTGAATGGGATGGTTAAGATGAAAATATTACATTGTATTGCTTTAAAAAACTCTAAAAGCCCTTCTTCAAAGTTTAGGGAATTAACTCATAACCCTATAAAGCAAACAAACTTTCCTTACGAGTAAATGGAGACAGAGTTGTGAAGCCTTTAGTTATCCAACAATAAGTGAAACTGGCTTAACTGACAAGTAAACAAGATCCTCCCTTTCTCTTATCACCCATCTAGCACGCCTGCATAAACAGATCATCAGTCACAGGACCGACTCTTGACAGCCATGCCCAAGTCCCCTGACAGTAAGTAGTAGTAAAGCTCAGTTCATCACTGGATGGCACTGCTGTTTCTAAAACTTTAATTGACTCCGTTTTCTGATTGATACTTCTGTAGGTTGTGGAAGACGTGAAGATAAAGGTGAACGTGGAAGACAGGGTAGCAGAAGTCCAGAAGGCGGTTGCCGTAAGGGTAGCGAAAGTCCAAAAGGTGGCCGCCGTCGGGATAGCAAAAGTCCAGGAGGCGGTTGCCGTAAGGGTAGCAGAAGTCCAAAAGGTGGCCGCCGTCGGGATAGCAAAAGTCCAGGAGGCGGTTGCCGTAAGGGTAGCAGAAGTCCAAAAGGTGGCCGCCGTCGGGATAGCAAAAGTCCAGGGGGCGGTTGCCGTAAGGGTAGCCCAAGTTCAAAACGTGAAAGCCCTAGATCAAGCAGCAGCAGCGAGGGCGAATATGATGGCGAAGGAAACCGTAGAAAAAAGAAGAGTGGAAGGAAGGGATACAGCAATGACAATAAGGGCTGCAAAGGGAAAGACCATTGAAAGCGAAACTAAGCAGAGAGGTAAGCACAACAAACATTCGGAACATTCTCAGTCCAATGTGCTTTGGTTTTATTGTTGTCAGAATTGTACAGTGATGCACCAGTATCACCCTTGTCAAGCTGAGAACCAGTATTTCAATTTGGGTGGTCACCAGTACTTGATAAACCCTGTGAACATTTTGTTTTTCGCTTGTTAGTATTTTACTCACACTTCTGAGTTTTTTGTATCACTGGTTTCCTTGCTAGTCAGGGAGTGGTGAAAGAGTAATCACTAAATGTTAGTGTTGTAGTCAAGCCCAGACCGAGACCAGAGTGTACCAAGACTTTAAGGGGTCAAAACTGTGTCCAAGACCAAGACCACTCCCACATAGCAAAATTGTTGTGGTCCGAACCCGACATTTCATCTGGTCCATGTCTAAAAATGTCATTGCTAAAATGCTGATATTCTGCTGTTGGCAGTTAGCTCAATGATTTATGACCTAGTCTAACCTTTTACTTGAGGAGCAAGGAAGAGAATCTCTCTTAGGTCCTACCAGTAACTTTTCTTGTCCCCACTGTTTTTTTTTATAGGAGTGCTATCATAGTAAAAAAAAAAAAAAAAAAAAAAAAAAAATCTTTCTTTAGCACTTCATTTCCTTGTCAGGGTGTGACAGGCTTTCCTTTCCCTCTTCTTGTCTTTTTCATTTACTTGTTTTATATCGTGTTGAATGAAACTTTTCTTTGGTCCACACCTTGTGACTCACTGACAGTTTTTGGCTGGAGTACTTCTTCTAATTCTCCCTCAGGTTGCACATCATTTAACGGCCAAACCAAAACAAATTATCTTTGACCAACAACTCCACCCAAGTCTTGGCTTTGTGAGATTTGATAATTGGCTTCTACGCTGCAAAGAAATTCTTGCAGGATGAGTTATTGTCATTTGCCTCAAGGTCAAAAAGATTTGACATGTTTCGTCTCAATCAGTTTTTGCTGTTAAACCCGATTTTAACTAATCACCTGATTCTGTTTTACATCACTGTGGAACTCAACATTCTTGTTTTGTCTTATTTTGTCTTGCAGGATGAAATCACAGCATGGCAGAAGAATCCTCGCTGTGTCAAAGAGATTTTAAACTCATATAGCATTTTGTCTTTCCTCCACTTAACCTTTACAGTTTAAACTGACATGTTAACTTTGGTTAAATCGGGTCATAGCAGATGATGTGATGGCTGCAGGGAGTGAAGAGTATAACAGACACTGAGGTGTGGTTGTAGATGCACTCTAAGCCCCAATTAGCCGAATTTTTGGAACAAATTTAAGGAAACAAGTTGGTTTAAAAAATTATGTATGATGAAAACTTGAGTGCATTTAACTGAAAAACTTAAATTTAATCAAATAGCACTCTTAATTACAGTTGCAGAACTTGAGTGGTGTTGTAGTTGAGACCTGACCGAGACCTACTGTACGTATGTTAGTCTTGGTCGAAGTCTTGACAATGCTTCAGCTACAACACTAAATTTGAGTAATGTGTGACAAAAAGTTGGTTGGTATCTGCGCAAAATCTGAAGTAGACTTGAATTGATTTTTTTTTATAGTACAGCAAATCAAAAATGTCTTGTTCATTTAACTTAAAATCTTTTGCCACGTCAGCTGCTTTGCATACTTAATACATTCCCTGCAGTGAATTCCACTTTGATGTTTTTCTAACTTTTTGGTAATAAATAATTGCCCACATTTAAACCACTTAATGTGTTCAATGTGTGTGTGTGTGTGTGTTTTAAATTTATGTTTTCAATTCAATTCAATTCAATTCAACTTTATTTATATAGCGCCATTTCACAACAACAGTCATCTCATAGCAATTTCAACTGTAGGGGGGACCCCCACAGTTGCAGAAAGACCCCGGCAATCAGGCAATCCCCTGTGAGCAAGCACTTGACGATGGTGGAGCGGAAAAACTCCCTTTTAACAGGAAGAAACCTCCAGCAGAACCAGGCTCAGGGAGGGGCAGTCATCTGCTGCAACTGGCTGGGGGGTGAGGGGACAGAGAAGATGAAAAGAACAGACATGAAGAGAGCAAACAGCACGATGGGGACTCAATCTATGGGAGAGAACAAACAGATGTTAATGACCAGCAAAAAAAAATATTTCATTGAGAGTGAAGAAAGGAGTGAGGCCCAGTGCATTATTGGAGGTCCCCCGACTGACTAAACCTATTAGCAGCATAACTAAGGGAGGGTTCAGAAACACATGATCCCTCCCTAATTGTAGGCTATATCAAAAAGGTAGGTTTTAGCCCTATTCTTAAAAACAGAGATCGAGTCTGACTCCCGAATCCAGATTGGCAGCTTGTTCCACAGGAGAGGAGCTCGATAACTGAAGGCTCTGCCTCCAATGGTACTTTTGGAGATTCTAGGTATTACAAGTAATCCTGCATTTTGGGAGCGTAGAGCTCTGTAAGGATAAAACGGTAGTATCAGATCTTTTAAATAAAAAGGAGCCTGATTGTTTAGAGCTTTGTAAGTAAGAAGAAGGATTTTAAACTTAATTCTAAACTCTATGGGAAGCCAATGAAGGGAGGCCAGAACCGGAGAGATATGATCTCTCTTTCTAGTACCTGTTAAAACTCTTGCTGCAGCATTTGGGATCAGCTGAAGACTTTTTAAAGATGTTTTAGGACAGCCTGATAATAAAGAATTACAATAATCTAATCTCGAGCTAACAAAAGCGTGGATCAGTTTCTCAGCATCACTGAGACAAGATGCTCCTAATCTTGGCAATATTACGCAAATGATAGAAGGCAGTCTTAGAAACACATTTAATATGTGAATTGAAGGACAGATCTTGATCAAAAATAATTCCAAGGTTCTTCAAAGAGCTATTAAGAGAAAGAGTAACTGCATCCAAACTGAAAGTTTGATTTGGAAAGGTTTTTCTAAGGTTTTTTGGATCAACAAGAATGACTTCAATCTTATCAGAATTTAATAGCAGGAAATAACAAGTCATCCAAGCTTTGATTTCCTTAAGACAGGCTTCCAACTTGGCTAATTGATTACTATCATCTGGCTTCATTGACAGGTATAATTGTGTATCATCTGCATAACAATGAAAATGTATAAAGTGCTTTCTAATAATGTTGCCTCACGGAAACATATACAGTAGGGCAAAATAGGTTTTAGTCAGCCACCAATTGTGCAAGTTCTCCCACTTAAAAGATGAGAGAGATCTCCAATTTTCATCATAGGTATACCTCAACTATGAGAGAAAAAATGAGGGGAAAAAAATCCAGAAAATCACATTGAAGGATTTTTAATGAATTAATTGGTAAATTCCTCGGTAAAATAAGTATTTGGTCACCTACAAACAAGCAAGATTTCTGGCTCTCACAGACATGTAACTTCTTCTTTAAGAGGCTCCTCTGTCCTCCACTTGTTACCTGTATTAATGGCACCCGTTTGAACTCGTTATCAGTATAAAAGACACCTGTCCACAACCTCAAACAGTCAAGACTCCAAACTCCACTATGGCCAAGACCAAAGAGCTGTCAAAGGAAACCAGAAACAAAATTGTAGACCTGCACCAGGCCGGGAAGACTGAATCTGCAATAAGTAAGCAGTTTGGTGTGAAGAAATCAACTGTGGGAGCAATTATTAGAAAATGGAAGACATACAAGACCACTGATAATCTCCCTCAATCTGGGGCTCCACGCAAGATCTCACCCTGTCGGGTCAAAATGATCACGAGAACGGTGAGCAAAAATCCCAGAACCACACAGGAGGACCTAGTGAATCACCTGCAGAGAGCTGGGACCAAAGTAACAAAGGCTACCATCAGTAACACACTACGCCGCCAGGGACTCAAATCCTGCAGTGCCGGACATGTCCCCCTGCTTAAGCCAGTACACGTCCAGGCCCGTCTGAAGTTTGTTAGAGAGCATTTGGATGATCCAGAAGAGGATTGGAAGAATGTCATATGGTCAGATGAAACCAAAATAGAACTTTATTGTAAAAACTCAACTTGTCGTGTTTGGAGGAGAAAGAACACCATACCTACTATGAAGCATGGGGGTGGAAACATCATGCTTTGGGGCTGTTTTTCTGCAAAGGGACCAGGATAACTGATCCGTGTAAAGGAAAGAATGAATGGGGCCATGTATCGTGAGATTTTGAGTGAAAACCTCCTTCCATCAGCAAGGGCATTGAAGATGAAACGTGGCTGGGTCTTTCAGCATGACAATGATCCCAAACACACCGCCCGGGCAATGAAGGAGTGGCTTCGTAAGAAGCATTTCAAGGTCCTGGAGTGGCCTAGCCAGTCTCCAGATCTCAACCCCATAGAAAATCTTTGGAGGGAGTCGAAAGTCTGTGTTGCCCACTGACAGCCCCAAAACATCATTGCTCTAGAGGAGATCTGCATGGAGGAATGGGCCAAAATACCAGCAACAGTGTGTGAAAACCTTGTGAAGACTTACAGAAAATGTTTGACCTCTGTCATTGCCAACAAAGGGTATATAACAAAGTACTGAGATGAACTTTTGTTATTGACCAAATACTTATTTTCCACCATAATTTGCAAATAAATTCTTTAAACATCAGACAATGTGATTTTCTGGATTTTTTTTTCTCATTTTGTCTCTCATAGTTGAGGTATACCTACGATGAAAATTGGAGACCTCTCTCATCTTTTAAGTGGGAGAACTTGCACAATTGTTGGCTGACTAAATACTTTTTTGCCCGACTGTATAAACTAAAAAGAGTAGGGCCTAGCACAGATCCCTGTGGAACTCCATGACTAAACTTTGAGTTGAAAGAAAACTCATTATTGACATGAACAAACTGGAACCTATCAGATAAATAAGATCTAAACCACTGCAACGAAGTTCCATTAAGTCCAACATAGTGTTCTAATCTATCAAGTAGAATATTATGATCGATAGTATCAAAAGGTGCATTAAGGTCTAAAAGGACAAGTACAGAAACCAGTCCATTATCAGATGCGATGAGGAGATTGTTAGTGACCTTCGCTAAGGCTGTTTCAGTACTATGATGGATTCTAAACCAAGATTGAAACTCTTCAAGTAAACCATTTCCCTGCAGGTGGTCAAATAATTGCATAGCAACAACTCTTTCTAAGATTTTTGAAATGAAAGGGAGATTAGAGATTGGTCTATAGTTAGCTAAAGCTCCTGGATCTAGCGTTGGCTTTTTGAGTAAGGGTTTAATTACAGCCGTTTTAAAAGCCTGCGGTACATGGCCTAAAGTTAATGAAAAATTGATTATATGAAGAATAAAGCTACCAATAAGTGGGAAGACTTCTTTAAATAACCTGGTAGGAATGGGGTCTAAAAGACAAGTTGAAGGTTTGGATGAGGAAACTATTTTGTCTAACTCACAAAGGTCGATTGGAGTAAACTCATCAAGACAGACATCAATTGAAGAAGTTGTAGTAGTTACTGTATTTAAATTAACTGTGGGAAGAATCTGATTGATTTTATCTCTGATGGATGAAATTTTATTACTGAAAAAGTTCATAAAGTCCTGACTAGTAAGCTCTAAGGGAATGCTAGGATTGACAGAGTCCTGACTCTTTGTCAACCTGGCTACAGTACTGAAAAGAAACCTGGGATTATTCTTGTTCTCTTCTATTAATGCAGAATAATAACTCGTTCTACTGTAGCTTTTCTAAGAGATTTTTTATAAATTAAAAGATGATTTCTCCAAGCTAAGTAGATTTCATCTAAATTAGTGGAGCGCCATTTTCTTTCTAATTGACGAGTCTTCTGTTTTAATCTACGAGTTTCTGTGTTGAACCAAGGAGTTAGAAATCTCTGATTAGACTTTTTCTTTTTTAAGGGGGCCACCAAGTCTAGAGTCTGATGCAGAGAAGCTGTAACACTATCCACCATGTTATCAATTACAGAAGGAGCAAGCTGTCTATAGCTTATTTCCGTTGTGTTGGCACATGGCATAGAGGAAACAATCTGCATAAATTTGGTAACAGCATCATCTGAGAGGCATCTGCTGTAGTAATATTTTTCGTAATGGTAAAATCACAAAGAGCCCCTCTTCTGCTTTTTGGGCTTCCACCCAGCTAGCATGCCCCTGTGGTCCCCACAACAGGTTAAAACTGGGCTGTCTTGTGGGTCCCATGTGGGTTTGTCTGTGGGTTTGGGTTTGTGTTTGCCCACATGGACTTTACCTGTGGTACACGTGAGCAGGTAATATGCTTACCTGCTTTAAACCCATTTGGCCCCAGTATAAGTGTCATGTCTGGGGCATGGGTGGGCGCTGTCTTCAGTTTTAGTTAGTCTTTTTCTGTCTGTTTGTTTCATTATTTTCCTTGTTTGCTGTATTTGGTTCCTGTTTTTACCATTCTGTATTTGTTGAGTTTGTGGAGAAGTGTGGAAGGACGAGGCTGAGTTTATTTCTCAAGTCCAGTTTTATTCACATTCACATTCTCCAACATCCAAAAACAGAAAGAGAGTTACTCCCCCAACATCTGTCCCTTTTATACCCCAGGACATCAAAGCAGACAGTCACATTGTCTTTTAATCCCAAATCACAATGCATCTCCCTCCAGGTCTTCTCGCCTCCACCTAAAGTCCTGGTGGTCAGGAAATCCCTCAAGGCCATCTCTTTGCATACAAAAGGCCAGATTTCACATCCTCCTGTTACCCCTAGGAAGTTCAGTCCTTTTGTTCCTCTGAGACGTGAAGCATACAATAAGCATACAGTAATATACATGTGAAGCATATGAGACCCACATATGTGCACCACAAGTTATTATTTATATTTTGGGGTTGCATTGCTCTTGCGTCACAAAACACATAATTATCTTCTTTTGAGTCTTCTTTTAGAGTAACATTTGTTGCTTTTTTAATGTACTTTTTATTTTTTACTTTTTGTCTGGTTAGTGTTTTATTTTGACAGTGCTGTGCAGCTCCCAGCTGTCAAACTGGTTCATGGGCTATACTGAACGCACTGGGGAGCTCATTTAGCTGCAGACTGCATCATCCTAGGTGCGCAACCGAGAGGTTTCGCAGGTCCTTCCTACCTACGGCAGTCAGACTTTGTAACCTAAGCAGGGCTGCTCGCAGAGATAGCAAAAAAACGTGACGACCTAATAGTATTGAATATAAAAGACGCAATAGACTTACACAATGGTCCCCTCCAGTAAACAACTAGGACAATATCGGTCACTACGGAGGTTGACAATATGGGTACATATTCATACTATGTAGGATAACTAAGTAGACAGTTATGCTGTTTGTTCCATCTAGCTACAATGCTCCGCACTGTGTGTTTATATATTTATATGTACATACTGTATGTATATTCGCTGCTCTTGTTTTTCTTGTCTTCTTGATTATTGCTCTGTGTTGCTATCCCTGTGCTGTTGCAATCCTGGAATTTCCCCATTGTGGAACTAATAAAGGCTTATCTTATCTTATCTTATCTTATCTTATCTTATCTTATCTTATCTTAAAAAAAAAACTAAAGCATTTTAAAAGAGCCAAAAAGGCAATATAGCCCTCCCCAAAACATTTCTTCCAACAAGTCCCAAAATAAAAATAGCCTTAATTAATAGTATAAAACCTCTAAAATAGAATGAAACACCACCCGCATCAAGGTGGGTCTCACACAGATAAATCTAAAAAAATATACAGTGATCCCTCGCTACTTCACGCTTCACCTTTCGCGCCCTCAGTGCATCGCGGATTTTTCAAAAATATTCATCAAAAATTCAAAATTGAGAAATAATGGGCGGGCGTTAGCAGAAGGCAGGGAGACTACATTACAACATCAGGTATCAACACGGAGAGCCGCACAACTCAAAATCCACCTCTCTGTTCGCTGTTTTCGTGTTGGCTCGGCTCGGGAATCTCGCAAGCTGATTGGCCGAGGCGTTTCACCCCGCAAGCTGATTGGCCGAGACGTTTTACCCAGCTTCTCTCCCTGCCAAGCGCCCACCCAGCGAAGGAAGACCGCATTCATTGCTCTTTATCGCTCGTGTTGCTTAGTCTCGCCGCATGGAACTTTTTGCTGTTCTCTTGTGCCATTTTGTGCGAAATAGTCTTCCCGTCGAGCCACTACGCCGCCTCCTGCAGCTTCTCCAGCTCTATCGGAAGCTGCCCTCGACGATGCTGCGCCTCTAGCACCTGACGATGAGGCGTCACCTGAGAAGCAATAAAGCTCTCATTAACCTGTGCAGTAAATCATCTTCATCTTGAGTTACGTATCTTGTTATAAGAATAAAAGATTTCTAAAAACATATTTATGTACACTTTATTTACATCTACGTATGTATGCACACTTACACACACACACACACACGTATCATATGAGAGAGTGAGAGAATGAACATATGTATTATTTATGGGTGACGTCATTAGGGGTGACGCTACTTCGCGGTTTTTCACTTTTCGCGGTCGGTTCTGGAACCCATTAACCACGATAAGTGAGGGATCACTGTATATCTCCAAAGGCCCTTTTCCACTAGTCCCAACTCAGCCCTACAGGCCTCTACACGGCTTTACATGGCTCAGCTCACTTTTGTTTCCATTACAGCAGAGTACGGCTTGGGGTGGGTGGGATTTTTTTACAACATGGCGGCGCCACACTCTCATGACGTAAAACACTCAACACAAGCAAAACACAAGATGGCGGCTTATGAGGCGACTGCTCGGTGTCTGGCTTTTGTCAGAGTAAAGGCAAAAAATGAGAGCCAGACAAGGGAAAAGGCAGCAAGACGAAACACTCTGGAAAAGTACAGGAGCGTTTAGGAAGCCATAGAGCCGAAGACGTGAGGATACAAACTAGATCACATATGAAGGTAAGCTAATGATTGCTAATGCTCATTTGCCTTAAGTCCGCCGTACTACATTGTAATTTCTGCAAGTTATTGCTACTGGGTACTAAAATATGTATGCCGTGTGTGTGTTTCAGATAGCTGTCTTGTGGGAAAATTACCGCTTCAAACCGTGGGTCTGGGCGTTCAACACAGCCTCTCACTGATGTCACCCCAGCTTCACAAATGCTCAGTGGTTACAGAACTTCAGAATGTCTGTAGAAACGTTTAGCTGCCTGTGCAACAAATTGCTCTGATCTGTGTGAAAATCACGGAGAGACTGTTGAGACATCATGGGATGTATCTGCTCCAGCAGCACTGAGTCTGTGGTGGCGTCATGGCAAAAAGTGATCAGCTGCCAAAACTTGATCGCCAGGTTGTAGATATGGGGTTATATTAGCCATAAAATATATATTTCAACAGGTAAACAGTACTGAGGTAGGTATAATAAGATATATTTAACAATTTTGATGCATTTTAGACCAAAACAAACTTGATCTAGGATTAAAAGCAATTAAAATAATGCAGTCACAAGGTTACATGGAAAATACTTGATTTACTGGATAGATACTGTAGAAATATACTGTATATTCTCTGCATCAACAATGTACTATACATGTATTCATGTAGTATTGCACTCTGGAATTTTGACAATAAACCTTTGTACTTTTTGCAGATGTGTCTCCACTTTTGTGTTATGTGTGAAGGTTACCACCAAGTGACATAAATTAAATACTAAAAGATTGGAAAAGCTGTTTAAGAACAATCCAGCAGTTTGAGAAATCACTTTTGGTTTGGTGTAAGTCTGTCAACAGAATTATGAACCATAAAGCAGTTTGTGTTAAAATGTTAAATCCCATTAAACCCTAACCCAGGGGTGTCCAATCATGTGTCATGGAGGGCCAAGACCCTGCAGGTTTTCTCTTCCACCCAGTCTCTTCAGCAGGTGTTCTCACTGATCAGCAATCAGTGGAAGAAATTCAGTGGAATCTGCTGTTGAAGACACTGGTTGCAGGTGAAGCCTGCAGGGTCGTGGCCCTCCATGGCACATGATTGGACATCCCTGCCCTAACCCATTATTAGAAAATACAGATGCTAATATGGCCCAGAATTCCTCCATATACTGGTACTATCACTAAAGTGTGCAGCGTCTTCTGCACTGGCACATCCAACAATACAGTCTTCAGTAAATAAAATAATTGGTTTTGGTTACTTTTTCTTAAAAATGAGCCATTATTTTCAACATCACTCATAAATGGTTTGTACTGTTGAGTCTTTTCACACCGGTGTCTTAACAGACAAATGATGCAAACACAAACTTTTTTTTATTTTATTTTTTCTTAACCCCTTAGCATTACTGCCAATTTTCCAGGGTGGAAAAGTAGAATTTTGGTTAAGAAAAATCTTTCATTATTTACCATTACACAGAGATAACATGGAAACAGCACGGCTGGCTCACCAAAATGTGTCTAAATATTTTTTTTAATTACAATGTCATCATTCGCTGCATCACAAGATTTTGTTGGTCCAAAACTGCTCCCACAACCTACAACCTGACCTTGATCTGTAGACTTTTATAGGATGTTTAAGTAATTAGACTTCATAATATACTCCAATAAAATTGTCTAGCAACCCTTTTTTCTAAAACTTTGGAGAAAGTTGGTAATGTACTACGGGCACATAACCTGATTTACAGCTGAATTTGGTCAGAAGAGAGGATGTTTAAGTAATTATTGACTCTTTTCCCACCAGTGTCATAACAGACAAAACACAATCATGATGCAAACACAGTCACTGGTTTATTACAAGTAGCAGCACAATTACAGACTGTTTTGTTTCGTATGTACACAAGTTAAAATAACGGGTGGGGAGACAATGATTTTTTTTGTGAATCACTTTATAAATCACTGGTTTGAAAATGCACTTGTATATGTTGAGATTTTGGATCCTTGGGTCCACTTGACCGGTATCCATAAACACAACAGGGTATTAATCTTTTGTTTATTGTGCCTTACCAGCACTTGAACGTGTCATGCCAGACGTTGACGGAGCTGGAGCTGGTGATGGGGTTGTTACCAGTGTCAGCTCCGATGCTGGTGCTGCAATAGACACAGGAGGGATTCATGCTGAGGGAGGCGGACACCTGGCATGTTGAAACAGATTCTAGAAAGAAAATACACACAACTTGATGCACAGCACCAAAGTGCAACATGTACACAAAACTTTTCAACCAGGATTAGCATATTTCATTGTTTTGCTCTCACAAGCGAATACTTCAGACAAAGCAAGCACGAATCAGCAGAGCTGGCTACTAGCTAGCTAGCTACTAGCTAGCCAGCGTGCCTCACTAACACTCATTAGCCAGGAGAGAACGGTGCTGTTATTGCTTAAAAAAGTGAGCTTGCCACCAATAAGATAAATAAGCAAAAAGATGCACAACATCACAAAACCAGGCCCGGTATGCTCAAAACCTCTGTACTGTGTAAAAATTGCACATGCGGATCAGCCTTGGGCACAGGGTTTTCTGGTAAAAAAACTCTCTGGGGATCCGCAGCGGCTGAGAAAAAAAACGAGTTCTGCCGGGGAGGCTGCCAAATCCTCCTTAGGTGCGGAGCGCAACCCTAAAAGAACCCATGGTAGGGGGTTGACCCAATTTGCGTCTGTGAGCAAAGCTCTTAGCGCTGCTTTAAGCGACCTGTGAAAACGCTTGCATAACCCGTTAGCCTGGGGGTTGTACGCGGTAGTGCGGTGAATTTTGACCCCCAGGCTCTGTGCCATCGCAGACCAGAGTTCTGACACGAATTGTGGACCCCCGTCGGACATGATGTCCAATGGAGATCCAAAATGTGCAACCCAAGCTGACAAAAAAGCACAAGCCACTTCAGTGGACATGGTAGAACCAAGTGGGACCACTTCAGGCCAGCACGTGGTGCAATCCACGACCGTCAAAAGGTGCGTGAAACCTTATGACGGTGGGAAGGGTCCCACCAAATCCACGTGGATGTGGTTGAACCTCCTGGCCAGGATTTGGAACAGCTCGAGGGGGGCTCTGGTGTGCTTGTGCACTTTGGCCCTCTGGCACGCGACGCAAGCTGCAGCCCACTCTTTCACATCTTTGCGCAAGCACGGCCAGATGAATTTCACCCCCACTAGCTTCACCGAAGCACGCACTCCCAGATGTGAAAGGGAGTGGACCGACTCGAAAACGCGACGGCGCCAATAGCTCGGAACCAGTGGGTGCGGGCGGCTGGTGGAGACGTCGCAGAGCAAGGGAGGGCACCCTTGCACCACCCTGCTCTCCAGCCTTAACCCAGTTGGCGCAGACTGGAGCACGCAAATGTCCGCATCCCTGGCTTGCTCCGCGGCCATGGCAGGGAAATCTATTCCCATGTAGATCGGGGCGATTAATACACGCGACAGGCAATCGGCCACAACATTGAACTTACCGGCAACGTGTTGAATGTCGGTCGTAGACTCAGAAATTGCGGCCAAATGTCATCGCTGCCAGGCCAACCATGGTTCTGAGGCTTTGGACATCGCGTACATTAGGGGCTTATGGTCCATGAACGCGGTGAACTCTCGCCCCTCCAGCCAGAACTGGAAATGGTGCATCGCCAGGTGGAGAACTAGCAATTCTATATCGAACGTGCTGTATTTGTGTTCATTGTCGCGCAAAGTCTGGCTAAAAAATGCGGCTACCACGAACCTGAGATTCACTGCTCTACCACTGCCCCTATGGCAACATCAGACGTATCCGTTGTGAGCAATATCTGTGCAGATGGGTCCGGGTGGGCTAGCAATGCGACATCCACCAGCACTGTTTTGGCATTTGTAAAAGCCTGGTCTCGCTCGGGAGTCCAGTTAACGGTTTCCGTGGGCTTCATTTTTTTTTTTTAAGCGCAGCATACAACGGCTGCATCAGCTGGGCTGCCCGGGGAAGGAAACAGTTAAAAAAATTAACCATTCCCAAAAACTCCCATAGTGCTCTCATGGTCTGCGGACAAGGAAAATCCGACACAGTGCGCATCTTATCTGGCAACGGGATCGCCCCCTCCGGCGAAATGCGGTGGCCCAAAAAATTAATCACTGGCACACCGAACTGGCACTTCGCCGGGTTAACTATCAGCCCGTGCGCTTCCAACCTCTGGAAAACTGTCTTGAGATGGGCGATGTGTTCCTTCTTGGATGCGCAGGCTAACAAAATGTCGTCTAAATAGACAAAAATGAAGGACAAGCCACGAAGCATCATGTCCATCATCCTCTGGAAAGCCTGTGCCGCACCTTTTAATCTGAACGGCATGCGTAAAAACTCAAAGGCCAAAAGGAGTTATTACCGCTGTTTTTGGGATGTCTTCCGAGCGCACCATGACCTGATGATATCCGCGGATCAGATTCACCTTCAAAAAAATGCATGCCCCGGCCAGGTGCACGAAAAAATCCTGGATGTGCGGAATTGGATAATGATTGTGTTCCGTGGCATTATTCAAGCGCTGGAAATCGCCGCACGGTTGCCACGACCCGTCAGCTTTAGGCCCCATGTGTAGTGGGGATGCCCATGGGCTGTTGGAGCATCTGACGATGCCCAACTGCTCTAAGTTGGCAAACTCCTGTCACATGCTGGCCAGTTTAGCTGCGTCCAAGCGCCGAGGTCACGCGAACACCGGTGGGCCTTTTGTCATTATGAAGTGTTCGGCCCCATGTTTCGTTACCGTAGCCAAAAAAATCGGACCGTGAGTGCCGGGAACTGTGTGAGCAACTGTTGGTACTTACCCCCTGGAACTATAACGTTAGCCAGTGTTGTCGACCCAGCTCCCCAAGCTGTACAGGGCAGTGAGGTGAAAGAGACAGCATCCACTAAGCTCCTATTAGCAATATCGACTAACAACCCATACGCACATAAAAAATCTGCGCCTAGAATGGGGCCGGAACATGCAGCTATCATAAAGTCCCACTGAAAGTTGCGTCCATGTAAGAATGTTGTCAGTGTCCGCTTGCCAAATGTCCTGATGGTGGATTCGTTAGCAGCCGTGAGCTTGGGACCACTGCCTCCTGCCACCCTGTCTGCATTGACTGGTAGGATAAGGCTTTTCTGGGAGCCGGCATCCACCAAAAACCATCTCCCAGAAAGTATGTCTGTGACATAAAGCAGTCTGTTCCTGTCGTCATCGGTTGTAGCTGCAACCGAATTCTGAACGTGCCGTCTTCCCGGCTCTTTGAATTGGCATGGCGCTAGGCAGCATTGGGCATTTGAGCCGAAACGACGATGATAAAAACAGATAGCCCAGTTCCTTCGTCTCCTAGTGTCCGTCCCGGCTATCGCCCACAGCTCCTTGACCTTGCTGGAGTCCCTCATTGATGCTGGTGCCACTGCCTGCGCGCTGAGAGTTCTGGTCGCCGAAATGATGCGGTCCGCTTCCTGCGCCAGGACACGGTAGTCCTTCTCAATCAGCTGCAGTGAGTTGGCCAAGATCGCCCTCGCTGTAGCTGGTAGGTTCCTGAGGAACAAGTGGGCGAACGGAAAGATTCATCATCCTTCCCCCTCAGTGCCAGCATGCTCTCCATGAGCTCCACTGATGATCTGTCACCTAACTCTGAACGCATTAGGAGCTTTTCTGCCCTCTCACTGTCAGAAAGGGTGTAATGCTGGAGAAGCATCCTCTTGAGCACTTCATACAGTGGGGCAAAAAAGTATTTAGTCAGCCACCAATTGTGCAAGTTCTCCCACTTAAAAGATGAGAGAGGTCTCCAATTTTCGTCATAGGTATACCTCAACTATGAGAGACAAAATGAGGGAAAAAAATCCAGAAAATCACATTGAAGGATTTTTAATGAATTAATTGGTAAATTCCTCGGTAAAATAAGTATTTGGGCAATAACAAAAGTTCATCTCAATACTTTGTTATATACCCTCTGTTGGCAATGACAGAGGTCAAACGTTTTCTGTAAGTCTTCACAAGGTTTTCACACACTGTTGCTGGTATTTTGGCCCATTCCTCCATGCAGATCTCCTCTAGAGCAGTGATGTTTTGGGGCTGTCGCTGGGCAACACAGACTTTCGACTCCCTCCAAAGATTTTCTTTGGGGTTGAGATCTGGAGACTGGCTAGGCCACTCCAGGACCTTGAAATGCTTCTTACGAAGCCACTCCTTCATTGCCCGGGCGGTGTGTTTGGGATCATTGTCATGCTGAAAGACCCAGCCACGTTTCATCTTCAATGCCCTTGCTGATGGAAGGAGGTTTTCACTCAAAATCTCACGATACATGGCCCCATTCATTCTTTCCTTTACACGGATCAGTTGTCCTGGTCCCTTTGCAGAAAAACAGCCCCAAAGCATGATGTTTCCACCCCCATGCTTCATAGTAGGTATGGTGTTCTTTCTCCTCCAAACACGACAAGTTGAGTTTTTACAATAAAGTTCTATTTTGGTTTCATCTGACCATATGACATTCTCCCAATCCTCTTCTGGATCATCCAAATGCTCTCTAGCAAACTTCAGACGGGCCTGGACGTGTACTGTTTAAGCAGGGGGACACGTCTGGCACTGCAGGATTTGAGTCCCTGGCGGCGTAGTATGTTTCTGATGTAGCCTTTGTTACTTTGGTCCCAGCTCTCTGCAGGTGATTCACTAGGTCCCCCCGTGTGGTTCTGGGATTTTTGCTCACCGTTCTCGTGATTATTTTGACCCCATGGGGTGAGATCTTCCGTGGAGCCCCAGATTGAGGGAGATTATCAGTGGTCTTGTATGTCTTCCATTTTCTAATAATTGCTCCCACTGTTGATTTCTTCACACCAAACTGCTTACTTATTGCAGATTCAGTCTTCCCGGCCTGGTGCAGGTCTACAATTTTGTTTCTGGTTTCCTTTGACAGCTCTTTGGTCTTGGCCATAGTGGAGTTTGGAGTCTGACTGTTTGAGGTTGTGGACAGGTGTGTTTTATACTGATAGAGTTCAAACCGGTGCCATTAATACAGGTAACAAGTGGAGGACAGAGGAGCCTCTTAAAGAAGAAGTTACAGGTCTGTGAGAGCCAGAAATCTTGCTTGTTTGTAGGTTACCAAATACTTATTTTACCGAGGAATTTACCAATTAATTCATTAAATCCTTCAATGTGATTTTCTGGATTTTTTTTCCTCATTTTGTCTCTCATAGTTGAGGTATACCTATGATGAAAATTAGAGACCTCTCTCATCTTTTAAGTGGGAGAACTTGCACAATTGGTGGCTGACTAAATACTTTTTTCCCCACTGTAGTTTCCTTGGGCTGGCGGCTCCTGTAGCAGGCTCATTACTTGTTGCGTGGCGCGCGCATCCAGCACAGCAACCACGTAGTAATATCTTGTGTTGTCTGTTGTTATCCCGCGGACTGCGAACTGGGCTTCTATGTGCAGTAACCACACAGTCGGGTTGTGAAGCCAGAACTCTGGGAGCTTGTCTGAGCCGACGCACATGGCGCCGGTGCTCTCTCTCCAGGTAGTCTCCGGGATGACGCTTGGCTCACTTTCCATGGCACGTCTTAGGGTCACCAATGTGAAGAAAGGAGGCACGCAAGGCAACGAGCTGGACGACACAGAAACGTTATTCTTTCTCCAACATGAAATACAGCAAACAGCGATGCCAGGTCTCTGTGCATTCCATTTTTATCTCTTTATTTCCATACATCGAGAACCTGAACTTCTGACCATAACACATTGTTGCTTGAGCAACGGAATGTGTGGCACATTAACATGACATTACGCCGGGGCCGCTCTTACACCCCTCTACTCTCAGCAGCTCCAGAAGCCCTCACTGTCCCCAGGGGGCCACATAGACCCAACAGTCCCGTCTGATACCCCCCCGGTGACACCTCCTCCTTCGGTCCATTGTTCCCCCTTCCCCCTGCCCTCTCTGGGTGAAGAAACCCCCACCGTGCCCCCACACAGTCTCCTGTTGAAACGTTATTGTTTTCTTAAGTTGGGGCTTTTCTTTTTTTAAAAAAAGTTTGACCCTTTGTAACCAGGTCAAACCTAAAATTTCTCACAAATTAAAATGACTAATTATATATTTAACCCAGCCACAGGGGGTGCACAAGCCAGTGTACTCCTAGGCCGAATCTCATTCTCCTCCCTTGCAGACTCGTTGACTTTAGGCGTGTTCACGGGAAGTGAAGGGCTGTCCCAATCTGAAATCAGGAAGTGGCTGACTGCTCACTGACTTCATGAACCCTTAAATGAGCCCTTACCTTAAGTCAGCATGCTATGCTGACTTAAAGGAAGGGAATTACCCACAGCTCAGAGCGCCATGCCGGGGTTTCTCAAGGAAAAGCTCCTGATTGGTCACCTGTTCGTCACTGACCCCCCCTTCACCCCTGCTCCATCCCACAAAAAAACAAAAACAAAACGCAAACACAGAAGCATGGAAGGAACAACTCCAAACATCACTAAAAAGATGTTTACATAAGGTAGCTCACTGGTCTGCAGTGCGTTTATAGTTGCATAATAAAATATATTTTTTTATTTACAAACAGGGGGTAATGAGACTTCCGGTTATGGCGGCCACGTAGGAAGACGTGTTTCACACTGCTCTGCTCCTAAAAATAAAAAGTAGGCTAAAACTCTCTTAATTGGAACAAAAACCTATCCCAGCGTTTAGGCGCGGATATGGTAAAGACTAAGGCTGGGAAATTAGGCGGAGGAAAAAGTAATTCGACAAAACAATCCAAACTAACAGACTTCCATGCTCGTGACGAAGCAGAAAAAACTCCAGAGACTATGGCGGAGGATGTAGCCAGCGGGGGAGCAGTAACTGCTGAGGAGAGGACAAGTGCAGTGCTCGCTGCCATCAGCTCCATGAGAGCAGACTTTTCGTCTAAATTTGATGGGATTATAGCAGCGGTAGAATTCAATTCAATTCAATTCAACTTTATTTATATAGCGCCATTTCACAACAACAGTCATCTCATAGCTCTATCAACTGTAGGGGGGAACCCCCACAGTTGCAGAAAGACCAAAGCAATCAGGTGATCCCCTGTGAGCAAGCACTTGGCGATGGTGGAGAGGAAAAACTCCCTTTTAACAGGAAGAAACCTCCAGCAGAACCAGGCTCAGGGAGGGGCAGTCATCTGCTGCGACTGGCTGGGGGGTGAGGGGACAGAGAAGACGAAAAGAACAGACATGTAGAGAGCAAACAGCACGATGGGGACTCAATCTATGGGAGAGAACAAACAAATGTTAATGACCAGCAAAAAAAAATATTTCATAGAGAGTGAGGAAAGGAGTGAGGCCCAGTGCATTACTGGAGGTCCCCCGGCTGACTAAACCTATTAGCAGCATAACTAAGGGAGGGTTCAGAAACACATGATCCCTCCCTAATTGTAGGCTATATCAAAAAGGTAGGTTTTAACCCTAATCTTAAAAACAGAGATCGAGTCTGACTCCCGAATCCAGATTGGCAGCTGATTCCACAGGAGAGGAGCTTGATAACTGAAGGCTCTGCCTCCCATTGTACTTTTGGAGATTCGAGGTATTACAAGTAGTCCTGCATTTTGGGAGCGTAGTGCTCTGTTAGGATAATACGGTAGTATCAGATCTTTTAAATAAAAAGGAGCCTGATTGTTTAGAGCTTTGTAAGTAAGAAGAAGGATTTTAAACTTAATTCTAAACTCTATGGGAAGCCAATGAAGGGAGGCCAGAACCGGAGAGATATGATCTCTCTTTCTAGTACCTGTTAAAACTCTTGCTGCAGCATTTTGGATCAGCTGAAGACTTTTTAAAGATGTTTTAGGACAACCTGATAATAAAGAATTACAATAATCTAATCTCGAGCTAACAAAAGCGTGGATCAGTTTCTCAGCATCACTCTGAGACAAGATGCTCCTAATCTTGGCAATATTACGCAAATGAAAGAAGGCAGTCTTAGAAACAAATTTAATATGTGAATTGAAGGACAAATCCTGATCAAAAATAACTCCAAGGTTCCTCACAGAGCTATTAAGAGAAAGAGTAACTGCATCCAAACTGAAAGTTTGATTTGGAAAGGAATTTCTAAGGTTTTTTGGACCAACAAGAATGACTTCAGTCTTATCTGAATTTAATAGCAGGAAATTACACGTCATCCAAGCTTTGATTTCCTTAAGACAGGCTTCCAACTTGGCTAATTGATTACTATCATCTGGCTTCATTGACAGGTATAATTGTGTGTCATCTGCATAACAATGAAAATGTATACAGTGCTTTCTAATAATGTTGCCTAACGGAAGCATATATAAACTAAAAAGAGTAGGGCCTAGCACAGATCCCTGTGGAACCCCATGACTAAGCTTTGAGTTGAAAGAAAACTCATTATTTACATGAACAAACTGGAACCTATCAGATAAATAAGATCTAAACCACTGCAACGAAGTTCCATTAAGTCCAACATAGTGTTCTAATCTATCAAGTAGAATATTATGATCGATAGTATCAAAAGCTGCACTAAGGTCTAAAAGGACAAGTACAGAAACTAGTCCATTATCAGATGCAATGAGGAGGTCGTTAGTGACCTTCGCTAAGGCTGTTTCAGTACTATGATGGATTCTAAACCCAGATTGAAACTCTTCAAGTAAACCATTTCCCTGCAGGTGGTCGAATAATTGCGTAGCAACAACTCTTTCTAAGATTTTTGAAATGAAAGGGAGATTAGAGATTGGTCTATAGTTAGCTAAAGCTCCTGGATCTAGCGTTGGCTTTTTGAGTAAGGGTTTAATTACAGCTGTTTTAAAAGCCTGCGGTACATGGCCTAAAGTTAATGAAGAATTGATTATATGAAGAATAAAGCTACCAATAAGTGGGAAGACTTCTTTAAATAACCTAGTAGGAATAGGGTCTAAAAGACAAGTTGAAGGTTTGGATGAGGAAACTATTTTGTCTAACTCACAAAGGTCGATTGGAGTAAACTCATCAAGACAGACATCAAAAGAAGGAGTTGTAGTAGTTACAGTATTTAAGTTAACTGTGGGAAGAATCTGATTGATTTTATCTCTGATGGATGAAATTTTATTATTGAAAAAGTTCATAAAGTCCTGACTAGTAAGCTCTAAGGGAATGCTAGGATTGACAGAGTCCTGACTCTTTGTCAACCTGGCTACAGTACTGAAAAGAAACCTGGGATTATTCTTGTTCTCTTCTATTAATGCAGAGTAATAACTTGTTCTAGCTTTTCTAAGAGATTTTTTATAAATTAAAAGATGATTTCTCCAAGCTAAATAGATTTCATCTAAATTAGTAGAGTGCCATTTTCTTTCTAATTGACGAGTCTCCTGTTTTAAGCTACGAGTTTCTGTGTTGAACCAAGGAGTTAGAAATCTCTGATTAGACTTTTTCTTTTTTAAGGGGGCCACCAAGTCTAGAGCCTGATGCAGAGAAGCTGAAACACTATCCACCATGTTATCAATTACAGAAGGAGCAAGCTGTCTATAGCTTATTTCCGTTGTGTTGACACATGGCATAGAGGAAACAATCTGCATAAATTTGGAAACAGCATCATCTGAGAGGCATCTACTGTAATAATATTTTTTTTTAGGAGCCAAATAGTCAGAAATGGTAAAATCAAAGGTTAACAGACAATGGTCTGACAGTACAGGGTTATGAGGAGACACTACAAGATTTTCTATTTCTATGCCATATGTCAGAACAAGGTCCAATGTATGGTGGAGGTAATGAGTAGAATTTCCTACTTTCTGAGAAAACCCAATCGAGTCTAATATTGAATTAAATGCCACATTAAGGCAGTCACTATCTACATCCACATGTATATTAAAGTCCCCTACTATAATTATTCTATCAGATTTCAGCACTAAATCAGCTAAGAAATCAGCAAATTCGGATAAAAATTCTGAGTAGGTTGATGGGGGACGATAAACTATGGCAAATAAAATTGGGTTTAACCTAAAATTGCTAAAGTGCCCAATACTGAGGACCAGGCCCTCAAAGGAATTATAACATGTTTTTTGCTTTACATTAACTAGTAATTTGGAATGGTAAATTGTTGCTACTCCTCCTCCACGACCAGAACTTCTGGGATTTTGACAGTTTAAATAACCAGAGGGAGTTGATTCATTTAAACCAACATAATCCTCTTGCCCTAACCAAGTCTCTGTAAGGGAAATTAAATCAATCTGATGATCAATTAACAGATCATGGACTAACAGAGACTTGGGAGTTAGAGACCTAATATTTAGTAAACCACATTTAATTTTTAAATTATGAGGAGGAACAGAGGCCAAATCATTCAATTTAGAGGCTTTATGTTTAATTTGAGTTTTACCAATGTTTTGCTTTATCACTTTGGGATGCTTATGCATGATATTTTTATTTACTTTGGAGGGAGCAGACAACGATTCTCTGATGGGGAAGACAGGGGCTAAGCTGAGGGGTGGCGGATGAAGAGGAGCTGCAGAGAGGCGTGTAAGACTGCAACTCTGCTTCCTGGTCCCAACTCTGAGTAGTCATGGTTTTGGAAATTTGGATAAAAAAGATGCCAGATTGTTAGATAAATGAGAAGCACCATCCAAAGTGGGATGAATGCTGTCTCGTCTCATAAGACCAGGTTTTCCCCAAAAAGAGCTCCAATTGTCAATGTAGCCCACGTCATTTTTAGGACACCACACAGACAGCCAGCGGTTCAAAGATGACGAGCGACTAAACATGTCATCACTGGTCAGATTGGGGAGGGGCCCAGAGAATACTACAGTGGCAGACATCGTTTTTGCAAAGTCACACACCGATTCTACATCAAGTTTGGTGACTTCCGACTGCCGGAGACGGATGTCATTAATGCCGGCGTGAATAACAATTGTGGAGTATTTACAGTTACTTTTAGCCAGCATTTTAAGATTTGACTCGATGTCGCCTGCTCTGGCCCCAGGAATGCATTTGACTATGACCGCTGGAGTCTCTAGGTTCACGTTTCTGACTACAGAGTCGCCAATGATCAGAGTTTTTTCCTCAGCGGGTGTGTCGCTGAGCGGGGAAAAACGATTAGAAACGTGAACAGGTTGGTGGTGAACCGAGGCTTTGCGACTAGGCTTCCTTCTCACCGTCACCCACCCAGTCTCCTCGCTGCAGAGGAGAGCCGGGGAACCGCTGACAGGGGGGCCTAAGCTAGCTAGCTCCGCTGCAGCTAATGGGCGTCCGTCGAGATTAACTGGCGCAGACGGTGTTTCAATGCAGCGGAGCCGGGATTCCAAATCAGACAACCTCGCCTCGAGCGCCTCAAAAAGACAACATTTATTACATTTACTGTTATCGCTAAAAGAGGCAGAGGTGTAGCTAAACATCTGACAGAGAGAGCACACCAGAGGAGAGGAAAGAGAGCTAGTAGCCATAGCTAATAGCTGGAGAGCAACCACACAGGCAGACAGCAAAACAGGAAGTGACGATACGTTACGTTACCACAAGGAAGTGACGATCCTCAGTCCCAGGCTTGGGGGACTGAGAAATGAGGAATGAGGAATGAGAAAGGAAATAAGAAAGGAAATAGAAAGGAAAGGAAATAAGTGACTGTATGGAGCGAGTATCGCAGGCGGAGCTCCGAATTTCAAGCGCTGAAGATGACGTCACCAGCCTACAATCAAAGTGGCAAACACTGGAATTAAAATGGAAACGTTTGGAAGATAACGTCCTGGACTTAGAATCCCGCTCGCGACGGAATAATTTGAGGCTGGTGGGTCTCCCGGAGGGAGCGGAGGGACGGGACCCATGTTCCTTTTTGGAAAAGTGGATTCCAGAAGCGCTGAACAACGCAGACCTGCAGTCATCGGTCGTCTTAAAGAGCGCTCACCGAATCGGCCCACCAAGAGATAATAAGACACCACCAAGGACGCTGATTATGAAGTTCCTCAACTACAGAGACAAGATGACGGTCACCAACGCGACGCGAGCTAAAGGGGAAATTAAATACCAGGATCAACAGGTGCGGTTCTACCTAGATTTGGCCACAGGAATTCAACAATTAAGGAGGCAGTTCGACTCCACCCGTAAAGAGCTGCGCAACCTCGGGATTCGTCACGGAGTGATTCATCCGGCAAGACTGCTGGTCACATATAAGGGGAGAACCCACACCTTCAAGACCCCTCAAGAGGCGCAAGAGCTCATTAAGCAGATCCAAAAGGAGACTGGTGGTAGCTAAGCATGAACATGATAAAGGTAGAACATTTAAGCATTTGTACAGGCATCTGATTGATCTGAAACATATAACATGTCTACAAAATACAGACTGTATTATAAAAAAAAAGCTATGATGTACAAAGTTGCTATAAAACTTTGAAGTTATTTTGAAAAAACTACAGAAGAGAGTTAATGTCATTAAAAATAGTAGTAGAGTCAGGGTGATTGAGAGGAGAGAGAGTGGTTTGACTGATCCTCGCAGGTGTGGAACAGTCACTAGCTATAACGGGAGACAGAATTTTTTTTTGATTTTGGGGGGATTACCACGAATGTGGGGAAAGGGAATTTGTTTTTGTGTAGTTTGTAGGATGAATGTTCAACCATCCATGTTTTTGCTTTTCTGTATGAGCATGTTTATATTGCAAGGTAATCTTAAACTCCTTATTGAGCATAGATCAAAGTGTTAATCTTAATTTAACTTCATGGAATTGCAGAGGTCTACAAAATCTAAAAAAAACTTAAACAAATTATGAATAAAATAAAAGACATAGATTCAAAAATTGTATTTTTACAAGAAACTCATCTAATAGAGGAGGATGTAAAAAGAATTAGGAGAAGATGGCAAGGAAATGTGTTCACCTCATCATTTTCATCCCGAGCCAGGGGAGTTATGACTCTCATACATAAAACAGTCCCATTTCAAGTGAAAAATGTAATTGGAGACAAATTAGGAAGATACCTAATCATCCAAGAATCTTTGTTATTAGAAAATATAAATCTGGTGAACTTATACGGTCTCAATACTGATGATCAAAACTTCTTCGTTAATTTATTCCTTACTTTATCATCACTTACAGGGCAACATATAATAGCAGGGGATTTTAATTGTACATTGAATCCCAGTATAGATAGATCAACAGGACTGGACTGGACGCACAATGGATGCAGGATGACCATTAATCATTTTATGAAAGAACTGAGATTGCTAGATATATGGAGAGAAATGAAACCACAAGTCAAAGCCTATTCTTGTTATTCTAATACCTATAAGACATTCTCACGTATTGACTACTTTTTGATCTCCACAGAATTAAGGTCCAAGATTCAAAACTGTTTCTATGATAACATTGTGATCTCTGATCATGCACCCTGCTGTCTAGTATATGTAGATAAGAAATTGACAAAGGATCCAGGTAGGTGGCATTTTCAGCATAAATGGCTTCAGGAGAAGGAATTTGTTAAGTACATAGAAAAACAGATAGATGAGTTCTTTGATATTAATACTACACAAACATCAGCATGTATAAAGTGGGAGGTGACATAACGCACGGCTCAGGAGACGCACACACACAGGCTCAGAGTAGTTCAAATAGTTTATTAACAACAGGAGTGTATGAATGTGTGTCTGCGGGATGTAAATGTGTTGATGGTGGCGTCTGCTTCGGGCACAGAGGCAGGAGGCCGTACAGCCGGACAACCCTATGGGAAAAGCACAAGGAGAAGGGTGACGGGCACACACCAACACAGGAGATATGAGAGCGAGAGAGGAGCTTACTTGGAGAGGACAGATGACTGGCACAACAAGGGACAAGGTCCGGTAGACAGCCACCTGGAGAACCCGGTGCAGCAGCGAGGAACAGGCGATGGAGAGGCGTCGTCCGCTGCCGGGGAATCCACCTGTGCACAGGGGAGCAGACTAGGAAGGAAAAGGAGGTAAGGTCTTCTTACCAGAGTAATCAGCTGAGGGTGAAGGAACCCACAGCAATGCATGGGGAAGTCTGACGGCTTCAGGCCGAAGCTCAGGGCGAGGCGGCTTATATCCCTCGCCGCTGATAATGTGCAGGTGTGCGTGCAGGTGACGCCGCTGATGAGCGGCGCGGCGTGACAGTACTCCCCCCTCTAGCAGCGCCTCCTGGCGATGGCTTCTCTGGGTGCGCTCAGTGGAAATCAGCGATGAGCGACAGGTCCAACACAAACGACGAGGGTACCCACTGTCGATGTTCAGGCCCATAGCCCTCCCAGTCCACCAAGTACTGCAACCCACGACCCCGGTGCCGGGAGTCCAGGATGGAGGCGACGGACCAGGCCGGATGGCCATCAATCATCCGGGGCGCGGGTTGCGCAGCAGGAGGAGGGCAAAGGGGATCGGAGACTGCCAGCTTCACCTTGGACACGTGGAAGGTGGGATGGATGCGGAGGGAGGGGGGAATAGCTACACGCACAGCCACCGGGTTGACGATCCTGGTGATGGGGTAAGGACCCATAAAGCGCTGTGCCAGCTTCCTCCTCTCGCCCTTTAAAGTCACGTCCTGGGTCGACACGTAGACTTGCTGACCAACTCTGTACGCCAGGGCAGGTCTTCTGTGCCGGTCCGCCACGGCTCTGTTGCGCTCCGCCGTGCGTAAAAGCGCATTGCGCGCTGACGCCCAGATGGAGCGGAACTGCCTGAGATGCGTCCGTACTGAGGGGACAGTTACCTCACTCTCCTGCACTGGGAACAGCGGGGGGTCGTAACCCAGGGACGCCTTAAAGGGGGACATCCCTGTAGCAGAAGAGCGAGCGGTGTTATGGGCGTATTCAACCCAGGCGAGGTGGTTACTCCAGGACGTAGGTTTGGACGCCGTTACACAGCGGAGCGCAGCCTCCAGCTCCTGGTTGGTCCGCTCACACTGCCCGTTGGATTGGGGGTGATGGCCGGAGGAGAGGCTCACCTTGGCTCCTAAGGCGTTGCAGAACGACCTCCAAACCTCTGAAGAAAATTGGGGCCCCCGGTCCGAGACCACGTCCACCGGAATCCCATGCAGCCTGACCACGTGTTGGATGAGGAGGTCCGCCGTCTCCAGGGTAGTTGGGAGACCTCGTAGGGGGACGAAGTGTACCGCCTTGGAGAAGCGGTCCACGATGGTCAGGATGGTGTCGTAGGTGTTCGAGACTGGGAGTCCGGTGATGAAATCCAGGGCGATATGCGACCAGGGCCTGCCAGGGACGGGCAGAGGCTGGAGCAAACCCGCTGGAGGGGCATTACCCGATTTGTTGGTGGCACAAACTGGACAGGCCCGGGCGTAGCGGGCAGCGTCCCTCCGCAGGCCCGGCCACCAAAAGGGCCGCTGGAGGAGGTCAATCATCCGGGAGGAGCCAGGGTGACAGGTGAGCTTGGATGTGTGCAACCAGTGGATGACCTCCCCTCGAACCGTGGATGGCACGAACAGCCTCCCCTCCGGTCCACCGCCAGGGTCAGGTTCCACTTCCTGCACCTTCCGGATCTTGCTCTTGATTCAATTCAATTCAATTCAACTTTATTTATATAGCGCCATTTCACAACAACAGTCATCTCATAGCACTATCAACTGTAGGGAGGACCCCCACAGTTGCAGAAAGACCCCAGCAATCAGGCGATCCCCTGTGAGCAAGCACTTGGCGACAGTGGAGAGGAAAAACTCCCTTTTAACAGGAAGAAACCTCCAGCAGAACCAGGCTCAGGGAGGGGCAGTCATCTGCTGCGACTGGCTGGGGGGTGAGGGGATAGAGAAGAAGAAAAGAACAGACATGTAGAGAGCAAACAGCACGATGGGGACTCAATCTATGGGAGAGAACAAACAAATGTTAATGACTAGCAAAAAAAAAAAATATTTCATAGAGAGTGAGGAAAGGAGTGAGGCCCAATGCATTACTGGAGGTCCCCCGGCTGACTAAACCTATTAGCAGCATAACTAAGGGAGGGTTCAGAAAACACATGATCCCTCCCTAATTGTAGGCTATATCAAAAAGGTAGGTTTTAGCCCTATTCTTAAAAACAGAGATCGAGTCTGACTCCCGAATCCAGATTGGCAGCTGATTCCACAGGAGAGGAGCTTGATAACTAAAGGCTCTGCCTCCCATTGTACTTTTGGAGATTCTAGGTATTACAAGTAAACCTGCATTTTGGGAGCGTAGTGCTCTGTTAGGATGATACGGTAGTATCAGATCTTTTAAATAAAAAGGAGCCTGATTGTTTAGAGCTTTGTAAGTAAGAAGAAGGATTTTAAACTTAATTCTAAACTCTATGGGAAGCCAATGAAGGGAGGCCAGAACCGGAGAGATATGATCTCTCTTTCTAGTACCTGTTAAAACTCTTGCTGCAGCATTTTGGATCAGCTGAAGACTTTTTAAAGATGTTTTAGGACAACCTGATAATAAAGAATTACAATAATCTAATCTCGAGCTAACAAAAGCGTGGATCAGCTTCTCAGCATCACTCTGAGACAAGATGCTCCTAATCTTGGCAATATTACGCAAATGATAGAAGGCAGTCTTAGAAACAAATTTAATATGTGAATTGAAGGACAAATCCTGATCAAAAATAACTCCAAGGTTCCTCACAGAGCTATTAAGAGAAAGAGTAACTGCATCCAAACTGAAAGTTTGATTTGGAAAGGAATTTCTAAGGTTTTTTGGACCAACAAGAATGACTTCAGTCTTATCTGAATTTAATAGCAGGAAATTACAAGTCATCCAAACTTTGATTTCCTTAAGACAGGCTTCTAACTTGGCTAATTGATTAGTATCATCTGGCTTCATTGACAGGTATAATTGTGTGTCATCTGCATAACAGTGAAAATGTATACAGTGCTTTCTAATAATGTTGCCTAACGGAAGCATATATAAACTAAAAAGAGTAGGGCCAAGCACAGATCCCTGTGGAACTCCATGACTAAGCTTGGAGCTGAGAGAAAACTCATCATTTACATGAACAAACTGGAACCTATCAGATAAATAAGATCTAAACCACTGCAACGAAGTTCCATTAAGTCCAACATAGTGTTCTAATCTATCAAGTAGAATATTATGATCAATAGTATCAAAAGCTGCACTAAGATCTAAAAGGACAAGTACAGAAACTAGTCCATTATCAGATGCAATGAGGAGGTCGTTAGTGACCTTCGCTAAGGCTGTTTCAGTGCTATGATGGATTCTAAACCCAGATTGAAACTCCTCAAATAAACCATTTCCCTGCAGGTGGTCAAATAATTGCATAGCAACAACTCTTTCTAAGATTTTTGAAATGAAAGGGAGATTAGAGATTGGTCTATAGTTAGCTAAAGCTCCTGGATCTAGCGTTGGCTTTTTGAGTAAGGGTTTAATTACAGCCGTTTTAAAAGCCTGCGGTACATGGCCTAAAGTTAATGAAGAATTGATTATATGAAGAATAAAGCTACCAATAAGTGGGAAGACTTCTTTAAATAACCTAGTAGGAATAGGGTCTAAAAGACAAGTTGAAGGTTTGGATGAGGAAACTATTTTGTCTAACTCACAAAGGTCGATTGGAGTAAACTCATCAAGACAGACATCAATAGAAGGAGTTGTAGTAGTTACAGTATTTAAGTTAACTGTGGGAAGAATCTGATTGATTTTATCTCTGATGGATGAAATTTTATTATTGAAAAAGTTCATAAAGTCCTGACTAGTAAGCTCTAAGGGGATGCTAGGATTGACAGAGTCCTGACTCTTTGTCAACCTGGCTACAGTACTGAAAAGAAACCTGGGATTATTCTTGTTCTCTTCTATTAATGCAGAGTAATAACTCGTTCTAGCTTTTCTAAGAGATTTTTTATAAATTAAAAGATGATTTCTCCAAGCTAAATAGATTTCATCTAAATTAGTAGAGCGCCATTTTCTTTCTAATTGACGAGTCTTCTGTTTTAAGCTACGAGTTTCTGTGTTGAACCAAGGAGTTAAAAATCTCTGATTAGACTTTTTCTTTTTTAAGGGGGCCACCAAGTCTAGAGCCTGATGCAGAGAAGCTGAAACACTATCCACCATGTTATCAATTACAGAAGGAGCAAGCTGTCTATAGCTTATTTCCGTTGTGTTGACACATGGCATAGAGGAAACAATCTGCATAAATTTGGAAACAGCATCATCTGAGAGGCATCTACTGTGATAATATTTTTCTTTAGGAGCCAAATAGTCAGAAATAGTAAAATCAAAGGTTAACAGACAATGGTCTGACAGTACAGGGTTATGAGGAAACACTACCAGATTTTCTATTTCTATGCCATATGTCAGAACAAGGTCCAATGTATGGTGGAGGTAATGAGTAGAATTTCCTACTTTCTGAGAAAACCCAATTGAGTCTAATATTGAATTAAATGCCACATTAAGGCAGTCACTATCTACATCCACATGTATATTAAAGTCCCCTACTATAATTATTCTATCAGATTTCAGCACTAAATCAGCTAAGAAGTCAGGAAATTCGGATAAAAATTCTGAATAGGTTGATGGGGGACGATAAACTATGGCAAATAAAATTGGGTTTAACCTGGAATTGCTAAAGTGTCCAATGCTGAGGACCAGGCCCTCAAAGGAATTATAACATGTTTTTTGCTTTACATTAACTAGTAATTTGGAATGGTAAATTGATGCTACTCCTCCTCCACGACCAGAACTTCTGGGATTTTGACAGTTTAAATAACCAGAGGGAGTTGATTCATTTAAACCAACATAATCCTCTTGTCCTAACCAAGTCTCTGTAAGGGAAATTAAATCAATCTGATGATCAATTAACAGATCATGGACTAACAGAGACTTGGGAGTTAGAGACCTAATATTTAATAAACCACATTTAATTTTTAAATTATGAGGAGGAACAGAGGCCAAATCATTCAATTTAGAGGCTTTATGTTTAATTTGAGTTTTACCAATATTTTGCTTTATCACTTTGGGATGCTTATACATTATATTTTTATTTACTTTGGAGGGAGCAGACAACGATTCTCTGATGGGGAAGACAGGGGCTAAGCTGAGGGGTGGCGGATGAAGAGGAGCTGCAGAGAGGCGTGTAAGACTGCGACTCTGCTTCCTGGTCCCAACTCTGAGTAGTCAGGGTTTTGGAAATTTGGATAAAAAAGATGCCAGATTGTTAGATAAATGAGAAGCACCATCCAAAGTGGGATGAATGCTGTCTCGTCTCATAAGACCAGGTTTTCCCCAAAAAGAGCTCCAATTGTCAATGTAGCCCACGTCATTTTTAGGACACCACACAGACAGCCAGCGGTTCAAGGATGACGAGCGACTAAACATGTCATCACTGGTCAGATTGGGGAGGGGCCCAGAGAATACTACAGTGGCAGACATCGTTTTTGCAAAGTCACACACCGATTCTACATTAAGTTTCGTGACTTCCGACTGCCGGAGACGGATGTCATTAATGCCGGCGTGAATAACAATTGTGGAATATTTACAGTTACTTTTAGCCAGCATTTTCAAATTTGACTCGATGTCGCCTGCTCTGGCCCCAGGAATGCATGTGACTATGGCCGCTGGAGTCTCTAGGTTCACGTTTCTGACTACAGAGTCGCCAATGATCAGAGTTTTTTCCTCAGCGGGTGTGTCGCTGAGCGGGGAAAAACGATTAGAAACGTGAACAGGTTGGTGGTGAACCGGGGCTTTGCGACTAGGCTTCCTTCTCACCGTCACCCACCCAGTCTCCTCGCTGCAGAGGAGAGCCGGGGAACCGGTGACAGGGGGACCTAAGCTAGCTAGCTCCGCTGCAGCTAAGGGGCGTCCGTCGAGATTAACTGGCGCAGACGGTGTTTCAATGCAGCGGAGCCGGGATTCCAAATCAGACAACCTCGCCTCGAGCGCCTCAAAAAGACAACATTTATTACATTTACCGTTATCACTAAAAGAGGCAGAGGTGTAGCTAAACATCTGACAGAGAGAGCACACCAGAGGAGGAGAGGAAAGAGAGCTAGTAGCCATAGCTAGTGGCTCGAGAGCTGGAGAGCAAACCACACAGGCAGACAGCAAAACAGGAAGTGACGATACGTTACCACAAGGAAGTGACGATGTCCCAGGTGACGGCTCCCACGACGCACGACCTGGGTAGGATGGTGTGGACCGTGTCCTCTGACTCCTCAGGGGCGAATTGCCTAGAGAGGGCGTCGGGCAGGCCGTTCTTGGAGCCAGGCCTGAACGTGATGGTAAATTGAAACCTGGCGAAGAACAAGGACCAGCGCGCCTGGCGGGCGTTCAGGCGCCTGGCAGATCTAAGGCACTCCAAGTTCTTGTGGTCCGTCAGGACCACGAACGGCAGGTCCGCCCCCTCTAGCCAGTGACGCCACTCCTGTAGTGCGAGCTTGATGGCGAGGAGCTCTCTGTCACCCACGTCGTAATTCCTCTCCGCCGGGGACAAGCGCCGGGAGAAGAAGGCGCAGGGCCGTTTGATACCGTCGTCTGGCGACCGCTGGGATGGCACCGCCCCCACTCCTGTGTCCGAAGCGTCCACTTCCACGATGCACTGCAGCGCAGGGTTGACTTGGCTAAGGACCCGGGAGGAGGAGAACTCCGCCTTCAGTGCCTGAAAAGCAGCTGCAGCCTCTTCGGTCCACCGGAACGGGACCTTAGGGGACGTGAGGCGGGTCAGCGGACCGACGATGGTGCCAAAATTTGGGACGAAGCGGCGGTAGAAGTTCGCAAACCCAACGAACTGTTGCACCTGCTTCCTTGATGCAGGTGTAGGCCATTCCACCACCACCTTCACCTTCTCTGGGTCCGGAAGCACCTGGTCGTGTGAGATGATGAACCCAAGGAAGGATGTTGTCTTTGCGTAAAATTCACACTTCTCGGCCTTGTATAACCGGTTCTCCAGCAGTCTTTGGAGGACCCGCCTCACGTGGACCTGGTGCTCGTCCCTGGACTTGGAGAAGATGAGTATGTCATCCAGGTAGACAAACACAAAAAGGCCGATGAAATCCCGGAGGACGTCGTTGATGAGGCGCTGAAAGACGGCTGGAGCGTTGGTCAACCCGAACGGCATCACCAGGTATTCGAAGTGGCCGTTCGGGGTACGGAAGGCTGTTTTCCACTCATCTGCGTAGATCCAGCTTGGTGAACCAAGTCGCCCCCTGGAGGGAGTGGAAAGCGGTGTCCATGAGGGGCAGGGTGTAACGATCCTTCTCCGTTATGTCATTAAGGGCACGATAGTCAATGCAAGGACAGAGGGATCTGTCCTTCTTACCAACGAAGAAGAATCCTGCCCCCACAGGTGATGACAATGGGCGGATAATCCCAGCACTCAGCGACTCCTTGAGGTATGAGTTCATTGTCTCCTTCTCCGGCGCCGATAGACTGTAGAGTCGTCCAGAAGGTAAGGGCGCCCCCTGGCGGAGATTGATTGCGCAGTCATAGGGCCGATGAGGAGGGAGAGACATCGCCTTGGATTTGCTGAATACCATACCCAGGTCGTGAAATTCCAGTGGCACCAGGGACAGGTCCGGGGGTGCAGCGTCCGTAGGAGGGGGAGAAGCGGATGGAGAGCAGGCAGCGGACTGAAGACAGGTGTCCATGCAGAACATACTCCATGCCGACACCCCGGCGGACTTCCAATCCAGAACGGGGTTGTGGAGGCATAGCCAGGGATACCCCAGGATGACGGGCGACACAGAGTTGGGCAGGACGTAAAAGGTTATCTCCTCCCGGTGGTTTCCAGAGATAATAACCGGGATGGGGACGGTCTGGTGCATAACTCTCCCAAGGGAGGCTCGAGAGAGGTTGACCAGGGAGATAGGGTTCCTGAGTGCCTGACAGCGGATGCCCAATCGGGTTGCCAGGCTTTGTGAAATAAAGCTGCCTTCCGTGCCCGAATCCACCAGTGCGTGGGTAAGATGCCCAGTGGGGTTGTGGCAGAAACAGATGGGCAGCTTCAATTGTGTGAGGGGACTTAACCGATTGACGTCCGCGAGGCCCCCTACAGTGACTCGCGGACCCCGCCGTTTGGCTTCTGTGGACAAAGCTCTACCGTGTGTTGACTATCTCCGCAATACATACAGAGATTTAACTCACGGCGGCGTTGTCTCTCCGCCGGAGAGAGCTTTGTCCAGCCCGTCACCATCGGCTCTGACTCCTCGGGGCGCGATGGTGGCGGCGTCGCCAGGGGGCGAGCTTGGGGCAGGCTCCACGAGGCTCCACGAGGGCGAGAAGAAGACGACTTCCGTTCCGAGGAGCGCTCGCGCAGCCTGTTGTCCAAACTGATGGCAAGGGATGTTAGCTCCGCTAGCGTCTCAGGGATATCCCGCCCAGCCAGTTCATCCCTCAGATCATCATTGAAACTGCGGAGGAAAAGGCCGCAGAGGGAGCGTTCCTCCCAGCCTAATTCCTCCGCCGCTACCCGGAAGTCGACCGCGTAGTCCGCTGCCAACCGGCTTCCCTGCTGGAGGGCGAGAAGCCGATCGACCTGGACCGTCTCGGTACGCGAATGGTCAAAGACTTCCAGGAAGCGTCTCACGAATTGGTCATATGTGAGGGTGGCATAACTGGGCCTCGCCATTATGGCGTAGGTCCAAGTTAATGCTCGCCCCTCCAGGAGATTTCCGATATAACCAATCCGGCTATGATCTGAGGGAAAGTCTCCGGGCACACGATGGAACACGGACTCACATTGCATTATGAACCCCCGCGCTCCGCCGAGCTTTCTGCTAAAGCGGGCGGGGGTCGGAATGGGCGTGAGCCGAGTCGGTGCCGCCGGAGCCTGCTGGACGGCCGCTGGAGCAGCAGGAGCCGCGCCACCCTGACGAGCCGGGGGGAACGGCTGTTGGGGGTCCAAGCGGTCCAATCGGTTATTTATATTTATTAATTGATTGAGGATCACCTGTTGCTGATAAGCTATCTGATCCACCCGAGCCTCGAGAGTGGTAAGCCGGTGTGCGAGCCCGCCGTCTGCCGAGCCGCTCTGCTGAAGCCGTACTGACATAACGCACGGCTCAGGAGACGCACACACACAGGCTCAGAGTAGTTCAAATAGTTTATTAACAACAGGAGTGTATGAATGTGTGTCTGCGGGATGTAAATGTGTTGATGGCGGCGTCTGCTTCGGGCACAGAGGCAGGAGGCCGTACAGCCGGACAACCCTATGGGAAAAGCACAAGGAGAAGGGTGATGGGCACACACCAACACAGGAGATATAAGAGCGAGAGAGGAGCTTACTTGGAGAGGACAGATGACTGGCACAACAAGGGACAAGGTCCGGTAGACAGCCACCTGGAGAACCCGGTGCAGCAGCGAGGAACAGGCGATGGAGAGGCGTCGTCCGCCGCCGGGGAATCCACCTGTGCACAGGGGAGCAGACTAGGAAGGAAAAGGAGGTAAGGTCTTCTTACCAGAGTAATCAGCTGAGGGTGAAGGAACTCACAGCAATGCATGGGGAAGTCTGACGGCTTCAGGCCGAAGCTTAGGGCGAGGCGGCTTATATCCCTCGCCGCTGATGATGTGCAGGTGTGTGTGCAGGTGGCGCCGCTGATGAGCGGCGCGGCGTGACAGGAGGCTTTCAAAGCTTTTATTAGGGGGTATATTATTAGTTATACAGGTTCAAAATCTAAGAAGACTCGAGAGGAGAGAGTCTGATTGGAATGTAAAATAAAAATTCTTCAAGAAAAAGTGTATGCAGGAAGTAACCCACAGTTAGAGAATGAATTACTGATTCTGAGAGCTGAATATGACAAAAAATCAGCGAATAGAGCTGCCTCGAGTCTTCTAAGATTGAAGCAAACTTTTTATGAACAAGGTGAAAAATCAGGAAAATTATTGGCATGGCAGATTAAACAGAATTTAAAACACCAATTACCAGTATTATAAGTAACGGACAGGCAGTTAGAGATCCTTTAGGAATCAATAGTGCCTTTAGAGATTATTATGAAAAACTATATGATACAAAAAAATGAAACTGACTTAACAAAACTAAATGGGTTTTTGGGTGGATTATCTATACCGTGTATTCCAAATGAAAACAGGGAGATACTGGAGTCTAAAATTAGTCAAGAAGAAGTTGGGCAAGCCATTGATAATATGAAATCAGGAAAAAGAGCAGGACCAGATGGTCTTCCAGTTGACCTCTATAAAAAATTTAAGAATAAATTAATAAAACCACTTTTGGAAATGGTTTTAGAAGCATTCCAAAATAGTAATTTACCACCATACATGAATAATGCCTTAATTATACTGTTGCCAAAACCAGGTAAACCCCCTAATAAATGTGAAAACATGAGACCAATAAGCCTATTAAATGCTGACCTTAAGATAATCTGTAAAATTTTAGCAAGACGACTACAACAAATATTACCAAATATTATTAACCGAGATCAGAATGGCTTTATAATGGGAAGACAAGGCTTCCATAATGTAAGAAGACTATTTAATATTATTTATTCCAATAAAGAAGCACCGGATACAGCTCTCCTATCAATGGACACCGAAAAGGCCTTTGATAGGATCGAATGGCCCTATCTTTTTGAAGTCCGACAAAGGTTTGGACTTGGAAATAATTTCATAAAATGGGTTCAGATAATATACAATAATGCTACAGCAGAAATCCTAACAAACAGCAATATCTCAAAATCAATAAAAATCAATAGAGTATGTCGACAAGGCTGTCCACTTTCACCCTTATTGTTTACTATGGCAATTGAACCTTTAGTGATGGCAGTACGTTTACATCCACAAATATATGGAATTAAAGTAGGACCAACAGAACATGAAATCTCCCTGTATGCCGATGACATAATTTTGTTTATGTCGAAATTTAAAAAATCAATTCCAACCTTGTTAAGTTTAATAAAGAACTTTGGGGAAATATCAGGATATAAAATAAATAAAACAAAATCTTCAATATTAATGCTAAATGAGACCCAGAGAAATCACCCAGCTCCTGAGGTAAATCAATTCAATGTTGTAAATCAGTTTAAATATTTAGGAATTCAAATTTTGCCTAAGCTAGAATCAGTCGCCAGTGCCAACTATGAAGCCTTAATGACAGATATTAATGAGTTACTTCAGAGATGGATGTCACTACCAATGTCGATGATCGGGAGAATTAATATACTTAAAAGTAATATCTTACCAAAAATACTTTATTTATTTCAATACATTCCTTTACCACCACCTTCAGATCTATTCTCAAGAATTAAAAAAAAGTTAGTGGAATTTATATGGAACAATAGGAAGGCTAGATTACGTTTGTCCTTACTATATTTACCATTTGATTGTGGAGGTCTGATATGTCCAAACGTTATGTTGTATTACTGGTCAGCACAACTGAGGTCTATGACATATTATTTTTCATCAAATGATCTCCCTCACTGGACTGAAATGGAATCATACAATTTACCTTTATCTCTTCCCTTATTCATATACTCAGACTCGGCTAAAAAATTACAGAAACAAGTTAAAAATCCAATTGTAAAGCACATGATCAAAATATGGTGTGAAACCAAAAAGTATTTAAAAGAACCACACTTATCGTCACAATTTAGCCCAATATGGGGTAATCAATATTTTACACCAGGGAGAGCGGATGCTGTATTTAAAGTATGGAATTTAAAAGGGATTTAAAAGATTCAAGACTTATATTTGTCACGTTCAGATAACATAATGTCTTTTGAAGAACTGAGGATCAAATTCAATCTTAATAGAACACATTTTTTTAAATATCTTCAGCTTAGGAATTTTATTCGATCAAATCAAAATAATGCTCTCACCCGACCTACTTATTCATCCTTGGAAAAAATTTTGACGAAAGATAGTAAGAGAAAGGGTATTATTTCAGAGTTTTATAACTCATTGACACTATTCTCAAGTGAAAACTCACAGAAAAGACTGAATTATTGGAAAGAAGACCTGCAAATTGAAATTTCAGAGGAACAATGGGAATTGGCTTGTACAGAAGCTCAAACCAAATCAATAAATGTACGTCTTAAATTGATACATTTTAAATGGTTAATGCGGATGTATGTTACACCAGTGGAGTTAAATAGATATAACAAAAACATACCAGATACATGCACAAAATGTATGGAAAGTAAAGGAACCCTATTTCACTGTTTATGGGAATGTAGAAAAATCAGAATGTTTTGGGAAGAGGTGAGGGTAACAATTGAAAAAATAATTTCAAAACAATTCACATTGAACCCTAAACTGTTTTTGTTGGGTCTGTATCCAGAAAAGCATAACTTTAATAAGTGTGAAAGAGCATTCATAGACCTTAGTTTGCTTAATGCCAAAAAATGTATTGCACTAATGTGGAAAAAGATTCATAGACCAGATGTGACTCAGTGGTTAAGACAGATATTAACAAACCTTCCACTAGAAAGAATAACATACATACTGAAATCAAAGGAAAATGTGTTTGAGAATATATGGAGACCTTTCATTGATTATGTAAAGAAATTAAACATAACTTCTGAAGAAGAAGGTGAATGATGTGTGTGGACCTTGCAAATTCCAAACTGGTGAATGTATAATATGTATACTTATGTAATAGATTACCTAGACTAAACGGAGGAGCATTGTTGATGACTTGCCTTTGTTAGTGGTTGTTGGTGTTTTTAGTACATTTTTTTTTGTAGTTAGTGTTTTTTTTAATTACTTTAGTGTTAGTGTTTGATTGTTTGTGCCATGTTTGTAAAAAAAAAAAAAAAGGGTTCAATAAAAAATGAGGGGTAATGAACAAACATTACAGTTTGAGCGTTGTATTGAACATGACTCCAAATTTCCGTGCCACAGAAACGTATCTGCTCAAGGTTTCAAGTAAGTATTCAGCTTGTACCAAAAGCCAGTTTAGAAAGCTTGGAATCAGTCCGCCAAGGTCTCCGCCTTTGGCCGCCACCTAATCCACATAGCACTGGACCCCCATGATCCCTCCTGCAGGTGGTGAGCCCACTGTTGGGCGGACCCATGTAACTCCTTCGGGCTGAGCCCGGTCGGGTCCCATGGGTGGAAACCTGGCCACCAGACGCTAGCCTTCGAGCCCCTCCCCCAGGCCTGGCTCCAGGGTGGGGCCCCGGTAACCCCATACCGGGCGGGGTATACTGAATCCTTGATATACAATTTATCATGAGAGTCTGTTCGATCGTTCTTAGTCTGGCCCTTCACCCAGGACCAGTTTGTCTTGGGTGACCCTATCAGAGGCAAATTGCCCCGGACAACATAGCTCCTGGGATCACTGGGGCACGCAAATCACCCCACCACGATAAGGTGACGATCCATGATGAGGCCATGGAGCAAGACTTTCGGTCGGCCTCGAAGAGATTCTGGCAAACTGTCCGGCGACTGAGGAGGGGAAAGCAGCTCCCCGTCCACACTGTGTATGGTGCGGATGGGACACTGTTGACTTCGACCGGGGATATCGTCGGGCGGTGGAAGGAATACTTCGAGGATCTCCTCAATCCCACTGATACGCCTTCCACGGAGGAAGCAGGGTTTGGGGACGAGGGGGATGACTCGCCTATCACAGGGGCTGAGGTCGCCAAGGTGGTTAAAAACTTCCTTGGTGGTCGGGCGCCGGGGGTGGACGAGATTCTCCCTGAGTACCTCAAGGCCCTAGATGTTGTTGGGCTGTCACGGTTGACACGCCTCTGCAACATTGCGTGGAGGTCGGGGGCAGTGCCTTTGGCATGGCAAACCGGGGTGGTGGTTCCTCTCTTCAAAAAAGGGGACCGGAGGGTGTGCTCCAACTTTAGAGGGATCACACTCCTATGCCTCCCTGGGAAGGTCTATGCCAAGGTACTGGAGAGGAGATTCCGGCCGTTGGTTGAACCTCGGATTCAGGAGGAGCAATGTGGTTTTCGTCCTGGCCGTGGTACATCGGACCAGCTCTTTACCCTCTCGAGAATCCTTGAGGGTTCGTGGGAGTTTGCCCAACCAGCTTGCATGTGTTTTGTGGACTTGGAGAAGGCATTTGACCGCGTCCCTCGTGGATTTTTGTGGGGGGTGCTTCAGGAGTATAGGGTATCGTGCTTGTTGTTACGAGCTATTCGGTCTCTGTATGACCGTTGTGAGAGTTTGGTTTGTATTGCCAACACTCGGTCGGATTCATTCCCAGTGAGAGTTGGACTCCGCCAGGGCTGCCCTTTGTCACCGATCCTGTTCATAATTTTTATTGACAGGATTTCTAGGCGCAGCCAGGGAATGGAGAGTGTCATGCTTGGTGACCACAGGATCTCATCTCTGTTGTTTGCAGATGATGTTGTCCTGTTGGCTTCATCCAGCAATGACATACAGCTCTTGCTGGGACGGTTTGCCGCTGAGTGTGAAGCGGCTGGGATGAGAATCAGCACCTCCAAGTCCGAGTCCATGGTCCTCAGCCGGAAAAAGGTGGATTGTCCTCTCTGGGTTGGGGACAGGCTCCTGCCCCAAGTGGAGGAGTTTAAGTATCTTGGGGTCTTGTTCACGAGTGAGGGGAAAATGGAGCGAGAGATCAACAGGCGGATTGGAGCAGCATCTGCAGTGATGCGGACGTTGTGCCGGTCTGTTGTGGTGAAGAGGGAGCTTAGTTCTAAGGCAAAGCTGTCAATTCACCAGTCAATCTACATTCCTACTCTCACCTATGGTCACGAGCTTTGGGTAATGACCGAAAGAACACGATCGCGGATACAAGCGGCTGAAATGAGCTTTGAAATGAGCTTTCTCCGTAGGATTGTTGGACTCACCCTCAGAGATAGGGTGAGGAACTCAGACATCCGGGAGAGGCTCAGAGTAGAACCGTTGCTCCTCCACATTGAAAGGAGTCAGTTGAAGTGGTATGGGCATCTGATTAGGATGCCTCCTGGACGCCTCCCTCTTGAGGTGTTTCAGGCACGTCCCACTGGGAGGAGACCCCGGGGCAGACCCAGGACTCGGTGGAGAGACTATGTCTCCCAGCTGGTATTGGAACGCCTTGGTATCGTCTCTGAAGAACTGGAGCAGGTGGCGAGGGAGAGGGAAGTCTGGGCTTCTCTGCTTGAACTGCTGCCTCCGGAAAGGCGGTAGAAGATGGATGGATGGATGGATGGATTCAGCTGGTATATTGACTGATTATTAATTGTGATTATTTAGTAAACCAGTGGATGACTATAAGGATTTAAGATACTACATTTAACACATACCGTATAAATATAAAGGATAAATAAACAAATAAATATACTATAGTGCAGACATTATTTGTCAACTATTTTGCATAATTTTCATAAAAAAATTAAAATTGTTTTTTTCACAATTACCTCTCTTTCATTCTGTAAGGCTAGTGCCTGCAAGATATTTAGATCAGACAATTGATTCCTTCTGTTCCTTGGCCTTGATGATAAAATTATTCTTAAAATAAAAAGTCTGAATCCCATAATACTAAGCAGCATGTTTGTCATACACTGTTGTCAAGGTAGGGTGACATGTCATAAAGTGTCCCATTCCTTTTATACCATTTCAAGCCCTTGCATACTTGCACACTCACACACTACTAATGGCTGCCGCCTAAGTCTACAAGGGCTCAGGGTTTGAGGGCTTAGGGAGGAAACTGAGATTTGGCCACAGTGTTGGTCCCAAGCCCGGGTAACTGGGGAGGGTTGTGTCAGGAAGTGCATCCGACATAAAACCTTTGCCAAATGAAACATGCGGATCATGACGAATGAGGATTCTTTCACACCTAAATTTGTTTAATTTGGTCCGAATCAGGTCACAAGTTTACTTTGTATCATTTTCTCCTTGGTTCGGTCCCCTTTCACACAGGGAAAAATTCAAGCAGACCAAACTGCGTCATGTTAAGTCCCGCGACACTTACATCAGAACGTTCTCTGTTCTTATTGGTCAGATTTTTTTGCCGCAAGAACAGGAAAGGTAAATACAGGAAGTAGGATGACTACTGTGTATTTTTGCATTTCTGGGGAGAAAATAATGCAAATCGTAACATAATCTACAGGGGGTTTTCATCACCCTGGTTATCATTTATTACATATATATATACGTTACTTCTAGCAAATCATACAGTTTGAAAATGAAGCACTGTTACTGATGGGAAATAAAATATTAACATTCATTAATCCTCCAGAACTGTAACGTGCTCAGCCACAGATATTTTCAAAGATCTATCAGGTATGTACAGTGACATAAAATGTTTTACCATTTGCTGCTGGTCCTGTTTTAGTCTGGTCGCTTTCTCACCTGCCGGATCACACCAGAGTTCGCCATTTGATTCAAACCGAGACCACCTCTTTCAGGTGGTCTCGGTACGGTTGTTTTGGTACGCACTTGAGTGCGATTACCGCGTTCTCACCAGACAAAACGAACCGCATTAATGGAGAAAACGAACTTGTAGAAGATCTGTGTGGAACTGTGGAAGATCATGGCGAAGTTCGGCTGCCCGGACAAGTTCATCAGCATGGTGCGCCAGTTCCACGACGGTATGCTTGCTTGAGTACTGGACGATGGAGACTCCTCCGATGGTTTCCCAGTCACCAGCGGGGTCAAGAAGGACTGTGTACTCGCGCCCAAACTTTTCAGCATGATGTTCACAGCCATGCTGTCTGATGCCTTCTGCGACAATGAAGAAACCGCCATCAGGATTAGGAACAGGATGGATGGCAGGCTCTTCAACCTGTGGAGGGTCCAAGCCAAAACCAGGGTGGAAGGAGACTCAGTGCGTTACTTTCTGTTCAGAATCAGAATCAGAATCAGAATAAACTTTATTGCCAAGCATGTAAAAAACACACGAGGAACTTGACTTGACATTGGTGCGCATGCGCGCGACACAACGACACGGCAGCCATAATAGGCGCCTCATCAAACAGAGATAGATAAGAAGGGAGGGGAAGGGAGGGAACGACACAAGGGGGGAGGAGAAAAAAAACTTCGTTATCAGAATACAGCTTATTTTTAAGCAGATTATGATTACAATGAAAAAAAATCTCTCAATAGCACAGAGCAACAACTCAGAATTTCACAAGACACAAGAGAGCAGTGTACAGTATATCTTTAATCAGTTCATGAATCAATGTGTGTGCGGTGTTGAGCAGTGTTGATGATAATAAGAGAGACCCAAGGACCCTTGGCAGAAGATGTTTTGTCTGTCTGGCGCCCAGTCTTATCTGGCGCTGCAGCTGGCTGTCCAAGGCCTTGTGCTCATGATTTTGAAAAAACACAGTCTGCAGACAGCCAGGAGGAATTTTCATGGGGAATAATAATGCCAAATAGGACTGATCACAGAGAAGACTTGTATTTCTTCTGTAGATTCAGTACATTAATCCTTCATTGCGCAGCTTTGAATTCGTCGTGGAAAGACCTGAGCGAACCCATGATGTAATCCACCTTACGAGACAGTTCTCCAGTAGTCGCTATCAGGGTCTTCTCCAGTTTCTCAATTTGTTGGATGCACCTCGCCTGGCCAGCATTTTGATAGGTTGAATCCATCTTCAGCAATTTGCGGTAAACCAAGACAATTCCCGTCCCAATCAGAATTATCCCAATCACCAAGATTACGAAGATAAACAAATCTTCAATATCTTCGATAGAGAGATTAGAGAGACACAGCATTTTCCAATTACCTGTGTCACATAGATAGCCCACTGGAGCCGTTCCAGCGGGGCAGACAGCTTCCCCCGGAGCACTTTTCCTTGTTGAAAAAATAGTGTCAATTGTGTTCAAAGCCCAGCTTATTAACTCCATAATTTCTTTTCGGCGGTCGCAGTTAGACGCAGACAGACAACAGCAAGCTGGGATCCAGTAGTAGGAGGGGAGGAAAAGTCAGCAGGAGAGAAGAAAAAAGCGTCTGCTCTCTTGGGAGGGAGTTCGCAGACAACTGCACACTCAACGCCGCTACAGAGGCCCAGATGCAGTAGATGAACTGCATGAACTGCTTCTCCACTGCTTGCAACAACTTTGGGCTCACATTCAGTATGAAGAAAACTGAGGTCCTGCACCAGCCCACACCCTAGAAGGCTTACGTGGAACCAGCCATCACTGTCGACGGGGAGACCCTCAAGGCTGTCGACAAGTTTACGTACCTCGGCAGCACACTCTCAAGGTCTGTCAACATCGACAACGAGGTCGAATCGCGCATTACCAAGGCAAGCTCAGCATTCAGATGGCTACGTGCAGCAGTGTGGGAAAGGAGAGGCATCAGGCTGACCGCAAAACTGAAGGTGTACAAGGCAGTTGTCCTGCCTTCCCTACTGTATGCCTGCGAGACCTGGAAAGTCTACGAGCGCCATGCCAGAAAGCTAAACCGCTTCCACCTGAACTGCCTCAGAAAGCTCCTGAAGATCACCTGGCAGGACAAAATCCCTGACACAGAGGTCTTCTCCCAAGCTGAGCTGCCTAGCATCCACACCCTGCTCAAGAGAGCCCAGAACAGAGAGCTGAGGAGAGCTAAATCTGTGTATTCTGAGAGACTCCAGCAGCAGTTCACTGCTAATGACTCAGCTTCTGTGTGGAGAGGACTGAGGCAAATCACCAACTATCAGCCTCAGGCTTCTAAAGGTCAGGATGACAAAGCCCTTTGTCAAAAACTGTCCCAGCATTACGCCCGTTTTGACACCTCGTCAGCTGTGTCCAACTCACCCACTCCACCCAGCTCCACTGCCTCCTCAGCCCCTAATTCATCAAAAGCGGCCCCCCCCTCCTCCTCCTCCTCCTCCTCCTCCCCCCCTGCCCTTGTCATCAGTGAGCAGGATGTGCACAGACAGTTCTCCAGACTGAACCCGCGCAAGGCCCCCGGGCCGGACGGTGTGTCTCCCTCCACCCTAAGACACTGTGCGAAAGAGCTGGCTCCTGTCTTCACAGACATTTTTAACACCTCCCTTAAGCAATGTCACGTGCCGACCTGCCTCAAATCCTCCACCATCATCCCTGTCCCCAAGAAGCCACGGATTACTGGACTTAACGACTACAGACCTGTAGCGCTCACCTCTGTAGTCATGAAGTCCTTTGAGCGCCTGGTCCTGTCTCACCTCAAGTCCATCACCACACCCCTCCTAGACCCGCTGCAGTTTGCCTACCGTGCTAACAGGTCTGTGGACGACGCAGTCAACCTGGCCCTCCACTCCATCCTGCAGCACCTGGACTCCCCGGGAACCTACGCCAGGATTCTGTTTGTGGACTTCAGCTCCGCATTCAACACCATCCGCCCCGATCTGCTCCAGGACAAGCTGTCCCTGCTCAACGTGCCTGACTCCCTCTGCAGGTGGATCACCGACTTCCTGACGGACCGGAGGCAGCATGTGCGGCTGGGGAAGTCTGTCTCGGACCCTGTTAGCATCAGCATAGGATCACCCCAGTGCTGTGTACTTTCCCCCCTACTCTTCTCCCTTTATACCAACTCCTGCACCTCCTCCCACCAGTCTGTTAAGCTGATTAAGTTTGCGGACGACACCACCCTCATCGGGCTCATCTCCAACGGTGACGAGTCCGTCTACAGGAAAGAGGTGGCCCAGCTGGTGTCCTGGTGCAGCCATAACAACCTGCAGCTGAACGCTCTGAAGACAGCGGCGATGATTGTGGACTTCAGGAAAGTCACAACCCCCCTGCCCCCCCTCACCATCACAGGCTCTCCCATCACCATTGCAGATTCCTTCCGCTTCTTGGGCACCACCATCACCCGGGACCTCAAATGGGAGCCAACCATCAGCTCCCTCATCAAAAAGGCCCAGCAGAGGATGTTCTTTCTGCGGCAGCTGAGGAAGCTCAAGCTACCCACCAAGATGTTAGTGCAGTTCTACACGGCCATCATCGAGTCCATCCTCACCTCCTCCATAACTGTGTGGTATGCAGGAGCCACTGCCAGGGACAGACTAAGGCTGCAGCGCGTCGTGCGCACTGCTGAGAAGGTGATCGGCTGCAAGCTCCCATCTCTCCAGGACCTGTACATGTCCAGGACCCGGAGGCGTGCAGGCCGGATCATAGCCGATCCTTCACACCCTGGTCACGTACTGTTTGCCCCCCTCCCCTCAGGTAGAAGACTTCGGTCCATTCGGACTAAAACCTCCCGGCACATGAACAGCTTTTTCCCCTCTGCCATCAGACTGCTGAACATTAAGTGACTTATTGACTCTCGTGCACTACGTACAGCAGCTCAACCAGACTCATGTCATTCATCACTGTTTTTTCTGTTGCATTATCAACTGCACTGTGGTACCCCATATTATCTTACTTGCTAATTTTTTTAAAACTGCCTTGACTAGTACTACTCATTATTACTTTTATTATTATTATCATTATTACTTATTTTTCTACACTTATTGCACGTTTTTAGTCCTTTAGTTTTTTAGTTTATCTCTTTATCTCATCATGTTTTTAATGTTGCAGCATGGCACCGAGACAAATTCCTAGTTTGTGTACTACATGAACAATGGCAATAAATCTGATTCTGATTCTGATTCTGATTCTGATTAGGTGGGCTGGCCACCTTGTTCGTATGCCTGACTCACACCTATCAAAGAGACTGTTCTCTGGTAAACTAGCAGAGGGAAAGCGCTCTCAAGGTGGTCAGAAGAAACGCTACAAAGACGCTCTTAAGGCCTCCCTGAAGAGCTTTGACATCAGTCCTTACACCTGGAAGACCCTAGCACTAGACCGACCAGACTGGCATAGCCATACCAGCAAAGGTGCTGCCTCCTTTGAGCTAAACAGGATTGCCAAGGCCCAGAGAAAACGTGAGCTTTGCAAGTCCAGAGCCACCCCTGTATCTTCTACCTGCGCAGACCACCTGTGCCCGACCTGTGGCTGAGCTTTCCGTACCCGCATCGGACTGATCAGCCACAGCCGGACACACCACACCCAGTCCTCTTCCCTGTGATGTCCTTGGTCATCGTTGAGAACAATGGATGAACAACAACATTTTCAGCTTATTACCTCCACCAAGGGAGAATGGAAGTAATGTTTTTAGTGGTGTTGGTTTGTTCGCAACATAACTCAAAAAGTTGTGAACGGATATTGATGAAATTTTCAGGAAGGGTGTGTGATGGCACGGGGACAGATGATTAGATTTTGGTCGTGATTCAGATCACGATGTGGATGCAGGAAATTTTTTGAATATTTCATATATTAATCTGACGCTTTTCATGTTCTGCCCCTTTAAGGCGTGTCCACTCAGTTACGTACATGATCATGCTATAGGGCCACGCACCTCTGCAACCCGGAAGCCAAACACTGCAGAAAAAGTATTAGGGGCATGTCCACCAAACTCGTTTTTCTGCTGTGGGCGACTGTTTTCTATTGATTCTCTATGTAGTTCAGCGTTTACAGCACTGAGTGCCCTTGGCACTGGAACGCTTTGAGCAGTGGCCGCTTTTTGTCGCAGTGATCAGGGCTGAAAAAAGTTAAACTTGTCAGACTACTGTACAGCTGCGCTCATCAATGTCAGACCTTTCTAAGCAGCCAATCAGATTTAAGGAAGGGCACGACATTGGATGCTGGTACAGGAAGACGAGAACGGGATGTGACAGAGGAGGAGGGGGAGGCTGAACTTTGCTGCATCAATGTGAATTTGTAGTTTATAACTGCAAAAATATGGTATGATACTGCACTGTTGTGTAATATTGCTTAATAATTATGAATGTTGTCAGTAAACTGTAACGGAGAAGAGAGGAGGAAAAAAAACAAACACTGAACTGAAAGATTCAATAAACCATGATGATTTAAGGTGGAATTTCCCAGCCTCAGTGTATGGTCAATACAATTATGACAGTCTTGTTGTTATTATTATTATTATTATTATTATTATTATTATTATTATTATTATTATTATTATTATTACTACTACTGTTTAGTCATATAATGTCATCATGTTGTTTTTGCTGTTGTTTCTCTGTCTGTAAAAATAATAATAATAACAATAATAATAATGGTTCCAAGGTTGTCATAGCCAGGAGCGGCACTGGGGTTAAGCTCCTAGTGCTCATAAAATGCTCCTTACGGCGTGCGTCTCGAAAAGCCTCTGACAACTAAGTCCAACTCCTAGCCTGCCCGTGTGGTTTAGTCTGTAAGCCCGGCGGAACTGCTTTTACTAATAGGAGAAGGGGCGAGGGCGGATCTCTGGCGCCTTAAAACCAGATGCTTCGGGTAGATGGTGGCTCGTCAACCTGGGAAGGTAGCCCATCTAGGGGAAGGTAAACCCTGATTTCAAACCTCCGCTGCCTTGCGGCACACCCGGTCACAGGAAAGGCTTTGGGAGTCAACCCTGAGGAAAAATCCGGAGTTGGAGCCCCTAAGGCAGTTCTCTGTTGTGCTCAACATCGTTCTGGCAGCTCCTGCGACGGCGCTGGTGCCAAACTATAGCAGCCCTGCTGTTCCTTTGGATTCATCAGTGACGTGGAGAGGGGGGACATGCTGCATGGGTAACATCTTGTCCTCCATGTTTTCCTGCCCAGGCTTGAATCCTACCAATGCCCAACGCTGGAAGGTAGAACACCGGTGCGCATCGGCCTGTTCAGCCACAGGCGGTGCTGTTCCAGCAGAGTAGACGTTTAGGATTCTCTTCCATGGTCATCATAGACCGACGGAGGCCGACGAATAACAATAATAGTAATAATAATGGATTGCATTTATATAGCACCTTTCATTCAAATTTTCAGCAAAGGTGTAGAAGAAATTAGTTATAACGTACAAAGATTATTTAATTTAGACATATGGGTGTGTGTGGAAATGAAGGTTTACTTCAGGACCTCACACATACATACAAGAAAAACTTGTTTAGTGGCGCCAGTCCAAAACTTGGACCATTTATTAATAATTAATCTTTTATTTAATTTATTTAATTAAATTTTAATTTATTAATAATTAATCTACTGTAACAGGCAAATGTGAATCAGGTTTTTATATTGTGTATTTATAATTTTGTTTGCATTGATGTATGTGCATATTGTTTATACTGATTTCATTTTGTTTTTTCCTCATCTTTTTCTCTTTTTATCTGTTTCTTTTCTCTAAAGCCCATCCAGGGACAAGAGTTGCAAATTAGCTTAATGCTATACACTCTCTGTGCAACACTTCAGATTTTTTTTGTCTATGTTTATTGCACTGTCCCTGACAAATAAACAAATAAATAAATACCTGCTATCAATCATTCTCAAATATTCATGAAATCTCCTGCGTGGCCAAGAAAAGGACACAAGACACTAATCAAGCCAAAACTTCCATATACCATTTACAGTTTTAATGATCAGACTCAGCTTAAATTACATCACATTCAACTTGTAACTGATTATTGAGCATAAAGGGTATAATCACATTTGTGGAACCAAGGAAACCTTAGTGTGAATTTCTAACTGCGATGAAAATGGAGACTGAAATAATATGAAGAAAATTGGATACAATTTTTATGAAGAAAATTATAAAAGTTGATTATATGAAAAAAGAAATTCTGGGTTACTCTAAAAAGAAACGGAGGTTAATGAAAAGAGGGATACTATTTCTATCTGTGATCTCCCAACACTGTTCTCCCGCTCTGGAATATTTATTCATCAACTGCAAGCCATTTTATTCCCCTCGTGAGTTTGCTTCATTCATCCTGGCCGCTGTTTACGTCCCGCCCGACGCGGATGTGCACAAGGCTCAGCGCGCGCTCGCGGATCACATTCAGCAAGCGGAGCGGACTTTTCCGGACTCTCTGGTTATTGTGGTTGGCGACTTTAACCAGAGCAACCTGAGCCATGATCTCCCCCGATACAAACAGTTTATTAAATGCCCCACCAGAGGAGAGAACACGCTGGATCACTGTTACACTACAGTTAAGGACGCATATCGCGCTGTTCCCCGCGCTGCGCTCGGACTATCTGATCATGTGATGGTCCACCTGATTCCCACATACAGACAGAGACTGAAGCTCACAAAACCTGTTGTGAGCACTACGAGGAAATGGACCAGTGAAGCTGGGGAGAAGCTGAGCACGTGCTTGGAAATAACTGACTGGGGCATGTTTAAAGGAGCCACGCATGATCTGGATGAGTACACGGACACTGTGACCTCATATATCCACTTTTGTGAGGAGCGCATTCTTCCATCGCGCACCAGGGTGAGTTACTCCAACGACAAGCCCTGGTTCACAGCTAAGCTCAGACAGATCAGGAAGGAGAAGGAAGCAGCGTTGAAAAGTGGAGACAGGGACTGCTACAGGGAGGTCAAATACCAGTTTAGCAGAGAGCTGAGGAGAGCTAAATCTGTGTATTCTGAGAGACTCCAGCAGCAGTTCACTGCTAACGACTCTGCTTCTGTGTGGAGAGGACTGAGGCAAATCACCAACTTTTGGCCTCAGGCTTCTAAGGGTCAGGATGGCAAAGCCCTTTGTCAAAGACTGTCCCAACACTATGCCCGTTTTGACACCTCGTCAGCTTTGTCCAACTCCCCCCTCCCCCCAGCGCCACTGCCTCCATGGTCCCCACTTCATCAAAGGCGGCCTCCCCTCCTCCCCCCCTGCTCTTGCCATCAGTGAGCAGGACGTGCAGAGACAGTTCTCCAGACTGAACCCACGCAAGGCCCCTGGTCCGGACGGCGTGTCTCCCCCCACCCTGAGACACTGTGCGGAGGAGCTGACTCCTGTCTTCACAGACATTTTTAACACCTCCCTGAAGTCATGCCACGTGCCGGCCTGCCTCAAAACCTCAACCATTGTCCCTGTCCCCAAGAAGCCACGGATCACTGGACTTAACGACTACAGACCTGTAGCGCTCACCTCTGTAGTCATGAAGTCCTTTGAGCGCCTGGTCCTGCCCCACCTCAAGACCATCACCACTCCCCTCCTGGACCCGCTGCAGTTTACCTACAGAGCCAACAGGTCTGTGGACGACACAGTCAACCTGGCCCTCCACTCCATCCCGCAGCACCTGGACTCCCCAGGAACCTACGCCAGGATCCTGTTTGTGGACTTCAGCTCTGCATTCAATACCATCCACCCCGCTCTGCTCCAGGACAAGCTGTCCCTGCTCAACGTGCCTGACTTCCTCTGCAGGTGGATCACCGACTTCCTGACGGACCAGAGGCAGCATGTGCGGCTGGGAAAGACTGTCTCAGACTCTGTTAGCATCAGCACCGGATCACCCCAGGGCTGTGTACTTTCCCCCCTGCTCTTCTCCCTGTACACCAACTCCTGCACCTCCAGCCACCAGTCTGTCAAGCTGATCAAGTTTGCGGACGGCACCACCCTCATCGGGCTCATCTCCAACGGCGACGAGTCTGTCTACAGGAGAGAGGTGGCCCAGCTGGCGTCCTGGTGCAGCCACAACAACCTGCAGCTGAACGCTCTGAAGACAGTGGAGATGATCGTGGACTTCAGAAAAGTCACAGCCCCTCTGTCCCCCCTTACCCTCACCACTGCGGATTCCTTCCGCTTCCTGGGCACCACCATCACCCGGGACCTCAAGTGGGAGCCGACCATCAGCTCCCTCATCAAAAAGGCCCAGCAGAGGATGTTCTTCCTGAGGCAGCTGAGGAAGCTCAAGCTACCCACCAAGATGTTAGTGCAGTTGTACACGGCCATCATCGAGTCCATCCTCTCCACCTCCATAACCGTGTGGTACGCAGGAGCCACTGCCAGGGACAGACTAAGACTGCAGCGCGTTGTGCGCGCCGCTGAGAAGGTGATCGGCTGCAAGCTCCCATCCCTCCAGGACCTGTACATCTCCAGGACCCGGAGGCGTGCAGGTCGGATCATAGCCGACCCTTCACACCCTGGACACGCACTGTTTGCCCCCCTCCCCTCAGGCAGAAGACTTCGGTCCATTCAGACTAAAACCTCCCGCTACATGAACAGCTTCTTCCCCTCTGCCATCAGACTGCTGAACACTAAATGACTTATTAGACTCTCGTGTACTACGTACAGCAGCTCAACCGGACTCATGATAATTATCACTGTTTTCTTTTGCACTACCGACTGCACTATGTGGAACTCCACAATACCTGCTGCTTGTTAATATATTTAAAAATTGCATAGATTAGTATTACTCATTCATATTCTACATTTTATTGCATGCATAGTTTTTTATTTTTATCTTTAGTGCTACTCATGTTTAATGTTGCAGCATTGCACCGAGACAAATTCCTAGTTTGTGTACTACATGAACAATGGCAATAAATCCCATTCTGATTCTGATTCTGATTCTTACTATTTCTCTTCAATTCTATAGCTTTGATCAGAGTTTATGAACTAGCTTTGTAACGTGAGAAAAATTATGACATACTTTAAGGCGATGAACATCACATTAACTGAGCAGATAAAACAAGGGATCTGGCTCACGTCATCAGTTGCGTGGGGGTTTTCAGCTGGATCCAGTGGCTGAAGATATGATACAGAAAAATATCTGCCAGCAGATATTTCTTCCCAGAGGCAAACAGTCAGGAGCGGAGATCCGATGATGTTGACGAGAGGCTGCTGGCTGCTGACGTGCATGTCATGTGTAGGACAACATGGGATGTTTTTTTTTTTCAGCGGCTTTCCCGGGTCCAGATACTTTGAAAATCATTCAGTCTGATCAAAGTCACAGAATCAAAGATATAAATAAAAAAAGTATTTAAGCCACGAAATCCAAGTTCTTCCAATGTTGTGGTAATTGGGCAGGAGCAGCTGCCAGTGGGAGTAAAAAAAAAAAAAAAGAATCAATCCACTTTAAACACGGTGAGTTAGAAACAATTAGAAAAAGCTTAAATTATAAAATAGGAAAAAATGTCTGAGAACACGGAGTTTCACTCCATATAGAAGAGAAGGTTGAGCTCAAAACGGAAGAAAAAAAAATTTCCCAGACGCTTATAGAAAAGGGAGAGTTCAAAGCAGGAACGTCACTGAACATAACTGAAAAACTCCTTCCTTAAAGTGTGTGTGTGTGTGGGGGGGGGGGGGGGTTCAGGGGAAAAACCTGATTGACATGAAAGGGAGCTAATTGTCTCCTATGTCGGGAGATTTGAATGGACTATGGTTCGAACAGAAAAGAGGCTCTTTGTCTGTAACTGACCAATGGAATGAAAGGGGGCATCATCCAACCGGGACAGGTTGGTGATTGGCTGATACCAGTCAGATGACTTGCCTAAGCTTTCAAGTAGGAGGAAACACATATTGATTAAAATGAAAAATTCACTTTGTGTGTAAGCTAAACTAACGTCAGTGATTCATAACTAACTTTCATTACTACTTTCAGTGAGCATGCACTTTATAAACTCATTTAAACATATTTCCGACATGCAATACATTTCAAATCAATGATGAATGAAACATTTCAAACCATAATTGTCCTCCACAGTGTTGGTTATATCTTCAAATAAGGTCCCGAGAACTATCCTGAGAAGTGAAAAACTTGAAGAGATAGAGTTAATGTTCAGTCAGAAAAACAGTCCAGTAGTTGACAGATTCCTGAGCTTTCCAAAAGGGGGCAATGTTGGGCTTTGATAATTCTGAGAAGACTTTAGGAATTCTGTTAGTGGGTCTGGATTGTTTCAAACAGTTCTTGAAGCATAAAACTATCTGGTTGGGGATCGTTCTTGAATTTATGATCGCAGTCTAAGCCATTCCTGGCACAAACCAGATCCTTTATCGTCCCTTTTACCATGGAAGGTGTTTTCAAGCTGTGGTGCTTAGGTGAAGAAGTCAATTCATGATCAGAAATTTGGATGAAACATTTCTTTAAAGTGAAGAGTGATTTTATAGATTGGAACCAAAGGGGTTGACGCTACAAAGGTGCTACAAAGGTGTGTAGGTGTGGGTTGACGCTACAAAGGTGTGTAATGGAACACTGAACAGATGATTAGATTTTGGTGATGATCTCAAAATTCATACCTCTGCCAAGGCTCTTATCTTCTCACAGAGTGTTGGCAACAATATTCCAAAACTACTGGATGGATTTGGATGACATTTTCACCAGAGGTGGTTCTTGGATAAAGATGAATTCATTAGATGTTGGAGGTGATCTGTGAGTGCATACCTCCACCAAGGCCCTATCTTTTTTTTTTTTTTTTTTTTTTTGTTACTTATTTGTACCCGTAGGTAGACTTGGTTTTGCAGTCTGGTGACAAGCCACCGGCTGCTGGTTGCTGCTGGTCGCTGCGTGCGCGAGCGCCCTAAACCTACATGTTTTTGGTGTGCGGGAGGAAACCGGAGAAATCCCGAAGTAAACCCGCGCAACACGGGGAGAACATGCAAACTCCACACAGCTCACTGTTGGTCGGGGGCTGGGATCGAACCCACGATCTCATGATCCCTGCGGTCCCCCGGCCGAGGGTAAAACTGTGCTGCCACAGTGCTAAACCACTGCGCCACCGTGCAACCATGAGGCCCTATCTTGCAATGTACAGATGGATGGCGATATGGACAGACAAAGGGAGGGAGGGATGGAGGCTTGGCGGAGGTATGCACTCTCTGAGTGCCCTCTAGTTTTCTCATAAATTTGCTATTTTCTTGTAAATTTGTGACCCCCCCCCCCATTTGATAAATTTTTCTTGAAAAGTTGAAACTTTTTTATAAATTTGTAACTTTTATTACTGTAAACTTGCAACTTTTTCCTCATAATTTTGTTACTTTTTCCTTGTAAATTTGTGAGTTTTTCCGGTAAATTTGGATCGCTCAAAAATTTTCAACTTTTTTTTACTGTAAACCTACATGTTTTCTTCATAAATTTGGGGCTTTTCTTATAAATTTTTAATTTATTTACTCATATTTGCTACATTTTTGTTCTTAATTTGCAACTTTTTCTCATTTCTTCCTCATAAATTTGATTTTTTTTTTCTTGTAAGTTAGCTAAGTTTTTCCATCTAAATTTGTAACTCTTAAGTAATTTTACAATTTTTTTTCTCATAAACTTGTGACTTTTTTCTCATAAATTTGCTATTTTTTGTAAATTTGTCACTTTTTTCTTACAGATTTATGATAAAAATGTGAAAATTTATGACTTTTTTTGTGCCATTTTGCCTATGGCACCAGTGTTACTGAAACCTGCTCACCCTTATTGGGTTTAAAGCGCGTAAACAGATGACCTGCCCATCTGTACCACAGGTAAAGGTCATGTGGGCAAACACAGATGGAGCTAACTTGGAACCCACAACCAAACCTACATGGACCCATAAGACAGCCCAGGTTTAACCTGGAATGGAACAAAAATACACACTCGGCACACATAATTATGAATCTTTTATTATTATTTTGATTCTCATGGCGCCCTCAAAAGAATGGTGCCCCGGGTGCCTGCCCACATCGCCCATATCTGTGTCCGCCTCTGTTCACAGGTCCACCATGTCATCCACCTAAGCCACAGCTACAGCTGGCTTTAGTTGATCTGAAAAGGTTTTGTCGGATTGATCAACTCTTTGGTAGCAATCGACAATACGCATCAGGCTACAGCTTATCAATAGACACTTCCTTAAAAAAATGTGTTGTTGTTTTTTTTTTGTTTAACCTTCTCAAATGTGTCTTTTGTGTCAAAAAATATCAAAATACCCACTTCTCTTGAGATAAAACAACAACATAGCCTTTATATCCTTTCTGTCTTTGAACAGTGATGTAACTCTTCCAGGTTTTTCCTGTATGTCAGGAAAAAGTAAATCCATATCCACCTGCTGCTCTATCATTGGCCAGCCTAGCTGTCTGTCATGAAGATGAGCAAGGAGCCAAAGGCGTTGGCTTCAGAGCTATGAGTTTTACTATAATAATGGATTAGGTTTATATAGTGTTTTACATGTCACCTCAAAGCACTTACAGTGAGTTCATTGTTCATTCACTCCGGATAGAAACTGATATTGGTAAGCTACTGCTGTAGCCACAGCTGCCCTGGGCCAGACTGATGGAAATGTGGCTGCCAATCCGACCACCACCAAACATTTATACACCAGTGTCATGAACACTGGAGGCAAGCAGGGTAAAGTGTCTCATTGGACGACCCTCTCTGTATCCTGAACCACTGCTACGAGGGAGTTAGCTTTCCTAGTGCAGTTTATATTGTTATTTTTTTGTTTTGAGTTCGGTCACCCTAATAGGTGTCACTGTTTCTACCTGGCTCACAAATCCATAGTTGACAATATATCTTGTGCCATTTTAGCTTATTTTGTTACATTTTCCCAATGATGCTCAAACCATTACCATTAGCCTGGCTTGGTGGTAGGAGTCCATCATTCTCGCTGCTTTACAGAGGGGAGAGACTGACCTATAGACTGCCAGGCATTAGCTTCGCTATCAGTTCTATAAATTCTTTTCAACCCCCCCCCCCCACTAGTATCTGTTATGAACTTTTTTTTAAATTATTATTGTCTGTTCATTCTGTCTCCTGTAATCATAAATGAAATTACACTCAGTACTTTTCCCATGAGACGGTGAGGATCCTGCCCAGCCTTGACCATTGTAGCAGAACATTTGGACACCCACTGCTGACTCAGCATTCTCAAAACAATGCTCATCTGTTTGGTCTTCTGTGTTAAAACTCTCTGCTCTGTTCTGAGACTTTGAATCTCCTCGTGGTCCTCTCCTGCATGTGGGACATGACACAATAATAATAATTTTATTTGTATAGCACTTTTCACAGACAGAAGTCACAAAGTGCTTTACATGAGATAAAACACTGTACTGGATTTTTGTATCCCAAAGATGAACTTATTAGATGTTGGAGGTGATCCGTGAGTGCATACCTCCGCCAAGGCCCTATCTCACAGTGGATGGCGATATGGACGGAGGGGAGGACAAAGGAAGGGAGGGATGGAGCCTTGGCGGAGCTGTGCGCTCTCTGAGTACCCTCTATTTTATAAATTGAACAGGCAAATTTGAGAGCCTTATCATTTTCAAAAGACAGAAAATTGTATTTCTTGTATATTAGATTTACAATGACATGTGGGATCTTTCTTAACAAAGATTTTATGGCTTTTTTGTAGAAAGATTCAGTGGGTTTGATTACGGTTACACCAGTGAGTGACCAGTTGTTAAAGCAGTAATCGATGTGTGAGAAGATCATTGCATGCAGAAACATTTTGGCCGCATTCTGACTGTCGGCGATGGTCTAATTTGTATAAAATTTCTCAGACAGCATTTGAATATGTTTGAGAATTTTTTTGATGTATTTTTTAAAGGTTAATGAGGAATCTAAAATCACGCCGAGGTACTTAAATTCCTCAACTAATTGCAGCCCATCCATCCATCCATCCATCTTCTACCGCTTTTCCAGAGGTCTGGGTCGCAGAGACCGCAGTTCAAGCAGAGAAGCCCAGACTTCCCTCTCCCCAGCCACCTGCTCCTGCTCTTCAGAGAGGATACCAAGGCGTTCCCAGACCAGCTGGGAGACCTAGTCTCTCCACTGAGTCCTGAGTCTGCCCCGGGGTCTCCTTCCAGTGGGACATGCCTGAAACACCTCAAGAGGGAGGCGTCCAGGAGGCATCCTAATCAGATGCCCATACCACCTCTACTGGTTCCTTTCAATGTGGAGGAGCAGCGGTTCTACTCTGAGCCTCTCCCGGATGACTGAGCTCCTCACCCTATCCCTGAGCGTGAGTCCAGCAATCCTACGGAGAAAGCTCATTTCAGCCGCTTGTATCCGCGATCGTGTTCTTTCGGTCATTACCCAAAGCTCGTGACCATAGGTGAGAGTAGGAACGTAGATTGACTGGTAAATTGACAGCTTTGCCTTAGAACTAAGCTCCCTCTTCACCACAACAGACCGGTACAACGTCCGCATCACTGCAGATGCTGCTCCAATCCGTCTGTCAATCTCTTACTCCATTCTCCCCTCACTCGTGAACAAGACCCCAAGATACTTAAACTCCTCCACTTGGGCAGGAGCCTGTCGCCAACCCAGAGAGGACAATCCACCTTTTTCTGGCTGAGGACCATGGACTCGGACTTGGAGGTGCTGATTCTCATCCCAGCCGCTTCACACTCAGCAGCAAACCGTCCCAGCAAGAGCTGTAGGTCATTGCTGGATGAAGCCAACAGGACAACATCATCTGCAAACAACAGAGATGAGATCCTGTGGTCACCAAGCATGACACTCTCCATTCCCTGGCTGCGCCTAGAAATCCATTTCATAAAAATTATGAACAGGATCGGTGACAAAGGGCAGCCCTGGCAGAGTCCAACTCTCACTGGGAATGACTCCGACCGAGTGTTGGCAATACGAACCAAACTCTCACAATGGTCGTACAGAGACCGAATAGCTCGTAACAACAAGCCCGATACCCCATACTCCCGAAGCACCCCCCACAAAAAACCACGAGGGACGTGGTCAAATGCCTTCTCCAAGTCCACAAAACACATGTAAACTGGTTGGGTAAACTCCCACAAACCCTCAAGAATTCTCGAGAGGGTAAAGAGCTGGTCCGATGTGCCACGGCCAGGACGAAAACCACATTGCTCCTCCTGAATCCGAGGTTCGACCAACAGCCGGACTCTCCTCTCCAGTACCTTGGCATAGACCTTCCCAGGGAGGCTGAGGAGTGTGATCCCTCTAAAGTTGGAGCACACCCTCCGGTCCCCTTTTTGAAGAGAGGAACCACCACCCCGGTTTGCCATGCCAAAGGCACTGCCCCCGACCTCCACGCAATGTTGCAGAGGCGTGTCAACCGTGACAGCCCAACAACATCCAGGGCCTTGAGGTACTCAGGGCGAATCTCGTCCACCACCGGGGCCCGGCCACCAAGGAGATTTTTAACCACCTTGGCGACCTCAGCCCCTGTGATAGGCGAGTCATTCCCCTCGTCCCCAAACCCTGCTTCCTCCATGGAAGGCGTATCAGTGGGATTGAGGAGATCCTCGAAGTATTCCTTCCACCACCCGATGATATCCCCAGTCGAAGTCAACAGTGTCCCATCCGCACCATACACAGTGTGGACAAGGAGCTGCTTTCCCCTCCTGAGCCGCCGGACAGTTTGCCAGAATCTCTTCGAGGCCGACTGAAAGTCTTGTTCCATGGCCTCACCGAACTCCTTCCATACCCGGGTTTTTGCTTCAGCAACCACCCAAGCTGCCCTCCACTTGGCCTGCCGGTACACTTCAGCTGCTTCGGGAGTCCCACAAGCCAACCAAGCATGATAGGACTTCTTCTTCAGCTTAATGGCCCCCCTCACCACTGGTGTCCACCACTTGGTTTGGCGGTTGCCACCACGAGATGCACCGACCACCTTGCGGCCGCAGCTCTGGGCTGCCGCTTCAACAACAGAGGTGGAGAACATGGCCCATTCAGACTCCATGTCTCCAGACTCCCTAGGAATGTGGTTGAAGTTCTTCTGGAGGTGGCAGTTGAAGACCTCCCGGACAGGGGCCTCAGCCAGACGTTCCAAGCACACCCTCACTATACATTTGGGTCTACCAGAATGAATGGCTTCCTCCCCTGCCATCGGATCCGACTCACCACCATGTGGTGATCAGGTGACAGCTCTGCACCTCTCTTTACCCGGGTGTCCAAGACATACGGTCGCAGGTCTGATGACACGATAACAAAATCGATCATCGACCTGCGACCTAGGGTGTCCTGGTGCCAGGTGCACATATGGACACCCTTATGCTTGAACATGGTGTTCGTTATGGACAAACTGTGGTTAGCACAGAAGTCCAATAACTGAACACCACTCGGGTTCAGATCGGGCAGGCCGTTCCTCCCAATCACCCCCCTCCAGGTTTCACTGTCGTTGCCCACATGCGCATTGAAGTCCCCTAGTAGGACAATGGAGTTTCGAAGAGGAGCACCCTCCAGCACCCCAGTCACAGACTCCAAAAAGGATGGGTACTCTGAAACATCATTTGGTGCATCGGCACAAATGATGGTCAGGACCCGTTTCCCAACCAGAAGGCGCAGGGAAGCAACCCTTTCGTCCACCAGGGAAAACTCCAATATAGAGGCAGCAAGGTGGGGGGATACAAGAATACCCACCCCTGCTTGTCGCCTCTCGCCCGGGGCAACTCCAGAAAAGGCCAAGCTCCAGCCCCTCTCCAGGAGACTGGTTCCGGAACCGGAGCTGTGTGTTGAGGTGAGGCCAACTATATCTAGCCGGTATCTCTCAACCTCGTACACCAGCTCAGGCTCCTTCCCCACCAGAGAGGTGACATTCCACGTACCAAAAGCCAGTTTAGAAAGCTTGGGATCAGTCCGCCAAGGTCTCCGCCTTTGACCGCCACCTAATCCACATAGCAAGAACTCTTAGAAAGAGTTGTAATCTTAGAAAGAGTTGTTGCTATGCAATTATTTGACCACCTGCAGGGAAATGGTTTATTTGAGGAGTTTCAATCTGGGTTTAGAATCCATCATAGCACTGAAACAGCCTTAGCGAAGGTCACTAACGACCTCCTCATTGCATCTGATAATGGACTAGTTTCTGTACTTGTCCTTTTAGATCTTAGTGCAGCTTTTGATACTATTGATCATAATATTCTACTTGATAGATTAGAACACTATGTTGGACTTAATGGAACTTCGTTGCAGTGGTTTAGATCTTATTTATCTGATAGGTTCCAGTTTGTTCATGTAAATGATGAGTTTTCTCTCAGCTCAAAGCTTAGTCATGGAGTTCCACAGGGATCTGTGCTTGGCCCTACTCTTTTTAGTTTATATATGCTTCCATTAGGCAACATTATTAGAAAGCACTGTATACATTTTCACTGTTATGCAGATGACACACAATTATACCTGTCAATGAAGCCAGATGATACTAATCAATTAGCCAAGTTAGAAGCCTGTCTTAAGGAAATCAAAGTTTGGATGACTTGTAATTTCCTGCTATTAAATTCAGATAAGACTGAAGTCATTCTTGTTGGTCCAAAAAACCTTAGAAATTCCTTTCCAAATCAAACTTTCAGTTTGGATGCAGTTACTCTTTCTCTTAATAGCTCTGTGAGGAACCTTGGAGTTATTTTTGATCAGGATTTGTCCTTCAATTCACATATTAAATTTGTTTCTAAGACTGCCTTCTATCATTTGCGTAATATTGCCAAGATTAGGAGCATCTTGTCTCAGAGTGATGCTGAGAAGCTGATCCACGCTTTTGTTAGCTCGAGATTAGATTATTGTAATTCTTTATTATCAGGTTGTCCTAAAACATCTTTAAAAAGTCTTCAGCTGATCCAAAATGCTGCAGCAAGAGTTTTAACAGGTACTAGAAAGAGAGATCATATCTCTCCGGTTCTGGCCTCCCTTCATTGGCTTCCCATAGAGTTTAGAATTAAGTTTAAAATCCTTCTTCTTACTTACAAAGCTCTAAAGAATCAGGCTCCTTTTTATTTAAAAGATCTGATACTACCGTATCATCCTAACAGAGCACTACGCTCCCAAAATGCAGGTTTACTTGTAATACCTAGAATCTCCAAAAGTACAATGGGAGGCAGAGCCTTCAGTTATCAAGCTCCTCTCCTGTGGAATCAGCTGCCAATCTGGATTCGGGAGTCAGACTCGATCTCTGTTTTTAAGAATAGGGCTAAAACCTACCTTTTTGATATAGCCTACAATTAGGGAGGGATCATGTGTTTTCTGAACCCTCCCTTAGTTATGCTGCTAATAGGTTTAGTCAGCCGGGGGACCTCCAGTAATGCACTGGGCCTCACTCCTTTCCTCACTCTCTATGAAATATTTTTTTTTTGCTGGTCATTAACATTTGTTTGTTCTCTCCCATAGATTGAGTCCCCATCGTGCTGTTTGCTCTCTACATGTCTGTTCTTTTCTTCTTCTCTATCCCCTCACCCCCCAGCCAGTTGCAGCAGATGACTGCCCCTCCCTGAGCCTGGTTCTGCTGGAGGTTTCTTCCTGTTAAAAGGGAGTTTTTCCTCTCCACCGTCGCCAAGTGCTTGCTCACAGGGGATCGCCTGATTGCTGGGGTCTTTCTGCAACTGTGGGGGTCCTCCCTACAGTTGATAGTGCTATGAGATGACTGTTGTTGTGAAATGGCGCTATATAAATAAAGTTGAATTGAATTGAATTGAATTGAATAGCACCGGACCCCCATGATCCCTTCTGCAGGTGGTGAGCCCACTGGAGGGTGGACCCATGTAACTCCTTCGGGCTGAGCCCGGCCGGGTCCCATGGGTGGAAACCCAGCCACCAGATGCTAGCCTTCGAGCCCCTCCCCCAGGCCTGGCTCCAGGGTTGGGCCCCGGTAACCCCATACCGGGCGGGGTACACTGAACCCTTGATATAGAATTTATCATGAGAGTCTGTTGGATCGTTCTTAGTCTGGCCCTTCACCCAGGACCAGTTTGTCTTGGGTGACCCTATCAGAGGCAAATTGCCCCGAACAACATAGCCCCTCCCCTTTAAAGAAAATGTTTAAAAGAAAATTGAGTTTAATAAGTTGCAAATTTATAGGAAATATTTTTCTCAAAAAACTTTACAAGAAAAAATTTTACAAGTTTATGAGAAAAAAATGTACAAATTTATGAAGAAATTTCAAATTTGTAAGAAAAAATAAGGTGAGTACTTATTAGTCCCACAATGGGGAAATTCCAGGATTGCAGCAGCAATGGGACAGCAGCACTCAGAGCAATAGAGGATAAGATAATAAGAGAAGAACTGGTTGGCCAAAGCAGTAAATAAATATACAGGTACATCTCAAAAAATTAGAATATCATGAAAAAGTTCAATATTATTTGTCACTCATTTCAGAAAGTGAAACCCATATACTATATAGATTCATTACACAGAGAGGGATATATTTCAAGTGTTTATTTATTTTAATTTTGATGATTATGGCTTACAGCCCATGAAAAATCCAAATTCAGTTTCTCACTGAAACACCAGCAGATGGCATAGTTCCTCAAATCATCACTGACTGTGGAAATGTCACACTAAACCTCAATCAACTTAGATTCTGTGCCTCTCCACTCTTTCTCCAGACTCTGGGAGTTTGATTTCCAAAGGAAATGCAAAATTTACTTTTATCTGAACAGAGGTCATCTGCTGGTGTTTGTCCACTGTGTTTTATTGTGGTGTTTGTCCACTGTGTCCACTGTGTTTGTTTTTATTTCACCTAAGCAGTGCCACAGGCTGATCGCCTCCACGCAACGCCACATTGATACAGTAATTAATCCAAAATTTACCTAGACCAAGTATAGAGTGTGTACATAGACATACTTTTCAGTCGGTCAACATTTCTATTGAAAAACTGTTTTTTTTTAAATTAATTTTGTGTAATGTTCTAATTTTTTGAGAAACTGAATTTGGGTTTTCCATGGGCTGTAAGCCATAATCCTCAAAATAAAAATAAATAAACACTTGAAATATATCACTCTCTGTGTAATCAATCTATGTAATATATGGGTTTCACTTTCTGAAATGAGTGACAAAAAATATTGAACTTTTTCATCATATTCTAATTTTTTGGAGATGCACCTGTACATACAGTTAGGCCCAGAAATATTTGGACAGTGACACAATCTTCATGATTTGGGCTCTGCATGCCACCACATTGGATTTGAAATGAAACAACTACAACGGAATTGAAGTGCAGACTTCAAGGTTTAATTCAAGGGGTTGAACAAAAATATATGATTAAACATGTAGGAATTGTAGCTGTTTTTATACAAACGCTCCTCATTTCAGGGGCTCAAAAGTAATTGGACAAATAAGCATAACCCTAAGTAAAATGTTACTTTTCAATATTTTGTTGAGAATCCCTTGCAGGCAATGACTGCCTGAAGTCTGGAACCCATGGACATCACCAAATGCTGGGTTTCCTCCTTTGTGATGCTTTGCCAGGCCTTTACTGCAGCTGTCTTCAGTTGTTGCTTGTTTGTGGGTCTTTCTGCCTTCAGTTTTGTCTTGAGCAAGTGAAATGCATGCTCGATTGGGTTGAGATCTGGTGATTGACTTGGCCATTGCAGAATATTCCACTTTGTTGCTTTAAAAAACTCCTGGGTTGCTTCTGCAGTATGTTTTGGATCATAGGTGAAGTGCCGTCCAATCAACTTTGCTGCATTTGGCTGAATCTGAGCAGAAAGTATATCCCTATACACTTCAGAATTCATCTGGCTGCTTCTGTCTTTTGTCACATCATCAATAAACACAAGTCACCCAGTGCCATTGGAAGCCATGCATGCCCATGCATGCCCATGCCATCACACTGCCTCCACCATGTTTTACAGAAGATGTGGTGCTTTGGATCATGAGCTGTTCCAATTCTTCTCCAAACTTTCTTCTTCCCATCATTCTGGTACAGGTTGATCTTAGTCTCATCTCTCCAAAGAATGCTGTTCCAGAACTGGGCTGGCTTCTTCAGGTGTTTTTTGGCAAAGTCAGTTCTGGCCTTTCTATTTTTGAGGCTGATTCATGGTTTGCAACTTGTGGTGAATCCTTTGTATTTACTCTCATGAAGTCTTCTCTTTATGGTAGACTTAGATACTGATACACCTACTTCCTGGAGAGTGTTCTTCACTTGAGTGGATGTTGTGAAGGAGTTGTTCTTCACCATGGAAAGGATTCTGTGATCATCCACCACTGTTGTCTTCCGTGGACGTCCAGGCCTTTTTGAGTTCCCAAGCTCACCAGTGCACTCTTTTTTTCTCAGAATGTACCAAACTGTTGATTTGGCCACTCCTAACATTTCTGCTATCTCTCTGATGGATTTCTTCTTTTTTTCAGCCTCAGGATGGTCTGTTTCACCTCCATTGAGAGCTCCTTTGACTGCATGTTGTGTGTTCACAGCAACAGCTTCCAAATGCAAACGCCACACCTGGAATCAACTCCAGACCTTTTAACTGCTTAATTGATGACAGGTTAACAAGGGAAGAGCCCATGCAGCCTTGTTATTTTTTTTTGCAGCCTTCTAAGTCAATTGTCCAATTACTTTTGGTCCTGTCACGATACCGTGGCCAAGGAGGAGGCTTTCAATCAATTTTCCAATTATTTTATTTTGATAACTAACAAGCAAATAGTTCCAAAAACATCCAACACGATTCTCAGCAACAATCCACAATCAAACTCATCACTATCAATCATCACACCTGTTTTATACTAACCGGAGATAATTAGGGCTAATTAGCCCATACCATAACCCCAGGTAAAACAAACATTTCCCTTGTTACACATACCCACTAATCTCTAAAAATACATAAATACTTTCCCGACTATACAATATAAATAACATATAATAAATAACAATCAATAACAACAATAACAATATAAATAATTCAATAAATAGTTCAAAACCCTTATTTACAAAGCTAAACCACCCCTCTAACTTACCATACATGCCTCCTTCCTGCTGGTGTCCTATATAAGGCCCTCAACCCCTAACGGAGTCTTTTGCCCCGACACCCACAGGAAGCATGTTGGCAAAGGTATGTGAAATAAATTATTATCAATTATTTTACCAAATACTTAACCATACAATTATCTCCCAAGGGCATTCAAATTAAACAAAAGACAGATCCCAAAATAGTGTGTGCAACTTTTACAAACAATCATAATAACATTTACCATATTATAAATACAACACAAATCACACATACAATAAGTCATACAGTGGTGACACTCCATCGTCACATTTCCTCCCCCCTTTCCCGAGAGTACAGTACTCTATGAGTCATGTACTCTTGAAAGGCTATCTGCTACAAGGTTGGTTTTCCCTGCCACATACCGAACAGTAAAATTATAAGGTTGAAGGGACACATACCACCCTGTGAGATGACTGTTTACATCCTTCATCCTGTCCAACCACTGTAGGGCCCGATGATCTGTCTCCAATACAAAATGACGCCCTAGTAAATAGTATTTGAGAGACCCTATTGCCCATTTCATGGCAAGACATTCTTTTTCTATTGTGGAGTATCTTGTCTCCCGGTCCAACAACTTACGGCTCAAGAACAGTACTGGGTGTCTCTCTCCCTTCTCCTCCTGGAGAAGTACTGCTCCAATGCCAACTCCTGAAGCATCCGTCTGTAAAATGAACGCGCGAGCAAAGTCTGGACTGTAGAGAACCTTTTCCCCAGAAATAGCCCTCTTCAGATCCTCAAACACTCTGTCACACTCCTCTGTCCATTTTACCTTATTTGGTGTCGAAGCCTTAGTAAGGTCAGTCAAAACTGCGGCTCTTTCAGCAAAATGGGGGATGAACTTGCTGTACCATCCTACCATTCCCATAAATGATCGCACCTTCTTCTTAGTGGTGGGTACAGGATAGGTCCGAATGGCATCCACTTTACCTACTCGTGGTCTAATAACCCCCTGACCAACCACATGTCCCAGGTACTCCACCTGCTGCTGTCCGAACGCACATTTGCGTGGATTGATTGTCAGTCCTGCCCTCTTAATTAACTGAAGGACCTGCCTAAGGTGTATCAAATGTTCTTCCCAGGTCTGACTATAGATGACCACGTCATCCAGATAGGCAGCCGAAAAGTTTGATACTCTCCTTAACGTTTGGTCCATCAGCCGCTGAAAAGTTGCAGGTGCCCCCTGAAGGCCAAATGGCATGACCCTAAATTGGAAACTGCCATAAGGTGTTTTAAAGGCTGTAAGTTCCTTTGTTTCCGGTGCCAATGCCACCTGCCAATACCCCTTGCATAGGTCCAGAGTAGAAATAAACCTAGCCCTGCCCACTTTCTCTAACAGTTCCTCAATCCGGGGCATGGGGTATGACTCAAACTTAGATACTGAATTAAGGTATCTAAAGTCAATACAGAATCTTAATGAGCCGTCCTTTTTGGGGACCAGCACAATCAGGCTACACCACTCACTGACTGACTCCTCAATCACTCCCAGCTGCAACATCAAGTCAATTTCTTGCTTCATTTTTGGGACCAATCGCTCCGGGATCCTATAAGATTTTCTACGTGGAACAGCTTCCTCTTTCAAATAAACTTTATGATGCACCAGCGTGGTGAAACCAGGTCTCTCCTGAAACAATTCTGGATCCAATAGTGCCTCTAACTCTCTCTGCTGATCCACCTGCAAGTGAGACACTTGAAACAAATAAGGCTCTGACACATTTGTGGGAAAGGACTGTTCTTTCTCCTCATCCACTTCCGTCGCACAAATTAAGAGCTGATGTGTCTCCTGAAGAGCAGGTTGCTGCTGATGATGACCAGGCTGCTGAAACTCTTTCAACAAGTTAATGTGGAAGGTCTGATATTTTACCTTCCTGTCAGGCATATATAGTTCGTATGTCACTGAGCTTAGTTTCTTAGAAATTTCATATGGCCCCTGCCATCGAGCCAACAGCTTACTGTCACACAAGGGCAGCAATAACAAAACCTGTTGTCCTGGGTGAAAACCCCTTCTTCTGGCCTTCTTGTCATACCAAGTTTTTTGTTTGGCCTGCGCCGTCCTCATGTGCTCATTATTGTGCTTATTATACATATATATATATATATATATATATATATGGATCCACTCCAGTTCGCCTACCAGCATGGCATTGGGGTGGAAGATGCGGTGATCTTCCTCCTTCACCGTTTTCTGTCCCACCTGGAGAAGCCCGGGAATATGGTGAGGATCATGTTCTTTGACTTCTCCAGTGCTTTCAACACCATCCAACCGATGATCCTGAAGGACAAGCTGCTGCGCGCAGGGGTGGACCAGCACCTGTCATCATGGATCCTGGACTACCTCACGAACCGGCCTCAGTTTGTGAGAACCCGGGACTGTGTGTCCGACACGATCATCAGTAGCACGGGGCCCCCCAGGGAACGGTGCTGGCTCCCTTCCTGTTCACTCTTTATACTGCGGACTTCTCACACAACACAACACACTGCCATCTACAGAAGTTCTCTGATGACTCTGCGATCGTTGGCCTCATCTCCAATGGAGATGAAGCTGAGTACAGAGGGCTTATCCAGGACTTCGTGGACTGGTGCCATCGGAACTGCCTCCAGATCAACGCGAGGAAAACTAAGGAGCTGGTGGTGGACTGCCGCAGGCATGGGCAGCCCCTCACAGTACCAGTAAATATACAGGGAACAGACATCGAGATGGTGACATCCTATAAGTACCTGGGTATTCATCTGAACAATAAACTAGACTGGTCACACAATACTGATGCACTCTACAAGAAGGGACAGCGCAGGCTGTTCCTGCTGAGGAGACTCAGGTCTTTTGGTGTACAAGGGGCGCTGCTGAAGTCATTCTATGACACGGTGGTGGCATCAGCCATCACTTTTGGAGTGGTCTGCTGGGGCAGTGGCATTACTGCAGCCGATAGGAAGAGACTGAACAAACTGATTAAGAAAGCTAGCTCTGTCCTGGGGCAGCGCCTTGATCCGATGGAGGAGATAGGAGAGAGAAGGACGGTGGCTAAACTGTCATCTCTGCTGGAGTCCGAGTTCCACCCTATGCAGGACATACTGAATGCACTGAGGAGCTCATTTAGCAGCAGACTACATCATCCCAGGTGCACAACCGAGAGGTTTCGTAGGTCCTTCCTACCAGCGGCTGTCAGACTGTACAACCTAAGCAGGGCTGCTCGCAGAGATAGCAAAAAGACGTAACAAACTAATAGTTTTTTGAATGCAAAAGATGCAATAGACTTACACAATGGTCCCCTCCGGCATACAACTAGGAACTTACCGGTCGCTATGGAGGGTGAGAATATGTATGGGCACATAATCATACCATGTAGGATAACTAAGTAGACGGTTATGCTGTTTCATTCCATCTAGCAACAATGCTCTGCACTGTGTGTGTTTATATATTTACATATTTATTCCATCTAGCTACAATGCTCAGCACTGGGTGTGTTTATATATTTATATATCTACATATTATTCCATCTAGCTACATTGCTCCGCACTGTGTGTGTTTATATACTTGCATATTTATTCCACCTAGCTGCAATGCTCCGTACTGTGGGTGTTTATATATTTACATATTTATTCCATCTAGCTACAATGCTCTGCACTGTGTGTTCATATATTCATATATTTATTCCATCCAGCTACAATGCTCTGCACTGTGTGTCTGTGTGTGTGTGTATATATATATATATTATAGTAATATGTACATATGTATATTAGCTGCTCTTGCTTGCTTGTTTTTTTTTTTTTTTTCTTGCCTTCTGATTGTTGCTCTGAGTGTTGCTATCCCTGTGCTGTTGCAATCCTGGAATTTCCCCGTTGTGGGACTAATAAAGGCTTATCTTATATACTGTATATCATGTGCTTATTATATCAGGTTTATTACACTGATAGCAGCGTATATCTTTATTTACAACAACACATGACTTTTTGCTATTATCATATCTGCTATATGTGATCTGACTGGGCCTGGAATACTGCCTATTTTGAGCTGGACCACCCCTTTCACCCTCATTAAACTCACTCCATGTGGTGAAAGCTCTGTCACGGCCAAAAGTAGGTCTCCTGCTCCCAGACCTGGCTGACAGAAAAACCTCCGCCAGACGAGCAGCGTCCTCTGCAGTCTTCGGGTCCCGCCCTTGAGGGGAGAACGGAGCGAGAGATTGACGGACGGATTGGAGTAACATCTGCAGTGATGCCAACGTTGTACTGGTTGGTTGTGGTGAAGATGGTGCTGAGCTCTAAAGCAAAGCTGTCAATTTACCAGTCAATCTACGTTCCTACCCTCACCTACAGTATGGTCATGGGCTTTGGGTAATGACCGAAAGAATGAGATTGCGGATACAAGCGGCTGAAATGACCTTTTTCTGTAGGATTGCTGGACTCACCCTTAGAGATAGTGTGAGAAGCTCAGTAATCTGGGAGGGGCTCAGAGTAGAACCGCTGCTCCTCCACATTGAAAGGAGCCATTTGAAGTGGTTTGGGTATCTGATCAGGATGCTTCCTGGACGTCTCCCACTTGAGGTGTTTTGGGCACGTCCCACTGGGAGTAGACCCCGGGGTAGACCCAAGACTCGCTGAAGAGACTATGTCTCCCAGCTGGTATTGGAACGCCTTGGTATCCTCTCTGAAGAGCTGGAGCAGGTGGCTGGGGAGTGCTTGAACTACTGCCTCTGCCACCCGGACCTCTGGAAAAGCGGTAGAAGATGGATGGATGGGTTATGGCGATATTGGGAGGGACAATCCCCCCATGACTTATACCTATGAATGGGAATGAGGAGATGGCAGGTCAACACGGGGAATCATTTTGGGTCTTTTTTCTAACAAGAATCACCCACTGAGCATTACCAACACCCCACACTAACAACAAAAATGCCAGTTGTATACAGACATGTTCTCCATTAGCCTCTGGTTTGTATAAATTCATTCATTCATCTTCTTCCGCTTAATCCTTTTCGGGTCGCGGGGGTGCTGGACCCTATCCCACATCTTTGGGCGAGAGGCAGGGTCCACCCTGGACAGATCACCAGTCCATCGCAGGGCCAACACAGAGAGACAGACAACCATTCACTCTCACAGTCATACCTAAGGACAATTTAGAATCCCCAGTTTGATGCCAATTAACCTAACTTGCATGTTTTAATAAGTAATCTTTTTCATCCAACAAAAACAATATTGTGCTACTGTAACGTGCGTGGTTGTTTTTGTTTTTTTTTTCCACCCTTATTGTCATTCAACCGTACAACCAATCATGTACAGTAGAACGAGATTGTGCTTTACCTATCTACTGTGTTAATCACACACACCCCAAGTGCAGAATCAGAGGGCCGCTGCCATGCAGGGCGCCGCCACAGAGTTCCCTCCTCCATTCCATTTATTGCTGAGCACCAAGCTGGATGGCAGGAAGTTCCACTTTTATATGGTCTTTGGCATGACCCGGCCGGGATTTGAACCCCTGCCTCCCGGGTGTGGGGCGGATGCTCTACCAACTGAGCCACCACTCCGGTGGCTCTGCGTGCTCGTGTTGGTGCAGAAAGTACACAGGCAGGGACTTGTTGCTCATGTTGTCTTTATTCTGGTCAAGTATCAGAAAAAGCACAACAATAAACAGTCTGCAGCTGCATATGTTGCGATCTCCAGCAATGAAAATCTTTTTCTCTCTTTTTTTTTTTTTTAAGAGAACCTACTTTCACTTTTACGTGTGATCTATAGTAGAACAGTAAGACAGAGCTAAACACGCATTAACGTTCTCTCAGTTTAATTGTATTAACAGTATCAAAACCATATAAAACAAAGCCTACCTGGTCAAGTATCAGAAAAAGCACAACAATAAACAGTCTGCAGCTGCATATGTCGCGATCTGCACAATATTACATATGGCCCCTGCCATCGAGCCAACAGCTTACTGTCACACAAGGGCAGCAATAACAAAACCTGTTGTCCTGGGTGAAAACCCCTTTTTCTGGCCTTCTTGTCATACCAAGTTTTTTGTTTGGCCTGCGCCGTCCTCATGTGCTCCTGAGCCAAAGCAGTCATTCGATCCAGTTTCTCTCTCTCATCTTAATGACATAAGAGACCACATTGTCCTGATCACTCGGTGGACTCTCCCAGTGCTCCTTTAATAAGTCCAGTGGGCCCCTCACCTGATGACCATACAGCAGTTCAAAAGGTGAGAACCCTGTTGAAGCCTGGGGCACCTCCCGATAAGCAAACAATATATATGGTACCCATTGGTCCCAATCTGAGCCCGTTTCAGAAACAAATTTCTGCAGCATGTTTTTTAGAGTCTGATTAAATTGCTCCACTAGTCCATCAGTCTGAGGGTGATATGGGGTGGTCTGAATACCCTTAATACCCAACAGCTTATATACCTGCTGCAACAGTTTTGACAAGAAATTTGTCCCACAGTCTGTTAAGAGTTCTCTGGGTATGCCTACCCTTGAAAACAACTGGATAAGGCAGTTGGCAACCTGCCTAGCCTTGATAGAATTCAGGGGAAAGGCTTCTGGGTACCAAGTAGTGTAGTCACAAATTACCAGAATGTATTTATTACCAGAGGAGCTTCTCTCTAGGGGGCCAACTACATCCATCCCTATTCTATCAAAAGGTGTTCCAATGATTGGTAATGGTTGCAGTTGGGCACGAGCTACTCCCCTAGATGATGTAATCTGACATATTGAGCATGTTGTGCAGAAGTCCTTTATCTGGGTATACATTCCCGGCCACACAAACCTTCTAGCAAGTCTCTGTAAAGTTTTATGAAATGCTAGATGACCTGCCCAAGGGATAACATGTCCCAGTTCCATAATTTTTGGTGTGAGGTCCTGTGGCAAAACTATGGCCATAACTTCACCTTGTTGCTGGTACAAAATGCCCTTTTTAATGACATATATGACCTCAGCCAAACAATCAGTTCTACCCTGTTTCGCACCCTCAATCTCCAAGACTTTATCAAACCATGGTCTTAGTGCTGGGTCAGCTTTCTGCAATGCAGCTATGTCAGAAGGGATGTCAAACTCTACTGACTTAGCTGTGGTGTTTCTTCACCCAAGTTCTTTGCTGACGCTAACACCTTATCTCTTCTCCTCTGAGCCTTGGATTTAGGTTGTTTAATAGGGCCTGCCTCTATCTCAGAATCATAAAATGGTAGCTCCTGAAGACCATTGGCAGCCCTCTGTGCCCTCTGTGCCCTGGTTGTCACCATATTACAATTTTTCACCACAGGTGTGTTTACTCTCTGCTCAACAGCGTCACCTGCCTGTCTCTCCTCCGTTTGTTCCTCTCTAACCTGTTGTATGATGTCCAACAAAGTTGGAACATCATTGCCAAGAATAACTGAATAAGGCAAATCAGGCACAAGAGCTACAGGAAGGAGATAAGTTTGCCCCCCCCCCCCCCACTGTTAAATAAACCTCAGCGGTCGGGTACAGTTTTTTATCCCCATGGACACAACTGATATTTATTTTAGACTCATTCCACAAATCCCTAGGGACCAAACTAGGCAGCACAATCGTTTGAAAACAACCTGAATCTAACAGGGCCTCTTCACACTGACCATTAAGCAACACCTTGGTTTTATACACTCCACTGTGCACTGGGGCTGAAAAAGTGGGTCTAGGAACTGAACATAATAATGATGGTTTCTCATTCTTTATGGCAGGGCATGAATACTGGGTGTGACCGATTTTATTACACTGATAGCAGCGTATATCTTTATTTACAACAACACATGACTTTTTGCTATTATCATATCTGCTATATGTGATCTGACTGGGCCTGGAATACTGCCTATTTCGAGCAGGACCACCCCTTTCACCCTCATTAAACTCACTCCATGTGGTGAAAGCTCTGTCACAGCCAAAAGTAGGTCTCCTGCTCCCAGACCTGGCTGACAGAAAAACCTCCGCCAGACGAGCAGCGTCCTCTGCAGTCTTCGGGTCCCGCCCTTGAGGGGAGAATGGAGCGAGAGATTGACGGACGGATTGGAGTAACATCTGCAGTGATGCCGACGTTGTACTGGTTGGTTGTGGTGAAGATGGTGCTGAACTCTAAAGCAAAGCTGTCAATTTACCAGTCAATCTACGTTCCTACCCTCACCTACAGTATGGTCATGGGCTTTGGGTAATGACCGAAAGAATGAGATTGCGGATACAAGCGGCTGAAATGACCTTTTTCTGTAGGATTGCTGGACTCACCCTTAGAGATAGTGTGAGAAGCTCAGTAATCTGGGAGGGGCTCAGAGTAGAACCGCTGCTCCTCCACATTGAAAGGAGCCATTTGAAGTGGTTTGGGTATCTGATCAGGATGCCTCCTGGACGTCTCCCACTTGAGGTGTTTTGGGCACGTCCCACTGGGAGGAGACCCCGGGGTAGACCCAAGACTCGCTGAAGAGACTATGTCTCCCAGCTGGTATTGGAACGCCTTGGTATCCTCTCTGAAGAGCTGGAGCAGGTGGCTGGGGAGTGCTTGAACTACTGCCTCTGCCACCCGGACCTCTGGAAAAGCGGTAGAAGATGGATGGATGGGTTATGGCGATATTGGGAGGGACAATCCCCCCATGACTTATACCTATGAATGGGAATGAGGAGATGGCAGGTCAACACGGGGAATCATTTTGGGTCTTTTTTCTAACAAGAATCACCCACTGAGCATTACCAACACCCCACACTAACAACAAAAATGCCAGTTGTATACAGACATGTTCTCCATTAGCCTCTGGTTTGTATAAATTCATTCATTCATTCATTCATCTTCTTCCGCTTAATCCTTTTCGGGTCGCGGGGGTGCTGGACCCTATCCCACATCTTTGGGCGAGAGGCAGGGTCCACCCTGGACAGATCACCAGTCCATCGCAGGGCCAACACAGAGAGACAGACAACCATTCACTCTCACAGTCATACCTAAGGACAATTTAGAATCCCCAGTTTGATGCCAATTAACCTAACTTGCATGTTTTAATAAATAATCTTTTTCATCCAACAAAAACAATATTGTGCTACTGTAACGTGCGTGGTTGTTTTTTTTTTCCACCCTTATTGTCATTCAACCGTACAACCAATCATGTACAGCAGAACGAGATTGTGCTTTACCTATCTACTGTGTTAATCACACACACCCCAAGTGCAGAATCAGAGGGCCGCTGCCATGCAGGACGCCGCCACAGAGTTCCCTCCTCCATTCCATTTATTGCTGAGCACCAAGCTGGATGGCAGGAAGTTCCACTTTTATATGGTCTTTGGCATGACCCGGCCGGGATTTGAACCCCTGCCTCCCGGGTGTGGGGCGGATGCTCTACCAACTGAGCCACCACTCCGGTGGCTCTGCGTGCTCGTGTTGGTGCAGAAAGTACACAGGCAGGGACTTGTTGCTCACGTCTTTATTCTGGTCAAGTATCAGAAAAAGCACAACAATAAACAGTCTGCAGCTGCATATATCGCGATCTCCAGCAATGAAAATCTTTTTCTCTCTTTTTTTTTTTTTTTTAAGAGAACCTACTTTCACTTTTACGTGTGATCTATAGTAGAACAGTAAGACAGAGCTAAACACGCATTAACGTTCTCTCAGTTTAATTGTATTAACAGTATCAAAACCATATAAAATAAAGCCTACCTGGTCAAGTATCAGAAAAAGCACAACAATAAACAGTCTGCAGCTGCATATGTCGCGATCTGCACATGGAGAGTAAAAGAAAATGAATATCTTAACAAAATGAAATGACAGAAAACCATACAGAAGAATGCTGCGCTAGCAATAACTGACTAGCTGTTCATTCAACGTGGTCACACATTCACTCAAAGATAAAGTCACTATTTTTACTTAGAATAATCTGAAACTTCGTAAATACATGGTAGTAATGCTCATGACCACTCTATAAGATATAAACCTTTGTATGCATGGCTTAACAACATTTAAAGTATAAACATAGCAACAGCTCTATTACATTGCACCTACCTCCAGCAATGAAAATCTTTTTCTCTGCTGGGGTAAGTGCCATGTGCAAAGAAAACTAGTTATGCAGCTGTGAAATAAAACCACCAGGAGGCTCCAAAAACTATGTAAAAATGAAAAACACATCTATTTTAAAGAAATTCAAAAAGGCTAAATTCTGACTCTGTTACACCCACCCCCACTGAATTTCGCCCAAAATTACAGATGTGCAACGCACTGTGATCACCGCAAGTCAAAAGAAAACATGACATGGTTACACATACTCCAACTTTAAAAGTATCCCCGAAAGGATGAAGTGGAAAGAGAGTGGCGCCAAACTCACTTCCAACTTCTGGAAGTAGGATGCCGTCTACACCCCACACAAACCATCTGCACTGTATACCAAAAGCCACTAGGAAAACAAGAAAATAAAAACTTTCACTATATGACTATCCATGTCACATGCTGACATATACCGTGTGTGTAAAAGAAACTTCTAATCATGAAAAATTTGAAACACTGACCTACAAACGGCCTGCATGGATGGGTGTGTGCAAGTAATCTCTTGACTGGACATGGTCTGAATTAGTCTATCAACTGGCTTTATTATGCGTCCAAACCTAGACCTCAACCGTGTAGATACACTGGGATTTTCAGGCTGTGTAACAGAAGCTACCGTGAAAGCACTCTGTGTGTGACTAGTGTTGTCAGTCTGTGTTATGACAGTCTTTCCGTCTCTGTGTATATTTTTTTTTTTTTTTGTTACTTATTTGTACCCGTAGGTAGACTTGGTTTGCAGTTTGGTGACAAGCCACCTGCTGCTGGTCGCTGCGTGCGCGAGCGCCCTAAACCTACATGTTTTTGGTGTGCGGGAGGAAACCGGAGAAATCCCGGAGTAAACCCGCGCAGCACGGGGAGAACATGCAAACTCCACACAGCTCACTGTTGGTCGGGGGCTGGGATCGAACCCACGATCTCATGATCCCTGCGGTCCCCCGGCCGAGGGTAAAACTGTGCTGCCACAGTGCTAAACCACTGCACCACCGTGCAGCCATATAGCATGGCATAGCAACCATAACCATAGCAGTATATGTGAGTGCGTCTACCCCACAACTGGCAGTCTGTCCACCCATGTGACCAACATCTCCACTAGAGTTAGTGTTAGTCACAGGACTGAAATCAGAGGCAATGGACAGGCCACTCGGACAGTCTCTCACAGACTTCTCCGGGTCACTCTGAGAGACAGAGAGGCCAGGTCTTCTGCACACAACATCAGATGACTCCACCTGGGATGGTTCAAGGAATGGTGACTGAGCAATCCACTCAACAGTCCTCCCCACAGGGTCCATAGACTCCGGTACAGCAACTGAGTCACGCACTGCACTCTCGCCTTGCTTGTGTCCCATCTTCGTTCCCTGAGATCCCGGGCTAGAACATAGATCCACACAATTTTTACTCACACTATCAGGTAAGGAACCATGACTCTCGTCACTTTGGTCTGACAGCTGAGCAGAAGACAAAGATGAAACTGGGTCAGTCAGTACACCTGTGTCGTCTACTGGCAGGAAGTTGACCAGCATCAACAAATTACGATGGACGACCCTCTCCAGTCCCGTCTCAGGATTCTGGATCCGATAAGTGTGAGTGGAGGTGTTGGCATCTACAACAGTGTAAATTGCGGATTCCCATCTGTCAGCTGTCTTTTGTTTCCCTCTCTCTCGCCTGTTAGACACCAAAACTCTGTCGCCCACAGCAATCAATTTCCCTTTTGCTCGCCTGACGACTCTGCTCCTTGTTGACATGTTCTTGAGCAATAGCCATGGCCTCTTGAAGGTCCTTTGTCAGGGACACTACATAGTGGTCATAACTACTGATTTCAGGATCTTTTAGGATGTTCTTGAAAAGGATGTCAACAGGCAGGCGTGGAACCCTGCCATACATGAGGTAGAAGGGGGGGTAGCCTGTGGTCTCATGCACTGTACAGTTATACATGAACGTTAGAGTCTGGAGATGTCGGGGCCAGTTCCGTTTAGCATCAGGTGAGAGGGTACGAATCATGTTACCCAGTGTTCTATTGAAGCGCTCCACGCTACCATTGCCCATTGGATGGTACGGTGTAGTCCGGGACTTTCTTACACCGGCAACCTTCAACACCTCACTGATCAGCTGACTCTCGAATGAAGCACCCTGGTCTGAGTGGATTCTCTCGGGAAATCCAAAAATGCAGAAGTACTTTTCCCAGAGTTGCTTTGCCACTTGCTTGGCTGACTGATCTCTACATGGAAAGGCCTGTGCTAGTCTGGTGAAGTGGTCTGTAACCACCAGTACGTCTACAGACTTGTTGTTAGAGTCCTCTGCAGTCCAGAAGTCTATACAAAAAATTTCCAGAGGTGTAGAGGTCTTTATACTCTCGAGAGACGCCCTTCCTTCCGGATCAGCGGTCTTACTGATGACACACCTTGGACACTGGTGGAAATACTCCTTCACATCCCGGTCTATATGGGGCCAGAAGAATCTTTGGCGAGCCAGGCTCAGGCTCTTGAACTGCCCCTGATGACCAGCCGTATCATGGATGCCCTTCAGGACCTCAGATCTGAATGAGTCAGGGACGACGAACTGGAATCTCTTTTTCCCAGACAGCTGGTCTTTAGACACCCAGTAGAGGATACCATTGCAAGTAGTCAGTTTCTCCCAGTGCTTCGGGTATCTGATTACCATGACAGGCTCCTTGCATTTCTCTCTCCTGGACGGCCGTCGGCCACGTTCCACAAAGTACAGCGCTCTGGAGAGGACAGGATCACTCAACTGTCCTTCACGTAGTTCTCTCTCAGTGAACACAGGCAGGGGGTCTTCATCAGGGGGAACTGGCTGTGGGAGCTGCTGGAGGACATTGACAGCTCGCACCCTGGCACCGGACTCCCATAGACTGTGTGTCTCAAGGATGGCTGAGACTTCCTCTCTAGAGAACGGTCGATTCTTCACACACTCAGATACATAAGGCTCGTCCTCTCTCACACTGCCAAAGTCCTTTTGAGTGACATTTGACTGTCTGAAGGCCTCTTGGACACAGGCAGAGGAGACAGGCACTGCTTTCACAAGGAGCTCACTGTAACGATCTTGCAGAAACTTTCTTCCAACAGTTGAATTCACAAATGGCCGACGACTCAGTGCATCAGCCACAGTGTTCTTGGAGCCAGGGATGTACTTGATATCGAATGTGTAAGCTGCCAGCTTTGCCACCCACCGTTGCTCACAGGCATCTAGTCGTGGTTTGGTCATGATTTGTGTGAGGGGGTTATTATCAGTCCATACAGTGAACATATGACCCTTAAGCCAATGGCTAAACTTGTCACACACAGACCACTTCAATGCAAGGAATTCAAGACGATGAGCGGGGTACTTCTTCTGTGCTCGTGAAAGAGATTTACTGGCACAAAAACCACTGGATGTACCACACTGTCACCCTCCTGAATCTGCGATAGCACCGCTCCTAGGCCATCTAGCGAAGCGTCAGTGGACAATACAAAGGGGCGAGTGAAGTCTGGGTGCGCTTAAACTACGGAGGTCACCAAGGCTGTCTTCCGATCCTCAAAAGCTTGTTGGTGATCTGGCATCCAATCAGCCGGTGTCAACTTCTTGAACTTAACAGGGCTTTTTGTACGTGGTCTTCCCTTCCGCTTCTGCTTCTGGCCAGCCAGGAGATCGAAAAGAGGCTTTGCTATGGTGGAGTAGTTGGGGACAAAGTGCTGGTAATAGTTCACCATGCCTAAGAATGACCTGACTCGTGACTGGGACGGGGTTGCGCCGTCAGGCTCCATCAAATCTGCAGCAGTCATCTTGTTGATAGTCTCCACTTTTGCAGGATCTGTAGACACACCAGACTCATCAATGATGTGCCCCAGAAAATTCACAGACCTCCTGAGCAGCCAGCATTTCTTCGGAGCCAACTTCAGGTTATGCAGACGGAGGCGACTGAAAACCAGCTCTAGTCTCTCAAGGGCCAATGCTTCAGTCGGAGCAAAGACCAACAAGTCATCTAAGTAGCACAGCAAGCTAAGAAAGCTCTGGTCTCCGAATATGCTGGTCATCATCCTCATGAAACTGGCTGGGCTGTTGCACAGGCCCTGAGGGAGACGGTTGTACTCGTACAGGCCCATGGGTGTCGTGAACGCGGAATATTTACGATCTTCTTCATGCAGTGGCATATTGTAAAAGCCAGACGTGAGGTCCATCGTACTGAAGAACGCATTCCCACCCAGGGCAGCTAAGCAGTCAGCTTGATGTGGAAGGGGGTGTGCATCTTTCACTGTCCGTTTGTTGAGCCATCTGAAATCCGTGCATACCCGTAGGTCACCGTTTTTCTTCCACACCAGGACAAGAGGTGAGGCAAACTCGCTGGCAGGCTTCCTGATTATTTCTTTCTCTTCCATCTCACTGAGGACCTGGCGGAGCTTTTGGTATTCAGCAGGTGGAACTCGCCGGTAAGGAAGTCGGAACGGTCTTTCATCAGTAAGGCGAATACGGTGCACAAACCCCTTGGCCTCGCCACAGTCCAGGTGATGGCAGGAGAAGACATCCTCATATCTTGCCACAAGATCAGCCAGCTTTGTATGCCATTCCGCAGACACGTCACATGACTCAAGGTCCAGGTCACTCAAGCCGACATGCTCCAGTCTTTCCTGCACAGTCTCGGCATTCGCTGTGTCCACTGATGCTTCAGCAGGCCCAACCGTGGCCTGGCGCGAACACTTGAGCTCTGGAACCTCCATGTCTTCCAGTGCTAGGCAGGTGTAGACATCAGCAAGCTTTGCATTCCTACGCAGCGTGACAGGGCTGTCTGAGATGTTCAGGATCTTGAGAGGGACCCATCTGTCGCCCCATAGAGGCATTATGACTCTGGCAACCATAATGCCCCTAGGTGCAGAATGGGAGGACGTCGGCTCAGTCATGACAGCACTGCCTGGGGATATCTTGACATTCTTAGGAAGAGTGCCCCATACAAGAAATTCACTGCCAGCCGGCAGAGTGACAGCTCTGTTGCACTTGACTGTGCCAACTTTGTCTGGTACATCACCATCAGACCAACGCTCCAGGCCAGCGAGAAGAGAGAGAAACTGTTCACGTTCTTGATCACCTGTAGCAGATGACGACACAGCCTTCCAGTAGCTTGCATCACTCTTGAACTGACGAATCAAATGTCTGATAACATTAGAACCAATGATCAAATCATCCTGTTGATTCTCCACAACGAAAGTGGGCACTGACACTCTGCATCCATACACAACCATCTCAAGATTCACCACTGACTCAGGTTTCACACGCACACCCCCACATCCAATGAAGACCACATCAGTCACTTCCTCACTGTCCAGGTCAAAAGCCCCAGCTTCAATAAGCTTCTCCTGTGCCACAGCACTCAGTGAGCAGGCCATTGAGCCGCTATCCATCATGGCACGAAGAGTTACTTTGTCTGCGACCACAGCAGGAGTGTAAAATAGGCTATCACTGCCCCTGAGCTTTTGTGTATTTTGAACGATAACAGTCTCTGATTTATTCAAATTCTTAACATTGTTGTATAACACGGCAGCATCATTATTGTGGGGAGTTATCCACAAGACCCGTACGGCCCCCCATAACGCACAGGTCACTTAGTTTTCCTGTACGTTGTCTCGGACTGAAGATCTAGTGGGGCATGAGCGCTGTGCATGGCCGGGCCCGAAGCATGTGAAACAGAGACGATTCAATCGGCAGTGGGACTCAGTGGTGTGGTTTTTGTCATTGCAGACGCGACAGCTTGTTTCAGGCTGGGCCTGGTTCCGAACTTGCCTACCACCACGTCGTGCAGCATGCCTCCCATCTCCAGTCTGCAATTTAGCTAGCAGCTCCCTGACCATAGACATCATCTCACCGAGCATAACATCACTGCCAGACTGCTGGCGCTGCGGCAGAGAAGAGAGAGCCTGTGGCTGCTGCTGTGGCTGCCACTGGGTCAAAGGCATCGAATACGGCTGGTGGGCCCGAGGAGCTGGAGAGAGAGACAGCTGTTGGTTCTGAGACAAGGCAGGTGAGGGAGAAAGAGACGGCACCCCCACAAGAGCGAGAGTTGAGGGGGAGGGAAGGTTAGCACTGGGTGTGTCTGTGACACATGCATCATGAGTCTCTGTGTGTACCTCCTGGCAAATCAGTGGTGTGGCATGACTCTTAGGCACATTCACTTTCACTGAAGACACCAGCTCCCTCTGATATTCATCAATCCTCCCCTGTATCTCCATTGTCGTCCATTCATGTATCTGTTTGTATTTAAACACAGATGCAAATTCTGAACCTGGGCAGTGCTTCACGAACATCTTGGCAATCTCTCCTCCCATATTCTCAGCATGTCTACCCTGGCGCTTTAAGCCCTCCTCAGCAATGTCTGCAGCCTTGTTGAGGCGCATCCAGTAATCAACAGGATTCTCCCTCTGATTGGGCAGGGTCGAGTAGAAGTCTTGTAGGGGCAGGCATGATGATGTGCAGCTAAAGTACTGAGTCAGTATGTTGTAAATAACATCTGGTGTGCATGAAGAGTTAAGCGAGGGATTGCTCCTCAAGCCAATTCTGACTACGTCCCTGGCTTTCCCCATCAACCTCCCCATTACAACTTCTGTCTGCGATGAAACATCACACTTCTGTTTCCTTAAGTATGATTTCATTAACTCAACCCATTCAATGACTGTGTATTTGTCGGTACTATCACCCCTGAAAATAACAGGCTCTTTGTCAGCTTTTACTATGACATTAATGGGTGTGTTCTCACCAAGCGCATTCACAATGCCGCTAGTCTGAGTGTGTGAGTTATGTGCACTGTGCTGTGTGTCACCTACATGATGTGCTGGAACATCAGTCTGGCTAGCTCCACCAACAGCACCACTGGACATGAGTGTGGCTGCAATAGACTCCCCTATCTGTGAGCCAAGGCACGTGATCATATCAGTAAGTTGATGCAATGTGTCATTCTCACCACTAGGCGTTGAATGGTGCGGCCCACCCTGTGACCTCTGCCCCATAGGCGATCCCAACAGGTCTTGACCTAACCCTGAATCCCTATCTCTCGCAGGCAACACAGGTGAAGCACCCAGATCCATCCCAACCAACCCCTCTGGCCGAGAATGACCTCCCATTACACCCATACCCCTCCCAAAAGAGAAGAATTTACCATCAGTAAATTTAAATTTAAATTGTGTTTAAATGTACAGTTTGTTATGTATATGTTATTTGTTACATTAGTGCCCTCTTAAATGTCCAACCATGTTTTTTTCTTGTAGATGCATTTTACTGCTTTTTTACATCTTGGCCAAGGGACTACAGATGAAAACTAGCCTTTTGGCTAATTCTGGCTTTTTTAACCATGTGTAATCATGTGTTTTATGAAATTGCATTGTCCCTTTTCAAATAAACTAAACTAATTAATTAAATCAGTATCATCACTAAGCTTAAACTTGCTCGCCATTGTACCATGAAAACAGAGAAAGTAACAAATAAAAAAAAAAAAACTAATTAAAACAAAATGTCAAATCTGAAAATAAATACAGAATATTTAGTTAGCAGACCTACAGTCCTGAGTACCTCACTACAACCAAAGCAGTAGCACAAACAGCATTCATGGACGTCCACACAATCCACACAGCTCCCTCGGCACGGCGATCTGCATCAAGCTGATCTGGATCACAGAATCACGGCACCAGTGTAACGTGCGTGGTTTTCTGCGTGCTCGTGTTGGTGCAGAAAGTACACAGGCAGGGAATTGTTGCTCACGTTGTCTTTATTCTGGTCAAGTATCAGAAAAAGCACAACAATAAACAGTCTGCAGCTGCATATGTCGCGATCTCCAGCAATGAAAATCTTTTTCTCTCAGAAAACCTACTTTCACTTTTACGTGTGATCTATAGTAGAACAGTAAGACAGAGCTAAACACGCATTAACGTTCTCTCAGTTTAATTGTATTAACAGTATCAAAACCATATAAAACAAAGCCTACCTGGTCAAGTATCAGAAAAAGCACAACAATAAACAGTCTGCAGCTGCATATGTCGCGATCTGCACACAGAGAGTGAAAGAAAATGAATATCTTAACAAAATGAAATGACAGCAAACCATACAGAAGAATGCTGCGCTAGCAATAACTGACTAGCTGTTCATTCAACGTGGTCACACATTCACTCGAAGATAAAGTCACTATTTTTACTTAGAATAATCTGAAACTTCGTAAATACATGGTAGAAATGCTCATCAGAATCAGAATCAGAATCAGGTTTATTGCCATTGTTCATGTAGTACACAAACTAGGAATTTGTCTCGGTACAATGCTGCAACATTAAACATGATAAGATAAGAGAAATAAACTATACATGTAATAAAGTATAAACTATACATGTAATAAAGTATCATGACCACTCTATAAGATATAAACCTTTGTATGCATGGCTTAACAACATTTAAAGTATAAATATAGCAACAGCTCTATTACATTGCACCTACCTCCAGCAATGAAAATCTTTTTCTCTGCTGGGGTAAGTGCCATGTGCAAAGAAAACTAGTTATGCACCTGCGAAATAAAACCACCAGGAGGCTCCAAAAACTATGTAAAAATGAAAAACACATCTATTTTAAAGAAATTCAAAAAGGCTAAATTCTGACTCTGTTACACTACAAATGCATTGGCTAAGGCAGTTTTATTTATTTAGCGAATGCAAAGTCCTTAAGCCAAGCAGTTGCCTCCTGGTTTGCTGTATGGAGGGTGTGTAATCCTCCTTCCAGTCTTTGGAGCGGGCAAGCCTCTATGATGTGTTCCATTGTTTGCTCCTCTCCACATGCGCACAGTGGGCTAGGGCTACTGCCCCATCTGTGAAGGCTGGCCAAGCAGGGGCCATGTCCAGTCCTGAAGCGATTGAATGTAGACCACTGTCTCCTTGGGAGGTTGGTGCCCGGGACCTGTTGGTTGGGGTTTATCACTAGCTGTTTGTTTGGGACCTCCTTGGTCTCCCATTCCTCTTGCCAAGCTGTCTGGATGGTAAAGTCAGCTGGGGGAGGGTTTTTCCAAATCGGCCATCTGGATGAAAGTCGGGCAGTGGGTGGGGTGTAGATATCTGCATGGATTGGTAAGTGAGGAGAATCTTTAACTTTTTAACTTTTTAACTTTTTAACTGCTAAGGCAGTTAAATTCCCAAATGCCAAAACGCATTTATCAGTTTGTCAGGAGTATTAGATTTGCAGCAAACAAGAGGAAGTCTGAGTGTGGGTGGGTCATCTGGCAGGTTGGCATGGACATCCACAGCTGCCTTTTTGCCTGATGGTGAAGTGATTTCCCCTCCACAGTACATCTGTTGTACTTCTCCATGTGACAGAGGACGAGTTGGGCCAGTTACATACACACACATTGAACTTGGAAAATCAAGATTCAAAGATTTTTATTGTCAGTATTCTATATGTTCAGGACATACAGGAGAATCAAAATGCGGTTTCTCTCTTGCTTTTCTCTTGCTTTTCTCTCTTGCTTAGTAGTAGTACGCAATAAATTTAATTTTAATTTACATCAAAGAGAAATTTAAATGTCAATTGGTTGATTTGAATACTTCACTTGAATGTTTAGCTGTTAATGTATGCCTCTCACCGGTAATGAATTTCAACATCACAGTATTGTACCACCCACCCTCACACAATTCTTCTTTTTATAATGAATTAAGTGATCTGGTTAAACAACTTGAGAGGAGCAGAGAAACCATATTTTATGGTGACTTCAATATCAACTGGTCTGATAATAAGGAAAAACAGAAACTGAAAAGCCTCATGACTAAATTTAATTACAAACAAATGATCAAAGGACACACCAGGATAACCAAACAATCGAGAACACTTATTGACATGGTATTCGCTAATAAACCAGAACGAATAACCAGAACCTATAATCTTGTAACTGGTATCTCAGATCATAACATGGTTCTTGCTGTCAGAAAACTCACTAAAAAGCGACTACAGTATTTTGGAGGAGTCGATATTGACAAATCAAATTTTATTATTCCCAAATCAAAAAATGAGGAGTTTGAACATTACTTAGAGAATCAAAATTGGGAGCAGCTCATGTCTATATATGAAGTAGATGATTGTTGTAATTTTATAACTGCAACAATTACTAAGTCCATAGAAAAATTTACAAAGCAAATTAAAAGTAGACAACAGAAGATTAACCTACCATGGTTAAATAATGAAATAAGAAAACTTATGAAGAGGCGAGACTATGCACTGAAAACATCATTAACCTCTAAACTGCAAAACGATCACCTTGTGTACAAAAGTTTAAGAAATAAAGTGGTACAAGAGCTGCGAAAATCAAAAGTATCTTATTACAATAAACTGATAGATCATGCAAAGGGTAACAACAGTTCCCTATGGAGGCATTTAAATAACTTAACTAATAAAAAAAATGTTCAGAAGGGGGTAAAGGAACTTAGAATCAATGGCAAGACCATCAGTGACAAGGCTACATTGGCAAATGAATTTAATTCATATTTTGTGGGCTCTGTGGAAGACTTAACAAAAAACTTTGTGCCGCCAAATGTGCTCAACAACACAAATTCAATACTTCCAACAGATTCTTTTCACATCGATGAGGTAAATGAGGAGTTAATTGCTGGTATTGTCAAAACACTGTCAAACTCAAAAACTAATGATATCTACAACATGAGCACCTCCTTTCTCAAAACGCACAGCAAAATATTAATCAAACCACTGACTCATCTCATTAATCTCTCCATTAGGTCTAGTACATTTCCTTCTGGCTGGAAAAAAGCTGTCGTCATACCAGTTCATAAATCAGGCAGTAAAGATGATATATGCAATTACCGCCCAATCTCTATTTTACCAGTCCTGTCTAAGGTTCTTGAAAAAGTTGTAGCTACACAGCTGATAGACTACTTACAAGACAGTCAACTTCTTCATCCACATCAATTTGGTTTTAGACCAGGATACTCAACAGAAACAGCAAATTGTTGCCTTATTGAAAATGTCAAACAGTCCTTGGACAGGGGTAATGTGGTAGGAGCTGTTTTTCTAGATCTCAAAAAGGCTTTCGATACTGTAAACCACAGTTTGCTTTTATCCAAAATGGTATCTTTTAACTTCTCTCCAGACACATTAGACTGGTTTGCATCTTATCTCCAGAATAGAGAACAGTGTGTAAAAGTTCACCAGGATAAATCCTCACTTTTAAACAACCGTATGGGTATCCCACAAGGGTCCATTCTTGGTTCTTTACTTTTCTTTCAAAGGTCTTTTTATTATTATTAATTGAAGTGTCAATACAATACAAAGTATTAGAAATTTTCATTTTTGTTTCAACCAAACAGTGAAAAACTAGAACTTAAAGCCAACAAATGTAAATGCTTCAAAGCACAAAAACCTTTAAATAAACAATAATTTAAAAAAAAAAATACAAAGAAAAATTGTGTGTGTGAAGTGGGGGTGGGGTAAAGGGGATATGAGCTACTCAGAAACTATAATCGTGGGTCTTTCAAAAAAATCAAGAAACAGGCGCCATAATTTATAGAATTTGTTTTCAGAGCCACAGACTGTATATCTGATTTTTTCTAAATCCAAACAGGACATTATATCTTTTATCCACTGTAAATGTGAAGGGGGCGAAGAGTCTTTCCACTTCAGTAATACCGCACGTCTGGCCAATAATAATGAAAATTTGAATACTTTTAATTTGGAACTTGGCAAGACAAGTTCTGGAGCCACACCAAAAATGGCGCATAATGGATCAGGTTTAATTTGATATTGCAGGACTTCAGACATAGTGATAAAAACAGAATGCCAAAAATTCATCAATGCAGGGCAGGACCAATACATGTGAAGCAAAGTGCCAGGAGCGCTACCACACTTTTCACAAGTTGGGTCTATATCCGAGTAAATACGTGCTAACTTAACCTTGGACAGGTGCATCCGGTGTACAATCTTAAATTGAATAAGAGCGTGACGAGCACACATTGATACAGTGTGAACCTGGCCAAGAATAGAGTCCCACAGTTCATCAGTAAAAGTAAAATTAAGATCTTGTTCCCAGTTCAATTTGATAGCGGCCAGAGAAGAAGATTGTAAATTTGAAATTAAATTATATAAAACTGACATTACCCCCTTAGAAGTTGGTTTAACTAGTAAAAAATCATCTAGAGGATTATCAGAAGGTTTTTGAGGGAATTGTTTTGTCATGGTTTGCACATAATGTCTGACCTGGAGGAAGCGGAAAAAATGTGTAGAAGTGATGTCGAATTTGGTAGAAAGTTGAGAAAAACTTGCAAATTGACCATCAAAATATAAATCCGCAAAAGACTTTAAACCTTTTCTATGCCATATATGAAATGCACTATCAATAGTTGATGGGGTAAATAAATGATTTGCGGCAATTGGACTTCTAATGGAAAAAAACTGAAGACCGAAATTTTTCCTGAATTGAGACCAAATTCTAAGAGACTGACGAACTACTTTATTATTACCCAGTGTAGACAAAGCAAGGGGAAGTGGTGAACCTAAAATTGCCGGTAGGGAGGTTTGATTGTCCACATGTGACTCCATAAGGATCCAAATAGGTGATTTGGGTTCCAGATAAAAATGTTTCCAATATAACATGCACCTGATATTTGCTGCCCAGTAGTAATATTGAAAGTTAGGCAGAGCCATGCCACCTACTGATTTGGGTCTTTGAAGAAAAACTTTCCTCAATCTCGGATGTTTACCATTCCAAATAAATGAGGTAATCAGAGAGTCCAAAGACTTAAAAAAGGATTTAGGAATAAAAATGGGGAGACATTGAAACAAATATAAAAACTTTGGAAGTAACATCATTTTTACAGAATTGATTCTGCCAATTAAAGACAAGGATAATGGGGACCATTTGGAAAGTATTAGCTTGCACTGGTCAAGTAAGGGGAGAAAATTATTTTTAAACAAATAATTAAATTGTTTAGTGACACATATCCCAAGATAATTAAAATGATCAATAACAACCTTGAAAGGAAAATTTTCAAAATCCTGAACTTGAATCTTTTCATTAATCAGAAACAGTTCACTCTTATTAAGATTAATTTTATAACCAGAAAACCTACTAAAACTATCCAAAATGTTGAGTATAGCGGGTAATGAAGTAAGTGGGTTGGAGAGAAATAATAAAAGATCGTCAGCATAGAGTGAAACCCTATGCTCAATGCCACCCCTACGAATGCCTAGAAAGTCCCGGCTCCCACGGATTGCAATAGCTAACGGCTCAACTGCCAAGGCAAAGAGCAACGGGCTCAAAGGACAACCTTGCCTCGTACCACGGTAAAGTCTAAAATAGTCAGAATAGCGACAATTAGTTAACACTGAAGCTAAAGGACTAGCATAGAGAAGTTTAATCCAGGAACAGAAGGAAGGACCAAAACCGAACCTCTCCAAAGTAAAAAACAAATACTCCCACTCAACCCTATCGAATGCCTTTTCAGCGTCCAAACTAATAAGACATTCAGGTATGTTGTGGTGAGGAGTATAAATAATATTAAACAACCGCCGCAAGTTAAAAAAGGAATGGCGATTTTTAATGAAACCGGTTTGGTCCTGTGAAATTATAAAAGGAAGAATCTTTTCCAACCTTGAAGCTAACAACTTTGACAAAATTTTAACATCGGTATTTAACAAGGAAATAGGCCTGTAAGAAGCACAATCAACAAGATCCTTATCCTTTTTAAGCAACACAGTGATACAGGCCTGATAGCAGGAAGGAGGAAGTGTACCAGAGTCAAGCGACTCTGTAAAAACTTGACAGAGGAAAGGGGCGAGGTCGTCAGAGAATTTTTTGAAAAAATCAGCGGAAAACCCATCAGGTCCTGGAGATTTTCCTGATTGCATAGATGATATTGCCAGCTGAATTTCTTCTTTTGTGATGGGAGCTTCTAAAATTTGCCGAAATTCTGAAGAAATCGAAGGAATATCAATAGAATCAAAAAAAATTTCCAAATCCTTTAAGTTTGTTGTATATTCTGAGGTATATAATTTGGAATAAAATGACCTGAAAATATCATTAATCACTTGTTGGTCAGATGTCACCTCTCCTTTATCTGTCCTAACTCCAGTAATAATTTGCTTAGCTCTAATACCACGTAGTTGATTAGCTAGAAGTTTACTGGTTTTTTCGCCATGTTCATAAAATTCACTCTTGTTCCTTATTAAACAACCTTCAATTTGTCGAGTAGAAAGTAAATTAAGTTTAGTTTGTAATGTCATACGTTCCTTGTACAGAGCGGGTGATGGAGATTGAGCATATTGTCTGTCAATGTCCAGGATTTGATCTAAAATAGCCTTCTGTTCCTGTATTAAGGATCGTCTTTTAAATGCTGCCAATGAAATAAATTCCCCCCTAAGAAATGCCTTCATGGCCTCCCATATCGTTTTATTTGGCATACCAGGAGTTTTATTTTCTTTCAAAAAAAAATTAATTTTAGAAGAAATATTCGCAACCAATTTTTCATCTGTAAGTAATAATGGATCCAATCTCCAATGCTTTCTCATGGAGTCACATCCATGGAGGATCATTTTAAGTACAAGAGGGGCATGATCAGAAACCGAGATGCTATCATAACTGCAAGAGCAAAGGTTATTAATTAATAAATTGTCAACAAAAAAATAATCTATTCTGGTATAAGTATGGTGTACGTGAGAGAAAAAAGAATAGTCCCTGCTGTTAGGATGTAAAAAACGCCAAGGATCTGTAAGGCTATATTCCTCAAGAAAAGACTTAACATAAGTTGCAGATTTATTAAGACTAGCAGGTTTTGAAGATGAGCGATCTAAGATCGGATCCATATACAAATTAAAGTAACCCCCAAGAATTAGAGAATGAGTATTTAAATCTAGAAGTTGCGAAAAAAGGTTGCGAAAAAAGTGCACATCATCAAAATTCGGTGCATACAGATTAGCCAAGGTGACATGTTTATCGCCAAGTTTACCTGATACTATTACAAATCGTCCATTTTTATCTAATACAGCATTAGAGGGAATAAATGGGATATTTCGATCAATAAGAATAGCAGCGCCCCTGGCCTTAGCTTTAAAATTTGAATGAAAAAATTGTCCTGACCAACATTTTGACAAACGCAAGTGGTCGGAATCCTGCAAATGGGTTTCCTGCAAAAACAGTACCCCAGGCTTAAACTGCTTTAGACGTGACATGACTCTCTTTCGTTTAATTGGATGGTTCAACCCCTTCACATTCCAGCTTACCAAAGTAAGATTACTATTCATTCAAAGAGTAAAATTTATATATTATGTAGTGTAGCCCAAAGAAGAGTAAAGTGAGGTACGGGTAAAAAAAATAAAAAAAGGAGGGGGTAAGGGGGTGTAAATAAAACCATAACAAAAAACAAAACAAAACAAAAAAAAATTAAAAAATTAAAATTAAAAAAAAAAAAAAAAAATCCAACAACCAAACCTATAACACTCCAGCCGGTTGCAAAAAAACAGCAACCGCTCCATCTCCTGCTCTATTTTCATCCTAACAGAATGCTCCCATACAACTGGCTTCAATCCTGCATAATATGAACGTTTTACCCTAAAAAAAAAAAAAAAAATAAGATAAAATTAAAAAAAGAATTAAGTAAACAACAACGTATAGGGAGCCAATTTTACCTTGTTTTTAAACATCTAAAAATGCATCAATGTCCAGTCAGTGCAGCTTCAATGAAGTAACAAGCAGCCCAGCGCGGCAGCTGGTCAACCCAGAAATGTCCAGTTCAAGGCGAAAATTGCTGGTTTCTCTCCATGGTTTGCATGAAGCAGGTGGCCTCCGAGACGGACGCCAGCCACTGGTTTTTGCCGTCTGGAAGAGTTATCCGGAGCCTGGCGGGGAAAAGAAGAGAAGGACGAAAACCTCTCTTGTACAACTCGGACATAACCTCCTTATATTCGGCTCGTTGCTTCTGAACGTCGGCGTTATAATCCTCGTAGAACTGAAGTTTATGCCCACGATATTCCAAAGTCCCACGGCGTCTCCGCGCTTCTCTCATCACCAAGTCTTTGGTCCGAAACCGATGGAAACAAATAATGACAGCGCGCGGCTTCCCATTCGGACCCGGCTTGGGCATGAGGCTGCGGTGGGCTCTATCCAGCTCTGGGGGAGATGGCAAAGTTTGTACGCCAAAGACGTCCACCAACAGCCGAGAAAAAAATTCAGATGGCCGTGGACCCACATCAAAGGACTCCGGCAGACCCACCAGACGAATATTCAGCCTCCTGCTTCTTCCCTCCAGGTCAGAAAGTTTGTTTTTCAAAAGTTTGTTCTCCTCCTGCATTGACTCACACGTAACTTCAAGCGCCGCTAGGCGCTGGCTGACGTCCTCCGCGTTGTTTTCAAGGTCGCCAATGCGTTGCTCCTGGTTCGCCACATCTGCTTGAATTTTGTCCAGCTTACCATTAATAAGTTCAAATGAAGCTTTGAAGTCAGCAGCTATGGACATTCTGTGTTGCTCAAGCAAGGCAACAAGTGCAATTCAATTCAATTCAATTCAACTTTATTTATATAGCGCCATTTCACAACAACAGTCATCTCATAGCACTATCAACTGTAGGGAGGACCCCCACAGTTGCAGAAAGACCCCAGCAATCAGGCGATCCCCTGTGAGCAAGCACTTGGCGACGGTGGAGAGGAAAAACTCCCTTTTAACAGGAAGAAACCTCCAGCAGAACCAGGCTCAGGGAGGGGCAGTCATCTGCTGCGACTGGCTGGGGGGTGAGGGGATAGAGAAGAAGAAAAGAACAGACATGTAGAGAGCAAACAGCACGATGGGGACTCAATCTATGGGAGAGAACAAACAAATGTTAATGACCAGCAAAAAAAAAATATTTCATAGAGAGTGAGGAAAGGAGTGAGGCCCAGTGCATTACTGGAGGTCCCCCGGCTGACTAAACCTATTAGCAGCATAACTAAGGGAGGGTTCAGAAAACACATGATCCCTCCCTAATTGTAGGCTATATCAAAAAGGTAGGTTTTAGCCCTATTCTTAAAAACAGAGATCGAGTCTGACTCCCGAATCCAGATTGGCAGCTGATTCCACAGGAGAGGAGCTTAACCCTGCCTTAACCCTGCACTTAACCCTTAAGTGCAGGGTTAAGGCTGATATTAGCATCCTCAGCTAAGCTGGTGTTAATATTGTTCCCTGCTGCCTCTTTTTCAGTCTGCTTTCTTGTTTTAGACATATTTCACAACTCAAAACAGATTCTGCACGTATTAAATGTCCAAAACATTAATAGCTTACAGCAAAATAGGGTTTAAAAAGTAAAGAAAAAAAAATATAGCAGGAGCCAGCAACGCACACACCTACTCCATTGCCAGCACACCTGAAGCCACCTTGGTTCTTTACTTTTCAGCATTTTTATTAATGACTTGCCGCTACACTGCTCTGCTGCAACATGCCAACTTTATGCAGATGATGCAGTTATTTACACAGCTACCAAGACTCCAGCACAGGCTGCAGATGTGCTGTCTACAAGTATGGTTGATGTCCAAGAGTGGCTCCTCCAGAACCATCTATTGCTGAACCTTCAGAAAACAGTTTCAATGTGCTTTTCAATCAAAAAATATAACCTGCAATGTTTTAAAGTTAATATACATGATCATGACATCAGTTTAGTTACAGAATTCAAATACCTTGGCATTGTACTAGATCCTCAACTCAAATTTAATCTTCATATAAAGAAAATTTCAAAAACAGTAAAAAAAAATCTAAACTGCTTTAAATTAATTAGATATTACATACCTTACGAACCTGCTGTACTGTATATGCATTCTATGGTTTTTTCTCATATATCATACTGTTTGACAGTCTGGGCTCAAGCAGCCCCTTCCACAATAAGACATATAGGTTCATTATATAATCAAACCCTAAAAATCTTGGACAAAAAGCCCATTAGGTGGCATCACTGTAATATTTTAAAAAAAATACAACCTATTGAGTTTTGAGAGTTTCATTGACCTCTGTTTACTGAAATTAACTTTCAAATGTTTCCATAAATCAGCACCTGAGCCACTTGCTGGTTTCATCCAAAGACAGGACAGCAGCAGAGCCACCAGGAGTTCTGTTAACAATAACTGTAAAATATTCCACCGCAGAACCACATTTGGACAAACAGCTTTCTCTATAAAGGGCAGTCACATCTGGAACACAATGCCAAATGAAATTAAAATAATAACGGACTTTAAAACATTCACTAAAAAGGTTAAAAACTGGCTGAAAAATAAACAAGAATGTACCCATATATGAAATGATTGTCTGCAGGGTGAGAGTGAATGAAGGGAAGGAATGAATGTGTTTGTTTATAGTGAGTGACGAAGGGAGGGAGGCCTGAAATAGGCAAATGTGTGTCAGGTTGTTATATTTGTGTATTTATAATATTTATAATATTTATAATTGTGTATTTATAATGTATTTATGTTTTTTGCATTGATGTATGTGGTTATTGTGTATTCCTTTTCTTTCCTTTTTTTTTTTTTTTCTTTTTACTTGTTTCTCCTTTCTAAAGCCCATCCAGGGACAAGAGTTGCAAATTAGCTAATAGCTATACACTCTGTGCAACACATCAGATTGATTGTCATTGATTAATTGTCTATGTTTATTGCACTGTCCCTGTCAAATAAACAAATCTATCTATCTATAAAAAAAAAAGGAATGAAGACGAAAACAACAGCAATCTCTGCACAATAATAATACCCGCAGTGCAAATTCAGTGCAGTAAAGGGGGTGCAAACAGTGAGTCTGGAATGCACATGCTCAGTCGTGCAACAACATCCATCCATCCATCCATCTTCTACAGGAGCAAATGTGGCATTATTGTGAATGAATGTAGTAAGGTACAGAGACATACGGCAGCAGATGTCGTACTGTTGGTGCACCGAGTCTTTCTGTGCAAACAGCTGAGGGAGATTTTTTGTATAAATAGGTGTGTTTATCAAATATGTGTGACTTTTTTGAAAATTTGAAAAAAGTTTTCTTGTAAATTTGCAATTTTTTCTCTAGATTTTCAGCTTTGTCTTCATAAATTTATATCTTTTTTTCTCATAAATTTGTGATTTTTTTCCTATATTTTTTCTCATAAATGTGCAACATTTTTCTTTCTAAATTTGTAACTCTTCTCATAAATTTTCAACCTTTTTTCCTGTAAATTTTCTACTTTTTTCATAGATTTGTAACTTTTTTCTCATAAATTTGCAACTTTTCCCCTTAAATTTTTACTTTTTTCCTCATAACTTTGCAGTTTATTTCTCAAAAATCTGTGACTTTTTCCTGTAAATTTGCAACTTTTTTTTTCATAGATTTGTGACCTCTTTTCCCTCATAAATTTGTAACTTTCCCTCCTAAATTTTCCAGCTTTTTTTCCTCATGACTTTGCAATTTACTTCTCAAAAATTTTGACTTTTTCCTGTTAACTTTTTTTTTGTAGATTGGTGACTTTTTCTCATAAATTCACTTTTTTTTCTGTAAATTTTCAACTTTTTTCTCCTAACAAATCGCCTGCTGCCTACTACTAAATCACCACTGTGATATATTCACTGGTAAAACGCTCCCTCTCGTGCAACGGCTCCAGCGTATCCAACCCCCACTCTTGATTATTCATCTAAATTGTAGAAATAAATGAATATTGCAGACAGTGAAGATTTTGATCTCTCAGTTATTCAGTGGCAAGATCAATATTTTCACTGCTAGCATGCAACTTGCAAGGAAATGGTTAAGATATGAAGCAAAAATGAGGATCAAGACTTTTCTAAAAAGTCGTCCCGATCAATAAAGCACACATATTTGAAGAATAAGGTCTACCGTTGCTAAAAACATAATCATATTATAATTCAAGAAATCTGTGTGTGTGTGTGTGTCTGTCTGTCTGTCTGTCTGTCTGTTTGTCTGTCTGTCTGTTCGTTACGCGTGTATCTCCCGAACCATTCGTCGGACTGGCCTCAGATTTCACATGTGCTTTGCTGAGGTCACGAGGGTGTGCATGCCCAAATTTCGGCCTCCCAGATATGCAGAAGTTTAGGAGGGGACATCTTTAATGAACACCCATAGCTGTCCTATGAGTGTTCATTAAAGAGTTCCCCTAGCTGCGACATGGCGATGACATCATAGGACTCGCTATGACATCATCAAAGATCACAGGCAGGCATCACTGAACGAGTGGTGATGTCAAAGATCAAAGGCAGGTTTCACCATGGATACTGTTGTCATGTCAAAGATCAAAGGCAGGCATCATTATGGTTACTGTTGCCATGGTAACAGTAACTTTCTATGGGTGTGCAGAAATGCTTGCTTATGCTTGGTTTCTATGGGCATGCACAGGTATGCACTAGTTTGGTATTAAAATAAGAAACACTCTCGTTTCTCTAAAATCTGATGAATAATTTCAGCTGAGTTGCTGATTGTTCAGGGACAACTTCTACACATTTTTTTTTAATTTAGAGAAAAGACAAACGCAAAGTGGATTTCAAAATTTTCTATAATGTAAAAGTAAGACAAGAAACATCAATAAATACATTTACACATACCAGTCCAGTGTTGTTAGGGTCAAGCCGCAACTCGTCTTCATTTTTCCTTGGTTCACCATCACGGAGGTTCAGCCCGGAGGAGGCTCACCAACCCCTCGTGTGTCTCCGCTCTGATCCAGCGGCTCACACGGGACCAAACAGCCACCCTGGGGCTCACATGGCCAGGGCTCAGAGGTGAAGGAGGGACCGCCGTTGGAACTGGGACATCAGTTTGGTGGAAGTTTAAAAGCCACTTCAGCCACCAGCAGGACAATGAGAGAGGAACAGCCGGGCAGGAGGACAGGAGCTAATGGCTTACAGGGAGCATCTGGATGGTGAAAAAAACCCACCAGGACAGATTAAAGAGGAACTCACCATCTGGCTGTCTTGGACCCGGTTCATGCAGATAAGCTGCAGGGAGTCGGGGACCGCAGCGTTAGCACTAGCTTGGTTTTCGTCATCAGCTTCAAGGTCAAAATCTCCCAAATCTCCATCATCATTATTGCTGTCTGCTCAGTCACTCTTCACCTTTGTCTTCCTTTTCATTGATATCCACTTGAAAACTCAGATCAAGAATGCTGTCTTCCATTTTCCTCAAAATATGAACACGATCTTGTCGTTTTCAGATTGTAGTAATTAACTCATTGTTCAACTCCTGCTCTGCGATGGATTGACGATCTGTCCAGGGTGCACCCTGTCTCTTGCCCAAAGATGATGGGATAGGCTCCAGCCCCAAACAGTCACTTTTGCTGACTTTTTTTCTCTCTCCAGATCACAGTTTATTCCAAAAAATGGTGATATTTGTGGAAAAAAAATTTTTTTCTCCTCTCGGCGCCACACCAGTCGGCTGCCTTTTGCAACAGCGGCTCGATTCCGAGTTTTTTTTCCCTTCCTCTCTCTTTTGATCACTTTTTTTTTTTTCACCCCACTTATATCACGGACACACAGATCGTCCCAAATGTCTCCTGAGCCGGTGGACGGAGCCACTGTTTATAGCAGGATACGATATAACAGGGAAGAGCTGCTAGCATTTAACCGCCACCCGGTCCCACTGGAAAAACTCGACATACCGAGAGAACTGAGGCGAAAACGCCGCGGCTGCCGGGCTGGAGTAAGGCGGAGGACAAAAAATATAAGGTACAGACCCTCCCTTCCATCTGTTGTCATGGGAAATGTACGGTCGATACTGGGAAAGTTAGATGAGCTAGCGGCTATCTCCCGTTATGATAGCACTTACCGGGAGTGCTCTCTCCTTTTGTTTACTGAGACATGGCTAACTGAACTAGCAGCAGATGCTAACATTGAGCTGGAGGGTTTTCACACGATACGAGCTGACCGAACACCAGAGAGTGGCAAAACTAGGGGCGGTGGAGTGATAATGTATGTTAACAACAACTGGTGTAGACCGGGACATATCACTGTTAAACAACGACACTGCAGCAAAGACATTGAGTTGCTAGCTGTTAGCATGAGGCCTACATATCTCCCGAGAGAACACTCACACGTGATCTGCATTGTTGTTTATGCAAATCCGACGGCGAACGCTGGGACAGCGCGTGACGTCATCCATTCAGTAACCAGCAGGCTGCAGACAGAACACCCAGATGCTCTTCTCCTCATCTCAGGCGATTTCAACCACGTTTCACTGTCTCCCATTCTGCCCACTTTCACCCAGTATGTCACATGCCACACTAGAGACAATAAAACACTGGATTTGTTCTACGCAAACACTAAGGAGGCGTACACCTCATCACAACTCCCCCCACTTGGGAGATCGGATCACAACTTGGTTCATCTCCGACCGGTGTACAAACCCCTAGTGCACAGACAACCTCCGGCCATGCACACTGTGGAGTTATGGTCTGAGGAGACAATGGACACTCTAAAGGACTGTTTTGAAGCCACTGCCTGGAAGCAGCTCTGCGATCCACATGGTGAGGACATCGATGGCCTCATTCACACCTTCACGGGCTACCTCAGCTTCTGTGTGGACAAATCCGTTCCCACCAAGACCATACGGCGTCACTCAAACAACAAACCCTGGATCAACCCTGAGATAAAAACACTTCTGAGAGAGAAGAAGAGGATCTTCAGGTCGGGGAACAGGGAGATGCTGAAGTCCGTACAGAGGGAGCTGAGGAGAAAGATCAGAGAAGGCAAGGACAGCTTCAGGAAGAAGATGGAGGACAAGCTGCAACAGAGCGACATCAGCGAGGTCTGGAGAAACCTCAAAACCATCTCGGGGCTCCAGAATACCTCCCCCCAGGCCACGGGGGGCAGGGAGTGGGCGAACAACCTGAATCTGTTTTTCAATAGATTTGACCAACCGCCCTCCCCCCTGTCTGCACAACAACCACTGCTGCCTCTAAGAAATCAAGTCCTGCTACCCACTCCCCACTCCACCGACACCCCCCCCACTCCCAACACACAGCCCCCCATCCTGACCCTGACCAAGACCCAGGTGAGGACGGAGCTGAGGAAGATCAAGGCGAGGAAGGCGTCGGGACCGGACGGCATCAGCGCAAAGCTCCTCAAGTCCTGTGCAGACCAGCTGTGTGGGATTGTGACGTATATCTTCAACATGAGCCTGAAACTGGGGAGGGTACCACAGCTGTGGAAAACATCTTGTGTGGTACCTGTACCAAAAACTTCCCACCCCAAAGACCTGAACAGCTTCAGACCGGTGGCCTTGACGTCCCACTTGATGAAGACCCTGGAGAGACTGCTCCTTGCTCATCTCCGCCCCCTGGTGGAACTAGCGATGGATCCACTCCAGTTCGCCTACCAGCATGGCATTGGGGTGGAGGATGCGGTGATCTTCCTCCTTCACCGTTCTCTGTCCCACCTGGAGAAGCCCGGGAATATGGTGAGGATCATGTTCTTTGACTTCTCCAGTGCTTTCAACACCATCCAACCGATGATCCTGAAGGACAAGCTGCTGCGCGCAGGGGTGGACCAGCACCTGTCATCATGGATCCTGGACTACCTCACGAACCGGCCTCAGTTTGTGAGAACCCGGGACTGTGTTTCCGACACGATCATCAGTAGCACGGGGGCCCCCCAGGGAACGGTGCTGGCTCCCTTCCTGTTCACTCTTTATACTGCGGACTTCTCACACAACACAACACATTGCCATCTACAGAAGTTCTCTGATGACTCTGCGATCGTTGGTCTCATCTCCAGCGGAGATGAAGCTGAGTACAGAGGGCTTATCCAGGACTTTGTGGACTGGTGCCATCGGAACTGCCTCCAGATCAACGCGAGGAAAACTAAGGAGCTGGTGGTGGACTGCCGCAGGCATGGGCAGCCCCTCACAGCACCAGTAAATATACAGGGAACAGACATCGAGATGGTGACATCCTACAAGTACCTGGGTATTCATCTGAACAATAAACTAGACTGGTCACACAATACTGACGCACTCTACAAGAAGGGACAGCGCAGGCTGTTCCTGCTGAGGAGACTCAGGTCTTTTGGTGTACAAGGGGCGCTGCTGAAGTCATTCTATGACACGGTGGTGGCATCAGCCATCACTTTTGGAGTGGTCTGCTGGGGCAGTGGCATTACTGCAGCCGATTGGAAGAGACTGAACAAACTGATTAAGAAAGCTAGCTCTGTCCTGGGGCAACGCCTTGATCCGATGGAGGAGATAGGAGAGAGAAGGACGGTGGCTAAACTGTCATCTCTGCTGGAGTCCGAGTTCCACCCTATGCAGGACATACTGGATGCACTGAGGAGCTCATTTAGCAGCAGACTACATCATCCCAGGTGCACAACCGAGAGGTTTCGTAGGTCCTTCCTACCAACGGCTGTCAGACTGTACAACCTAAGCAGGGCTGCTCGCAGAGATAGCAAAAAGACGTAACAAACTAATAGTTTTTTTTTTTTTGTTTTTTTGTTTTGTTTTGTTTTTTTTTTAATGCAAAAGATGCAATAGACTTACACAATGGTCCTCTCCGGCATACAACTAGGAACATACCGGTCGCTATGGAGGGTGAGAATATGTATGGGCAAATAATCATACCATGTAGGATAACTAAATAGACGGTTATGCTGTTTCATCCCACCTAGCAACAATGCTCTGCACTGGGTGTGTTTATATTTATATATCTATATATTTATTCCATCTAGCTACAATGCTCAGCACTGGGTGTGTTTATATTTATATATCTATATATTTATTCCATCTAGCTAACTAACTAACTAACTAACTAACCTGCACTTATATAGCGCTTTTCTAGTCACAAAGACCACTCAAAGCGCTTTCATTAATACTAACCCTCTATTCTAAGGGCCTATAGGAAACAGATATCTAGGGACAATTTAGAACAGCCAATCTACAATGCTCCGCACTGTGTTTTTATATATCTACATATTATTCCATCTAGCTACATTGCTCCATACTGTGGGTGTTTATATATTTACATATTTATTCCATCTAGCTACAATGCTCTGCACTGTGTGTTCATATATTCATATATTTATTCCATCCAGCTACAATGCTCTGCACTGTGTGTCTGTGTGTGTGTGTGTGTGTATATATATATTTTATAGTAATATGTACATATGTATATTAGCTGCTCTTGCTTGCTTGTTTTTTTTTTGTTGTTTTTTTTTTCTTGCCTTCTGATTGTTGCTCTGAGTGTTGCTATCCCTGTGCTGTTGCAATCCTGGAATTTCCCCGTTGTGGGACTAATAAAGGCTTATCTTATCTTATCTTATCTTATCTTAAATTATATAATTTCCTGCATAAACCTACCAAATTTGGCCTAATTAAAAATCAATAAATTTCCTCTTTAAATAAGATATAGCTATTTATAAAAATGTTAAATGTAACTGTCTGATCAGTAATGGTAATGTCAGCTATACTTTGTACAGGTTTTCGCTCCCAAACTAGGAAACAGCATTTCAACTTCATCTTATGGCATCTTCCACCATATCTGATTGTTTCCATATCAGTAGTAATTTCAAGGACTTTTTGAAAGTCAGAACAAGCTTTAGTTCATTTAGCCTTCACCAGACCATCAGCCATTACGCAGCCAACGCCTGCCTGCTGCCAATCTGTCAGCTCCACGGAGCCACCGTCACCACAGTGGAGGGCATCGGCAGCACCAAGACTAGGATCCACCCGGTTCAGGTCAGTGCAGAGATGCTTTGCTCAGCTTCCTCACCTTCCTTTGGCATTTGGGTTCTCACCAACATGATGGCTTCTGGTCCATCACAACCACCCAATCAGTACACTTAAATTTGGAGCAGCACTGATGAGTTTACGCATTAATCCTGCGTGCCCACAGGCAGCATTTTTTTTCTGCTGCAAGCACCCTGGCCCTCTTTTTTTAGAGGGCTTGAAAAAGCCTTCTGAAAAAAGAGGCCTGTGCCCTGTATCCTACTCCCATTTATTTTTAAAATATTTGTTGCACTGTCTAAAAACGATAGTACTGACACACGTTTAATTCAGTCAATTCTGATCGGCAGGTTAGAGAGGCATGCTGGTGAGTGAGAATTTACAGTGGTGTGAAAAAGTGTTTGCCCCCTTCCTGATTTCTCATTTTTTTGTCACACTTAAATGTTTCAGATCATCAAACAAATTTAAATATTAGACAAATATAACACAAGTAAACACAAAATGCAGTTTTTAAATCAAAGTGTTTATTATGAAGGGAAAAAAATCCAAACCTACATGGCCCTTCATGAAAAAGTGATTGCCCCCAAACCTAATAACTGGCTGGGCCACCCTTAGCAGCAACAACTGCAATCAAGCATTTGCGATAACTGGCAATGAGTCTTTTACAGCACTGTGGAGGATTTTCAGCCCACTCATCTTTGCAGAATTGTAATTCAGCCACACTGGAGGGTTTTCGAGCATAATCCGCCTTTTTAAGGTCATGTCACAGCATCTCACTCGGATTCAGGTCAGGACTTTGGCCATTCCAAAGACTTTATTTTGTTTTTCGTAAGCCTTTCAGAGGTGGACTTGCTGGTGTGTTGTGGATCATTGTCCTGCTGCAGAACTCAAGTGCGCTTCAGCTTGCGGTCACAAACAGATGGCTGGACATTCTCTTTCAGGATTTTTTGGTAGACAGCAGAATTCATGATTCCATTTACCACAGCAAGTCTTGCAGGCCCTGAAGCAGCAAAACAGGCCCAGACCATCACACTATCACCACCATATTTTACTGTTGGTATGATGTTCCTTTTCTGAAATGCTGTGTTACTTTTACGCCAGATGTAATGGGACACACACCTTCCAAAAAGTTCAACTTTTGTCTTGTCAGTCCACAGAGTATTACTCCACTTATCGTGGAGTCATGAACACTGACCTTAACTGAGGCAAGTGAGGCCTGTAGTTCTTTGGATATTGTTGTGGGGTCTTTTGCGACCTCTTGAATGAGTCGTCGCTGTGCTCTTGGGGTAACTTTCGTCGGCCAGCTACTCCTGGGAAGGTTCACCACTGTTCCACGTTTTCACCATTTGTCGATAATGGCTCTCATTATGGTTCACTGGAGTCCCAAAGTTTTAGAAATGGCTTTATAACTGATAGCTCTCAATTACTTTGTTTCTCATTTGTTCCTGAATTTCTTTGGATTGTAGCATGATGTCTAGCTTTTGAGGATTTTTTTGGTCTACTTCACTTTTTCAGGCAGGTCCTATTTAAGTGCTTTCTTGATTGAGAACAAGAGTGGCAGTAATCAGGCCTGAGTGTGGCTAGAGAAATTGAACTCAGCTTTCCAAAGATGTGATAAACCACTATTAATTTATGTTTAACGGGGGGGATCACTTTTTCACACAGGGCCATGTAGGGTTTTTTTTTTTTTCCATTAATCATCAACACCTGCATTTAAAAACTTCATTTTGTGTTTGCTTGTGTTATCTTTGTGTAATATTTAAATTTGTTTGATGATCTGAAACATTTAAGTGTGACAAACATACAAAAAAATGATAAATCAGGAAGGGGGCAAACACTTTTTCACACCACTGTACAGCAAAAGAATTACTAATTTTTAAGAAAAAAAGTTGCAAATTTATGAGAAAAAAGTTGAAAATTCCCATGAAAAAATGCAAATTTATGAAGAAAAATATGTAAATTTGTGAGAAAAAAAGTTGAAAATTTACAGGAAAAAAGCTGCAAATTTTTGAGAAAGAAGTTGCACAATTCTGAGGAAAAATATGTAAATTTATGAGAATAAAGTTGAAAATTTACAGAAAAAAAATGCAAATTTATGGGAAAAAGTCAGATTTTTGAGTAAAAAGTTACAAATCTGCAAGAAAAAAAAAAGAAAATTTACAGGAAAAAATTACAGATTTACAGGAAAAAAAGTCACAAATTTATGAGGAAAAAAAAGTAGTACATTTTTGAGAAAAAAGTTGCAAATTTGTGATAAAATGGTTGGAAATTTACAGGAAAAAAGATGCAAATTTACAATAATTTTTATTTTTTTTGCAAATTTATGAGAATACAAGTTGGTCACCATGGTGCTTTGCTGCACTTTTTTTTGTTTGTTTGTTTTGTTCGTCAATTGTGTGTCTGCCTGCTCTTACACCCGTGAAGAGCTACTAAATATCAGGACTTTCACTCCCACGGACCTACTCCCAGTTTTTTTGGCTCCTGCCACCGATCTGGTTCACTTTTTAGCCCAAAAAGTGAGACGGCGAAAGAGAGGAAGACGAGCGGGCGCCCTGGTGCGGCTTCGCAGGAGAGGCACGCGCACGGCTTTACCTGGGATCTTTCTGTCCAACGTCAACTCACTTTATAACAAGGTAGATGAGCTGAGACTGCTGATGCGCTTTAAGGACCTCTCCACCTCGTGTGCCCTCTGCTTCACTGAGACCTGGCTTAAGGAAAAGACACCGGACGGTGCGCTCCTCCTCGAGGGATTTCAGTTGTTTCATGCAGACCGAGACACGGGGCTCTCCGGCAAGACCACAGGCAGAGGAGTCTGCTTCTACATCAACAGCAGCTGGTGCTCCGATGTGACTGTGACCTCCCAACACTGTTCTCCTGCTCTGGAATATTTATTCATCAACTGCAAGCCATTTTATTCCCCGCGTGAGTTCGCTTCATTCATTCTGGCCGCTGTCTACATCCCGCCCGACGAGGATGTGCGCGAGGCTCAGCGTGTGCTCACGGATCACATTCAGCAAGCGGAGCAGAGCTTCCCGGACTCTCTGGTTATTGTGGTTGGCGACTTTAACCAGAGCAACCTGAGCCACGAACTCCCCCGGTACAAACAGTTTATTAAATGCCCCACCAGAGGAGAGAACACGCTGGATCACTGTTACACTACAGTTAAGGACGCGTATCGCGCTGTTCCCCGCGCAGCGCTCGGACTATCTGATCACGTGATGGTCCACCTGATTCCCACATACAGACAGAGACTGAAGCTCACAAAACCTGTTGTGAGCACTACGAGGAAATGGACCAGTGAAGCTGTGGAGGAGCTGAGCACGTGCTTGGAAATAACTGATTGGGACATGTTTAAAGGAGCCACGCATGATCTGGATGAGTACACGGACACTGTGACCTCATATATCCACTTTTGTGAGGAGTCCATTCTTCCATCGCGCACCAGGGTGAGTTACTCCAATGACAAGCCCTGGTTCACAGCTAAGCTCAGACAGATCAGGAAGGAGAAGGAAGCAGCGTTGAAAAGTGGAGACAGGGACTGCTACAGGGAGGTCAAATACCGGTTTAGCAGAGAGCTGAGGAGAGCTAAATCTGTGTATTCTGAGAGACTCCTGCAACAGTTCACTGCTAACGACTCTGCTTCTGTGTGGAGAGGACTGAGGCAAATCACCAACTATCGGCCTCAGGCTTCTAAAGGTCAGGATGACAAAGCCCTTTGTCAAAGACTGTCCCAACACTATGCCCGTTTTGACACCTCGTCAGCTGTGTCCAACTGCCCCCCTCCCCCCAGCGTCACTGCCTCCATGGCCCCCACTTCATCAAAGGCGCCCCCCCTCCTCCCCCCCTGCCCTTGCCATCAGTGAGCAGGACGTGAACAGACAGTTCTCCAGACTAAACCCGCGCAAGGCCCCCGGTCCGGACGGCGTGTCTCCCTCCACCCTGAGACACTGCGCGGAGGAGCTGACTCCTGTCTTCACAGACATTTTTAACACCTCCCTGAAGTCATGCCAAGTGCCGGCCTGCCTCAAAACCTCAACCATTGTCCCTGTCCCCAAGAAGCCACGGATCACTGGACTTAACGACTACAGACCTGTAGCGCTCACCTCTGTAGTCATGAAGTCCTTTGAGAGCCTGGTCCTACTCCACCTCAAGACTATCACCACTCCCCTCCTGAACCCGCTGCAGTTCGCCTACAGAGCCAACAGGTCTGTGGACGACGCAGTCAACCTGGCCCTCCACTCCATCCTGCAGCACCTGGACTCCCCAGGAACCTACGTCAGGATCCTGTTTGTGGACTTCAGCTCTGCATTCAATACCATCCGCCCCGCTCTGCTCCAGGACAAGCTGTCCCTGCTCAACGTGCCTGACTCCCTCTGCAGGTGGATCGCCGACTTCCTGACGGACCGGAGGCAGCATGTGCGGCTGGGAAAGACTGTCTCGGACTCTGTAAGCATCAGCACCGGATCACCCCAGGGCTGTGTACTTTCCCCCCTGCTCTTCTCCCTGTACACCAACTCCTGCACCTCCAGCCACCAGTCTGTCAAGCTGATCAAGTTTGCAGATGACACCACCCTCATCGGGCTCATCTCCAAAGGCGACGAGTCCGTCTACAGGAGAGAGGTGGCCCAGCTGGCGTCCTGGTGCAGCCACAACAACCTGCAGCTAAACGCTCTGAAGACAGTGGAGATGATCGTGGACTTCAGAAAAGTCACAGCCCCTCTGCCCCCCCTTACCCTCACAGACTCTCCCATCACCACTGCGGATTCCTTCCGCTTCCTGGGCACCACCATCTCCCGGGACCTCAAGTGGGAGCCGACCATCAGCTCCCTCATCAAAAAGGCCCAGCAGAGGATGTTCTTCCTGAGACAGCTGAGGAAGCTCTAGCTGCCCACCAAGATGTTGGTGCAGTTCTACACGGCCATCATCGAGTCCATCCTCACCACCTCCATCACCGTGTGGTACGCAGGAGCCACCGCCAGGGACAGACTAAGACTGCAGCACGTTGTGCGCGCTGCTGAGAAGGTGATCGGCTGCAAGCTCCCATCCCTTCAGGACCTGTACATCTCCAGGACCCGGAGGCGTGCAGGTCGGATCATAGCCGACCCTTCACACCCTGGACGCGCACTGTTTGCCCCCCTCCCCTCAGGCAGAAGACTTCGGTCCATTCAGACTAAAACCTCCCGCTACATGAACAGCTTCTTCCCCTCTGCCATCAGACTGCTGAACACTAAGTGACTTATTAGACTCTCGTGCACTACGTACAGCAGCTCAACCGGACTCAAGACAACTTTCACTTGTTACTTGTGGAACGCCACAATATCTGCTGCTTGTTAATATATTTAAAAATTGCATAGATTAGTATTACTTATTCTTATTCTACCTTTTATTGCATGCATAGTTTTTTTTATATCTAGTGCTACTCCATGTTTAATGTTGCAGCATTGCACCGAGACAAATTCCTAGTTTGTGTACTACATGAACAATGGCAATAAATCTGATTCTGATTCTGATTCTGATAACTTTAAGAAAAAAAGTGGCAAATCTATAAGGACAAAAGTTGCATCTTTTTTCCTTTTTTGCATTTCTGCTAAGAATTGTTGGTTCAAAGTCATTTTATTCAGTTATGCAACATGATATAGAAAGGTTTATGATGATACTGGGGGGACAATTCTTTTTTATCCAGGGTGGGGAGCAATGTGTCCCCTCCCCCAACCCCCTTGATTTACAACTATGAATGGGAATAGGGGGATGGCAGGTTAACGAGGGGATGCTTTTGGTTCATTTTGCTAACAGGGGGGGGATCACATTCCCCCTCACCCCCTTCAGCTCACCTTCTGTGGATATGTACTTTATTGTCAATGTACTGTAAGGGTAGTATCTCACTGGGCTGAGACAGCTCGCAACTACTTGGAGATTAAAAAAAAAAAGTGAGACAAATCTAAGAATTTTTGACAATTTTCACTTGGAATCACACTGTCTCACGAGCGTTGCAGTAATGTTGCACAAACTCCCAGTGCATTTTTGGCCAAAGTTCTCCAGGTGTTTACACACATGTCATGCAAGTGTTGCAGGACATTCTTGCAACATGCGCAAGACAAAAATTTTTTTGCACTCACAACAGTCCCACAATGGCTGCCCATTGTGAATGAATGAATGAATGAATGAATGAATAAGGTTTATTGTCAATACTACCATACGTAATACATACAGGAGAATTGAAATTTGATTTGACATTGGGCGCGCTCAGTAAGCGCATCCCATAGCCGGGGCAGCCCGAAGGCGCCAGTCGAACAGTGGGGAGTAAGGGGGGAGGGGGGGAAAGGAGGGGAAAACACAATAGGAGAGAGAAAAAAGCATTGTTGATCAAAATAAAGCTCATTTTTATGACCAATATTGTGATTCCAAGAAAAAACTCTCAAATGCACAATTAGCAGACAATAAATTCACACGATGACAAAGCAGTTGAGAGAGTCAGTGTATGTTTTTATATATATCAGTGTATGTATCAGTCCTGTAATGAATGTTGTATGCAGTGTAATGTAGGTGTGTCAATCGCTAGTGAACAGCAGAGGGCGCCTCCTGGCAGTGGATGGATGTTAGTCATGTGATCTATGGCAAGTCCAGAGTCTCTCTCTCTTGCTTGCAGGTGGCAATTGAAGACACATGGTGTCCTTGGGAGTCCAGTCTGCTGGAACAACAGTGATTATGTTGATTGTTTGGGTTAGCAGAGCCGATCCTTCCGCTTATCTCCATCGAGGAGGAATGTAAATATAAACAGGGCGCCAAAGACAAGGTCAAATCTGAACAGTGCACTCAGAGAATAGAATTTCCCTCACCCGTGCAATTCTGTGCTTCAAAATTTCCATGTACAGGCTTAAACTTTAACATTTCTCTGGAGAGCACTGGCGACTTCAAGATGTATTCCACCATCTGAATCACCATTCAGTTCACCATGCCGCCTCGTGCACTCCCCAACTGGTCGAAATTGGTGAAGGAGCTTGCCTGGATCCACATTTTGAACAGCTCTCCACCTTCCTCAATTTCTGAAACACCAGGAAAACTCCAGAGCCAAAAATAGAAATCCTGTGTCATAGCCAATAGATGTCTTCTGCATCTCCAGTCAAATCATACACCCAGCAGGTCCAATTCTTGGGCTCCCCCTTGGCCCGGTTCTTGTTGAAAAGTGGTGACAATAGCACATTTAAGCCGCTTCCAAATCCATAATTTCCGTTTAGATTAAGATTCAGCAGAAGAAGAGCGACTAAACACAGACACGAACGCAACATTGCAAGCTGGGAATAGATCAGGAAGGCAAGAGGAGGGAGGAGGAGGAAATGCGACTGCTCTCTCTGAGGACTGAAGATTGAGACACCTGCGATGACTCTGAGACTGTTTTAAGAGAAAGCTGTTGCACAATTTTTTTTTTTAACAAGTTCAAAATTCCTGCGAGATGAGTGCAAGACCCTGTGACTCAGGAGAGGAAATTGAGAACCACTGAGAATGTTTGGAGACATTTTGGAAACTCCCTCAAAAATGCTGTTCTCAAACTAGTCTCAAGCTGTCTCAGCCCAATGAGATACTACCCAAATGTGGCACAGAATCGTGTTTTTAAGAAAATCATATTCTTTTTAAGCTTCTGCGGGCCAAATAAAATGACTTGGCCCACGGGCTTTGAGTTTGACACATGTGGCATAGAAAATTAACAGAAAATAGATACTCCAAGTGGGGAACCAAAGGCTGCATGTGGACAAGTAGCCTTGGATGTGATTATAGAGAAAGCGCCGCACAGATGCTCAAAAAGAAGTTGACACAAAGGCATACAAATTACAAAAAATAACTAAAACAAAACAGCAACTTTACAGCACCCGATTCTGCTGTGCTTTCAGGAACGGATTGCAAAGGCTCACGGCTCCCAGTGTGGCTTCTGCACGCGGGGGATGGTGATGGCCACCTACGTGCTGCTGAGGAACAAACCTCAACCCACCATGGACGACATCACGCAGACTCTGGCCGGTTTGTTGGCTTCGTTTCTGCTGATTTTATTGGTTATTGAATGGTGCGTTTTGTGACACTTCTACCAGGGATAAGCTTTGGCATAACTTAATGGTGTTTTATTTTTAAAGTCAAGTTAGATTAAGTTCCGTTATCCCAGAGTCTTCTGGGGAAAATGTTTTTATCTTTGGAAAATCAAGTAAAATTTAATTCTTTGAAATTAAAAGTTTTCTAGCAATTGTAGCAAAGTCATTGGGAGTTCTTCATATTTTAAAGTACTCACACTGGCCACACTCTCATCCATTACATTTTTTTGCATTGTCACAATACCTGATTTTATTTTTCTGGTACAGTTGGGTGTGTATGATGACTTTTCTTCTCTTTTTCGTTCCCATTTAAAATGTCTGTGACATGGGGCCAGTCCAAGTCTTCATAGGGTGCTAATAAAATTTGTACTTTGGCCCCCTCTTCGGTAAAGTAAATTACATGAATCTTCTCAGGGCATTTTGCACAGTTGTAGTGGCATTTCTTGCCTCATCTCAATGTCTGCCTGTGTTTCACCCTAATATTTAACTTTGATGCCAACTTCACAATAGTCTGGTGTTGATTTAGCCTACTGTTAATATTCAAAATGGTATAATTCTAAGTGATATACCCAGTATGGTGTGGACTAACTAAAACAAGATGGTGAATATATTGTAAGCATGCCAATGGCTTTACTAGTTTAAAAAAATAAAGAAACGCAACAGGCAAAATTGCAGCTATTAAAGAACTACAAAAATGCAAATAAAGTTACGTAAATAACTTTTGTGCCTTTTTAGCCACAAAAAAAATCATTGCCTTAGAATTGCTTGAAAAGAGCTTTTACATCTTCCACCTACTTAAGTATGTGCAGATCTATGAATATTCTAATTAGCTCCACCCATACCCCGCCCACCAGTAGTGTATGCTGCCAGGCTAGTGGAGAGGGGAGGGCTCCCCTCAACCTGAGAACACCCTAGACTGCCTCGCTAAACAATGGCAAACTCGCCTCCCTCCTCTGAAGGGAGCGGGGGGTTTAATGTCTCCTCCTCTCTTCTCCCTGGTGGAGACAGAATGGAGCACCAGGGGGTTTTGTATTACCCCCTCCCCCCCCCCCCCCAAAAAAAAAAAAACCTTTACCGAACCGAGTCAAACGAATGCAAAATGGACGGGTGATGGTCTTGGCCCCTTCATCCCCTGAGAGCAGACATCTCTCTCTGGTTCAGCTTTCCGACCGTGTGCTTCAGGTCCTCCAGGACCCCGCTGTGCGGCACAACAGCCGGTGGACTCCGGTCTCCAAGCCGACCACGCCCCATGTGAACTACGGAGTTCCGGAATACTGTAGCCCCAGGGTGGCTACGGGCGGCCGCAATCGGTTTCACGCAGTCCCCAGGAAGGGACACTGACTGTCCATGTAGTCAGTGGTACTGTAGGTAGACCCCGTCTGTGGGCAAGTAGAGCTACGTTGGCTCCTCCCTCTTCCCCTGGGGGAGTGAACTTAGATCTGTATCCATGCCCAGTGCTTAGCCTGATTGGTTAATGTCATAACCAATCAGGTTAAGCAGGAATGCTTATGTAGCTAGAAACGCTCTGTCCAAAGTTGCCTGTTTGGGGGGGCGGGGGGGTTTGCTGGAAATTCACAACAAAAAAAACCAGACTTGGGTCTGATTTTGCTCTTACAGATATGCTAAGAACAAAAAAAAACTTGATTTTTGGCAGACTGTCACTTTAAACAAAATAAATGAATAATAAAGATTAAACCTTTAACAAGGTAACAAAATGCTTTCAGTGGTAAATAAAATTTCAAATACTTCAAACTAGTTTTAAACTAAAATTCAATTTAAATGTAAATTTTAAATTCTATCCATCCATCCATCCATCTTCTTCCGCTTAATCCTTTTCGGGTCGTGGGGGGGCTGGATAAATTTTAATTTTAATTGTAAATGTAAGCCTAATTTTAATTGTAAATTAAAAATTTTAAATTGTAATTGTAAATTGTAAATGTAAATTAAAATTTAAAGGGAAATTAAAATGCTCTAGGGGGACCCCTTGTGGACGCGGAGCCATAAGCAGCCACTTAGTTCACATATCCCTTGGGCCAGCCGTGCTGTGACATATGATGTAACATGAACATTAATTGTCCACAGCCCCATCCTGACTCTGTGCTGTGGTTTTTCAGGCAACCTCTGCCGTTGTACCGGGTATTGGCCCATTGTGGACGGCTGCAGAACCTTCTGTCAGGTATAGGTTTCCCATCCATCCATCCATCCATCCATCCATCACCAGTACATTCTGTAACAAAAATATTGAGTGCAAAGTAAATGACTCTTGGAGCTACTGTAGCCTTTTTGCACTGTTTAAACTAGGGCTGTGCATTGAATAATTTTTTTTTACTAATTTATTGCACATTTTTTCTGAGGAATTCTTAATTGATTTCCAGAGCTCCTGACCTTAATGGTGAGTTAGAAACTTTTATTCACTTTATATTAGTGTGTTTTTTCTCCCCTCACACTGACATATACGCTTCTTTTTTTTCATATTTTTGAGCAAGCAGCCCCAATCAATGACATTAGGTTTGGTATGTGTGTTTGTGCTGATGAGAACATGCTTTAAGCAGGATGAGGTTGCCCTGAGTACTTGTCATGGGCAATCTCTGACCAGCAGAAATGACGGACTCTAATGCAGGCAGGGCTACAGTTTAAGTGGGTTTATTTTCCCCCCAAACATAAAATAATAACCAGCACGGGGGCTGAACATAAGTGAGCCATGAAAGGCTGAAAAACTCACAAATACAGGAAAATCACAGGAACAGAAGTCAGAGGGTGATCCACGGTATGATGCCACACCAAATGAACACAAAGCAGGACATAAATAGGGAGACAGATAATCAGGGGAAACATGGGACAGCTGGGGAAAATAATCAGAGGTTAAGTGGCAACACATGAGGAGAAATGGCTGTGACTACAGAAGACATGAGGAATTGAAGATGATTGAAAAAGGGTACAGGGAACGCACACACACACACACACATGCAGCTTGCACAGCTGACCAAGGCGGAACACAGAAGAACAGCAGTTGGTAATGGGGACCACATGACAGCCTGAGGACCGGGGAAGGCAATAACAATCACAGAGGACCCAGGGGAGACACAGAAGGCAAAACACAGGCAAGCAATCATTATAATAAACACAGAATGGGGGCATGATCCTAGGACCCAGCCCAAGCCATGACAGTATTAGGGATGGCAATTGATAAGATTTTGTCAATACCAATGGCATTGTCAATTTTGCTTATCAGTCTGATTCTTTATCGATTCCCTTATCAATTCTTGATCAGTTTTCCATGGAGGGGGAAAAAAGCAATTTTACATATAAACATGTAAAAATGGGCATTTATGCCTTGTAACATTTATTATTTTTAAATGATAAGACAAGATAAGCCTTTATTAGTCCCACAATTGGGAAATTCCAGGATTATAACAGCACAGGGAAAGCAACACTCAGAGCAATAATTAAGAAGATACGGAAGATATAAATAAGAGCAGTGGATATACATACATACATATACATCAATACATAAATATATATACAAAGTGCGGAGCATTGTAGCGAGATGGAATAAACAGCATAACCGTCTACTTAGTTATCCTACATAGTATGAATATGTACCCATACATATTGTTACCCTCTGTAGCGACCAATATTGTCCTAGTTGTATACTGGAGGGGACCATTGTGTAAGTCTATTGCGTCTTTTGCATTCAATACTATTAGGTCGTCACGTTTTTTTGCTATCTCTGCGAGCAGCCCTGCTTAGGTTATACAGTCTGACTACCGTAGGTAGGAAGGACCTGCGAAACCTCTCGGTTGTGCACCTAGGATGATGTAGTCTGCTGCTAAATGAGCTCCTCAGTGCGTTCAGTATGTCCTGCATAGGGTGGGACTCGGACTCCAGCAGAGATGACAGTTTAGCCACCATCCTTCTCTCTCCTATCTCCTCCACTGGGTCAAGGCGCTGCCCCAGGACAGAGCTAGCTTTCTTGATCAGTTTGTTCAGTCTCTTCCTATCGGCTGCAGTAATGCCACTGCCCCAGCAGACCACTCCAAAAGTGATGGCTGATGCCACCACCGTGTCGTAGAATGTCTTCAGCAGCGCCCCTTGTACACCAAAAGACCTGAGCCTCCTCAGTAGGAACAACCTGCGCTGTTCCTTCTTGTAGAGTGCGTCGGTATTGTGTGACCAGTCTAGTTTATTGTTCAGATGAACACCCAGGTACTTGTAGGATGTCACTATCTCGATGTCTGTTCCCTGTATGTTTACTGGTGCTGTTGGAGATTAAGCCAATGATTGCAGAGTCGTCAGAGAACTTCTGTAGATGGCAGTGTGTTGTGTTGTGACGAGTCTTCTGTTTTAAGCTACAAGTTTCTGTGTTGAACCAAGGAGTTAGAAATCTCTGATTAGGCTTTTTTCTTTTTTAAGGGGGCCACCAAGTCTAGAGTCTGATGCAGAGAAGCTGTAACACTATCCCCCATGTTATCAATTACAGAAGGAGCAAGCTGTCTATAGCTTATTTCCGTTGTGTTGACACATGGCATAGAGGAAACAATCTGCATAAATTTGGTAACAGCATCATCTGAGAGGCATCTGCTGTAGTAATATTTTTCGTAATGGTAAAATCACAAAGAGCCCCTATTCTGCTTTTTGGGCTTCCACCCAGCCAGCATGCCCATGTGGTCCCCACAACAGGTTAAAACTGGGCTGTCTTATGGGTCCCATGTGGGTTTGTCTGTGGGTTTGGGTTTGGGTTTGCCCACATGGACTTTACCTGTGGTACAAGTGAGCAGGTAATCTGCTTACCTGCTTTAAACCCATTTGGCCCCAGTATAAGTGTCATGTCTGGGGCATGGGTGGGTGCTGTCTCCAGTTTTAGTTAGTCTTTTTCTGTCTGTTTGTTTCATTATTTTCCCTGTTTGCTGTATTTGGTTCCTGTTTTTACCATTCTGTATTTGTTGAGTTATTATTTATATTTTGGGGTTGCATTGCTCTTGTGTCACAAAACACATAATTATCTACGCCTCCTTAGTGTTTGCATAGAATAAATCCAGTGTTTTATTGTCTCTAGTGTGGCATGTGACATACTGGGTAAACGTGGGTAGAATGGGAGACAGTGAAATATGGTTAAAATCGCCTGAGATGAAGAGAAGAGCATCGATGAAAAGCAGTATAAACGGAATACTGAAGTGATAAGAAACAACTGCACAATTATGTTATTTTAGCAATCACAAAAATATACATGCTGTACTTAGGTGTAATTTTTGCATGTTTTTAAAAAATATATACAGTATATATGCACAATGTATATACACCCACACATGCATAAAATAATTGTTGATGAACACACTGGTAAAACCTCAAGAGTAATTCAGTATTAATCGGTAACCTACATCACACATCACACATTGGTTCCAAGGTTGTCATAGCCAGGAGCGGCACTGGGGTTAAGCTCCCAGTGCTCATAAAATGCTCCTTATGGCGTGCGTCTCGAAAAGCCTCTGACAACTAAGTCCAACTCCTAGCCTGCCCGTGTGCTTTAGTCTCTAAGCCCGGTGGAACTGCTTTTACTAATAGGAGAAGGGGCGAGGGCGGATCTCTGGCGCCTTAAAACCAGATGCTTCGGGTAGATGGTGGCTCGTCAACCTGGGAAGGTAGCCCATCTAGGGGAAGCTAAACCCTGATTTCAAACCTCCGCTGTCTTGCGGCACACCCGGTCACAGGAAAGGCTTCGGGAGTCAACCCTGAGGAAAAATCCGGAGTCAGAGTCCCTAAGGCAGTTTTCTGTTGTGCTCAACATTGTTCTGGCAGCTCCTGCGACGGCGCTGGTGCCAAACTGTAGCAGCCCTGCTGTTCCTTTGGATTCATCAGTGACGTGGAGAGGGGGGACATGCTGCATGGGCAACATCTTGTCCTCCATATCTTCCTGCCCAGGCTTGAATCCTACCAACGCCCAACGCTGGAAGGCAGAACACCGGATCACTGGAGAGGACACTCCAGCTTTGCCTTTGGCGTAGACAAAACACGGGGAATGACAGTTACCGGTTATAAGCCACCGCTCAATTGGCATAGAGCGCGGCGCCAGGGGTTGTTCCCGACGGTGGGAGGGATCATCGGATCTCACTGGACAGCTACCGCCCGCCTCAAGCTGGGCAGCCCCCAGCCAATAAGGTGTTGTCCCGCAACACAGCTTGCTTTCCTCATTGGGTGCATGGAGATGAGGAGAAGTCCGAACGGCAGGCTGAGAACCTTCGCACCAGGCAAGACAAAAAAACAAAAGAGACCAACTCTAAAACTGGGAACTTGGAACATCCGCACTATGATGACAGGACTCGCTGCTAACCTCAAGGACATCAACGACACCAGGAAGACTGCCATCATCAATAATGAGCTGAAGAGACTGGAAGTGGATATTGCCACTCTCCCGGAAACACAGTTGGCTGACGCAGGCACACTGAGAGAGAAGGACTACACGTTCTACTGGCAGGGAAAGGGCAGTGACGAACACAGGGAACACGGAGTGGGCTTCGCAGTGAAGAACACCTTGCTGAAGATGGTGGAACCAGGTAGCAATGGCTCTGCACGACTCCTCACCCTCCGTCACAACACCACTCAAGGCCTAGTCACCCTCGTCAGTGTGTATGCCCCACACTGACAGCCACACCAGAGGCAAAAGACGAGTTCTACGAGAATCTCGCAACAACTGTCAGGATCATCCCCAACTCTGAACAACTCATTCTCCTTGGAGACTTCAATGCCAGAGTGGGTGCTGACCACGACTTCTGGCCCTCCTGTCTTGGACCATTTGGCGTGGGCAGAATGAACGACAACGGACAGCGGCTGCTCGAGTTCTGCACATATCACGATCTGTGCATCACAAACTCATTCTTCAAGACCAAGCCCCAACACAAGGTTTCCTGGCGACATCCGCGCTCAAAGCACTGGTACCAGCTGGACTTGATCCTGACCAGGTGCACCTCACTGAAGAACATGCTAATCACCCGTTCGTTCCAGAGTGCAGATTGCGACACAGACCATTCATTGGTGTGTTGCAAGGTCAAGCTGCAGCTGAAGAAATTCCATCGTGCTAGACAGCTTGGACAGGCACGGATTGACACCAGCAAGATGGCCCAACCAGAACTTGTTGAGCAGTTTGCCTCCACCTTTGAGAAGGAATTTGGTGTACCACAAGAAGGAGAATCTGCAAAGCAGAAGTGGGAAGAGCTGCGAAACACCATCCACCGCACAGCCTTGGCTACCTTTGGGAGGAAGACCTCGAAGTCACAGGACTGGTTTGATGCCAAGTTGACCGAGATGACCCCCGTCATTGAAGCCAAGCACTCAGCACTTGCTGAGTACAAGAAGTACCCAAACGAGAAGAATCTCCAGATTCTCAGGGCTGCAAGAAGTAAAGTTCAGCAGACTGCCCGGCGCTGTGCCAACGAGTACTGGACTCAGCTCAGCCGAGACATTCAAACCGCTGCCATAACAGGGAACATCCGTGGTATGTACGATGGCATCAAGAAAGCACTTGGTCCGGCTCAGAGCAAGACGGCCCCCCTCAAATCCACCACTGGGGAGATGATCACAGAAAAGAACAAGCAGATGGAGAGATAGGTGGAACACTACTCTGACCTCTACTCCAGACAGAACACCGTGACACCGTCAGCCCTTGATGCCATCGACTGCCTGCCATCCATGGACGAACTTGACCCCGAGCCAGCCATCGACAAACTCAGCAAGGCCATTGATAGCTTGGCCGCTGGCAAGGCACCCGGCAACGACGGCATACCCCCCGACCTGATCAAGCACTGCAAGACCGCCCTACTGCTGCCGTTGCATGACGTCCTCTGCCAGTGCTGGAAGGAAGGTGCCGTACCACAGGACATGAGGGACGCCAAGATCATCACCCTCTACAAAAACAATGGGGAGAGAAGCGACTGCATCAACTACAGGGGCATCTCCCTCCTCAGTGTTGTTGGCAAAGTCTACGCACGAGTTGTTCTCATTCGTCTGCAGAAGCTTGCCGAACGTGTCTACCCCGAGTCTCAGTGTGGCTTCCGTGCTGAGCGATCGACGGTAGACATGATATTCTCCATCCGCCAACTCCAGAAGAAATGCAGAGAACAGAACATGCCCCTGTACGTCGCCTTCATCGACCTCACCAAAGCGTTCGATCTGGTCAGCAGAGAAGGCCTTTTCAAGATCCTGCCAAAGATAGGATGCCCACCAAAGTTGCAAAGCCTCATCGAATCGTTTCACACCAACATGCAGGGGATAGTGCAGCACGACGGCAACGTCTCAGAGCCATTCAACATACGCAGCGGAGTGAAACAGGGCTGTGTACTTGCGCCAACCCTCTTTGGGATTTTCTTTGCTATGCTCCTGAGGCATGCCTTCAGCACAGCAACAAAGGGAATCTACCTGCACACAAGATCTGACAGCAGGCTTTTCAACCTCGCCCGCCTGAAAGCCAGAACCAAAGTACGCGAGGCTCTAATCAGAGACATGCTGTTCGCAGACGACGCTGCAGTCGCAACCCACACACAGCAGGAGCTTCAGACCCTGATGGACCGCTTCTCCCAGGCATGCAAGGACTTCGGGCTTACCATCAGCCTGAAGAAGACTAACATCTTGGCACAAGGCACGGAAGCACCACCAACCATCACCATGGACGACTATGAGCTGGAGGTCGTGAATCAGTTTACGTACCTGGGGTCCACGTTCAGCAACAGCCTCTCCCTTGATACAGAGATCGACAAGAGGATTGGAAAATCATCCTTCACACTCGCTTGCCTCACCACACGAGTGTGGGAGAATCCCAAACTCTCTGTCAAGACGAAGATGGCAGTGTACAACGCCTGCATCATCAGCACACTGCTCTATGGGAGTGAGACATGGACAACATACGCCCGGCAGGAAAAGAGACTGAACTCCTTCCACTTGCGCTGCATTCGCCGTATCCTGGACATATCCTGGCAGGACAAAGTGCCCAACACAGAAGTTCTGTCCCACGCCGGCCTTCCCTCCATGTTCACTCTACTCAGGCAGCGCAGGCTCCGCTGGCTAGGCCACATTCACCATATGGAGGATGGCAGAATCCCCAAAGACGTCCTCTACGGAGAACTGGCGACTGGCAGGAGAGACGTTGGCCGCCCACAGCTGCGCTTTAGAGACATCTGCAAGAGAGACATGATGGCCCTGGAGATCAACACAGAGCACTGGGAGGACCTTGCAACGGACCGCTCCAAATGGAGATGCACCCTGACCAGACAGCTCAAGGCGGGTGAAGAGAGACTGACTGCTGCAGCAGATGAAAAAAGGACCCGCAGGAAGAACCGCCACAGCTCCAGCAGCACGGAGACCACCCACAAGTGCGACCTGTGTGACAGGGACTGCCATTCGCGCATCGGCCTGTTCAGCCACAGGCGGTGCTGTTCCAGCAGAGTAGACGTTTAGGATTCTCTTCCATGGTGGAGATGATCATGGACTTCAGGAAAGTCACAACCCCTCTGCCCCCCCTCACCCTCACAGGCTCTCCCATCACCACTACAGATTCCTTCCGCTTCTTGGGCACCACCATCACCCGGGACCTCAAATGGGAGCCGACCATCAGCTCCCTCATCAAAAAGGCCCAGCAGAGGATGTTCTTCCTGCGGCAGCTGAGGAAGTTCAAGCTACCCACCAAGATGTTAGTGCAGTTCTACACAGCCATCATCGAGTCCATCCTCACCACCTCCATAACTGTGTGGTACGCAGGAGCCACTGCCAGGGACAGACTAAGGCTGCAGCGCGTCGTGCGCACTGCTGAGAAGGTGATCGGCTGCAAGCTCCCATCTCTCTAGGACCTGTACATCTCCAGAACCGGGAGGCGTGCAGGCCGGATCATAGCCGATCCTTCACATCCTGGTCACGTACTGTTTGCCCCTCTCCCCTCAGGTAGAAGACTTCGGTCCATTCAGACTAAAACCTCCCGGCACACGAACAGCTTCTTCCCCTCTGCCATCAGACTGCTGAACACTAAGTGACTTATTGACTCTCGTGCACTAAGTACAGCAGCTCAACCAGACTCATGTCAATCATCACTGTTTCTGTTGCATTACCGTCTGCACTATGTGGTACTCCACAATATCTGCTGCTCACTAATATATTTAAAAACTGCTTTGACTAGTATTACTCATTCTTATTCTACACTTATTGCATGTATAGTTTTTTTTATTTCTTTTATCTTATCATGTTTAATGTTGCAGCATTGCACCGAGACAAATTCCTAGTTTGTGTACTACATGAACAATGGCAATAAATCTGATTCTGATTCTGATTCTGATTCTGGTCATCATAGACCGATGGAGGCCGACTGACTGACTGACTGACTGAATAATAAGCTAATATTACCGTCACTAATGGAGGTGCTGCTGTTTGGAAATCAGGTGTGGGTGCACTTCATAGGCTGTAGAGCACTTTGCCAGCTTTCATTTTTAGCCCCTGCCGGTCGAGCCCTTTGGGCTTCGACCAAAGGGGGATTATGTTATGGGTCAGTCTGTCCATCTGTCTATCCGTCTGTCCCACTTTTGTGAAATCAACCCCTCCTAGAGCTTTGGTCCGATTGTTTTGAAACTCGGTACCATGGTTTGATATACACTGACAGTATACATGTTGCAGTTTGGTTCTGATTGGATTATTTTTGCAGGAATTGTAGCCCCGACCTATGACCTCCTGTTTCACCTCACTTCATAGACAGTAACTGTCTTGTAAAATCACCTCCTCCTACAGTTTTGTTCTGATTGTTGTGAAACTTGGTACCATTGGGGCTGCACGGTGGCGCAGTGGCTTAGCACTGTGGCAGCACAGTTTTACCCTCGGCCGGGGGATCGCGGGGATCATGAGATCGTGGGTTCGATCCCAGCCCCCGACCAACAGTTAGCTGTGTGGAGTTTGCATGTTCTCCCCGTGTTGCGCGGGTTTACTCCGGGATTTCTCCAGTTTCCTCCCGCACACCAAAAACATGTAGGTTTAGGGCGCTCGTGCACGCAGCGACCAGCAGCTGGTGGCTTGTCACCAGACTGCAAACCAAGTCTACCTACGGGTACAAATAAGTAACAAAAAATTAAAAAAAAAAAAAAATTTTTAAATGGTTTGATATACTCTGATGATGCACATATTACAGTTTCACTCTCACCAGATGACCTTGAGGTCAAAGGTCGGTGGTCAGATTTTTCCCTAAATCTTCTCAACACAATAACTAAAAGAAATGATGTAGGCTTTTCAAATCAATACAGTAGTTGTGTCTAATACACATCTTGGACAACTTACACCCTGACCTAACTGTGCGTTTGGGGTCAAAGGTCAAAGTTCAAAGTTAACATTGCAGTTGCACTATGATAAATGGTAAAGCCTACATTTACTATTACTATAAAACGAGTAAAACCAGGGCCACCAAACCTGGTACACAGGTTCACCTTGGGATCTTGACCTCTGACTATCTTTATCTGAAATAAGAAAAACCAAAAACTAATCATTAAAAAAGAAGACAAAATGAACCTACTCGAGCTTCAGAGTGCTCTTGCTATAGTGGCAAACAGCTTTTCTTGAACATGTTCAAAATTTTTCTGCAACAAGAAAAATTGTATGCCACTATAAAAACTATTGGTGAACTGTTGTACAACCATTTATGAATCCCAACAAAACCCCAACAATCGCAATGTTCTTGAATGTTCCACCAAGCTCCCCGCTCTGTGAGATACAGACTTAAGGTGGAGCCCAGACACCGAAAGTTTGCAGCCTTCAGTGAGGGTAGGATCGTAGAGCGACCAGTGAATCAAAGGCTTTTCCTTCACACTTGGCTGTCATCACCACAGTAGCATATGCAGGCACTGTGAAAATTCGTCTGTCGTTCTCGGATTTACTCTTGTCCCTTCTCCAGTTGAGACACAAAGAGGAGAATCCACCCTTTTGTAGCTGAAGGTCATAGACTTGGAGGTACAATAGCCAGTTCGGGTTAGAGATCATTGCTTGAAAAAGCACACAGAACCACATTGGTAAAATTCTGAAATGACATCCTTAAAGGCCAAATGTCACGTAATTTTTTTTTTCTAAATGACAACGAATTTAGATAAAATACACATAGCTTAAACCAAATATTCATACCGGAGACCATATCACCCACCTGTATTTACATAATTGCACAAAATACACCAGGTGAAGGCCCCACCTTGCTTGCTGGCTTGTGACAGCCAGTCCAGACCACGCCCATGTTTTTGACATCACCAGTTGTACCCTGGCTGCCCTGCCTATCCACATTCACACTTATCAACATTGGACAATCATGACGGAAAGTGACAGCGATTGTGAACAAATTAGTTTAGTTTTGTCTTTTTTTTTTTGTCTTTTTTTTTTGTCAGTGGTTCAGACAGTGACAGAGGCATAGAACCTTACAGGTTCTAGCCGTCCGAGACGGAATCAGATGCTTTGTCTGATGACAACAGTTCCAACGATGACCAGAGAGCAGAACCAGTGGAAAATGTCATTGAACTGGACATTAATCGCCTCCAGAATTGCGAAGCCAAAGGGGGTCTGTCGAGGGCGCCCCATAAATATTGATTTTTCGGAAGCCATTATTATTACAGTGGAGGAGAGCCGCTGCTGTCAAGAAATTGACCAGAACAATATGAAAATGGAGGTGCATACCTGTCAAGTGAGACGTTTTCGCCGTATTTTGGTGCCAAGCGCGGCTGTGGGGGACGGCGGAGTGGTGGGGGACACTTTTCTGGGAAATGTTTTAAATGTAGTTCGTGTTGTTATTGTCAAATATTTTAAGGAAAATACGGGGAAAATGCAATTTTAGCAAAAACGGGCGTATTGCCATTTCTGTACGCCCAAAAGAAAAATATACGGGGAAAAAAATTGAGTGTGTTGAGCAGCACGTCCTGTGTGTGATCTCCCACAGCTGGTGCTGGCAGATGGCTCAGCGGGAGCTATTATCACTACAATGAGAAGTGTGGACTCAATCAGTCTGATGGCCGCGGCGGGCAGATCGCTCAGCGGGAACTATTCTCACTACTGTTTGAAGTGTGGACTCAATCATTAGTCTGATTGTCGGGGCGGGCAGATCGATCAGCGTGAGCTATTATCACTACAATGAGAAGTCATTAGGCTGATGGCCTAACACTTTCAACTGTCCTGCGGCTGCGGGACAGAAAGGAATCGCCTTCCAAATCCAGAATTCTGCTTTTTTTATTTTGAGCCGGACGCTGAGTTGTGTTGTTATTGTCAAATATCCATGAATCCTTAAAATATTTGACAACACGAATTACATTTAAAACATTTCCCAGAAAAGTGTCCCTTATTACTCCGCCGTCCGTTATAGCTGCATTTTACAGTATTAAAATACGGCAAAAACGTCTCACTTGACAGGTATGAAAACATTTCCCAGAGAAGTGTCCCTTATTGCCCAGCTGTCCCTGATAGTCCCGTTTTAAGGTATGGGTGAAATATCCAATTTTTTCTTTCTTGTTGCTCACTTCAACCTTCCAGTCTCCATATAAACAATCAATTGAAATACCCCAAGCATCAAACTAGGGTACAATCTATTTTGTCACTTCCGCCTTCTTCCCCAGGCGATTCCAGGGGCCGTGTCAGGCCAAGCGTGGCTTTTAAATTAACGAATATTCCGTTGTTACTGAAGCATATGCACCAAGACCCGAACGGATCGGTTCCCTTTTATATCTAGTTTCAAGATATTTAAAGTACCCTGTTACTTGACATTTGGCCTTTAAAATTAGCATTGCAGGCAGTACATGCTGCACTTTGGATTGTCCTGCAAATTTGTCCATAAAACTTGTTAATAATATTAGTGGCAAAAGTTGGCAGTGGTCAGCTGCTGTAAGGAGCATTAGCTATTCAGTTATTCACGGTTGTTTCTGTGCTTATTACACCCCAGGAACCAGTCATATGCTACTACACACCCTTTCTTGGATAAAGTTTTATTTGTTAGGATGTTGCATAGTCTGATAACTGAAGCTAAAAGCTAACTTTAGCCTCAAACATGGCATCACAATCATAACACAGATCTTAGAGAAATGACGAAAGAGGGAAGGTGGGGTGAGCTCGAGTTCATGAGCATTTAAACCACTATGCTATAAAACAGCCTGTTTTGAGTGGAGCTCCTTCCCTGTGTGTAAAATGCTACTGCAGTACTTAAACCCTGAGGTGTTTTGAGCAAACCATGTCATATTTTATTAACACCTGGGAGCTGTGACTCAACATGTGGAAAAAGAGCATAAGTAGGGTCTGAAATAATAAATACTTTCCAACAGGAATCAAACTGCTGTCAGGCCAATGCAGTTGGCAACTGTTGCCTCAATGGAGAGAAAAACGGTGATGAACCAGAACATGTGAGTCCAGCTCTCATCCTTTGTTTTTGTTTAGCATTTCTTTATTTATTCTTCTATTTCTGATACCACTTTTATTTATTTCCATTTGCCTCCCCCCCCCCCCCCCTTCCCCACACACACACACAGGAAAAGCCACACTTGTTTGACAAAGACGAGTTTCTGCCTCTGGACCCGACACAGGAGCTGATCTTCCCCCCAGAGCTGATCATAAGTTAATTTCATCAATTTTTATTGTTTTCCATTGATTTTTGTAAAACTTGACAGCCTCACAAATGTGTCACTATTATATGGTTACTACCCTTTTTAAAGTGCCTAAAATAAATTTTAATTTTAAATTCAACCCCTCTATATACTGAGATCATACAGTACAAAATGCTTTATAATGTGTGGAATTGCTCAAGTACAATAAGACTTGAGTAAAGTAAGAAAGTATCTACCATAAAAATTACTTGAGCAGTGGGTAACAGCTTTGCTTTTGACAATTTGTGGGTTTTTTTCTTTCAAATTTGTGACTTTTTTCTTATAAATTTGGAAGCAGGTGAGTGTCATGACTGGGCATAAAAGTAACATCCCCCAAAGGCTCAGTCGTTCACAAGCAAGGATGGGGCGAGGTTCACCACTTTGTGAACAACTGTGTGGGCAAATAGTCCAACAGTTTCTCAACATAAAATAGTAAGGAATTCAGGGATTTCATCATCTACAGTCCATAATATCATCAAAAGATTCAGAGAATCTGGAGAAATGTCTGCACATAAGCGGCAAGACTGAACATCAACATTGAATGTCCATGACCTTTGATCCCTCAGGCGACACTGCATTAAAACTGACATCATCCTGTAAAGGACATTGTCACATGGGCTCAGGAACACATCAGAAAACCATTGTTAGTTAATAGTTTGTTGCTACATTTACAAGTGCAAGTTAAACCATGTCTACCAATTAAGCCCAAGTCTACCATGCAAAGTCAAAGCTATGTATCAACAACACCCAGAAACACCACAGGTTGCTCTGGGCCCGAGCTCATCTGAGATGGACTGACACAAAGTGGAAAAGAGTGCTGTGGTCTGAAGAGTCCACATTTCAAAGTGTATTGGAAATCATGGACACCGTGTTCTCCGGGCTAAAGAGAAAAAGGACCATTCAGATTGTTATCAGCACAAAGTTCAAAAGCCAGCATCTCTGATCGTATGGGGGTGTGTTAGGGTCCATGGCATGGGTGACATGCATATCTGTGAAGGCATCATTAATGCTGAACCGTACATATAGGTTTTGGAGCAACATATGATGCCATCCAAGCAACACCTTTTTCAGGGACGTCCCTGCTTATTTCAGCAAGACAATGCCAAGCCGCATTCTGCACGTGTTACAACAGGGTGGCTTCGTAGTAAGAGTGTGGGTACTACACTGGCCTGCCTGCAGTCCAGACCTGCCTCCCATTGAAAATGTTTAGCGCATTATGAAGCGCAGGCTCCTGAGGGCTCAGGATGCAGCCTTCAGGGCTGGTGACACTGCAGGATTAACAACAGCTACAGCAAACCTGTCCCGTGGTATCAAGGAGGCAAAACGACAGCAAGGAAATATCCGGACACTTCAGCAACACCAGAGATGCACATTCTCTCTGGTGTGGCATACAGACCCTCAGCAACTACAAACCTCCACGTCAGACCAGTGCGAGTGACATCACACTGCTTAACAACTTAAATGACTTCTTTGGCCACTTTGAAACACAAACCAGTACATCAGCAGAGAAGACCACTCCTCCCCCAGATGGGCAGGCTATAAGTCTGGATCCAGCTAGTGTGAAGAGGACCGTCTCCAGGATCAACCCACGCAAGGCAGCTAGACCAGACAACAGACCAGGTCGCGTTCAGAAGGACTGTGCGGAGGAGCTCAAAAATGTCCTGGCCGACATCTTCAACATCTCCCTGAGTCAAGCTGATGTCCCCAGGTGTTACAAAACTGCCACCATAATACCAGTCCCAAAGAAGCCCGTCCCATCCAGCAATAACGATTATCGGCCCATAGCACTGACCCCCATCATAATGAAGTGCTTCAAGCGGCTGGTCATGCAGAATATCAAGTCCATCCTCCCTCCCTCCCACGGCCCATCACAGTTTGCATACAGGTCAAACAGATCCACAGACGACGCCGTCTCTGCTGCTCTCCATCCAGCCCTCACCTACCTGGACTCAGAGAACTCCTATGAGTGAATGCTGTTCTTGGACTTCAGTTCAGCATTCAACACAATCATCCCCCAGCACCTAATACAAAAACTCAGACACGTGGGACTCTAAACCTGTCTCTGTAACTGGGTGCTGGACTTTCTCACAGGGAGGCCACAGAACGTGCAGGTTGGCAGCAACACCTCCAAGACCATCACACTGAGCACAGGGGCCCCACAAGGGTGAATGCTCAGCCCGCTGCTCTTCACGCTGCTGACCCAAGACTGTGGACCAGCTTACAGCACCAACCACATCATCAAGTTTGTGGACCACACAACGGTGGTGGGCCTCACCACCAACAACGAGGAGGCCAACTACAGAAATGAGGTGGGCCAACTGGTCCAGTGGTGTAAAGACAATAATCTCTTCCTGAACGTGTGAAAAACCAAGGAGATTGTGGTCGACTTCAGGAAGGGACACACACAGCATCCCCCTCTGATCATCGATGGAGCAGCTGTGGAGAGGGTAAGCAGCACCAAGTTCCTGCGGGTGCACATCTCTGAGGACTTCTCCTGGTCCAACAACACCGCATTGCTGGCCAAGAAGGCCCAAACTCACCTCCATTTCCTCCGCAAACTGAGGAGAGCACAAGTCCCACCCCCTATCATATGCTCATTCTACTGGGGCACCATTGAGAGCATTCTTACCAGCTGCATCACGGTGTGGTAAAAATTGAAATTTGAAGTGACAATGAACATTCAACAAACTTGGTGGACAAACAGCTGTATGCTATGGATGGTCCTTGAATGCCACCAAAGAAAACACAGGTTAATGAAGATGAGTTGAAGGAGATTAAAAAAATCTCCAACTTCATGTCAGAGGAGATCACCAAAATGAATGAAAAGATGATTATGGATTTGGTGGGAGAAATCAAAGAACTGAAAAAAAAAATTGTAGAAAAGGATAAAAAAATTCACTACCTGGAACACCATGTTGACTTGGAGCAGTAAACCAGAATGGATGATATATTAACTGGATTAAACACCCAACAACGATCCTCTGATAGAGTGGTGTCTAGTGGAGCTGAGATAGGGTGAGGTAGATTTTTAAATCATTGTGTTATGTTTTTATTTGAGTTTTACACAATGTCCCAACTTGGTTGTACTTGAGTGCATATACTGGAGTAAATGTAACTAGTTACTACCACCTCTGCTAAAAGTGTAGGACTTTGTTTTGTTTTGTTCACTCATGTTTGTCTTCCACCCAATGACACCCACAGCTGATGGCGGAGAAGGCAAGCCCACAGACACTCACCTTTTACGGGGAGAGGATGACCTGGGTGTCCCCCATCCGTCTGGAGGAGCTGGTCCAGCTGAAGACCAGACACCCCAAGGCCCCACTGGTCATGGGCAACACCAACATCGGTCAGCAGTATTCAGACACTTGTCCAACTCATCACTTAAAACTTATACTACTGCATAGAAACACAGGAGCTATTTAGATGAATGTTTAGACAAAAAAAACTCCATGGAACCACAAAATGTGTTTGAGCCTCAATATGAAGGTAAAACAGCAGAATTACACAAATACAGTGCATCCGAAAAGTATTCACAGAATTTTACTTTTTCCACATTTTATGTTACAGCCTTATTCCAAAAGGGATTAAATTCATTTTTTCCTCAAAATTCTACACACAATACCCCATAATGACAATGTGAAAAAAGTTTTTTTTTTTTTTTTAGATTTTTACAAATTTATTCAAAATGAAAAACTAAGAAATCACATATACCTACATAAGTATTCACAGCCTTTACCATGAAGCTCAAAATTGAGCTCAGGTTCATCCTGTTTCCACTGATCTTCCTTGAGATGTTTCTACAGCTTAATTGGAGTCCACCTGTGGTAAATTTAGTTGATTGGACATGAGTTGGAAAGGCACACACCTGTCTATATAAGGTCCCATAGTTGACAGTGCATGCCAGAGCACATACAAAGCATGAAGTCAAAGGAATTGTCTGTAGACCTCAGAGACAGGATTGTCTCGAGGCACAAATCTGGGGAAGGGTACAGAAAAATGTCTGCTGCTTTGAAGGTCCCAATGAGCACAGTGGCCTCCATCATCTGTAAATGGAAGAAGTTCGGAACCACCAGGACTCTTCCTAGAGCTGGCCAGCTGTTTACAATGAGCGATCGGGGTGAAGGGCCTTAGTCAGAGAGGTGACCAAGAACCTGATGGTCACTCTGTCAGAGCTCCAGCATTCCTGTGTGGCGAGAGGAGATCCTTCAGAAGGACAACCATCTCTGCAGCAATCCACCAATCAGGCCTGTATGGCAGAGTGGCCAGACAGAAGCCACTCCTTAGTAAAAGGCACATGGCAACCCACCTGTAGTTTGCCAAAAGGCACCTGAAGGACTCTCAGACCATGAGAAACAAAATTCTCTGGTCTGATGAGACAAAGATTGAACTCTGTGGCGTGAATGCCAGGTGTCATGTTTGGAGGAAACCAGGCACTGCTCATAACCAGACCAATTCCATCCCTACAGTGAAGCATGGTGGTGGCAGCATCATGATGTGGGGATGTTTTTCAGTGGCAGGAGCTGGGAGACTAGTCAGGATAGAGGGAAAGATGAATACAGCAATGTACAAAGACATCCTGGATGAAAACCTGCTCCAGAGGGTTCTTGACCTCAGACTGGAGCGACGGTTCATCTTTCAGCAGGACAACGACCCTAAGCACACAGCCAGTGTTTCTGGTGCTTTTGAAAGGTATGTATAACAAGACTCTTTAGCAGAAACAAAATGTATTTTTTTTTTATTAAATGGATATGTTTCTCTGCACAAATACAAGAACAAAACATTTGAACATACATTTGTATATCTTTTTAAACTTGGCCTACAAACATCTTATAAGAATAGCACAAAGGAAACCAGCTCAACTCTCAATAACTTTTTAGTAAAGTTCCTTGTAAAACTGGCTATTTTCTACATCATCAACTTTAACAAGAGACTAGTTATACATAAAAAAGAACAAATAACCTCAATAAATACAGTTTTATTTTTCTCCTGGTGCTTTTAAAAATTCATTGCTGTCTCATACCCCCTCTACACAGGGGTGGTGATTATTGAGAGATCTGGCTAATTTTTGATCTATCAATGATCTTCAGTGATCTCCACAGTTGCCACAGTCTCCTCAAAGTTTTGACTCAGTCCAAAACACACAAGGATCTCCCAAATGATCCCAGAGATCAAAAATTGGCCCAGTTTCTCAGCTGTCTTAGTTGCCATTGTTTGAGGTGTATGAGCATTTCAGGTAGACTATGGACATTGTCTGAAGTAACACACAAGGATTTGAAAGAGAATTATGTGGAAGACCTAAGTTTAAAATGATAGTTCTCTTTTTTTAGTTGGGTTATGTGAAATGGGGGCAGTGCGGTGGCAGAGTGGTTAGCACTGTGGCAACACAGCAACTCCCCCTTGGCCGGGAGATCCTGGGTTTGATCCCAGCCCCCGACCAACAGTGATCTGTGTGGAGTTTGCATGTTCTCCCCATGTCTGCGTGGGTTTACTTCGAGATTTCTCCAGTTTCCTCCCACAGGCCAAAAACATGCAAGTTAGGTTAACTGGCATCAAACTGGGGATTCTAAATTGTCCTTAGGTATGACTGTGAGAGTGAATGGTTGTCTGTCTCTCTGTGTTGGCCCTGCGATGGGCTGGCGATCTGTCCAGGGTGTACCCTGCCTCTCACCCAATGATGCTGGGATAGGCTCCAGCCTCCCCGCAACCCGAAAAGGATTAAGTGGAAGAAGATGGATGGATGGATGGATGGATGGATGGATGGATGGATGGATGGGTTATGTGAAATATTTCTGAGTAGTCACTGAATTACCTTCAGTAGTTGGTGATTTTGCTTTTCATATTTTAGAAAAAAGAATGGAAAGCTAACCACAGAATCAGAGCTGCAGTGGAGTGTAATGAATGCATTTTTGAGCCAGTTTTCACTGTCTAAAAATACAAAAAAAGTTCAAAAGATAGACTTTGATTTAGCAGAACAATATCTCAGATTTACAGTATGTGTCCATTACACTGCAGCCCTTACTCTATGCCCCCCCCCCGCTCTCTGAAAGGAGAGTGGAGACTACTGACTACTGATAAGTTAATGACTATTAAGAAGTACTTCACATAACTCCACTTAAAAAAAGAACTGTCCCTTCAAAGTTTATTACAAGTACTCTGTTGAGGTTCTTAAAGTTAAACTTATTATCAAGAGTGAACATGCAAGCTTCTGTTGTTTACTGTTCCTTGAAAGATGAGCCACTTGTAGAAAAGTTTATACAGACGTGGACAAAATTGTTGGTACCCCTCTGTTAATGAAAGAAAAACCCACAATGGTCACAGAAATAACTTCAATCTGACAAAAGTGCTAATAAACAAAAATTCTATGAAAATTAACCAATGAAAATCAGACAATGCTTTTGAATTGTGGTTCAACAGAATTATTTTAAAAAACAAACTCATGAAACAGGCCTGGACAAAAATGATGGTACCCCTAGAAAAGATTGAAAATAATGTGACCGTAGGGACATGTTCAACCAAGATGTGTCCTCTAATTAACATCACAGGTGTCTACAAACTTGTAATCAGTCAGTCGGCCTATTTAAAGGGTGACAAGTAGTCACTGTGCTGTTTGGTGACATGGTGTTTACCACACTAAACATGGACCAGAGGAAGCAAAGGAGAGAGTTGTCTCAGGAGATTAGAAAGAAAATTATAGACAAGCATGTTAAAGGTAAAGGCTATAAGACCATCTCCAAGCAGCTTGATGTTCCTGTGACTACAGTTGCACATATTATTCAGAAATTTAAGATCCACGGGACTGTAGCCAACCTCCCTGGACGTGGCCGCAGGAGGAGACGGATAATACGAATGGTAACAAAAGAGCCCAGAACAGCCTCTGGGTTGCGCGGTGGTGCAATGGTTAGCACTGTGGCAGCACAGTTTACCCTCGGCCGGGGGATCACGGGGATTGTGAGATCGTGGGTTCGATCCCTGCCCCCGACCAACAGTGATCTGTGTGGAGTTTGCATGTTCTCCCCGTGTTGCGTGGGTTTACTCCGGGATTTCTCCGGTTTCCTCCCACATGCCAAAAACGTGCAGGTTAGGGATACGGGGCGCTTGCGCACGCAGCGACCGGCAGCTGGTGGCTTGTCACCAGACTGCAAAACAAATCTACCTACGGGTACAAAACAAGTAACAAAACAAAAACAAAAACAAAAAAAAACCTCTAAACACATTCATGATGAACTCCAAGGTCAAGGTACATCAGTGTCAGATCGCACCATCCGTCATTGTTTGAGCCAAAGTGGACTTCATGGGAGACGACCAAGGAGGACACCACTGTTGAAAACAAATCATAAAAAATCCAGACTGGAATTTGTCAAACTGCATGTTGACAAGCCACAAAGCTTCTGGGAGAATGTCCTATGGACAGACGAGACAAAACTGGAGCTTTTTGGCAAGGCACATCAGCTCTATGTTCAGACGTAAAAATGAAGCATACCAAGAAAAGAACACTGTCCCTACTGTGAAACATGGAGGAGGTTCTGTTATGTTCTGGGGCTGCTTTGCTGCATCTGGCACGGGGTGTCTTGAATCTGTGCAGGATACAATGAAATCTCAAGACTATCAAGGTATTCTAGAGAGAAATGTGCTGCCCAGTGTCAGACAGCTTGGTCTCAGTCGCAGGTCACGGGTCTTGCAACAGGATAGTGACCCAAAACACAGCTAAAAACAGACAAGAATGGCTAAGAGTGAAACATTGGACTATTCTAAAGTGGCCTTCTATGAGCCCTGATCTAAATTCTATTGTGTGGAAGGAGCTGAAACATGCCGTCTGGAGAAGGCACCCTTCAAACTTGAGACAACTGGAGCAGTTTGCTCATGAGGAGTGGGCCAAAATACCTGCTGAGAGGTGCAGAAGTCTCATTGACAGTTACAGAAATCGTTTGATTGCAGTGATTGCCTCAAAAGGTTGTGCAACAAAATATTAAGTTAAGGGTACCATCATTTTTGTCCAGGCCTGTTTCATGAGTTTGTTTTTTAAAATAATTCTGTTGAACCACAATTCAAAAGCATTGTCTGATTTTCATTGGTTAATTTTCATAGAATTTTTATTTATTACCACTTTTGTCACATTCAAGTTATTTCTGTGACCATTGTGAGTTTTTCTTTCATTAACAGAGGGGTACCAACAATTTTGTCCACATCTGTATTTTTCAAGTTATTACAGTTTGATAAAAACTCAAAGTTGATGATCCCAGCTTGCTATTGTCTGTCTGCGTGTCTTTACTGCTGATTATCAAACGAAATTATGGATTTAATAAGCTGGGCTTTGAACGCAATTGACACTGTTTTTTCAACGAGCCGATTTGCCCCACAGGAACAGCTGCCGCGGGTTATTTGAAGGACACAAGTAATTGGAAACTCTTGTGCCTGTGTGATCTCTCTATCGAAGATGTTGAAGATTTATACCTCTTCACAGCAATGGTCATCGGAATTCTACTGATTGGATCTGGGATTGTTCTGGTGTACCGCAAATTAAAGAAGATGGATGGAGCCTATCAAAAAGCGGACCCGGCGAGGCTCAACCATCAAATTGACCAATTGGGCAGGACTCTGACAGCAGCTAATGGAGAACTGTCTAGGAAAATGGATTGCATCACGATCACGCTGAGAGCCGTCCATGATAATTTCAACGTCCAGCCATGAAGGATTTGAGCACTGAATCTGTAAGAGAATATAAAGTTTTTTCTCTGAAGTCAGTGCTATTCGACCTGTTTTGACGCCCTCAGCTCACAGTCCTCCAGATTATCTTCAGTATACTTGTTTTTCATAACATGGCGGGCAGCATTTGACTCTCAAGGACAGCCAGCTGTCTGGCAAACTATTCCATCTGCCGTGCCAAGGACTCGCGCCTCTGCCCAGACGGTAGACATAACATCTGCTGCGGAAGAGACTTTGTTGTCCTTAACTGATATCACTGTTTGCACTCAACACCCTCACTCACACTGACTCACTATACTGACTTGAAGATTATTCATTCACTGCTCTCTTTGTGTCATTGTATGGATTCTATTGTCTGCTATTTGTGCATTGAGTTTTTTTCTTATAATCATAATATTGATCATATATGACCTGTATTCTGATAAACAATGCTTTTTTATCTCTCCTACTGTGTTTATCCTCTTTCTCCCCCATTGCTTCCTGTTCCCATTCTGCTGACAGGCGCGTCACTGACGCTGTCGCGTCACTGAAAATGTCAACTATGTCGTTCTCAGTGTCAAGTCAAATCCCTCGTATATTTACCAGTTATTTACTTGTGAATGTACTTGGCAATAAATCTTTTCTGATTCTGATTCTGATTCTGAATGGGATCACATTCATAGTGATGAATCACAAACTAGACTAAGAAAATTAACCAAACCTAAAAATGACTGTATGCCATGGTTCCGTCATCAGATAAGGGGTCAACTGTGTTTTGGATTCTGTTCAGAACTGTTTGACTTGCATTAAAATAACTTACTGGAACAATGACATTGTTTTCAGTCTCTAAATGTAGAGGGGTCTCTTTAGTGATTTCCAAGGTGTCGTTTCCTGCAAAAATGTCCTGAAATGCTGCACTGTTTGCAGCAAGGATCCCTCTCTGCCACAGTTGGAAAGGTGTTTGTCCTGCCTGTGTAGATGGTCATTGTGGTTCCACTGATCTTGCAATTCTACAGCTGCCCTTTGAACTCTTGGTAAGTAGATGGATAGGGTAGACAACACAGATGGAGTTCATAGAATCCAGTCCGCCTTCATTTTCCATGTAGGGCAATTTCCCAGTTTGGGATCAATAATGTACAACTATCTATCTCTCTAAAATGATTACAACATAATTTAAAACTGATTAAGACTGACTGGTCTCCCTAAATGTAACAATTATAATTTTATTGATTTTCTTCCCTGGCCACATGGTCTGACAGGTTTGTAGCCTGTTGGCAGTGACATTTTCATTTCATGGTTTTTAACTCCCCCCCACTCCTTGTCCTGTCAGGCAGCTATGTGAGCAGAACAGAAATCTGCTTCCCTTATTGTGTCAAGCAGATTTACTTTGCCTAAAGGAGCTTTATAAAGCACATATATACAGTGGTGTAAAAAAGTCTTTGCCCCCTTCCTGATTTCTCATTTTTTGTATGTTTGTCACATTTAAATGTTTCAGATCATCAAACAAATTTAAATATTAGACAAAGATAACACAAGTAAACACAAAATGCTGTTTTTAATTGAAGGTGTTCATTGTTAAGGTTAAAAAAAAATCCAAACCTGTCAGAATCTGGAAACTTTGAGTGATCGTATGTTGGTTCGTTACCTCAAATAAGATTCATGACACAAGTATATTCCTCATATGAGCTCTTTACTGCGCAGGAGTGCACACTTGTAACAGCAAAATCCAGCACTGGCAATAAAAAACAATCAGGAAGCTTTTATACATAGTCAGTCACACAAACATCTACTGGATACAATTCACAGTCATAATATGAGTATACAAAACATTGGCCTGGACTGAAAACAACATGGCCTTGCAGGTGTGCTCTCAGGCTCCAAGTTAATCATAGTCACAGCATTTCATAAGAAAACAAGATTAAGTCTCCCTCACTCCCATACCCCTTATCATGCGCATAGTCTGGTCTGGTGAGACACTTTGACTTCTAAGCACATCTTAATGAAGGACACTCAAAAGGTCCACTTATTACCCAGAAACAATACAGTATGCCATAAACTCATAGAAGATGCATGCAGTATACATTTTAATCATATAAGATGGTTATGCAATGATAATGATAATGATGTTAGTAATTATAAAATGATAAACAATTATGAAATGATTTGTTAGTAACAGTAATTATAAAATGATAAATGATTAAACATGCATGATAAACAATTTTCTGACATTTCCCTCCTGTTTTATCATTTTCATCACAGTTTTCATTTAGGGATGCCTTTATTCATCAGAAACATGTAACTTCTCTCGATTTTCTATATGCCCGTCATTTGCATCATATTCCAATTACACAGGAGATTACTCACAATCTTCACAGTCATCATCAGTTTTTGAAAGAGTTGCATATTGTCCTTTACACTCAAGTTTCAACACAGCAGTTTGCAACAGAAAAGTATGACGTGCAATGGCTTGTGTAATCATAGATCTCATGCAGGGGATAACACACATGAAAAGCACACTGAATAAGATCAATATTACAATTAATGGGGTTAACCATTTCAAAAGAATCTGCCACCAAGTTCCACTTTGAAACCACTCCCAGGGACTCCAACCCTCATCTTCATCTAAAGTGTGTTGTAAGTGTAGAATGTCATTTAAGTGGCTTTATATATTTACATATTTATTCCATCTAGCTACAATGCTCCGCACTGTGTGTTTATATATTCATATATTTATTCCATCCAGCTACAATGCTCTGCACTGTGTGTATGTGTGTGTGTATATATATATATATATATATTTTATAGTAATATGTACATATGTATATTAGCTGCTCTTGCTTGCTTGTTTTTTTTTTCTTGCCTTCTGATTGTTGCTCTGAGTGTTGCTATCCCTGTGCTGTTGCAATCCTGGAATTTCCCCGTTGTGGGACTAATAAAGGCTTATCTTATCTTATCTTATCTTATCTTAATAACGTGAGAAAGATTCTGATTTAAATCCGGGATGTATGTAAGATAAGATAAGATAAGATAAGGCTTTATTAGTCCCACAACGGGGAAATTCCAGGATTGCAACAGCACAGGGATAGCAACACTCAGAGCAACAATCAGAAGGCAAGAAAAAAAAAACAAGCAAGCAAGAGCAGCTAATATACATATGTACATATTACTATAAAATATATATATACACACACACACAGACACACAGTGCAGAGAATTGTAGCTGGATGGAATAAATATATGAATATGTAAACACACAGTGCGGAGCATTGTAGCTAGATGGAATAAATATGTGAATATATAAACACCCACAGTACGGAGCAATGTAGCTAGATGGAATAATATGTAGATATATAAACACACAGTGTTTATATTGCATTGTAGCTAGATGGAATAAATATATAGATATATAAATATAAACACACCCAGTGCGGAGCATTGTAGCTAGATGGAATAAATATGTAAATATATAAACACACACAGTGCAGAGCATTGTTGCTAGATGGGATGAAACAGCATAACCGTCTACTTAGTTATCATACATGGTATGATTATGTGCCCATACATATTCTCACTCTCCATAGCGACCGGTATTTTCCTAGTTGTATGCCGGAGGGGACCATTGTGTAAGTCTATTGCATCTTTGCATTCAAAAAAAAAAAACTATTAGTTTGTTACGTCTTTTTGCTATCTCTGCGAGCAGCCCTGCTTAGGTTGTACAGTCTGACAGCCGTTGGTAGGAAGGACCTGCGAAACCTCTTGGTTGTGCACCTGGGATGATGTAGTCTGCTGCTAAATGAGCTCCTCAGTGCATTCAGTATGTCCTGCATAGGGTGGAACTCGGACTCCAGCAGAGATGACAGTTTAGCCACCGTCCTTCTCTCTCCTATCTCCTCCACCGGATCAAGGCGCTGCCCCAGGACAGAGCTAGCTTTCTTGATCAGTTTGTTCAGTCTCTTCCTATCGGCTGCAGTAATGTCACTGCCCCAGCAGACCACTCCAAAAGTGATGGCTGATGCCACCACCGTGTCATAGAATGTCTTCAGCAGTGCGCCTTGTACACCAAAAGACCTGAGTCTCCTCAGCAGGAACAGCCTGCGCTGTCCCTTCTTGTAGAGTGCGTCAGTATTGTGTGACCAGTCTAGTTTATTGTTCAGATGAACACCCAGGTACTTATAGGCTGTCACCACTTGATGTCTGTTCCCTGTATATTTACTGGTGCTGTGAGGGGTTGTCCTTGCCTGCGACAGTCCACCACCAGCTCCTTAGTTTTCCTCGCGTTGATCTGGAGGCAGTTCCAATGGCACCAGTCCACGAAGTCCTGGATAAGCCCTCTGTACTCAGCTTCATCTCCATTGGAGATGAGGCCAACGATCGCAGAGTCATCAGAGAACTTCTGTAGATGGCAGTGTGTTGTGTTGTGTGAGAAGTCCGCAGTATAAAGAGTGAACAGGAAGGGAGCCAGCACCGTTCCCTGGGGGGCCCCCGTGCTACTGATGATCGTGTCGGACACACAGTCCCGGGTTCTCACAAACTGAGGCCGGTTCGTGAGGTAGTCCAGGATCCATGATGACAGGTGCTGATCCACCCCTGCGCGCAGCAGCTTGTCCTTCAGGATCATTGGTTGGATGGTGTTGAAAGCACTGGAGAAGTCAAAGAACATGATCCTCACCATATTCCCGGGCTTCTCTAGGTGGGACAGAGAACGGTGAAGGAGGAAGATCACCGCATCCTCCACCCCAATGCCATGCTGGTAGGCGAACTGAAGTGGATCCATCGCTGGTTCCACCAGGGGGCGGAGGTGAGCAAGGAGCAGTCTCTCCAGGGTCTTCATCAAGTGGGACGTCAAGGCCACCGGTCTGTAGCTGTTCAGGTCTTTGGGGTGGGAAGTTTTTGGTACAGGTACCACACAAGATGTTTTCCACAGCTGTGGTACCCTCCCCAGTTTCAGGCTCAGGTTGAAGATGTATGTCACAATCCCACACAGCTGGTCTGCACAGGACTTGAGGAGCTTTGCGCTGATGCCGTCCGGTCCCGACGCCTTCCTCGCCTTGATCTTCCTCAGCTCCGTCCTCACCTGGGTCCTGGTCAGGGTCAGGATGGGGGGCTGTGTGTTGGGAGTGGGGGGGTGTTGGTGGAGTGGGGGGTGGGCAGCAGGACTTGATTTCTTTAGAGGCAGCAGTGGTTGTTGTGCAGACAGGGGGGAGGGCAGTTGGTCAAACCTATTGAAAAACAGATTCAGGTTGTTCGCCCACTCCCTGCCCCCCGTGGCCTGGGGGGAGGTATTCTGGAGCCCAGAGATGGTTTTGAGGTTTCTCCAGACCCCGCTGATGTCGCTCTGTTGCAGCTTGTCCTCCATCTTCTTCCTGAAGCTGTCCTTGCCTACTCTGATCTTTCTCCTCAGCTCCCTCTGTACGGACTTCAGCATCTCCCTATTCCCCGACCTGAAGATCCTCTTCTTCTCTCTCAGAAGTGTTTTTATCTCAGGGTTGATCCAGGGTTTGTTGTTTGAGTGACGCCATATGGTCTTGGTGGGAACGGATTTGTCCACACAGAAGCTGAGGTAGTCCGTGAAGGTGTGAATGAGGCCATCGATGTCCTCACCATGTGGATCGCAGAGCTGCTTCCAGGTGGTGGCTTCAAAACAGCCCTTTAGAGTGTCCATTGTCTCCTCAGACCATAACTCCACAGTGTGCATGGCCGGAGGTTGTCTGTGCACTAGGGGTTTGTACACCGGCCGGAGATGAACCAAGTTGTGGTCCGATCTCCCGAGTGGGGGGAGTTGTGATGAGGTGTACGCCTCCTTAGTGTTTGCGTAGAATAAGTCCAGTGTTTTATTGTCTCTAGTGTGGCATGTGACATACTGGGTGAATGTGGGTAGAATGGGAGATAGTGAAACATGGTTGAAATCGCCTGAGATGAGGAGAAGAGCATCTGGGTGTTCTGTCTGCAGCCTGCTGGTTACTGAATGGATGACGTCATGCGCTGTCCCAGCGTTCGCCGTCGGATTTGCATAAACAACAATGCAGATCACGTGTGAGTGTTCTCTCAGGAGATATGTAGGCCTCATGCTAACAGCTAGCAACGCAATGTCTTTGCTGCAGTGTCGTTGTTTAACAGTGATATGTCCCGGTCTGCACCAGTTGTTATTAACATACATTATCACTCCACCGCCCCTTGCTTTGCCACTGTCTGGTGTTCGGTCAGCCCGTATCATGTGAAAACCCTCCAGCTCAATGTTAGCATCTGCTGCTAGTTCAGATAGCCACGTCTCAGTAAACAAAAGGAGAGAGCACTCCCGGTATGTGCCATCGTAACGGGAGATAGCCGCTAGCTCATCTACCTTTCCCAGTATCGACCGTACATTTCCCATGACAATAGATGGAAGCGAGGGTCTGTACCTTATACTTTTTGTTCTCCGCCTTACTCCAGCCCGGCAGCCGCGGCGTTTTCGCCTCAGTTCTCTCGGTATATCGAGTTTTTCCAATGGGACCGGGTGGCGGTTTAATGCTAGCAGCTCTTCCCTGCTGTATCGTATCCTGCTATAAGCAGTGGCTCCGTCCACCGGCTCAGGAGACATTTGGGACGATCTGTGTGTCCGTGATATAAGTGGAGTGAAAAAAGACGGATCAAAAAGAGAGAGGGAGGGAAAAAGACTCGGAATCGAGCCGCTGTTGCAAAGGGCAGCCTACTCGTGTGGCGCCGGGAGAGAAAAAAAAAAAAATATGTGCAGCACTCTTGACCTATAATGTGACACAGTCATCCTTGTGCAGCTAATGTTACATCTAAAGCCATTCTATTCTGCAATGTCATCATCCTTGAGAATTTCTGTTCCTCAGTTAAAGCTGTGAAACCTTGTTCTGTTAATATAGTCAGATTTTCCATTGTCCATGCTAACGCATTTATGTGATATGTAGCCAAGTAATTGCCATACATTGGAAAAAGAGTACTCATTACAATTTTGAAATCACTAATCCTCTGTTTCCCAGACAGCCTACCTATTAGTTGTTGCATATCTGGGGTTGTACTTCTCCGTGCCGTGGTGTGAATTTCAGTTTGATCAGGATGGTAATAATGGGAGTATGATGTTTTCATTCTATGTGTCAGGTTTGAACTTATGCTAATGTGTGGGATCAAAATAGCCATGTAGCATCTGCCACACCATCCTGGTGGAAGTAATGAATAAACATTAGACCCACAAACCCGGACATGGTTCTCCAAACATCCATATCCATCATCATTTGGCCACATAACATTAGGATTGTTACTATATTTACCAGTACAATTCTTGCTCTTTAAGGTAAAATTCCCAGCAGCAAGATAAGGGAGATGAAATGCATTTCTACAAACAGAATCATGGTATCTTACTCCACAGGTTGCCTCCTTCACATTATTACACCTTGGTGAAAACCCTAGATTGAAATTATTTTCATTACAGGCTTTATTAAAACAGATTGGTGAAGTAAACAGTGTAGGATTTACCTTCATCAGGGGCTTTTTAACAGCAAGCAAAGACCTTCCAATTCCAGTAGTATTGAATATTCTTAACTTAGACCCAGTGTAATCAGTAACAGTGACATTCAGTTTATTCAGATACCCTTCAGACAAATTTCTTACCAACCAATGTCTAACACCATTACTTGAATTAAGCAGATTGAGACATGAGGTCATTGCTATTGTCACTCCGGCTGTCTCCTCTTCGCTCAGCGGCACAGGGATCATGGGGAATGCAGTCTTGTGTGAATGGGGTAGCAATGAACACACATAGCAGGAAGTGTTGATTCCCAGTCCTCTCACCGAAACCACCATCGTTTGGTACCACAGGTTGTGCGTATAGTCCACGTATTGTCCATTGTCCATGTCTTGCGGGCTTCTCCTTGTCCTGGAATCAGAAATGGTCCCCCACCCCACAGTCATGAAAAGTATGGAACACAGAGTCATCAGTACCTTTGGTGCCATGCCTCCACCTAAGAGAGTACCCATCCGGGCCCCTATCTTCACCAGGTTTGAGACGGCTTGTCCTTAGAAGGACAAGCCCCCTTTGTAGCTGGACTTACTCAGGGAAACAAGTCAGTTCACTTACAGGCACCCGTAGTCTCTTAACATGTGAAAGGTGAATCCAAGATGGTTGTTCAGCAATGCGTATGGCAGTAGGGGTAATTAACAACACCTGGAATGGTCCCATCCACCTTACGGAATCCCAGTGCAGTCGATGGTGGTTCTTTATGAAGACATAATCTCCAGGTTGCAACGGGTTATCCGCTTCCTCCTGTGGAGTAGAAAGAGCCCGAACAGAATCAACATATTCTCTTTTTTTCAAACATTCTCTAAGATGTACACCAAGATCAGTGTATTTGTTAGGTGTGGTTAGTGGTGAGAGGGCAGGCAATATGTAAGGATGGTGAAAAGCACATTCAAAAGGTGACAATCCTGTCTTAGGGTCTGGTATAGAGTTAATGGTTAGCTTGACCAATTTCAGGGCTTCTGGCCAAGTGACACCCTTTCCATGTGTGGTTTTTGCCAGCATTTGTTTGATTGTACCATTTTTTCTTTCTACTAATCCGGCACTCTGCGGGTGATAAGATGTATGAAACTTCAGGCATGTGCCGGTGCTTTTAGCCAAATCTTTAACTATTTGAGCTGTAAAATGTGTGCCATTGTCAGCATAAATAGTCTCTGGTATTCCAAAGGTTGGAAAAATATTATTCTGTAACACTTTACAAACAAACTTTGCATCTGCTTTGGCAGTGGGGTGGATTTCTGTCCATCGTGTGAAAGTGTCAATGAGGACAAGACAATATTGGAGCTGGCCCACCTTTGATAGCTCTATGAAATCCATGCACCATTGAGAAAAAGGTGTCTTTGGTGGTGGGAAACTTCCTTGCCTTGTTCTCATTGCACCTTGAGCATTATTGTGTATGCACACCATGCATTGACTGCAAACCTTTTTTACCTCTTTTTGTATCCCAGGACAGAAAAAATATTTTTTGGCTTGGCTAATTATCCCTCCTGTCGAGACTTGGCAAAGGCCATGAATCGAAAGCGCCACCCAGCGGTACAACGAGGGTGGGAGGATAATTTTGCCATCAGTAGTGCAATAAATTTTCTTATCATTCATAATAGCATCTGGTGGAAGTGTCATTTTTTCTTGTGCGTCATGCAAAATGTCCAGGTCAAATGCATTTCACTTTTGCAACAATGCTGACTCTGTGTGGCCTTCAGCAGCACAGCAGGCAGCATGGTCAGCCAATGCATTTCCCCTGGCCAGTAAATCAGCTCCTCGTGTGTGTGCAGGACAGTGAACAATTGATAGTGATTTAGGAAGTGTTAAAACGTGAGTCAGCTCTTTCAAGAGATCAGAATGTTGAACTGGTTTTCCAGCAGATGTTACAAAACCTCTAATATTCCACAAAGCAGTGTGTGAGTGTGCTGCATTAAAGGCAAACTTGCTGT